>CM060937.1:589561605-592061605 GCA_030765085.1 Allium cepa
TTCAATTCCAAATTCATTAAAGTTTAAATCGAAAAACTGATAAGAAAGCGACGAAGATACGAAGTAAGGATTTCCTACAACGATTCATAGGCCACCATCACACTGAGGCTTCTCCTTGTAGCTGCTACGAAGCAAATCAAAAGAAATTGGAAAACAAATCAAAGGAGATTTATAGAGAAGGTTGTTTCCGCTATTGCAGGGTATTGCCACTCGTAGTGGTGCTTCCCTGTCCCCTATCTCGTCCTCTTCTTGCACTCATCCTCACTATCAGTGAATAGTAAGAGAATTTACCGAGGCATTCAAATGGATATCTTAGGGATACTCATTCTAGGGTATCCTTCATCCTATCTCTAATGAGTTACTTAATGTGTTATACTCCTGAGCTAAAGTTTCAACCCTTAGCTCTGATACCAAAATGTGACGGTCCTCACTCGACCTTCGAAAATCGACACCGAATACGACACTCATATTCAAATGCCACAGATCCAAACGTCGAATCTGGTGTGCCAGAGCTTATAACACCATTAAGTACAACACAGCGGAAGAAAAGAATATCAATATATATATATACATTGATACAGTGACAGATACAACATCTGATATAATATGATACAACAGAATGATACAATAGATATCATGATGCATCGGAGATACAAGACACATCGGAAAGAAATAGATAACACCAGCAATGGAATCATAACTCCAAAAGAATGCATCCCCAAATCCAATGCTCCAATCCAAAGCTAGCTTGAACCAACATCACGTTTCACCTAGATAAGCAAGTGTCATCCTGATCCAAAGACTAAACTAACTCCAAAAAATCTACTAAACCTGACTATCTGAAAAACCCAACACTAGACGGCCCGTGTGGAAAATTGTGGGCACCCAAAGTTTAGGAAAGGAACAATAAACTCCGAGTCAGTCATGGGACTGGTGCGAGTAACAAAAACATTTGGTCTTTTAAAAGAAACAACAAGAGAATTTAAAATGAATCTGTAATGTTTTTTAGAAAATGAAACTACCATAAGGCCTCCCGCCACACACACAATGCAAACGCAGAATTGGAGGAGATTTCTCCTTATGATAGTCAAACATGCTTGATATGAGAAAATTTCTTTGATATTATTATTTGTGCATAGTGTAGAAAACATTTTGAAAGTATAATATAAATCTTAGCCAGCATAGGTACCATTATATTATGCCTGCTATAGCTGCCATTTTAAATGACAGGCTCTACAACTAAAACCGTACAAGGCTTGTATTGTTTTGTTTTTATTTTTCCAACAAATGGTCGGGCTAAGGAACTTCCCACTATACATGGGTACGCCTCTGGCGGGATGTCCCGAGAAAATAACCAGCTCTTTGTCAACACAAGGCCGGGATACCTCTGTAACTAGGTAACTACTACACGAGCATGCCACCTCCCGGTCCTTTGGGACCTTTATCCGAGGCGCCTCTAAACCACAAAGCAACAACCACACAGAGTTAAGATTGAAGCCCACCACATAGGTAAATATCTGGGCTCCATACCATGATATCACCCTTTACCAGAAGGGAATGACACACCTTAAAGGGCGTGACCCTCATAACCTTGCCGCATCTTTCCTGTTTCGACCATTTCCGGGTTGTGAGGTCCTAATGCAGTCTCGTCCATAAAGCTACGCTTCATACAGAAGCCATGCTCTGATTACAAATGATCAACAGATGAACATTAAGACACAGCAGCACTAAGTATGTCACACTACCAAATTGGGAATATATTTCTGATAACCTTCAACTACATAACCTCTGAGCTCGTACGTCTCAGAGAAGGGTGTTAAGCTAAGAGAATAAATTCTCCGCCACCAACAGATATGTATTTGAAAGAAATCTGATTTATATCTCAAAGTGTAGTGTCAGACATACAACCATACAAGTCTGACCCGGGTTCGAACAGAACCGAAGGCACTTCCAAAGAAGCCCTTGCAAATCCGGGTATTCACGATCCCGATTAGAGTTTCCATCACTTGGGGAAAACTCTATACCGGAGCAACTCAGTGCTGAGTCAATCGATAGTTTATCCTATCGTTCTCGCAAAACACCCGGTCTTCAACACCGGTCTTCAAATGCTATCCATAACGACGTATCATTATACGGAATGAGTTATATGACACAAGGTCCTCTCCCGGCTAAACCGAATAATGAGCGCAATATAAAAAACATATGGATATGGGATTTCAGTTAAGTCACAACTTATAAAATCCAATATCTTTCTTCAAATGGTTAAACAAATTACCATTTTAAATTTTTTAAACAAAAAGATTTATTCCACAAAGTTCACCCCATTTACAAAGATCCATTCATGGATTTCAAAACAATTTCACTTTTAATTGGATTAACTCGTTAAATCTTTAAATCAAAGATTTAACTTATAGCTTTCAAACCGTTTCCATAATTTGGAAATCATTTTCATTTCCGACTTGAAATTCCTTTTAACACAATTTGGAAGTTCATTTCTTATATGAAAGCTTTTTATTATTTGGAAACAAATAGTTTTCATTTCGGAAGAATCCAATTATATTTGCACGAGTTAAAGCTCTTGAATTTAAATTCAAATTCCCAAATCAATACATTTAAATGGTTTAACCCGTATAAACTTGTACAACATCTTTAATCCCTAGTTTCCAATTATAGAATTCAGTTTCAAATCTTGATTTCAAATTTTAAATCAAATTATTTAAATTTCCAAACTTTATCAAGTTATTCAAAAATAAATTTTATCTTGAAATTTCATTTCAAAAACTTTTCACATTTAACCCGATTCCATTTCCAAACCATTTGAATTCAAATTGTCTATTAAAAATCATTTCAAAAATCTGTGACTTAATCGATTTCCTCATGGAATTCATATTTGTGTGTGTATGGTGTGGTCCAGAGGTTTAACACAATAGTGCCACAACATCATCATCACAGATCAAAACACAGAAATATAGTTGATAAGCGGTATAAACTATAACGCTTATCATTCATTCACAGATTCACAGATAATATACAAATATATCACAAATAAATAAATAAATAAATTATACACAGCTCAATCCACAGAACAAAATATCACAGATCAGATAGGACAATCAATTTAAGGTATCTCATACAGTACAATTATTCATAAGTAAGGTTAAGCATTCAATAATTATTTATAAGTAGGATTAATTAATTGTTTAATCCTAATTAATTCGATTCATTTCCAATTAAATTAATTACTTATGAATTAATTATCCAATCCTGATTTATTAATTATAAATCATTTGATATAAATTAATTTATCAAACACTTTAATTAATTATTCTTAATTAATAAATTATTTTTAATTAATCACATTAATTAAATTAACCTTTAAACCAATTACATAATTAATTATCCCATTGATTAATAATTTAAAGAAATTAAACTTTCAATTACTTACCATTAAGCAATCATCTCATAACAATTAATCATTAATTACCAATTAACCTTTAATTGTTAAATTAATCAAAATATCCAAAATTAATCACACTTAGTAATTAACCCCTTAATTACTTTCATTAAGTAATTAACAATTTACAATTGATTATCTTAATTAATTAATCTAATTGATTATTAAAATTAATCACATTAATTAATACTTAATAATCCTTAGTTAATTATCTTCATTAACTAATAACATTTCTTTAATTACTTTCTTAAGAAACTATCTTATATTAAATTATTATTAATTATTTCTAACTATAAATTAATCTAAATTCTAAATTTATAAATTAGATGAATTATTCCTTAATTATCTTATTAATTAAATCACTTAATTACCTTAATTATCTCTAAGTTAATCCATTTCTTTATTAATGAATTCATTAACATTAAAGTGGATTTAAAACATTACACTTTAAATTTAAATCCAAATTCCATTTTGAATTTAAGACTCAAAATGATTAACCAATTAAACATTACCAAATTTAGATTCCATTTATAAGACTTTTAAACAATGAAAAAAAACATTCATTACTTATATATGAAACTTATATAAGAAATTTTTTAACTAGATTACTTAATTTTTTATTTAAAAATTAAGCTTTTAAAATATATTAACTATTAACTTGCAAATTCAAGTTAAAACAATTTATTTAACTTTTCACTCAAAATTAAGAAAACCTTTATAAAAGAATTTTATCAAAATTAAGTTAAACATTTGTTTGAAAACAAATATACTTTTAAAAGCTATTTAATTTAAACTTGTTTAAAACACATTCAGATTTAAACTAATTTAAATTTCCAGATTTTGATTCAAAGAGACTTGAATCCATGTTTTAATTTTTCTTTAAACTTTGGTTTTAAATTCTTGATTTTAAATTATCCAACTTTAGTTTAAAACTTAAAGATTTAAAAATTTATTTGAAACTAAACCTAAAACTGGATTTAAACTGTGTTTAAATCTTTCTCACAGATTCAAATTCATTTGAATTTCTTTATAATTTAAGTTTGCAGACAGGTT
The DNA here is from genome assembly GCA_030765085.1 of Allium cepa. Classification (NCBI taxonomy): domain Eukaryota; kingdom Viridiplantae; phylum Streptophyta; class Magnoliopsida; order Asparagales; family Amaryllidaceae; genus Allium; species Allium cepa. Next base: position 589,566,113 of record CM060937.1, read on the forward strand.
TGCAAAAACCTATACAAACCAAAAGTAACCCAAGGCAACATATCCTCCTTCGAGTCAAATACCCTACCTTCTCGAGCAAAACTGTAAAATGCCTAGGGAATTTCATGAACCAACTTGAGTAAATACTCGAGTACAAGTCCACTACTCCATTCGCCTTCATCAGGAAACCAAACTTATTCGCCTCCGGTCGACGTCACGTCGTTAAGCAGGTCGAAAATCGACCACACTCCATTCCCCGATCATCTGAACTCCTACATCTTCTCGAATTTGAAATCGAGACAAAAGTCGAAACCTGGGAAAATGAAAGCACCCCACCTCAAACCTGTCAACGCACCGTACTTCAAACTCCGACCACCAAACGCTTCGAGCTTTCAGCCATGTCTCCGTCAACCACCGAGCCACCACCTCCCCAGAGCACATGCGGCTCGATTCACGTACGAGGCGGCGACAATCATTTTTTCAATCATCTCGAAAATTAGGTTTAAAAACAAAAACTCCACGCCGCCGCCGCCACCGTGGTCTGACCACCATCCTACTATTTATCCCAGCACCCTCGTAGGCTCTTCCACCTCCACGTGAAACCTCGCCCTCCAGAACTCCTCCGATCGCCTGAACTAGTTCGAAACCTAATTTATGATCAACTCAAAACTGCTCCTCACGTACTTAATGAAAAATCAAAATTCTTGTTTTAAAAATCATGAACTAGTGAAGGGTTTCAGTTTGTGTTACTGGATTGTTAAATTTTCATATTTGAAATTTTCACAAATTCAAACTTTCCTGTTCATTTTGATTCCCAGATAAATTTTAAAGTTATTTTAACTTAATTAAATTTTAAACTTAACTTTATAATCAAGCAAACATATCTTGTTTGGATCCAATGTCAGAACAACAAGTAGATCAAGCAGAGTTGAACTTTTAAATCAAACCTATGTTTGAAATTTTAAATACAGAGATGTATTACAGGATTATACAACATGCAGATATCCTATTTCACAAACACACAGAATTTTAACCATATATAAACACAAAAACATCACTATCTTCATACTTAAATCAAGCAACCAGATAGTTAAATATTTAAAAAAAAGTTACCCACACTTGTTTTCCAGAAGAAGAACAGAGCCTACTTTATTTGAAACCTGTTTGGAATTTGCTTGCTGAGACATCTTCTTGATTCTCTGGTTTATATTGTTTTGTGTTGTTGTTTTAAATTATATTTTGTTTAAAGCTGAAAATGATGTTTACTTCAGTTTTTCTTTAAATGAACGAACTAGGAATGAAGGTAATATATAGGAAGAAGTTTAAGGTGATTGTTTGTACAATAGGGTTATTATTTGTTTGTAATTAAAGATATTTTTTTTTTGTTTTGTACAATACAGGTCAAAGATTTTTTTTCTTTGTTTGATAAAACAAGATTACGGCTGATGAGTATTATATTGTGTGCTATGCATTAATTATACTTGTCTTTCTCTTAGATATTTTAATCTACATACCTGTAATATATTTTGGTGTCTTCCTTTACAAGCTTTTCATATTTATACTTTATTTGTTTGTACATTAATACTTAGATTTTTTTTTCTTTTGTTTGTTCACACTTGCATGTACATATAATTCTTTTTTTGCCCTACTACTTTATAATATAAACAAATTTCCATTTTTAATATGTTATTATAATTTATTCTCTGTATTTACTTTATATCATTACATAACTATATAATTTATCTTATGTATATCTTTTACTATTTCTAATTTAAATATTTATTTCTAACTCAAATATTTATTTTAACTTTCCTATTTAATTTACATTTTGCATTCATATATATATATATATATATATAGATATTTTAACTTTTAAAAAAAATTGTTTTTAAAACTTAATTATACTTTGATAAAATAATCACACATATTTTATATTATAAAACATAGAATTTAACTTTAAACATTGTTTGAAAAATTATTTTATATACATATTTATTTTCAAATATCAGGGTTAATTCTCAACTAATTCAGAACCTTATATTAATTACCAATTAATTTCACAAATTTTATTCAAAAATTAAATTAATTAGCAATTTATACTCGAAAAAAAATCCGGGATGGTTACATCTTTTCTTCCGCTCTGTTGTTATACTTAATGTGTTATAAGCTCCGACACGAGTCAAATTTCGACATATGGATATGTGGCATTCGAGCACGAGTGAAGTACGGGTGCCAATTTTCGAACGTTGAAATTTGGAACGTGACAGAATTTCAGTTTAGAGAAGATGAGAAGTGGAGAATTTGAAAATTTTGAATTGAAAGGGAATGACTAAATTTTCCTTTAATACGTGTTATTAATGCATTTGCCACTTGTTCAATTCATAACTCTTTAACCTACACTTGTTAAGTCCTATAATCTCCAACTTACAATTGTTAATATGTAAGAAATTTCTGTTTAAACCCATTTCTTAAATTTTATTTAATTTATAAATTAAGTTTTAAACCTTATCATTTTCAAATTTGTGAATTAATTTATCTCTTATGTGCTATAACTTATCATGTGTATTATATTTTATATTTATAAATATACAAACTATATTTATTCATTTTAAAAGAAAATATATTTAAATTTTTTAATTAAATCTTATTTTATAAATTTACAAGCTAGTTTTATTAATTTCCAAAAGATATGTATATTTTAAACTTTTATTAAACCTTGTTTAAATATCATATTATATTTACAATTCTAGTATATTTTAAACTTTTATTAAACCTTGTTTTAATATCATATTATATTTACGATTCTATTTATATGTGTATATATATATTATTTGTCAAAATATAAAACTTTTAAATCTAATTAATTTTATAAATTATTTGTTACTAAATTTCCAAATCAAGTTTAATCTAGAAATCTACTTTTGTATATAAATATTTAATTCCAAATTTCAAATTAATTCTCATTTAAATCACAAATAAATCAAAATCAAATATTTATTCAGAATATTTGTTTCTAAATTTCTAATTAGAAATTCCATTTAAAATCATATCTATATAAATTTATATTAATGAACAAACAAATATCTATTTAAATTTGAAAAATACTGAATTAATTCACAATTTAATTTCAAAGATTAAATTAATTATCAAATTAATACTGGCTCAAAAACGGGATCGTTACATAAAAGATCAATGGAGCGGGGATGCTGATGATGGCACATGGGAAACAGAAGATAGAATGAGAAAAGCTTATCCCGAGTTTAGGATCGATGTATAGACTTTATCAATCATTTTAGCTTACTCACCGCATGTGATGTAATCACTTATTGTATATGTTCCATCTTATTGAATATATATTTCATTTTGAGCTATTTTCTTCTTATCTAATTTCAAGGACGAAATTCTTTTTAATAGGGTAGAATGTAACGACCCAAAATTTAACCATTTCAAAATATAATATTTAAAGTGATTCTAAATATAAAGTATAAAAGGTTTTATGATTCAAATAATATTAGATAAGATTTGAAAATAGAAATATACGTAAAAATAGTAACATTTTCTTATATCGACAAAAGTAACAAAATCCTGATTTCACAAAAGTAAGTTTAAGAGGTTTAATAAATTATTTTAATTTATTTATGACTGTTTATATTTTTAAATAACATTACAAAAATTTATTTTTAAATTTGGTTTACATAAATAAATAGTTCAAATAAAACATCAAAATATGATCGTAAAACATTTTGTCAAAAATCAATAATTTTTGTCGATTTAAAGTTGTCACAACGTTTTTGCACCTTTATGTACATAATTTAATAAATATGTTAACATATAAAGATAGTTAACAATTAACTAAAAAAAGTTAACTTTTAATAATCACACTTAGAAAATTATAGAAAGTAACTAGCAAAAGTAAACTTAAAAAGACAAAATACATGTCACATCAAATGTTACATAAAGTAAAGAAATGTGACATAAAGTAAAGTAATTATTATTATTCTTTACTTAACTCTTAAGTGTTTGAATTTCAAAAGTGTGATGTAATGTGGACGGTAAGTTTTGAATTAAATAAATTTACTTAAGTCTTAAGAAAGGTTATTTAAGTAAAAACACAGATCTATATTTTAATCTCAAATATTTTCTATAAATACACACCCACTTTCTCACTTCCTTCCACACTTCTTAAAATTTCAATCTTTTTCTCACTCTTTTTAATGGCTTCCAAACTTAACAAAGTTATGCAAAAATATCCCACAAACAAAACAAAGAAAATATCAAAAAAACTCCATCTGAACCAATTCAAAATGCCTCCTTCCCTCTTCTATTGCTCTCATGCCCCCTCTTCCTCCACTTGGTCGAGCACCGCTTCCCCTTCTAGCTTGGTCGTGGCCTCCTAAGGCATGTTCGGGGAAGTTTAGCAAGTTCTAGGAGCTTAAGGAAAAGTGTAGCAAAGCTAGAAAAGTTTAAGACTAGATTGAAAGCGACAAAAGATGGGAAATCTAAATTGTTAAGTAGGAAACATTTATATAATTTTTTTTTCAAGTTATAAATGTTGTTTGGATGTTAATAATGATGTCTGATAGGTGTTTGAAAAAGAAAGCAACCACCTTTAAGTCATTTGCAAAAGTTAGCACGCAAATATGTACATAAATGACAATCATGTGACATTGTAAATAAAAAGGTGTTAAATTGATATGCAATGTGACGACCGCCCATGACTCCCGCACCAAAACAAGGAAATAATGCGCTGAAAGGCGTGCCAGGCAGCCATGGACGATAGTCAGGGTAAAACAAAACAAAAGAATCTCTATCGTACAACTCACAGCGCATGGATAAAATACAATAGAGAAATATAATATAGTGAAGCTCCATAGAACAGAACATCATCATATAAGCATCACAGTAGTTTCATACAATCATCTACTCAAATCCATACATGAAAGCCTCACTACAAATCACTCAACCAAATACAGCAGCGGATACCCAGTACATATAGTAAGAAAACTAATATGCAAAGCCTCCTGCTCGTCTTCGTCATCTTCAGCGTAGAACTCCTAGCACAGCACCTGTCACCTGCTACCTAGTCTGCCCATCCCAACATGGATGAACAGCCCAAGGTAATAAGAGGAGACATAAAACCTTGAGTCAGACAAAGTCTTAGTGAGCAGTAAATTAACTATCAAACATACCAAAAGAGCATAAAGGATAAAAGGAATAGGAACCAAACCATCCCACTCCACCTCTTTCTACAGTGATAGCCCCAGACATACACTAAGGAGAAGCAAGCATAACAACATAGACAATTAAGGTAAAGCAAATACCACTCGAGTCAAGGACGATGTTTTCCAAATACAAACCCCCAAGGCCTAAACCAAGATCAGATAAGCACCCAGAAAACACCGCTCTTGAAGCCGAATGATAATACAACCAAACATCCATGACTCTGGCTATCACTGTTATCCTTGCCTCGATTTCACCGTTAGTTGAATGACCATCTGTCAAGGGCTAATGGTAACCCCGGTTCTAACCATAACTCCGCACACTGCCTTGTGCCTAGGACTTATCTACTTTGCCCAGAGTACTCAACTACCTACCTGTAGTCTTTTGGGTGTCCCGACTACCTACCTGTAGTCGTTATGGGCGCCCCATGTACTCTTGCTTTTGAGCATGCTAGAACCTTCAACAACGACGAGATCCAAGCCTCCTAGCCATCCTTCTTGACGACTATCCTCATACAAGCTCAAGCTACCTCTTGAACAATCCATTATCAACCAACTTGAACTACCCTTCAAGTTATCAATATGCTTGGAATGATCCCTGCTTGGATTAAGCCAAGACTCACATCATACTTCGCTTCATCGCATCAAAGCAAAGTCTCAACTCAACAACATGGTTTGCCTCATCAAATCATGGCAAAGTCCCATCTCAACATCATCCAATCTATACATATGAGCTTCAACATCCGCTACATATGCCTTAAGCAGCTTTCACCATTCAAGAGCCTTCTTCCATAGCTTTTGAATCCTCTTTCATCATCTTGTTCCAAATCAACTACTAGCTAACTTGGAAACAATCAAATCAATCATACATTCAAATAATCAATCATTCAAACAAGATCTATTAAGCAATTTAAGCAATATCAACTATAATGGGAATTTCGTAAATAAACGAGCAAAAGTCCAACATATGTGAAATCATGGTTTTTAGCATAGATCTATCAATTATAAAACATGGGATTTTGTCTCTAATGCTTATTAAACAAACTTGCATAAGTAAACATCTTCAAAAACCATGGATCTAGACTTAGATCTAAGAAAAATGCATGAAATCTCTAACTTTAACACCCAAACATGCCACCAATCCAATATACTCCTTTGGATCCGCGTGAGAGATAACTACCACTCACCAAATCACCCAAACACTACAAAAACTACACACTTCAGATCTGGACAGCGAAGATCAAGGTTTGATCCGGCAATATCTCGCTCCAATCGATGAATTCTAGCTCGAACGGATGAAGATCTTCAACTTTGGCACTTGGATCTTCGATCTCGATCTTCGATCTTGGATGGATGTTAGAATTAGATTGGAATGGAGAAAAGAAGATGAAGAAATGTTGTAGTCGAGTCTTCAAAATGGCAGCACTTCGTCGCTTCAAAAACCGGTGCCAAAAAGTGAGCCAAACCCCTCTATTTATAGGCTGGATCAACCATGAGTCGTCGTCCCTATGAGTCGTCCACGACTCATCATGAGTCGTTGCCGACTTATCAGCCCTTACCGACTCAACATAACACTGCCTACTTACCATGAGTCGTTCACGACTCATTGCCATGACGACCTACCCCAGCCGACTCAACTGCACAGCCTTCCGACTCAATACACCAAGGCACAAGGTCATACGACTCAAACCCAAACCGACTCAACACCTACCGACTCACGACTCAAGACCAGTGCCGACTCAACATAAGTCGGTCACGACCTAAAAGCCTCCGACCTAAGACACTGCCGCGTTTTCCCCAAGTCCTAAGTCGTACGACGACTCAACAATACACACTCACGACTCAACTATGATGCCGACTCACGACTCATCAGGCCCTACGACTCAAAACCCTGCCGACTCATTACCCACGACCTAAGCCTAAACCCCTTAAGTCGCTACACCCTTAACCCGTTAACTCCTTAACTCGGCAAACCCTATGAGTCGTAACTCGTTGACTCGGCCACACTTCTTATCTCGGCCCTCTATGAGTCGGTCATCCTATGAGTCGCCTAACTTCTTGAGTCGGTCCATCCTTATCTCGGCCAACACTTTAAACCGCTACCCCTCCTTGAGTCGGTCCCCTATGAGTCGGTCACGACTCATCACTTGTACCCGGGTTAACTTCTAAACGACTCAAGCTAGAAGCAACACAAACAACACTATCGACCTGCAAATTCTACGATTTATCGACTCGTAAAATACGGGTCGTTACATTCTCTCCCCCTTAGGAATTTCGCCCTCGAAATTCCAAGCAAACAACAGCAATCACAATTATTCCGCATGCCTACCATCCATAGCAATCAACAAACCATGCATCCAATTCTAACCTAGCATGCAGAATTCTATGACTTAGAACAAGCTACAAATTCATGAGATGTCACGACACTTTAGGGCCATACCTCGAAGAGTCCGGGATGAGCTGCCTTCATCCTCTCTTCCTCCTCCCATGTACAGTCGTTAACATCATCACTCCATTGTACCTTGAGCAACGTAATCGTCTTCCTCCTAAGCTGTTTCGTATCGGTTTCAACAATACGAAGCGGCTTACGAGGTCTCGAAACAACTGGATCAACCTCCAAGTCTTCACAGCTATCAGCAGAAACCACCGTAGTTGGGTCGTGCATATACTTCCGTAGATAAGATACATGAAAAACATTGTGCACACCCGCCATCTTTTCCGGTAACTCCAATCTATAAGCGAGCTTTCCAATTCGCTCGATAATCGGAAATGGTCCAACAAATCTCGGAGTTAACTTTCCTTTCTTTCCGAATCTAATAACACTCTTCAGAGGAGAAATCTTCACAAAAACCATATCACCTACGTCGAATTCCAAATCCTTACGACGATTATCGGCATAACTTTTCTGACGATCTTGGGCTGCCTTCATTCGTTGCCGAATGATCTCTATACAATCTGAAGTCTGTCGAATCATCTCTGGCCCAAGTATCAGCTTTTCTCCAGTTTCCAACCAACATGTCGGGGAGTTACACGGTCTTCCATACAATGCCTCATATGGTGCCATACCAATACTCGACTGATAACTGTTGTTATAAGCAAACTCCACCAAATGAAGGTGATCTTCCCATGACCCTCCGAAGTCCAAAACACATGCTCTAAGAAGATCTTCCAAAACTCGGTTGACTCTCTCAGTCTGACCATCTGTTTGAGGGTGATAAGCTGTACTCAAACACAACTCGGTTCCCAAAACTTCCTGGAAGCTCTTCCAAAATCTACTAGTGAACAATGGATCTCGATCGCTCACTATACTCTTCGGAACACCATGGAAACGAACTATCCACTTCACATATAATTCAGCCAACTTCGATGCAGTCCTAGTCGATCGAACAGGAATGAACCTTGCACTCTTGGTCAAACGATCTACTATGACCCAAATCCCTTCATTCCCTGCTCTTGTCCTAGGTAGACCATCGATAAAGTCCATCGACACTTGCTCCCACTTCCATGTAGGAACCTCTAATGGCTGAAGCAATCCACTGGCTTCTTCTGCTCAGCTTTCACCAACTGGCAATTCATACACTTGGAAATAAAATTTCCAACATCCTTCTTCATACCTTCCCAGTAGTAGGTTCTCTTCATATCCCGATACATCTTATTTCCACCTGGATGAATTGTCAACTTCGAGTGATGACTCTCCCTCAGAACTTCATCTCTCAATCCATCTACATCGGGAACAACTAGTCGCTCTTGCTTTCGAAGCCAACCCTCTCGATCGACTTCAAATCCTTTATCCTTTTCTGGATCCAATCCAGATTCCAAATCACCGAAAATCTTGACAAGCTTATCATCTCTCTTTTGGCTCTCGCCAATCCTTTCCACAAGAGTAGGCCTTATCGATAAGTTTGCCAACATCTCAGGTTCCAATTCACATCTAGGCCTGAAGTCAAATCCAGCCAAATACTCAAGACTCTTCCATTCCGAAAACATGGCTCCCAAACCTGCATGTCTTCGACTTAACGCATCTGCCACTACGTTACCTTTTCCTGGAGTATAGGCTATACCAAAATCATAAGATGTTAGGAACTCTAGCCATCGTTGCTGTCGAAGATTTAAATCCTTTTGGGAGAACAGATACTTCAACGACTTATGATCTGTAAACAACTCGAATCTAACTCCCAATAGATAATGTCTCCACATCTTCAAAGCAAACACAATTGCCGCTAACTCCAAATCATGAGTCGGATAATTCCTTTCATGCGGCTTTAGTTGTCGACTAGCATACGCAACAACTTTATGCTTCTGCATTAGCACCGCTCCTAGTCCAGTGCCACATGCATCGGTGTAAACCACCATCTCATCATTCCCACTTGGAATAGTCAAAACAGGAGCGCTCGTCAGTCGCTCTTTCAGGATTACGAAAGCTTGCTCACACTTATCATCCCATCTGAACACTTGGTTCTTCTTCGTCAATCCTGTCAACGGTGCAGCTATCTTGGAAAAGTCTTTGATAAACCGACGATAATATCCTGCTAATCCAAGAAAACTTCTCACATCAGATGCATTCTTAGGCCTAACCCAATCCTGGATCGCTGCCACCTTAGCGGGATCAACCGCTATTCCATTTCCAGAAATAACATGACCTAAGAACCTCACTTCATTCTTCCAGAAGTGACACTTCGAAAACTTAGCCTTCAGCTGATGTTTCCGTAAGATTCCTAAAACAATCCTCAAGTGCGTCTTGTGCTCTTCCTCAGTTCTGGAATAAACCAAAATATCATCCACGAACACAAGCACGAACTTATTCAACTGATCTCTGAACACTCTATTCATAAGATCCACAAAATATGCTGGCGCGTTAGTCAACCCAAACGGCATTACCAGCCACTCATAAAACCCGGATGGTGTCCTGAAAGCAGTCTTCGGCACACTATCCTTCGCCACTCTCAACTGGTGAAATCCCGTTGCCAAATCCATCTGAGAAAACACCTTAGCCTCGTGAAGCTGATCAAACAAGTCATCTATTCTCGGCAATGGATACTTGTTCTTCCTAGTCACCTTATTCAGCTCACGATAATCAACACACAACCTCAACGATCCATCCGCTTTGGTTGCGAACACAACTGGCGCACCCCATTCGGACACACTTCTCCGAATGAATCCTTTCTGCAAAAGGTCATCAACTTGCACCTTCAGCTCTTGCTGCTCCCTCGGTGCCATCCGCCTAAGAGGCATCACAACAGGTCTGGCTCCCTCAACTAGATCGATACGAAACTCGATCTCCCTATGCGGCGGCAACCCTTTGACTTCGTCAAAGTCATCCTCAAATCCATTCACAATAGGCACTGATGACAGTCCATCCCGTGGAACAACCAGCGAATACATGAAGCTCATGAAGACGCCTTCCTCATGCTTACATCGTATCACAACCTTTCGCCCTTCCACATTCCCGACTGTCACCTCAAGCCTCTCACAATCAATCCTAGCCGCATACTTCCTAAGCCAGTCCATACCCAAAATAATTCCGAACCCCGCAAAGTTCAGAACAAAGCAATCACAAACAAACGAGCAATCATGACTCGACACAACTAGACCACGACATAACATACACAAACATGACGAACCCCCTACCGGATTAGTCACAACCAATGGCCTATCAACAATATCCGGTTTCATACCTAACCGGCTTACCAAATCATCACAAACAAAAGAATGCGACGCTCCAGTATCAAACAACACTCTAACTGGAACACCACAAATAGAAAGAGTACCTTGAACAACCACACTCTTCCCCTTCTCTTCAGCAGTAGGAACTCTTGAAGACGACGGCACAGCTTCCAAAGCATAGGCTTGCACAACCTGCCTATCTTTCCTCGGTTCTGGACAATCCTTCTTGATATGTCCCAGCTTATCACAGTTGTAACACTTTCCCGGCACTTTGGGATTCTTACAATCTTTGTAAAGATGGCCCTTCTGCTGGCAGTTATAGCAAGTCACTTCACTCTTCGGCTTCTTCTGGCCATCCCTACCCCTCTGTTGCTGTTGTTTCCTCTTCTTATTGCCACTCTGCTGTGGTTTAGATCCTTCCCTGGTTACAGCAACAACAGATACTTCCTTAGGGAACAAACTCTCGTGCCTAAGAGCTTTTTCCACAAGCTTCTCAAATGGATCGTCCAGATGATCCACTAACTGCCTCCCAAGATAAGCATCCAGACCAGTCACAAACTTTTCATTCTTCTGGTAGGGAGAATCAATATACGATCTGGCATACTTAGATAAGGCTTCAAACTCAGAAATATACTCAAGAACAGGTCTCCCCCCTTGCTTGAGCTCTACAAACTTCTTAAACAAGACAGATTTCTGAGAAGTAGAGATGAACTTAGCTCCAAATCTAACTTGGAATTGCTCCCAAGTAATCTCTTCTTCTGGAGTATCGATGGTGATAGAATTCCACCAATCAGCAGCTCTTCCCTGAAGCTGTCTCGATGCAAGCTTCCTCTTAGTTGCATCCTCAATCCCTAAGTCACCAAAGATTCTTTTGCAAGCATCAATCCATCTCTGCACCTCAATAGTCGACTCCGTCCCCAAGAAAACTTTCCCTCCAAGAGCAGTATAATCCTTGCAAAGCTTGGCAAAATCCACCGGTCTCGGAGCTTGGACTTGAACTCCCACATCCACAGATGATCCTGAAGCTGGTATTCTCCTCATGATTGAAGTCATCATGGCCTCAAACATAGGAGCATAATCAACAGCTTCCCTAGCATCACGGCTACCCCTCGCAGCTTGTCTCTCACTTCGACTCATCCTTAATATCTGTAAATAAGAATGATTAGAACACCTTAAGAAACAACTGCATAAGGAGTTCAAACCCTTCTAAACTACTATATTATATATAGTAATCATCCATCAAATTACAATTACGTCTCTCTTACGTAGTTACATCAGCGAGCGTTGGCTAAAATCGATTAACCAAAGCTCTGATACCAAATGTGACGACCGCCCATGACTCCCGCACCAAAACAAGGAAATAATGCGCTGAAAGGCGTGCCAGGCAGCCATGGACGATAGTCAGGGTAAAACAAAACAAAAGAATCTCTATCGTACAACTCACAGCGCATGGATAAAATACAATAGAGAAATATAATATAGTGAAGCTCCATAGAACAGAACATCATCATATAAGCATCACAGTAGTTTCATACAATCATCTACTCAAATCCATACATGAAAGCCTCACTACAAATCACTCAACCAAATACAGCAGCGGATACCCAGTACATATAGTAAGAAAACTAATATGCAAAGCCTCCTGCTCGTCTTCGTCATCTTCAGCGTAGAACTCCTAGCACAGCACCTGTCACCTGCTACCTAGTCTGCCCATCCCAACATGGATGAACAGCCCAAGGTAATAAGAGGAGACATAAAACCTTGAGTCAGACAAAGTCTTAGTGAGCAGTAAATTAACTATCAAACATACCAAAAGAGCATAAAGGATAAAAGGAATAGGAACCAAACCATCCCACTCCACCTCTTTCTACAGTGATAGCCCCAGACATACACTAAGGAGAAGCAAGCATAACAACATAGACAATTAAGGTAAAGCAAATACCACTCGAGTCAAGGACGATGTTTTCCAAATACAAACCCCCAAGGCCTAAACCAAGATCAGATAAGCACCCAGAAAACACCGCTCTTGAAGCCGAATGATAATACAACCAAACATCCATGACTCTGGCTATCACTGTTATCCTTGCCTCGATTTCACCGTTAGTTGAATGACCATCTGTCAAGGGCTAATGGTAACCCCGGTTCTAACCATAACTCCGCACACTGCCTTGTGCCTAGGACTTATCTACTTTGCCCAGAGTACTCAACTACCTACCTGTAGTCTTTTGGGTGTCCCGACTACCTACCTGTAGTCGTTATGGGCGCCCCATGTACTCTTGCTTTTGAGCATGCTAGAACCTTCAACAACGACGAGATCCAAGCCTCCTAGCCATCCTTCTTGACGACTATCCTCATACAAGCTCAAGCTACCTCTTGAACAATCCATTATCAACCAACTTGAACTACCCTTCAAGTTATCAATATGCTTGGAATGATCCCTGCTTGGATTAAGCCAAGACTCACATCATACTTCGCTTCATCGCATCAAAGCAAAGTCTCAACTCAACAACATGGTTTGCCTCATCAAATCATGGCAAAGTCCCATCTCAACATCATCCAATCTATACATATGAGCTTCAACATCCGCTACATATGCCTTAAGCAGCTTTCACCATTCAAGAGCCTTCTTCCATAGCTTTTGAATCCTCTTTCATCATCTTGTTCCAAATCAACTACTAGCTAACTTGGAAACAATCAAATCAATCATACATTCAAATAATCAATCATTCAAACAAGATCTATTAAGCAATTTAAGCAATATCAACTATAATGGGAATTTCGTAAATAAACGAGCAAAAGTCCAACATATGTGAAATCATGGTTTTTAGCATAGATCTATCAATTATAAAACATGGGATTTTGTCTCTAATGCTTATTAAACAAACTTGCATAAGTAAACATCTTCAAAAACCATGGATCTAGACTTAGATCTAAGAAAAATGCATGAAATCTCTAACTTTAACACCCAAACATGCCACCAATCCAATATACTCCTTTGGATCCGCGTGAGAGATAACTACCACTCACCAAATCACCCAAACACTACAAAAACTACACACTTCAGATCTGGACAGCGAAGATCAAGGTTTGATCCGGCAATATCTCGCTCCAATCGATGAATTCTAGCTCGAACGGATGAAGATCTTCAACTTTGGCACTTGGATCTTCGATCTCGATCTTCGATCTTGGATGGATGTTAGAATTAGATTGGAATGGAGAAAAGAAGATGAAGAAATGTTGTAGTCGAGTCTTCAAAATGGCAGCACTTCGTCGCTTCAAAAACCGGTGCCAAAAAGTGAGCCAAACCCCTCTATTTATAGGCTGGATCAACCATGAGTCGTCGTCCCTATGAGTCGTCCACGACTCATCATGAGTCGTTGCCGACTTATCAGCCCTTACCGACTCAACATAACACTGCCTACTTACCATGAGTCGTTCACGACTCATTGCCATGACGACCTACCCCAGCCGACTCAACTGCACAGCCTTCCGACTCAATACACCAAGGCACAAGGTCATACGACTCAAACCCAAACCGACTCAACACCTACCGACTCACGACTCAAGACCAGTGCCGACTCAACATAAGTCGGTCACGACCTAAAAGCCTCCGACCTAAGACACTGCCGCGTTTTCCCCAAGTCCTAAGTCGTACGACGACTCAACAATACACACTCACGACTCAACTATGATGCCGACTCACGACTCATCAGGCCCTACGACTCAAAACCCTGCCGACTCATTACCCACGACCTAAGCCTAAACCCCTTAAGTCGCTACACCCTTAACCCGTTAACTCCTTAACTCGGCAAACCCTATGAGTCGTAACTCGTTGACTCGGCCACACTTCTTATCTCGGCCCTCTATGAGTCGGTCATCCTATGAGTCGCCTAACTTCTTGAGTCGGTCCATCCTTATCTCGGCCAACACTTTAAACCGCTACCCCTCCTTGAGTCGGTCCCCTATGAGTCGGTCACGACTCATCACTTGTACCCGGGTTAACTTCTAAACGACTCAAGCTAGAAGCAACACAAACAACACTATCGACCTGCAAATTCTACGATTTATCGACTCGTAAAATACGGGTCGTTACATGCAAGTTCAAACGACATGTTATAATATGTTAAAATGGTTATAAACATTGTTTTGGTTGTTTATTGGTTGTATATTGAATATATATGTTGAAACAAGTCACGGATTTACACGACATATAATCACATGAAAATCACTTTTCAAAAGAAATGAAATGTGATATGAAATCATTTATACCGTTGAAAAATATTTGAATGTGCTTTAGAAATGATTCCTAAGTGTTTAAACTTGTCTCGGCAAAGTTTGGATATGAATCTCAAAATACGCCTAAAATTTGACGCGTCGCGTAAAGGTAATTCTTGTTTATGCGTCAAAAGTTCAAATGAACATACGAAGTGGAATATAGTTTGGAATTCTTCAAAGTAAGAATTTTCCAAATTCTTATATCCATATCTTTCGTAAAAAAATTAAAATCAAGATTTCATCTTGTATATTTTGAAATATGGCAAAATCAATTTTCAAGAAAAATCCAGTTTTCGCACTAAATGACCGAAGTTGAAAATTGATGAAATTATTGTTTTAAAAATATGAAATAAATCCTAAAAATCTTTTAAATGTCTTAAATGCTTTAAGTTGAAAAGATGTTTTCTAAATGATATAAAAGTCGTTTTGAAGAATATAGCTTTAAAGCATTTTTTGTAACACTAGTTATAAAACTTTTGCAACGCTTTCTAATTACTTTTCAAATAAAAGTTGAAACTTAACAATTCTTTTCCAAATCCTTAATAAATGTTTTTATGTAAATAATAAAGCATTTTAAAAGAAATTTGAATAATTTAACATTATTTCAAAGATGGTTAAACAAATAGTTAAGTGATTTAAAAAGAGAAAATGAGTATGCGGAAACGACTAGCACATTTTCCTGCCTGTAAGATTTAAAAGTGAAATTAAGGTATGTATTTAAGTTTAGGAATGGAGCAACCAGTGCCGTAAACTTACCTGGCCTTAGTTTTCTCTATTAGGCGAGGGGTGGAACATATCAAAAGGAAAGCCCGGATGCTCAACTTGGATTTTATAGAAATAATCTTCTTATACTCATCATAAAATCCGAAGAGGAAACTTGTCCTATTCGTGGAATTTAAAAGGTGACCTCACTGTTATTCTACCCATAGTACTTGTTGAATACGGAGGTTGATTTTCGATAAAAGTAGAATGATTTCTATAATCATATTTTCACAAAAGATACTCTTTAAAAATGATTTGAGAAATATTCACAAGAGTGGTTTAAATGATTCTGTATTCACTAGAAACAAGATTTTGAAAATATATATCTCTCGAACATATTTTGGTAAAGGAAAATGAATGAATCGAAAAACAATCACCTAATTAGATCATTTTTATCGATGATCAGATTTCGAAGGAACAAGGGTTGGATTTGGGTGATTCCTATCCGAAAACCACTTCAAACCAGTTTACATGTTCAAAGAAGTGAAGATGTTTGAAGATGGGGATATTGAGATAAATAATAACGAGGGACTACTTGTTGATTTATTGAGGATAAACTCCCGATGCACTATATTGTAGCAGTGGTCTCTTTGTTATGAAAAACCTCAAAAACACAAGGGCTTCTCGCCTAGTAATAGCCGAGGAAAGTGCCTTTCGTTTCGTTTGTTCCTAAAACGAACTTGTATGAATGTATGTCTGACCTTGCATTCCAAATCATAATGAGTGGCTTCTATAAAAGTATATCATTCGTTGGCGGAGAAGACACATTCTCTTAGCTTAACACCCTTTCTTAAGACATACGAGTTCAGAAAGTTATATGTTTGTAGAAATCAGTCGTGTAAATGTGGAATGGTAATGTGGTTCCCAAAGTGAAAGAAGATGTGCTATGTGAGAAGGTAATCATAGCCTCGAGTCTCATCAACTTGAAATGACCAAAATAGGGTTAGATGCAACAAGGCTAAGTAGGTCATTACCATTTATGATATGATCATTCCCTTCTAGATATATTTCTTCCTTCTATGACGTTTGGGATGTAAATTAATGTGGATGTATGCGAAGAGAGCTCACGAGTAAAGGTCGCTAATGACCGAAGGATGACATATTCGTTACTATCAAGTTACATAGGTAGGCCAGTCTTGTGTTGGTACAAGCCGGATATTTTGTGTCTCGGGACTCTACCTAGAGGTGTACCCATCGGAAGGTAGTCCCTTCACCTGGTCATTTGTATGGAAATCCTTTCTCCAATGAGAACCTACGGTTTTGTTTGTAGGACCTATTATGCTGGAATTTAAGAACGGCAAAATTTTTGGCTAAGATTGATAAGTTTATGTGCAAATGTTTCAAAGAAAGTCATTAAAAACAATATCCCCAAATTTTACGTAATATAGAGTTTTGGTTATCATAAGATAAAAACTCGTTCCGTGTTTATGTGCGGCGTGGTATTATGTGATACCTTTTTGTTTTCAAAACATCATACTTTGAGTTCTCACACCAGTCTCATGACTGACCCGGAGTTTGTTTTTCCCTATAAACTCTAGGTACCCTATGTTTCGTGCGGCCATGTAGTCAGGATGCCTTAAGAGGATTTTGGAGCATGTTGGGGAGCATTTTGGAGAAGTCTTTTGGAGCTATGAAGCTGAAGTACTTTATGTAGACATCTACCAATTTTCTGCTGTGTCTTGTAGTATGTATTTTCCAGAATATGTACGGATAGGCAGTTTTAACTATCCCACTAGATTTGTATTTGACTCTGACCATTTATGTATAATTAAAATGTTGAATGAGATGTGAGATTTTATTATTTCGTTATCTCTACCTTTATTATCTTTTACACCCTTGATAGTCTGCCTCCTCGGCGGTTGGATTTACGGGATGTGAATAGCGTGGACGTATTAGTGTCGATTTCTAAGGGTCGAGGGGATGGATCATCACAAATGTTCTTCAGACCCGGTCTATCAAAAAAAAAAGTGTTACACCACTATAAGCCCGAGCCCGAGCCCGACCCAGGTCGGGTTGTTGGGGTGTGCGCTTGTGTGGTTGTCAAGCAGGTCTTTCTCCTGACAGAAGAGCATCATTGGGGACCAAAGGGTCCAACTTGGCTTCTAAGAATCAACTACAAATACTTGATTCTTTCATATAATCCCACTATGTGGGACTATTCATATTCCCATATAATAGGAGCCATTTCATACTTAGTCAATTTTTAAGAATTCATTTATTTTCAAACAATAATTTCCAAGACTTTAACATGTAAATTCATGATAGGTTTCTAAAATGCTGCATATAAATTAGAACTGGTTCGTGTGTACGACTTTAAACTACCAAAATATTTCATTCTATTTGGGTTTGAAATTTTTAGTATAATGTTATACATTGGAATGGATTCTGGTAAAAATTTGGTAAGGAAGGAATTTGAAAACTGAGATTTCATGAATATGGGGTTGATTTCATATATCAATATGTCATATACCTTTAGTTCCCAAATATGTCTGCATCGTCTGGTCTATCTGGTAGTTGCAGTTTGTCGGTTATCAGCGCAACCACCACCTTTCTCATGGTCATGAAGAATTTCATTTTTGTTTCCAGCGTTTGAAGTGGAGGCCCTCGAATCTGAAAGGTGCAGCAGAGACCGTCGGGACATAGATGAGTGAAGCAAGAGCAGCATCATCTAGATCTACAGCAGAAGTCATCGTTGGTGGCATCGTCTTCAAATTGTTGGTAAACAATGTAGATCTTCGGTTGAGTCATGGACTACGTCACCCTTGAAGACGTTCTGATGATATGTTGTACAGTGCAAAGCAGCTCAGATCAATCATCGCTGCCTCTAGGATAAAACAGCCTCTCAATAATTTTGCGGTATCAATTCCTTTGCACGTACGAAACACTCTGTTTGCACTCAAAAACATTGATCGATTTTCTAGATTTAAAAAAATGAAATTTAACAAGATGTAGTTCTTTCTGTTTCATCTCATTATCGGTTAAGAAGGCGAAATAGAAAAAGAACATAGCTAGTTGGGGGATACGTGGTCATGAAACATGGATCAGAGAAAATAACGGGTCAAAAACAATGAACGTACTCTAGACTCGGTCTAAAAATGGTTAAAGAATTTTGTACCAAAAATATTATTGTTACACCACTATAATTTCAAGCCCGACTTGGATCACGTCGAGTCGGGTCGGTCGACGCATGTGCATGTGTGGTGGTCAAGCATGGTCTCTCTCCTCACAAAAGAGCATCATTGGTTGCCCAAAAGGCCCAACTTTGCTTCTAAGAATCAAGTATAAATACTTGATTCTTTCATATAATCCTACAATGTTGGACTATTGATATTCTCCTACAATATGAGCCATTTCATACTTAGTCAATTTTTAAGAATTCACTTATTTTCAAACAACAATTTCCAATGCTCTAACATGTAAACTCACGACAGGTTTCTAAAATGCTGCATATAAAATAGAATAGGTTCATGTGTACAACTTTAAACTACCAGAATATTTCATTCTATTTGGGTTTGAACTTATTAATATAATGTTATGCATTGGAATGGATTTTGATCCATATTTGGTAAGGAAGGAATTTGAACACAGAGATTTCATGAGTATGGGGTTGATTTCATATATCAATACGTCATATACCTTTTGTTCCCATATATGTCTGCTTCGTCTGGTCTATCTGGTAGCTTCATTTTATCGGTTGTCAGCACATCCACCACCTTTCTCATGGTCAGGAAGAATTCCATCTTCCGTTTCCAACGTTTGAAGTGGAGGCCCTTGAATCTGAAGGGCGTAGCAGAGACCATTGGGACCTGGATGAGTGAAGCCTGAGCGAGGTCATCTAGATCTACAGCGGAAACCATTGTTGGTGGCATCGTCTTCAAATTGTTGGAAAACAATGTTGATCTTCGGTTGGGTCATGGACTACATCACCATTGAAGACGTTTCGACGATCTGCTGTATAGTGCAAAGCAGTTCTGAGCAATCACTGCTGCCTCTATGATGAAACAACCTCTCAATAATTTTGCAGTATCGATTCGTTTGCACATAGGAAACGATTCTGTTTGCACTCAAAAACATTAGTTGATTTTATGGATTTAAAAAAAAATGAATTTGGACCAGATGTAGTTCTTTCTGTTTCGTCGCCCTATCAGTTAAGAATGCGAAATGGCATTAGAACGTTGCTAATTAGGGGAAACATGGTCTTGAAAAACGAATCAGAGAAAATAACGGGTCAAAACAATGAACGTTCTCCAGACCCGGTTTAAAAATGGTTAAAGAATTTTGTACCAAAAATATTAGTGTTACACCATTACAAGCTCGAACCCGACCCGGGTCGGTTGGCGCGCGCGCGTGTGGTGGTCCTCATAAAAGAGCATCATTGGATGACTAAAGGGCCAACTTTGCTTCTAAGAATCAAGTATAAATACTTCATTCTTTCATATAATCCGACAACGTGGGACCATTCATATTCCCATATAATAGGAGTCATTTCATACTAATTTTTAACAATTCACTTATTTTCAAACAATAATTTCCAACACTTTAACACGTAAACTCACGAGAGGTTTCTAAAATGCCCCATATAAATTAGAACAGGTTCGTGTGTATGACTTTAAACTACCAGAATATTTCATTCTATTTAGGTTTGAACTTATTAATATAATGTTATGCATTGGAATGTATTTTGATTCATATTTGGTAAGGAAGGAATTTGAACACAGAGATTTCATGAGCATGGGGTTGATTTTATATATCAATATGTCATATAACTTTAGTTCCCAAATATGTACACTTTGCATTTAAGATTTTGAAAATATACAAAGCTAATTCTAAAGGTATTGAAAGAGGGTAACAACTCCTTCGTTATTTCGAATTTACTGATTTCAAAAGGAAAGTAGTTTGAGAATAAGAAATTTCTTTTTATAAACAACTTAATCCAACCTCGAAAAATCATGGATTTTAACTTTTGAATAGAAATATCATTTTTAGACATGTACTGATTTTGTAGTAACAACAACACGTATGAAATTTTGAACAGAACTTAGTTTTGAATGTATATTCTATATGGATTTGGAAATTGTCTACGGTGTTGATTATAATTAATTTTGAAGATATGAATCCTTCGTTTGATACCATATATCCAAGTTTTTGGAAAGGTTTATATATAATTTTCACTATAAATTTCGTAAAAATATGGTCTAAGACACAAGTATTTTATATAGATAAATTTGAGCAAGGCTGATTTTTAAATAAATGCTTTTAAGGTAGATAAGATGTTAAAAGAATGTCTAATATGTGTTTGTAGATGTAAGCCTGTATTATATATGCACTCTTCAAATTGATATATGATTGATTAATTTTAAAAAAAAAATTTGTTGAGTTTCATATAAATAGAATCTGGTATATATCGAACAACAAGCATTTTTCTACGTGTATAACAAACTTCTTTGATAATAGTTCAAATACCTTTGGTGCCACACTTTTCTGGTGTAAACGTGAACTACCTAAAATGCCCTCTACATATATTATCAAATCTTAATACCACCTAAAAACAAGATTTCATAAATAAACTTCATTTACCGGTTCAAAATGCCTTTCAGATCTGATAAATAAACTTTCTATACCAATTCAAAAGCCATATCAACAAGTATTACGAAATATTAACATCAATTAAAAAATAAATACAACAAATAAACTTTTTTATGAATTTGATCATTATTACTTAATAATAGAAATAAAAAATCAAACTAAATAAAAATTATATTTTGAAGCATTAAATAAAAATTAAAACTAACTACACTCGATTTCATCGCAAAACCATGACTAAATATTTGAATAAATCATTCATCTTGGATGTGTTAAACATATATAATTAATAGAAAAATAATCCATGAGCGAAGCGCATTCCTTGACGCTCATTCTACATAATCTCTGAATAGGTACATGGTTTGAATTCTATAATGGTAAAAATGGTTTTAAAGTTTTAACCAAATCCTAATACACAAGCTTTGCATAAATATCAGTTTTACACTAAGGTTTAGAATATGTATACAAGGTTTTAACATATACTATGTGTTATTAAAACAAAACTTTATACAAGTTTTGAGGTCTTGAAAGTCTTTCAAATATTGGTTTATTTTAAGTTTGTATGAGAACAGTTCCTCAATCTTAGTTTCAAAAAATTTGATAAATTTTCCTACATATGAGTTTCGAGAATATGAGTTACAATCATTGTTAGATCTTAAAAAAATAGTGGAAATTAGATTGAAGGACTTCTATTTTCAAGGTAATAATTTTTAAGGACGGTACTTTTGAATAATTAGTTTTAAGGACAATTAACAGAATAATGATAAATTCATTTATCGTTTTAAGTCATACAAAAAATGATAAATCTTTTATCATTATTTTTGCATAACTGAAAATGATAAATTCTTTTATTTTTCTCTGTAAATTTCCCTTAAAACTAATTTTCCAAAAGTAGTGTCCTTAAAATTTATTACCCTGCATAAATAAGCCTTTGAAGTGAAAATCCCCTCTTTAATATTAACTAGCTTTGGAGTGTCTATGATCTTAACATCATTAGATGTCAGAAGCATGTAGGTTGATTTTAAAGGTGTATAGGTTTTGAATATATTAATGAATTTTAGGCTATGCATTAATTGTTAAGCATAGAAACATTTTATATGTGACTACACACACGAGTACTTTGGCACATGCGGTGCACATGCATATAAGGAATTGATGTTATAAAACAATGTTTATATGATTTGTTTAATCTCACAAAATGACTTGATTTCAAGGTTTGAGGTTCTGGCAGGAACCATGAGATTCCGGCCAAATCATATCGGTTCGGCCCTCACGGGGATGTGATTAGGGAAAAATCCCATCTCGTTCAAACAATCAAAGAAAAAACCAAAAAAAAACCCACAATCGAAATCAGAAGATGGAAGGAGAGCGGCAGGAAAACACATGTGAGACTTACCCATGTCGACATCGATTTTAGTTTCGACAATAGCATCGACTTTAGCAGCGATGAGATTTTGGCTGCAATGGCTTTGAATTTGGCTGCGACATATTACTTGACGTTGATATTGAGAGGAAGAGGGGGAGACGATGTTTAATTTGGCTTCGGTAATTAAGGGCTGGAATGTAATTGAGTAATTTAGGATTAGAATTTATAGGTGGAAAATAATTTAGGGCTGGAATATAATTAAGACCGTATTTAATTTGGTCCCTGATTAATTATGGATGGGTTGTGGTTGAAATATTAAGACTTTAACCATTTATTTGGGCATTTATTTGGATTTGGTTAGGTTAAGCTAACAAATATATTAACCTACCAAACAAAATGTTTGTTTGGTAGGTTAATATATTTGTTAGCTTAACCTAACCAAATCCAAATAAATGCCCAAATAAATGGTTAAAGTCTTAATATTTCAACCACAACCCATCCATAATTAATCAGGGACCAAATTAAATACGGTCTTAATTATATTCCAGCCCTAAATTATTTTCCACCTATAAATTCTAATCCTAAATTACTCAATTACATTCCAGCCCTTAATTACCGAAGCCAAATTAAACATCGTCTCCCCCTCTTCCTCTCAATATCAACGTCAAGTAATATGTCGCAGCCAAATTCAAAGCCATTGCAGCCAAAATCTCATCGCTGCTAAAGTCGATGCTATTGTCGAAACTAAAATCGATGTCGACATGGGTAAGTCTCACATGTGTTATATATATATATATATTTACAAGGATTATTGTTACATGTACATTCAAAACCATAAAAAAACCGAAGCTAAGACCGAGTCGAACAAAAAATGAAACTTTCGAAATTTCCGAAATCGTCTGAAACTATGAAGATTTCAAAGGACCAAAACCAAAACCGAAACCAGATCTCAAATCTTGTTTGATTTGTATGAAATGTTGCATTTTCTATGTGCATACATGCACAAATAAACCATTTATCAAAACATAATGGGATTAAGTTATTTCAGGAGATAATTAATTGGGTAAAAGTGTAATCAACCATTAGATCAATATGTAAAGAAATGTAGTAATATTAAAGTTAGCATTTTTAAATAGTTTGGAACTTAAAAAACCTACATCGTCTCTACTTTAAATATTAATAAATTAACCTATTAATATATGAGGAATATTTCATTTCAACTATGAAGATCGTACCTTCCATGGTACTCCCTTCATCACGAACACTCATTTCTTGTTGAAGTATATAACCACTTCACGCTGGTGTATAAATTTTGAATTATTGTTTACTGTTGCATTGTTACTTAAATTAATGTAATTAATTTTTGCTAATCTTTTTATCGGTTGATGTCAATAGTAGTAGCTTTAAAGTGATTTGTAAGTACTAAGTACAGTTGTAGTGATCGTTTTCTCTCCTCTTTGTACCGGGCATGAGATCGGTATCAATGATAAGTTGATGGCAGAGTTACATACGTTTTATAAGGGAATTTTTATGTTAAGTACAATTTTATTCTAGCAAGAAAGATAGAATTTTTTCGTATATGTATAAAAAAAAATTAACCCAATCGTGTGATTTATAGAAGAAATACTTGAAAATTTGATAAAAAATAGTAAAATGGAGAAAACGTTTTAGCTACAATTATTATTCATTTATGGTCGTATAAAAAATCTCTTATTTAAATAGAGTAATGCTACAGTTGTACAATAGAGTAAAATGCTACAGTAAAATCTCTTATTTGAATAGAGTAATACAACAGTTGTACAATAGAGTAAAATGCTACAATCCTCAAATGTGTATATTTATGCATATATACATCTAAATGGTTAGCAGATCTTATAATCATCACAATTCAAGTGAGAAACATTAGATTCTTTAGTTATTCTTGCTCCAGAATAGTTTTGCATAGTGGTGGAAGGATCCTTTGTAATGCAGGCACTTATTAACATTAGTACAATAAATTAAATTTAAAATAAAAACTAACGCAAAGGGTACTGTAAACTGATTATTACCACGACCGTTCACTATAGGAATGAACATTTTCTTAAAGAGTCCCAAACCCAGGTTGGCGCAAATCACTTTGGATCAACTTCTAATGCATTTATTTGCATTATTGATTGACTTATCATTGACTGTGAATGACATGATTCGATCATCCTCCAACAAGAACTTTGTTTGAGCCTTCAACCGATTACTCCCAAACTTGAGAAAACCCTGTTAAGAAAGGCTGTGCACTTCATATTTTTCATCCCAATACATAGTCCAAATTTCTATAGTAGTTGTATGCTAAGCACACGAAAATAGTAAACATAAGACAAAATAAGTTATCAGGAAAGAACCATTTTTTTTGAGACCATAACTCTAAAGTTCTATTAACTTTGGCACAAATCATTCGTTGTCTTATGATATACAACCTAAAATATTGAAATTGATTCATGTACAAATTTCATGTATGAGAAACTATTGTGGAGGTTCTTTACTGCAAAGGAAAATTGTTTCAGTTCATCGCACAATGAACCTCCATGCGACAAACAATATCACGAACCCATTTGGATGGTACAAAATTAACATTATTATAAACATTGATAATAAAGAAGAGGAAATAAGATATGTCTTTTTATTTTTATTTTCAATAAGCTACATGGTATAGATTTCAGAATTCAAGAAAAAAAACATTAGTTACTACAAATAAGAAATTAAGGGCATTGATCCTTACACTCAATACTGGTATACCTTCACTATCAACAGCGGTATACCCAAACAATCTTGGCTTTCATTTAAAAAAGAACAACACCTCAACAAATACAAGCATCTAATAATGTATGAATTTACCCTCAATGTAATGTATAAAGATCAATAATTTGATTGACAACATGGTCAAACATACCAGTAGGCGATTAGACCCAAAACATAAGATATAAAAATACAACTATGAGCATAAGCTTAATTTTGAGGGCAGAGAAAAAAAATCGAAACTCAAAATTTCCCGCTACAAAAACTAACGCTAAAAATTAACATAAAATTTTAAGGTTTCAAAAATGAAAAATACCGGTATCTTCAATTTCATGCTCACCAATATAATCCTTCATGCATAACTTCAAAAATACAAGATTGTGTTTAAGAAAATACAATCAGGAAAAGATATGAAATATATACAATAAAGAAAACTCATTATCATATTAAATCCATGATAATACATAAAAAATAATATATATATATATATATATATATATATATATATATTCTAATGACCACTCATAAAATGAACCAATCACAGTCAACACTTGACTTGTGTCAATCTAAAGCACGGCGAAAACCACAGATAATGACCTGTAGAAAATTAGCATGAAGAAATAAGAAATTTTGGCAATTAATCCGCCATTACCATAAAGGTGCAAAGTTTTTTATCATATCACGTCTATTTTACTTTATGCTGAGCAACTACTAATTTATTTTTGTACTTCATGTTTATAGCCTGACTATTGGTTATATGTATTTTTCTTTTGGAGGATCCAGCGAGACAAAACACAACTTTTTAACACATCTGAGGACCGCTTTCCCAATACTATTGTAAACCATAAACTTTATGGAATAAAATCCTTAAATTTCTTTTCTTTTATTTTCCTTAAATGTTTTCAAATGTACATATCCATTAAAGAAATTAATCCTTAAACTATTGAGTAGATGAAAGTTTTGAAATCATTTCTAGGCATTACAATCCTAGAAGGCTAAATTTTTACACTAATAGCAATGTACAACCACTTTTAGTAACTTATTTCTAAGCAAATATCAAATAAGTCAGTTCAATCTTTTCATACCAATGAACTCTAACAGCACCAAATTCTTGAATGTACAAATAAGATTAAACCTGAGAGTTCTAGAAGATTCATAAGGAAAAAACTATTGGTTGCTACAGAATGCAGTCCACTACCACTCGACAAAGAGGTTCCAGTGGCTTCGCAAATACTAAGGCAGCCTTATGTTGGGTCTAACCAAACTTAGCATCTAAATATCAATTATGTTACAAATTATACTGTAAACTAAAGGAGGATGTAAAAAACAATATTCAGCAAAATTAAGGTCTAAACCACTAACCACGACAATAAACCATATCAAATGTGGAATAGTTTTCCTCTTATGAAGGTAAGAGTTGAAAATCATCGGATCTACTATAATTACATAATTAATATCCCACAAAAAGCATCAAAACACAAATCAAATTAAAAAAGCGATAAAATGGAAAATGATTTCGAATTATTTTTACCAAGAGTATGGAGTTTTTACGTCATAAGCGAATTTGGGAGAAGAGCTTCTGTTTCCCTTTCCAGCACGACATATTTTTTTTAATAATTTTTGCAGTTTTCAATCGAAATGGGATTCATTGGAAGTTTTGATCTCAGGTACAAATAAAGAAAGAACAAATAATGAAAGTGGAGTAGTGGTGTGGGAAGTGGGACTGAACGTGAGCAAATGATAATGAAGTAACAAAAGTAACCTTGAGCCTATTGGTTTTAAGCTGCTCATGAGTAAGGTTATTTGTGGAAGATTGAAAAAGGCTTCACTTGGGAAGTATTTGCATTATATATAAGATTTTATAATTTTACTTATTTAAGTTTTGCATACTTGTATAATATATATTCATGGTTTTCAACTATAAACATCACATTACGTTATTTCAAAAATTGAACACATGGAACAAACGGTATGTAAAATCATATGGCTTGCATTTGAAAACAAATGAAATATGAATATGAGAATAAATGAAAACATTAAGAAAAGAACATGGAATGGTTGATATATAAGGTCATATACCATGCGTTAGATGAAAAATGCATCCTCTTATTCATTCTCAACATTTCTTTAATTTGTTGTATTCATGTTGATTGTTTTTTTTCTTCAACTATTCTATGTATTAATTTTATATATATTTATTAAAAATATATTACTAATCCATGTTATTTTTTTCATACAAACTTACTAAAGATGGAGAGGATAACTATCAGTTGAAATTAGGTGTACTTTTATTCTATGTTGGATACTAATCTTCTTTCTCTTCTTTACAAGCTATTATATCAACTAAGTCAGTTCAACCTTTTCATACCGATGAACTCTAACAGCACGAAATTCTTAAATGCACAAATAAAACCATATATTAACATGCAATTGTAAAAGTACTAAATTATTGAACTCAAATTGAATAAGTAAGAGATAAAGGATTGAACCTGAGAGTTTTAGAAGATTAAAAAGGCAAAAAACTGTTAGTTGCTGCAGAATGCAGTCCGCTACCACTCGACGAAGAGGTTCCAGTGGCTTCACGACTACTGAGGCCACCTTATGCTGGCGTCTAACCAAACTTAGCATCTAACTATCGATTAGGTTAAAAATTAAACTGTAAACTAAAGAAGGCTGTAGAAAAACAAAACCTTCTATCAGTACTCAATGAAATTAAGGTTTAAACCACTAACCACAACAATAAACTTTATCACGAAGGTGTTGGATTAACAAGTTGGAGCTGGTTTCAGTATGCCTGGGGCCTGAAGAAGGAGTTGGATTACATAGGAGCTTTCTTTTGTGAATGTGAATTAGGTTGGCTACTAGGTTCTCCTCTCACTTCAGTACGTTCCCCGGAACTACTTAGCTCCCTGCCGGTTGCTGGGTTCTCTCCCTAGTTGATTGGGGTAGTTTTAAGGCATATTTCAAATAGTTATGTTCTGTTTCTTCGCTACCCATAGTCATGATGGGTGGGTGAGTAAGTTATACTGGCATCTCTCTCGAAAATCTCTTTGTCTACAAAAAGATCTCCTTTGCTGCGCACCTGTTCTGACCTAAGGTGCTTGCCTCGCCAAGCCTGGTGAGTTCTGGGTACGTGACTCTTGGTCTCTTTCACAGAACATGGAGAGACTCGAACATAGAGAGAGCTTCTACTTTAGATCTCTAGTCTTTTGACTCAAGCTGTAGTAACAAAGTGTGGAATTGTTTTCCTCCAATGAAGGTGAGGGTTGAGAATCATTGGATCTGTTGTAATTACATAATCAGTAGCCCAAAAAAAGCATCAAAACACAAATCAAATTAAAAAAAGGATAAACTAGAAAATGATTGCGAATGATGCTTACCAAGAGTATGGAGTTTTTACATCTCATAAGCGAATTTGGGAGAAGAGCTTCTGCTTCCCTTTCCAACACGACATATTATTTCTAATAATTGTTGCAGTTTTCATTCGAATTGGGTTCATTTGAAGTTTTGATCTCAGCTACAAATAAAGAAAGAACAAATAATGAAAGTGGAGTAGTGGTGTGGGAAGTGGGACTGAACGTGAGAAAAGGATAATGAAGTGACAAAAGTAACAGTGTGCCTATTGGTTTCAAGCTGCTTATGAGGAAGGCTATTTCTAGAAGATTGAAAAAGGCTTCATTTGGGAAGTATTTGCATTACACATAAGATTCTATAATTTTATTTATTGAAATTTTGCTTATTTGTATAATATAAATTCATGGTTTTCAACTATAAACATCACACTATGTTATTTCAAAAATTGAAAACAAGGAACAAACGGTATATAAAATCATGTGACTTGCATTAGAAAAAAAATGAAATATGAATATGAAAATAAATGAAAACATTAAGAAATGAACATGGAATGGTTAATATATAAGTCATATACCGTGCGTTAGATTAAAAATGTGTCCTCTTATAGATTCTCAACATATCTTCGATTTGTTGTATTCATGTTGGTTGTTTTTTTCTTAAACTATTTTGTACATTAAGTTTATATATATTTATTAAAAATATATTACTATTCCATGTTATTTTTTTCATACAAACTTACTAAAGATGGAGAGAATAACTATCAGTTGAAATTAGGTGTACTTATATTCTAAGTTGGATACTAATATTCTTTCTCTTCTTTACACGCTATTATATCAACTAAGTCGGTTCAATCTTTCCATACCAATGAACTCTAAAAGCTGTAGGATCGATTTCACCCTTAGGGGGGGAGGTGAATAGGGTGATAGTGTAAATTATAAAAATTAATCGCAGAAGCTTATAAATTAATTTCAATTCAGATCACAAAATAGCAGCACAGATATCGCAGAATAACAGAATAAAACAGAACAACACAGAATTTACCCAGCTTCAGCAAAACCCTGCCTACGTGCTTCCCCCAAGGTTTCTACTAGAAATTAGATAGTCCCTCGCTTACACACGTAAACTCGCTATACCCGCTATTGACCAATCTAACTCTACGCTCAAAACCTTGCCACAACTCAACTACCGAGTTGCGAATTCTCAAGCTACGCCACGTAGCTTGTTCGCTAGTCACACGACTAGAAAAAATAAACGGTTTAAAAAAAATACAAATTAAAAGCAATTTGAAATACAAAACCCTAATTAATAAAAAACTAAGCCCAAATTAATAAAACAAGGCCGGCCCCTATTCACTTCTTCAACCCGTTCCTTTTTCTTTGCTTTGTGAAAATATGGCCGATCCTCTTTCGTTCCTCTTTGCGAATTAGGGCTTTCGTTCGTGCGATCCAATTTAGGGTTATTGGAGAAGTTGACTGATTTGTTGGTTGATTGCAATGACTATTCCTATGATTTGCTTCGGCAATCGACCGTATCTTCGATTTGAACACGACTTCTTATTTGATCGAGTTCAACTGCAAATTGGTATGTGATTTTTGCTTTATTGCTCTAAGTTAATATTCTTGAACTCAATGAATTGCCGATGATGATTTGTGGTAATTTATATAGGATTCCAGTTCCTATAATTTCGTCGTATATATTTATTTGACTTCGTCTGATAATTATGCTTGAATTCTTCTTGGCTGTACGATTTTGATCGAATGCTGTGATTCATTTTTTGACTTATTCAAATTCGTATAACTGATGGCTTGGCTACTTGATAATCACGGCTTTGAATTATTCTTGCTCGATTCAGTTTCTTGACCACCACGATTGTGAATTTCTAGCATTTAATTCATGATATTAGTTTCGATCATGGTTGACTTTGGCTCTTTGATATTTTTGGGATGAGAATTTTATTTTGACCCATTCATTTCTTTGATTAAACTTGAATAACCGTAACGTAGTCATTGCGCAACCCAAGCAGTGTTTTCTCCAATGACTGAAGAGTTGAAAGCAATCCCTACATTATATTATTTTAATTTTTTAGCTTAATGAAATTTTTGAACAAGATCCTCAGTCTGCCTTTAAGTGCAGCTATGTTGAGTTTCACTTTATCATAATTTTGCATTCCATTATTGTTTGATTTGCTATGATGAGATTTTAGCATCTTTATACTTGATATGCTGTCATGGGAAAATATCTGACCACGGCTCAGATTTTTGCCTTGCCTTTCTTTTGGTTTGAGCTTTGCCTTCAAGTTTGGTTTTGTGGTTGAAGTTGTAGCTCTGACAGAATTTGGCATGTACTTGTGCATTACATAATGTGTAGTTGTATCGTGACATTTTTCTGGGTTGCATTGAGTACATCCATACTTATGTTTAGTGCTGGTGTACTTGATATCTTTACTAAACTCTAGCCTCAAATATACTTCTGTCTAGTGCTGGTGGACTTTCACTTTGTGGTTCACTTGTTCATCTGGGGTCGTGGCATTCATACTTTACTGTCATGTAAACTTGTTGTCTTCATGTATAGTTGCTGTCTACATTCATGTTTGGTTGCCACTGAATTTTGATGTTTTTGCCATTCACTTGTGTACCATATGGAGCTTGTTGTATATATGATATGCTAGCTCGAGTTGCTTCACCATTGAGTGTTTCATTGCGTTCATGTACATTTGGGTCTGGTCTCTGTAGCATTGAGTCATGTGTTCATTTTGTAGTCTGGTTTCTTTATCCACACTTTGTTGATTAATATACACTGCTCTGTGTACATCTCCACTACTTCATTTTGTTGCACTGTATATTCCAGTGTGCTTTTGGTCATTTTATTGAACTTGATTCTGAGCTTGTATAAACTTGTTCATTGTATTGCTCCTTGATTTTCTGGCCTTCACTTGATATCTGCTGCACCATGTAGAGACTTTGCTTGCATATAGTCTTGTTGCCTCTGTTTCATGTTGTATGGTCTGGTTTGGTCTGTGTTGTTTTGACTTGAGTCTGGACTGACCATGTGTATATTTGAAGTGTTGTATGTTGTCTTGCGTGCCCTGAGTTGAATCCAGTTTTTATAACTCGGGTTTGACCTTGTGCTAAAGTCGAGACTTTATTTTGCACCTGAGTTGAACCCGTCTATTCTTTTGGATTTGACCTGTGCTCACCTATCCCTGTAACATTATCAAGTGTACATTTCGGTGTGAACGGCCTTGTGGCATGTACAGTGATGCACTGTGCATGTCACAATGTTCGTGTGTGATGAATTCGAATATAAATGATGACGAACAACCCAAATAACTGAGGGAAATAAATTTTTTTGAAAATCACATTTTATTTTATACTGCAAAATTATTTCTTTTTCAATTTTACTGTGTCAGTATACATTTTTGCAGATTGCTCAGATGCTGGATTCAAACTGGAACGAAGTTGAAGATTAAATACGAGTGTGAGTGATATGTAGTGAGGTGATGATGTAAATATGAAATGTATTGTTATTGTAATCAAAGTTGTATAGTTATAGTGAGAGCTTGAAATTGTACTATTTAAAGTTGTAATAAATATTTGTTTGAATAAAATATTCGTTTGAATTCAAATTCTGTGTTGTTTAATTTATTCAACAAACATTTATTTAATCTGTGAAAAATAGAATAGTATATTAACAAATACATTTAAACGAATGTATATATTTTTATTATCATCAAACAAAAATCATATAAGCGCATATTCAAAAATCTCCCCCTTTTGATGATAACAAACATATATTTAAGATTTTGAATATGTTAAATGTATTTTATCATTGATACGCTCTAATTGCTCCCCCTATTTAAATGCTTCCTCTCTACACAAAACTCCCCCTACATATATGCATACAAATAAAAATATGCAAATGAGCCTAGATGCAAATAGAAAATTATTTGACCTTTTCTTGATTTTATTTGACAAAATCTTAACTTCTCTCCCCCTTTTGTTATCAGCAAAAGAATAATAGTGTTAGAGAAAATAGAGATAAAGTAATCGATATCAATCCAACATTTAAACTCAATTGAATATAAATATTAAATTTCAATAAAAAGTCAAACAAAAACCATAAATATTTTGTTAGGCGCATATTCCACTTTTAGAATGATGGAAATGATGTCATCATATAAAACCATACAGTTGTGTCTATTTGTGGCATTTTTATATCAGGAATTTGAATATCTACTAACCATGCATAACCGTTAGGACTTTTAAATGAGATTAGTAGTATTCCAATTTTATTTTAAAAAAAATGAATTCAAGTATCTTCTAACCACGCATAACCGTGAGGACTTTTAAATGGGATTAGAATCACTTGTTTATTTTAAAAAAAATCAACTTTTGATATGCGTTCCATACATGCATAACCGTGAGGACTTTTAAATGAGCATGGAAGCACATAACAAATTCCAAGTAATTCACCCATGCATAACCGTGAGGACTTTTAAATGAGAGTGAATACTTTGGTATTTATTTATTTTTATTTTTTTTATTTTTTTTTATTTTTTTTTAAAAAAAAATGTGAAAATGAAAAACGAACGATTCCTGTTTAAAGTACCACATATCGAAAAACTATATAGAATTTTGATGAGTGATGGTCGTTAGAAATATGATAGATATAGAGATGGTCATGGAATTTTTACCAACAAAAAGTTTTATAACTCTTGTTTAAATTTCTAAAGAAATTTTCTAATTATACTTTCTCGAGTTATAATATATGATCAATATCAACACTCATTACTTTTTCAATCACTATTTTTCTTTTCGATAATCATTTGGGAGTCAGATTAGTTAAAAAAGTCATTTAAAATCAACTCAAAAATAATTATGAAATTAATTTTTCAAAAATGACTAATACGAAAATATGGTCAAAAATGATTTTCTCGAGGGGGTTTTATAAGAAAATTTTCTGCAATTTGAAAAATTATTTGAAATGAAAAATATGCAGATATTTTCTTTGAAAAACGATGCAGTTACTAAATGTCTCAAAAATCACGTTCAACTAGTAATTTTTCTATCAACTAGATTACCAGTGTAATCTGCATCTGAATTTCTCTTTCACTCAAAATCATCATTAATTGAATTTGATTGACCAAACCATGAAGTGTACACCAAAAATTTCAAACTCAATTTTAACAACAATTTAAATGACATTCTTTTGAAATTGAATTGAAGTCGTGTAAATAATCGAAAACCTTGAATATAGAGTCAGCCGTATTATAACCAATTGTATTATCCAATAAAACACTATTTTTAATCCATACTGATATATTTGAAGTAATTCAAAGATTTTAGAGATTATTATAGTGTTTTTGGCATAAGAATATACTTGGCTAACTATGTTGAATAAGTCAGAAACAAAATCATCATCTTTTCATCAAATCAATATTGGCTGATTTTAATTCAGAATATGGTGCAGATTATCACATTTAATATATCGTACAAATAAATATACCTTTACCTGTTTTACCTTTACGATATTTTCCGTTGTTGACCGTTGTGATTCTGTCACCTTTATACTAGGCTAAGGAACTTTGCTTCGTCGTCCGTTGTGTTTCTGGAACAGCCAAAATCCAGAGAATACTGTTGTTGTTCCTTAGCCTGCCACCACACCTACACGATGAAAGATTTATGTGACCTATTTGTTTTTATAGGTCCATGGTTGTTAGTGGCAGAATATTTTGAAAAACAATTTTGTAAAGACCCAAAACTATTTATAATTGTTCCCTTCGGCACCCAAATTTGTTTAACTTTGAGAGATTTTATATTTGTGCCTTTTGGAACCCAAATCGGTATAGTTTTCACATGTTTGGGTCTATACCAACAATTATTGTGATCGTGTCCAAATTTTCTACAAATTGTGCACATAGAATTAACTTGATTAATATTGCTTTCAACAATTTTCGAATTATTATATCCAAGTCCTTGTCTAACCGTATTAACAGTTTGCTTTCCTAGTAGCATATTCAACGATTTTTCACATTTTGAAAATTTATCTAAAGTCGTTGACAATTGTTGGACTTGTGTTTTGAGAGATTCATTTTCGTTTAACAATTATGTGCACTTTTTAATAGAATTCTCTCTCCTAGTTTTTTCATTTTCTTTTAAAATCAGAATTTCATTTTCAAGTGATTTTATATTGATTTCTGATTTTTTAATTTCTTCTTCGAATGTTGGACACTTATCACACTTAGGGATCCTATTTTGATAGGTTTTAACTTGTTGATCAAGTTGTTTATTGCATTCTATCAAAGTATCCTTTTGAGATTCAAGTTTGGTGTATTTTTCCCTAATTCGTTCATAACAGCCATTTATTTCATGAAAATATATAAGCAATTCAGAGTGAGTAAGTTTTGATACCTCGCTTGGCTCGTCATCGTCGCTATCAGTTATATTCCCTTGAAGGCACATATCTGCTTTCTCACTCTCACTGCTAGAACTTTAATTATCTTTATCACTTGTATTCCACGTGGCTGCAAAACTTTTCCTTTTTGATTTCTTTTTAAAGTCGCGTTGATTTTGAGGACAATTGGGCTTGATGTGTCCGGGTTTGTTGCACTTGTGACAGAAGATCTTCTGTTCTTCAGAGTAGTCTAGTGCTTTGGCTATTCTGCTTTTCGCTTTTTGAATTCGAGCTGAATTTCCATATTTGTAATTCCACTTTTTGAATTTCTTTATTAATAGCTCCAATTCTGCTGCTGCATCATCATCGTCATCGTCATCACTTTCAGTTGTTCCTTTGAGAGCTATTGATTTCTTTCGAATATCTCCTCCTTCACGCTCTTCCTTGAATTTCATTTCTAGCTCATAAGTGGTGAGATTTCCGATGAGTTCTTCAACTTTGAGTTGTTTTAAATCTTTTGATTCTTGAATGGCAGTTACTTTCGCTTCAAAGCTTCGTGGAAGGATCTGAGGATTTTCTGGACTATTTCCAATTCGGTGTATGTTTTTCCGAGAGCTTTTGATTTGTATACGATATTGGAAAGTCGTCCGTACATCTCCTTGACATTTTCTTCCTTCGCCATTGTAAAGTTCTCGTATTCGCTGCTTAGCATGGCAAGGCGAGATTCTTTGACTTGAGATGTTCCTTCGTGAGTCACTTCTAGTATGTGCCATATTCCTGCGCAATTAGACAATGTGAGACACGATTAAATTCAAAATGATATAATGAACAAATAATAGAATTCATAGCTTTAGCATTAGTATTCTGTAATTTATTTTCTAGTTCTATCCATTATTCCTTTGGTTTCTCTATTTCCTGATTATCCACAGTTATAATTGGTATTCTATAACCTGTCTCAACAATATTCCAGGCGTCAATGGTTTTCATAAAAATTTGCATTCTATTTTTCCAGTAAGCATATTCACCATTGAACATTGGTGGTCTAACTATCGACTAACCCTCTGCAAAAGCATTATTAAAAGAAGCCATTTTAAAAATTCAAATTTTTTAAAACAAAAACTGATTTTTTCAAAAAAAATCGAATTTTTAAAACAGATGTTGACTTCTATTCCTAGCTCTGATACCACTTGTAGGATCGATTTCACCCTAGAGGGGGGGTGAATAGGGTGATAGTGTAAATTATAAAAATTAATCGCGGAAGCTTATAAATTAATTTCAATTCAGATCACAGAATAGCAGCACAGATATCGCAGAATAACAGAATAAAACAGAACAACACAGAATTTACCCAGCTTCGGTAAAACCTTGCCTACGTGCTGCCCCCAAGGTTTCTACTAGAAATTAGATAGTCCCTCGCTTACACACGTAAACTCGCTATACCCGCTATTGACTAATCTAACTCTACGCTCAAAACCTTGCCACAACTCAACTACCGAGTTGTGAATTCTCAAGCTACGCCACGTAGCTTGTCCCCTAGTCACACGACTAGAAAAAATAAACGGTTTAAAAGAAAATACAAATTAAAAGAAATTTGAAATAAAAAACCCTAATTAATAAAAAAACTAAGCCCAAATTAATAAAACAAGGCCGACCCCTATTCACTTCTTCAACCCGTTCCTTTTTCTTTGCTTTGTGAAAATATGGCCGATCCTCTTTCGTTCCTCTTTGCGAATTAGGGCTTTCGTTCGTGCGATCCAATTTAGGGTTATTGGAGAAGTCGACTGATTTGTTGGTTGATTGCAATCACTGTTCCTCTGATTTGCTTCAGCAATCGACCGTATCTTCGATTTGAACACGACTTCTTATTTGATCGAGTTCGACTGCAAATTGGTATGTGATTTTTGCTTTATTGCTCTAAGTTAATATTCTTGAACTCAATGAATGGCCGATGATGATTTGTGGTAATTTATATAGGATTCCAGTTCCTATAATTTCGTCGTATATATTTATTTGACTTCGTCTGATAATTATGCTTGAATTCTTCTTGGTTGTACGATTTTGATCGAATGCTGTGATTCATTTTTTGACTTATTCAAATTCGTATAACTGATGGCTTGGCTACTTGATAATCACGGCTTTGAATTATTCTTGCTCGATTCAGTTTCTTGACCACCACGATTGTGAATTTCTAGCATTTAATTCATGATATTAGTTTCGATCATGGTTGACTTTGGCTCTTTGATATTTTTGGGATGAGAATTTTATTTTGACCATTCATTTCTTTGATTAAACTTGAATAACCGTAACATAGTCATTGCGCAACCCAAGCAGTGTTTTCTCCAATGATTGAAGAGTTGAAAGCAATCCCTACATTATATTATTTTAATTTTTTAGCTTAATGAAATTTTTGAACAAGATCCTCAGTCTGCCTTTAAGTGCAGCTATGTTGAGTTTCACTTGATCATAATTTTGCATTCCATTATTGTTTGATTTGCTATGATGAGATTTTAGCATCTTTGTACTTGATATGCTGTCATGGGAAAATATCTGACCATGGCTCAGATTTTTGCCTTGCCTTTCTTTTGGTTTGAGCTTTGCCTTCAAGTTTGGTTTTGTGGTTGAAGTTGTAGCAATGACAGAATTTGGCATGTACTTATGCATTACATAATGTGTAGTTGTATCGTGACATTTTTCTGGGTTGCATTGAGTACATCCATACTTATGTTTAGTGCTGGTGTACTTGATATCTTTACTAAACTCTAGCCTCAAATATACTTCTGTCTAGTGCTGGTGGACTTTCACTTTGTGGTTCACTTGTTCATCTGGGGTCGTGGCATTCATACTTTACTGTCATGTAAACTTGTTGTCTTCATGTATAGTTGCTGTCTACATTCATGTTTGGTTGCCACTGAATTTTGATGTTTTTGCCATTCACTTGTGTACCATATGGAGCTTGTTGTATATATGATATGCTAGCTCGAGTTGCTTCACCATTGAGTGTTTCATTGCGTTCATGTACATTTGGGTCTGGTGTCTGTAGCATTGAGTCATGTGTTCATTTTGTAGTCTGGTTTCGTTATCCACACTTTGTTGATTAATATACACTGCTCTGTGTACATCTCCACTACTTCATTTTGTTGCACTGTATATTCCAGTATGCCTTTGGTCATTTTATTGAACTTGAGTCTGAGCTTGTATGAACTTGTTCATTGTATTGCTCCTTGATTTTCTGGCCTTCACTTGATACCTGCTGCACCATGTAGAGACTTTTCTTGCATATAGTCTTTTTGCCTCTGTTTCATGTTGTATGGTCTGGTTTGGTCTGTGTTGTTTTGACTTGAGTCTGGACTGACCATGTGTATATTTGAGGTGTTGTATGTTGTCTTGCGTGCCCTGAGTTGAATCCAGTTTTTATAACTCGGGTTTGACCTTGTGCTAAAGTCGAGACTTTATTTTGCACCTGAGTTGAACCCGTCTATTCTTTTGGATTTGACCTGTGCTCACCTATCCCTGTAACATTATCAAGTGTACATTTCGGTGTGCACGGCCTTGTGGCATGTACAGTGATGCACTGTGCATGTCACAATGTTCGTGTGTGATGAATTCGAATATAAATGATGACGAACAACCCAAATAACTGAGGCAAATAATTTTTTTTAAATCACATTTTATTTTATACTGCAAAAATATTTCTTTTTCAATTTTACTGTGTCAGTATACATTTTTGCAGATTACTCAGATGCTGGATTCAAACTGGAACGAAGTTGAAGATTAAATACGAGTGTGAGTGATATGTA
The DNA here is from genome assembly GCA_030765085.1 of Allium cepa. Classification (NCBI taxonomy): domain Eukaryota; kingdom Viridiplantae; phylum Streptophyta; class Magnoliopsida; order Asparagales; family Amaryllidaceae; genus Allium; species Allium cepa. Next base: position 589,605,274 of record CM060937.1, read on the forward strand.
GTGAGGTGATGATTTAAATATGAAATGTATTGTTATTGTAATCAAAGTTGTATAGTTATAGTGAGAGCTTGAAATTGTACTATTCAAAGTTGTAATAAATATTTGTTTGAATAAAATATTCGTTTGAATTCAAATTCTATGTTATTTAATTTATTCAACGAACATTTATTTAATCTGTGAAAAATAGAATAGTATATTAACAAATACATTTAAACGAATGTATATATTTTTATTATCATCAAACAAAAATCATGTAAGCGCATATTCAACAAAAGCACCAAATTCTTAAATGCACAAATAAAACCATATATTAATATGCAGCTGTAAAAGTACTAAATTATTGAGTTCAATTTGAATAATTAAGAGATAAAGGATTAAACTTGAGACTTTTAGAAGATTCAGAAGACAAAAAACTGTTGGTTGCTGCAGAATGTAGTTCGCTACCACTCGATGAACAGGTCCCAGTGGCTTCGCGACTACTAAGGCTGCTTTATGGGGCATCTAACCAAACTTAGCATCTAACTATCAATTAGGTTACGAATTATATTGTAAACTGAAGCAGGCCGTAAAAAAACAAAACCTTCTATCCGTATTCAAAAAAACTAAGGTCTAAACCATTAACCACAATAATAAACCTAATCAAATGCGGAATTGTTTTCCTCCTATGAAGGTGAGGGTTGAGAATCATCGGATGTGCTGTAATTACATAATTGGTAGCCTACAAAAAGCATCAAAACACAAATCAAATCAAAAAAGGACAAATTGGAAAATGATTGCGAATGATGTTTACCAAGAGTATGGATTTTTTTCCATCTCATAAGCGAATTTGGGAGAAGAGCTTTTGTTTCCCTTTCCAGCACGACATATTTTTTCTAACAATTGTTGTTGTTTTCTTTCGAAACGGGGTTCATTTGAAGTTTTAATCTCAGGATAAATAAAGAAAGAGAACAAATAATGAAAGTGGAGTAGTGGTATGGGAAGTGGGACTGAATGTGAGCAAAGGATAATGAAGTGACAAAAGTAACCTTGAGCCTATTGGTTTCATGGTGCTCATGAGTAAGGTTATATTTGGAAGAATGAAAAAGGCTTCATTAGGGAAGTATTTGCATTATATATAAAATTCTATAATTTTACTTATTAAAGTTTTACATGTTTATATAATATATGTTCATGGTTTTCAACTATAAACATCACCTTACTTATTGCAAAAATTGAAAACATGGAATAAATTGTAATTAAAAGCATATGACTTGCATTAGGAAAAATTGAAATATGAATATGAAACTAAACAAAAACATTAAGAAAAGAACATGGAATTGTTGATATATAAGGTCATATAACGTGCGTTAGAGTAAAAATGCGTCCTCTTATTGATACTCAATATTTGTTTAATTTGTTGTATTCAGGTTGATTGTTTTTTTCTTGAACTGTTATGTACATTAAGTTTATATATATTTATCAAATATATATTAATAATCCATGTTGTTATTTTTTTCATACAAACTTACTAAAGATGGAGAGAATAACTATCAGTTGAAATTAGGTGTACTTATACTCTAAGTTAGATACTAATCTTCTTTCTCTTCTTTACAGGCTATTATATCAACTAACTCAGTTCAATCTTTTCATACCAATGAACTCTAACAGCACAAAATTATTGAATGCACAAATGAAACCATATAGTAACATGGAGCTGTAAAATTACTAAGTTATTGAGTTCAAATTGAATAATTAAGAGATAAAGGATTAAAACTGAGAGTTTTAGAAGATTCAGAAGGCAAAATTCAGTTGGTTGCTGTAGAATGCAATCCGCTACCACTCAACGAAGAGGTTCCATGGCTTCGCAACTACTAAGGTCGCCTTATGCTGGCATCTACCTAAACTTAGCATCTAACTATCGATTAGATTACAAATTATACTGTAAACTAAAGGAGGCTATAAAAAACAAATCCTTCTATCAATATTCAACAAATTAAGGTCTAAACCACTAATCACAACAATAAACCTTATCAAATGCGGAGTAGTTTTCCTCCTATAAAGGTGAGGCTTGGGAATCATCAGACCTGTTGTAATTACATAATTAGTAGCCCACAAAAAGCATCAAAACACAAATCAAATTAAAAAAAGGATAAACTGGAAAATGATTGCGAATGATGTTTACCAAGAGTATGGAGTTTTTACATCTCATAAGCGAATTTGGGAGAAGAGCTTCTATTTCCCTTCCAGCATGACATATTACTTCTAATAAATTGTTGCAATTTTCATTCTAAATGGGTTCATTTGAAGTTTTGATCTTAGGTACAAATAAAGAAAGAACAAATAAAGAAAGTGGAGTAATGGCATGGCAAGTGGGACTGAACGTGAGCAAAGGATAATGCAGTGACAAAAAACTTATGCTTATTGGTTTCAAGCTGCTCATGAGTAAGGGTATTTCTAAAAGATTGAAAAAGGCTTCACATGGGAATTATTTTCATTATATATAGGATTCTATAACTTTATTAGTTGAGTTTTGCATATTTGTATAGTATATATTCATGGTTTTCAACTATAAACATCACACTATGTTATTTCAAAAATTGAAAACAAGGAACAAATGGCATGTAAAATCATGTGACTTGCATTAGGAAAAAATGAAATATGAACATGAAAAGAAATGAAAAAATTAAGAAATGAACTTGGAATGGTTGATATATAAGTCATGTACCGTGCGTTAGATTAAAAATGCATCCTCTTATTGATTCTTAACATTTCTTTAATTTGTTGTATTCGGGTTGATTGTTTTTTTCTCAAACTATTATGTACATTAAGTTTATACATATATTAACAATATATTACTAATTCATGTTGTTATTTTTTCATACAAACTTACTAAAGATGGAGAGAATAACTATCAGTTGAAATTAGGTGTACTTATATTCTAAGTTGGATACTAATCTTCTTTCCCTTCTTTACAGCCTATTATATCAACTAAGCCAGTTTAATCTTTTCATGTTAATGAACTCTAACAGCACCAAATTCTTGAATGCACAAATAAAACCATATATTAACATGCAGCTGTAAAAGTACTAAATTTATTGAGTTCAAATTGAATAATTAGAGATAAAGGACTAAAACTGAGATTTTTAGAAGATTCAAAAGGAAAATAACTGTTGGTTGTTGCAGAATGCAGTCCGCTACCACTCGACGAAGAGGTTCCAATGGCTTCGCGACTACTGAGGCCGCCTTATGCTGGTGTCTAACCAAGCTTAGCATCTAACTATCGATTAGGTTACGAATTATACTGTAAACTAAAGGAAGCTGAACGAAAAACAAAACCTGCTATCAATATTCAACAAAATTAAGGTCTAAACCACTAACCACAACAATAAACCTTACCAAATGTGGAATAATTTTCCTCCTATGAAGGTGAGGGTTGAGAATCATCGGATCGTTGCAATTACATGATCAATACCCTACAAAAAGCATCAAAACACAAATCAAATCAAAAAAATAGATAAATTGGAAAATGATTCCAATTGATGTTTACTAAGAGGATGGAGTTTTTACATCTCATGAGCGAATTTGGGAGAAGAGCTTCTGTTTCCCTTTCCAGCAGGACATATTTCTTCTAATAATTGTTGCAGTTTTCTTTTGAAATGGGGTTCATTTGAAGTTTTCATCCCAGGTACAAATAAAGAAAGAACAAATAATGAAAATGGAGTAGCGGTGTAGGAAGTGGGACTTAACATGAGCAAAGGATAATGAAGTGGCAAAAGTAACCTTGTGTGTATTGGTTTCAAGCTGCTCATGAGTAAGGTTAATTATGGAAGATTGAAAAGCATCACTTGGGAAGTATTTGCATTATATATAAGATTTTATAATTTTACTTATTTAAGTTTTGCATATTTGTATAATATATATTCATGGTTTTCAACTTCAAACATCACACTACCTTATTTCAAAATTGAAAACATGGAACAAACGGTACGTAAAATCATATGGCTTGCATTAGAAAAAAATGAAATATGAATATGAAAATAAACGAAGAGATTAAGAAAAGAACGTGGAATGGTTGATATATAAGATCATATATCGTGCGTTAGGTTAAAAATGCATCTTCTTATTGATTCTCAACATTTCTTTAATTTTTTGTATTCAGGTTGATTGTTTTTTTCTTAAACTGTTATGTACATTAAGTTTATATGTATTAACAATATATTACTAATTCATGCTGTTGTTTTTTTCATACGAACTTACTAAAGATGGAGAGAATAACTATCAGTTGAAATTAGGTGTACTTATATTCTAAGTTGGATACTAATCTTCTTTCTCTTCTGTACAGGCTATTATATCAACTAAGTCAGTTCAATCTTTTCATACCAATGAACTCTAACAGCACCAAATTCTTGAATGCACAACTAAAACCATATATTAATATGGAGCTATAAAAGTACTAAACTATTGAGTTCAAATTGAATAATTAAGAGATAAAGGACCAAGCTTGAGATTTTTAGAAGATTCAGAAGGAAAAAAAACTGTTTGTTGCTGCAGAAAGAAATCTATTTAGAAATCAATTAACTTGCATTGTATTCCACTTTCAATCATATCTATATGGTTTACAAGAGTTAAGATAGGCTACAAATTAGCCTATTGATTTGCTAAAACAAAGGTAAGTAAATGAATACTTCCTAAATACAGATATCATCAAATCAACTGATTTGTTAAAAGAAAGGTAACTAAATAAATTTGTGTCAAATAAAGAGTAAGTCAAATCAGAGAATAAATGTAGGAAATATCAGAGAATAAATGTAGGTAATATCAGGAAATATTTTGAAATATTTTAACACCTAGAATATATATATAATATATTCTATCACACCCCCTCAGTCGAAGCAGGAGGTTCTCGTATGCTTAGACTGTCCCTGAAATCATTAAATAATACGCGCGAAAGCCCTTTTGTAAAAATATCAGCAATTTGGTAACGGGACGGTACATGAAGCACACGCACTTCACCACGAGCTACTTTCTCATGGACGAAATGAATATCCTTCTCAATGTGTTTAGTGCATTGATGCTGAACAGGATTGCCGGATAAGTATATAGCACTCACATTATCACAATAAACTAGATTATCATTTTGAATAGGAAAATGCAACTCTAGAAGCAAATTTCTGATCCAGCACGAATCAGAAACAATATTTGCAATACCCCTACACTCCGCTTCAGCACTACTATGGGAAAGAGTAGGTTGCCGCTTCGAAGACCAAGAAATCAAATTATTTCCAAGGGATACACAATAACTAGAGGTAGAATGACGTGTGTCAGGACAACCACCCCAATCTGCATCTATATATGAGATTACACGATTAATATTGGATTTGTACAAGTGGAGACCAAAAGAAAGGGTACACTGGAGATAGTGTATGATACGCTTAAGAGCTTTCATATGCTCACTAGTCGGGGAATGCATATGAAGGCAGATCTGCTGCATGGCATAGGAAAGGTCTGGTCGAGTGAATGTAAGATACTGAAGAGCAGCTGCAAGACTATGACACTTAGTCGGATCATCATAAGGAGTGTCTGCGGTGGCACTTAGTTTGGACTTAGTGTCAACAAGAGTAAGACATGAACCGCAGTTAGATATTCCGGCACGTTCAATAATTTTTGCAGCATATCGTGTCTGAGATAAGAAAAGACCATGGGCACGACGAGTGACAGCAATACCCAAAAAGAAACTCAAAGGACCTAGATCCTTCATAGCAAATTCAGAAGCTAAGAGAGTCATAATATACTTACGAAGTTGATCAGAAGAAGCTGTAAGTATAATGTCATCCACATATAACAGAATATAAGCAATATCAGAACCATTCTTGTAGATGAATAAAGAGTGATCTGATGTATTATGAGAGAACCCAATGGTAGTAACAAAATCAGCAAATCTTTGGTACCAAGCTCGAGGAGCCTGTTTTAATCCGTACAAAGATTTCTTTAAAAGGCAAACATGATTTGGATAATTTTTGTTACGAAAACCCATGGGTTGATGCATATAAACTGCTTCACTGAGATGACCATGCAAGAAAGCATTCTTGACATCCATTTGATGAATGGGCCAAGATTTAGAAAGAGCAATGCTGAGAACCGCTCTAATGGTGATCGATTTAACCACGAGGCTAAACGTTTCATCACAATCAATGCCCTGTTGCTGTGTATTTTCATTACCTACAAGACGAGCTTTATAATGCTCAAAAGAGCCATCAAACTTATATTTATGATGAAAAATCCACATAGACCGAATAACATTAACATTAGGCGGCCTAGGCGCTAATTTCCAAGTCTTATTGTCAATTAAAGCATTAAATTCATCCAACATTGCACTTTTTCAATTATGGTCACTAAGCGCACTAACAGGGTTTTTCAGAATAGGAGAAATATCTGTAGTGGTGGTAGTATGGTAATTAGAAGAGTATTTGGGGTTGGTCTTAAAAATTCCATTTGATGCACGAGTGGTCATGCGAGTTGAAATGGAGTTGGGAGGCATTGGGGTGGTGTGAGGAATAGTCAAAGTAGGGGAGGTCATAGACAGGGTTGGACTGTGGGGAAGAGAGGATGGATCAGAGGAGGAAATAGAGGACCGAGTGTGGGCAGCAGTGGGAGGTGTGGAATCTGGGCCTGTGTGAGACTATGACCTAGATTGAGGAAGAGAGGATGAGTCGTTGGGCAGCGTTGCTGGATCAAGCTGCATATTTTGTGGTGTGGTATTTTGAGATAAATGATGTATTAATTGAGGATTAATATTGTCATTCAAAAAATCATAATTAGAAGGTTTTGTTTTGTGGAGTTTGGAGAATGGAAATTCCGTTTCAACAAAGTGAACATGACGACAAATTATGATTTTACCACTAGACATGTCATAGCATTTGGAGCCACGATGATTAGGAGCCGGACCTAAACAAGCACAAGGAGTCGACCTTTCTTGTAATTTATGAATAGTGGAAGAGGGGAATAATGGGAAACATAAGCAACCAAAAACACGCAAACCTGAATAATCCAGATCACTTTGATAGAGGATTTGAGCGGGAGATTGGTAATTTAATACCTTGGAAGGAAGGATATTGAGAAGATATGTAGCCATAGAGAGAGCATGATGCCAAAAGGAGAGTGGCATAGATGCATGAGCAAGAATAGTCCGGATGATATTATTTATGGATTTTATGTGTCTTTCGGCCTTTCCGTTTTGAGGAGATGTATGAGGACACAAGAGACGGAAAAGCATACCATGTTTCTCAAAAAAATCCTTAAAAGTGCCATTAATGTATTCCGTACCATCGTCACACTGAAAAGTCTTAATATTACGTTCAAATTGTGTCTTGACTAAAGCATGAAATGCTAAGAAAAGTTGTTTGACTTGAGATTTTTTTGTAACAGGAAAGGTCTACAAAAATTTGCTATAGTTATCAAGAAAAAGAACATAATAACAATGGTCGGAAGTACTAACAATAAGAGAAGTCCAAAGATCACTATGAATAATATCAAACGGAAGAAAAGTATATGACACTGAATCATAAAAAGGTAGCTTAGAATGTTTCCCAAGAGGACAAGAAGAACAAAAAGTTTACAAACCTTATTACAATCAATAAACTTTTTACTACAAAGAGACTTAAGAATAGCATCGCCAGGATGACCTAAACGATTGTGCAAAATATTCGAAGGCAAAGCTATAGAAGCAGAATGATTGTTGAAAGAAATGGCTTGAGAATCGGAGAAAAGTGGATGTAAGCCCTCAGTGCTATCACATCTCATTATTTTGTTCCCGGTCTGTAAGTTATTAACAGAGAAACCAAAAGGGTCAAAAGAGATAGAAACCATATTATCTGTGGTGAATTTACGAACAGATACCAGATTTTTAATGAGCCAAGGAGCATGTAACACATTGTTTAGGGTAAATGGTGGATAAGGTGGAGGCAATGTAGTGCGACCGTGACCAATAATTGGAATTAAAGGACCACTACCAACAACAATGTTATGATGCTTATTGCTTGAATTGAAATAAGAAGAGAGAATACCTGCATCCGCCGTCATGTGAGACGTAGCACCAGTATCCATGTAGTAGTTTCCATCTGGTTGAGGGAACGAAAGAGCATGCATAGCGGCCTCAATGTCGGTGGGCATGTAGCTAGGAGCAGGAGGAGCAACTGCATTGAAAGCTTGAGGTCAGGACCCAAGTAAGCCTGATACCGAAGAGGAGGGACGTTGGACCGCTGGACTGGGCCTTGGCTGCCAAGAGCATGCGGGAAATGGACAAGGAGGTATAGTCCACCCTCCATAACCAGGCTGTTGCCACTGTGGTGGTGGGGACTGCTGACGTGGCTGCCACTGGTGCTGTTGATATGGAGGTTGACTAGGACTAGACCCATTAGTACTTTGGTGGACCTTTTCCCTCCCATTGTTTTTGAAATTGTTCCTCCCTTTATTATTGTTGTTGCATTTGTTGCTTGTAGATGAATCAGTGGCAACCATGGCAACACCACTGGACCGACTCCCAGAACCACCAGTTTCACGAGCTTGATGAGCCTTGATAGTACGCTAAGCAATTTTCAACCTTGAACGACAACTCTCAAAGGATGGCAAAGGCTCTTGATTTTGTATGTAGTCCACCGTACCACTATACGATTCTGGTAAGGACCCGGTGAGACGTAAAACCAGATGACCATTTGTCAGCAGAGCATGAACATTGGCCAACCTATCTGCCAAAGATTGTAGATAATTACAATAATTGTCGATCGAGTTGAAAGCCTCAAAGCAGCATTTGTAAAGTCCTCCTCGAGATGGGTAGCCCAAGAGGCTTTATTGTCCTAAAAAAGAGCTTTAAGACGGTTCCATGCCCCCTCTGCCATGTCATTACGTCTGAGAATAGAGAGGAGAAGATCAAAAGAAATGGTGCTGTAAATCCATTGCACGACAACGGCATCCAAACGCCTCCAAAGTGCTGGATCAGCGGACTTAGCCTGGACATAGGCAGCCATAGCCTTCTCCTCCGTTGGTGGAACCAAGTGATCGTAAAGATCATGAACCCTAGCAAGATTGGTAAACAGAGTAGCCCAAGAATGATACATGGCTTGCTCATTGTCTAATGTTATGGGAATAAGAGATTTAACATTAGTGATGGTGAGTGCAGGATGAAACTTGGATGAGTCTGCCATGGAAAAAAAAATTAAAGATAGAAGAAGAAGAATAGAGAGGAAGATAGGTGAGGCTAGGGTAAGAAGAATAGCTCTGATACCAAGAAAGAAATCTATTTAGAAATCAATTTGCTTGCATTGTAATCCACTTTCAATCATATATATATGGTTTACAAGAGTTAAGATAGGCTACAAATTAGCCATTTGATTTGCTAAAACAAAGGTGAGTAAATAAATACTTCCTAAATACAGATATCATCAAATCAACTTATTTGCTAAAAGAAAGGTAACTAAATAAATATGTGCCAAATAAAGAGTAAGTCAAATCAGAGAATAAATGCAGGAAATATCAGAGAATAAATGCAGGTAATATCAGGAAATATTTTGAAATATTTTAACGCCTAGAATATATGTAAAATATATTCTATCAGGTTCCAATGGCTTTGCGACTACTGAGGCCCCCTTATGATGGCATCTAACCAAACTTAGCATCTAACTATCGATTAGATTACGAATTATACTGTAAACTAAAGGAGGCTGCAAAAAAAACAAAATATTCTATCAGTATTCAAAAAAATTAAGGTCTAAACCACTAACCCCAACAATAAACCTTATCAAATGTGGAATAGTTTTCCTCCTATGAAGGTGAGGGTTGAGAATCCTCGGATCTGTTGTAATTACATTATCAATAACCCATAAAAAGCATCAAAACACAAATCAAATTAAAAAAAGGATAAACTGGAAAATGATTGCGAATGATGTTTGCCAAGAATATGGAGATTTTACATTTCATAAGCAAATTTGGAAGAAGAGCTTCTGTTTCCCTTTCCAGCATGACATATTTTTTCTAATAATTGCTGTAGTTTTCATTTGAAATGGGGTTCATTTAAAGTTTGGATCTCAGGTACAAATAAAGAAAGAACAAATAATGAAAGTGGAGTAGTGGTTAGGAAGTGGGATTGGACGTGAGCAAAGGATAATGAAGTGACAAAAGTAACTTTGTGCTGATTGGTTTCAAGCTACTCATGATAAGGTTATTTCTGGAAGATTGAAAAAGGCTTCACTTGGGAAGTATTTGCATTATATAGTTGTTATATAAACCATGGCTTTCAATGCTTACCGGTTTTTCAAAAAAACTTAAAATTTATCATATGCATGAATTTCGTATAGTCAAATAAGCGTAAATCAAAGCTAAGGTTACATGTATGACAAAGTCTCGAAGAACACCGATTTTTAAAGGGAAGATATGTCCAAATTTCAGATTCAGGGAAAGTTCTAAGTTATAGAATCATCAAGGATTTTCGAACTGGACAAGCAATACTAGATGACATTAAAGAGGCAGATGGGTTGATATTGCAAGCAATAGATTACTCCAACTACAACATGTCAAAGAATGCGGATTACTTCGAAAATTTCAGCAACTTGTTAGATATGGCCTTCGATATATATAATACCTTGTATAAAATTTGTATAATATTATTTCATATATGTACATTTTTATAACACAATCCTCCATACCAATTTATTTATTTATTATTAAAATGGGTTCCTTTTTTTGCTATAAACAAAATTTACAGAATACATACCAATCTATTTCTTATAATGTATGAAACTCTAATTCTTTATATAGTATGTGCATTCTTTTGAAAAAGATTGTTTTACCAAAGGGAATTCTTATGGAAGTGTATGTGAGAAATGCGGATTACAAATCTTAAGGCTAAGATTAACACTAGAGTGGGGGTGAATAGTGTTAATAAAGAATTACTAAATCTTTTTAATTTATGTTAATTTAGACACAAAAGTATGCAATGTATAGACAAAGATATGATCACAAAAACACTCACAGATGCAGAAATAAAATAAAAGCAGTAAAGGAAAGAACACATCGGATTTTATACTGGTTCGGAGTTACCCTACATCCTGTCCCGCAACACAAGTACGGATTTTCTTTCAAAAGCAATTGTATAATTACACCCTCGGTTTCAAGGCTATGAGGTACACCCTCCAGAATTTCGATCCTCTGTGTAGAGATACTTGATTTCCAGGCCACAAGTTTACCCAATTGATTTACCAAGGCTACGATCACACCTTTTCCCTTTTGATTGATTTCCAAGGTTACAATCACACCTTTTCTCGCTTAATAGTGTAATGACCCGCAAATCCGTACCCCTTGAGTCGACACCATTCTACCTAAATCAACTCAAGTTGTATAGAAATACGAACCATTTGGGTTAAAGAAGAAGAGGTAGAAGAAGAAAACAGAAAACAACAACCGAATCTAACCATCGCAGCGGAATAAAATATAATAAATAATAAATAATCTTTACACAAAACGAATATATATCTATTCATATATTACATCATTAGAATACATCATTCACAACTCAACATCAATAACATACAACTGGATACACAACTAAACAACACAGCGGAATATATATAAACAAGTACGGCAAGTACGTATCATCATCCAGCTCGTTTCCAGAGCTCCATGGCATCAAATCCTATATCCTATAATACTCGGTCCGACCTAAGCATTACAGTTAAATAACACCCGAGTCAGTCTGGAATACCAGCGTGATAAGATCGCACTCAATTGATTATTAAAGTTTTAAAAATCCTTTGAAAACAAAAGCATCTTGTAAGACCACGCCACAAATAAACATGTCGGGTTTTTACCTTGCGATAGCTAAAACACTTTTTATAGAAATCCTTTGATATTACAATAGGGTCTATATACAAATACTTATAAAATAGCCGAAATTGTTACATCTATTAAATTCTAGCTACTAGCCATAGAGTGGGTAATACAAACAAAACTTGTACAAGGCTCGTAGGGAGAATGGATTTCCAGCTAATGACTAGGCACTGGGGTACCACCTGTCACAGTATGTGGCCTAGATCACAGTACCGAGGAGTACGCCCGCTCCCCTGCAACACAAGACCAGGACTACCCCTTACTGGATAATCTCGAGTGAGATCACCCCGCGGTTGGGATCAGCAACCTCCCACTAAGCCGAATAAAAGGGACATCTAGACAGGGATGACCTCACCCTGCTTGGGTGCTACCCACCTAGCCTTGCTGCGTGACCCCTGATTTTCACTCATTCCCATTTGATGAGGTTTGAGGCTAAGCGTTACCTTTATAGAACAATATCCCTTAGAATTCCCATCGTCCAACTGACGATGTTCCGAAAGCATTCATCCATACAAGTCCGCCTCGGGTTCAAACGGAACCGAAGGCACTATTCCTACTACATCCATTTTGGAAATATCCTCAGGATTAGTAGCGACTAGCCCTTGCACTTCACTGCTCCATCTTTGAATCCTCACTCGTTTCCCACGAAACGTACAAACTGGATCGAAGTGGTTTTCGAGAAATAAATCGCGATCTCGGTCTCTTCGAGACGATCAACGTATTTGTCCAATATTGATCGTCGGTGATTTAACTATCAATTAATATTCACATATCCATCACATAGTAAATAATTTTCTAGAATTATTTATTAACCTCAAAAATATCTTCACAAGATATATTTCTATTTTCAACCCTTTGAAAATAGTTCCAAACCATTCTTTCTTTTCCAGAATAAACTTTCCCAAATATTTTCTATCTCCACTGAAAATCACCATGCACAAAACTAGATTTTTAAAATAATTTAAAACACTTTACTTTGAAACATACTTTAAAACATTTAAGTTAAATTACTTCAATATTTTGATAAAAATACGTACTATATGAATATTTGAAAATAAAGTTACTTAGTAAAATTTAAAACTAGATTTTCACTTTTAAAAACAAAATACTAAGTCACTCTTTAAATAATTATTACTATAATTAATTAAAATAAAATACTTACTTTAGAATTTAAATATTTAGAAATAATTTTTTTTCAAAACATACTTTTTAAAACAACTTTAAAACTTTTAACTTGTATTTAAAAATTTACTTTGAAAACGTACTTGGTTATTTAGGGAGAATTTCCAATCTCAATCACTTAAATCAATTTTCCAAATTGATTCCCAATTTATTCCATTTGAAATAAATTTCTTTACTTTCTCAGTTCATTTCAAAATACATTAATTATGGACTTTATTACCGTTTGATTTTAAATCTAATATCTGAAATATACCAATTTCAGGTTATTCCCAATTTCTTCTTTATTCTTTCCAAAATTCGAATCTTAAATTTAAAATAATTGCTATATTCTTTTAAAACAATAACATTGGATTTTCAAATTCATTAACTTCTTGTTTATTCAAAATTTCCTATCCATACTCAAGATTTATTTATTAAAATTTTAAAGTTGCTTTATTTCTTTTCCAATTCATTCTTAAATTTGTTCAAATTTTCTGTAATTATTTTACTTACAAATTCACTTCTTTTATTTTCTTTCCAAAATCCAATTTATATATTTTGGGTAATTCATTATACCCAATTATATCCAACCAAACCATAGCATTCAGTATTCTAATATAATTCATCATAGAATATCAAATAATCACAACAGAGGATATTAAATAATTTAAATAAATGTTGAGGGATCCAGTTGGATCCCTCCAACCTGTTTTTCCTGCATCCACAAACGTTAGAACAACATAAATACCAATTCCAAATTATATCATACTATAGCACAGCAATCAATTTAACCATTCAAACAATCTTTTAAATTTATTCACTTAAATTTAAATTTAACTGAGTGAGATTAACTCATCTTTGCTTTTATGCTGCAACTCACTTCCCATCCAGCTTATTTCTACGATTTGACCTTGAATAAACATTAATTTATTAATATTTGAAACAAGAAAACAGTAAATTTCCATTTATTAACTAAATTAATGATTTAATTTTAAACTAGAAATTTTCCTCTTGGAACTACTTATAAATAATAGTTTTCAAAGAATCTATCTTTACATTAATTCCCCCTTTAAGATTTCTATATAACTTTTCAAAGTCCTGTCTATATGTATTTACTATTTTAAATCAAATATGTATGTATACATATATATACTAAATTAAAAAAAGGTTTATTTTATACTTTACTGAAATATAAAGCTTCTGTAAACAACAACAATCTACTATTTGTACATACATACATTTACTAAATTAGTTTTAAATTCGAAAATAATTTATTAATAGGTATACCTTACTACCCACTCTGGAGTCATCGTCTCAAACTCGTAGTCCTCAATCCAATCACGGCGAACGAAATTCCAACGGCCTCTACGAACGTCACACCCCACGTACGCGGCGACCTAGATGTGCCGTCACCACTCCCAGCGAGCCTTCAACACGCGCCGCGGCGAGCTCCTGCGAACACGCGACTAAGATCCCACTTTGGATCTTCGATTGATGCCGCTCTAACTCATAGAACATCGAGCTGTGACGCTGTCACGCGTCGAGCGCTCCCATCACATTACTCGATTTTCAAACGAGGCCGAACAAACTAGGGTTTCGCTCTTCGATTGGGAATAATTCGATTTTTTGAAAGAGCTCGGTTTCGATTTCCCCTCCATTTCCTTTTTTTCTTTTGAAGATTTTGATTATAAACGAGTGAAATCAAATTTTTTTTTCTTTGAAGAAAAATGCGGCCATACCATTTTCTTCTGTTTGAACGAAATTATTATCATCTTTGTTTTGCGGCTCTGTAATTTGGATGGGAAGGATGGGAAAGAAAAAGAAGAAAGGTAAGTTGCATGTCGGCTAAGGCGTGTATACAGTGATTTGAAATGTTGAAAAAATTTCTGATGTGAACGAAAAGGAATACAACTTGACTTGTCAAGAGATATATATTTAAATTATTGATATAAATTTCAGGGCGTTTACTTACCATACGCTCACACAGCAACTCCGATCAATATAGAATTTGAAATCCGATAATAATTCAATATTACGGATCCAATGGAACTGGTTTCGTCGAATTCCGAGACTGTGTCTCGGAAGGCTATTTTTAAATATCAATTTAAACGATATAAATTACAAATCTTAACAAAACACTTTAAAATTCACTTTCAACACTTCTATTAACTTCAGTACTATCAAAATAAATTTTATAAGCCTTTAAAATATATTTAACTAGCTAAAAATTCTAGATTTAACAGTTTACCCAACTTTAAATTATTTAATTTAATAATTTAATCATCAAATAAATTGTGATATTTTAATTCAATTTAAAATTATCCTTTAAATACTTAAAATTAATTTAAATATTCCAATTTTAAATGCTTAAATATTTTTGATCGTCACATTCCTCCCCCCTTAAAAGAATTTCGTCCTCGAAATTACTAGTTAGGAAGAACGGTCTAATACCTTTTTACTCTTTTCCCAAAACCAAACAGTTTTATCAACTATCTTTTTATAGAAGACCCATTATCACTCTTACTAACTTTCCAAACCCTCTCATTGTATCAAACTATACTATTTGTTTAACCATTCAAGTTTCAATTTAAAACCAAATTTTGAATTACCAAAATTTTCTCAAAAATTTTCTAACTCCCTAAATTTCTGAAAAATTTCGTCAGCGTCCCCTTTGCGCGGCTAGCTCAGTACAACTATAAAATGGCTCTACGGCCCCCAAACTCAAAAAGAAAACAAAAGGCTAAGTGACTAGATCAAAACCCAAATCAAATTTCATATCGAAATTTAAATATATACCTTTTTGTCGAGAAATTCAAATTTATCCTTTGAAATGAAAACCAGCTCTCTTTTCCTTTAATATACCTACATATCTTACTTAGTAATAATATCCAATCACAACATTCAAAACATTTTATTGACTTCCGTACCCATGTCAATATCTATTCATCCAAATATTAACTTAGAATATATTTGTAATACCAAATTTCAATTTCCCATTTAAGAATTTACCATTCCCTTCTTAAGTTTAGTATAAGCATTTTATATGTTTCTTTATTTATTTTTACTTTACCACTTTTAGATTATATCAATTTCTATTCAAATTGATTATTCCATTTCTATATAAATTTAATTTATTTTCAACTCTAAACATTTAATTTTATCTTCCATTTATACTGATTCATATCATTATTTTAAAGTAGTTTCATTCACTAATTTATTTCAATTCCCAGTTTGAAATCGTTTTGTTGTTAACAAAATTTTCCCAAAAATTTTCAAAAAATTTTCTAACTCCCAAAATTTCTGAAATTTTTTGGCAGAGTCTCCTTTGTACGGAGGAGCTTTTGCAATATGACAAAAGATATAAATATGTATACATCGACCCACACGGTCGGAAAAATCCAAAACAATTCATATTTCCTATTTTTATTGCGTAGGCATACCTTATTTAGCATTTTTAAGAAAACGGCTTATATTCTTAGCATCTAGCGTGACCAAATCCAGCCACACGGCTTCCAGGTACCTGTACTTACTCAATTTAAACATATAAGTACTATATATAGGAAGTTTATTGCATTTCACTTAAATTTAAATAGCTAAAACATCAATCATGTAACAATGCATGTGATATACTGGTATAAACACATAAATTTCACATATAATGCATGTTATACAATTTTCATAACCACATGCAAGATTTTGCTACCAATTTTTAATTGCTTACAACAAACCACACATCATTTTACTTAATCTGAAAGGTTAACAACTCACATGCTTACATTCCATTTATTTTTAAACAAATCAGACTTATATTTATTAAATTGATCTCAACATCAATTCATTTAACTTCTACCAATTCAGAAATTTTAGTTATATTAATTTATGTTAAACAATAATTTATTCCATGCAATTTACGATATCCATGGGAATAAATAATTACTTAAGGTTTACAACCAATACGTATACAACTTTATTCAATTTAAATGGTTTATAACTCAATTGCTTACATTCACTTCATTTTTAAGCAAAAGAAACTTATATTCATTCCAACTGATTTCAAAATCATCCTATTACACTTTTAATAACTCATAGAATTTTATCTAATCTCGTTTACATCAAAGATGCATTTTCTACTGCAATTCGACAATACTAATGTGAATTAAATAATTACATAAGATTTATAACCATTTAAATTGATTACAACTCAATTTACATTTAATCCCATCCCATTTTAAATTTATTCACAAACTTCCATTGCATTTCTTTCATATCCAAAAAGTTTGATTCCAAACCATTTTATTATACACGACATCATCCCATGCTTCTATTAATTTTTAAACTTAAGTTAATTTACTTCAATTCACCACCATATCATAACTTAAGTTCATTCCCGTTTTAATTTATTCATATTCGAATTGGATTTATTTTCATCTCAAATCATTTTTATTTTAATCCAATTCCATACAACTCAATTCATATTTAATTCACTTAAAATTTTAAGTTGAATTTCTATTTATAACTCAAGGTTCATTTCCAAGCTCAATTATCTATTCACAATCTTTGATTTGATTTTCCTTTGATCAAATCCAACCATTTCACTAATTTATTCGATTAGTTTATCCTTTTATCCATTTTAAATTTTAATTTACATTAACAATTCATTGTTGAATTTATTAATAATAAGGCCACTCAATTTATGCTTGAATTGGATTTGTTTATATTTCACACCATATCCATTTTGTAAAATCATTTTATTTGATTCTCCTGAGTTCAATCTTACTTAATATCACAAGTTTGAATTTTTTCAGGATACCAATACTTTTATTCTTCTTACTTATTCCCCTTTTAAGTTTTTATAAACTATTCACTTATTAATATTCACTCTTCCCCAATTATTTACAATCAGTTATATTCACATTTTACCTTTGACTAGGGGTTATATATATATACACACACATTTTTTTCAATGCTTTTCAATTCTTCTGTAAGCTTCCGAAGCTTATTTACTCTAATTCAATACTTGCTTAATTTACATTTATTTGTTTGAGTAGAATTTTATTCCATTCAATATTGTCTAAAATTCGACTGGTTTCATTTAAATTCAGTTTTATTCCAACTCAACTTCAGTTAAATCTAGTTACATATCATTCTTTCAATTTTTGTTAAGCAAGGACTTAATTCCATTTAATACCATTCATGACACAACTAAAATTTGATTCAATTCAATCCAAATTTAACTAAATTTTATTTTCCCTATATATGAGTTCAAAATTTATTTATTTACTTAAAATCTTATATTGGTCATTTGAGTCATTTCATCTTATATCCAAACTCAAATTATATATAGCACTTACTAGCTTAAGATATAAATTTTCATTTCACAATTATAATCATTTTACCTTTCAACTTTATATCCAGTTTAATTCAATTTCAATTTCAATTTTATTTAACTTATCTCAAGTTAAATTCAAATATATTTTTTTCACTTTCATTCACTTTAGTTGAATTTTAATTCCCGGATTAACATTTCCAATTTCTTCTTATTAATATCAACTTTATTTTATAAGTTCAACGGTTGATCCATTTATTCATTCACCAATTCATTATTTAACCAATAAATTTTATTTCCAACATTAATTATTTTATTCCATTTGAACTTATTTTGAACCTTATTTTACATATTTAAATCCAGCATCATCTAATATTGAATTTTATTTCATTTGCATACCATAGTAACCAATCAGTTACTTATAAATTTTAATCTTAAAACTTGTTTATTTAACCCCATTTAACTATTTATTTTTATTTTTCAAGTTTAAGTTCAACATTAAATTTCAATTTCCTTTTAATTTTTATAATCTACACACTTATTAATATCTAATTCTTCCTAACTTAAATTTCTATTCTAAACAAATTTCAACTTATGTAAGTTCCCAAATTTATTCCTTAAGCATTCCAGAGTTTTAAACTATTGCTTAAACATCCCAAAATTCTTTAAACCGATACCAGAGTTTTCAATAATCACATAAGTATTTCAAAATCCCTTTTGAAATTATTTATATCCAAAATCCTTTGATAAATTCAATGTATCTCTTGAATTTCAATATCCACCCATTTTTGCAAACAATTTCAATGCAAAACAATTTGGTTGCAATCTCTCTCTTGGAAACTCGAAAATGAACATCGATGATGCTGCAGTCATCACCGAAGTTATTTTCCAGCGACCATAAGAGTTCAATGCTTTTATCTCTTTTAAAACCCTTCAAATAATTTTAAATTCAAATCTCTCTCCAGATTTCAAATCCGATTCAAAAATATTCCTCAATATATATTACCTTCTCAACTTTTGAGAAACATTTCCAAATTCAAAGGAATTTAAATTCCAAATTCCAAATCCTTTAAATTTATATTCAGACATTACTTTGAAATTTTATCTTATTTTAATTATTAATCACACTATAATTTACATTTATAGTTTATATTGGTTTCTTAGTTTCTAATTATGGTTTCAATTATGAATCACTTTTACAAATTCCATTAATTTATTAACTTATTCCTTAATCTTGGTTATTATTTCAATTTTTATTCAATTATCATACAATGATAATAATTTAATATTATCACTTTCTAACAACCAAACATCCATATATGACTACAACAATTTCGAAAATCTTTTCCTTTATATACAAAATAATTTTGGGTAAAATTATTTCATTTACCCTATTTAAAAAAATACTGTTCAGTTTACCTTGTTCAAGAGTTTAGAAATCCCTATCGATGACATGGCATACCATATATCGACTAGAATCCATAAACACTCAACCGATAAATCAACGCAATATAAAAAAAATTATATTCACTAACAGATACGCACTCATATCAATTAATACTCTCAAACTCATTCTAGAGTACTATGGACTCTATTTAATGGGTAATCCCCACCAGAGCCAAGGTTATCACCAACCTATACTCTGATACCAAGTGTAATGACCTGCAAATCTGTACCCATTGAGTCGACACTATTCTACCTAAATCAACTCATGTTGTACAGAAATACGAACCATTTAGGTTAAAGAAGAAGAGGTAGAAGAAGAAAATATAAAACAACAATAGAATCTAACCATCGCAGCGGAATAAAATATAATAGATAACGAATAATCTTTACACAAAACAAATATATATATATATGTTCATATATTACATCATTAGAGTACATGAATCACAACTCAACATCAATAACTTACAATTGGATACACAACTAAACAATGCACAGGAATATATATATAAACAAGTACGGGAGTACGTATCATCCAGCTCGTCTCTAGAGCTCCACGGCATCAAATCCTGTATCCTATAATACTCGGTCTGACCCGAGCATTACAGTTAAATAACACCCGCGTCAGTCTGGAATACCAGCATGAGAAAATCACACTCAATTGATTATTAAAGTTTTAAAAATCCTTTAAAACAAAAGCATCTCGTAAGACCACGCCACAAATAAACATGTCGAGTTTTTACCTTACGATAGATAAAACACTTTTTATAGAAATCCTCTGATATTATAATAGGGTCTATATACAAACACTTATAAAATAGCCGAAATTGATACATCTATTAAATTCCAGCTACTAGCCACAAAGTGGGTAATACAAAAAAACTCGTACAAGGCTCGTAGGGAGAATGGATTTCCAACTAATGACTAGGCACTGGGGTACCACCTGTCATAGTACGTGGCCTAGATCACAGTACCGAGGAGTACGCCCGCTCCCCTGTAACACAAGACCGGTATTACCCCTTACTGGATAATCTCGAGTGAGATCACCCCACGGTTGGGATCAGCAACCGCCCACTAAGCCGAATAAAAAGGGACATCTAGACAGGGATGACCTCACCCTGCTTAGGTGCTACCCACCTAGCCTTGCTGCATAACCCCTGATTTTCAGTCATTCCCATTTTATGAGGTCTGAGGTTAAGCGTTACCTTTATAGAACAATATCCCTTAGAATGCCCATCGTCCACCTGACGATGTTCCGAAAGCATTCATCCATACAAGTCCGTCCCGGGTTCAAACGGAACTGAAGGCACTATTCCTACTACATCCATTTTGAAAATATCCTCAGGATTAGTAGCGACTAGCCCTTGCACTTCACTGCTCCATTTTCGAATCCTCACTCGTTTCCCACGAAACGTACAAACCGGATCGAAGTGGTTTTCGAGAAATAAATCCCGATCACGGTCTCTTCGAAACGATCAACGTATTTGTCTAATATTGATAGTCCGTGATTTAACTATCAATTAATATTCACACATCTATCACACAATAAATAATTTCCCAAAATTATTTATTAACCTCAAAAATATGTTTATAAGATATATTTATATTTTCAACCCTTTGAAATCAGTTCCAAACCATTCTTTCTTTTCCAGAATAAACTTTCCCAAATATTTTCTATCTATACTGAAAATCACCAAGCACAAAACTAGATTTTTTAAAATAATTTAAAACACTTTACTTTGAAATATACTTTAAAACATTTAAGTTAAATTACTTCAATAATTTGTTAAAAATACATACTATATGAATATTTGAAAATAAAGTTACTTAGTAAAATATAAAACTAGATTTTCACTTTTAAAAACAAAATACTAAGTCACTCTTCAAATAATTATTGCTATAATAAATTAAAAGAAAATACTTACTTTAGAATTTAAATATTTAGAAATAATAATTTTTCAAAACATACTTTTTAAAACAACTTTAAAACTTTTAACTTATATTTAAAAATTTACTTTGAAAACGTACTTGGTTATTCAGGGAGAATTTCCAATCTCAATCACTTAAATCAATTTTCCAAATTGATTCCTAATTCATTCCATTTGGAATAAATTTCTTTACTTTCTCAGTTCATTTCAAAATACATTAATTATGGACTTTATTATTATTTTCTGTATGATTTTAAATCTTTTATCTGAAATATACCAATTTTAGGTTATTCCCAATTTCTTCTTTATTCTTTCCACAATTCGAATCTTAAATTTAAAATAATTGCTATATTCTTTTAAAACAATAAAATTGGAGTTTCAAATTCATTAACTTCCTGTTTATTCAAAATTTCCTATCAATACTCAAGATTTATTTATTAAAATTTTAAAGTTGCTTTATTTCTTTTCCAATTCATTCTTAAATTTGTTCAAATTTTTTATAATTATTTTACTTACAAATTCACTTTATTTATTTTCTTTCCAAAATCCAATTTATATATTTTGGGTAATTCATTATACCCAATTATATCCAATCAAACCATAGCATTCAATATTCTAATATAATTCATCATAGAATATCAAATAATCACAACAAAGGATATTAAATAATTTAAATAAATGTTGAGGGATCCAGTCGGATCCCTCCAACCTTTTTTTCCTGCATCGACAGATGTTAGCACAACATAAATACCAATTCCAAATTATACAATACTATGGCACAGCAATCAATTTAACCATTCAAACAATCGTTTAAATTTAATCATTTAAATTTAAATTTAACTAAGTGAGATTAACTCACCTTTGCTTTTATGTTGCAACTCACTTCTAGTCCGGCTTATTTCTACGATTTGACCTTGAATAAACATTAATTTATTAATATTTGAAACAAGCAAACAGTAAATTTCCATTTATTAACTAAATTAATGATTTAATTTTAAACTAGAAATTTTCCTCTTGGAACTACTTATAAATAATAGTTTTCAAAGAATCCATCTTTACATTAATTTCCCCTTTAAGATTTCTATATAATTTTTCAAAGTCCTGTCTATATGTATTTACTATTTTAAATCAAATACGTATGTACCCATATATATACTAAATTAAAAACAGGTTTACTTTATACTTTACTAAAATATAAAGCTTCCGTAAACAACAACAATCTACTATTTGTACATACATACATTTATTAAATTAGTTTTAAATTTGAAAATAATTTATTAACAAGTATACCTTACTACCCACTCTGGAATCATCGTCGCAAACTCGCAGTCCTCAATCCAATCACGACGAACGAAATTCAAACGACCTCTACGAACGTCACACGCCACGTACGCGGCGACCTAGATGCGCCGCCGCCACTCCCAGCGAGCCTTCAACACGTGCCACCGCGACCTCCTGCGAATACACGATCAAAACCCTACTTCGGATCTTCGATTGATATCGCTCTAACTCCTAGAACAACAAGCTGTGACGCTATCACGCGCGAGCGCTCCCATCCCATTACTCGATTTTCAAACGAGGCCGAACAAACTAGGGTTTCGCTCTTCGATTGGGGATAATTCGATTTTTTGAAAGAGCTTGGTTTCGATTTCCCCTCCGTTTCCTTTTTTCTTTTGAAGATTTTGATTATAAACGAATGAAATCAAAATTTTTTTCTTTGAAGAAAAATGCGGCCATACCATTTTCTTCTGTTTGAACGAAATTATTATTATCGTTGTTTTGCGGCTCTGTAATTTCGATGGGAAGGATGGGAAAGAAAAAGAAGAAAGGTAAGTTGCGTGTCGGCTAAGGCACGTATACAGTGATTTGAAATGTTGAAAAAAGTTCTGATGTGAACGAAAAGGAATACAGTTGACATGTCAATATATATATACTTAAATTATCGATATAAAATTCAGGGCGTTTACTTATCATACACTCACACAACAACTCCGATCAATACGGAATTTGAAATCCGATAATAATTCAATATTACGGATCCAATGGAACTGGTTTCGTCAAATTCCGACACTGTGTCTCGGAAGGCTATTTTTAAATATCAATTTAAACGATATAAATTGCAAATCTTAACAAAACACCTCCAAATTCACTTTCAACACTTCTATTAACATCAATACTATCAATATAAATTTTATAAGCCTTTAAAATATTTTTAACCAGCTAAAATTTCCAGATTTAACATTTTACCCAACTTTAAATTATTTAATTTAATAACTTAATCATCAAATAAATTGTGACCTTTAAATACTTAAAATTAATTTAAATATTCCAATTTTAAATGCTTAAAAATTTCGAGTCATCACAAATAGATTATAAAGAAGTCCATAACTGTGAATAGCACTGAGAATCTTGTAGAGATAGTGATGGAGAATCAACGAGAAGTAATCAAGTATGATTCAATGTTGATTTTGGCAGAGTAATGATAAGAATATGTATTAAGAAATGAGGAAGAAGAAGAGGAGTGAAAACTAGAAAATAATAATTGAAAATTCATTGAAACTAACCCCTATTTATAGAAGAACAACAGCCATGACCATTCATGAACAGTTATGGCGAATAGACACTTCTTTTGAAATTTGAATTTTTGAATCGAACTGTCACCATGTCGACATGGTCATGCTAGGCATGTTGACATCCCAAAGGATTTTTTGGTATTTTTGTTTTCCTTTGAAAATAACCTTTATCTTACGTAAAAACTAATTTAAACTTTATAAATATACTTGACTATAGTTAAAATTCATGAGTAAATATAAAGAATAATATATATAGATTATAACTATAATTTTATATTTAAATCTAAGTATAAATATTTAAAAGTTAAATATATTATTTAAAAAGATAGTTTAAAATCATGAGTAATTTGACTTTGAAAATAAAGATGTTTTTGAGGCTAAAATTATTTAAAATCAGGATCAGGGGTTTTGAATCTTTTAAAAGGAAAGTTTTGAAAACATTTTGAAAACAGGATATAATTTTGAAAAATCATTTTGAATAAAAGTTGGCGGATACAAAACAATGTTCCACTAGATTTTTCGTAGGTTCCATCCTACTTAGGGTTCCATCCCTTTAACGGGCTCGAAGTGGATTCCATTCCACGAATAAATTGGATTTTAAGATGCCAGTGCTTTTCTACGAGTTTTAACAAAAATTCCTAATAATAAAAAAAATACTTGTCCTTGAAATCTTGAACACTTGATAATCTCGATATTCATGAGTCTTCTATCTTGATTTTTTATCTTGATATCTTGAATCTCTATACTGTACAGTCTTCATTCTTAGTACGTGCATGGTTAAATCCTGCATCTACATATATATCTAAACTTATAATGTTATTATTTATATTTTGTAATCTATTCTAAGGTTGTTGTCATCAAAACCATCATCTCACGGACCAACAATCTCCCCCTTTTTTATGATCACAACCTTTGTTTATAAAATATTATTTCTATCCTAATAACTCCCCCTAAAACTAACAACTCCCCCTTAATCTATACCTAACTATCCTATTTTATATTTCTCCCCCTTTGTCATCAACAAAAACTTCATCTAAACTAGATAACTCCATACTATATAACTCCTCCTAAAACTATTACTCTATGACATGTGATTTTAATGATAGTGTTATCATAAATAATCAACACTTAAGTCTAATACTAAAACATAGTCCTAAACTATTAACTATCCTAACTAAGAATTCACAATAATACTTATAATAAAAACACATATAAGAACATGAGTTATTTATTACGTATATGGTTGTATTTACATTTGCGTTTGAAAACATAAAAACACAAACAACAATGGAAGGAAAGAGAAGAAACTAATGTGTGTTTCTGAACATAGGAGATTTATGAATCGAATAGTTTGGATAGTGGAAACAGAAATTTCCACGTTGATCGACAAGATTCCCATTTTTGTCGAAACACACTTCTTCAACACACACTATGTGACGACCCGCCCTTCTACGCCCAAAAAGACGTACCGTCTTGAAGAGAGAAAGGGATGAGAAAATAGAAAGATAGAGAAGAAAGAACAACAACATCAGAATCTCACAACGGAATGGAACAAAATATAATAGATCACATAACTATTACATAATTTTACATATATCAGAGTTATACAGTCAATACATCACATACTAGACAGTTATAAACACATGTCTAGTTAATACAACACAACTCAAACAAATAACAAAAAGATACCAACACAGCGGAACACTATATATATCTATCTACAACGCTGAAGCCTCCTGCTCCATTGCTCCTCCAGAATTCGTCAAAGCTAACCTGAATCCCTTGACTACCCGTAAAATTTGGGTACCCGAGAGTTTATGAAAAACAAAAATAAACTCCGGGTCAGACATGGGTCTGGTATGAGTAACAGGTTAAAGTTGCTTAAATTTGAAAAACATTTGAAAACAAAAGGTATCACGTAAGACTCCCCACAAATAAACATGGGTAAGTTTTTACCTTACGCTAACCAAAACATTTGATAGGAAATTATGTGATATTATAATAGGTCTAGGGTTTTGAAGTAAATAGAAAATAGCCGAAAATGTTACATTCATTAAATTCCAGCTACTAGCCACAAAAGTGGGTAATACAATCAAAACCGTGGGCACTTATTGGATTGTGGATTCTATACAATGGGAGGGCTACTGGGGTACTGCCCGTCACAGTACGTGGCCTAGATCAACGTACCCAGGATTACTCCCTTCATCCCCTGCAACACAAGGCCGGAACCATTCCTTACTGAACAGTCCCGAACAAGACAACCCTGACAGTTGGAGCTCACAACTGTCCACACAGCCGAATAAAAAGGGACATCTAGATAGGGGAAAATCTTGCCCTGCTTGGGCATGACCCACCTAACCTTGCTGCACCTCCCCTGTTTTAGCCATTCCCGGTTGATGAGGCTTGATGCTACGATTACCTTTATAGAACACATTTCTTAGAATGCTCATCGCCCACCTTACGATGTGTTGAAAGCATTCAATCCATACAAGTCCGTTCCGGGTTCGAACGAAACCGAAGGCATTATCTCGTTACACTCATTTTGGAACCACCCTCAGAGTTAACGACGATAACCCTTGCATTCTGAATCTTCATCTTCACTTCAGATTCACGACCTAACGTTAATTTGGAATCGATGTGGTTTTCGGATGTTCCAAATGTGGAAAACCCGATCCCGGTCTCATCGAAATCCAAAACGTGTCTTCTAGGGCCAAGTTGTCTATTTAGTCTAAACAGTTTAATTCAAAATAATTCAATACACACAGATAGATAGTCAACATCAACATAAACAGATAATCATTATTATCACTACAAACAGATGATGCATATCATCATAATAGATAATTCATACTTAAATCAAGCATCCATATCATATAGCATAAATATCACATAACATCAATTCTCATATCTGAGATCTTAAATCATTCCAGGTAAACAATTTCATCCATTCATACATAAGCAATCATATAAGCTATAATTAATTTAAAATGAATTAAATTAATTATATCATCTCTAATTAATTTAAAGTAAATTAAATTAATTACTTCACCATTTAAAACTTGCTTACACAATTATTAATCAATCTCCAATCAATTAATAAATCATTCACTAATTACTCGTTTTCAATTAATCATCCTTGATTAATTTACTTTAATTACATTTAAATATTTATCCTTTAATTATTTTCACAATTTAATTACCTTTAACCAAATATAGAAATTAACCTTTAAATTACTAATATTAATTACATTGCTTCTAAATCAATTGCATTAACAAATCGATTAATTTATTAATTATCCCCAAATAAATCTATTATAATTTACATCATTAATTTAACAATTAATGACCTCCAATTACATGCTCTATTTAAATTAATTACATTAAGTAATTAATCTTCAATTAAACCAAATTGTTAATCACCCTTGATTAACCCCATTTAGTAATTAACTACCCTTAATTACTTCATCAAATAAAATAAATTACTCCATAATTTATTATCTCTAATTAATCCTTGATTAATTATACAAGTAATTATACTCAAATTACTTTCACTATTAAATCATTCTTGGTAATTACATCCAGTAATTATCATTAATTACTTCCCTAAGTAATTATATTTATTACATCATCAATGGTTGTTTAAATTAATTAAACTTAATTAATTTACTTAAACGATTCATATTAAATAGAATTAATTACAATGAGTAATTAATTTCTTAATTGTTTCTATTAAGTAATTACACTTAAACAATTTACAATTGATTATCTTTAAATTAATTAATCTAATTAATTATTAAAAATTAATCACATTAATTAATAATTCTAGTTAATGATCTTCATTAACTATTTACAATTCTTTAATTACTTTTCTAAAGTAAATAACTAAGATTTATCATTATTAATTACAAATTAATTTTATCTTTAACAACTCATTAATCAATCCTTACTTATTAAATTAATTAAGTATTAAACTTGTAACCTAATTAATCTTTAATTATTTAAATTAATTAGTCACTAATCATTAATTAGAAATTAAACCTTATTTAATTAATGATGCTTAATTACCAATTTAATTATCCTAAATTTATTATCTTAAACCTTAATTAACTAATTTAAACTCTCAATTACTAAATTAATCCAAATCATTAATTATCCATTTTAATTAATTTAAAAATTACAAATCATTAAATCTTCATTTATTCAAGAATAACAACAATTTTTCTTATAAATGTTCAAATTATCATTAACGAGGTGTTTAAGGATAATTTACTTTCCTTAAAACAATTTAAAACAATTTTAAATTTAAAACTTCTTTATTTCCAAAACTTAGATTCAAATTTACATTTGAATTAAAATTTAAAATTTAGTTTAAATTTCTATTTGCATTCAACTTTACTTTTAGTTTCCAATTATTTAAACCCCTTTTGAAGTTGCTATAAATAATTGAAATTTATGGAAAAAAAAACTTAATTTATTTAAAAAAATGGGATTCAAACTTTATTTGAATCCAAACTTAATTTTGGTTTAAACTTTGTTTTAAATATCTTCTACCCATTCTAAAACCCAATTTTAAAATGTTTAAAACTTACAGGTTTTAAACCTGTAACATGCAATGTAACAACCCGATATTTTCGTTAATTTTCAAATTGAAGTTTTTAAAATTTAAATTACAAATGGTTATAAAGTTTGAGGGGCTTTGATTTTTTTTTTTTAAATATTGGTTCATTTGTTTTGGTTTCGGTCCAAACTTTGGTTTTCAGTAGTTTGTTGATAAACGTTCGATCTCTGTAGTGTTTACTTGGTTTTCCATAGCGTACCTGTGAATTAAGAACAATGCTATCAGAAAGTGTGAATAATTATTATAACAATCAAATTGCACTTACTATTAAACAAACAAGCTAAACGCTAAACTAAATTAAGCGATCTCCCTTAACTAAATTATTTATTAAATATAAACCAGCCCAACCAAACTGCCTCTCCCATTTCAGCCCAAAGTATTAAATTATAAAACTTAATCAAATCGCAACTCATTTCAAATTTTCAACCCAGCCCACAATCTCCCTTTACTTTTCCTTCGACTTAAACCCGATCCCCTTTTTCTCATTCTCTATTATTCGTTCGAAACCTAAAACCACCGAGAGAACAAAAATGGTGGCGGCCTCGTGCTCCATCAATCCTCATCACCAATTAGGGCTTCATCAATTAATGGCTGCTCGCCCTTGCGTTCGTCTTCGCTTCAGGCCAAGGTGAGTGGTCCTCCGCTCACATCTAATTCAAGTCAATTTAATGATTTCTGGCTCGTTTAAATTCATGATTTTTGGTTGCTTGATTAATTGATTCCCACGGTATAAAAATAGGACTGTTGTGATGGTGATTTTCGGGTTCACTTGTTTCGAATTTCTGGCAATTGATTTTTATGTAAATGTCGACATTTGCTCGACCTAATACTGTCAAGCTTTGTTCGTACCTACCACCATCGTTGCATTGATGTTATGCTTTCGGCCATTTGAGTTGTTTAGATGCCTGTGATGATTTTCGACTTTGTCAATTCGTATTCAATTGTTTGAGTTGTCGATTCATTTTTCTTGCAGTCCGTTTGAAGTTGTTTTATTCGACTTTGGCTATTTTGTTTACCGCCTCTGGTGGCACTATCGACTTCGTTCGATTTCACCTGCTGTTCAATGACTGCGACCACTTTGTTGGATTTTTGGACTCACTGATCATTATGACTTTGATTTTTGTACTGCTTCAGGTTGCCCTTGCTCTTCCACTATTCACTTCGAGCATGGGTTGCTCTGTCCAGTTTAATGCATTCATATTGTAGCTGGATTTGGTCGAGTTGCTTGATTCACTGTTGAATTCAGTTGCTTGATGTATTCGAGTTAGTGTTGTCCCATCTGTTCATCACTATATATTTAAAAATATTTGTGCATATGTAAATATATACATATGTATGTGTGTATGAATAAATTGGTGGATTGGCTATAATTGCAATCTTGTAGTCATCATGTATGCCTGGTCTCATTTTCATGTTACCGGTATCATGTATCACTTTGATTGGTCTGCACCCATTTCTCTTCATTGTTGTGTGTATACATACATTTATGTAGCATGTTATTGCAATGTTGTGCACTTCATATTGTTTAACCTTTTGGACATACATGTTGAGGCTGTTGTTTATTTGCTGTCATGTTCAAATTTACCATTTGCCTTTGTGTTGCATTGAACTGTGTTTCACTGTCTTGCTTGCTGAGGCAGCTCTGTCCACTGTTTCATTTTGTGTACACTACCTTATTTAGTTCACCTGAACTTTGAACCGATCCAATGTGATGTTAAATACCTTTGTAATTGCTGTCACAATTGTTGGCACTGCTAACATAACATATGTGCACTTATAAGTGTCCTCATGTGTATGCCTGAATCTGGTATAACTCGAGCATTCCCTCTTCACTGCAAATGTTTTGAGTCACTGTTGCATTCGTTGGACTTTGCATTTGTTTGCATTTATATGCATTTCTTGTAGACTTTGATTATCCTATATGCTTGTTGTCGGTTTTGGTGCATTTTGCCTCGGTTGCTCGAGTATATGAGCAGTTTCATGTATGTTGGTCATATCTCTCTCTTGCTGTCACCTTATTCCACTGTGTCTTCATGTTGGTACCACTGCCATTATTTGTTTGTTAGCACTGTTTCACCACGTCACTGCCATGTGCATTTGGATTGATTTTCGAATTACACTTGAGTTGAATCCGATGACTCGGGTTTGATCTTGTGTTTGGTTGTGAATTTTCATTGGGTACATCATCACTGTAGTGGCAAGGCAGTGCACGCAAGCGTGAACTGCAGCCACACGGTATTCATTGGGTACATCGTCACTATAGTGGCAAGGCAGTGCACGCAAGCGTGAACTGCAGCCACACGGTATGGTTTTGTGATATTCTATTTTGTTTTGATTTATTAATCTTTTGCGTAGTTCATGTGCTGTAGTGGCGAGGCAGTACATGCGTGCGTGTACTGCAGCCCTACTCATCTTAATATTTTAATTGATATTTCAATGGTTTGAACTGTTCTGTTTATTTCAATTCAATATTCTGAATTGCATTCTTATTTGGTTTAATTACTGTCGTCTATTCATTATTTGATTATTATTGCTTCTATGCACTAATAACTGAGTTTGAATTAGACTGACCCGAGTATTATTTTCTTTTGAATTTAATACTCGGGTCAGACCGAGTATTTCAGGTTGTAGATATTCTGCTTTGGGTTGTTTCTAGAGCTATGAAGTTCTTTCATATCTTTTGGAGTAGTCGTCGTTATTTGTAGTAGTCTGTAAAATTGTATAGGAAGATATGTGTTCATGTATATTAAATACGTTAATGTACTTGTATATGTAACTTCTTGAGTCGACTGTGGTAGTTGTATCATATGTACCGTGTCTTATGTATTGTATCAAATGTATTGTAACTGACATCAGTTATTGTATATATGAGACTTTATGTTTTATTTGTGTTCCGCATTATATCATCTGTGTAATATTTTATATTTTATGTTCTAAACTATTATGAACCATCGTAGTTCGTTTTATACTGGAATTGGGGTATGCCGATGGGAGAAAATAAATCAGAGATGGAAAATGAAAGAATATATGTATATATATATCACTCCTATCGAGATAACCAATACTAGTGTAAGGCCAACTATTGATGGCCGCTCCTCAACAGCCTTATTCTCCGTGCTAGTTGACAGCACTACACCGTAGTGTTCTTGGCTAGCGTGGGTATAGAGGTGGGGCGTCACAGCTTGGTATCAGAGCCTGGGGTTTAGAACAAATATAAAACATAACTTAGATAGTACATGTGTTACAACTGTTTGTCGACGTTTTATCTCTCATATTTGCAAATGATTATCTTTGATTGTTAGGTATGAATTCCTAACGCTTATTCATATGCATTTGATTTTGATTCTTGTGTTTTTGGCTTTGATTTGGTTTAGCCGATGATTGATTTTGTTCGAATCTCAGCGATTCCGAACTTGATATTTTATGTTTTCCTCTGCTTGAATTCCATTCGACTTCGGTCACTCTGTTTTTGAGAAATTTCTAAATTCGTGATTTCCAAGACTCTGATTTGGTTTGCTGTTGAGTACTTTTATGATGATGTTGAATCGTTTTGTACTCTATTAGGGCCATTAATTGTTGACTTCGACATTGACTCGATTTTTATTTTTGTTGAAGTCATTTATGCATTTATGCTCGTTCTGCATTGTTTTTCCAATTGTTAATCGATTCTTCTTTTCCGATTAGTTGTTATCTTCTTTGTCGATTTTGATAGCTTCTATTTCTGGAATTTTTGGATATTCCTACTTTGATGGATTTAAGAATCGAATTCTTTGGTTTTTATTCACGTCTTCGAATGTGAATTTTAGTGAATTGATTTGGTTTCCAAATTTAATCGATTCTTGTTAATTTCCCGATTTGTTGCTATCATTTAGTAGCAACTTTGATGACCATTTCTTCGGGAATTTTTGTGAACATACCTTTCGATGAATTCGGTATCGATTTCTTTGGATTCTATTCACGTCTTCGTATGTGAATTCTTGTGATTGATTGATTTTACAATCGTTTTTGTGATTTGTCACTTTAAAAAAATATATAAACGTTTTAATACTAGTAGTAAATATCAAAACTCTTTTATCAAAATGTTTTCAACTCTATTTTCAATATCAAAATCTTTTCCTAAACCGTTTTCCGATCTATTAGTATATACAAACCTTTATTTTCACTCGTATGAGAAATCTAATTAAACGGCTTAGCAAAACAAATGGTATGAAACGCTTGCGTTTACTTCGTCGGTTAATTTTTGGACTTGTTCGATTGAACCACTTGTGACATTTTTCTAGTGAAGATCTACAATTTGTTCGTAAATATTTAAGTTAAGCTAGTGGTTATGGGACATGAAGCTAAACTTTTATATTCACTAGCTTAGTGTAATTGACACTTCTCGTTGATCTTGATGATCGCTTCATGAATTAGACTAGCAATTGCGCGATGTCTCTTTCATTGCAAGGTTAGACTAGACACCACTTGTGTGATTCCACTCACGCACACCTTTTTTGCTTTTTGGTTAGTCTTGACCTCAATCTGTGTGATTCCATTCACACATGCTTAGTGTAATTGGCACTCCTCGTTGATCATGATGATCGTCCTGATGGTCAGACTAGACACCACTTGTGTGATTCCATTCACACATACCTTTCTGCTTTTTGGCTAGTCTTGACCTCAATCTGTGTGATTCCATTCACACATGCGGGGTAGCTCCCCATGGTCTTCGGACTGTCATGTGATAGGCCTCTTTCCCTTTTTCTGTGATTTCTAGATTCCTTATGTTGATTTCTGGAAATTTTATGCTTCACCTATTTTTGTGCATTGGTGAATTCATATGTTATTGATTTGTCATGAGTACAAATTTGGGGTATGATACCTCTTTGGATCTTTGAGAAGATTCTTGTGATATTGATTATCTCTTATCGGTTGATCTCCTGTTGATCATTATTTGCATACTTATAGTTGTATGTCAGTATGGGTATTTCATATTTATGCCATACCTCTTATCGGTTGATCTCCTGTTGATCATTATTTACATACTTATAGTAGTATGTCATTATGGATATTTTATGTTATGCCATATCTTTTATTCTATGTCATACTCTGTTCGAGTTTTCATACTCCGTTCGAGTTTTTATACTCCGTTCGAGTTTTCATACTCCGTTCGAGTTCTCATACTCTTATCTTGTGATTTCTGGATTTCTTGTGTAGATTTCTAGAATTTGTGCTTCACCAATTTTCGTGATTTCTATTGATAAGTTTTATCAATTCTTGTGCATTGGTGAATTCGTGTGTTATTGACTTGTTATGAATACAAGTTTAGGGTATGATATCCCTTTCTATCTTTGAGAAGATTCTTGTGACATTTTTGATGAACGAAAATTCATTGGTATTATATTTTGATGCCAATTATTTCGATGAAATTTTGACGTATGTCGAAGTTGCTACCGACATTGCTATTTTAATCACGTGTTTTAAAAATTTGTTATTCTTCAAAATATTTAAAAATATAAATCAAAATTGTTTTCAAATTTTTTATGATTTGCGCTTTCAAAAGAATGAGGAAGCGAATTAAACGTTTCAGAAAAATCGAGGACTATGACCCCTTTCTTTTACTGATTCGCTTAATTCCGGACTTGTCCGTTTGAGAACGTAAAATGTTATTTATTTAAAATACACAATTTTGCACTTTCAAGGAAACGATGAAGTGAATTAAACGATTTAGTAAAACTCGTGGTTATGGGTCATGTGCGTTTGCTATTTCGGTTAATTTCGAACTCGTTAATTGAAAATTTGTGATTTCTGATTATCGTATCGATAATTAGATATTTGCTGTTTCTGATTATCGCTTGTGATAATCAGATATTTGAGATTTAATTATCGTTTGTGATAATTAAACATTTGCGATTTGAGATTTGATTATCAATTGTGATAATTAAATATTTGTGATTTGAAATTTGATTACCGTTGTGGTAATTTCTGATTATCGTTTTGATAATTGGATGTTTATGATTCCTGATTTATCGTTTTTGATAATCAGATATTTATTGTTTCTAATTATCGTTTGTGATAATTAGATATTTGAGATTTAATTATCGTTTGTGACAATTAAATATTGGTGATTTAAGATTTGATTATCGTTTTGATAATTGAATATTTGCTGATTTGAAATTTGATTACCGTTGTGGCAATTCCTGATTATCGTATCGATAATTAGATATTGTTGTTTCGTGATTTCTGTATTCTGATTATCTATTTGATAACCAAATTTTGTTAAGAATTTGTGAACTTCTTTTATGAAATTAAAAGATTTCTTTGGCGTTTATACTGTACTACGCCAGTGTACCGACTCAATTTTCTGCTATTCATGATGTTTTCCACGTCTTCCAATTACGGAAATGCCTTAGGGATTTCCAATTTCTATTCTTGAGCAATCTCATATTCACATCATTGCTTCGGGGGTGTAGCACCTTCGAGATATAGATGTTTCTCTTGTTGAGATTCTCAATGGTTCTCAAATTCTATGGATTTCTCTTAGGAATCCAAAGAATTCATCGAGCAAACATGTTCAGGCTTTCTCTTTCATGCTCTATATGGTGAACTTTCTATTTCTAACTTCTTCATCGTATGATGATGTTCTTTATGGTTGTTACCATTTGTCCATTTGTTCCTTAAGATTGCGAGGACGCAATTTCTTTAAGGAGGGTAGTCTGTAACAACCCGATATTTTCGTTAATTTTCAAATTGAAGTTTTTAAAATTTAAATTACAAATGGTTATAAAGTTTGAGGGGCTTTGATTTTTTTTTTTAAATAGTGGTTCATTTGTTTTGGTTTCGGTCCAAACTTTGGTTTTCAGTAGTTTGTTGATAAACGTTCGATCTCTGTAGTGTTTACTTGGTTTTCCATAGCGTACCTGTGAATTAAGAACAATGCTATCAGAAAGTGTGAATAATTATTATAACAATCAAATTGCACTTACTATTAAACAAACAAGCTAAACGCTAAACTAAATTAAGCGATCTCCCTTAACTAAATTATTTATTAAATATAAACCAGCCCAACCAAACTGCCTCTCCCATTTCAGCCCAAAGTATTAAATTATAAAACTTAATCAAATCGCAACTCATTTCAAATTTTCAACCCAGCCCACAATCTCCCTTTACTTTTCCTTCGACTTAAACCCGATCCCCTTTTTCTCATTCTCTATTATTCGATCGAAACCTAAAACCACCGAGAGAACAAAAATGGTGGCGGCCTCGTGCTCCATCAATCCTCATCACCAATTAGGGCTTCATCAATTAATGGCTGCTCGCCCTCGCGTTCGTCTTCGCTTCAGGCCAAGGTGAGTGGTCCTCCGCTCACATCTAATTCAAGTCAATTTAATGATTTCTGGCTCGTTTAAATTCGTGATTTTTGGTTGCTTGATTAATTGATTCCCACGGTATAAAAATAGGACTGTTGTGATGGTGATTTTCGGGTTCACTTGTTTCGAATTTCTGGCAATTGATTTTTATGTAAATGTCGACATTTGCTCGACCTAATACTGTCAAGCTTTGTTCGTACCTACCACCATCGTTGCATTGATGTTATGCTTTCGGCCATTTGAGTTGTTTAGATGCCTGTGATGATTTTCGACTTTGTCAATTCGTATTCAATTGTTTGAGTTGTCGATTCATTTTTCTTGCAGTCCGTTTGAAGTTGTTTTATTTGACTTTGGCTATTTTGTCTACCGCCTCTGGTGGCACTATCGACTTCATTCGATTTCACCTGCTATTCAATGACTGCGACCACTTTGTTGGATTTTTGGACTCACTGATCATTATGACTTTGATTTTTGTACTGCTTCGGGTTGCCCTTGCTCTTCCACTATTCACTTCGAGCATGGGTTGCTCTGTCCAGTTTAATGCATTCATATTGTAGCTGGATTTGGTCGAGTTGCTTGATTCACTGTTGAATTCAGTTGCTTGATGTATTCGAGTTAGTGTTGTCCCATCTGTTCATCACTATATATTTAAAAATATTTGTGCATATGTAAATATATACATATGTATGTGTGTATGAATAAATTGGTGGATTGGCTACAATTGCAATCTTGTAGTCATCATGTATGCCTGGTCTCATTTTCATGTTACTGGTATCATGTATCACTTTGATTGGTCTGCACCCATTTCTCTTCATTACTGTGTGTATACATACATTTATGTAGCATGTTATTGCAATGTTGTGCACTTCATATTGTTTAACCTTTTGGACATACATGTTAAGGCTGTTGTTTATTTGCTGTCATGTTCAAATTTACCATTTGCCTCTGTGTTGCATTGAACTGTGTTTCACTGTCTTGCTTGCTGAGGCAGCTCTGTCCACTGTTTCATTTTGTGTACACTACCTTATTTAGTTCACCTGAACTTTGAACCGATCCAATGTGATGTTAAATACCTTTGTAATTGCTGTCACAATTGTTGGCACTGCTAACATAACATATGTGCACTTATAAGTGTCCTCATGTGTATGTCTGAATCTGGTATAACTCGAGCATTCCCTCTTTACTGCATATGTTTTGAGTCACTGTTGCATTCGTTGGACTTTGCATTTATATGCATTTCTTGTAGACTTTGATTATCCTATATGCTTGCTGTCGGTTTTGGTGCATTTTGCCTCGGTTGCTCGAGTATATGAGCAGTTTCATGTATGTTGGTCATATCTCTCTCTTGCTGTCACCTTATTCCACTGTGTCTTCATGTTGGTACCACTGCCATTATTTGTTTGTTAGCACTGTTTCGCCACGTCACTGCCATGTGCATTTGGATTGATTTTCGAATTACACTTGAGTTGAATCCGATGACTCGGGTTTGATCTTGTGTTTGGTTGTGAATTTTCATTGGGTACATCATCACTGTAGTGGCAAGGCAGTGCACGCAAGCGTGAACTGCAGCCACACGGTATTCATTGGGTACATCGTCACTATAGTGGCAAGGCAGTGCACGCAAGCGTGAACTGCAGCCACACGGTATGGTTTTGTGATATTCTATTTTGTTTTGATTTATTAATCTTTTGCGTAGTTCATGTGCTGTAGTGGCGAGGCAGTACACGCGTGCGTGTACTGCAGCCCTACTCATCTTAATATTTTAATTGATATTTCAATGGTTTGAACTGTTCTGTTTATTTCAATTCAATATTCTGAATTGCATTCTTATTTGGTTTAATTACTGTCGTCTATTCATTATTTGATTATTATTGCTTCTATGCACTAATAACTGAGTTTGAATTAGACTGACCCGAGTATTATTTTCTTTTGAATTTAATACTCGGGTCGGACCGAGTATTTCAGG
This sequence comes from Allium cepa, assembly GCA_030765085.1. Classification (NCBI taxonomy): domain Eukaryota; kingdom Viridiplantae; phylum Streptophyta; class Magnoliopsida; order Asparagales; family Amaryllidaceae; genus Allium; species Allium cepa. The sequence continues at coordinate 589,643,497 of CM060937.1, forward strand.
TTGTAGATATTCTGCTTTGGGTTGCTGCTAGAGCTATGAAGTTCTTTCATATCTTTTGGAGTAGTCGTCGTTATTTGTAGTAGTCTGTAAAATTGTATAGGAAGATATGTGTTCATGTATATTAAATACGTTAATGTACTTGTATATGTTACTTCTTGAGTCGACTGTGGTAGTTGTATCATATGTACCGTGTCTTATGTATTGTATCAAATGTATTGTAACTGACATCAGTTATTGTATATATGAGACTTTATGTTTTATTTGTGTTCCGCATTATATTATCTGTGTAATATTTTATATTTTATGTTCTAAACTATTATGAACCATCGTAGTTCGTTTTATACTGGAATTGGGGTATGCCGATGGGAGAAAATAAATCAGAGATGGAAAATGAAAGAATATATATATATATATCACTCCTATCGAGATAACCAATACTAGTGTAAGGCCAACTATTGATGGCCGCTCCTCAACAGCCTTATTCTCCGTGCTAGTTGACAGCACTACACCGTAGTGTTCTTGGCTAGCGTGGGTATAGAGGTGGGGCGTCACATGCAATCAACCCGATGCCTCCATCATTGTCTTCGAGCCCAATGCTAGCCTACCCGAGCAAATCACCCACTGCATTGAATCCATCCCTCAAATATTCGAGCAAAAACTGAAGCTACTCGAGAAACCCGAGTACATTTCTACCCATATCAGACTTCAACAGGAAAAACTCATGGCACCGTGCACGTGCACGGCGTCGCCATCACCTCCGGCCTTCTCAAAACATCGAGACATGTGGGCGATCCACCCCTCATCAGTTCCCGCTCATCGAAACGATGATGAAATCATCGAAGTGAATCGAGCGTTCAAGCTTGAAGCTGGAACCTGGAAACGCAAAATCATCACCATCCCAAAACCTGTCAACACTGAGTTCTCCACTCTCCGACCAATTGGAGGTCTACAACTCCGGCCTCGTCTTCGACTACAACCCAACTACCACCACCCCAAAAATCACTGCACTCGATCACTTACTTCGGCCGTGGCATTCGATTCACTATACACGGCAAAAACTAGGGTTCAAAAAGAATTCCTACTGTCGCATCTTCTCTGGTGAATTTCATCATCACCTATGATTTTTCTTATCATCTCTGATCAACTCACCATCACCATGCCGAAACTCATCACCTCCAGATTCATGAATCGCCAAAGAAACTCCAAAGTTCATATGCAGTTCAAACCAGCATTTCACCTTAACCCCCTTTACTAAAAATTATAGTTTTTGTTTTAAAAATCATCTTTTTATTTTAGTATTCAATTTATGTTCATGAATAAATGAATTACAGTGCTTGAAATTTTACTAAAAACTTAAACTACCCTGTTGTTCCTGTTTCCAGAGCAACTTACAATTTATTTTATCTTAACCACAATTTTAAAAGTTTCTTTAAAATCAAACAAACAGATATTATATGGATCATAAGTCATAACAATCAGTGGATCAAGAGGAAAGGGTTTTAAATTGAAATTGGGACACGAAATTTAGAATAGAGATGTTCTACAGGCATTTACAAAATATACATGCATCACACATACATAAATACACAAGAATTTTCTAATATACATACACAAATACAAACTTATTTTAGGCATTCATCAAGCAACCAGATTTATATTTGAGTATTAAAAAGTGTTACTCACCTTAAAATGAAGATAGAGCTTTTGAAAACTTGAAAACAGATTTTAACTTGAAAACTGTAAACTTGAAATCTTTTGCTTTGGAACAGAGTTGCTGAATTGCTTGAAAATGATTACAGGTTTGGCTTTGAAGATGTGAAACTGGAATGCAAGCTTTGATCTTCCTGCTAAAACTCCTTGCCTTTGTTGTAGTATGATGTTGTTTAAGTTTATATAATTGGAAGTGTTTGCTATGTTTTGAACGAACTAAAATATAAGAAGGCATATATATGAAGAAGTGTTTTGTACAGGGAGGCATCATCTAGAACATACTTTACCTTAGGTCAGAGATTTTTCTTTTCAAAGGAGGCTGAAATGATTTTTTTTATACAATTCGAATAGACCAAAATGTGTGCTAGTATTTAATGTTTAGTACTTTATGTACATAGATAAATTAATTTATTTTGTTTTATTAAGCAGATTTGTAGAGGCTGAAATGCTTAATACGATTTCGAATTGACTTAAGTTTGTGCTGAGATGAAAGCATTTTGATGCAAATGTACTATATGTTTCATGCTTACCCAATTTATATGCTGATTTTTTTCACTTTGCAGCATCTATACTTCCTAAATAAGATTCTAGCCTACTTTTTTTTCTTTTTCATAGATATTTATTTCCATTATGTTCTAGCCTAGCATATACCTTACAGGTTACATACATACACAATTTTACTTTTTTTAATTCTTGTCTTGCATACTACCTTACATTCATATCCTTTTGTTTTAGTCATGTTATAAATTTTAAATTAAGTATTTATCATAGTTTCTTATGTTTATACATTTATACTTATGTTGCAGCCATGTATTTGATTTGCACTTATGTTTAAATATTTATAAGGTTTACCTTTTCTTTTCTTTTTTTTTAAACATTTTTGGAAGACTTTATTTAAAATTTCAAATCATAGCTTTCTTTTTATATTAAAAATCCATTTTTAAAGACACTACATAATTAATATTGTTTAAATATAACACATTATTAAATTAAGATAATTTACAAAACAAAACAAACCCTTTTTATTTAAATTTAAACTTAAGCTAAAGTAAATCTTAAACAATTAAGTTTTAATCTTGAGTATTTTAAAGTCATATGATTATTTATTCAATATTAAATTACATCAAATTTCCAATTTACCAAAAATATTAAAATTAGAAAACATGCCTTTATTTATTAAATTTAAAACAAAGATTATCTAGTTATAATATATACAGATATGTATACATTACAAATATTAAACAATTTATTGCCTTTAAAATATAGATTATCAGTTTAAATATTTATTAGTTTAAATATTTATTTTGAAGAAGATTATTAATTAAATTCAAATTTATCATTAACAATATGGTCAATTCAATTAAATTTTGACATAAATTATTAAATTGTTATTGTCAAAATTTCCGGGATATCACATTCTTCCCCCTTTAAAAGAATTTCGTCCCCGAAATTTAAAACAAAGGTAATTTAATAATTTAATTGAAGATTTAATTTTAAAACACAAGCATATGTCAATTTTATGCTAACAACCATAGCAACCAATTCATCCAATCAAACAAATCTAACTATCCCGACAAAATTCTAAATAGAATTTCCTCGAGTTTCCCCAAATATAAAATTGGGATACTCTCTCTACAGAATCCAAACAATCAATATTACTAAGCTATTGAGTTCACACTCACCTGGATCTACAAAACAAAACAGGATATCAGAATACAGATTAGTCTATCTCAACAACCAAAACTCTCTGAACTGCTGACTCTACAATCAAAGATAGCTCTTACACGTACTCCCTCAGAGATACGTGAAACACACCAAATTCCAGTTATCCAAACTGGCAATCCACTCCTGAAACCAAACACTTATCCAAAATCAAATCTCCGATTACGGACTCCAAATTCCTCCGTCCCTTATCCACAAAACTCATCGGACGATTCTGGGCTGCCTACATCCTTACTGATCAGCTCAACTCTTGCTGATACCCCCAGAAACAAATTGAACCAATGACAATCCAACATAATGATCCTTCCAAGATTGACTAAATCCCAGAACACAAACTCAATTCCAAAATCAAGAGACTGATCTTACTTCTTCTCATATGGAAAGATAATACAGATGCATTCCAATCTGGTCTTATGGTTCTGAAAAATTTCCAGTAGAAACTCTCTAATCCAAAATACTGCAAATTCTAGTTATTTCCCACACCAAACAGCTGCCACCATGCTTCCACTGCGCTACTCTGATCAGAATTGGTGAGGATGCTGATGATGCTCTCGAGGACAAACTGGACAACACATCTAAGAACTATGGTTCAACGGATCCTTAAAAGAAACTCAGAAGTTCCTCCAAAACTCGAGCTGCCTCACCAACTCATTTTTCAAAAAATCACCTTACTGAACCATCGATACCACTCTTGGAATCCAGTCGATGCCAAACTCAATTTCTAGACACGAACAAAATTCACATCCAGAAAAATCAGATAACCCAAGAGAAACTCAACAATCGCAAGTCACTTTTGCGATCAATCTAGCCCATTACCAAAGTAAAACTGTTCTCTCTTTACCAAACAGAACAGCCTATGCTTAATTTGGCCAATTCATCAAAGAAATGGAACCACACTGCAATTTCTGAACTCCACTGCTGATGTAGAAGTTAAAAACTTCCTTGCCAACACCAATGCCAAGAAATTCCTAACCCAAAGCTCTTCGAGACACTCGGACCTCAAACCAACAGAAACATTCTACTGAACTCAGCCCCAACATCGAAACAGATACACTTCCTTAACCGATTCCAAAGAAACATCTTCGGAGACTTCCATAGTCACTGTGTCTCATCACACAGCTACTACATCCAGAGATAAGATATCCGGACTTGCTCATGTCAAGCGGTAGGTCCAAACTTTAGCTCATCCAAACTTACACTTCAAAAATGAACTCCGAACCTTAACAGGTTTCCTTCAGAGATCAATGAAATCCTTACTCCATTCAAAACTCACTCGAGACAGTAATAGGTCTACAGTCTCGACAAATATACTTCCATCCTCAAATATTCATACTCCAACCATTGGTACTCGTGATACACACAATACTACCCTATCTACCTTTATAACTTATATTGGATAACCCGGACAGGTAACCCAACAAATAGGTAGAAATAAATATATATATTTATATATTAAAATTACAAATACGCTCTCTCAAGAAAGAAATCACTTAAGAGCCTAGGTATTCGCTCAACCTAGTGCTCTGATACCAACTGTGACGACCCGCCCTTCTACGCCCAGAAAGACGTACCGTCTTGAAGAAAGAAAGGGGTGAGAAAATAGAAAGATAGAGAAGAAAGAACAACAACATCAGAATCTCACAGCGGAATGGAACAAAATATAATAGATCACATAACTATTACATAATTTTACATATATCAGAGTTATACAGTCAATACATCACATACTAGACAGTTATAAACACCTGTCTAGTTAATACAACACAACTCAAACAAATAACAAAAATATACCAACACAGCGGAACACTATATATATCTATCTACAACGCTGAAGCCTCCTGCTCCATTGCTCCTCCAGAATTCGTCAAAGCTAACCTGAATCCCTTGACTACCCGTAAAATTTGGGTACCCGAGAGTTTATGAAAAACAAAAATAAACTCCGGGTCAGACATGGGTCTGGTATGAGTAACAGGTTAAAGTTGCTTAACTTTGAAAAACATTTGAAAACAAAAGGTATCATGTAAGACTCCCCACAAATAAACATGGGTAAGTTTTTACCTTACGCTAACCAAAACATTTGATAGGAAATTCTGTGATATTATAATAGGTCTAGGGTTTTCAAGTAAATGGAAAATAGCCGAAATTGTTACATTCATTAAAGTCCAGCTACTAGCCACAAAAGTAGATAATACAATCAAAACCGTGGGCACTTATTGGATTGTGGATTCCATACAATGGCAGGGCTACTGGGGTAGCGCCCGTCACAGTACGTGGCCTAGATCAACGTACCGAGGATTACTCCCTTCATCCCCTGCAACACAAGGCCGGAACCATTCCTTACTGAACAGTCCCGAACAAGACAACCCCGACAGTTGGAGCTCACAACTGTCCACACAGCCGAATAAAAAGGGACATCTAGACAGGGGAAAATCTTGCCCTGCATGGGCGTGACCCACCTAACCTTTCTGCACCTCCCATGTTATAGCCATTCCCGGTTGATGAGGCTTGAGGCTACGATTACCTTTATAGAACACATTTCTTAGAATGCTCATCGCCCACCTGACAATGTGTTGAAAGCATTCAATCCATACAAGTCCGTTCCGGGTTCGAACGAAACCGAAGGCATTATCTCGTTACACTCATTTTGGAATCACCCTCAGAGTTAACGACGATAACCCTTGCATTCTGAATCTTCATCTTCACTTCAGATTCACGACCTAACGTTAATTTGGAATCGATGTGGTTTTCGGATGTTCCAAATGTGGAAAATCCAATCCCGGTCTCATCGAAATCCAAAACGTGTCTTTTAGGGCCAAGTTGTCTATTTAGTCTTAACAGTTTAATTCAAAATAATTCAATACACACAGATAGATAGTCAACATCAACATAAACAGATAATCATTATTATCACTACAAACAGATAATGCATATCATCATAACAGATAATTCATACTTAAATCAAGCATCCATATCATATAGCATAAATATCACATAACATCAATTCTCATATCTGAGATCTTAAATCATTCCAGGTAAACAATTTCATCCATTCATACATAAGCAATCATATAAGCTATAATTAATTTAAAATGAATTAAATTAGTTATATCATCTCTAATTAATTTAAAGTAAATTAAATTAATTACTTCACCATTTAAAACTTGCTTACACAATTATTAATCAATCTCCAATCAATTAATAAATCATTCACTAATTACTCGTTTTCAATTAATCATCCTTGATTAATTTACTTTAATAACATTTAAATATTTATCCTTTAATTATTTTCACAATTTAATTACCTTTAACCAAATATAGAAATTAACCTTTAAATTACTAATATTAATTACATTGCTTCTAAATCAATTGCATTAACAAATCGATTCATTTATTAATTACCTCCAAATAAATCTATTCTAATTTACATCATTAATTTAATAATTAATGATCTCTAATTACATGCTCTATTTAAATTAATTACATTAAGTAATTAATCTTCAATTAAACCAAATTGTTAATCACCCTTGATTAACCCCATTTAGTAATTAACTACCCTTAATTAATTCATCAAATAAAATAAGTTACTCCATAATTTATTATCTCTAATTAATCCCTTGATTAATTATACAAGTAATTATACTCAAATTATTTTCACTATTAAATCATTCTTGGTAATTACATCCAGTAATTATCATTAATTACTTCCCTAAGTAATTATATTTATTACATCATCAATGGTTGTTTAAATTAATTAAACTTAATTAATTTACTTAAATGATTCATATTAAATAGAATTAATTACAATGAGTAATTAATTTCTTAATTATTTCTATTAAGTAATTACACTTAAACAATTTACAATTGATTATCTTTAAATTAATTAATCTAATTAATTATTAAAAATTAATCACATTAATTAATAATTCTAGTTAATGATCTTCATTAACTATTTACAATTCTTTAATTACTTTTCTAAAGTAAATAACTAAGATTTATCATTATTAATTACAAATTAATTTTATCTTTAACAACTCATTAATCAATCCTTACTTATTAAATTAATTAAGTATTAAACTTGTAACTTAATTAATCTTTAATTATTTAAATTAATTAGTCACTAATCATTAATTAGAAATTAAACCTTATTTAATTGATGATCCTTAATTACCAATTTAATTATCCTAAATTTATTATCTTAAACCTTAATTAACTAATTTAAACTCTCAGTTACTAAATTAATCCAAATCATTAATTATCCATTTTAATTAATTTAAAAATTACAAATCATTAAATCTTCATTTATTCAAGAATAACAACAATTTTTCTTATAAATGTTCAAATTATCATTAACGAGGTGTTTAAGGATAATTTACTTTCCTTAAAACTATTTAAAACTATTTTAAATTTAAAACTTCTTTATTTCCAAAACTAAGATTCAAATTTACATTTGAATTCAGATTTAAAATTTAGTTTAAATTTCTATTTGCATTCAAACTTTACTTTTAGTTTCCAATTATTTAAACCCCTTTTGAAGTTGCTATAAATAATTGAAATTTATGAAGAAAAAAAACTTAATTTATTTAAAAAAATGGGATTCAAACTTTATTTGAATCCAAACTTAATTTTGGTTTAAACTTAGTTTTAAATATCTTCTACCCATTCTAAAACCCAGTTTTAAAATGTTTAAAACTTACAGGTTTTAAACCTGTAACATGCAGTCAACCCGATGCCTCCATCATTGTCTTCGAGCCCAATGCTAGCCTACCCGAGCAAATTACCCACTACATTGAATCCATCCCTCAAATATTCGAGCAAAAGCTGAAGCTACTCGAGAAACCCGAGTACATTTCTACCCATAGCAGACTTCAACAAAAAAAACTCATGGCACTGCGCACGTGCACGGCGTCGCCATCACCTCCGGCCTTCTCAGAACATCGAGACATGTGGGTGATCCACCCCTCATCAGTTCCCGCTCATCGAAACGATGATGAAATCATCGAAGCGAATCGAGCGTTCGAGCTTGAAGCTGGAACCTGGAAACGCAAAATCATCACCATCCCAAAACCTGCCAACACTGAGTTCTCCACTATCCGACCATTTGGAGGTCTACAACTCCGGCCTCGTCTTCGACTACAACCCAACTACCACCACCCCAAAAATCACTGCACTCGATCACTTACTTCGGTCGTGGCGTTCGATTCACTATACACGGCAAAAACTAGGGTTCAAAAAGAATTCCTACTGCCGCATCTTCTCTGGTGAATTTCATCATCACCTATGATTTTTCTTATCATCTCTGATCAACTCACCATCACCATGCCGAAACTCATCACCTCCAGATTCATGAATCGCCAAAGAAACTCCAAAGTTCATATGCAGTTCAAACCAGCATTTCACCTTAACCCCCTTTACTAAAAATTATAGTTTTTGTTTTAAAAATCATCTTTTTATTTTAGTATTCAATTTATGTTCATGAATAAATGAATTACAGTGTTTGAAATTTTACTAAAAACTTAAACTACCCTGTTGTTTCTGTTTCCAGAGCAACTTACAATTTATTTTATCTTAACCACAATTTTAAAACTTTCTTTATAATCGAACAAACAGATATTATTTGGATCATAAGTCATAACAACAGTGGATCAAGAGGAAAGGGTTTTAAATTGAAACTAGGACACGAAATTTAGAACAGAGATGTTCTACAGGCATTTACAAAATATACATGCATCACACATACATAAATACACAAGAATTTTCTAATATACATACACAAATACAAACTTATTTTAGGCATTCATCAAGCAAACAGATTTATATTTGAGTATTAAAAAGTGTTACTCACCTTAAAATGAAGACAGAGCTTTTGAAAACTTGAAAACAGATTTTAACTTGAAAACTGTAAACTTGAAATCTTTTGCTTTGGAACAGAGTTGCTAAATTGCTTGAAAATGATTACAGGTTTGGCTTTGAAGATGTGAAACTGGAATGCAAGCTTTGATCTTCCTGCTAAAACTCCTTGCCTTTGTTGTAGTATGATGTTGTTTAAGTTTATATAATTGGAAGTATTTTCTATGTTTTGAACGAACTAAAATATAAGAAGGCATATATATGAAGAAGTGTTTTGTACTGGGAGGCATCATCTAGAACATACTTTACCTTAGGTCAGAGATTTTTCTTTTCAAAGGAGGCTGAAATGATTTTTTTTTATACAATTCGAATAGACCAAAAGGTGTGCTAGTATTTAATGTTTAGTACTTTATGTACATAGATAAATTAATTTATTTTGTATTATTAAGCAGATTTGTAGAGGCTGAAATGCTTAATAAGATTTCGAATTGACTTAAGTTTGTGCTGAGATGAAAGCATTTTGATGCAAATGTACTATATGTTTCATGCTTACCCAATTTATATGCTGATTTTTTTCACTTTGCAGCATCTATACTTCCTAAATAAGATTCTAGCCTACTTTTTTTTCTTTTTCATAGATATTTATTTCCATTATGTTCTAGCCTAGCATATACCTTACAGGTTACATACATACACAATTTTACTTTTTTTAATTCTTGTCTTGCATACTACCTTACATTCATATCCTTTTGTTTTAGTCGTGTTATAAATTTTAAATTAAGTATTTATCATAGTTTCTTATGTTTATACATTTATACTTATGTTACAGCCATGTATTTGATTTGCACTTATGTTTAAATATTTATAAGATTTACCTTTTCTTTTCTTTTTTTTAAACTTTTTTGGAAGACTTTATTTAAATTTTCAAATCATAGCTTTCTTTTTATATTAAAAATCCATTTGTAAAGACACTACATAATTAATATTGTTTAAATATAACACATTGTTAAATTACGATAATTTACAAAACAAAACAAACCCTTTTTATTTAAATTTAAACTTAAGCTAAAGTAAATCTTAAACAATTAAGTTTTAATCTTGAGTATTTTAAAGTCATATGATTATTTATTCAATATTAAATTACATCAAATTTCCAATTTACCAAAAATATTAAAATTAGAAAACATGCCTTTATTTATTAAATTTAAAACAAAGATTATCTAGTTATAATATATACAGATATGTATACATTACAAATATAAAACAATTTATTTGCCTTTAAAATATAGATTATCAGTTTAAATATTTATTTTGAAGAAGATTATTAATTAAATTCAAATTTATCATTAACAATATGGTCAATTCAATTAAATTTTGACATAAATTATTAAATTGTTATTGTCAAAATTTTCGGGATATCACACACTACTTGGTCTTCGTCCTCCTCGGTGCTTCTTCCATAGGTTCTTCTTCTTCTTCATCGCTGGCCTCTTGTTCTTGATTGAGTGAAGAGTCTTCATTGATCAAGATAGGGTTGGCCTGGTTGTTCATTAGTTATTTTTGCAAATTCCTAAGAATCTTGCCTTGCCTTTCCCGTTCCTTTGCCATACGAAGTTGAGTTACTTGAATTTCAGTTAACATCTAAAGTACATCAATCATAGACTCCTCTATTTTCGTTACACGAGCAAGAGTAGTGCATCGGAATGGGCCAGAAGTAGGAGAGGGAAATGAGAAAGTTGATTTTATGTTTGATTTTGAGGATGAAGCCATGTTTTTATTTATTTCAGAAGAGAGAATGAAGAGAAAATAGAGAGAACGTATGAAAGGTCGAAATTGAGAAGAATATATAACTAAATTTTTGAATTTTGGTGGGAAAACTTTAAAAAAATCAAAAACGTTGTATGTCGACGTGTATACCTAGGGGATGTCGACATGGTCCTTTTAAAATTTAACTCTTTGATTTATTTTGTCACCAATTGTCAATTATACTTGTTATTTATATTTTATATTTCAGTTATAGAACAAATTCCTAATTCTCTTCTTAATTTAGTAAATACTGATTCATTTAAAGGTTTGTTAAGATATCAGCAATTTGATTTTCATAATTGATATAATCAAGAGTAACTACTTCCTTGCCTATATTATCTCTGAGAAAATGATGTCGGATATCAATATGTTTAGTTCGAGCATGTTGAGTAGAATTTTTGGATAAATTTATCGCACTCATATTGTCACAATAAATTGGAGATTTTGAGAAATTTAAACCAAAATCTTTTAAGGTTTGTTGCATATATATTACTTGAGAACAAGCCAAAGCAGCAGAAATATACTCTACTTTAGTTGTTGATAAAGAAACTGTGTTTTGCTTTTTACTAAGCCAAGAAATCAGAGAATGCCCCAAAAAGTGACAAGTCCCACTTGTACTTTTTCAGTTTGATTTACAACCAGCGTAGTCAGCATCACAGCAAGATATTAAGTCAAAAGAATCATTTTTAGGGTAGAATAAACCATAATCAGACGTGTGTTTAACATATCTTATGATTCGTTTCACGGCTTTTAAGTGAGTCTCTTTAGGTTGGGATTGATATCTGGCACAGAGACAGACACTATGCATGATATCATGTCTACTAGTAGTAATATAGAGTAATGAGCCAATCATTCCTCTATATAATTTTTGATCTACATCTTTCGAGAGATCTTCTTTACTAAGGTACTCATTGGTTGCCATAGGAGTGGATTTTCCACTTGCAGTGGTCAAACCAAATTTACTAATTAGGTCCTTAGCATATTTTTCTTGACTAATAAAGATACCTTTACCTAATTGTTTTATTTGTGATCCTAAAAAGAAATTTAATTAATCCATATGACTCATCTCAAATTCTTTTTTCATTATTTCAGAAAATTCTTTATTTATTTCAAAATTAGTTGAACCAAAAATGATATCATCTATGTTAACTTGTTCTAGTTGAATATCATTTTTATTTCTTTTAATAAAAAGGGTATTGTCTACTTTACCAGTTTCAAAATTAGATTTCGATAAATAAGATCTTAGTCTATCATACAAGGCTCTATGAGCTTGTTTTAGAGCATATAGTGCGTTTTTAAGTTTGTAAACATGATTTGGTAATTTATCATTTTCAAAAAGTGGTGGTTGTTCGACATATCTTCTTCTTTTACAAATCCATTTAAAAAGGCGCTTTTAACATCCATTTGAAATAATTTGAAACTATTATGATTTGCGAAAGCAAGTAGAATCCTAATGGCTTCTATTCTTGCTACGGGAGCAAAGGTTTCATCAAAATCTATTCCTTCTTCTTGACAATAACCTTGAGCGACTAAACGAGCTTAATTTCTAACTACCTCTCCTTGTTCATTCATTTTATTTTTATAAACCCATTTATTCCAATTATAGTTTTATTTTCTGGTCTAGGAACAAGTTATCAAACGTCATTTCTAGTAAATTGATTTAATTTTTCTTGCATAGCCAAAATCCATGAATCATCAGTTGATGCTTCTATTGGATTTTTTGAGTTCAATAGTTGATATAAAAGCTAAACTACTCATTTAACTTAGTTGATTTCTACTTTTAACAACATATTGCATATCTCCCAGTTTAATTTCTATAGGGTGATCTTTTAAAAGTTTTGTACTTTTATTAGGATTATCAATTTCATTATTAGTTTCAATAGGTTCTTGATTTTGAGTGATTAAATCCTCTTCATCATTTGTATCTTCAAAAAATTTGAAATTTCCATCAAATGAAACATGCATTGTTTCTTCAATGGTATTAGTTTTTAAATTAAACACTTTGTACGCTTTAATTCTATTAGAATATCCGATAAAGATACCTTTGTCGGATTTAGCATCAAATTTATCTAAATTATCTTTTGTATCTAAAATAAAGCATTTACTTCCAAAAATTATGAAATAAGACACCTTAGGTTTCTTTGAATAAAGAAGTTCATAAGATGTCTTATCAGTTAGAGGTCTAATTAAAGTTCTATTCAAAATATAACATGCGGTAGCAACTGCTTCTGCCCAAAAATTCTTTGATAAATTACAATCTGTAAGCATAGATCTCGCACACTCTTGAATCGTCCTATTTTTACGTTCTACTACTCCGTTTTGTTGTGGAGTTCTTGGAAATGAAAAATTGTGAGTTATTCCTTTTTATTGCAAAATTTCTCAAACCTTTCATTTTCAGATTCACCACTGTGATCACTTCGAATAGTTATAATTTTTAGAGAAAAAATTATTTTGAATTATTTTTGAGAATGTCTTAAAACATTAAAAAGTATCACTTTTATGTTTCAAAAATATTGTCCATGTAAATCTAGAATAATCATCTACAATTACAAAGACATATCTACTATGATTTATTGAGAAGATTTGAGATGGACCAAATAAATCAAGATGAAGTAATTCAAGAGGTTTTGAAGTTGAAATCATATCTTTTAACTTAAAAGAATTTTTTCTATGTTTTCCTAATTGACAAGCATCACATAAACTATCTACTTTAAAATTCATTTTAGGGAGACCTCTTACTAGATCATGTTTTGACGGTCTAGATAGGAGTTTGAAATTCAAATGCCCATACCTCTTGTGACAAATCCAAGAGTCACTTGTATTTGCCAACAGACATAGGTTGTCATTTGAAACTTTCATACTAAGAATATATATATATATATATATATATATTCTTTTTCCCGACTCCCTCAAATGTAATGGTTGAATAATTATCTTCAATGTGACATTTATCTTTTCCAAATTTAATTTTATAACCTTTATCACATAGTTGACTTATACTTAGCAGATTATGTTTCAGATTCTTAACTAGCAAAACATTAGTAATAGTAGGAGTTTCAGAATTACCGACTTTGCCGATGCCAATCACATATCCTTTTGAATTGTCTCCAAAGTTAACCAATCCTCCGTCTTTGTATATTATATCATTCGGTATATCTGGATTGCCAGTCATATGTTTAGAACAACCACTATCAAGTATCCATTTGTTCTTTCTGATCTGCACAATTTGTCCGTTGTGGATTCATTCCTCAACACCCATAAAGCATGATTCCTGCACATCAAACAATTTTGGTAGATAACTTGAATTTGAATATTGATTATATGCAGACTTATGAAACAATGATGATTTGAATACTTCTAAATTAGTATTAACGAATATAGCCATTTTAAAAACTTTTCAAGAATCAGATTATGAAACTTTGACAACCTTGCTCTGATACCAATTGTGAGAAATGCGGATTAAGAATCTTAAGGCTAAGATTAACACCAGAGGGGGGGTGAATAGTGTTAATAAGAGTTACTTAATCCTTTAAATTTATGTTAATTTAGACACAAATTTATGCAATATACAGACGAAGATATGATCACAGAAACAATCACAGGTGTAGAAATAAAATAAAAGCAGTAAAGGAAAGAACACACCGGATTTTATACTGGTTCGGAGTTACCCTACATCCAGTCCCGCAACACAAGTACGGATTTCCTTTCAAAAGCAATTGTACAATTACACCCTCGGTTTCAAGGCTACGAGGTTCACCCTCCAGAATTTCGATCCTCTGGGTAGAGATACTTGATTTCCAGGCCACAAGTTTACCCAATTGATTTACCAAGGCTACAATCACACCTTTTCCCTTTTGACTGATTACAAAGAAGTCTATAACTCTAAATAGCACTAAGAATATTGTAGAGATAGTGATAGAGAATCAAACTAGAAGTAATCGAGTATGATTCAATGTTGATTTCGGCAGAGTAATAATAAGAATGTGTATTAAGAAATGAGGAAGAAGAAGAGGAGTGAAAAACAGAAAATTATAATTGAAAATTCGTTGAAACTGACCCCTATGTATAGAAGAACAACAGCTATGACCATTCATGAAGAGTTATGGCGAATAGACACTTCTTTTGAAATTTGAATTTTTGAATCAAACTGTCACCATGTCGACAGGGTCATGCTAGGCATGTCGACATCCCAAAGGATTTTTTGATGTTTTTGATTTTCTTTGAAAATAACCCCTATCTTATATAAAAACTAATTTAAACTTTATAAATATACTTGACTATAGTTAAAATTCATAAGTAAATATAAAGAATAATATAAATAGATTTTAACTATAATTTTACATTTAAATCTAAGTATAAATATTTAAAAGTTAAATATATTATTTAAAAAGATAGTTTAAATCAGGAGTAATTTGACTTTGAAAATAAAGATGTTTTTGAGGCTAAAATTATTTAAAATCAGGATCGAGGGTTTTGAATCTTTTAAAAGGAAAGTTTTGAAATTTTTTTGAAAATAGGATATAATTTTGAAAAATCATTTTGAATAAAAGTTGGCGGATACAAAATAATGTTCCACTAAATTTTTCGTAGGTTCCATCCTACTTAGGTTTCCATCCTTTTAACGGGCTTGAAGTGGATTCCATTCCACGAATAAATTGGATTTTAAGATGCCGGTGCTTTTCTACGAGTTTCAAAAAAAATTCCTAATAATAATAAAAAATACTTATCCTTGAAATCTTGAACTCTTGATAGTCTCGATACTCATGAGTCTTCTATCTTGATATTTTGTCTTGATATCCTGAATCTCTATACTGTACAGTCTTCATTCTTAGTACCTACATGGTTAAATCCTGCATGTACATATATATCTAAACTTATAATGTTAGTATTTATATTTTATAATCTATTCTAAGTTGTTGTCATCAAAACCATCACCTCACGGACTAACAGTATACGTTCTTGTCTATAGAGCATATTAGTTCATGAATCATGATTTTTCATACTCATAAACTAGGTGTTTCTTTTCATTAAGCGCGACCTGATGATGTATAATTTTATGACTTACAAAAGTATTGTGATATACACCCATATCAACTTCAATAGGTAGTTTTACTCAAATAATTTTACTACGTCAATATTTGAGAAAAACTCCTTGAAAATTAGAAGAATTATACTGATTTTTCCATATGACTATTTATTTCGAAAAAAGGAGTTTACAAATTCTCTAAAAACATAAATTATTGAAAACTATGCCTTTCAAACATTTTTTACCAAGGTCCATTTGCACCGCTATCACTTCAATAAGAATAGTATGCTTTCAATTGAAGAGTTATTGATTCGAGAATCATGACCATTAAGCCCCTATTTAAAGACTATATTTCTCTTATAATAATTTAAGCACCATACCAGCTTGTTCTAAACTTCAAACTTCAAAAATAAAGTCTTTTATCTAAACCATAATGATGTACAAAAACAACTTTCAAAGAATTCATTAAGAGCAATGATCGCGGGAATCTAGAAAAGAAAGTAAATCAAGTAGATAATTGGTTCAAAGAGGACAATAAATTTTGGAAAGGAGTTACCATTGACTCAAACATTGAAGGATTTGAGAAGGAATTATTATGAATCTTCATTGTTAATAAGAGTAAAGGACAAGGAGTCACTAAACATAAAATCGATATACTGAGATAAAACAAGGGAGAGACCCAAGAACTCAAAAGTAAAACCATAATCCTCAAGCTACAAAGTCTAGTATAAATCTGCATAGATCATCTAAAAAATGAGGATGATGAGACTACATATCAAAAGATATCTCGAGCATAACTACATCACATCTCGAACTAGATTCCAAAACATTCGTACTTTCAATATGGAGCACCTAGGATAATTATGAGATCTTATCAAAAAGCATCAACTACCAATGAAATCTCGAAAATTAGTGAGAAAAATTCCCTCCAAAAGGCATAAGATCATTGGAAGAAAAACTTCCTAATTCTACTGAAAGGCACATTGGCCAAGAACCACTATTCACATTTTGGAAATGTCAGGCCATAACAAGATGAATTTTCCATGCATAATAAACAATTCTTTCATCAAAGATAAGATATCAAAATGGTCAAGTAAGAATCCAAGTATTGATAAGAGATATTAAGACACAACGGCCATAGGTCCAAAGAAGACTATATTAAAATAAGATTGGATACCCTAAAATTTATGCTTGGTAGAATCTCACCAGAAATCCACCGGCTATTGTAATGAGAAGATAATAAGATATGCAAAAGGAGATGCAAGACATTTGTAACCATGTTTCCAACATTGGATGAATAAAGCGCCACTTTTTTAAGGAAATTTACATGGTGGGGAGCAGAATCCTCCCTGAAACTTGGAAATCACCTCAAAAGGGCACAAGCATTCGTCCACGCCAAGATGGCCAAGTCAAAGAGCATCCTAGAGGGAGGCCAAAGTAAGTCTTTAGCCATGTCAAAAATGGCAAGTATAAAGCATCTACAAGCCCTTGACCGTGCCTACGTGGCTAGGTCAAGCACCCTTTGGAGGGGGGATGGAATAAGCCCTTGAACGCGCCACACGATGGCCAGTTCAAGGCACCGACCAGCCTTCAGTTCCACCTATAAGGCCTCGCTGGAGCACCTCCTGGAGGAAGGATGGAGTAACCCCTTGATCCCACCATGCCATGGCCTAGTCAAGGCACCGGACAAGCCTTCAGTCCTGCCTATAAGGCCTGGCTGGAGCACCTCCTAGAGAGAGGTCGGGTAAGTCCATGGGTCCTACTTGTTGATAAAGTAACCAAGCACACCGGACAACAACGGGCTAAGACGTCCAAGTCCAACGAGTGGCATATAAAGCAATAACAATATATGGAGCCTAAAGGATGGCGCATATTGAAAGAATCAGATACCTGGGAGCAAAAAGGTAATACAAAGCAAAAAATTCGAACAATCAAAGTCTAAAAAGTGGTGCAGAATATAAGAATCAGATGAGAATTTCTGAGTTTCCATTATTTAAATAATGTTTTCCAAACTTTCTTTCTTATTACGGGGAACAGATTTCTAGTCTTCTACTATTTCCGAACGATACTTCTCAGACTACTTTCATTATTCAATACGAATTTATGGCCTTCGGCTTATTTCCACAAGATGATTTCTAGACTTCACTCATTAATACCCGAATCTGAGTTTCAGGTCTTCTGTTATTGATTTCAAGTCTTCTGTTATGGACTTCTTGTCTTCTACCAATTTCAAGATGATAATTTATGGATCCCTCTTACTAATACCAGAATATGGGTCTCGGGCCTTCTATTATTAATTTCTGGACTCTGATTATTTATTCCCAAATAAAGTTTCCTAGTTTTCTCTGAATTATTTTTAAATGATGATTTCTGGACTTTACTATTACCAGATGATTTTTCTTGGTCTTCTATCAATTCCTTCCCGAAAGATGGCATCTAGACTTCCGTTATTATTATTTCCATAAGTGGATTTCCAACTTTCTATTATTAATGCTATATTTGGATTTCTAGTCCTCTATTATTAATTCCGTAACAAGATTTCCGGTCTTCTATTAATAAAAATAGAGTTGGATATCAGGTCTTATTTCATTATTACCAAAGTTGGACCTTGGGACTTCTATTATCGTCAGACAAGAATTTCTTATCTTCAATCATTCCTAACAGTGGATTTCACATCACTTATTTTTTTGGATGATGATCTATACATTTCCATTATTCCCAGATTCAGATTTTTGGGATTTTATTATTAGGAATTCTAGTACCATCTTTGACAATATTATGAACAAATATTGAACATATTTTTACATGGATTTCAAATAAATGAAAAGAAATGTTATCTATTTTGTACTTTGTAGGAAAATAAGATTGATAAGGAAAATCATTGAGGATGCAACAATGCAAAAGAGAACTCTAGGATTTTTCTTCCAAAGAACAAAAGCTTCTTTCATATAAGGGAGGCTAAATGTTAACCATAAATCCATTTAAGAATAAAGGTCTGAAAGAAGGCTTCTGAAGGCGTCAAAAGCAGGTTCTACATGTGTTGAAGAGAGAAGGCTTCCGAAGGCGTTGAAGGCAGGTTCTGCATGTGTTAAAGGGAGAAGGCTTCCAAAGACATCAAAAGGAGGGTTCCGCGAGCATCAAAGGCACCACTCCTTTCACATGCTGCATCTGCCAATTGAGACATCTGCACCTGCTGACTGTTGGTGCTTCGGCACTTGTTGAATTAGAGATACTCCTACACTAATGATGTGAAGGCTGGCGCAAATATGGAGTTGGACTGACTCAAATATCGACTATGCCTTCCATAACCATTGATGAAGGTGCTTTTGTCAGGGTCGAAAGGGGCTTCGCAAGCATTGTAAGAGGTTTTGCATGCATCAGTGGGACTTTCGCAGGCATAAAAGTAGCTTTCAAAAGCATCAAAATAGCTTCCACGAACATCAGTGTAAGTGCTTCCACATACATTAAGGAAAGGCCTTCGACAGAATTAAAAAGGGCTTCTGCATACTTTAGTGGGAAAGATTCCACTGGAGTTGGTTCAATAACCTAAAGTCATTCCTTTCACGTGAGATAACAAGCTGCATGTCAACCCTCCACAACCATTAACCTTCAGTAGGTTTAGATTCCACTAGAACAAGCCCTTTGATAGAGTTGAATAGCTCCTTTCCATCGGCATTCAACGATCGAGCTTGCCATTAATATCTAGTTCATCGTCAAAATCACTACGAAGTGGTGTTGAAGGTGAATACCTTCAACATCCATGAAAGAATTAATAGTTGCAAAAGAACCAACATCAATAAAAACATAGAACATAACCTTTCCAAAGCAAGTAGGATGAAAATCAATGCTATGTTCCATTGAAGCTATAATACAACGACATTGCACCTTTTCAACATCAATATTGCACTTTTACAACATGATAAGAAGGCCACATGGCAAAAGCTATCAATCGAGACCATATTTCATGATTACCGTCTTTGTACAACGTCCATAATCGAAGATGGTGAAGATCGTGCAAAGGTAGAAGGAATAAAGTTGTTTATAGCGGTAAATTCAGAAGGAGTTGGTTCATTTTCCTTCACAAAGCTTTCAAGGCCTTCATGTTTCTTCACAACTTCTATGTTGCTGTTAATCCCACGTCATGGGTTGGTACAAGCTTGTCCCTGTCCTATCTCTATAAAAATAAATGTACCCCCTCAAAAAGAGGGACTTTTAATTTTTTTTCTTCTTCTATGACTCCTCTTCAGTAAGAACATATTTGAATAATGAAATGGCTTGGGCTTAATCATACTTTGTCTATTTATTTATTTTATAAATTAAAATTTGAATTCAAACGGGTTTGTAACGTTTGCAAATCCTAGGGACATTATTGGAACTTCCACGAATTTGTCCCCCTGTACACAACTTGGGTTGTTGAAGATTATCAGTAACAGTAATGACCAGTAAGTTACACATCAGAGAATGATAAAATAAGGTTTCTAAATTTGTATTCGGTTGGATTTGGGTATAACTTTGGATTATGTTGAGCAATGATATTTTTGACCCTTGGTAATTTTATTTGATGATTTTGACCCTATAAAATTGTAAGGTATCTAAATTTTGATAGGATTCAAATTAAGGATCGAGACTAATCCCAATGAAAGATAAGATGGTTCACTTTCCGTGGAGTGGTAATAATAGCTTTTGGACGTACTGTTAAGAAGATAAAGCTGTTTGAAGTTTTGACAGTTTTTGACCAAATTACTGGTTAATTAATTAAGCCTGGACTTAGCTCGCTAACCCATTTTAGGATTTGTGCCTAATTGAGGAGATGGTATAGTTTCTAATCACTTTTTCCGTTTCCCTAAACTAAACCAAACCTTCATTAATCATTTCTTAGCCAAAAAGTAACACTCTGATAGGTTAGCGGTACGCCTAATGGGCAATTATGCAATTTGTTACATATATCTAACTCGAAAACCAATCTTGTTCGAAATAAAATGTATTTTCTTTCTATTATATATTTTATTTAACGTGATATATTAACTAATCAATTTAATTAAAGTATATCTAAGAGAAAATTCATGATAGTGTATTTTGTGATATTAGTTAAAAAGTGTTGTAACCATGAGTAATTTATCACAATGAAAATAAACATACCATTCTAAATATTAAGAGTCAAAATGTATCGATACTGAATATCTATACATCCATTAAGACTAGATTACTTAACACTCTCCAAATGTTGGAGAGTGTATTGCTCATAAGTACCAGGGGGACTAAAGTGTTATGTACTGATAGTTATTAGATAACTATGTGTTGAATATGCGCTTATATGATTTTTGTTTGATGATAATAAACATATATACATTCGCTCAAATGTATTTGTTAATGTACTATTTTATTTTTCATAGATTAAATAAATATTTGCTGAATAAAATTAAATACACAGAATTTGAATTCAAATAGAAATTTTATTC
Organism: Allium cepa; assembly: GCA_030765085.1. Taxonomy (NCBI): domain Eukaryota; kingdom Viridiplantae; phylum Streptophyta; class Magnoliopsida; order Asparagales; family Amaryllidaceae; genus Allium; species Allium cepa. The sequence goes on from CM060937.1 coordinate 589,665,067, forward strand.
AAACAAATATTTATTACATTTTTGAATAGTATAAATTCAAGCTCTCACTATACATATACAATTTTGATTCTAATTACATCACAATTTAGTTTACATAAATTCCTCACTACATATCCCTCACACTCGTATTTTTATCTTCAACTTCATTCCAGTTAGAATCCAACATCGGAGCAATCTGCAAAAATATTCACTAATGCAGTAAAATTGAAAAAGAAATATTTTTGCAATATAAAATAAAATATGGATTTGAAAATAATATTTGCCTCAGCTATTTGGGTTGTTCGTCATGACTTATATTTGAATTCATCACACACGACCTTGTGACATACACAGCGTATCACTGTATATGCCACAAGGTCGTGCACACTAAAATATACACTTGATCGATTTACAGGGATAAGTGAGCACAGGTCAAACCCAAATACAGGATTCAACTCAAGTGCAATAAAACAATGTCATTCAGCACAAGGTCAAATCCAAGCCGGATTCAACTCAAGTGAAAAGTAGAAAAATAAAAAAAAATTCAAAGATCAATTCACTACTCAACTCGCATCAACAAAAGTCAAGGCCGCAAATAAAATGCAACTCATATGTACACCATGATATCAAGGCCAGAAGCTCAAGTCAGTGCACAACAACCTCGGCAAACAACGACACAGTCTCAAATTCAAATAACAAAGGAACCAACGCAAAAGTTCACAATTCAACATGACAGCAAATGCTCAAACTCAAGTGGACAGTTTACAAAAGTGCACTGAACAACTCATGAATATGCAACCAGACCAATACACATAAATGTATACAAATGATCAGGCCATAATGAAGCAAAACACTGACTCGAATCAAAATACAAATGCAAGTGAAGCTACACAACTATATACATGTACACAAAACCAAACTGCAACAAGACCAACTACAATCAAATGCCAACAAGTGATCTAGCTGAGGTCAATGAAGCCAAAGCAAACAGAAGGGATGACTGAAGTGCAGCCACAATTGTTCACTGACTTCATTGAACGAATAAATAATGATGCAGTGAAGCATGTACATGGGAAAACAGCAAATACAAACTGCAACAACACAAATTCAAGCTACTGAATTCCAAGAAAGGAAACTACAACACCAAGTATACATGTGACAATGCTCAATGCATAGTGCAAACAAATGCACCAAGCAAAGGACACAGCAGTGACAAATCAAGTGCATAAAGATTACATCAAGATGAAATCATACATATATGCAGAGTCAAGGCAACATGAAGTATGCAAGCTCGACTAACAGGTTCAACCTCTTCATCAAGCAACAACCAGACAAATATACATAGTGAAGTAATATCAATTTCAATGAATTGGAAGAACAAAACTCAACTGTATATAAAGTGTTTTGGAAATGCACAAAGACAGAGCAACATCACTAGGCTGAAGCAGTACAATGACTTAACAGTATTAATATCAAGTTCATACCAAATCAAAACAATATCGAGTAGCCAAGTTTCCAAAAGAAGCAACAGAGTAACCACGGTCAAATTCAATGACCGAAGTCAAAGGCAGAATTCAACACAAGAAAAGAATTGAAAAAGTCAAAAATAAAATAGGAAAGTAGCTACCGTAACGATCAAGGAACGATCGAACGATTTCAAGCTAAAACCGTGACAGTGAAGAAAAGGAAAGATTCGAATTGAACAAGTCAGTAAAATCTCAAACGTTCAAGCAGTATCAAGTGCCAGAGAAAATGTTTTGACGAATTCAAATAAGAAATATACGATGTAAATTTAGGAATTCGACTCCTACAAATTACAATCGACATCATCGGAAATTATCATCGAATTCAAGTAATCAATCCAGAAAGCGAAAGTAACAAATAACATACCAGAAGAAAAGTCGAATTCGATCATCTCGAAGCAACCAAGAAAACTTTATCAAAATCCTAAATTCATAGTACAATCAAGAGAAGCAGTCGAGCATGACTCAAAGAGACATCGATCAACTCGAGGAAAGCAGCTGATCAATAGAGAAGGAAATCAATTTCAATCAACAAGAGCAACAAAATCGATCGGCATCGTCGAAGACCACCGAAGCCCTAATTCAGATCGAACAAAGAAAGCAACGGCCGCCATTTTTCTCAAAGGAACAAATAAAAGAGGATCGGGTTAAATAATAAAAGGGGGCTGGCTTTATATTATTAAGGGCCTTTTAATTTTTTAATTAGATTTTTTTGTTTTTTATTTTTAAATTGCTTTTTAAATTTGATTTTAAATTTTAAACCGTTGTATTTACTAGTCGTGTGACTAGGTGACAAGCTACGTGGCGTAGTTTGAGAATTCACCACTCAATGGCTGAATTGTGGCAGGGTTTTGAGCGTAGAGTTAGGTTAGTCTGTAGCGGGTGTTGCGAGTTTACGTGTGTAAGCGTGTGAAATTTCTAGTAGAAACCTTGGGGGCAGCACGAAGGTAGGGTTTTGCCGAAGCTGGGTAAATTCTGCGTCGTTCTATTTCTGCATTTTATTATTCTGCCATTTTTCTGTGCTGCTATTATTCTGTGTTCTGTGTTGAAATTATTTTATAAGCTTCCGTAATTAATTTTTATAATTAATACAATCACCCTATTCACCCCCCTCTAGGGTGAAATCGATCCTACAAGTGTATCAAAGCTAGGAATAGAAGTCTAATTTTTGTTTTAAAAATTCATCTTTCAAAAATTAGTTTTTTAAAATGGTTTGAATTTTTAAAATGGCTTCTTTTAATAACGCTTTTGCTGAGGGTCAGTCCATAGTTAGACCACCAATGTTCAACGGTGAATATGCTTATTGGAAAAATAGAATGAAAACTTTTTTGAAAACCATTGATGCTTGGAACATTATTGAGACAGGTTATAGAGCACCAACCGTAATGGTAGATAATCAGGAAATAGATAAACCGATGGATCAATGGACAGAGTTAGAAAATAAATTTCAAAATTCTAGTGCTAAAGCTATGAATTCTATTATCTGTTCATTGGATCAACTTGAATTTAATCGTGTCTCACATTGTCTAACTGTGCAGGAAATATGGCGCTCGCTCGAAGTAACTCACGAAGGAACATCTCAAGTCAAAGAATCTCGCCTTGCCATGTGAAGCAGCGAATACGAGAATTTCACAATGGAAAAAGAAGAAAATGTCAAAGAGATGTACGGACGATTATCCAATATAGTATACAAATCAAAGGCTCTTGGAAAATCGTACACAGAGTTGGAGATAGTCTAAAAAATCCTCAGAGTTCTTCCTCGAAGATTTGAAGCTAAAGGCACAGCTATTCAAGAATCAAAGGATTTAAAACAAATCAAGGTGGAAGAGCTTATTGGAAATCTCACCGCTTATGAGCTAGAACTAAAGTTCAAGGAAGAGCGAGAAGGAGGCGATACTCGAAAGAAACCAATTGCTCTCAAAAGAACAACTAAAAATGACGATGATGATGATGAGGATGGTGAAGCTGAATTAGCGCTATTAATAAAGAGGTTCAAAAAGTGGAATCGCAAATATGGCAATCCAACCAGAAATCATCAAGTTAAGAACAGAATAAACAAAGCACTAGACATTTCAGAGAAACAAGAGATCATCTGCCACAAATGTAATAAACCAGGCCATATCAAGCCAAATTGTCCTCAAAATCGACCAAACCAAGGAAAGAAACTGAAGAAGAAAAGTTTTGCGGCTACTTGGGATGAAATTGTTGAAGATGAAAGTGATAGCACCGAAAGTGAGAGTGAAAGAGCAAATCTATGTCTTCATAGTGAAGTAACTGACAGTGATGATGACGAGCCAAATGAGATATCAAAACTTTCTCATTCTGAATTACTTATATATTTTCATGAAGTAAATGGCTGTTTTTAACGACTCAGGGAAAAGTGTGCCAAACTTGAATCACAAAAGGATTCTTTAATTGATTTAAATAAACAACTTGACCAATTAGTTAAAACTATCAAAGCAGAATCCCTAAGTGTGATAAGTGTCCAACATTCGAAGAAGAGATTAAAAATTCAGAAAACAAAATTAAATCGCTTGAAAATGAAATCCTGCTTTTGAAAGAAAGCGAAAACACAAGAAGAGAAAACTCTATTAAAAGGTGCACATAACTGATAAACGAAAGTGAATCTCTCAAAACCCAAGTTCTACAACTATCAACGACTTTAGATAAATTCTCAAAAGGAGAAAAATCATTGAATATGCTATTAGGGAAACAAACTATTAATACATCTAGGCAAGGAATTGGATATAACAAATTTCAAAAGGGTAGAAATCGAATTAATCAAGTCGATTCTTTTGAATACAATCACAATAGTTTCTGGTATAAACCCAAACATGTGAAGACTATATCGATTTGGGTTCCAAAAGGCACAAATATAAAATCTCTCAAAGTAAAACAAATTTGGGTGCCAAAAGGAACATGTATAAATAGTTTTGAGTCTCCTCTAAATTACCTTTCAAAATATTCTGCCACTAACAATTTTGGACCTATAAAAATAAACAGGTCACTAAATTTTTTTCTCGTGTAGGTATGCTGGCAGGCTAAGGAACAACAGCAATGGTATCTGGATTCCTGATATTCCAGACACATGATAGGCGATAAATCAAAGTTCCTTAGCCTAGAAAAGTACAAAGGTGGCAGGGTCACAATGGGTAACAATGGAAAGTGTAAAATTGTTGGCAAAGGTAAAGTAGGTAACAATACATTTACCCTGAATGATGTACTGTATGTTGAAAATCTGCACCACAACTTGATATCAATCAGCCAGCTATGTGATAAAGGTATGAATGTTATTTTTGACTCTGACTTGTGCAAAATTGTTGACAATTCATCTAAAGAAATCCTATTTTCTGGTAAGAGGAAAGGTAATATATATTCTCTATCTTTTGATGATCTCACCCTTTCTAAATGCTTGGTAGCTAAGGACATAGAAGTGAATTTATGGCATCGACGTTTAGGGCATGCTAGTATGATCTTGCTAAACAAATTAAAAAGGAAAAATTTGGTAAGAGGGTTACCTTCACATGAGTTTGAAACAGAAAACATTTGTAAAGCATTCACTTTAGGAAAACTCAAAAAATCATCATTTCATGCCAAAAATAGTGTAAGCACTTCTAGAGTACTTGAGCTAGTTCATATGGATCTATTCAGACCTAATGACATTGCTAGCTTAGGAGGTAAGAAATAGTGTTTTGTAATAGTTGATGATTACTCAAGATGTACATGGGTATATTTCTTAGCCAAGAAATCAGAAACATTTTCATACTTCAAGAATTTCACAAAATTAGTCCAAAATGAAAAGGAGGTTTCTATTATTTCACTAAGAAGTGATCATGGTGGAGAATTTGAAAATTATGAATTTGAAATTTTTTGTGATGAAAATGGAATCAAACATGAATTCTCTGCACCACGTACTCCACAACAAAATGGGGTAGTTGAGAGAAAGAATCGAACTTTACAAGAATTGGCTAAATCTATGATAAATGAGTATGAACTACCTTTGCATTTTTGGGCAGAAGCAGTAAATACAGCATGTTATGTAATGAATAGAGTTATGATTAGATCGATTCTCAACAAAACTCCCTATGAGCTGTGGTTCAACAATAAACCAAACATTGCTTACTTTAAAGTGTTTGGATGTTCTTGCTATATTCTCAATACAGGTGATCAATTAGGAAAATTTGAAGCAAAAGCTGATGAGGGTATCTTCATGGGATACTCTTCGAGAAGCAAAGCTTATAGAGTCTACAACAAAAGGACTAAAACAATCGTGGAATCAATCAATGTGAAATTTGACGAAAGCATTGATAATCAGGAAACATCCAAAAGCGATGTTGAAGAGGAGAAGGAAAAAGATGAGCATGAAGAACCAAAAGAAACTGATGATATCAGAGAAACTGCCATAACTCCAGAAGTCCGAAGGAATCTAGATCCAGCAAAACTGAAATTCAAAGCAGACCATCCTCCAGAATTGGTAATTGGAAACCCTATAGCAGGTATACAGACTCGCTCCTCCTTTAGAAATCTATGTGATCTGTGCTTATATAGTGGATTTATTTCAAAAATAGAACCAAATAACATAGATTCAGCTCTTAACGATGAAAACTGGTTTATGGCCATGCAAGAAGAGCTAAATCAATTTGAACGAAATAATGTTTGGAGTCTAGCACCTAGACCTAAGGATTATCCAGTTATAGGAACAAAATGGATTTTTAAAAATAAATATGATGAATCTGGAAATGTAATTAGAAATAAAGCTAGACTAGTCGCTAAAGGATACAATCAAATTGAAGGAGTTGACTTTGATGAAACTTTTGCACCTGTAGCCAGACTAGAATCAATTAGAATATTATTAGCTTTTGCTTGCTACAAAGGATTTAAACTAAGACAAATGGACTTTAAGAGTGCTTTTCTTAACGGAAATTTAAAAGAAGATGTGTTTATTGAACAACCAGAAGGTTTTGAAAGTCATGAATATCCAAACCATGTATATAAACTGAAAAAGGCATTATATGGATTAAAACAAGCCCCTAGAGCCTGGTATGAATGTCTTAGTTCTTATCTCCTTGAAAATGGGTTCAAAAAGGGATGTGTAGACACCCCACTATTTCTGTTGCATGAAAACGATGATCTTTTGATTGTTCAAATATATGTTGATGACATCATTTATGGCGCTACTAACAAGTTATTGTATGAGAAATTTGAAAAGGTCATGCAGGAAAAGTTTGAAATGAGCTTGGTTGGAGAGTTAAAGTTCTTTTTAGGATTTCAAATCAAACAAAGCGATAAAGGCACATTCATTTCTCAAACAAAATATATTAGGGAACTTGTCAACAAATTTGGATTGAAAGATGCTAAACCAGCAAGAACTCCCATGAGTACAACACTTAAACTTGACAAGGATGAAAAAGGTAAGACAGTTGATCAAAAGCAGTACAAAGGTATGATTGGATCACTCCTTTATCTCATCGCTTCTAGACCTGACATCATGTTTTCTGTCTGCTTGTGTGCACATTTTCAATCTAACCCAAAAGAATCTCATTTAAAAGTTGTTAAAATAACTATAAGATATTTGTTGCACACCCCACAGTTTGGTCTTGGGTATCCATCAAACGATAACTTTGAATTAAAAGGTTTTTCAGATGCTGATTATGCTGGAAATTTAGTTGATAGAAAAAGTACTAGTGGAGCATGTTTTATGTTAGGACATTCATTGGTTGCATAGTCAAGCAGAAAACAAAATTGTATTGCATTATCCACCACAAAGGCAGAGTATATTGCTCTAAGCGGTTGCTCTGCTCAAATCTTATGGATGATACAGACTTTGCAAGACTATCGTCTAAATTTTAAACGTGTACCACAAATGTGTGATAGTAAAAGTGCAATTGATCTCACAAATAACCCTGTGCATCACTCACGGAGAAAACATATAGATGTTAGGCATTATTTTATTCGAGATCACATTTCTAAAGAAAATATCAGCATAAATTTTATTTCAAATGATTCTCAACTGGCAGGCATCTTTACAAAACCCCTTCCAGAAAACAGTTTTTGCAAACTACGTCTCAGTTTAGGTGTTTTAGAAATTTGATTGCCTAATTAACAAATCTATCCCCCTACAAATTATCAAAAAGGTAAATAGTGACTGAAAAATGATAAGGGGTGATATTAATCGTACATTTTTCCTCAAGACAGTATACTAAGTAAATTTCTTTAGAAATTCAAACAAGAGTTATAAAATTCTTTGTTTGGCAAAGATTCCATGACCATTTCTAATTCTATCATAATTCGATCGACCATTGCTTATCAAAAATCCAATATAGTTTGTCGATATGTGGTACCATAATCAGGAATCATTCTTTTTTTTTCATTTCATAAAATAAAATGAAATTCAAAGTATTCACTCTCATTTAAAAGTCCTCACGGTTATGCATGGGTGAATTACTTGGAATTTGATATGTGCTTCCATGCTCATTTAAAAGTCCTCACGGTTATGCATGTATGGAATGCATATCAAAATTAATTTATTAAATAAACAAGTTGATTCTAATCCCATTTAAAAGTCTTCACGGTCATGCGTGGTTAGAAAATACTTGATTTCATTTAAAAAATAATAATAATAATAAATAAAATTGAAATACTACTAACCTCATTTAAAAGTCCTAACGGTTATGCATGGTTAGTAGAAATTCAAATTCCTGATAGATATATATCACAACTCGACATAACTATATGATTTTATGATAACATCATTCCCATCATCTCTAAAATGGAATATGCGCCTAACAAGAATAGTTATGATATTTTGTTTGATTTTCTATTTAAATTACATAGTTATAGTCGAGTGAGTTTTAATGCTATATTACTATCTATCACCTTATCTCTATTTCATGACACTTTTACTCTTTTGCTGATAACAAAAGGGGGAGAGAAAGGATTTTGGCAAATAAATCTTATACTACTATGCATATAAGAAGGGGGAGTTTAGTAAAGATGAAGCATTTAAATAGGGGAAGCAAGCATTTAAATGGTGGAATCATCAAATACATTTAATATGTTTCAAAATCCTAAATATATGTTTGTTATCATCAAAAGGGGGAGATTGTTGAATATGCGCTTATATGATTTTTGTTTGATGATAATAAACATATATACATTCTTTTAAATGTATTTGTTAATGTACTATTTTATTTTTCATAGATTAAATAAATATTTGCTGAATAAAATTAATTACACAAAATTTGAATTCAAACAGAAATTTTATTCAAACAAATATTTATTAAATTTTTGAATAGTACAAATTCAAGCTCTCACTATACATATACAATTTTGATTCTAATTACATCACAATTTAATGTACATAAATTCCTCACTACATATCACTCACACTCGTATTTTTATCTTCAACTTCATTCCAGTTAGAATCCAGCATCTGAGCAATCTGCAAAAATATTCACTAACGCAGTAAAATTGAAAAAGAAATATTTTTGCAATATAAAATAAAATATGGATTTTGAAAATAATATTTGCCTTAGTTATTTGGGTTGTTTGTCATGACTTATATTTGAATTCATCACACAAGAACTTGTGACATACACAGTGTATCACTGTATATGCCACAAGGCCGTGCGCACCGAAATATACACTTGATCGATTTACAGGGACAAGTGAGCACAGGTCAAACCCAAATACAGGATTCAATTCAAGTGCAATAAAACAATGTCATTCAGCACAAGGTCAAATCCAAGCCGGATTCAACTCAGGTGAAAAGTAGAAAAATAAACAAAATGCAAAGGTCAATTCACTACTCAACTCAATGCATCAACAAAAGTCAAGGCCGCAAATGAAATGCAACTCACATGTACACCATGATATCAAGGCCAGAAGCTCAAGTCAGTGCACAACAACCTCAGCAAACAATGACACAGTCTCAAATTCAAATAACAAAGGAACCAACGCAAAAGTTCATAATTCAACGTGACAGCAAATGCTCAAACTTAGGCGGACAGTTTACGACTGTGCACTGAACAACTCATGAATATGCAACCAGACCAATACACATAAATGTATACAAATGATCATGCCATAATGAAGCAAAACACTGACTCGAAGGATGAATCAAAATACAAATGCAAGTGAAGCTACACAACTATATACATGTACACAAAACCAAACTGCAACAAGAGCAACTACAATCAAATGCCAACAAGTGATCTAGACGAGGTCAATGAAGCCAAAGCAAACAGAAGGGATGACTGAAGTGCAGCCACAAATGTTCACTGACTTCATTGAACGAATCAATAATGATGCAGTGAAGCATGTACATGGGAAAACAGCAAATACAAAGTGCAACAACACAAATTCAAGCTGCTGAATTCCAAGAAAGGAAACTACAACACCAAGTATACATGTGACAATGCTCAATGCACAGTGCAAACAAACACACCAAGTAAAGGACACAGCAGTGACAAATCAAGTGCATAAAGATTGCCTCAAGATGAAATCATACATATATGCAGAGTTAAGGCAACATGAAGTATGCAAGCTCGACTAACAGGTTTAACCTCTTCATCAAGCAACAACCAAACAAATATACATAGTGAAGTAATATCAATTTCAATGAATTAAATGAACAAAACTCAACTATATATAAAGTGTTTCAGTAATGCACAAAGAAAGAGCAACATCACTAGGCCGAAGCAGTACAATGACTTAACAGTATCAATATCAAGTTCGTACCAAATCAAAACAATATCGAGCAGCCAATTTTCCAAAAGAAGCAACAGAGTAACCACGGTCAAATTCAATGACCGAAGTCAAAGTCAGAATTCAATGCAAGAAAAGAATTGAAAAAGTCAAAAATAAAATAGGAAAGTAGCTGCCGTAACGATCAAGGAACGATCGAACGATTTCAAGCTAAAACCGTGACAGTGAAGAAATGGAAAGATTCGAATTGAACAAGTCGGTAAAATCTCAAACGTTCAAGAAGTATCAAGTGGCAGAGAAAATGTTTTGACGAATTCAACTAAGAAATATGCGATGTAAATTTAGGAATTCGACTCCTATAAATTACAATCGACATCATCGGCAATTATCATCGAATTCAAGTAATCAATCTAGAAAGCGAAAGGAACAAATAACATACCAGAAGAAAAGTCAAATTTGATCATCTCGAAGCAACCAAGCAAACTTTATCAAAACCCTAAATTCACAGTACAATCAAGAGAAGCAGCCGAGCACGACTCAAAGAGACATCGATCAACTCGAGGCAAGCAGCTGATCAATAGAGAAGGAAATCAATTTCAATCAATAAGAGCAACAAAATCGATCGGCATCATCAAAGACCACCGAAGCCCTAATTCAGATTGAACAAAGAAAGCAACGGCCGCCATTTTTCTCAAAGGAACAAATAAAAGAGGATCGGGTTAAATAATAAAAAGGGGCCGCTTTATATTATTAAGGGCCTTTTATTTTTTTAATTAGGTTTTTCTGTTTTTTATTTTTAAATTGCATTTTAAATTTGATTTTAAATTTTAAACCGTTGTATTTACTAGTCGTGTGACTAGGGGACAAGCTACATGGCGTAGTTTGAGAATTCACAACTCAGTGGCTGAGTTGTGGTAGGGTTTTGAGCGTAGAGTTAGGTTAGTCAGTAGCGGGTATCGTGAGTTTACGTGTGTAAGCGTGTGACTACTTAATTTCTAGTAGAAACCTTGGGGCAGGGTTTTGCCGAAGCTGGGTAAATTCTGTGTCATTCTATTTCTGCATTTTATTATTCTGCCATTTTTCTATGCTGCTATTATTCTGTGTTCTATGTTGAAATTATTTTATAAGCTACCGCAATTAATTTTTATAATTAATACAATCACCCTATTCACCCCCCTCTAGGGTGAAATCGATCCTACACCATGGAATGACTCACTCCATAGTATTCCATTGGTTAGTATAACTATGTTTAAATAGAAAATATCGATCTAACAAAGTCACATAGTTCTCTTGACTTGATAACAATATTGATCTTCAATGTGGAATCTCCACTTTGAATATAGTTAAATCTGGCACGACGCCCATCAAACGACTATAGTAGGGTCGAGTGGAAGCATTGGATGTGAAATGCCATTCAAGAAAGGGTTCATCTCCTTAGTTATATGAGGTTAGTATCACGATCAACTGAAGTCAAATCAAAGTCAAAGCCTCTGACTAGAGTAGTTCGGTTAATAATAATAATTATTACTGAACCGAAAACTTTGTATTCATAATATAGAGTTGAAGATGGACGATATTGGAAATTTGACCACCAAATTCCATATGTCCAAAGTGATATTGTTTTGAAGAAGTGAATTAGTGTAAATAATTTTCATTACTTGGTAATGCTTAAATAAGTAAAATAGGATTTTGCTAAAAAGACGCGTAAGGGATAAATTCAGCCAAAATATTGCACCACTAGCTAAGATGATGTGTGATTTTAAATATTTGAACTGTTCAATATTAATCGCTGATTGAATTCATTTTTTGAGTCGTACAGCCGTAATGATGAATATTTCGAATAAACAATGCGATTTAGTTAATTTGTGATTTACAAATTAATTACTATTTCTAAAATATTGATTTGATTTGTTTGTACCATTAGCATTTCATAAAGTATGTGAATAAAAGTTAAAAACGTATATATTGATGTACGTTATCGATTGATTGTTTAAATTTGATTCAAATAGAATAAATGCTAAGTGGGTTTAGGATCACTTCAGGCCCATAATGCCTCAATATTTGGTTGGCCATGATAAAGGAGGGAGTGGATAAGTTTTCAAAAGAATTATAATGGGAAAAGAAATAACATAAAGAAGGAAAAGGGTCTCTTCGATTAGGCATTGATTACCTTCTTTATTTTACCTTTTTCATAACTTTTTGGCCATTCATTTTCCATGCTCTCTTCTTCATCTCTAATGGCCAAAATTTTGAAGTCTTCATGGCTTAAAATATACCAAAACAAATACAAATCTAATTGTTTTATTAAAAGTAGTTCATCCATCACGATCCTTGCAAAATCTTAATGCTGATTTCTAAATCTAGGAGCTTTGATTCATTGATCGATGTGTGATTTATTGACCACATCTAAATGTAATTCTCAAATTTATATTCACCTGTGTATTTATATCACTGATATAATTAGATTTGCATGATTTACCTCATATTTTAATTATTCACCTTGTCACATGTAAATTAAACCTCCCTAATGTCTATTTTGATTAAAACATGTTTATTGTATTGTTTTGATTCAGATCCATTTTTATTCATCATCTCCCTTTAATGTATGTTCATGATAAATTTATATGTTTTAGATCTCATATTACTTTTGATAATTTGTTATTATTCTCTGTATTGTTTACATATGTAAGTTCTTATCACAAATTTGCACATGCTTACTTTGTCCAATTTCTTTTTCTTGTATTGGAAATTTGTGAAATTGAAAGCTAATTTTGAATGAGGTTTTTTCCATATAATTATACGGCATTTACATATACAAATGCAAATGAATTGTTTATGTTAAGTTATTTACTATTTTTTGAAATTAATTTTTAATTTTATATGGTAAATACTTAAATATAAATGCTTTAATCATTGTTAAAAAATTGATATGAAATTAATTAATGAACATTAGCATAAATTCTAATTCTTGGTGCTTTATATGTTTAATGTATTATGTAAAATCCTAAATTATAGATTCATTTCTACATTAAATCTATTAACCTTAAAATCAAACTTAGTTGCATATATGTATATATACATATATCATATGCTACAATGTTCGCAAATATATGTTGTTTAGATCTAAATTACTAAATTGTAATAATCATGTATATGGAAATATGCTTGTGCGGTTTAATTCAAATCTGTAAGAGGATTTTGTGCAATAATATAACCTTTTGTTGTCATATCTTTCTTTGATTGAAATCATTTTTGTTACTTTTAATTTTGGATTTCAACTTGTTTAAAATAACTAATAGGTTTCCAGTGTGTGCGTGTGTGTGTGTATGTGTATGTGTATGTGTATGTGTTTTTTTGTGTGTGTATGTATGTATGCATGTCTGTGTGTATGATTATTATAGATGTATGCATATATTTCATTAGTAATAAAGCATGTGTAAATTTAGTTAATAGGATATTAAATGACATTTAATATATCAAATATTACAATTAAAAAGAGAGAGAAATGAAGTTTTCCCTCTATATTGCAATTTCTTCAATTGATTAATTGTATAAGTTAAGTGAGGAAAAAGAAAAGGTTTCTTTCTCTAGATTTATTTATACATGATTCATTTACACATACATACGCTACTTATATACCGCATTTAAAATTTACACAAATGAATGCAGTCGATACATTCACCGTGACACGTACAAGTTTAACTATCCCTTTTAACAAATTAAACAACATAAGATTTTACTTAAAATTTTATTAGATTATATCTGACATGCCTTTAGACTCATAATATTATCCAAATAGCGAAATTTTTTGAAATCTACATATTTCATCTGCATCCGACTGGTCCAATTCTAACAAAGGTATTAGAGTTAAACAGTCTATATTAGTTATTTAAGGGCTGACCAATTAAGCCTACTAATTTAGTATGGTGTCTAGAAAAGTAGTGGCTAGGCTTGGGTTTGGATAATCAAATACGCTGCCCTCTTTTGCAACCGACCTGACCTGAAAAGTGAAGAGAGCCCAAAGGTTGCTCCTAACAGAAAAGGCATAATACGAAGTTTTGAGATAATTTCAAATTTTTTTGAAACTAAAATAAAATTTCAAATTTAAAATAAGTAAAATATTTTAAATGTTATAATATATATTTTAAAATTATTATGAAAATAAAATAGGATATCACCCTAGGATTCGCAGTATTCTTGATCCTTTATGCGAATATACCCTGGGACTCGTAAAATTGTACTTTGGTGTCATTCCTCATTCCATTGAGGGTTCTTCTTATAGCCTCCACACATCTCTAATAAAATATTCCTATGTTCATACCAACAATCATCATATTCAATGGGAATTCCTTGTTACAACCCTATGAGCATTGCATCTAATTTTATAAATATCCTAAAACATTTGCCCAATCTTACCTGGGTAGTTATCCCTATTTACTCCTCATTAAAATTTTACTTTGGTTCTCACCATTTTTTATAAAACTAAAATTTCACAACTTGAAGTGCCTAATCCAAAACCTTTAACTTCGGTAATTATTAACTTAGAAACTTTTTTCAAAAATTTCTTGGATTTAGAAAAAGGAATCATGAAAAAATTGCCCTTTCAAATACCTTCCGCAACAAAGATTTATTTCTTTAAAAATTGGACTTTTAATTCAAAACATTCAAAAACTCAATTATCATAACAAATATTTATTTTATTTCAGAAACATCTTCTATAACTTTAAACATTGAAAAGTGTAGTAAATAAAGATACCTTCCAACCTATTATTTTCTTATTACTCATGTTATCTCCGCTTCCACCATTAACCGAGATTTTAATATCATATTAGGGGAACTTTTAAAAGATACATGTAATTGTAGCATCTATCTAAGCTTCTACCTAAAATATATGCGCAATTACTACATATTTATAGAATTTATCCATTCTTCCTGCCCTATTCATATTACTGCACTCCTATATTATTTCTAACTAGATTAATAGTCCTATTTTATACGAAGTCATAATGCTATTTCTGTCCAAATCTCCTAACTGAAACTATTTATATTTCTCCTACCTAAATGGCTTCTACTTCAGCTGTTATTCTTCGTATTTTCCTTATACGGGAATGTTTCTCTAATCTTAGTTATTGGGCATTCTTACCCTTCTATTCTCTATACCTCAATTTATTCAAGTATCATTTCCATTTATCCACCCCTTATAAAGATTTTTAAAAATAAAACTTCTGTGTTTATGAAAATAGAAAAGATCATCTTGCCATACCTATGCTTTATTTTACATTTTTTTCAAAAATAAAAAACCCCTTTGTCAAAAATCTTTAAATCAAATTTTTTTGACTCAAACAATTATATACTAAGAATGCCAAAAATGAGAAATTTTTCATATCAAAAACCTATTAATCGTAAACTTTTGACTCAACGATTTTTTTAAAATTTTGGATTTCCAAATTTCCTTGCTTAACAACTTTCAAATAAATCCTCTAAAAACCTCATTCGAAACATCTCAAGAAATCTGCAAAAACCTTTTATTAAATTCTTTCAGTGGGGTTGGACTTAGATATTGACATCATCATCATTTTTTTTGGACATTCCTTCTTCCTATTCCTTCTTCGTAGCTTAATTCTGGATGCTTTCAACTTATAGTTTCTTATTTCCCGTTTGTCTAAATGAAATGCATGTCTTCAATCGTCATTCCATTAAAATCCATAATCATAAGGCTGTGCGATCAACAATTCCGTACCCACTGAATCGACAATAAACCAAACGTGTCCGACCCAAAAAGCACAGAATAACGGAAAGTCAGGAGAAAGAAAAAAAAGAACGAAGAAGACAAAAGAAGAAAGTGAGAAGAAAAGACAAAATCAAACAATACAGGATCTCACAACGTAGCGGAAAACATATAATATCATACCAATGATCATTACAAAACAGAAGCTGTATATATACATACATCAATCAGAGTTCAACAATCAATCAATAGTTATCAACCTAAATAGTTATAATAACCCGTCCTCACAATTGCTGATGACAAACAACAACTAAGCAATGCAGCAGATAATCAAAACCGATACGTGTATACGAAACTGTAGACTTCCAGGTCGCTTGTTGAAGCTCCAAATCACCAATCTGAACCTGTAAATATACTTGGTCTAACCCAAGCATTGAAAGGGAAGAACACCTAAATCAGTCTGATAAACCAACGTAAGAAGCACACTCAACTGAATTTATTAAATTACCAAACTTTTTCTTTATCAAAACAAAAGTATCTCGTAAGGCATGCCCACACATAAACACGGACATGTTTTTACCTTACGATAACTAAAATATTTCATATCAAATCATCTGTTATTATGCTAGTGTCTAGTATACAAATAACATTCAAAATAGTCGAAATTGTTACCATTATTAAATTCCAGTATACTAGGCTCTATAAACAAAATGGCAGGTACATAGGGTAGTTTGGATTTCCATACCAATGACTAGGTTAATGGACTACCTTCCGATGTGTACACCTTTAGATGAATGTCTAGAGGCACAGAAAATCTTCCCTCTGCCAACATAAGACCGGTCCACCTCTATAACTAGATGGTACCGAATATGTCATCCTTCGGTCGTTGCCGACATTTTCCGAGGGCCCTCTAGCATACAAACCACAATAATTAGATACACGATGATATAGCATGTAAAGATACATCTAGAAAAGGACGATCATATCCTACTTGGGAATGACCCACTTAGCCCTGTTGCATCTAACCATGTTTCGACCATTTCCGGTTGATGAGGCCTGAGGTAACGATTATGTTTTACAAATCACAATCACATCACTTTGAATGCCACACGACCATTTCCTTTGACTACTAATTTCCTTCCACAAAAATACAACCCTTAAGCTCATTCATCTCAAGAGGGTGTTAAGCTAAGAGAAGTTGCCTTCTCCGCCAACACTGAGGTACGTTTGTAAAAACCAATGTACATAATCTTTAGAAATGCAATGTTAGACAAACATCCATACAAGTTGTATAGGAACATGACAAATCGAAGGCACTTTCCTAGTTGGAAAATCCCTAGGATTAGTAGCGAATAGTCCTTGCATTGGATATTTCATAATGAAGAGGCCACTGCCACTATATCTATATTGGGATTTTAACCCCAAACTATCAACACGAAGTCCCCCGCTATGAAAATTCGGAATATAAATATCAAAAATATGCTGCATAATCGATCTAACGGCCCGTAAAATTCGATAATTAAATTTCTTAATTTAAGAAGATTTTGGTAACTTAATGTTGAAGGAAATAAAAATTTAGTGAATTATTAATGGAAATAATAACTTGGATAAGATTGGTAAGTTAATTTTTAATAACTTGAATGTAACAGTATAAATGTAAGTAAATTGTTAATAACTTGGATGTAACTCTAATAAGTGAAACAATGTAAATGTTAATTATATTCTTATTGTAATAAAAGAATGTTACCAAGATGAAGTGATTAATTTGATTGAAAAGCTTAATTAATGTGTGCATTAGTTTATAATAGGGTATAAAAAGGTAAATTAATAATTTAAAATGTTAACTTACTAATAAAATAATGTATAATGAATGGAAATGGAAGGAATTAGTGTATAAACTAATAGTAGCACTTGTTGTAAGCTAATAAGTAAATTCAAACGTAACAATGCTAATTTAGGTTAATAATTAATAGGTTGAATGAAATGACAATTAATACATCTATAAAAATTGTAAAGTTATAATACAATACATGGTAATGGGTTAGGAGGAATGAACATACAAGTACTAAAAGGTATAATGGTGACAAATGGTTGTTACCAGTTAATTTGCCAATTAAATAAAGAAAATTAATTGTACTTAATGATAATTAATATAATAATGGAAAGTGTAAATGTAAATTAAAAAGAAAGCGTAAATTTATTTATAAGATAGTAGTTGGTGTAATAGAAAACTAAATAAATTTATTGGGAATATTAATTGAAATTGGATATAGATTAATGTAAGAACGTTAATGCAAGTTGATAAATAACTAATTTAGCGCAATCACTATTAATTGGAACCTATTGCAATAAATGGAATTAAATATTACATTAGTGAAGATTTAAGGTGATATTTGGTCATAAGGTATAATTAGTGGCTTATGAATGAATTGATAATTAAAATTAAAGGTAGTGATGTTAATATAAGTTGACTATAAACAAATTAAATGAAATTCAAATCAATGGAAATAATGTAGATGAATACTTAGCTACAAATTGAATATATGAAAACAGAATGTAAGCATTGAATAAGATTTATGAATTTAAATTGTAATAAATGGTCTTTGAATAAAATCAATGTTCTGGAAGTAATTATAATATTTGTTTGAAGGAAATAAATTTTAAGGTAACTAGAGTTTAATGGTTACAACTATTATTAATTACCTATCTGTTTTATTCATAGGATTTAATTTGATAGCAATTGTAGTTATTACACAATAAGTGGAAATAAAATAGTTAATACGAATAAAGGTGAAACGGAAAGTATCAGCATAATGAAACGTAACCAAATGTTAAATATGTTTATAGGACAATAATTGTTTGAATAATAAGAATGGGAATATAGATTTATTTATTTATTTGAATTCAAATTATGGTAATTGGGTTTATTGCAATAAATTGGAATTAAATATTTAAATATTACATTAATGGAGTTTAAGATGAAATTTGGGAATAACGATGTAATAAAACATGAACTAATGTTAATTTTATCTATTTGGTGATAATGGATTCAATAACCAGATTAAAATCAAATAAATGGATTTATATGAAGCTTCAATTGTTAATTTGTGAATTTATTGGAAATTGAAATTAATACGGTAATGGGTAAATTAATTTAACTCAAATTTGATGTCTGAACTTATCTGAATTATTGTAAGAAATTTACAAATCCAAAAAGGGATGAAATTTGTCAATTATCGAATTGGAATAAAAAAATTTGATTTAATTAATTATTTTAAATTTATTTAATTGATGTAAAATAGCCATTTTGGCCACTGACTCGAATTTCGACGAAACCAGTTTCATCGGATTCGTAACGTTGAATTATTGTAGGATTTCAAGTTTCATAACAATCGGCCTTGTCGTTTGATCGTATGGGCTTGAAACGCATTGAAATCAATGCAATTGAAATCAATTGAAATCAATTTGAAATAATTTAATTTTAGCATAACTTCTTCATACGATGGAATTTGTACTTGAAACCTTTTCCTTTGCATTTAAAATATTTTAAAACATCTATTTGGATATGTGGCGTTGACCCAATTTCGTTCCAGAGTCGAAACGGGCTTTTCGGGCCATATATCGTTCAACACGTTTATAAATCGGGTCCATCTATTTTATTTCAGTTGTCTATAAATACCCTGTTATAAACCCTAGCAGTCTCTATTCCTCATTTCTATACGTACAGAAACTTCTGTGCTTCTCTTCCTCAATGGCTATAAACCTTCAATTCAAATTTCAATTCAAAAATCAACTTCAAAATTCAAACTCCTTAGAAAAATTCGAGAAAAATATATATTGAAGCTCTCAATTAGCGCACCTAAATTAAAATTTGTTTTTTGTTTTGGATTTTCGTTTGACCAGTAATCTTCGAAGAATCTCTGACCGTTCATAAGCCACACGTTCAATCAACGGAAGATCTTCGAATTTTGCTCGATCGGGTTGTGTAGGAAGGAAGAGCGCGTCGAGACTTGGTCATCGGTACGGTTGTTTGGTGTAAGGGGGTCGAGATTCACCATTATTGGCGTTTGAAGGAGGCGGAGGCGGTGGCGCTCGTGGGTTGCCGCGTGGCCGCGCGTTGGAGCTGGGGGTGCGGCCTGAGGAGGGTGAGACGATGGCGTAGCTTGATCGGGTCGATGGCGATTGTATGCGACAGGAAAATTCACGTTACGTGGCGGCTTGCGTGAGTTACTGTGTGGCTAGGGTTTTGAACGCGTTTTTTCATGCGTGGCCTGTAGGGAAGAAGAAATGGCGTGGCTGAATTTTTTGGTCGGAGAGTTTTGTTTTCTTTTTTTGTTTTAATTGAATTTTGTTTTCAAATGTTTTAAATTGCATAACTTTTGCATACGATATCCGATTTAAGCGCGGTTTTCTCCGCTAGGTTCGTATTAAAAGTCCTAACATATTGACGCTGGTTTGGACAAATTCAGTCACTTTTCAAATTTCAGGTTTAAATTGGATTGAATTTAGTTTAAATTAAAAAGATGAGTGTTTTAACCCACTCACAACTTCTAAAATTTCTTATGTTTGTTAAAATAATTTTTTTGTGATTATGAATTTATTTACAACTTTTTTTCATATATTTTTAATCATCATCTTAGTTATTGCATTTATTTAAATTAAATCATTATTTAATTTATTATTGAATATATCTGCTAGTTAAATACCTATTATATATATTATCAGTTATCTATTTGTATTGATTGATTATTTTGGATGATGATTGTGATGGATGTGTGATATGTTGGTGGATGAATGCATGTTTTATTTATTATCATCATAATCTGCAAGTTATTTATTGATTTGTCATTATTGATTCGGGATTGCGGTTTGAAATAATATACAACCCCAATTTTATTTTTAAATTGCGGATTGAAATGATAAATATCTGTATCACTTGACCATAGAGTAGAAAATTATATACAGACACCATGGTCTATATACAAAAATATTTTGAAATGTTTTCAATGGTTTTGGAAAGAAACATACGTTTTAATAAATATAAAATTTGATATTATATAAATATTATTTTATATATATATATATATATAGTTAAATTCTTGAATTCTAGCTATGTATAAATTTGTTTAAATAAAAAATAAGCCTAATAATGGAGTTTAATTTTTTATATTATGTGGTTAAGTACCTGTTTAAAATATTGTATAGATGGAGTTTAATGACTTAAATAAAAATTAAGTTAGAAGATAAATATGAAATTGGTTTGAGTTGAATTATTTAAGAATTTTACTCGAATAAATTGATTTGATATTTTAATAAAATAGAGATTTTAATGGGTATGATTTTATAATTGGATTTTTATTTTAGAGTGATTCAAATGAATATTAAGTTGATCTAAATGAATATATCAAGTTAAAAAAAGATATCCAACTATTGAAGTTAAAAGTTTCACTTAAATTATATTGGATTGATTAAGTAGACATTTCAAATCTAAATAATAGTAATTAAATTTGATATATGGAATTACCAAAGAATTAGTTTTGAAATGGGGAAATATATAAAGCTTTGAATTATATGGAAATTGAAATGGCTTAATTGGAGGTTCAAATCAGTATTTGGAATTTATTTGTGAAATTTTTAAAAGCTATTTTATTATATAAAGTAATTTAATATTTAAACAATTTAAGTATTCGAAGTTATATTACAAAGCTATGGAGTGCAAGGTATATAGATTTGAAAGTACTATGATTTTGGAAAAAGGATATATTTTGAAATAAAAATGATATCATGCTGATTTTGATTTTAAAAACAGAAATGATATCGAATTTATATAGTTTTAATGGATACCAATTGGTTTTGAAGTATAAATTATTTTAAAATAACCATGGTGTTATAATACGTTTGATTATTGAAGAGACCGGGATCGGATGTTGTCATACTCTCTGCCAACTCCGAAAACTACTTTAACAACCGTGTACGCAGTGGAGATTTCAGAATGAAGTGGGATGGTGGCAGCGTTTCCTTTGAGGTAAATACGTGGACCCAACTCCCGTGAGTTGGCATAAGGTGGCTAAAACAGGAGCGATCGACGGGTTAATGAGATAGCACTTTTGATCGGACACATCCCTTCGATATTATACTTTGACTTTTGGAATTAATCGTTGGCCAATTTTGATTCTTTTATTTGGGGTTGTGGCTCGAGGTGGGCGGTAGCTACGCGCTACGCGTTACCGCCGACCCGAAAGCGTAATTGGCATATCTACCCTGGCATTGCCTAGTTGTGTCATGTCACCTACCCTAGCGCGCTTTGTACGAGTTCGGTTTTCTCCCGTAGCCCGTGCGGTATCCTTTGGTGGCTTCCCGATCAAGAGGGACCATGATATTGGATGGACTACTGGGACTATTATGTCTTTAAGGTGGAAAATGTAAAGCCTTAATGCTATTTAAAAGTAAGTTTATTTTATTAATAGACATTATTATAATAGCGAAATATTACTACATAGTAAATAGTTTAACGGTTCCTTAGGAGATGTGAATCTCGAGCAATCTCTTAAGTTACTTCTCTCATGTTTATTTCTGTTGATTTAACTCACATAAGATATTTTAGTTCTGACTTGAGTGTTTTGTCTTTTCAATTCACTCGGGTCGGCCTGAGCATTTCAGGATTCGAAGACTTTAGCCCTGGAGGACAAAGACGAAGATTTATATGATTATTATTTATTATAGTATTCCACATGCATACTGTTTCCGCTGCATTAATTATTACACTCTGGTATGTGTAACTCTGGTATGTATTGTATAAGTAAAATCGAATATTTTGTAAAACAACTTCATGAACTATATATTTGATTATCATATTTTATCGTTCCGCTGCAAGATTCTATTTTTTATTTCTTCCTTCTTTTTCTTATTTACCCCATAACAATCCTCCCTTCTATATGATTTAAGTCTGACGTGTGTGGTTTATCGTCGATTTAAACCGTGCAAAAAGGCGGGACGTTACATCTGGTATCAGAGCTTTGGTTTAGCTATAAACCTTAGCTTTGTGGGGTTTTATCTTTACTAATAGGGTAGTAATACCCTATGGAAGTCATTGAGTGTGTATATATATGAGAGAGCGTATTTGTTAGTGTTATAAAAAGGTTTATTATTGTATTAATCTATTCCGTTTTGTATTTATAAATTTTGGTTGGTGCGTGGGACGCAATGACATCAATCGGGATTTCTAAACACTTAATAGGACAGACCGACATAATATTTGTTTTTAATATAGGTGGATGAAATAATTTTGCCCGTTATATTTTCTATATAAAATAAAGTTTTGTAAATGATATACATACTTGGTTGCAATATATTGGTTGTTAGGTAGTGAAATTCTAAATATTAGTCGAAAATAAAATAATTGGAAATTTAGAACTTAAGTCCCGGGGTTTGAAAATTTCTTTCAAATGATTTTTGGGATCTAATAATAGTATTTTAGAAGTATTTTCTTGAATAAATATTTCAATATGGTTTTAAAGAATTGTCTAAAGAAAATTTTGGAAATAAATAAGTCTGTACTCCCCTCTCTGTCGCTGGAAAACAATTTCGGTGATGGCGGCCGCATATCGACATTCATTTTCGAGTCTCGAAGAGAGAAGACCGCTGTAGTAGTTTTACTGCAGATTCATTTTTGATAAACAAATATAAATTTTAAATTGTTCAAATTATAATTAGAAATATAAATTGTAGGTATATGCATTTATCTATTATTTTAGATGATTTGAAATTTAACCGGGTATTTAGTTCCTAAGTTTCCATTAATTAATAGTTTCAATTATTGTAGTGAATTAGACTATAGGTAATTAATAATTGAAACATCTAAAGGAAATAAGAGATTTAATGCTAAGTTATAAATTAAATAAAAAGAAAATTTAAATTTGTAACATATAAAACAAAGGATATTATTATTGAATATTTAAGTAATTAAAGGAATTGAGAAAACTTGTATAACTTTCAATTACATTCTTAAAGGCATATATATTACTTACCAAAAGATATAAAAAGTTGAAATGTTAATAAGAAAATGTAATAGATAGTATACAAGTAATAAACTTGAGGTAATGAAATAATTAATGGAATTCTTTAATAAATAAGAATTGATGTGTAGTGTTATAAACTTAATTGAATAGGTTAAAGTTACTTCTGAATAAAATAAGAAAAAAAATGACTATAAACTTAAGTTTTTTGATTTACCTACTAATAAATTTGATCGAATATGAATAATATAAATAAATGAATGTAATGAAATAAATAGAATTTGGCATTATATAAATAGATGAAATTGAATTGGTAAGTAATGGATAGAATAAATAATGAATGAAAAGAGAAATCAAACAACAAATGTATGAATGGAATTAATAAGAATAAACTAAATCTATTGTTCGAAATTGTTGTTGTTTGTTTTGTTTTATAATTGTTTGGTTAAGGATATTTTAAATTGTTTGGATGAATGAATAATATAATTAGTTTCGACTAAGACTGTTCAGTGAAGGGTACACTTAGTAGTTTATTTTCCATTCCATACAATTTAAAGTTTTGAACCCGAACAACTATTTGTGTTTGAAATGAATGAATGTTTGATTTGTTTTGATTTTTATGTGATGGTTGTATGCCTTGTTGCAAGTGGTTATTGGTTGTATTGATTTGTTTATTTATGGTAGAAGCAACTTTAAATATTTCATTTTATATAATTATTTACTCTTTTGGATTATATAAGTGGAATACAGGTTATGGAAGCAATTGCTACTGCTTTTGGTTCCATAAATAAGCGTTAATTGCCCGACCAATAGGTATGTTTTTCGGATTACGGTTTATAGCATTATTATATTGTTTTCCCCGTGTTGGGGTATATATTATTTTGGAAAATATATGTTGTATATTGTTATTTTGAGATTATATTTTCTTCCGAGCCTCTCCGTACAAAGGAGACTCTGTCGAAATTTTCCGTAAATTTTGGACTTAGAAAAAATTTGAAAATGTTTCCAAACTTTACTAATTTGAGTATAAAGGGTTTTAATTGTTATAAATGGATATTTTATTTAAATTATTAAATTTTTTAAATTTATTTGTGTATAAATTTAATATTTTAAGTAAGATATACTGATTTCTTAATTCTTCTTTTCCCTTCTTTTTCCTTTTCGGGGACGAAAAGTTTTGAGTATGGGAGAGTGTAACGACCCGTAAAATTCAATAATTAAATTTCTTAATTTAAGAAGATTTTGGTAACTTAATGTTGAAGGAAATAAAAATTTAGTGAATTATTAATGGAAATAATAACTTGGATAAAATTGGTAAGTTAATTTTTAATAACTTGAATGTAACAGTATAAATGTAAGTAAATTGTTAATAACCTGGATGTGACTCTAATAAGTGAAACAATGTAAATGTTAATTATATTCTTATTATAATAAAAGAATGTTACCAAAAT
This sequence comes from Allium cepa, assembly GCA_030765085.1. Lineage (NCBI taxonomy): Eukaryota > Viridiplantae > Streptophyta > Magnoliopsida > Asparagales > Amaryllidaceae > Allium > Allium cepa. The sequence continues at coordinate 589,690,469 of CM060937.1, forward strand.
GAAGTGATTAATTTGATTTAAAATCTTAATTAATGTGTGCATTAGTTTATAATAGGGTATAAAAAGTAAATTAATAATTTAAAATGTTAACTTACTAATAAAGTAATGTATAATGAATGGAAATGGAAGGAATTAGTTTATGAACTAATGGTAGCACTTGTTGTAAGCTAATAAGTAAATTAAAATGTAATAGTACTAATTTAGGTTAATAATTAATAGGTTGAATGAAATGACAATTAATGAATCTATAAAAACTGTAAAGTTATTACAGTTATAATATAATAGATGGTAATGGGTTAGGAGGAATGAACATATGATGCAGCAGGGCATATGGAAATTCAAAAGTTAAACCATATTAAGTCGTACACGAGTCTATGGTGTAACTTGATGAGTCGTCCACGACTCAAAGGGATGAGTCGTTTCCGACTTAAGGGGTTACAAGGGGGAGATAACATAAGTCGCATAAAGAAGGTATCGGATTTGAGTCGGTCTCGAGTCAATGATGGCATGAGTCGGTTACGAGCTAAGGAAAGATGGCAGCAACCTAAGGAGATGAGTCGTTTCCGAGATAACCAACTATCAGAAGGAGACTGTGCCGAGTCAACGAGTCACGACTTAATTGAGTCGGCAGGAGTTAACTCGCTTGAAGAAGATATGCCGAAGGGAGGCTATGAGTCGGTGAAGTCTTGAGTCGTTTTCTCTCTACGTCGTCATGTGTTAAATCGGTATGTAATGAGTAGTATGAGCAGATGTAGTTGTTGGCCTTGAGTCGTGTACCTTGTGTGTTTGTTAAGTCGTTTGTACTGCGCTGTGTGAAAGGAGTTGAGTCGCTGTTGTAATGAGTCGGCAACGACTTATGATGAGTCGGAGCCTATGAGTCGGCAACGACTTAAGGTGCTGGGTCAGAAAACTCTATAAATAGCGTGTGTGTTGTAATTTTTGAGGGGTTGATTTTGAAATAAAATTTCTTGTTGATTGCTTTGTGCTTTCTTCTCCAATTGGTAGTTGAGTGTAATCTCCTATCTCCACTTACGTCATTCGAGTGCGCTCGAATCCACGTTTGTTGAAGCCGATTCACGGAATCTAGTGCGCTAGATCAACGTGCGAAGAATCGTAGATCTTTGAACACGGTATAGTGCGCTATCAACGTGTTTGAGATAGCTAGAGTTCGGTATCTTCGGATCAACGAACTTGGGCATTTTTGGTATCTTCAACTCACCGATTGCTACATTTCATCGATTGAAGTTTTGTTTGAATAATCCGCTGCGTCATTATTTGGTATCAGAGCCATACTTAGCCAATCATAGCTAAGTTGATTCTTGGAGCCAAGTTTTTGAAGTTTGAAGTTTGAAGTTGTTCATCGTGTTCATATTGCAGTTGCATCAAGTTTGGAGTGTTTGATCCATTTCATTTTGGATCGAGGAGTTGGAAATTGTTTAGATCTATCTTGTGGAAGTTTTGCGCGCCGAGGGTTGAAGTGTAGAACCTTGCCGAGCTAAGTCTTTGCCGACTTAGTGGTGAACCGAGATAAGTTGATGCAAGCTAGAGGTGATAAGCCGTGAAGTGTCATAGCCGAGACATTGTTGAGCCGTGACTTGTTGATTGTTGTATTGTGTTGAAAGTTTTGAAGTCTTGTGATTGAATTGTGAAGTTTTGTGAAGTTTTCAATCATGCCACCAAGGAGAGCTAATCGTCATCAAAACGTTGAAGCTTTGTATCGAAGAGAAGAAGCCGAGCTTATGGAACAACGTATTAATGAGAAATTTGATGAAGGCATTGGTAAATTGGAGAAATTGATGAATGATTTGAATCAAAGGAGGAGATCACCAAACTCGAACCATGGAGGAAACCGAGTTTCGCCATCGGTTACGGAAGCGAGGAGGGTATCGCCACATTCTTGTAGAGATAGAAGAGAAACGTCAATTTCATCGCGAAGAGATCATTATGACTATGCACATGAAGAGAGAAGAAGTCAACGTGAATTTGACAATGAAGCATATAGAGATGAAGAGAGACATAGTCAAAGAAGTATGCATGAACGAAGGGATGATAATGGTCGAGATCGATGTAGGCGTACTTTTGATTTTGTTGAAGAAGGTGATAGAGCTAGTATTCATTATCGAGATCGAGATCAGGTTCGAAATTCTTATCGGGATGTTGAAGATGATCGACGATGGGAATCGGGTATGAAGATGGAGATTCCGGAATTTAAAGGCGGGATGGTTGCTGAAGAGTTCTTAGATTGGTTGTCTAATGTGGAGGAAATCTTTGATTTCAAGGAGGTCCCGGAGAATCGAAGGGTGAAGTTGGTTGCTACTAGGTTGAGAGGGAGAGCATTGGCGTGGTGGCAGCAAACTAAACTTACCAGAGAACGGATGGGGAAGTCAAAGATAGAATCATGGGATAAGATGAAAAAGTTGATGAGATCTACTTTCTTACCTTACAACTATCAATCACTTATGTATCAGAGGTTGCAGAATCTGAGGCAAGGGACGAAGTCTGTTAGTGATTATGCTGATGAATTTTACCAACTCATTGCCAGGAATGATATTATGGAGACAGAAGAACAGCTAACTGCTAGATTCATTGGGGGATTGAGAATGCAGATCCAGGATATGGTTAATATGTTTGATCCTAGATCAGTTGCAGAGGCACATCAGAAAGCGTTGACTTGGGAGAAACAAGGAAGGCGTGGAGGTGGTGTGTTTACTAATTCCAATAATCAAGCAAGGGGTGTTGGTGGAAGTTCTAATGTTCCTAAACCTGTTTCAAAGCCAGTGGTGAAGGAGGCTGAGAAGGCGAAGGTTAGCAGTGGGTTCAAGTGTTATAATTGTCAGGAGTTGGGTCACAAAAGCAATGAATGTCCGAAGCCGAAGAAGAGAACCATGGTTGCAGAAGTTGAGGAGGATGATGGTGAGGAGGCAGAATGTTCAAATACACCTTATGTTGAGGAGGAAGAAGAATTGTTTGGAGATGAAGGTTGTAATCTTATGATGAGGAGGTCCTGTCTTACACCAAAGCAAGAGGAGGATTGTAGTTGGTTGAGAAGCAATATTTTTCAGTCGACATGCACTATTCTGGGGAAAGTTTGCAAGTTCGTCATAGATGCGGAAAGTTGTGATAATATTATTTCTACAGAAGCAGTAAGGAAGTTGAACTTGAAGACTGAGAAGCATCCTAAACCGTACAAGCTAGCATGGTTAAGGAAGGGTGGTGAAGTGAAAGTGTGTCGAAGAGCTTGTGTTAATTTTTCTATTGGGAAGAAATACAAAGATGAAATTTGGTGTGATGTTGTGGATATGGATGTTTGTCATCTGTTGTTGGGCAGACCGTGGCAATTCGATAGAGCAGTTCAACATGATGGTCGTGCCAATAGTTACAGTTTCATGTTCGAGGGTACCAAAATCACTTTGGTTCCTAAGAAGCAACAGCAGAAGGAGAGCAAGCTGGAAGAGATTGAGGAATTGAAAACTCTGTTGACTGTGAAGGAGTTTGTGAAAGAAGTTGAAGAGGAACCTGAAGTATTTTTGTTGATTGGGAGAGAATGCAGTGAAGAGGTTGGAATTCCTGAAGAAGCAAAGCCAATTTTGAAAGAATTTGAAGATGTCTTTCCAGAGGAGTTGCCTAAGGAGTTACCGCCACTTAGAGACATTCAACATCAAATTGATCTTGTTCCGGGAGCAGTGTTACCACATCGACCACATTACCGAATGAGTCCGAAGGAACATGAGGAGTTACGAAGGCAGGTGGAAGAATTGTTGAAAAAGGGACGTGTTCAGGAAAGCTTGAGTCCTTGTGCCGTGCCAGCATTGTTAGTACCAAAGAAGGACGGAACATGGAGGATGTGCACAGACAGTAGAGCATTGAATAAGATCACTGTTCGTTATAGATTTCCTATGCCAAGGTTGGATGACTTGCTAGATCAGTTGAGTGGGGCAACTATATTTTCAAAGATTGATTTGAAGAGTGGTTATCATCAAATTCGAATCAGACCTGGAGACGAATGGAAGACAGCTTTCAAGACAAGAGAGGGATTATACGAATGGTTGGTTATGCCATTTGGTTTGTCAAATGCACCTAGTACATTCATGCGGGTGATGAATCAAATCTTTAGACCATTCATTGGGAAGTTCGTCGTGGTTTATTTCGATGATATTCTGATTTACAGCAGAAGTATGGAGGAGCATGTTCTACATTTGAGGGAAGTGTTGATTATTCTTCGTGAGGAACAATTTTATGCTGCTGCGAAGAAATGTGTGTTTATGACGCATACTGTTTTATTTCTGGGCTATGTTGTTTCAGGAGAAGGAATTCAAGTTGATCAAAGTAAAGTTGAAGCTATTAGAAATTGGCCACAGCCGAGAACTATCACTGAAGTTAGAAGTTTTCATGGATTGGCATCATTCTACCGAAGGTTCATTCCACACTTCAGTAGCGTGATGACTCCAGTGACTGATTGCATGAAAGTGAAACAATTTGTATGGTCAGAAGAAGCGGGGGTTGCTTTTGAAAAGATCAAGGAATTGTTGACGTCTGCACCAATTCTTGTTTTACCGAATTTTCAGTTATTATTTGAATTGCATACTGATGCTTCGAAGGTTGGTATTGGAGGAGTTCTGAGTCAGAATGGGAAGCCAGTTGCTTATTTCAGCGAAAAGTTGTCAGGGGCAAAGATGAGATACAGTACATATGGCGTTGAATTCTATGCTGTTGTACAAGCTGTTAAGCATTGGAGACACTATCTATTTCAGAAGGAATTTGTTCTTTTCACAGATCATGAAGCACTGAAGCATTTACAGGGGCAGGATAAAATTTCAGCGAGACATGCATCATGGGTTGCATATTTACAGCAGTTTACTTTTGTCGTTAAACACAAATCAGGGGTGACAAATCGAGTAGCTGATGCTTTGAGTAGAAGGAGTCATTTACTAACGACAATGAAGGTTGAAGTAACGGGATTTGAATTACTGCCAGAGATGATTAATGAAGATCCTTACTTTGTGAAATATGTTGAGAAAGTAAAGGATGGGAGTACCGATGAATTTATGTTGGTCGATGGTTTTCTGTTTAAAGGGAAACGTTTATGTATACCGGACTGTAGCTTAAGATTGAAAATTGTCAAGGAGTTACATGAGGAAGGGCATGTGGGCCGTGATCGTACTTTGCAGTTGATTTCACAGTCTTATTTTTGGCCGTCGATGAGAAAAGAGGTTGAAAGGTTCGTGGAGCGATGTCATATTTGCCAAGTTTCAAAAGGAACAGCAACGAATGCAGGATTGTATATGCCATTACCAGTACCATCTAAGCCATGGGTTGATATCAGCATGGATTTCGTTTTGGGTTTGCCGAGAACTCAAAGGGGAAATGATTCGATATTTGTTGTGGTGGACAGGTTTTCAAAGATGGCACATTTTGTTGCTTGCAAGAAGACAGCAGATGCAGTTCGAGTGGCACAGTTATTTTTCAAGGAAATTTATCGACTTCATGGTTTACCAGAATCTATTGTTTCTGATCGAGATACTCGTTTTCTGAGTCACTTTTGGTTGAGTTTGTGGAAGATGGTGGGAACGAAACTGAAATTTAGTAGTGCTTATCATCCGCAAACTGATGGGCAGACAGAAGTTGTTAACAGGTCATTTGGAAATTTGTTGCGTTGTCTTGTACAAGATAATTTGAGAAGTTGGGACATGAAGCTATGCCAGGCAGAATTTGCTCATAATCATGCAGTAAATCGAAGCACAGGATTCAGTCCGTTTCAGATTGTTTATTCAAATTTACCCAGGGGGCCGTTGGATTTGGCAGTAGTACCACAATCAAAGGGAACAGTTAAACGAGCTGTTGATTTTGTTGATGAGCTGACTGAATGTCATAAAATCGTTCAGGAACGATTGGAGAAATCGAATGAGAAGTATAAGAAGTCGGCAGATTTGAAACGTCGAAATGTTGAATTTAAAGAAGGTGATTTGGTTTATGCCGTGTTAACCAAAGATCGTTTTCCAGTGGGTGCTTACAATAAGTTGAAAGCCAGAAAAGTTGGTCCTGTCGAAATTGTGAAGCGAATTAATGACAATGCTTATAAGTTGAAGCTGCCGGAGGATATTTACACTTCTGACGTATTCAATGTTAAGCATCTGGTGCCATATTATGGGGATGAACATTTTGATGAGAAAGAATTTGCAAATTCGAGGTCGAATTTTTCTCAACCAGGGGAGGATGATGCAGCAGGGCATATGGAAATTCAAAAGTTAAACCATATTAAGTCGTACACGAGTCTATGGTGTAACTTGATGAGTCGTCCACGAATCAAAGGGATGAGTCGTTTCCGACTTAAGGGGTTACAAGGGGGAGATAACATAAGTCGCATAAAGAAGGTATCGGATTTGAGTCGATCTCGAGTCAATGATGGCATGAGTCGGTTACGAGCTAAGGAAAGATGGCAGCAACCTAAGGAGATGAGTCGTTTCCGAGATAACCAACTATCAGAAGGAGACTGTGCCGAGTCAACGAGTCACGACTTAATTGAGTCGGCAGGAGTTAACTCGCTTGAAGAAGATATGCCGAATGGAGGCTATGAGTCGGTGAAGTCTTGAGTCGTTTTCTCTCTAAGTCGTCATGTGTTAAATCGGTATGTAATGAGTAGTATGAGCAGATGTAGTTGTTGGCCTTGAGTCGTGTACCTTGTGTGTTTGTTAAGTCGTTTGTACTGCGCTGTGTGAAAGGAGTTGAGTCGCTGTTGTAATGAGTCGGCAACGACTTATGATGAGTCGGAGCCTATGAGTCGGCAACGACTTAAGGTGCTGGGTCAGAAAACTCTATAAATAGCGTGTGTGTTGTAATTTTTGAGGGGTTGATTTTGAAATAAAATTTCTTGTTGATTGCTTTGTGCTTTCTTCTCCAATTGGTAGTTGAGTGTAATCTCCTATCTCCACTTACGTCATTCGAGTGCGCTCGAATCCACGTTTGTTGAAGCCGATTCACGGAATCTAGTGCGCTAGATCAACGTGCGAAGAATCGTAGATCTTTGAACACGGTATAGTGCGCTATCAACGTGTTTGAGATAGCTAGAGTTCGGTATCTTCGGATCAACGAACTTGGGCATTTTTGGTATCTTCAACTCACCGATTGCTACATTTCATCGATTGAAGTTTTGTTTGAATAATCCGCTGCGTCAACATACAAGTACTAAAAGGTATAGTGGTGAAAAATGGTTGTTACCAGTTAATTCGCCAATTACAATAAAGAAAATTAATTGTACTTAATGATAATTAATAGTGTAAATGTAAATTAAAAAGGAAGCGTAAAATTTATTTATATGATAGTAGTTGGTGTAATAGAAAGCTATATAAATTTATTGGGAATATTAATTGAAATTGGATATAGATCAATGTAATAACGTTAATGCAAGTTGATAAATAACAAATTTAGCGCAATCACTATTAATTGGGACATATTGCAATAAATGGAATCAAATATTACATTAGTGAAGATTTAAGGTAATACTTGGTAATAAGGTATAGTTAGTGGTTTATGAATGAATTGATAATTAAAATTAAAGGTAGTGATGTTAATATAAGTTGACTACAAACAAATTGAATGAAATTCAAATCAATGGAAATAATGTAGATGTATACTTAGCTAAAAATTGATTATATGAAAACAAAATGTAGGCATTGAATTAGATTTATGAATTTAAATTATAATAAATGGTCACTGAATAAAATCAATGTTCTGGAAGTAATTATAATATTTGTTTGAAGGAAATAAACTTTAAGGTAACTAGAGTTTAATGGTTACAATTGTTAAAATTACCTATCTGTTTTATTCATAGGATTTAATTTGATAGCGATTGTATTTATTACACAATAAGCGGAAATAAAATTTGATATATGGTATTATCAAAGAATTAGTTTTGAAATGGTGGAATATTTAAAGCATTGAATTATATGGAAATTGAAATGGTTTAATTGGAGGTTCAAATCGGTATTTGGAATTTATTTATGAAATTTTTAAAAGCTATTTTATTATATAATGTAATTTAATACTTAAACCATTTAAGTATTTGAAGTTTTATTTCAAAGCTATGGAGTTCAAGGTATATAGATTTAAAAGTACTATGATTTGGGAAAAGGGATATATTTTGAAATAAAAATGATATCATGTTGATTTGGGTTTTAAAAATAGAAATGATATCATATTTATATAGTTTTAAATGGATATTACATTTTGGTTTTGAAGTATAAATTATTTTGAAATAACCGCGGTGTTATAATAACATTTGGTCGTTGAAGAGATCGGGATCAGAAGTTTTCATACTCTCTGCCAACTCCGAAAACCAATTTAACAACCATGTACGTGGTGGAGATTCCAGAATGAAGTAGGATGGTGGCGGCGTTTCCTTTGAGGTAAATACGTGGACCCATCTCCCGTGAGTTGGCATAAGATGGCTAAAACAAGAGCGATCGACGGGTTAATGAGGTAGCACCTTTGAACGGACACATCGCTTCGATATTATACTTTGACTTTTGGATTGATTCGGTGGCCACTTTTGATTTTTTTTATTTGGGGTGTGGCTCGAGGTAGGCGGTAGCTGCGCGCTACGCGTTACCACCTACCCGGAAGCATACTTGGTATATCTACCCTGGCATTGCCTAGTTTTGCCGTGTCACCTACCCTAGCACGCTTTGTACGAGATTGGTTTTTCTCCCGTAGCCCGTGTGGTATCCTCTGGTGGCTTCCTGATCAGGAGGTACCATGATATTGGTTGGACTACTAGGACTATTACATGTTAAGGTGGAAAATGTAAAGCCTAATGCTATTTAAAAGTAAGTTTATTTCATTAACAGACATTATTATAATAGCAAAATATTACTACATAGTAAATAGTTTAACGGATCCTTAGGAGATGTGAATCCTGAGAAATCTCTTAAGTTACTACTCTCACATTTATTTCTGTTGATTTAACTCACATAAGATATTTTAGTTCTGACTCGAATGTTTTGTCTTTTCAATTCGCTCGGGTCGGCCTGAGCATTCAGGATTCGAAGACTTTAGCTCTGAAGGACGAAAACGAAGATTTATATTATTATTATTTATTATAGTATTCCACATGCATACTGTTTCCGTTGCATTAATTATTATACTCTGGTATGTGTAACTCCGATATGTATTGTATAAGTAAATTGAATATTTTGTAAAACAGCTTCATGAACTGTATATTTGATTATTACATTTTATCGTTCTGCTGCAAGATTCTTTTTTTATTTCTTCATTATTTTTCTTATTTACCCCATAACAATCTGCCCTTCTATATGGTTTAAGTCTGACGTGTGTGGTTTATCGTTGATTTAAACCGTGTAAAAAGACGGGACGTTACAGTAGAGCGCATATACATTGGTTCGAAGTGGTTTTCAGATAAATCTGATCCCGATCTCATCGTACCAACAACGCAAAAGGATTTCTCAACCTCACATGGAAACTAAGTCTCATAGACTTATCATGTCTCCAACTTTCAACTTGCTATCCTTCGGGCTAATAAGGAAGCTCGATAGATTGTAGTAGTACTCCGCACTACATGAATCAACATCCTCAAAACAAACGATAATCAATTCTACACAGAAGGCTACGTACTAAACGTACGAACGTACTAAACGTACGACTAAACAGTTTCCACATCATTTCGAGGAATTAAAATGGCCGGATTTGATTGTCGGTTATTTAACTATCAAAGAAAACAATCGAATATTTAGCACCATAAGCAATCACCAGGCCCATTTAATTAAATCTTTTATTAATTAAATCATTTTGCCAAATATTCACTTCGAATTATCTTTAAAAAGATATAGTCCAAACCATTTCAACATCTCGATATTGGAAAACATTTCCATATACTTATTTAATAATAAGTAATTCACAAATCTCTTTATTTTCAACACTTAGAAAATATTCCATATACTTAAATCTTGACTAAGTATATAGTTTATTCTTTAAGGAAAACATTCTCTTTAAACACATTTTGTAACAACCCTAGATTTTCGCCTATATTTTAAATTTGACTTTATTTTATTTTGAATTTATCTTTAAACTTGTTTTATTTCAAACATTTCATTATTTTAAATATAAATTTTGATTATGTAAATTATAGTTTCAAACTAGTATAAATTGGATATTTTACTGAAAAGTGAATTTCTGTTCAAACTGGTCAAACTTTGAGTTTTAAATATTAAATTTAAATATTCAAATTCTTAAATTTTATCTTCTATTATGAAATTAGGTGTAATAAGATGAACACTGCTTTTCGTTTCATTGAAAACGGGTTTAAATTGTGATAGTTATGTATATTTTAATTTTGAGTGGAATTTGTTTTATTTAACAATTTTGTCTATTTACATTATATAAATTATATTTTCTTTGTCATATTTTATTTTAGTATGTGTTAATATGTTATTTTATGTATATTTTTGTCTTTTAATATTTTTAATGTGATAATAAATTTTTTTCAAAATTTATTGCATTTATTTTCTATTTTTAAAGGCAAGTTTCCATTTTTCTGCTATTTTCTTCATTAAATTATATTTAATTAAAATTTATTTATTTATATTTGTGAATTCATTTTTTTTGTTATTATCTTTATTTCTAGATACTTTTCAAGTACACAAAAATTTTCCAAAGTTCATTGCATTTATTTTTCATATTTTCAAGACTAGTTTGCAATTTTTGCTATTTTATTAATTAAATTATATATAATTAATATTTATTTATTTTGTTTACTTATTTAATTTATTTTTGAGTTTATTTTATCTTTATTTATCAGTATTTTATATGTATTTAAAATTACAAAAAGAACTAGAGAAATATGAAGAGTTTAAAACCTTTCATTTACCTTTGACTTTTCACCTCCCTGCCTTTTCATTTTTCAACCTCCACTTACATTCAATTGTGGCTGACGGTATCTCATTGCAACAGCCGTATACCATCTTCATTTTAACGTGAGAAAATAGTTTCTCAACTCCAAAAAACTTCGGCCTCCATTCCTGAACAAAGCATGGCAAAGTTCTTCTCCTTTTTCACTTATTTTTGTTGTTTTCCTTATCTCTTTGCACCTATCTTCACTTTTTTTAGCTCAGCCTTGCCCCACCACAACCATAGCCACCTCCCCCACCAGCACATTAGGTTGTCCTCCCCCTCCAACCCTCTGCTCAATCCTAGCCATGTACCCCATGATGACCAGATCCAACAAAAATGCACAAAACTCCACCTAATTATGCCTAGTCGAGCACCATCCATCTTCCACCACCTTCAACTCCTCTTTGGCCGGCCATACACCACCACCACTAACTTTTCCTGACCTAAAACCCACTTCCATGTCATCCCTACGCCACCTGAAGATCTGACCGTGACTTGTATTGCTTTGGCCGAGCCATAGATTGCTTGAGAATCATGTTGTTTATGCCTTATAGCTTATAGTTCATGCACATATGCTTTGCTCCATCACTGTCCCATGCTAGGCCGACCTATCATGGACCCAAACCATATCCTAACGCACATTTTGGCCATGCAAACCTGACCTAAGACAGAAGCATAGATGGTAGGAAGCAAGTGCAAAGACTTTGGATTTGTTTTATGCATTAATTCTTAATATTGTTTTAGTATATGTTGGTTTGAAAACTTATGTTATATATACTTGTTTTGTTTGAACGTATCCAAGGCTATTAATCTTTAGCTCTCCACTCTCAAATCATTTTCGTGCTTTCGTGCCTCTGGAAATCTTTATTGTGTGTATTTGGTTGACATCTCGAGCTAATACAAGTGAGTTATTCTCACCTGACAATATGTAGATATATAACTAGTAAATTGACCTATTTTGAATCTGTAAAAATGCATAACCATATCACATCTGTTATGTTATGATTATGTGATGTTCACCCATTCTTAAACACCTATTATTTCATATGTTACTGTTATATTATGTTTTTCTGTTATTTTTATCAGTTTATCACATTGCAAGTTCCCTTTAGATTATGTTGTTCTGTTATTTTTATGATTTAAAATGAAGTAATTTGTTTTGAAATATAATTATTTTGATAGATTAAAATGATTAAAATGTGGTTTCGAAACAATATGATATTTTGATATATTAAAATGATTTGAAATGAAGTTTTGGAAAGATATGATATTTTGAATTATTAAAATGATTAAAATGTGGTTTCAAAAGGATATGATATTTTGGTATATTAAAACGATTTGAAATGTGGTTTTGAAAAGATATGATATTTTGATATATTAAAATGATTGAAATGTGGTTTCGAAAAGATACGATATTCTGATATATTAAAACGATTTGAAATGATTTTTTGGAAAGATATGATATTTTGATATATTAAAATGATTTGAAACGAATTTTTGAAAGATATAATATTTTGATATTAAATGATTTGAAAAATAGAGTTTTGAAAGATATGATATTTTGATAATAAAATGATTTGAAAAGAAGTTCTGAAAGATATGATATTTTGAAACGAAGTTTTAAAAGATATGATATTTTGATATTAAATGATTTGAAAAAAAATTAAAGTTTTGAAAGATATGATATTTTGATATTAAAATAATTTGAAAAGAAGTTCTAAACGATATGATATTTTGGAAATGAAGCTTTGAAAGGTTATGATATTTTAATATATTAAAATGATTGGAAAGGAAATTTTGAAAGGATATGATAATTTAATATCTTGAAATGGTTAGAAATGACTTAATATTTATTTTGATAAATATTTGAATTTGGAAGATATGGTATGATGATACATTGAAATGGTTTGGAAATGATTTAATCTTTATTTTTGATAAAGATTTGGATTGAAACGATATTTTATTTTGAAGTATAAAATATTATTTTAAAGTTATAACTACAGGTTATAATAACGATTGGTTGGCAAAGAGACCGGGATAGGATATCTAGCATACTCTCCGTCGATACCGAAAACCACTTTGACAACCGTGTACGCGGTGGAGATTCTAGAATGAAGTAGGATGGTGGCGATGTTCTTGAGGTATGTTACGTGGACCCGATTCCCGTGAGTTGGCATAAGGTGGCTAAAACAGGAGCGATCCGCGCCAAGTGAGGTCATTCCTCCGATCAGATACATTCCTTCGATATTATACTCTTACTCGTGATTGGTTAGATGGCAATCCTCTGATTTTGATATGGGAGTATGTTCCGAGGTGGGCATATGTGGCTACTACGTTACCACCAGCCCGTGTGCGTAATTGGTATATCTACCCTGTCGTTGCCTTGTGTGCCGTGTCACCTACCATACCGAGCCTTTACTACGAGTTTGTTTTTCTCCCATAGCCCGTGTGGTATCCTCTGACAGTCACCCGGAGTGGAGATGGCATGATATCGGATGGACTACTGGGACTATTATGTGTGAAGGGTGATATGGGTAGCCCGGAACGCTATTTAAAAGTATGTTTATTTTACTGTAGACATTATTATAATAGTGAAATATTACTGCATAGTAAATAGTTTAACGGATCCTTAGAGGATGGGCGGTCCCAGGCATCCTTTAAGTTACTTGTACTTTATTACAGTTCACTTGAGTTGGTTTACATTATATAGGTATATATTGTCTTGAATCGAGTGTTTGTATTTTATTTACGCTCGGTTCAGCCTGAGTTATTCACAGATTTGGATTCCACTTTCTAGAGATTGGAATCGCTAGAGATCATCTGCTTATCTAGTTTTATCTATTCCAGTTTTTTTTGTTCTATTCAACTTGTACTAGGTTAACATCTTGACACTTCTGTTGTACTTTATTTCTTCTATTGTATTTTATTTAACTCTGATATGAAAGAGGCTATGCGGTAGGATCGTGTAATATGGAATATTGAAATAGTCTAGGTAGATAAAATAGGTAAATGCAAGGAGACACCAGGATTTTGTACTGGTTCGGACCTCTCGTCCTACGTCCAGTCCATAAGCTTCACTTAGGAATTTCACTAACTAACACCCTCACTTCACCCGGAGGAATAGGTTTACAACTTACTCGAACAACCGAATGGGATTTCTTGCCTCAACTACTGAAGAGGACTTCAACTCAATTACAAAAATACAATATTTAACTTGTTGTGTTCTTGTCAACTCTAATGAGTCTATTGTAGTACAATATTCCTATAATCTTATCCTCGAGAGTATGCGATGTGTTTGTGAAGATTTAGGAAATGTGAATTGCTATGAATCAAAAAAATGTTATAAACAAAAACAGTGATTCAAGCAATGGATTGGTGATTGCTTTGAGAATATCTAGAGAATATGAACAAGAGAATAGTAAGATTAAAGCAAGAGAATTCGGTGAATTAAATGATGTTAGAATCATGTATATATACATGTAGAAGAGATGAATATGTTGTCAAAGGTTGCAAACAAGAGATGCTTCCATTTCCATTATGAAAGGTTGCAACTCTTGGGAGGAAGAAGGTGTCTTTTCGTAGAAAATTCGTAGGTTCAAATTCAGTCGACTGAGCAGGGAATTCAGTCAACTGAAAATATGAAGTAAAATTTTCGGGCCCAAATTCAGTCGACTGTGCAGGAAATTCAGTCGACTGAAACTGTGCATGTGTATAAAAATTTTCCAGTTTCAGTCGACTGATTGTTCCTGTTCAGTCAACTGAACTCATAAAACCTGCATAGTTAAAACTTAATGAAAACATGAAGTTTATAAAAACTTTCTAGTGTTCGTGCAAGCTTCTTGAGGATAGATTTTAACAATACATCTAGACTAAGACACATGTAAAAACATACTTTAAGCTTGTTTGGTCTTCATCTGTCTTCTTTTAGCATTTGCATATATTTCTTCCTTGTTTGTAAAAGCACATTGTCATTGATCAAAATCTTTGCGTATCAACATTCTCCCCTTTTTTGATTGATGACAATACTGATTTATTCTAGAGAAGTTTTACTTACTTTCTCCCCTTGAATGTATGCACTATCTTTCTTACAAAACAAAGTTAGTACCATAGATTTTCTCCCTCTTTGTCATCGACAAAAAGGAAGAACTAATAGCAGTCATAATATATCAAAACAATCACTGAATCATAGAGAATATTTGCATAAGCATGAATTAAGACAAATAAAAATGTTGTGACAGACAAGCATAAAATGGCTATTTATACAAGCCATTAGAAAGTTAAAAATACACATCAAAAACAACAAAATTACTCATCCTTATCCCAGTCATATGAACCTTCTCTTCCAGTTGGTTCACGTATGACGGGTCCTCCTGTTGGTGGTCTAGGTGCTCTTTCTCCTTGGCCACAACTAGCTCCACTGGCACTGCTACTTGTATGCTCTTCGGATGTCGTCCATGTAAACGTAGGTGCTGGACGTTTGCCGCGAGATGTTGACGCAGTAGTGGTGCTTGAGCACGAGATTGCATCCCAAAGCTTGTTGAATAATCCTTTAATTTTATCAAGCTTATGATCTACCTTTTTAAGACGAGTGTCGGGAATTTGTTGATTTCTTGACAATATCCCCAAGGATTGGTTGGTTGTGAAGCTTGGGTCAACAAGACGAATTTCATCATCTTGCTCTAGATGTTCTTCGTAGCAAGGTTGAGGAGGTTGTTGTTGTTGTTGTTCTTGATGCCTTGCTTCCCATTCGGCGAGTGATATTATGCGAGGAGGTCGAGATGGGAATTGCATTAGGCTTATGGTCCGATGGTTAATTTGATGGACCATTGTATTCTCTGATTCAGGTAACAGCGTATCGACATTTAGGAGAAGTTGCATGATGTACTCTCCAAAGTAAATAGGGCGCATTTTTCCATTGTTGAAAGTGAGAAACTCATCAAGAATAAGCTGTACCCAATTAACTTGTATATTGCCAAAAATAGCATATAGAGCTCGATAGTTATTTGGGTAGACAATTTCGTATGAGCCCGTAGAGGAGTAATCGTTCTCATGAGGGTTTTATGGAGGATTCTCACCATAGGTCGAAGAGAGGTGGACTTAAAATCCCTAAAGTTGGTATTATCATCCATGAATCGATGGTTGATGTTGTCACGAATGTGTGGATTGAATTCTATTTCCTTTAACTTTCTCCCGACATTTGGAGACTCTAAAATATGTGTCATTCTATCCAATGAAAACCAAACCTTCTTTCCACACACCATACTCCAAACACTATTGTTTGGATTTCTTGGAGTTTGGTGTCCAAGATTAAGATTAGCATAAAATAATTTTACCATTACATGATTAATGGCATGGTCATTTCGTTTCAAATCTAAAAGAGAAGTTAAACCTATCGGATCTGTTAATGCTTGGATGTTGTAGGTTTGAAAACTTTGAAAATCAACAAAAGAATGCTCGAAAATTCGGGAATTCTTCATCTTGTTCCATCGAGTGACAGCGGTTCCATCGTAAAGCCATTGTGCTATTTGAGCATCAATTGGCTCGGAGGATGAAGAAGATGAAGCTAGTGATCTTTTTGGTGCCATTTGGGTGAGAATTGATTTGATTTTGAGGAATTTGGGAGCTAGGGTTTCGAAATTAATTTGAGAAAGAAGGTTTGTAGGAGGTAAAAGTGAATTGGTAGGGTAAAATCTGGTGGTTGAAAGGGGAAATTTTGCCTAGGAAGTAGCGTTCAGTGATAGATTCAGTCGACTGAGCGGTACATTTAGTCGACTGAATTTTGTTGCTGAAATTTTCTGTTGAATTTTTAGTCGACTGTGCAGATGGTTCCAGTCGACTGAACTTTGTATATATTGTTTTCTGTCATATTTTTAGTCGACTAAGCAGGGGCATTCAGACGACTGAAACATGCATTTTTGTTGTTTCAGTTAATTTTTGAAATTAAACAATTTATTTAAAGAAATAGTTACAAAAATATTGATGTAACAACATAAAAATATGTCAAAATTTAACTATTTCTTTGGGGATGGACTTGAAAACTTCTTTCCTTCATTCTTCATGTACTTTATATCCCATGAATTCGGACTATATTGAGGAGTTTTAGGAGACATCCAAGGATTCATAGGATCGACTGTTGTATGATAAGATGAAGAAGGATCAAGAGAGCTAATGGGGCGAGGTAGGGGTTCAGCCACTTCGTTCTTCTTTGATCCACAGAAGCGTAAACCGATTTGTTCTAGAAACCTCAAACGTCTTGCCGTAACTTTTTGCTCAAAGTATAGCTCTCGTTGAAGATCTATCTGTTGTTGTTGAAAATGATGAATTTCATCGATCTTTCTTTTTGTGCCAGGTGAAATAAAGAGTCCACGTTTTGCCTTTTCAGATTCTAGAGTGAAACCAGTACGATAATTTTCCCATTTGTAAACAGGCTCATGTGCAGGTATTGGTGTGGGAAGTTTTGGCGATGTTGGAGTGTTATCAACTGACGAGGTGATATTGATTGGAGAGAAGGAGTTGTTGGATGACATTTTATATTTAATTAAGATTTTATTCGTAAAATTAAGATGAAAATAAAAGAATTTTTAAGAGTTTATTTATAATAGATATTTACTAAACAAATAACGGTTATAATTTAATAAGAATTTTTAACCGTATAGAGATTTAGTGGTAAAGAGGATTTTGTTAAAATATATGTTTCTTATTTAATAATTCAGTTTTACAAATGTGTGGTCTATAAATTATATAATGTAACATATAACGTAGCTGAAAATATTTGAAATTCTTATTCAGTCGACTGAACATTTTATTTTAGTCGACTGAAATGTGGGAATATTTCTAACGTATTTCTAATTAATATCTTTAAAGGATATTATACCTAATTCTCGTCGAAGTTTTATAAAGGAGTTTTCTAATAGAGGTTTAGTAAATATATCGGCAATTTGATTTTCGGTAGAAATATGTTCTAAATTAATTATTCCTTTTTCGATATTGTCACGTAGAAAATGGTGAAGAATATCTATATGTTTTGTACGAGAATGATTAACCGGATTTTTAGATAAGTTTATTGTACTTGTATTGTCACAATATATTGTAGAATTTGTTAAATTTATATTAAAATCTTTAAGTGTTTGTTGCATGTATATAACTTGAGTGCAAGCTAAAGCAGCTGATATATACTCTACTTCGCATGTCGAAAGCGGGACACAATTTTGTTTCTTACTAAACCAAGATACAAGTGATTTTTTATTTTAAAGTTTATTTTGGGTAAACCTCTTACTAATTCATTTTTATAAAGTTTTCTAATGGTTTTAAAATTTATATGACAAAATCTTTTGTGCCATAACCAAGGATCATTATCTTTGGCAAGTAAACACATACTTGAATTATGATTAATATTCATATTTAAAACATAAATATTTCTATCTCTATTTCCTTCAAAAATAAGATTTTGGTTTTGATCAAAAATACTATATTTATTATTCTAAAAGTTATTTTAAAACCTTTGTCACACAATTGACTTATGCTAAGTAGATTATGTTTTAAATTTTCAACTAATGAAACATTTGTTATAAAAGGTAAATTTGATGTACCGTAATTGTTCACATCTCCTTTGCCAATGATATACCCTTTTGAATTGTCTCCGAAGGTAACCGAGCCACCATCAAAATATGTGATGTTTGTAAGCATATCTTTGTCTCCGGTCATGTGTTTTGAACAACCACTGTCTAATATCCATTTCTTCTTTTTGAGTGGGACCTGAAAATAAATATGAAATTATTGGTACCCACCTTTTAATAGGGTCCTAAAAAGTTAGAGTTTAGGAAACCAAACCCAATTTGGTTTAGTATCCTTTTTATAAATATAGTTTTCATTATGATGGACATTATCCATAAATGTTTTAATGTATTTATTTCTTATTAATACATTGTTAGTCTTGGTATCCAAATTTTAACTACCTTGTTTTCTAATTTTGTTTTAATAGGTTTCTTTAGCAATATTTGTTGTTTTGGATCCATATTCCTCTTAAAATTTGTATTTTTCTTTTTAGGAATTTTTGACTCCTTTTTATATCCTAATCCATGTTTACTTGAAGAGAATTGAGAATTTTCTAAAATCTTAAATAAATTTTCTCCTCCTTTGTTAAAGTTAGAAACATTTTTAGTGATGTCATCTAATCTAGCTTGAAGACTATTATTTTCCAACTCAACTTGTCTAATCTTAGTTTTTAACTCATGATTTTCAGAAACAATTATATCATTCTTTGTTTTTTGAGTTTCAATTTCTTGACTTAAGAGTGATAAATGAGTTTCCGAATTTGAATGAGATTCTTGAACTTTTTCAAGTTCTTCTTCTAAGATTTTCTTTTCATCTTTTATCATATCCCTTTCAAATTCAGCTTTGTTTTGATTTTCACGAGTTTCTTTTTAAGAGTTTTTATTGTGCTTAAAAGTTCAGTGTTTACTTCAATTAAATCGTCGAAAGTTAAATTATTTACCACAGATTCTTGAGCCATGAAGCATACATTTGCCTGTTCATTGTCGCTATCACTATCATTTTCGGATGAAGATGAATCCGAATCGTCCCATGTTATAGAAAATGCCTTCTTTTTGAATTTATCCTTCTTGTTTTTGTTGTTGAAATTTTTCTGATTTTCCTTCATTTGTTCTTGACAATCTTTTTGCATGTGTCCTTTCTTGTGACAATTGAAGCATTCTATATTTGAGGATGAAGGTTTGTTCAAGAAATTCTTTTTGAATCCATTTTTGTTTCCTTTTCTATACTTTAAGAATTTCTTGAAGTTTTTGGCTATAAATGCTAGATCTTTATCTTCAGACTCTGATTTTTCATTTTCCGCATGAAAAGCAACATTCTTTCTTTCTTGAGCTTGATCTTTCTTAGCTTGCATATTTACTTCATACGACTTAAGATTTCCAATCAGTTCTTCTGGTTTCATTGTAGATAGATCATTTGCTTCCTCGATTGCTAGTACTTTTCTCTCCCATTCATCAGTGAGTGAATTTAGAACTTTAGATACAATGTCAAAGTCCGTGTATCTTTCTCCTAGTCCGATTAGAGCATGATGAATGTCTTGAAATCTTGAGTACATGTCATTGATGGATTCATTTTGTCGCATTCTAAAATTTTGTAATTGATTCTTCAGCATGGATATCTTTGTTAGTTTAACTTTGTTTGTGCCTTCATGTATGACTTTAAGTGTTTCCCATATCTGATATGCAGTAGTACATATGCTAACACGGTTGAATTCATTTCTATCCAGGGCGCAAAATAGCATATTCATAGCTTTGGCATTTGCACTAGCTTCATTCTTTTGAATTTGTGTCCATGTTGGATAATCGGTTGTGGGCACAACGAACTCTGCTTGAGTACCATTCCGGGCTTCGAAACTTGTTGCTTGCATATAAATCCTCATCCTAGTAGCCCAGTATTTGTAGTTTAGTCCAT
Source organism: Allium cepa (assembly GCA_030765085.1). Lineage (NCBI taxonomy): Eukaryota > Viridiplantae > Streptophyta > Magnoliopsida > Asparagales > Amaryllidaceae > Allium > Allium cepa. The sequence continues at coordinate 589,710,833 of CM060937.1, forward strand.
TGAATAGGGGAGGTCTTTGGGTAGATTGTCCTTCCGCAAATGTGGAACTATAAGCAGATGTTGTGCTTGTACTTGCGTTATTTTCCATATTATCAATATGTCTAATAACAGTGTTATGGTTATAGGACAACCTCGCTCTGATACCAATTGAAAGAGGCTATGCGGTAGGATCGTGTAATATGGAATATTGAAATAGTCTAGGTAGATAAAATAGGTAAATGCAAGGAGACACCAGGATTTTATACTGGTTCGGACCTCTCGTCCTACGTCCAGTCCCTAAGCTTCACTTAGGAATTTCACTAACTAACACCCTCACTTCACCCGAAGGAATAGGTTTACAACTTACCCGAACAACCGAACGGGATTTCTTGCCTCAACTACCGAAGAGGACTTCAACTCAATTACAAAAATACAATATTTGACTTGTTGTGTTCTTGTCAACACTAATGAGTCTAATGTAGTACAATATTCCTATAATCTTATCCTCGAGAGTATGCGATGTGTTTGTGAAGATTTAGGAAATGTGAATTGCTACGAATCAAAAGAATGTTATAAACAAAAACAGTGATTCAAGTAATAGAATTGTGATTGCTTTGAGAATATCTAGAGAATATGAACAAGATAATAGTAAGATTAAAGCAAGAGAATTCGGTGAATTAAATGATGTTAGAATCATGTATATATACTTGTAAAAGAGATGCATATGTTGTCAAAGGTTGCAAACAAGAGATGCTTCCATTTTCATTGATGAAAGGTTGCAACTCTTGGGAGGAAGAAGGTATCTTTTCATAGAAAATTCGCAGGTTCAAATTCAGTCGACTGAGCAGGGAATTCAGTCAACTGAAAATATGAAGTAAAATTTTCGAGACCAAATTCAATCGACTGTGCAGGAAATTCAGTCGACTGAAACTGTGCATATGTATAAAAAAATTTCCAGTTTCAGTCGACTGACTATTCCTGTTCAGTCGACTAAACTCATAAAACCTGCATAGTTAAAACTTAATGAAAACATGAAGTTTATAAAAAAAATTAGTGTTCGTGCAAGCTTCTTGAGGATAGATTTTAACAATACATCTAGACTAAGACACATGTAAAAACATACTTTAAGCTTGTTTGGTCTTCATCTATCTTCCTATAGCATTTGCATATATTTCTTCCTTGTTTGTAAAAGCACATTGTCATTGATCAAATCTTCGCGTATCAACATGATATATTTATATAGTAGCTTCATGAACTACTATTTCTTTTTCTTCCGCTGCATTTCTTACTCTGTATCTGTGCTCTGTGATTATTATTTACTATATGATCTGAGATTTGCCAAATTTTATTTACAACGCGGTATTTTGAGCAATTCAAGTCCGACATGTGTGGATGCGAATGGTTGAAAATACCTGGTTGTTACAGTTGGTATCAGAGCTTGGCTATGAGGAAAAATTTAGAATGTATGGTAAATTTAGTTACAGAATCTCTTTCATCCAAACTTGAATCTCTTCCTCATTGATTTAAATTTCATTTGAATTTTAGAACGTTCCCTGCGGTTCCAAAATCCATTCATGCCCTTCACTATTCATCTCCTTTTGATTCTGGAGTATCCCATAACTCCACCTCGAATGTGCATCATAGTGAATTGGCAGTCCCGCCAATCTCAAAAATTCATTTGTAAAGGGAAACCTCCTTTACAATTAGCATCGATTCACCAGAGATTTATATCTATCCTTGGTTTAGATGCAAACATCTTTTGTTATTCCAAACTCTATCTCCTAAGGTCGAATGTCGATTTACCCCAAAAAATCCACAACGATCTTATTCTTTAAGTCATGGTTGACCAGTTAAAGTTGCACGCGATTTATATAAGCTTATCCATCTTCCTATTCTGTTATTTAAGAATCTCATCCTTGTTTCCAACTTATTTTCAAATCAGAATTTCCTTTGATTTGAGTTAATCGTATTTGAATCTCTATCCTTCTTTGAAAATCTATGCATGTATAGTGTATTTGTAAACTAATATTTAAAATTTAAATGTTTTATATATTGTGTTGTTTGAGTTGTTGATGTTGAATTGGGTTTCTGATCGATTCGTTTGATCAACGCTATCGATCAGATTTCTAAAACACTTTGACAGGACAAACTAACACAATATTATTTAAAAAAAATTGGTTAATGAAATAAATTTTGATATAAGTAAATTTATGGAGCTTAATAAATTAATTTAAATTAATCATTTGAAATGATAATACTTGATTTATCATTTATTGTTTATAAATGAATTTATAAATAGCTGTTTATAAATTGATTTGGGAACTGAAATGAGTTTAAAACAAGAAATTTGAGAATTTAATTTCCGATGGTTTCAAACCTTGTGTTTAAAGTTTTAAAATGGGTATATTATTTAAAGTATTTTCTACTAGAAATTTGTTTCCAAGAAATTTTAAATTTTAAAATTAGTACTCTTCTCTTTGTCGCTGGAAAATAATTTCGGTGATGCCCGCGGCTTCATCGACATTCATTTTCGAGTTTCGAAGTGAAGAGACCGTTCTGTAGTCTTGCTACAGGTTTGTTTTGGGAAATTTAATTGATTTTAATTTCTAAAAATAAGATGGATTTATAATATATATAGATATATGATTTAAATTTGATTTAACATATAATGTATATATATTTATTTATCTCTAAATGATTTGAAGGAACCGGAAATTTTATTCTAAACTTTATCTTAAAAGAATCATTTCAATTATAAAAAAAGGTCAAAATTTTAGATAAATGATTCAAAATTGAGATGAATGAATTAGAAGGTTTTATTTGTATAATAATCAATTGCATTTAAATATAACTTACATTAATTTTTAAAAGTTAACAATGTAATTAGACAATATACAATATAAAAGATTTTATAAATAAAATTTGAGTGGTTATAATAAATGTTGTACACTTAAATTTTAGTTATAAAAGATTTACAGAAGTAAATAGAGAAAAAAAGTTTCAAAGAATTTTATTTAAATAACTTAATAATCAAATTTGATTTAACATGGAACCTTAAGTCTAACCTAGGAATTTTAATAAAGGTTATTTCCTAAAATGAATATGTTTGTATAATAAACAATGTATCTTTGAATAGATAAGTAAAATATATTTAAATGGGACATTTTGTAATAAAGTTTATTTAATTTGGAATCATAGTTTAATTGATGTCCAAATGAATAAATGTGTAATGTAATTTGATTGTTATATTTGCTATGGTAAATATTTTATTCATGAAATAGATATGTCTTGTAAAACGAATAATTATGATTTAAATAGTTAAGATGTATTTTCAATATCACTAAAATTTGATAATTAAAAATTTGGTTTTTAAATGGAAATTTCAAGTGTAACTTATTGAAGGAATATCTATTTATGAAATGGGTATTTTAAATAAAGTGTTAGGTTATTTGTTAAATTAATAGTTAAGTAAAATAGTGAACTTTTGACTTAATAAATGAAGTATAGTTTAATTTGGATATTCCATTCATAAAAGTTTGTTTTAAATAAATCATAAGTTAAATGATTTCCAAATGAATATTTCAGAAATTGAACTGATTGAAATACTAATATATCTACTGTAGCACTTTAAAAGTACTGCTGTTTTTGAAAATACAATGTTTTAGAAATTTTATAATTGAATGAATGAACTTAGAAATGTTACAATTTTGAAATGAATATTATTTGACATTGAATTTAAATGGTTTAAATGAAGATTATTTTAAAAGTGTTATGATTTTAGTAGTATGATTTCCATAATAACATCTCTGAAGTATTATGATTTCAAAGCATCATGGTTTCAAATTTATTATCTTATTTTGTTTTTCAAAATATCTTTTAGTTGTCCTTATTTTCCTTATCTTGCTACAGAATGGGAAGGCTATTGCTTATACCAGTCTGTTTAGAAATCTTTCTGTAATCTTTGAAAATCTTTGGTACTCATCTGGATCTGAGCACTGCTTACCATCCACAGACCGACGGTCGAACGGAAAAGGGTGAATCAGATTCTAAAGGATCTTTTCGTGCTTGTGTTCCTGATTCTGGAGGATCTTGGAAAGATCACCTCCACCATGTAAACTTACCTATAACAACAGATATCAAGTATAATCTCAAACTTCTTGTTACCTTGTCTTAATCTTATTTCAATCTTTTTCTGTGCTTTCCTGTACCTCATTCCTTTTCGGGGACGAAAAGTTTTGAATTGGGGATAGTGTAACAATCCTAGATTTTTGCCTACATTTTTAAATTTGACTTTATTTTATTTTTAATTTATCTTTAAACTTGTTTTATTTCAAACGTTTTATTTTTTAAATATAAATTTTGATTATTATGTAAATTATAGTTTCAAACTAGTATAAATTGGATATTTTACTAAAAAGTGAATTTCTGTTCAAACTGGTCAAACTTTGAGTTTTAAATCTTAAATTTAAATATTTAAATTCTTAAATTTTATCTTTTATTATGAAAATAGGTGTAATAACATGAACATTGCTTTTCGTTTCATTGAAAACGGATTTAAATTGTGAAAGTTATGTATATTTTAATTTTGAGTGGAATTTGTTTTATTTAACAATTTTGTCTATTTACATTATGTAAATTATATTTTCTTTGTCATATTTTATTTTAATATGTATTAATATGTTATTTTATGTATATTTTTGTCTTTTAATATTTTTAATGTGATAATAAAAATTTTCCAAAATTTATTGCATTTATTTTCTATTTTTAAAGCCTAGTTTCCATTTTTCTACTATTTTCTTCATTAAATTATGTTTAACTAAAATTTATTTATTTATTTTTGTGAATTCATTTTTATTTTTTGTTATTATCTTTATTTCTAAATACTTTTCAAGTACATAAATTTTTTTCCAAAGTTCATTGCATTTATTTTCCATATTTTCAAGACTAGTTTGTAATTTTTGCTGTTTTATTAATTAATTATATATAATTCATATTTATTTATTTTGTTTACTTATTTAATTTATTTCTGAGTTTATTTTATCTTTATTTATCTGTATTTTATATGTATTTAAAATTACAAAAAGAATTAGAGAAATATGAAGAGTTCAAAACCTTTCATTTACCTTTGACTTTTCACCTCCCTGCCTTTTCATTTTTCAACCTCCACTTACATTCAATTGTTGCTGACCGTATCTCATTTCCCCAGCCGTATACCATCTTCATTTTCACGTGAGAAAATAGTTTCTCAACTCCAAAAAACTTCGGCCTCCATTCCTGAACAAAGCATGGCAAAGTTCTTCTCCTTTTTCACTTATTTTTCTTGTTTTCCTTATCTCTTTGCACCTTTCTTCACTTTTTTTTAGCTCAACCCTTGCCCCACCACCACCATAGACACCTCCCCCACCACCACATCAGGTTGTCCTCCCCCTCCAGCCCTCTGCCCAAGCCTAGCCATGTACCCTATGATGACCAGATCCAACAAAAATGCACAAAACTCCACCTAATTATGCCTAGTCGAGCACCATCCATCTTCCACCACCTTCAACTCCTCTTTGGCCATCCATACACCACCACCACCAGCTTTTCCTGACCTGAAACCCACTGCCTTGTCATCCCTACCCCACCTGAAGATCTGACCGTGACTTGTATTGCTTTGGCCGAGCCTTAGTTTGCTTGAAAATCATGTTGCTTATGCCTTATAGCTTGTAGTTCAGGCACATATACTCTGCTCCATCACTTTCCCATGCTAGGCCAACCTCTCATGGACCCAAACTAGATCCTAACACACACTTTGTCCATGCAAACCTGACCTAGGACTGAAGCATAGAAGGTAGGAAGCAAGTGCAAAGATTTTGGATTTGTTTTATGCATTAGTTCTTAACATTGTTTTAGTATATATTGGTTTGAAAACTTATGTTATATATACTTGTTTTGTTTGAATGTATCCAAGGCTATTAATCTTTGGCTCTCCACTCTCAAATAATTGTCGTACTTTCATGCCTCTGGAAATCTTTATTGTGTGTATTTTGTTGTCATCTCCAGCTTATACAAGTGAGTTATTCTCACCTGACAATATGTATATATATAACTAGTAAATTGACCCCTTTTGAATCTGTAAAAATGCATAACCATATCACATCTGCTATGTTATGATTATATGATGTTCACCCATGCTTAAACACCTATTATTTCATATGTACTGTTATATTATGTTGTTCTGTTATTTTTATCAGTTTATCAAACTGCAAGTTCCCTTTAGATTAGAATCACTATGGGTTGAAATGATACATACCCGAACGAACTTTAGAATAGGGGAAAATCGTTATGGGCAGAGATGATAGGCTTGAGCGATTTTCATTTTATTTCATTAACTTGGGACCGCGGGTTTGAAATGATAAAACCTGGATTTTATTTGTAAATTACGGGTTGAAATGATATATTACCCGTATCACTTTACCCAGCGTAGAAAATTATATGCAGGCCCATTGTTAAAATATGTTTTTCTAAAAAATTTAAAATATTTTAGAAATGTAATTATTATAATATTTTGATTTAAAATTAACTAAAGATAATTTTTGTAAAGTATTATCGATTTTTGGAAATTTATAAGTTAAATAAATTATGGAAAAGTTAGAAAATCTGAATGTAAGTTATTTTGGAAATTTTGATTTAATTATAATTGGAAATTAAATTAAATACGAAATTATGATAAATTTATGATAATTTGAATTTAAAATGAATTTAAAATGATTTTATAATATATTAATGATTTTTGAGTAAAGTTAAAAAGTGAAAGGAATGATTATTTAAGTTGAGATGGCATGTGTGGTATTCTCTGACAGTCACCCGGAGTAGAGATGGCATGATATTGGATGGACTACTGGGATAATTATGTGTGAAGGGTGTTATGGGTAGCCCAGAACGCTATTTAAAAGTATGTTTATTTTACTGTAGACATTATTATAATTGCGAAATATTACTACATAGTAAATAGTTTAACGGATCCTTAGAGGATGGGCGTCCCAGGCATCCTTTAAGTTACTTGTACTTTATTACAGTTCACTTGAGTTGGTTTACATTATATAGGTATATATTATCCAGACTCGAGTGTTTGTATTTTATTTACGCTCAGGTCAGCCTGAGTTATCACAGATTTGGATTTCACTTTCTGGAGATTGGAATCACTGGAGATCATCTGCTTATCTAGTTTTATCTATTCCAGTTCTGTTGTCTATTCAGCTTGTACTTGGTTATCACCTTGACACTTCTGTTGTACTTTATTTCTTATGTTGTATTTTATTTTACTCTGATATATTTAGCTTCATGAACTACTATTTATTTTTCTTCCGCGGCATTTCTTACTCTGTATCTGTGTTCTGCGATTATTATTTACTGTATGTTCTGAGATTTGCCAAATTTTATTTACAATGCGGTATTTTGAGCAATTCAAGCCCGACATGTGCGGATGCGAATGGTTGAAAATACCTGGTTGTTACACATTTATTTGGATCAAAACAAATATTGCGTAAAACATCGTTACGGCAACCCAAATCATTAGTATACAGATTCGAAAATTAGATAGATATATAAATCCCATATATTATACTAAACATTTTCTTTCGAAAATCATTTACTATAACAACTGTGTTGTAGTCCGTCATTTCCTTACTTCTCGAATATGTCTATTTCAACAATGAATTTTGAAACCTATGTATTCGATACTTAACACATTTTAAAAGATCTTCAGACCAATAATCTCCATTTAAAATATCACTTTCCAAAAATATTTATTTAACTTTATTAACTATTTAAAATCGTGAATATAGTTCATTTACCAAATCCAATATTTCTATACATTTATTAAAGGATAATCCACTGTCCAAAATCATAAATATAAACCTTTTACCAAATTTATTCCTATTGCACGTTAAATTAAAGGATTAGCCACTGTCCAAAATGGTGAATGAAATTCCTTTAATAAACTATAATAATTAACTTGTCAAATTCAATTGACTTTGGATTTATAAAACAATGTTTATAAATTCCATTTATATATTATAAAAACTTCCATATATAAAATTCCTTTATTAACCAATTCCATTTATTATCTCATTTATATGCCAAATCCAAATTATAAGTTACTTTACTTATAAATCATCTATTTACAAAATCTTTCTTTTTATAACTTCTTAAATCATAAATCTTATCCACTAATAAGATTCATTAATAACTCCATTTTATCATTCACAAAACTCCTTTATAATCCTAATAATTTGATTTATAAAATACCAATTTTATAAATCTTATATATAAACAATTTATAATAAGTCAAAAATCTCAATTTAAACTATTTACCAAATCAATAACTTCATATTTCAAAAATCACGTTCTGATTATATTTCCCAAAAATCATAATTTTTATAACATAAAAATTATAACATTTATTTATTCAAAATTAATCCATTCTTTAATAAATAATAATTAATAAAACATCTATTTTCAAAAATCACTTGAGAATCCTTTTTAATTTGAAATTCCCACTTAATATTTGTAAATTACCAAAATAGGCTCAATGCTGTAATAACACTAAATATATCAAACACAACATCATATATCATAAGATAATAGCATATGTCACAATATCTATAATTAAAACTAATACTGATGAGGAATCTAGTTTAATCCCTCTAACCTGTCACCTACAACAAATAAACAATATCAATACGAACCTCACACAACTTGTTTCGTCAAAAATGGACCTCATATGACAAAGTTATGCAATTTTAAAGTTTGCACAAATTAATATATAATTTAATTTCAATTTCTTTTTTATATTTTTAACCTCAAATAATCGTAACCGTTCGATTTTGATACAACAGATCTGGGCCGCAAGATCTCTCTTCTTCCCCATCGTACATTCATGCGAGAAAACACAAAACGCACGGCATCAAATCGATTTGTCGCGCCATCTACAGTTGATCGGAACTCGATCGAGCAACTCCAAATGAGAGCTCGTCCTTGCCTCCACCTAAAGCCACAGAGACTTTGAACTCAACACCACTTTGCATCGAAAATCGCATGTGAACGTGATGAATTCTCCAGTCATTTTCTCCTCGATCGTTGTGCCACTACAGATCATAGCCGTTCTATCTACCGGACTCACCAAGCTCTATAATCTTCCTTTAGAAGGTTATTGGTAATATGTGATGGATCGAGAGAAAAAATGAAGAGAAAGAGGGAGTTTTCTAGCCGTTCGAAGCTAATGGTGGCGGGAAACCTTAGGGTTGATTAGGGTTTTGAAAATTGAAGAAAAACAGGTCCTTTTATAGAAAATTTCATGACACTATTCACCCGAAAAAATTTCGAACTCCAAATGAAGCATGCCTCCTGCCATTTATAATGTTTTACCTCTATTTCAAACACAATGGAATATATATTGGAAGCCAACTTGATCATATTTGGAAGATAGGTTTTCGAATCGATTTATTTTAATTTAAAATTCACTTAAACGAATTTCTACGCAATTTAGCATGCCACGACTAAACCGTAAATCTGATTGATACGAAATTTGAAATTCTGTAATAGTATGAAATTACGGATCCAATGAAACTAGTTTTGTCAAAATCCGAGACTGTATGAAAAATGACTATTTTCACTCGTTAATTAAATATTTATTCGATCTTTGTAATTTAACTTTCAATTCAATTTCAAAAGTTTACCAACATCATTCTAATTCAAATAAAATTTAATTCAACTTTATAATTCATTTTAATTCACATTACTTCCAAATTCCAATTATTTCAGTAATTTCAAGTATTAAATTAACCATTTAATTGTCCAATTAAATCACTGTATTCGAAATATAAGTTATTCAACTTATAAAATTTACCTGTAAACGTTTAAAAATATATGAATTTTAAATGACTGGTATTTTGGGTCATTATGTTCTTCTCTACTTAAAAGAATTTTGCCCTTGAAATTACGTCGTAAGAAAACGTCACAAAATCCATTAACTTTACCAAAAACAATTCATTAACACTAGATTTCAAATTCATTTAAACCTTCTAGCTTTTCAAAAATCCTATGGTTAAACTTTCTATAAAAGCGTTACTAAGTTTTCAAATCCATATATAGTTATCTTTCCAAAACCAACCAATATCCTTTAACTTTTAACTCAAAAATCAAAAAAAAATTCCAATTTCTCATAAATTTCTAACACTTTACATTTTCAGAAAAATTTGCCTCCTTTGCATGTTTCGATCGTAGTAGGATCACAATGTGTGTGTATCACAAATATACATCTCATCTTCGAGGATGAGGCATCTCGTAGGGAAAAAAGTGTAAAAGTACGATATGTAATCCAAGATATGTACCCTATATATTATTAGCGAGCATATACGGCTAATTAGCATGAAAGCCAGCTCCAAATGCAAAGTAAGCGTCTTTAACACCTAATACATACTCAACGAACAAATCAAAAATAGGTATATATGAAAGTAATATCAATATACAACATATACCAATATAACAACTACATATGCCAATATAGCAAATGCAATCGAAAGCAACAAATCCAACCATCCGACAACTATCATCCAACTAACATCTAATAAATTCATAATCTATCCAATCAATCCATACCAAATCATATAAATTCACTTCTCATTAATATTCATTGAATTGATTTTCAATTTAATCACATTTGATTCATTAACAATGGATTTTACTAACATTCATTTATCCATATTCAATTAGTTTACATTCACTAATTTACATTCAAGTTAGTTCACTTCCAATTCAAATCAAATTCAGTTCTATTTATATTCACTTAACTTCCAATTTGAATTCAATTACTTTAGCTTTCGGTTTCATTAATTCAATTCCATTAACACTTAATGAATTTCTATTTACAACCAACTAACATCCATCTAACAACAATGTATAACCAACATTACCAAATTTGTAAAGACCCGTAAATCCGTACTCCATGAATAGACACTAATCTCCTTTGTTTAATTCAAGATGAACGAAAATACGAACCCTTAGGGGTTTAAGAAAAATTTAAGAAAAGAAAAGGAAGAAAAGAAGAGAGAAAAAGGTAGAAGATGGAGGGAAAAGAAAAATAGAAGATAGAACAGAAAGAAAACAGAATATTTTAAAATAGAAGAAAAAGAGAATAGAGAATGGAAAAAAAATAGAAAACAACAGAATCTCACAATTCGCAGCGGAACAACATATAATAATAAATGAATAATCTTTAAACAAAGAACTATATCAGTTATTACATTTTATACATTTCATTACATCATATCATCAGAGTGTACAACAAAAACAACATACAGTGCAGCGGAAAAAGAAATACTATATAGACTAGTAATACGCCATGCCATCCAGCTTGTCTCCAGCAACTCCAGAATATCCAGAATATCCTGATAAACCTTAACTCTTGACTGCCCGTGTGGAAATTGGTGGGCACCCAGAGTTTAGGAAGGAAAATAATAAACTCCAAGTCAGTCATGTGACTGGTGTGAGAACTCAAAACAGTTTATTTATCTTTAAAATTAAAATAGAGGAATATTTTTAAATTCAATTCGCAATGCTTTTAAAAATGAGACTACCATAAGGCCTCCCGCACACACACACATGCAAACGCAGAATCGGAGGAGATTTCTCCTTATGATAGTCAAAGATGCTTGATACGCATTTAAAATAACATTTGATATTATTACTAGTGCATAGTGTAGAGAAAATTCATTTCGAAAGTAGAATATAAATCTTAGCCAACATACGACCATTATCGTATGCCTACTATAGCTACCATCCAAACAGTGGCGACCACCATAAGTGAATGGCAGGTTCTACAACTAATACCGTACAAGTTTCGTATTGGGAATTGGATTTCCAACAAATGGTCAGGCCAAGGAACTTCCCATTGCCACATGAGAATGCCTCTGGAAAGACATCCTCGAGAACCAAACCGGAACTCTGCCAACACAAGGCCGGGTTACCCCTAACTGGGTAACTACTGACACGAGCACGCCATTCCCCGATCGTAAACGACCTTTCTCACGGGATCCCGAAAGCCAACAACCACAAAGTAATAAATTCGTAGTAACCACGTAGGTTAAATATCTGGACTCCATTCCATAATACACCTCTATCCAGAAGGAAATGTACATACCCTAAAGGGTGCTACCCCTCATAACCTTGCCGCATCTTTCCTGTTTTGACCATTTCCGGGGTGTGAGGTTCGACGAAGTCACGTCCACAAAAACATACTTTATACAAAAGCCATGCTTTGGGTCAACAAATGATCAACACAATGATCACCAAGATAGACGATCAAATAAACGATCCTATCACAATAATCAACACAATGATCATTTCAGCAACACTCAGCATGTCACATTACCAAATTGGGAATATATCGCTGATAACTTCAACTATATAACCTCTGAGCTCGTACGTCTCAGAGAAGGGTGTTAAGCTAAAAGAATAAATTCTCCGCCACCACAGAAATATATTTGAAAGAAATCGGCTTTACATCTCAACTTGTAATGTCAGACACACAATCCATACAAGTCTGTTCTGGGTTCGAACAGAACCGAAGGCACTTACAAAGAAGTCCTTGCAATCCGGATATTCACAATCCTGATCGGATTCACCATCACATATGGAGAACTCAATACCGTAGCTACTCGGTGCAGAGTAAATCGACAGGTCATCCTATCGCTCTCGCAAATACCGGGTCTTCAACACCGATCTTCAATGCAATTATAACGACGTATCACATATTCGGAATGGGTTATACGACCCCATGGTCCTTTCCCGGTTAACCCGAATAGTGAGTGCTTATTCAAAAATAAGTGTAGCATTCACATTCAAACAAAACACATCAAATACCCATTCAAAGGGAAATATTGATAGTCGGTTATTGAACTATCAATTGATATGCACAACATCACCAGTTTCCAAATAATTTTCCAATTTATTTACTTTCCAAAAATGTCTTTACAAGATATATAATTTCAACACTTCAAAAATAAATCAATATTTATTTTCATACAAATTCCACTTCCTTTTATAAACTCCTTAGTGAATTTATATTCCAAAATATTCATGCATATACGATTTCAATTATCCATTTTCAATTTATCTTCAAAAAGATAAATTCTCAAAACGTTTCATTTCACATTGGAAAAACATTTCCATACTTATTTATAAATAAGTAATTCATAAATCTTTTTATCTTCAACCTTGGAAAATATTCAATATACTTAAATCGAGATTAAGTATATATTTCATTCTTTAAGGAAATCATTATCTTAAACATATTTATTTGGGCCAAAATGAATGTTGTGTAAAACATCGTTACGACGTCCCGAAATCACTAGTATAGGGATTCGAATTTAAAATAGATATATAAATCCCAATACTATACAAAACATTTCCTTTAGGAAATCATATACTATAACAACAGTGTTATTGTCCACTATTTCCTTTTCATTTCTCGAAAACGTCTATTTCAACAATTAATGTTGAAATCTATGGTTTCGAATCTCAACACATTTAAAACATCGTTAGATCGTTTTAATTCTATTTAAAATATCCAAATCCAAAACAATTTCTTTAACGTGTTATTCACTATTCAAAAACGTAAATATACTACGTTAACAATTTTTCATCCTTTTATTCATTTTATTTCAAAGGATTATTCACAGTTAAAAACGTGAATATAACTCCATACATAAGTTATAATAATTTACTTATCAAAATAAGTCATTTCGAATTTATAAAACAACGTTTATAAATTCCATTTCTATTTATTTATAAAAACTTCCTTTTTATAAATTCCTTTATTAACCTACTCCAGTTTATAACTAAATTATAAACTAAACGTTCATATTATAAGTTAAATACTTATAAAACGATTATTTTACAAAATCGTTCTTTTAACTTCCCAAATTATAAATCTTATAACTTATAAGATTCATTCATTTATCCAAAATCATTATTTTAATAACTTAATAAATTTTATAAACCTACTGCTTATAAAATTCCATTTATAACTTCACCGTATAAAATTCTATAAATTCCATTCAATTATGAAATTCATTTTCACTTCATTCAAACACTTATAAAAACTCGTTTTATAATGTCCATATTTCAATATATAAATATCCATTTATAAATCTCTTAATATAAATCAATTTATATTATCCTTTTAAAACATATTTAATCTCCTTTATAATTTCACCATTTTTGATTCATAAAATAATTAAATTTTATAAATCCTATATTTAAACTTTTCACAATGAATTCTAAAATCCCGATTAAACTATTTTATAAAATCGTTAGCATCATATTCTCAAAAATCAGTTTTTAACTATTTTTCTCAAAAATTCATAATTTTTATAACATAAAAATTATAACGTTTATTTATTTAAAATGAATCAATTCCAAAAATATTTTATAAACGTATACTTTCAAAAATCACTTTGAAATCATTTTAAAATTCCAAATTTGGTCCAATGATGCTACACACCAAATAGCCAATCACGACTACAACGATATCATATATCAATATGAAAATCAATCAAATATCAAAATATCTGAAATCAAATAAATACTGTTGAGGAATCCAGTTGGATCCCTCCAACCTGTTTTCCTGCATCCACAAACATTAGCACAATACCAATTTCGCTCCAGTACGAAATTATCGCGGTATATGTTCTTATTAAATATTATCCGCTTAATAACGGCGCAATAGGGTCTCATCCGCTAAACAAAAAATGCGGGAAATCAATAACTCCAATATATACATATGCCAATATATATATATTGCTATTATATATAATACCAATTTCACTGTTTATGAAATATTCGCGGTATATGTTTTTAATAAATAACATCCGCTTACTAACGGCGTATAATGTCTATTTTAACAATCAATAGATATCAATCAACATTCAAATATGCATTCAAATATTTTAAATCTAACTATTTAAAATAAAATAGAAACTGATTCGATTGAGTGAGAAATTCTCACCTTGATTTCAATTTCGTTTTAGCGATTTATTTCGAATAAAATTAAACAGACGTTTAATTTTACCCAAAATTCTCACTAACTCCAAACGACTCCAAACCAACTCCATCGCGTAGTGCTCGTCCATACGATTCCAACGCAACTGGTTTCGCGTGTTTTCGACCTCGTATGAAAAAGTTATGAATTTTTGAAGTTTAAACAATTTTTATATATATAATTACAACATTTTTTTTATAACTTTAAACCTATCACAGTTTCTGGCCATTGGATCCAAGCCTCCCCCATCATCACCGTCCCTTGCTTCTCCCCCAACTCGCGTGTTTCCTCTCCCAGAAACAAATACACGGAACATGTACCCATACAACTCAAATTAGGTTTAAACTTTGCACCACCCACAAGCATCGATACTCCATCATACCACCGCCATCTCGAAGCACTTGCTCGGCTCCATACTCAGCTGAAACACCATAGAGCTCGGCCCCCTATATGGCCTTGAATTGCGTGCGCAAGTGCAGGTCTTTGAAGACGATTTGCCGCCAATCCATCGCACCAAATCAAATCATAACCGTTGAAGAGCTAGTTCACAACATGATCTACAAGTTTCATGTTGAAGGATTCTTGAATTGGTTGATGGATTTTGAGGAATTTGAGGAGATAGAACTGTAAATTTCGGCCATTCATTTCTGGTGGAGGCGGCTAGGGTTTGATTTGTTATATATTTTTTTTTAATTAACGAAGGGTAGGGGGTGTATTTATAGAGAAAAACGAAACACTATTCATTCCGGAAATTCCGAACTTCGATTTACGCGCCGAAACTGACGTACCTAGGGTTTACCCCGCGTTCCGGACACAATGGAACAGGTTTCGAAAGCTAATTCGGAAGTATGTGCGAGTTATAGCTATAAACGCTCAATTTGTATTAAACCGATTTAACTCGATTTCTAGGCGTTTTAATTCGTACCGGACAAACGGTAAATCCAATCGACACAAAATTTGAAACCTTACAATAATATCACATTACGGATCCGATGAAACTGGTTTCGTCGAAATCCGAGACTTTTTGAAAAATGGCTTGTAACGGCCCGCTATTTTGGACCATTCAAATCGACAATAAAACCGTACATGTCCGACTTGAATAATTCAAAACACCGAATTGTTAATAAAAATTTGGCAAAACTTAAAATATACAGTAAATAAATCAATCATAGATCACTTACACAGAGTAATACAATGCAGCGGAATAGATAAAGAATAGTAGTTTATGAAGCTACTATATACATTGGAGATAGAAATAAATACAATTGAATATCTTAGATATAGTGAAGTCTCCAGTATGCGCAGATGACTTCTCTGAACAAATCAACAGGATGACTGAAAGGATAGATAGCTGGATCTTCAAGCAAGGCTCCAACTTCGAAGGTGAGTCTCAAATGCTGTATCACTCAGTCTGACCCGAGCGTAAAGCAAAACACAAAACACTCGAGTCAGGATTAACATTCTTATATCTATAAATCTAACTCAAGTGAAATATCAACTGAAATATAATTAACTCAAAGAATGTTTGGAATAACCATCCTCTAAGGGTCCATGGAACTATCTACAGGGTAGAAATATACACTATAACACCGTGGTTCTTTCATCTTAATTTATACTTCAAAACCAAAACATCATTTTCACTCCAAATATCTCTATATTTCCCAAATAGTGTTTATATATATTAAATAATTTATACAGTAAAGTATTTTCAATTCCCTCAACTTAACAAATCGTTTCAACATTAACCCAACCTTCCCATTCAAATTAAATTCAAATCCCAATTTATCAATCTCAAATTCAAATTTGAAATCACAAAATACCCCCTTTATATTCCAATATATTTCAAACTTTAAGTATTCAACGTTTCAAACTAATTTTTATTCAATTTAGCTTCTAAATAATAAATTCAAATTTAGTTCAACCTAAATTTATATTTTAATTCAGTTTAGTTTCTAAATAACAAATTCAACTATATTTATTTCAAATACAGATCTAAATCTCGAAATCGCCATTTAAATTCCAATATAGCTCAAAGCTTTAATATTTACAAGTTCAATTCAAGTCGATTTAATTAAATAAATCCTTATTTAAATACCATTTTTAATAAACCCAAATGTACCTCCCAATCCTATTTTTTCAATTTATTACGAGAAAGATCTATTTGAAATATAGATTTCCATAGATACTCAACTATATTATATGTATTAAATCAATCTAATTTAAATCAAATATTACGACTAAATCTATATATAAAATTTCCATTTATATAATATCTTAAGAATCAAAATTTATTAAACCGTATATTTCTTTCCAAAATTATAGAAATAATTTCAAAATATTTATATGGACCAACGGTGTCTGTATATATATTTCCTACCATATAGTCAAGTGCTACGGATATTTATCATTTCAATCCGTACACTAAATATATTCGGGTGGATATCATTTCAACCCGAAATCCAAAATTTTAAATTAAATCAAAAATCGCTTGGGTCTATCATTTCAACCCGTAACGAAATTATCCTATTCTAAAGTCCGTTCGGGTATGTATCTTTTCAACCCATAGTGATTTCTATACTAATAGGGAACTTGCAGAGTGATAACAGATATGAAAATAATAATAACAACAAGCATATATCATCAAAATAAATATAAACAATAAGATATGGTATCATATCCCATAAGTGAACAGTTACCGATAAAAGCATATATAACAATTTAAATCTAACAGCAGCATATTTCAATTGTCATTTCAATTGAAATTAAATTTAATAAATAAAATAACGTTAATCGTGAGTGATTGCTCACCTTTCGAGGCTAGAGATATATGATGATGAAATAAGCTACGAAATCCAAAGCAACGCTGGATGGACAAGATTTGATGCAGAAAATAGGCACGACGGACAAGGCTGATAATGGGAAATCGATGAGAATGAATCGAATCAATTTTGATATTACAGAAAAAAATATAAATTATTATGATATTAATTCTCCCAAAACCAATTTTCAAATTAAAAATGTATATTTAAAATCTATATATACCTATATGTAATTTAAACATAATTCGTCCAAAAAAAAACCATTGTATTATATTTTATAGTCAATAATTATTATAAAAACAATATAACCACTTATTGTAATATATATTACTAAAAAAAACCCATGAAAGCAACCTATATATGTTCATAATAAAAATGTATATATAGAAATTCCAAATGCATAGCCTATATTCGGTTATATATATATATTACGTAAGTCTGAAACAAACACCTAAACGCATATATATGTCTCGAGATTTATAAACAACAAAATACTTATAATGACACATGCACTCATATACTTATATAGACTGTGAACAAGTATACATACTATGCCGTATAAAATCCAACACTAAAAAAAGTAAACTCACACTGAAAACATTTTAGTCAATTATTAAATATATATATTAACTAGCGTATAAAACTAACGTATCCTGTAACTTTATAATATATAAGCTATATCAGATATGAAACTATCATTATATCAGATATATAAATAGTTAAACATTTTATACAAAACTATCATAACTTTATTAAATTAAACATACATTACACACTTACACAAATAGACCGTAAACTGTAAAACTTCACCCATTTTAAAGTGGTAACAATACGCTTGCTAAAAATATAACCCACATAGCTCGTACTTCCCTATAAAACTATATAAATATTTGTAAGCTAACCATTAATATAGTCTAATTCACAATATGCATACCTTTATAACTTTAAATCAAATGTGTATATATATACTTATAACCAGTTATTCACAAAATACATAGCTTTAAACATATCATATATTTAAATACATATACAATCGACTGATAAGATGAGTATGCTTTACGTTTTATATATGTACTAACTTTTTATATAATATTTATATATACACTTATCAAATTTTATAACATGCGAACAAAATTTTATATTATATAGAATTTGAAAACTGCAAACATTTCATACTTGGAACCATACTATATTTATAAGATGTATATATGATATCTTAAATCAAAAAAAAACTTACTTTGCTATAATACATACAATATTACTGCATAGATATACATTACTGACATATATTAAACTATATATTAACTAATATATAACCTTCAAACTTTTAAAATTGAATACCAACGTGACACATAAAGTATAAAACAATCAAGTTATCAAATCTCTATACATAGTATAATATCATACACACTATGAACGAAAAAAAAAAGAAAAAAAAAAATACTGTTATGAACTCATATATATATAATATCATATGATACATAACTAACATGAATTTAAAATCATGTAGGACAGATCACATATTCCAAATACAGACTTATAGAAAATATACAATAACACGTATATATTATAAATATATGCTAACCTATTACTCAAAGATAACGTGTGGCATGATTGTTGATGGTGAAGGCTCTGAGGATGGCTGAGCATGCAGGCGATGACAACACGTGTAGAGAGATATGTGCATGAGAGGAGGAGAGAAAAACACGGAGGGAGAGGGATGAGTTGGATGTGGTGGGTGACGAAGCGATGGGAGGTGGAAGCACGGTAAAAGAAGGGAGAAAATAGGTGGATCTGTAGAAAGAAAAATGGAAGAAGGAGGAGGAAGAAAACTTAAAATGAGGAATGAGATTGGAAGTGACAGCAGTTTGCAATATGAAAGAAACGAAGTCAAACAAGGTTATAAAGGCAAAATAAATAAAGAAAAGAACCGTTGCATACGAAACGTATACAATAAATATGAATTGATTTGAATAGTAATGGTCAAATTCAGCTGAAAAGATTAAAGCGAATAAATACGGAGCATTGGTTATGGTAAAGTAACGCACAAAATTAGGGGAATAACAAAGGAAAGGACTGGTCAAAATAAATGAATGTAAACGTGCAACGAATATAAAAATCTATATAATTGAACCGATGGAAACGAAGGAAGCAAATAAAAGAAAGGAAACGAAGGAAAAAAATGAGCTGTGTCCCGAGCATAAATAAAGGTGGTAACGTATGAGAGGAATGAGAAAAACAAACGGGCACAATTTGAAATCAATGCAATAAAACGGCCAAAAGCTGATTTTTAGGAAAATTATTAAAGAAATATTCCTTGGGCTGCGCGTTTGAGATCCGAAAAGGCATGGAAATCAAAAGGTTATAATTTAGATTGGAATGAAAACGTACAGGAAATAATAAAGGAAAAAAAAAATGCGAAATAATCATATAGCATTTATTACGTTTCAAACTTTTGACATGGCATGGGATGGAAACAGCTGTACGCTAATTGAGAAGCTATTAAAGCAATTTATCATTAGTGGCATGTTATACGTTTTTATATTTATTTATTTCCTAGATCTCAATTCATATCTGATTATACTATGCAGATTTATCTTTATTATTAAACGTTCAAAAAGAATAAAACGTATACAAATTTTCTTGATTTTCGAAACAAAATTAACAGCTAAAAGATGATGAAGGGACAAAATATAAGAAAGGGAAAGAGATGAATGCGTACAATTATTTATAAGAAAAGAGAGAGAAAAGAAAAACCCACAATTAAAAATGAATGAATGAACGCTGAAAGTCAGTCAGGAATATAGAAGGTACAATATGAAATAATGGTAATCACAACTACTTTTTTTAATGCAGACCTTAAATCAACCCTTAAAACATATACTTCATATATGTAGTTAAATATAGTATATACTTCTCTTTTTCTTTGGTTCATATGATATATGAAACCCTTAACTATCGTATTTATAGCTGACGACATATGTATAGATATACTAAATATGCACTAAAATAAACTGGAAATGGTGACACAAAAACCCAAAATCAAATATATATATATATTTAACATGACTAGAAATCAAACTTCAGTAAAACTATATACTAGTATCAAGACTAACATATATATATAGCTATTATAACACATATAAATTAAATAAAACTTGGTATAAATACGCTTTACTATATATACACTTCAAATAGACCATCATACATATACAGTGGTTTTCCAAAATAACTATATATGGAACGTACTCAACATACTTAAAATTTACACACCTTGCTGAAAAGCAAAAGGAGACCGTAAATTTATTACCCACGCTATTGATATTTATACCCAATAGAAATGAACTATGCTACCAAATTTACATCAAACTTAACTTATATTATAGTATAAATAATAGTTTATAAAGTTTTTGTACTAGATCTTATAGGTATAACCACAACCAAACTTTAAAATATATGTACACAGCTCGTACTACAAATCATTAATATACATAACATATTTTCTTTCCTTTTTCAAAATTTTATTATTAATAATTTCTCAAAATCCAATTCAATACGTTAAATACCAATTAAAAATTGCTAAAATTTTATGGGTCGTTACACTCTCCCCCACTCAAAACTTTTCGTCCCCGAAAAGGAATAAAGTAGGAGAATAGAAACAACCAGATGAAAAATTTAGACTTTGAAAAACAAATTAAAAAAAATTTATTTAAAACCATATACTTTTTCTTTTGTTATTATTTAAATTGATTAATATTTAATAGATTACTCATTTTATCAAATCCATTCAATTAAGAGATCAATTATTTATAAAACACTAATTTTTCTCTCTTATTAAACCAGGTAGAATATAAATAAACAATGTTTTAAAGGATATATTCAAAAGAAGGAAAGAAGGAAAGAAGATAGATTCGGAAAAGAGAATATAGTTGAATAAATAAAGCAGGGCAGATAAGGTAGATTCAAAAGAATAGAATCGGGCAAGAATCGTACATTTCAAACCATGAGAGTTTCAATTTCAAATATTAACACAAAATTTCTTTGTTGGAAATACTTTTATAATAAATACCTTTTATATCGAAATAAATCTTTTCTTTCAAAAATATTTTTATAACTCGATGTTTCAACAAGTTTATCCTCGTTCTTGCAGACTCTGGCCATGCGTTGATCAGGCGCAAAGCTAGAATTCTTCAAGTACTTAGTAGACCTGTTTCAACAACCAGTGAAAATACTTGAAAAAAACTTTAAAAACAGATATGGAAAGTACAATCCAAACAAAACAACCAAACCAAAACCTTTGTCCGATCATGGTTCGCAGATACACAATGGTTACGCCTGGGTCCCCCAGGAAACAATCCATATCCGTAAGCTTTCTCAGCCCTGCGAGTTACGCCATGATGACTAGTAGAGTGCAGGATACACAATGGTTATGCCTGGATCCCCCAGGAAACAATCCGTACCCCTAGGCAAGACTCAGCCAGGCACTTGCGCTACTATTCGCGACCTACACAGATTGCAGGATACACAATGGTTACGCCTGGATGCCCCAGGAAACAATCCGTACCCCTAGGCAAGACTCAGCCAGGCAATTGCGCTGTGCATTCACGAGAGAAAAAAAAACCATGGGTTACGCCACGGTGGGAAACACTCGAGTATTACATCCGGAAAACCGAAAATCAGAGAGAATAATATCGATAGAATGAATCCACGATGTGGCCACAAAGCGGATATCAAGCAGAAGGCACTTTCCATATCTTTACTTCGAAAATATATATCATATAGTACCTTTTCAAATCACTTTCAAATATTGTACTTATATAAAGTCCATATATATAGGATTCCTTTCTCAAATCGAATACTTTCCAAATCAATAGTAGATCAAATCATACTTATATAGATTTCGATTAAATAAAATCTCTTTCCAAATTGAGTACCTTTCAAATCAATAGATTTCAAATCAACCTCATACTTATACAATCCATTTTATATAAGTTCGACCACTCCCAAATCAAGTGCTTAGTAATCTAAGGTTCTCAATTTCAAATTATTTCAATACCAATTCAGTTTCAAAATCATATATGATTTCACCAAATTTTCTTCCAAATTAAATGTCTGAATTTCAAAGTTCCCAAAATAATAGGTGTAGAAAATTATCCCAGTTTCCAAATTAAAATAATTCAAGTCAAACAAATTCATTTCCAAAATCACCATATAAGTACTGGGTTTTTTTTTTCAATTTAATTTTCAAAACCAAATATTTTTCTCAAAATCAATTATATTCAAAATGGTTTCCAAATTTATAATTATCCCTTTAAAACCTTTAAACTATTTACTTCGATTTGAAATATCCAATTTACCTTTTTGAAAACCATTATTTAAAACTAAAATTCTTTCAAAACATATAAAAACTAAATTCCATATTAGTATAATTAAAATAGCCATATTCTCTTACTTAATAAAAGGTTTAACCTCATACAACAAAACTTGCATACTTTATCAAATATTTTATACCTTTCGAAATATCTTGGTTTTTAAACCTTTAAACCTTGATTTGGAAGTGCTCGAACCTTCAAAATAGTCGGTGAAAATCAATTTCAAATCCAAGAGATGGAAATCAATTTTTATAAATAGAGTTATTCTAAGTCAAATCAAAAACTCGAGGACTGAACACCGGTCTTACTTCAAATTGTTTCAAATATATACATATATCTTTCGAAAATATCAAATTATACTTCGGAATTTGAAATCAAAAACGGTTTTACAAAATCACTCGCATAGCGAAGCTATTAAAGTGGCCTCTCCCCCACTCTGAAACTCGAAAATCAATGTCGATGATGCGTGCACTCATCACCGAAATTATTCTCCAGCGACATAAGTGAGTTCTGGACTTCTATTTTCTTGAAAACTTCTTTGAAATTTCTTCAAAATTATTGGAATTCATTTGAATTCATTTGAAATATTTCTTATTCGGAAAAATACTTTTAAATCGTATTATTTATATATAATTTCCAAAATCTTAAAACCAATTTCAAAATACCGGAATTCAATTCTCGAATTTCAAATTTAACACTTCAATTATAAATCATTTTTATATAAATCAATTTCTTATAATTTTTTCAAAATTTCAAATCCTTTCAAAACCCTTTTTATATAGAATAACATTTCTTATTTGCTTTATATATAGGTATATAATCTCTACCGAAAACATTTTCTTTATATATATAGAATAAAATCATAGTTATCAAAATAATAATTTCGGTATAAACAATTTCTAAAATACAAACAAAACCCGATTTTCAAAGGATGATTTAAGGATGGATTTCAAAACAAAGATAGAGATTTAATTTAAAGGAACTCTAATCAATAGAATCCTGATTCGAAGATAGACTCGATCGAAGATGAGATAATTAAGTTACAAAATAGAAGATGGATATACTTCTATAAATCGCGGGCGACCTTTACCTGTCAACCGTGATTCCAAAATTAGATCGGTGTAGAATTCTGAGGCAATTCGACATTCGATCGTCGGAGATATAGAATTCGGCATAACAAGATATATCAGCATCGTAAACCGAGGATACAGGAATCTTCGGTGAGTCAATGCCAATTGAAAAGGAGTTTTCACCCCCTTTACAAATCATTCAATGGAGTAATGGGATACTCCAGAATCAAACGAATATAAATAGGGAGAGACAGAATGAATTTCGAAACCGAGGGACATTCCAAAACTCAAAGGAAATTGAGTCAAAAAGGAAGATATTCAACTCGAACGAAAGTGATTCTGTAAATAAATTTACCATATATGCTAAGTTTTGCCTAGAGCCAAAGCTCTGATACCAACTGTAACGGCCCGCTATTTTGGACCATTCAAATCGACAATAAAACCGTACATGTCCGACTTGAATAATTCAAAATACCGAATTGTTAATAAAAATTTGGCAAAACTTAAAATATACAGTAAATAAATCAATCATAGATCACTTACACAGAGTAATACAATGCAGCGGAATAGATAAAGAATAGTAGTTTATGAAGCTACTATATACATTGGAGATAGAAATAAATACAATTGAATATCTTAGATATAGTGAAGTCTCCAGTATGCGCAGATGACTTCTCTGAACAAATCAACAGGATGACTGAAAGGATAGATAGCTGGATCTTCAAGCAAGGCTCCAACTTCGAAGGTGAGTCTCAAATGCTGTATCACTCAGTCTGACCCGAGCGTAAAGCAAAACACAAAACACTCGAGTCAGGATTAACATTCTTATATCTATAAATCTAACTCAAGTGAAATATCAACTGAAATATAATTAACTCAAAGAATGTTTGGAATAACCATCCTCTAAGGGTCCATGGAACTATCTACAGGGTAGAAATATACACTATAACACCGTGGTTCTTTCATCTTAATTTATACTTCAAAACCAAAACATCATTTTCACTCCAAATATCTCTATATTTCCCAAATAGTGTTTATATATATTAAATAATTTATACAGTAAAGTATTTTCAATTCCCTCAACTTAACAAATCGTTTCAACATTAACCCAACCTTCCCATTCAAATTAAATTCAAATCCCAATTTATCAATCTCAAATTCAAATTTGAAATCACAAAATACCCCCTTTATATTCCAATATATTTCAAACTTTAAGTATTCAACGTTTCAAACTAATTTTTATTCAATTTAGCTTCTAAATAATAAATTCAAATTTAGTTCAACCTAAATTTATATTTTAATTCAGTTTAGTTTCTAAATAACAAATTCAACTATATTTATTTCAAATACAGATCTAAATCTCGAAATCGCCATTTAAATTCCAATATAGCTCAAAGCTTTAATATTTACAAGTTCAATTCAAGTCGATTTAATTAAATAAATCCTTATTTAAATACCATTTTTAATAAACCCAAATGTACCTCCCAATCCTATTTTTTCAATTTATTACGAGAAAGATCTATTTGAAATATAGATTTCCATAGATACTCAACTATATTATATGTATTAAATCAATCTAATTTAAATCAAATATTACAACTAAATCTATATATAAAATTTCCATTTATATAATATCTTAAGAATCAAAATTTATTAAACCGTATATTTCTTTCCAAAATTATAGAAATAATTTCAAAATATTTATATGGACCAACGGTGTCTGTATATATATTTCCTACCATATAGTCAAGTGCTACGGATATTTATCATTTCAATCCGTACACTAAATATATTCGGGTGGATATCATTTCAACCCGAAATCCAAAATTTTAAATTAAATCAAAAATCGCTTGGGTCTATCATTTCAACCCGTAACGAAATTATCCTATTCTAAAGTCCGTTCGGGTATGTATCTTTTCAACCCATAGTGATTTCTATACTAATAGGGAACTTGCAGAGTGATAACAGATATGAAAATAATAATAACAACAAGCATATATCATCAAAATAAATATAAACAATAAGATATGGTATCATATCCCATAAGTGAACAGTTACCGATAAAAGCATATATAACAATTTAAATCTAACAGCAGCATATTTCAATTGTCATTTCAATTGAAATTAAATTTAATAAATAAAATAACGTTAATCGTGAGTGATTGCTCACCTTTCGAGGCTAGAGATATATGATGATGAAATAAGCTACGAAATCCAAAGCAACGCTGGATGGACAAGATTTGATGCAGAAAATAGGCACGACGGACAAGGCTGATAATGGGAAATCGATGAGAATGAATCGAATCAATTTTGATATTACAGAAAAAAATATAAATTATTATGATATTAATTCTCCCAAAACCAATTTTCAAATTAAAAATGTATATTTAAAATCTATATATACCTATATGTAATTTAAACATAATTCGTCCAAAAAAAAACCATTGTATTATATTTTATAGTCAATAATTATTATAAAAACAATATAACCACTTATTGTAATATATATTACTAAAAAAAAAACCCATGAAAGCAACCTATATATGTTCATAATAAAAATGTATATATAGAAATTCCAAATGCATAGCCTATATTCGGTTATATATATATATATTACGTAAGTCTGAAACAAACACCTAAACGCATATATATGTCTCGAGATTTATAAACAACAAAATACTTATAATGACACATGCACTCATATACTTATATAGACTGTGAACAAGTATACATACTATGCCGTATAAAATCCAACACTAAAAAAAGTAAACTCACACTGAAAACATTTTAGTCAATTATTAAATATATATATTAACTAGCGTATAAAACTAACGTATCCTGTAACTTTATAATATATAAGCTATATCAGATATGAAACTATCATTATATCAGATATATAAATAGTTAAACATTTTATACAAAACTATCATAACTTTATTAAATTAAACATACATTACACACTTACACAAATAGACCGTAAACTGTAAAACTTCACCCATTTTAAAGTGGTAACAATACGCTTGCTAAAAATATAACCCACATAGCTCGTACTTCCCTATAAAACTATATAAATATTTGTAAGCTAACCATTAATATAGTCTAATTCACAATATGCATACCTTTATAACTTTAAATCAAATGTGTATATATATACTTATAACCAGTTATTCACAAAATACATAGCTTTAAACATATCATATATTTAAATACATATACAATCGACTGATAAGATGAGTATGCTTTACGTTTTATATATGTACTAACTTTTTATATAATATTTATATATACACTTATCAAATTTTATAACATGCGAACAAAATTTTATATTATATAGAATCTGAAAACTGCAAACATTTCATACTTGGAACCATACTATATTTATAAGATGTATATATGATATCTTAAATCAAAAAAAAAACTTACTTTGCTATAATACATACAATATTACTGCATAGATATACATTACTGACATATATTAAACTATATATTAACTAATATATAACCTTCAAACTTTTAAAATTGAATACCAACGTGACACATAAAGTATAAAACAATCAAGTTATCAAATCTCTATACATAGTATAATATCATACACACTATGAACGAAAAAAAAAAGAAAAAAAAAAAAAAATACTGTTATGAACTCATATATATAATATCATATGATACATAACTAACATGAATTTAAAATCATGTAGGACAGATCACATATTCCAAATACAGACTTATAGAAAATATACAATAACACGTATATATTATAAATATATGCTAACCTATTACTCAAAGATAACGTGTGGCATGATTGTTGATGGTGAAGGCTCTGAGGATGGCTGAGCATGCAGGCGATGACAACACGTGTAGAGAGATATGTGCATGAGAGGAGGAGAGAAAAACGCGGAGGGAGAGGGATGAGTTGGATGTGGTGGGTGACGAAGCGATGGGAGGTGGAAGCACGGTAAAAGAAGGGAGAAAATAGGTGGATCTGTAGAAAGAAAAATGGAAGAAGGAGGAGGAAGAAAACTTAAAATGAGGAATGAGATTGGAAGTGACAGCAGTTTGCAATATGAAAGAAACGAAGTCAAACAAGGTTATAAAGGCAAAATAAATAAAGAAAAGAACCGTTGCATACGAAACGTATACAATAAATATGAATTGATTTGAATAGTAATGGTCAAATTCAGCTGAAAAGATTAAAGCGAATAAATACGGAGCATTGGTTATGGTAAAGTAACGCACAAAATTAGGGGAATAACAAAGGAAAGGACTGGTCAAAATAAATGAATGTAAACGTGCAACGAATATAAAAATCTATATAATTGAACCGATGGAAACGAAGGAAGCAAATAAAAGAAAGGGAACGAAGGAAAAAAATGAGCTGTGTCCCGAGCATAAATAAAGGTGGTAACGTATGAGAGGAATGAGAAAAACAAACGGGCACAATTTGAAATCAATGCAATAAAACGGCCAAAAGCTGACTTTTAGGAAAATTATTAAAGAAATATTCCTTGGGCTGCGCGTTTGAGATCCGAAAAGGCATGGAAATCAAAAAGTTATAATTTAGATTGGAATGAAAACGTACAGGAAATAATAAAGGAAAAAAAAATGCGAAATAATCATATAGCATTTATTACGTTTCAAACTTTTGACATGGCATGGGATGGAAACAGCTGTACGCTAATTGAGAAGCTATTAAAGCAATTTATTATTAGTGGCATGTTATACGTTTTTATATTTATTTATTTCCTAGATCTCAATTCATATCTGATTATACTATGCAGATTTATCTTTATTATTAAACGTTCAAAAAGAATAAAACGTATACAAATTTTCTTGATTTTCGAAACAAAATTAACGGCTAAAAGATGATGAAGGGACAAAATATAAGAAAGGGAAAGAGATGAATGCGTACAATTATTTATAAGAAAAGAGAGAGAAAAGAAAAACCCACAATTAAAAATGAATGAATGAACGCTGAAAGTCAGTCAGGAATATAGAAGGTACAATATGAAATAATGGTAATCACAACTACTTTTTTTAATGCAGACCTTAAATCAACCCTTAAAACATATACTTCATATATGTAGTTAAATATAGTATATACTTCTCTTCTTCTTTGGTTCATATGATATATGAAACCCTTAACTATCGTATTTATAGCTGACGACATATGTATAGATATACTAAATATGCACTAAAATAAACTGGAAATGGTGACACAAAAACCCAAAATCAAATATATATATATATATATATATATTTAACATGACTAGAAATCAAACTTCAGTAAAACTATATACTAGTATCAAGACTAACATATATATATAGCTATTATAACACATATAAATTAAATAAAACTTGGTATAAATACGCTTTACTATATATACACTTCAAATAGACCATCATACATATACAGTGGTTTTCCAAAATAACTATATATGGAACGTACTCAACATACTTAAAATTTACACACCTTGCTGAAAAGCAAAAGGAGACCGTAAATTTATTACCCACGCTATTGATATTTATACCCAATAGAAATGAACTATGCTACCAAATTTACATCAAACTTAACTTATATTATAGTATAAATAATAGTTTATAAAGTTTTTGTACTAGATCTTATAGGTATAACCACAACCAAACTTTAAAATATATGTACACAGCTCGTACTACAAATCATTAATATACATAACATATTTTCTTTCCTTTTTCAAAATTTTATTATTAATAATTTCTCAAAATCCAATTCAATACGTTAAATACCAATTAAAAATTGCTAAAATTTTATGGGTCGTTACATGGCTATTTTGACTCGCCAAATTTAAATTAAAAATAATTCGATGTGTTTCGAGCTGCCACGATCAAACGATAACTCCGATTGACACGAAATTTGAAATCCGGTAATAACTAACTATTACGGATCCAATGGAACTGGTTTCGTTAAATTCTGAGACTGTTCAAAAATTGACTATTTTCACTAGTCGATTTTAATATTAAAATATTCAATTTTCACAAATTAACTTTTAATTCGATTTTAAAAGTTCTAAAATATCGTTCTAACTCCCATATGATAAAATAAAATTTTACAAATCATTTTCAATCATATTTAACCCAATTTTCAATTATTTCCATAATTTAACGTATTAAATTATCGATTTAATAATCCAATTAAATCCAATAATTCAAATAAAAATTTATTTGACTTATAAATTCACTTATTAATATTTAAAATTAATTAAATATTTAAATTTTATTTAATAAAAATTCTGGGTCGTTACAATCTTCCCCCCTTAAAAGAATTTCGTCCTCGAAATTACAAGTAAGAAAAGTTATATAATCTATTAATTTTCCCAAAATTCATAGTTAAACTTCTTACAATAACTTACTAAGTTTTCCAAATCATACTTAGTTATCTTTTCAAAAACAATCTATATCATTTAACTTTCAATTCAAAATCAAAGTTAAAGTTTTCAAAATTTTCCAATTTTCTCAAAATTTTTCTAATGCCTTAAATTTCCGGAAAAATTCGCCATAGTCTCCTTTGCGCGGCTCGATCCGAAAAAAATGACAGTATATATATCACAAATATACATCTCATCAAGTAATGAGGCATCCCGCAGGGAAAAAAGTGTAAAAGTACGATATTTAATCCGAGATATGTACCTTATATTTTATTAGCGAGCAAATACGGCTAATATAGCGCGAAAGCGAGCTCCAAATGCGAAGCAAACGCGATCCGCACCTACTAATCACTCAACAAACAACATGAGAATCATGCATATAGATAATAATATCGATATACATCATATAGCAACATAATAACTATATATGTCACATAGCAAATGCAACAAACAACAAATGCCAACATCAACCATCAACCAACTATCATCCAACAAATTCATAATCAATATATTCATTTATATTCTCATTAATATTCAATGAAATAGGTTTTCAATTTAATCACCTTTGATTCATTAATAGTGGATG
Organism: Allium cepa; assembly: GCA_030765085.1. Taxonomy (NCBI): domain Eukaryota; kingdom Viridiplantae; phylum Streptophyta; class Magnoliopsida; order Asparagales; family Amaryllidaceae; genus Allium; species Allium cepa. Next base: position 589,742,142 of record CM060937.1, read on the forward strand.
TTCTTACTAACATTCATTTTCAATTTACTTATATTCACTAATTCATATTCAAGTTGGTTCACTTCCAAATCAAATTCAATTCTATTTAAGATTCACTAACTTCCAATTGAATTTCAATTACATAGCTTTCAATTTCACTAATTCACTTTCATTAATACTTAATGAATTATATACAATCAATTAACAATCATATATCAACCAATGTATATATAATTACAACCAAATTCCTTTACTTACAATTGGTTTAATTAAATTGATTTTCATTCAATTATTCAACTTTCTAATAACATTAGATTTTAATGAATTACACTTATAATCATTATTTCATATCAACTTAATTTACATTCAATTGATTATTATTCAATCCATTCATTCAATTCTATTACAAAAGTTGAATTTCATTTATATAACTCAAGTTCATATCTATCACTTAATTTTATTAATTTACTTTGATACTAATATCAACTTCATTCCATATCACTTAAGTTATATTCCATTTAACTTTAAATTCATTTTTACTTACAACTCATATTCATATATATATTCATATAGTTTCACTTCTCATATATATAAGTTTATTTCACAATTGTAAATCACTTTAATTATAATTCAATTCTTATAATTCTTTTGCTTACAATTGTTCTTTAATTTAGATTATTCAAACAACTAAACAATCAACTTATATACACTTTAATAATTCTGAAAAATTATTTCTTTATATATAAAATATAATCAAGGTAAAATTATTTCGTTTACCCAATTTTAAAACAATATTATGTCGAATTGTTCTATTCAAGTGTTTATAGATCCCTATCAACAACGTTAATTATTCGTATTAACCAGAATCTATATACCACTCAACAAACCAATCATCACAATATAAAACAATTTTATATATTCACTAACAAATACGCTCTCATAGCTATTATTACACTCAAATTCATTCTAGAGTACTACTGACTCTATCTCTAATGAATTATACCCAACAGAACCATGGTTGTCGCTTAACCATCAGCTCTGATACCAACTGTAAAGACCCGTAAATCCGTACTCCTTGAATAGACACTAATCTCCTTTGTTTAATTCAAGATGAACGAAAATACGAACCCTTAGGGGTTTAAGAAAAATTTAAGAAAAGAAAAGGAAGAAAAGAAGAGAGAAAAAGGTAGAAGATGGAGGGAAAAGAAAAATAGAAGATAGAACAGAAAGAAAACAGAATATTTTAAAATAGAAGAAAAAGAGAATAGAGAATGGAAAAAAAATAGAAAACAACAGAATCTCACAATTCGCAGCGGAACAACATATAATAATAAATGAATAATCTTTAAACAAAGAACTATATCAGTTATTACATTTTATACATTTCATTACATCATATCATCAGAGTGTACAACAACAACAAAATACAGTGCAGCGGTAAAAGAAATACTATATAGACTAGTAATACGCCGTGCCATCCAGCTTGCCTCCAGCAACTCCAGAATATCCAGAATATCCTGATAAACCTTAACTCTTGACTGCCCGTGTGGAAATTGGTGGGCACCCAGAGTTTAGGAAGGAAAACAATAAACTCCAAGTCAGTAATGTGACTGGTGTGAGAACTCAAAATAGTTTATTTATCTTTAAAATCAAAATAGAGGAATATTTTTAAATTCAATTCGCAATGCTTTTAAAAATGAGACTACCATAAGGCCTCTCGCACACACACACATGCAAACGCAGAATCGGAGGAGATTTCTCCTTATGATAGTCAAAGATGCTTGATACGCATTTAAAATAACATTTGATATTATTACTAGTGCATAGTGTAGAGAAAATTCATTTCGAAAGTAGAATATACATCTTAGCCAACATACGACCATTATCGTATGCCTACTATAGCTACCATCCAAACAGTGGTGACCACCATAAGTGAATGGCAGGTTCTACAACTAATACTGTACAAGTTTCGTATTGGGAATTGGATTTCCAACAAATGGTCAGGCTAAGGAACTTCCCATTGCCACATGAGAATGCCTCTGGAAAGACATCCCCGAGAACCAAACCGGAACTCTGCCAACACAAGGCCGGGTTACCCCTAACTGGGTAACTACTGACACGAGCACGCCATTCCCCGATCGTAAACGACCTTTCTCACGGGATCCCGAAAGCCAACAACCACAAAGTAATAAATTCGTAGTAACCACATAGGTTAAATATCTGGGCTCCATACCATGATACACCTCTATCCAGAAGGAAATGTACATACCCTAAAGGGTGCTACCCCTCATAACCTTGCCGCATCTTTCCTGTTTTGACCATTTCCGGGGTGTGAGGTTCGACGAAGTCACGTCCACAAAAACATACTTTATACAAAAGCCATGCTTTGGGTCAATAAATGATCAACACAATGATCACCAGGATAGACGATCAAATAAACGATCCTATCACAATAATCAACACAATGATCATTTCAGCAACACTCAGCATGTCACATTACCAAATTGGGAATATATCGCTGATAACTTCAACTATATAACCTCTGAGCTCGTACGTCTCAGAGAAGGGTGTTAAGCTAAAAGAATAAATTCTCCGCCACCACAGAAATATATTTGAAAGAAATCGGCTTTACATCTCAACTTGTAATGTCAGACACACAATCCATACAAGTCTGTTCTGGGTTCGAACAGAACCAAAGGCACTTACAAAGAAGTCCTTGCAATCCGGATATTCACAATCCTGATCGGATTCACCATCACATATGGAGAACTCAATACCTTAGGTACTCGGTGCAGAGTAAATCGACAGGTCATCCTATCGCTCTCGCAAATACCGGGTCTTCAACACCGATCTTCAATGCAATTATAACGACGTATCACATATTTGGAATGGGTTATACGACCCCATGGTCCTTTCCCGGTTAACCCGAATAGTGAGCGCTTATTCAAAAATAAGTGTAGCATTCACATTCAAACAAAACACATCAAATACCCATTCAAAGGGAAATATTGATAGTCGGCTATTGAACTATCAATTGATATGCACAACATCACTAGTTTCCAAATAATTTTCCAAATTATTTACTTTCCAAAAATGTCTTTACAAGATATATAATTTCAACACTTCAAAAATAAATCAATATTTATTTTCATACAAATTCCACTTCCTTTTATAAACTCCTTAGTGAATTTATATTCCAAAATATTCATGCATATACGATTTCAATTATCCATTTTCAATTTATCTTCAAAAAGATAAATTCTCAAAACGTTTCATTTCACATTGGAAAAACATTTCCATACTTATTTATAAATAAGTAATTCATAAATCTTTTTATCTTCAACCTTGGAAAATATTCAATATACTTAAATCGAGATTAAGTATATATTTCATTCTTTAAGGAAATCATTATCTTAAACATATTTATTTGGGCCAAAACGAATGTTGTGTAAAACATCGTTACGACGTCCCAAAATCACTAGTATAGGGATTCGAATTTAAAATAGATATATAAATCCCAATACTATACAAAACATTTCCTTTCGGAAATCATTTGCTATAACAACAGTGTTATAGTCCACTATTTCCTTTTCATTTCTCGAAAACGTCTATTTCAACAATTAATGTTGAAATCTATGGTTTCGAATCTCAACACATTTAAAACATCGTTAGATCGTTTTAATTCTATTTAAAATATCCAAATCCAAAACAATTTCTTTAACGTGTTATTCACTATTCAAAAACGTGAATATACTACGTTAACAACTTTTCATCCTTTTATTCATTTTATTTCAAAGGATTATTCACAGTTAAAAACGTGAATATAACTCCATACATAAGTTATAATAATTTACTTATCAAAATAAGTCATTTCGAATTTATAAAACAACGTTTATAAATTCCATTTCTATTTATTTATAAAAACTTCCTTTTTATAAATTCCGTTATTAACCTACTCCAGTTTATAACTAAATTATAAACTAAACGTTCATATTATAAGTTAAATACTTATAAAACGATTATTTTACAAAATCGTTCTTTTTAACTTCCCAAATTATAAATCTTATAACTTATAAGATTCATTCATTTATCCAAAATCATTATTTTAATAACTTAATAAATTTTATAAACTTACTGCTTATAAAATTCCATTTATAACTTCACCGTATAAAATTCTATAAATTCCATTCAATTATGAAATTCATTTTCACTTCATTCAAACACTTATAAAAAATCGTTTTATAATGTCCATATTTCAATTTATAAATATCCATTTATAAATCTCTTAATATAAATCAATTTATATTATCCTTTTAAAACATATTTAATCTCCTTTATAATTTCACCATTTTTGATTCATAAAATAATTAAATTTTATAAATCCTATATTTAAACTTTTCACAATGAATTCTAAAATCCCGATTAAACTATTTTATAAAATCGTTAGCATCATATTCTCAAAAATCAGTTTTTAACTATTTTTCTCAAAAAATCATAATTTTTATAACATAAAAATTATAACGTTTATTTATTTAAAATGAATCAATTCCAAAAATATTTTATAAACGTATACTTTCAAAAATCACTTTGAAATCATTTTAAAATTCCAAATTTGGTCCAATGATGCTACACACCAAATAGCCAATCACGACTACAACGATATCATATATCAATATGAAAATCAATCAAATATCAAAATATCTGAAATCAAATAAATACTGTTGAGGAATCCAGTTGGATCCCTCCAACCTGTTTTCCTGCATCCACAAACATTAGCACAATACCAATTTCGCTCCAGTACGAAATTATCGCGGTATATGTTCTTATTAAATATTATCCGCTTAATAACGGCGCAATAGGGTCTCATCCGCTAAACAAAAAATGCGGGAAATCAATAACTCCAATATATACATATGCCAATATATATATATATATTGCTATTATATATAATACCAATTTCACTGTTTATGAAATATTCGCGGTATATGTTTTTAATAAATAACATCCGCTTACTAACGGCGTATAATGTCTATTTTAACAATCAATAGATATCAATCAACATTCAAACATGCATTCAAATATTTTAAATCTAACTATTTAAAATAAAATCGAAACTGATTCGATTGAGTGAGAAATTCTCACCTTGATTTCAATTTCGTTTTAGCGATTTATTTCGAATAAAATTAAACGGACGTTTAATTTTACCCAAAATTCTCACTAACTCCAAACGACTCCAAACCAACTCCATCGCGTAGTGCTCGTCCATACGATTCCAACGCAACTGGTTTCGTGTGTTTTCGACCTCGTATGAAAAAGTTATGAATTTTTGAAGTTTAAACAATTTTTATATATATAATTACAACATTTTTTTTATAATTTTAAACCTATCACAGTTTCTGGCCATTGGATCCAAGCCTCCCCCATCATCACCGTCCCTTGCTTCTCCCCCAACTCGCGTGTTTCCTCTCCCAGAAACAAATACACGCAACATGTACCCATACAACTCAAATTAGGTTTAAACTTTGCACCACCCACAAGCATCGATACTCCATCATACCACCGCCATCTCGAAGCACTCGCTCGGCTCCATACTCGGCTGAAACACCATAGAGCTCGGCCCCTTATATGGCCTTGAATTGCGTGCGCAAGTGCAGGTCTTTGAAGACGATTTGCCGCCAATCCATCGCACCAAATCAAATCATAACCGTTGAAGAGCTAGTTCACAACATGATCTACAAGTTTCATGTTGAAGGATTCTTGAATTGGTTGATGGATTTGGAGGAATTTGAGGAGATAGAACTGTAAATTTCGGCCATTCATTTCTGGTGGAGGCGGCTAGGGTTTGATTTGTTATATTTTTTTTTTAATTAATGAAGGGTAGAGGGTGCATTTATAGAGAAAAACGAAACACTATTCATTCCGGAAATTCCGAACTCCGATTTACGCGCCGAAACTGACGTACCTAGGGTTTACCCCGCGTTCTGGACACAATGGAACAGGTTTCGAAAGCTAATTCAGAAGTATGTGCAAGTTATGGCTATAAACGCTCAATTTGTATTAAACCGATTTAACTCGATTTCTAGGTGTTTTAATTCGTACTGGACAAACGGTAAATCCAATCGACACGAAATTTGAAACCTTACAATAATATCACATTACGGATCCAATGAAACTGGTTTCGTCGAAATCCGAGACTTTTTGAAAAATGGCTATTTTGACTCGCCAAATTTAAATTAAAAATAATTCGATGCGTTTCGAGCTGCCACGATCAAACGATAACTCCGATTGACACGAAATTTGAAATCCGGTAATAACTAACTATTACGGATCCAATGGAACTGGTTTCGTTAAATTCTGAGACTGTTCAAAAATTGACTATTTTCACTAGTCGATTTTAATATTAAAATATTCAATTTTCACAAATTAACTTTTAATTCGATTTTAAAAGTTCTAAAATATCGTTCTAACTCCCATATGATAAAATAAAAATTTACAAATCATTTTCAATCATATTTAACCCAATTTTCAATTATTTCCATAATTTAACGTATTAAATTATCGATTTAATAATCCAATTAAATCCAATAATTCAAATAAAAATTTATTTGACTTATAAATTCACTTATTAATATTTAAAATTAATTAAATATTCAAATTTTAATTAATAAAAATTCTGGGTCGTTACAAAATTAATGTACTTCGCTTATATTCAATTTGGTTTAACACATTTAATTTCAATTGGTTTAATATTCAATTTAGATTGAATTCTAGTATTTTCTATATTCACATTTTTATACAACACTTCCAATATTATTATTAATTCACAACTTCTTAACTTAAGTTTTATCCAATACTTAACAACAACATTTTTAATGCTAATCTATTTTACCACTAAAGTTGAATTTTCTTATATAACCCAAGTTCATATTTATTTAACTACTTTAGCCATTAACTTCTTATTGTTCAACTTTACTTTTCATATTCATTTTATTTATCAAAATCAACTTGATTCAACATCACTTAAGTTAAATTTCATATCACTATTCAAATTCAGATTTTGTTTTGCTTAACAAAATTGTCAAACCATTTTAACGATTGGTTTTGCTTACATTTTCCCATTTTCTAAGTTATACAACTTAATTATCTAAACTTCCAAATTCATATTATATAATCACTTGTCTTCTAAGTTTAATTTCCATTTCAATAACTTATATAATCCAGCTAAAATCCCATTCGATTTATTTAACCTTCCTCTAGTTAAAAATCTTTATTTCATAATATAAGTCCAAAACCCATTTCACTTATATTTATCAATTTCAACTTGGATTTTAAATCAAACTCATTTATCACAACAAAACTTCACTTTTCAATTTACTATTGGTAGCAAATCCATCACATAGAAACTTGAAAATGATACTGATGATGTTGCAGTCATCACCTTATTATTTCCCAACAACAGTAGTGAATTGTGCTTTTATTTTTTTTAAAATTCCTTTTTTTATAAATCACATTTAATAAATCTTATTATTTATATAATTTCACTATTTTACTTTACTTACATAAGATCCATTCCAAATTTAATCATCTTATCGAGATTTATAACAATATAATCTCTTTAACTTTGAAAGGCAACTTCCAAAATAAACGGGATTCAAAATTTCAAATTCTTAGTTTAAATTCATTTTTATTTATAACTCATATTTAAAAATATGCTCATTTAGTTTCATTTCTCATATATAAGAAAATTTCACAATTGTAAATCATATTAATTATAATTCTACACTTATAATTATTCATTTATATAGTTTATTCTTTTACAATTGTTATTTCTAATTAGATTATTCAAACAACTTTTATTAACTTATAAATATTTATATTTTCAAACAACCAACAGTCAATTTATATACTTTAGTAATTTTTGAAAAATTATTTCCTTTATATATAAAATATAATCAAGGTAAAATTATTTCATTTACTGAATTTAAAATGATACTATGTCGACTTGCCTTGTTTTAGTGTTTGGAAATCCCTATCAATAAAACGACGTCCCACATACCAACTAGAATTCATAAACAGCTCAGCGGATAATTAAACACAATATAAAACAATTTATGTCACTAACAAATACACGCTCATATATATAATACACTCAAACTCAATCTAGGGTGCTACTGTCTCTATCTATACTGAGTACACATCAAAGCTTAGGAATATACGAAATCTAAGCTCTGATAACAAATGTGACGACCAGCAATTTCGCACCTTTTGAGTCGACAATAAACCACATATGTTCGATCCAAAAAGTGCAGACTGACGGAAAGTCAGAAGAAAGAAAAGAGGAGAGAAGAAGAGAAGAGAAGAAAGAGAGAAGAAAAGACAAAACAGAAAAATACAAAACCTCACGTCACAGTGAAAAACTTATGATATCATATCAATGATCTTTACAAAACAGAAACTGTATATATACATACATCAATCAGAGTTCAACAATCAATCAATAGTTATCAACATGAACAGTTATAATAACCTGTCCTCAGAATTGCTGATAACATACAACAACTAAACAATGCAGCGGATAATCAAAACCGATACGTGTGTATGAAAATGAAGACTTCCAGCTCGCCTGTTGAAGCTCCAAAGCACCAATCTGGACCTGTAAATATACTCGGTCTGACTTGAGCATTGAAAGGGAAGAACACCCGTATCGGTTTGGTAAACCAGCGTGAGAAACACACTCAACTGAATTTATTAAATTACCAAACTTTTCCTTTATCAAAACAAAAGTTTCTCGTAAGACACGTCCACACATAAACACGGATATGTTTTTACCTAACGATAACTAAAATATTTCATATCAAATCATTTGATATTATACTAGTGCCTAGTATATAAATAATATTCAAAATAGCTGAAATTGTTACCATTATTAAATTCCAGCATACTAGGCTCTCTAAATAAAATGGTAGGTGAGTGTAGTTCGAATTTTCATACAAATGACCAGGTGAAGGGGCTACCTTTCGATGGGTACACCTCTAGATGTATATACCAAGGCACAGAACATCAGCCCTCTACGAACATAAACAGGCCAACCTCTATACTAGATGGTACCGAATATGTCATCCTTCAGTCGTTACCCACCTTTTCCAAGGGCCCTTTAGCATACAAACTACAATAATCATATACATGACGTCATAGCATGTAAAGATATATCTAGAAGAGGACGATCATATCCTATTTGGGGATGACCCACTTAAACCTGTTGCATCTAGTCCTATTTCATTCATTTCCGGTTGATAGGACCCGAGGTAATGATTACATTTCACAAATCACTATCACATCACTTTGAATGCCACACGGCCATTTCCTTTGACTACTAATTTCCTTCCACAAAATACAATCCTTAAGCTCATTCGTCTCAAGGAGGGTGTTAAGCTAAGAGAAGTTGCCTTCTCCGCCACCACTGAAGTACGTTTGTAAAAACCAATGTACGTAATCTTTAGAAATGCAATGTCATACAAACATCCATACAAGTTATACAGGAATAGGACAAACCGAAGGTACTTTCCTCCCACATACTGTCGGGAAATCCCTAGGATTAGTAGCAAATAGTCCTTGCATTGGATATTTTACAATGAAGAGACCACTGCTACTATAGGTATATTAGGATTTTAACCCCAAATTATCGACAAGCAGTCTCCCGCTATGAAAATCCAGAATATCAATATCATAAATAACCTGCACAACCGAACGCATATACGTTGGTCCAAAGTGGTTTTCAGGTAAATCTGATCCTGGTCTCTTCATACCAACAATGCAAAAGCATTTCTTAACCCCACACAGGAACGAAGTCTCATAGACTTATCACATCTCCAACTTTCAACTTGCTATCCTTCGAGCCAAGAAGGAAGCTCGATAGATTGCACTGATAATCCACACTACATGAATCAACATCCTTAAAACAAACGATAATCAAGACTACACATAAGGCTATGTACTAAGTGAACGACTAAATAGTTCCTACATCATGTCAAGGAACTAAAATGGGCAAATTTGATAGACGGTTATTTAACTATCAAAGCAAACAAACAAATATTTAGCACCATACGCAATCACTAGGCCCTTTTAATTAATCTTTTATTAATTGAATCATTTACCAAATATTCACTTCAAATTGTCTTTAAAAAGATATATTTCCGAACCATTTCAACATCTCAATATTGAAAAACATTTCCATATACTTATTTAATAATAAGTAATTCACAATTCTCTTTATTTCCAACACTTAGAAAATATTCCATATAATTAAATCATGATTAAGTATATATTTTATTCATTAAGGAAAATTTTCTCTTTAAACATATTTATTTGGATCAAAATGAATGTTGCGTAAAACATTGTTACGACAACCCAAAATCATCAGTATAGGGATTCGAAAATACAGATAGATATAGAAATCCCATATACTATACAAAATGTTTTCTTTCGAAAATCATTTACTATAACAACAGTGTTATAGTCCATCATTTCCTTACTTCTTGAATATGTCTATTTCAATAATGAATGTTGAAACCTATGTAATCGATACTTAACACATTTTAAAACATCTTCAAACCAATTAACAGATTTTATTAACCAGTTCCACTTGCATCTCATTTATATGACGAATCCAAATTATAAGTATATTTACTTATAAATCATCTATTTACAAAATCATTCTTTTTATAACTTCTTAGATTATAAATCTTATCCACTTACAAGTTCATTTATAACTCCATTTTATCATTTACAAAACTCCTTTATAATCCTAATATTTTAATTTATAAAATATCAATTTTATAAATCTTATATATAAACAATTTATAATAAGTCAAAAATCTTAATTTAAACTATTTACCAAATCATTAACTCCATATTTCAAAAATAACATTCTGATTATATTTCCCAAAAATCATAATTTTTATAACATAAAAATTGTAACATTTATTAATTCGAAATATATCCATTCCTTAATAATTAAATATTAATAAAACATCTAATTTCAAAAATCACTTGAAAATCCTTTTTAATTCGAAATCACCACTTTAATATTTTTAAATTATCAAAAATAGTCCCAATGTACCTTGCAACTATGGAACAAAGTTCCTGGACGTTGCGGGTTCGAGTCCCGCAGTTGAGATATGTTTCTCTTAAGGCCTTGAGCGGTCTATCCTCAACAAAGCCGAACATGGTAGAGGATTAATGCTCTTGGCTGGGCTGGCTAAAAAGGAGGGTCAGTGTGGCGGACAGCTGTATCCCCTAGCTCTACTCTCCGGAGTAGGGTTTAATTAAAAAAAAAATAGGCCCAATGTGCAACAGCACTAAGTATATCAATCACAACATCCAAAACATCATATATCATAAGAAAACAGCATATATCACAATATCTGTAACTAAAAAAATACTCGTGAGGAATCCAGTTGGATCTCTCCAACCTGTCACCTGCAACAAATATACGATTAGAATATGTGTACAATGTTCGCTTTGAGGCAGATGCGCGTACAAAAGGTCATCCGCTCACACATGGGAACATATAAAGTCTCATATGCTCCAATGGCCGGAATATATCCAAATACCAATCAATATAGAGATAATATATCATATATCATCTAAACAATCATCAATCATCATAAATAAATATATTTCTTACTTATATAAAAATATCAGTGAGTCAGAAAGAGCGAGTTGTACTCACATTGTTTCCAATAGCAGTTGTAGTGTATTATTCCAAATAAAAGTAAACAGCCGTTTAATTTTATCCAAAATTCACACTAGCTATAATCAATCCAAAACAGCTCTAAAATGTTGTGCTCATTAATACGAACCCAACGCAACTTGTTTCGTCAAAAACGGACCTCATGTGACAATGTTATGTAATTTAAAAGTTTACACAAATTAATATATAATTTAATTTCAATTTCTTTTTTACATTTTTAACCTCAAATAATCGTAACCGTTCGATTTTGATACAACAGATCTAGGCCGCAAGATCTCTCTTCTTTCCCATCATATATTCATGCGAGAAAACACAAAACACACGCCATCAAATTGATTTGCTGCGCCACCCACAGTTGATCGGAACTCGATCGAGCAGCGCCACACGAGAGCTCATCCTCGCCTCCACCTACAGCCACGACGACGTTGAACTAGGATGCCACTTAATGCGAAAATCGCATATGAATGCGACGACTTCTCCAGCCGTTTGCTTCTTGATCGTTGCGCCGCTCTAGATCTTAGCCGTTCTATTTACCGAACTCACCAAGCTCTACAATCTTCCTTTAGAAAAGTTTTTGTAACGACCCAGAATTTTAAACAATTTAATTTGAAAATATTTAATTAATTTTAAATATTTGAATGATGGTTTGGATTGAATTTTCAATATAACTATGGATTTGGCGATTGAATTATAGAATTTAATCTATTGAAAATTGAATAATAATTTGAATCTAAAATTTTAAGCCAATTAAAAATATTTCAAAGGCTTGAAAAAATTTAAATTGATAGTACTGAAGATTATGAAAGCTTCAGAATTGAATTTGAAACTGCTTTGTTCAGTTTTGGAATTTTTATCGTTTGAATTGAATTTTAAAATAGTCGTCCGAGGCACAGTCTCGGAATTCGACGAAACCAGTTCCATTGGGTCCGTAATATTGAATTATTGCCGGATTTCAAATTTCATATTTTTCGGAGTTAATATGTGATTACACGGCGAGTAAACGCGTTGAAAGTTCTATCGAAACAAATTGAATTTTAAATTTAAATTTAAATTTAAAATAAACAACAGCACACCACATTATCTTCCCTAACTCCACGCCTAAAACCATGCCTTAAGTCACGTAGAAAATCACGATAGAAATCGTGGTAAAGATCGTGCTAAGCATGGCTTCTGTAGTTTGAATACCAGATAAATCACGTTCTCTCCTTCATCTTCAAACGAAAAAAATCAGAAGCCAAGAATCAAAAAGAAAATCATGCTCCATTCGTTTAAACCGCCAGTCCCCTCTCTTTCCAATTCAAACCCAAAATCATTTCGAATCCCTAAATTAAGCTAGTCGCGAGCGCGAGCAAAGAGGAGCAGAGCAGGAGGCGACGCGTTTGTTTGGGCGCGTGGAGGAAGGGACGAAGCGGCGGCGTTCGTGATGGGAACGCGGCACGAGGCGATGATGGGGTCGCGAATCGTGATGAAGGCAAGCGGCGCGAGCTCGAGGCGTGGGGTGCCGTGCAGTTCGAGGTTGGAGGAGCAAGCGCGACGCGATTGGCTGTCGAAATTCTTGGAGGCGACGTTGATGGCGGCGGCGACTTCAATGGTGCTCACGTGGGGGAAGCACGAGGCAGCGGCGACCTTAAATGGTTGGCGTGCGATTTGAAGGAGGAGGATGAATCTGGGGTTCGATTTTTACTGTAAGGTAAATTGTTTTTATTTTTATTTTTGATTTAATTTAAATAAACATTTATGCTGTGAAAAAAAAAAGAGAAATTGCAGTAACTTAGTTTTCGGGTTTTTTTAAAATTTTAATGATTTCAAATTTAAATTAATTTAAGTAAAATGTATATAGATTAGAAATAGGATTTTAAAAAGTTTGAAGATTTAAAAATGCAGTTCAATATATATACAGAAAGTTCAAACAATATAAACTCTTAAATTATAAAAATAAATAAGTATTTAAATTTAAAACAGTAAATTGAATATCCTATATGTAGTTGAAAAGAAAAAAAAATAAGAAGTTGTTAAAAAAATTAGATTTTTGAAATATATAAATTATTTTAGTTAAAATAATTTATTAAAAAGGAAAATAATTTTATTTAAGAAAAATTAGTTGAATAGAAATTTTAGTTTCAAATGGAAAATATTTTATAAAAGAAAATGTGTTAAAATTAAATAGTTAGTTAATAAAATTTATTTAAATAGAAAACTAAATTTGTGCAAAAAAAAAAAAAAATTTATAAAGAATAGTTTGAACTTAAATTTTGTTAAATCGAAGTATTAAAAAGAAATTGTTTGAGAGCAAAAAAAAATAAAATAAATAAATAAATAAATAAAATTCATTAAAAAGGGATTTAGTTTTAAAATTGTAACCTTTAGTTAAACAAATTTAATTAAAGAAAATCAGTTGGAATTCAGATTTTTAGTTTGAAACCAGAAAATTTGTATAAATTTAATATGGGTCAATTAAAATTATTAATTGATAAGAAAGAGAAATTTAATAATTAGTTGAATAAAATTATTAAAGGAATTGGTTTAGAACAAAACCATTAAATAATTAAAACAATCAAAATTATCTAATGAAAATTTATTATTCGATCTGTTCGAATATTAATAAATTGTGTAAATATTTATACAAGGTATAAATGAAGAAAACAAGTTGAATTGGAAGTGGATTGCAAACGGGAATAAAGGTGAGAACTTCTCACTCAAAAGGAATTTTGTTGTTTATTTAAATTTTAAATAGTTAAATTTAAAATTGATTGACTGTGTTGATTTAATGCTTGAATGATGATTGTTATATATATATATATATATATATATATATATATATATTGGATGTGAATAGACCCTATACGCCGTTAGTAAGCGGAGGTTATTTATTGCACACATATACCGCGATATTCCACCTCGAAGTGGGATTGGTATTATATTATATATATAGCAATATATATATATATATATTGGCATATGTATATATTGCAGTTGATTGATTTCCCGCATTTTCTTTTAGCGGATGAGACCCTATGCGCCGTTAGTAAGCGGATATATTTTTATAAAATCCCATATACCGCGATATTCCGTCTTGAAACGGAATTGGTATTGTGCTAATGTCTGTGGATGCAGGGAAACAGGTTGGAGGGATCCAACTGGATTCCTCACAAATATTTGTTTGATTCATATATTGTGATATTTGATTGTTTATCATGGATGATATATGATGTTTAAAAGTCGTGATTGACTATTTGATGTGTTGCATCATCAGATCAAATTTTTGAAATTTAAAAATAACGATTTTGATTTTTAAGGGATTTCTAAAGTGATCTTTGAAAATATACGTTTATAAAATAATTTTTGGAATTGATCCATTATAAATAAATAAACGTTATAATTTTAATGTTATAAAAATTATGATTTTTGAGAAATATAATTAAAAGTTGATTTTTGGAAAATATGAGATTGATGATTTTATAAAATAGTTTAAACTGGGATTTTTGAACTTATTATAAAAAGTTTAAAAATAGGGTTTATGAAATTTGATTATTTTATAAATCAAAAAAATAGTGAAATTATAAAGGAGTTTAAAGAAGTTTTAAAATAGTAATATAAATTGATTTATATTAAAGGATTTACAAATGGATATTTGTAAATTAAAAATATGGGAATTATAAAACGAACTCTTATAAGTGTTAGGATAAATTGTGAATGAATTTCATAAATAGAAATGGAATTATAGAATTATAACGCTGAAGTTATAAATGGAATTTTATAAGAAGTAGGTTTATAAAATTTGTAAAGAAATAGATTTTTAAATGAATCTTATAAGTTATAAGATTTATAAATTTGGGAAGTTTAAAAGAATGTTATTGCAAACAAATAAATTATAAGTGTTTGACTTATAATATGAAATTGTAGTATATCATTGAGATATAAATTTAAATAGGTTAATAAAGGAATTTATAAAAGGAGCTGATATAAAATGAATTCAATATGGAAATTATAAACATTGTTTTATAAATCCGCAAACTACTTAGTTTTAAAGTAAATTGTTATAATTTATTTATGGAGTTATATTCACGTTTTTGAACAGTGAATAATCCTTTAAAATAAAAGGAATAGAAGTGATGAAATTTATTAACAAAGTATATATTCACGTTTTTGAATAGTGAATAATAAGTTAAAGAAATTATTTTGGATGTGATGTTTGAAATAGAATTAAAACGATCTAAAGATGTTTTAAAAGATGTTGAGATTCTAAACCAAAGATTTCAACATTTATCGTTGAAATAGATGTTTTCGAGAAATAAAAGGAATTGGTGGACTATAACACTGTTGTTATAGTAGATGATTTCCGAAAGGAAATGTTTTATATAGTATTGGGATTTATATATCTATTTTAATTTCGAATCCCTATACTTGTGATTTTGGGTTGTCGTAACGATGTTTTACACAACATTCGTTTTGGCCCAAATAAATATGTTTAAGTGAATGATTTCCATAACGAATGAAATATATACTTAATTTCGATTAGAGTATATGGAATATTTTCCAAGTATAGAAAATAAATAAAATCTGTGAATTACTTATAAATAAATAAGTATGGAAATATTTTCCAATATAAAGAGAATATGTTGGGAATTTATCTTTTGAAGATAAATTGAAAATGAATATTTGAAATCGTATATTCATAAATATTTTAGAATATAAATTCAATATGGAATTTATAAATGAAATTGGAAAATGGGTTTAAAAATAAATGTTGATTTATTTTTAAAGAATGTAAATTATGTTTATATCTTCTAAAGATATTTTTGGAAATTAAATAATTTGGAAAATTATTTGGATTCTGTTGATGTTGGCATATCCATTGATAGTTCAATAACCGACTATCGATATTTACCTTGAATGGTATATGTTGTGATTTGTTTGAAATTGAATGCCACACTTATTTTTTAAAATAAGCGCTCACTATTCGGGTTAACCGGGAAAGGACCATGGGGTCGTATAACCCATTCCGAATACGTGATATGTCGTTATGAATTGCATTCGAAGACCGGTGTTGAAGACTGGATATTTTCGAAAACGAAAGGGTTTCTTGTCGAATGTCTTTGCATCGACTGGTCCCCGGTATAGAGACTCCCTAAGTGATGGGAAATCCGATCAGGATTGTGAATACCCGGATTGCAAGGACTTCTTTGTAAGTGCCTTCGGTTCTGTTCGAGCCCGGAACAGACTTGTATGGATTGTATGTCTGACATTACAAATTGAGATATAAAGCCGATTTCTTTCAAATACATTTCTGTTGGTGGCGGAGAATTTTATTCTTTTAGCTTAACACCCTTCTCTGAGACGTACGAGCTCAGAGGTTATGTAGTTGAAGGTTATCAGCAATATATTCCCAATTTGGTAATGTGACATGCTGAGTGTTGCTGTGAAATGATCATTGTGTTGATCATTTGTGATAGGATCATTTGTTTGATCGTCTATCCTGGTGATCATTTCTATGATCATTTGTTGACCCAAAGCATGGCTTTTGTATAAAGTATGTTTTTGTGGACGTGACTTCGTCGAGCCTCACACCCCGGAAATGGTCAAAACAGGAAAGATGCGGCAAGGTTATGAGGGGTAGCGCCCTTTAGGATATGTGCATTTCCTTCTGGAAAAGGGTGGTATCATGGTATGGAGCCCAGATACTTACTCACGTTGAAAACACTTTATGATTGTGTGAATTGATTACGAGCGCTCGGTTGAAAGGTCCCAAAGGACCGGGGGATGGCATATTCAGTCAGTTGTTACTCAGTTAGGGGTAACCCGGCCTTGTGTTGGTAGAGATCCGGTTTGGTTCTCGGGGATGTCCATCCAGAGGCATTCTCATGTGGCAATGGGAAGTTCCTTGGCCTGACCATTTGTTGGAAATCCAATCCCCAATACGAAACTTGTACGGTATTAGTTGTAGAACCTGCCATTCAC
Source organism: Allium cepa (assembly GCA_030765085.1). Classification (NCBI taxonomy): domain Eukaryota; kingdom Viridiplantae; phylum Streptophyta; class Magnoliopsida; order Asparagales; family Amaryllidaceae; genus Allium; species Allium cepa. Next base: position 589,759,831 of record CM060937.1, read on the forward strand.
TTATGGTGGTCACCACTGTTTGGATGGTAGCTATAGTAGGCATAGTTCGAAATATCTATGTCGGCTAAGATTTATATTCTACTTTTGAAATATTTCTCTACACTATGCACTAGTAATAATATCAAATGTTATTTTAAAATGCGTATCAAGCATCTTTGACTATCATAAGGAGAAATCTCCTCCGATTCTGCGTTTGCATGTGTGTGTGTGCGGGAGGCCTTATGGTAGTCTCATTTTTAAAAAGCATTGAGAATTGAATTTAAAAATATTCTTCTATTTTTATTTTAAAGATAAATAAACTGTTTTGAGTTCTCACACCAGTCACATGACTGACTCGGAGTTTATTGTTTTCCTTCCTAAACTCTGGGTGCCCACCAATTTCCACACCGGCAGTTAAGAGTTAGGTTTATCAGGATATTCTGGAGTTACTGGAGGCAAGCTGGATGGCATGGCGTATTACTAGTTTATATAGTATTTCTTTTCCGCTGTTTGTTGTTGTATGATGTTGTACACTCTGATGATATGATGTAATGTAATATGATGTAATGTAATAACTGATATAGTTCTTTGGTTAAAGATTATTCATTGATTATTATATGTTGTTCCGCTGCGAATTGTGAGATTCTGATGTTGTTTCTGTTGTTTATTTCTGTTCTGTTTTTCTTTCTCTCTTCTCTTACCACTTTCTTTTTTTTCTAAAACAATAATGGTTTGGTTTTTCGGCAACGAAAAATCACTTTCGTTACATTTGGTATCAGAGTTGTTGGTTAAGCGACAACCATGGTTCTGTTGGGTATTACTCGTTAGAGATAGAGTCAGTAGTACTCTAGAATGAGTTTGAATGTAATAATAGATATGAGAGCGTATTTGTTAGTGAATATAAAATTGTTTTTGAATCGGGTAAAATAAGATAATTTTGCCCAAAACTATTTTGTATAGAAAAGAAATGATTTTCTATGAATTATTATGGTATATGGCTGCATGATTGTTAGGAAGTGATAATATTGAATTATTATCATTAGTATATGGAATTGAATAAATAAAATGAATTGAATTCAAATAAATTAACTTGATAATTTATTCATTTGTGAAATAATTTCAAAATGGAATGAATATGAATATGGTATGTGAATTGGTAGTGAGTAATAAAAATTGAATTGAGTAATTAAGTAAATTCGAGATGAATTGAATATAGAAATTGAAAATTTAAATGAATTAGTGAACGAAACTAATTTAATGTAGTAATATGAATTACTAAATGAAAGTTAATCGTTAGAATTCAATATTTAAAATTGAGAATTGAATTCGAATGAAATTTACATTGTGAATCGAATTCGAATAGAATTGAAATTGTGAATCGGAATTGAAATGTAAAATTGAATGAAATTGGATATGTAACTTCAATAGTGAAGTAAAAATGTATAAGAAACATATGTTGAAAATTTTGTAATAGAATTTGCAAAATGGTTTGAATGTTGGAATTGGATGCTATTACTAGCAGGTTATACAGGTGTATTAAAAGAAATGGAATTGGAAATTTTGATTTCAAAGATAAAATTGAATTGCTCGACAAAAAGGTACGTATTTCAATTTCAGTATAAGATTTGATGACTTTCTTCTCTAGCCACTTGGCTTTTCTCTTTTCTTTTTGATTCTGAGGGGCCGTGGTGCCATTTTGTAGTCGTACCGATCGAGCCGCGCAAAGGAAACGCTGGCGAAATTTTTCGAAAATTTAGGGTGTTAGAAAAATTTTGAGAAAAATTTGAAAGTTTGAAATTTAAATTTGAATTTAAACTTAAATTGTTAGGAGAACAATATTGTTTGAAACCTATAATTGAAGTTGGAAAGCTAGTTGAAATGATAGTGAATCACTAGTAAAAGATTTAGGTTAGTAAGTTGATAAAACTATTTGGATTGTGAAAAATAATAGACGGGATAAGGGCATTCTTCTTAACTTGTAATTTCGGGACGAAATTCTTTTAAGTGGGGAAGATTGTAACGACCCAGAATTTTAAACAATTTAATTTGAAAATATTTAATTAATTTTAAATATTTGAATGATGGTTTGGATTGAATTTTCAATATAACTATGGATTTGGCGATTGAATTATAGAATTTAATCTATTGAAAATTGAATAATAATTTGAATCTAAAATTTTAAGCCAATTAAAAATATTTCAAAGGCTTGAAAAAATTTAAATTGATAGTACTGAAGATTATGAAAGCTTCAGAATTGAATTTGAAACTGCTTTGTTCAGTTTTGGAATTTTTATCGTTTGAATTGAATTTAAAATAGTCGTCCGAGGCACAGTCTCGGAATTCGACGAAACCAGTTCCATTGGGTCCGTAATATTGAATTATTGCCGGATTTCAAATTTCATATTTTTCGGAGTTAATATGTGATTACACGGCGAGTAAACGCGTTGAAAGTTCTATCGAAACAAATTGAATTTTAAATTTAAATTTAAATTTAAAATAAACAACAGCACACCACGTTATCTTCCCTAACTCCACGCCTAAAACCATGCCTTAAGTCACGTAGAAAATCACGATAGAAATCGTGGTAAAGATCGTGCTAAGCATGGCTTCTGTAGTTTGAATACCAGATAAACCACGTTCTCTCCTTCATCTTCAAACGAAAAAAATCAGAAGCCAAGAATCAAAAATAAAATCATGGCTCCATTCGTTTAAACCGCCAGTCCCCTCTCTTTCCAATTCAAACCCAAAATCATTTCGAATCCCTAAATTAAGCTAGTCGCGAGCGCGAGCAAAGAGGAGCAGAGCAGGAGGCGACGCGTTTGTTTGGGCGCGTGGAGGAAGGGACGAAGCGGCGGCGTTCGTGATGGGAACGCGGCACGAGGCGATGATGGGGTCGCGAATAGTGATGAAGGCAAGTGGCGCGAGCTCGAGGCGTGGGGTGCCGTGCAGTTCGAGGTTGGAGGAGCAAGCGCGACGCGATTGGCTGTCGAAATTCTTGGAGGCGACGTTGATGGCGGCGGCGACTTCAATGGTGCTCACGTGGGGGAAGCACGAGGCAGCGGCGACCTCAAATGGTTGGCGTGCGATTTGAAGGAGGAGGAGGAATCTGGGGTTCGATTTTTACTGTAAGGTAAATTGTTTTTATTTTTATTTTTGATTTAATTTAAATAAACATTTATGCTGTGAAAAAAAAAAAGAGAAATTGCAGTAACTTAGTTTTCGGGTTTTTTTAAAATTTTAATGATTTCAAATTTAAATTAATTTAAGTAAAATGTATATAGATTAGAAATAGGATTTTAAAAAGTTTAAAGATTTAAAAATGCAGTTCAATATATATACAGAAAGTTCAAACAATATAAACTCTTAAATTATAAAAATAAATAAGTATTTAAATTTAAAACAGTAAATTGAATATCCTATATGTAGTTGAAAAGAAAAAAAAAATAAGAAGTTGTTAAAAAAATTAGATTTTTAAAATATATAAATTATTTTAGTTAAAATAATTTATTAAAAAGGAAAATAATTTTATTTAAGAAAAATTAGTTGAATAGAAATTTTAGTTTCAAATGGAAAATATTTTATAAAAGAAAATGTGTTAAAATTAAATAGTTAGTTAATAAAATTTATTTAAATAGAAAACTAAATTTGTGCAAAAAAAAAATTTAATTTATAAAGAATAGTTTGAACTTAAATTTTGTTAAATCGAAGTATTAAAAAGAAATTGTTTGAGAGCAAAAAAAAAATAAATAAATAAATAAATAAAATTCATTAAAAAGGGATTTAGTTTTAAAATTGTAACCTTTAGTTAAACAAATTTAATTAAAGAAAATCAGTTGGAATTCAGATTTTTAGTTTGAAACCAGAAAATTTGTATAAATTTAATATGGGTCAATTAAAATTATTAATTGATAAGAAAGAGAAATTTAATAATTAGTTGAATAAAATTATTAAAGGAATTGGTTTAGAACAAAACCATTAAATAATTAAAACAATCAAAATTATCTAATGAAAATTTATTATTCGATCTGTTCGAATATTAATAAATTGTGTAAATATTTATACAAGGTATAAATGAAGAAAACAAGTTGAATAGGAAGTGGATTGCAAACGGGAATAAAGGTGAGAACTTCTCACTCAAAAGGAATTTTGTTGTTTATTTAAATTTTAAATAGTTAAATTTAAAATTGATTGACTGTGTTGATTTAATGCTTGAATGATGATTGTTATATATATATATATATATATATATATATATATATATATATATATTGGATGTGAATAGACCCTATACGCCGTTAGTAAGCGGAGGTTATTTATTGCACACATATACCGCGATATTCCACCTCGAAGTGGGATTGGTATTATATTATATATATAGCAATATATATATATATTGGCATATGTATATATTGCAGTTGATTGATTTCCCGCATTTTCTTTTAGCGGATGAGACCCTATGCGCCGTTAGTAAGCGGATATATTTTTATAAAATCCCATATACCGCGATATTCCGTCTTGAAACGGAATTGGTATTGTGCTAATGTCTGTGGATGCAGCGAAACAGTTTGGAGGGATCCAACTGGATTCCTCACAAATATTTGTTTGATTCATATATTGTGATATTTGATTGTTTATCATGGATGATATATGATGTTTGAAAGTCGTGATTGACTATTTGATGTGTTGCATCATCAGATCAAATTTTTGAAATTTAAAAATAACGATTTTGATTTTTAAGGGATTTCTAAAGTGATCTTTGAAAATATACGTTTATAAAATAATTTTTGGAATTGATCCATTATAAATAAATAAACGTTGTAATTTTAATGTTATAAAAATTATGATTTTTGAGAAATATAATTAAAAGTTGATTTTTGGAAAATATGAGATTGATGATTTTATAAAATAGTTTAAACTGGGATTTTTGAACTTATTATAAAAAGTTTAAAAATAGGGTTTATGAAATTTGATTATTTTATAAATCAAAAAAATAGTGAAATTATAAAGGAGTTTAAAGAAGTTTTAAAATGGTAATATAAATTGATTTATATTAAAGGATTTACAAATGGATATTTGTAAATTAAAAATATGGAAATTATAAAACGAACTCTTATAAGTGTTAGGATAAATTGTGAATGAATTTCATAAATAGAAATGGAATTATATAATTATAACGCTGAAGTTATAAATGGAATTTTATAAGAAGTAGGTTTATAAAATTTGTAAAGAAATAGATTTTTAAATGAATCTTATAAGTTATAAGATTTATAAATTTGGGAAGTTTAAAAGAATGTTTTTGCAAACAAATAAATTATAAGTGTTTGACTTATAATATGAAATTGTAGTATATCATTGAGATATAAATTTAAATAGGTTAATAAAGGAATTTATAAAAGGAGCTGATATAAAATGAATTCAATATGGAAATTATAAACATTGTTTTATAAATCCGCAAACTACTTATTTTTAATAAGTAAATTGTTATAATTTATTTATGGAGTTATATTCACGTTTTTGAACAGTGAATAATCCTTTAAAATAAAAGGAATAGAAGTGATGAAATTTATTAACAAAGTATATATTCACGTTTTTGAATAGTGAATAATAAGTTAAAGAAATTATTTTGGATGTGATGTTTGAAATAGAATTAAAATGATCTAAAGATGTTTTAAAAGATGTTGAGATTCTAAACCATAGATTTCAACATTTATCGTTAAAATAGATGTTTTCGAGAAATAAAAGGAAATGGTGGACTATAACACTGTTGTTATAGTAGATGATTTCCGAAAGGAAATGTTTTATATAGTATTGGGATTTATATATCTATTTTAATTTCGAATCCCTATACTAGTGATTTTGGGTTGTCGTAACGATGTTTTACACAACCTTCGTTTTGGCCCAAATAAATATGTTTAAGTGAATGATTTCCTTAACGAATGAAATATATACTTAATTTCGATTAGAGTATATGGAATATTTTCCAAGTATAGAAAATAAATAAAATCTGTGAATTACTTATAAATAAATAAGTATGGAAATATTTTCCAATATAAAGAGAATATGTTGGGAATTTATCTTTTTGAAGATAAATTGAAAATGAATATTTGAAATCGTATATTCATAAATATTTTAGAATATAAATTCAATATGGAATTTATAAATGAAATTGGAAAATGGGTTTAAAAATAAATGTTGATTTATTTTTAAAGAATGTAAATTATGTTTATATCTTCTAAAGATATTTTTGGAAATTAAATAATTTGGAAAATTATTTGGATTCTGTTGATGTTGGCATATCCATTGATAGTTCAATAACCGACTATCGATATTTACCTTGAATGGTATATGTTGTGATTTGTTTGAAATTGAATGCCACACTTATTTTTTAAAATAAGCGCTCACTATTCGGGTTAACCGGGAAAGGACCATGGGGTCGTATAACCCATTCCGAATACGTGATATGTCGTTATGAATTGCATTCGAAGACCGGTGTTGAAGACCGGATATTTTCGAAAACGAAAGGGTTTCTTGTCGAATGTCTTTGCATCGACTGGTCCCCGGTATAGAGACTCCCTAAGTGATGGGAAATCCGATCAGGATTGTGAATACCCGGATTGCAAGGACTTCTTTGTAAGTGCCTTCGGTTCTGTTCGAGCCCGGAACAGACTTGTATGGATTGTATGTCTGACATTACAAATTGAGATATAAAGCCGATTTCTTTCAAATACATTTCTGTTGGTGGCGGAGAATTTTATTCTTTTAGCTTAACACCCTTCTCTGAGACGTACGAGCTCAGAGGTTATGTAGTTGAAGGTTATCAGCAATATATTCCCAATTTGGTAATGTGACATGCTGAGTGTTGCTGTGAAATGATCATTGTGTTGATCATTTGTGATAGGATCATTTGTTTGATCGTCTATCCTGGTGATCATTTCTATGATCATTTGTTGACCCAAAGCATGGCTTTTGTATAAAGTATGTTTTTGTGGACGTGACTTCGTAGAGCCTCACACCTCGGAAATGGTCAAAACAGGAAAGATGCGGCAAGGTTATGAGGGGTAGCGCCCTTTAGGATATGTGCATTTCCTTCTGGAAAAGGGTGGTATCATGGTATGGAGCCCAGATACTTACTCACGTTGAAAACGCTTTATGATTGTGTGAATTGATTACGAGCGCTCGGTTGAAAGTTCCCAAAGGACCGGGGGATGGCATATTCGGTCAGTTGTTACTCAGTTAGGGGTAACCCGGCCTTGTGTTGGTAGAGATCGGGTTTGGTTCTCGGGGATGTCCATCCAGAGGCATTCTCATGTGGCAATGGGAAGTTCCTTGGCCTGACCATTTGTTGGAAATCCAATCCCCAATACGAAACTTGTACGGTATTAGTTGTAGAACCTGCCATTCACTTATGGTGGTCATCACTGTTTGGATGGTAGCTATAGTAGGCATAGTTCGAAATGTCTATGTCGGCTAAGATTTATATTCTACTTTTGAAATATTTCTCTACACTATGCACTAGTAATAATATCAAATGTTATTTTAAAATGCGTATCAAGCATCTTTGACTATCATAAGGAGAAATCTCCTCCGATTCTGCGTTTGCATGTGTGTGTGTGTGCGGGAGGCCTTATGGTAGTCTCATTTTTAAAAAGCATTGAGAATTGAATTTAAAAATATTCTTCTATTTTGATTTTAAAGATAAATAAACTGTTTTGAGTTCTCACACCAGTCACATGACTGACTCGGAGTTTATTGTTTTCCTTCCTAAACTCTGGGTGCCCACCAATTTCCACACGGGCAGTTAAGAGTTAGGTTTATCAGGATATTCTGGAGTTACTGGAGGCAAGCTGGATGGCATGGCGTATTACTAGTTTATATAGTATTTCTTTTCCGCTGTTTGTTGTTGTATGATGTTGTACACTCTGATGATATGATGTAATGTAATATGATGTAATGTAATAACTGATATAGTTCTTTGGTTAAAGATTATTCATTGATTATTATATGTTGTTCCGCTGCGAATTGTGAGATTCTGATGTTGTTTCTGTTGTTTATTTCTGTTCTGTTTTTTTTTCTCTCTTCTCCTACCTCTTTCTTTTTTTTCTAAAACAATAATGGTTCGGTTTTTCGGCAACGAAAAATCGCTTTCGTTACAGTTTTGGTAATACGGGATGTATGATGGAAAAAATGAAGAGAAAGGTGGGAGTTTTCAGGCTGTTCGAAGCTACTAGCGGCTGGAAACCCAAAGATTGATTTGGGTTTTGAAAAATGAAGAAAAACAGGTCCTTTTATAGAAAATTTCACGACACAATTCACCCGAAAAATTTTCGAACTCCAAACAAAGTATGCCGTCAGGCATTTATAATGTTTTACCCCTCTTCCGAACATAATGGAATATGTATCAAAAGCTAATTCGATCATATTTGGAAGATATGTTTTCTAATCGAATTATTTAAATTTAAAATTCACTCAAATAAATTTCTACGCATTTTAACTTGCCATCACTAAACCGTAAATCCGATTGACACAAAATTTAAAATCCTACAATAATATAACATTATGGATCCAATGAAACTGGTCTCGTCAAAATCCAAGAATGCATAAAAAATGACTATATTCACTCGTTAATTAAATATTTGAATATTCAATTTCTGTAATTTAACTTTTAATTCAATTTTAAATGTTTACGAAAATCATTCTAATTCAAATAGAATTTAGTTCAAAATTATAAATCAGTTTAATTCACGTTAAATCCAAATTCCAATTATTTCAGCAATTTCAAGTATTAAATTAACCATTTAATTATTCAATTAAATCACTATATTTGAAATTTAAGTTATTCAACTTATAAAATTTACTTGTGAATATTTAAAATTAATTAAATATATGAATTTCAAATGTGAAATTCTAGGTCATTACAAAGGTTGTCTAGATCCAATAAAGGAGTCAAGTACCATTTGCTTCCGGGCATCCTTTTATATGTCAATCTCACGATCTTCTTGGTCATTGTTTTGAAGTATAGTCTACACTTCATGAGGTAATATGGTATGTGAATACATTTAATTCTTTTTATTATCCCAACCCATAGTTGCTTCGTCCATCCTTGTGGAATATGGTCGCAACTACTTCTATAGTCGGAATTTATTGGGTTCGGCTTAATACATACATACATACATACATACATACATACATACATATATATATATATATATAGAGTTTTTGAAAAATACTTTCTAAAATAACAAGTACGCACTCATATATATATATACCTAAAGCCATTGATTAGGAAACTTAACCTCTAATACCAAATGCAACAACCTGCCCCGAAATGAGACTAATTTTCAATCTACAAATGGTCCATCGTACTTTAGATCCATTCCATAACCGGTTATTGGTTGGTAAAATAGATACAAAGAACAATACATAAAGTTATCTATCTACACATTCAGAATCTTACAACGGAAGGATAAATTATAATCTATCACATATAGTACCCATTTATTGAAAAAGTCAAGTGTTAGAAAATAAAACATAATACTACATAACAACGCTAAACAGCTGTAGTGTAATACCTCAAAATACATTACCATGTCTAAATGGGTCATCAGAAATAAAAAAACATAGGTTGATAGATAAATAACTTCCACAAGTCTCCGTCTCCGTTACCATCTTCGAAATCTACATCGTCTACTCTAACATGTGATGTAATGGGGTGGATGTTAGAACAACAATGTGTAGTGAATAAAAGTCTCAAGCCTTTCTATTATAGTTCTTGAGCACATAATTTAAATAAGAATATGTCTTACGCATTAAGTTATATTCTATGTATATTTCTCCAACTGAAAGTCCAACTCTAAACTATGCCCAAGTCACTAGATACCTTTTCAATGGGAACTAGGAAGACTTCGACTGTTTAATACCTCATTTTATGTAGTTCCCATCATTTAATACTATACTAAGGAAAACTTCTCTCCGATACTATCTAGTTTACATCGCATAGAATCTCATTAGGCCACTTAACACTTCTTTAGTTGAGAGGTGGATCCTATGATAGCTACTTAATGCCTCAAACCTGAATCGGATCCTTCCTAAGATATCCAGTACCGTGCATAATTTCTAACCTTGGCCATTTAATACTTCCTAAATAGAGAGGAGATCGGCCCCTAATGAGCCACTTACCACCTTCAACCTCGAAGTAGGTTCAATGTATAATAACCTATACCCAAACGACAATGTCTCACATTAGTCCGACTATTAGTAGGTACTGATAGCCAAATTAGTTGGGCAAATTTACCCTATTAAATTTGGGACAAACCTCGCAACTATTGTAAGTACTTATTATAGGTGATGTATCACATCAGCACCAAAGTCACACTGCACGTAGCCAGATTTAGCTGGACAGGCTTCCATATGCTATTGACAGATCTCGCACTCATTTAACATATTCATAATTTTCAGTCACCTAATATACTACCATATACTTCACCGCATTTCGTAATATTACTACCCATAATTATGTCACTTCTTTTCTAAGGGTGATTTTATATTAATTTATTTAACACACTATTAATTATACGTTATCCATACACTAATATACATTACACAAACACGTGCCTATAATATTACTAATCATGTGAAGGTTATGCCCTATACTAGTCGTTTAAATGTCGAAAATTTTAAATTTATACAAGTTCAGTTCCCTATCAACAAACATACCATATATATAACACTCTTAATTCAATAAAAGAATTGTCTAAAAATAGAATCCATACCAAATTTAATTGACATTAAAATAGTATAATCAACATTAATAGAATTTACAATTTAAATTTTCTCACGCTCTATTCAACTTCTACTGGTACATTTGAAAAGGGAATTTACATCCAAATTATGAAAATAGACAGTGCATAATACAAATAAAGAGAAATTGTTCCTTATATAACATTTTCTAACTTATTTCTTTTCAAAAACTCTTAACCAGTTCCAAAAAAATAGATGAGAAGTGGAATAGAATGTAAAAAATTAAAATTGCAACAATTATACGTCCACTATTTTAATATATAATAATTGAGATCCTAACATAAGATTTGACATTTCGCTTAGGGGAAGTTTAGGGTTTTAGTTTGATGTTTTCATGAACAAAATTCCCCAACGCGTATATCAAATATAAAATATATTATACAATTACTGAAATAAAAAAACTAAGATTTCCACTTAAAAAAGGTCCTTGGCTCTTCCTTTTAGATTTGTTTACACTTGCTTCAAATCTCTTTCCAAACCGCTTCCTTTAGAAATATACAACAAGTGTTGTATATAGATTAGATTCATAATTTTGTGGGATTAGAGGAGAATAGAATTAAAAATTGAATATTAAACACCTAATGTAACATCCCGCCTTTTTGGACGCTTTAAGCAGACACACGTGCCGACTCAAACCATGCAGAAGGGCGGATTGTTACTGGGGTGAATAAAAAAAGAGAAAGAAATAAAAGAAACAGAATCTCATAATGGAATGACAAAATATAACAATCAAATAGCAGTTCATGAAGCTGTTTACAAAACATTTGATTATACTAATATAATGCAGAATAAGAGTTACACATATCAGAGATAAATAAATAACAATGTAGCGGAACAATGTGATGTAGTGGAACAAATAGAGTAAATAATAGATAAAGTAAATAATAGTAGTACAAATATTCATCTCCATCCTCCATAAATAAGATCTTCAAATCCTGAAATGCTCAGGCTGACTCGAGCGAATTGAAAAGATAGAACACTCGAGTCAGATCTAAAGGATCTTATGTAAGTTAAATCAACGGTAAATAAATATGAGTGGAACGGCATCAAAGATGTTTACGGGGTTTGACATCTCCTATCCAATGTCCAACGTGAGTATAGTAACTCAAGAGATGTTCAGGATTCACATCTCCTAAGGATCCGTTAAATTATCTACTATGTAGTAATACACTATTATAATAATGTCTAAAGTAATATACTATTTAAAAATAGCGTTAAGGCTTTACATTTTCCATCTTAACACATTTTTGAATGCCAATTGTCTATACAGTACCATAACTCCCCGTAAACTGGAGCCGCCAGAGGATACCCCATAGATGCGACATAAAACAAACTCGTAGAATGCACGCTGGGGTAGGTAACAGGCAAAACTAGGCAATGCCAGGGTAGATATACCCATTACACTTCTGAACTGTTGGTAACGCATAGCCGCAACTACCGCCTAACTCGAAACACACCGCCGAGTAAAAATCGAAGGGTGGCCACCAAATAAATCAAAAGTCAGAATATAGTATCCATGGAGTGAGCCTGATCGGAGGAGCTACCTCACTTGGCCCGTCGATTGCTCCTGTGTTAGCCACCTTATGCTAACTCATGGGAGTTAGGTCCATGAAAATATACCTTTAGGATCGTCGCCACCATCCTACTTCATTCTGAAATCTCCACTGCGTACATAGTTGTCAAAGTGGTTTTCGGTATTGGCAAAGAGTATTACAATATCCAATCATGGTATCTTTGACAACCAATCGCTTATTACACACCAGGTGGTTCTTTTACATTTCCAAAAAACATTTCATAATTGATATCAAAATATCATATTCAATTCAAACCATATCACTTTTGAAATAATTACTTACTTTTGAAATCATATTCGCTTTTAAAATCATAGTTCGATACTTATATTCCCTTTCAAAGTCAAATTCATAATTTATATCCAAATATCGTATTCTCAAAACCATACCACTTTCAAATAATATTTCTTTCGAAAGTCATATTTCCAAAACAGGTTAAATCTTTGCATCAAAATCATCAGTTCGATTTATTACAACATTCAAAATTCCAACTTAGGTTATAACGTCATTAACCATATTCACTTTAAAAATCAAGAATTTTGAATATAAACCCATCATTTTACTTGGTTTGGAATTCGAAAGAAAATAGTTTAAATGGTTATAAATAAATAATATAGATTTGAAGTAGATTAAACATAATTAAAATAGATTAAATAAATTTAGAATATATTAATTAGATTTAAAATAAATTAAAATAGTTTAATTAGTTTAAAATAAATTAAATTGGTTTAAAATAGATTAAAATAATTACTATAGTTAATATTAGTTAAATAGTCTAATAAATTTGAAAATTTTAATAATTAGAAATTTTAAAATAATATATTTTTAAAACAGTTTTATATTAAAATACAAGTTGGAAATTAATATCAAATTAAACTATTCATTTCATTCAACATATTTGGACCATTTCAAATTTCCAAATTAATACATCAAATTTCAGTAAACTATCGAATTTCATATCGTTTCAATACATGTTCAAAATATCAATGCAGATTTCTCCAATTTCAAAATATTTCAAAGTTATTTTCAAAAAAAATCAATAACTCAATTTCGATAGAATTTCATTTGTATATAAAAGTTTAACTTTAAACTTTCGATTTAGTTTCTTGAAGAAATTCCTTTTTAAACCAATTCGCATTTCAACACAAAACTTGATCTTTCTATAATACTTCAATTTATATAAATCAAATTTTATTTCAAAATATCAATTGATTAAATACAAAAATTAAAGGATTTTGAAATCATTTAATCTAACCAATTCGGTGTCGGTATACAATTTTCTACCCTAGGGTCAAGTGATATGGATATTTATCATTTCAATCCGCAATTTAAACATTTTACGGTTGTATATCATTTCAAACTGCAATCTCAAAATAAATAAAAATCCATAAAGAACTTGCAGTTTGTAACAATATAAAATACAACATCCATTCAACCAACATCAACAATCAACATCCATCACAATCATCATCCAAAACAATCAATCAATATCAATATAGAACTAACAATCAATAACGGGTATTTAACTTTCAATTTATATTCAATAATAATTAAACAACGATTTAATTCAAATAAATTCGAATTAACTGAGATGATGATTAAAATATATTAAACAGTTATAAATAAATTCCGAATCACATCATAAATTAAATTTAACAAACATAAGGAATTTTAGAAGTTGTGAGTGGGTGAAAACACTCATCTTTAAATTTAAATTGAATTTAAATCCAATTTGAACTCAAAATTTGAACGGTCTCAGAATTCGTCCAAACTGGTGTCAAAATACCTCGAATTTCAATACGATCCTGGCAAGACAAACCGCGCATGAATCCGAGTCCATACGAAAAAGTTACGTCAATTTGAAGATTGAAATTTAAAATTTAAAATTAAAATAAACTAAAGGGCATTATGTAAATCAACACCTTCTACCCAACACGCACGCTGCTGAACCCACGCACTTGAAATTGAACTTGAAATTTGGGAATTAGGTTTTATCTGCCATTGAAATGAGGAATTGAGAAGAAAATATACATATAGACAAATGAGAATGGTGACAACCTAGGGTTTATAATGACATATTTATAGGCAGAACAAAACAGAAAGGAATTGTAACGACCCTGGATTTTGGCCCCGGTTATTTTAATAAATATTTAATATAATTTAAATAAAATGTAAATTGATCATATTAAAATGATTATTATTCGAGAAAAATATACAATATTATTTTCATTGAGAAAATTTGAGAGACAGGATCATTGTAGGGTTTTATTTCAAGTTTTAAACACGTCAGTAAACGTGACGAGATCGACATCTTCACGTGTTCGAGCTTCACGCAATTCAGGAGGGAGGAAGCTTGTCGCGTTATCGGGGTGTGGTTGAAATTTAGGCACTTCCGGTGAAGTGAGGAGCGGTGGCGAGACCGTTTATTGTCAGAGGTGGGCTTCGGTTTCGTGCATGAAGGCATAATTTCGATTTTGACCTCATTTCGTATTTCTGGGTTTCGATCTTGGGTGAGGAGCGAAATTGTGGTTTGTGGGCGCTGGCGAGGGCCGCTGGAGGTGCGGCTAACCACCGTGCACATGCACGATGGCGATGGAGGTGGAGTTTTGTTTTCTGTCAATGTGAGTGTGCTTCGTGCCGTGCTCGAGCCTCATGATGGTTGCTTCGAGTTTTGATCGAGGCCAGTTTTATTTTCTGATGTTGCTTTATATTTAAGTTTTACAACCTACTGTAAAAAAAAAGAGTAAAGTAGAAGAATGGGTTTCGGGGGCGACTCGGGGAAGATTGCGTGCAAACCAAAGTTGCACTCGAGACTAAACAGGAGGAGACCCAGGTTTTTGTAATTGCAGTAATGTAAAGGTTGAGCAAAATTTGTTTTCTTCAAATTTGTTTTAACGTTTTGAGCTTAGAAAATGTTTAAAAAGGGATTAAGCTAAGATTTGTTCAAATTTTAATTATTATAGTCAAAAGTTTAACGACTTTTCTTGAACACTTAAATCATTTTAATTAAGAAATATAAGTTAACTAATAATTAAAGTTTGTAGTTAACATAAAATTGATTTTCAAGATATAAGAAAAGAGAAACTTTTAAACGTTAATTAAGTTAAATGATTGATATCAATAGATTATTTTCGAAAGTAATTAAGAACGATTAACACTTTAAAACTTAAATAGAGTTGGGTTATATAACTATTTTGTGATAAATAAATAGTAATTAGCTACTTAAGTGAATAAATAAATGATTAGTGGTTGAGTAATTAAGAATAATTCAAACACAGTTAGTGATGGATTATAAGTAAATAAATAATTGAAATCAACTACTCAAGTTAATTAATAAATGAATTAATAATTAGTTAATCAAGTAAATTTGATTATGAATTGATAGAGTAGCTTGATTAAGAATTAATTAATTATGTAATTAGCAGATAATAATTGGATAATTAAGTTTTATTGATAGATAATTAAAGATATTAACTAATGATCAAGAAAACAGTTAATTAAGTAATTAAAGTTAAATCACTTGATTGAGGAAGTAATTTATTAATAGTATGAAATAAAATAATTACGTAACTAAGACTTAATGATTAATTAAGAAATCATTAATTAGATGATTTGAACTGAAATAGGTAATTAATCGTTAATTAATAATTAATTAAATAGAGTTAAGTGTTTAACTCTCAGGTAATTAATTACAAATAAGACTTAAGGGTAATTGCTTATGGATTGTTATGACTAAATATCTGATTTTGCTATTTATGTGATGATATTTTGTGATGCTCTGTGATATGTTTTGTTATATCTATGATGCTTGTATATGTTTTATCTGTGATAAATGCTAGGTTAATTCAATTTGTTGAAATTAAATTATTTAAACTATTAAGTTAATTAGACAACTTGTCCCTTAAAATGGCATTTGGATTCCGATGAGACCGGGATCGGATGAATCAAATTTGACTCTCCGAAAACCTCATCGATCCAAATTAAACGATAGGTCGTGACTTATCAAATGAAGATCAAGATGGTGTTTTCAGAATGCAAGGGTTATCGTCGTTGACTCTGAGGGTGATTCCAAAATGAGTGTGACGAGATAATGCCTTCAGTTTCGTTCGAACCCGGAACGAACTTGTATGGATTGAATGCTTTCAGAACATCGTCAGGCGGATGATGAGCATTCTAAGTAATATGTTCTATAAAGGTAATCGCAGCCTCAAGCCTCATCAACCGGGAATGGCTAAAACAGGGGAGATGCAGCAAGGTTAGGTGGGTCATGCCCAAGCAGGACAAGATATTTCCCCTGTCTAGATGTCCCTTTTTATTTCGGCTGTGTGGGTGGTTGCCAGCTACAACCGCAGGGTTTATCTTGTTCGGGACTGTTCAGTAAGGAATGGTTCCGGCCTTGTGTTGTAGGGGGTCGGGAGGGATCCTCGGTATGGTGATCTAGGCCCCGTACTGTGACGGGCGGTACCCCAGTAGCTCTGCCATTGTTGGAAACCCATTTTCCCTACGAGACCCTACGGTTTTGATTTGTATTACCCACTTTTGTGGCTAGTAGCTGGAATTTAATGAATGTAACAATTTCGGCTACTTTCTATTTACTTGAAAACCCTAGACACTATTATAATATCACTGGATTTCCTATGAAATGTTTTGGTTAGCGTAAGGTAAAAACCTACCCGTATTTATTTGTGGGAAGTCTTACGTGATACATTTATTTTCAAATGTTTTTCAAAGTTAAACAATTTAAACCGTTTACCCATACCAGACCCATGTCTGACCCGGAGTCTATATTTTGTTTTTCATGCACTCTTGGGTACTCAAATTTTTATGAGTAGCCAAGTGATAGGTCTCGGACTTGATTTCTGGAGGAGCTTGGAGCAGGGGAGTCCAGACGTATATAGCTATGTATGTAGTTCCGCTGTGTTAGTTGATATGTACTGTGCCTCTGATGTATATAGTGATAGATGTATGTATGACTATCACATGTATTGATATTGTATAACTCTGATATATGTAAAAACTATGTAATATTTATGTGATATATTATATTTTGTTCCGTTCCGCTGTGAGATTCCGATGTTGTTGTTCTTCTTTCTTTTCTATTTTCTATCCCTTTCTTTCTTAATGATGATACGTCTTTCTGGTAGTAGAAGGGCGGGTTGTCATAGTTGGTATCAGAGCATAGGTTGGTGCTAACCTTGGCTCTAGTAGTGATTTCTCATAAAATAGAGTTTGTAGAACTCTAGAATGAGTTTGAGTGTATTAATAGATATGAGCGCCTATTTGTTAGTGAATATAAAATTATTTTTATATTGTGTTGATTTATCTGTTGAGTGTTTATGAATTCTGGTCGATGGGTGGGACGCCATTTCATCGATAGAAATTTCTAAACTCTTAAACAAGGTAGACCGACACAGTATTGTTTTTAAAGTAGGGCAAATGAAATAATTTTACCCAAAATTATATTTTGATATAAAAGAAATATTTTTCTGAAATTATATATATATTTGAATGTTTGGTTGTTAATACTATAATTGAATAAAATTTAAAATTTGAATGGTTTATAACCAAACAAATTGTCTAAGTATGGTTTAAATAAAAAGTAATATAACTCAAATTTGATTAAACGGAATTTAAATCCCGGAAAATTGAAGGTGTGTTTAAATGAATTTAAACAAAGGATTTGGAAATTTTAAAAAAAAAATCTTGGGAATGTTTGAAATGTTTTTCCCAAGATTTGAAGGCAATAATGGGATATTGTTTTGAAAATATGGTTGAATGGAAATTGTTTTGGGAAGAAATTATGAAAGTAAGGAAGCACTGAACTCACTTCAGTCGCTGGAAAATAATCCTGATGATGATGGCCACATCATTAGTATTCATTTTCGAGTTTCTAAAGTGATGGATTGCTATCAGGATATTGTTCGGACTTGTTGGGTATACAAGTTGTTTTAAAAATTTCAAAGAGGAAATTTGTTTGGTAAAAACAAGTGTTTGGAATTTAAAATTTTGATTTGAAAGACCAAGTGAGTTTGAGTAGTTATCATTTTAAAATGGTTTTGGAAATGAAAACCGGGCAATTGAATTCTAAAAATTCTATTTAATAATGTGAAAGGTTTGAATAAATCAACTATTGAACTTATAAAGTAAAGTTGATATTAATAAGATGAAATTGGGAATTTTAATCCAGGAATTAAAATTTAATTTAAGTAAATAAAAGTGAAGAAAATGTACTTGAATTTAACCTGAGATAAGTTAAATGGAATTGAAGTTCAAAATGAACTTAATTGGATATAAAATTTGAAGGTAAAATGATTGTAATTGTGAGGTGGAAATTTATACTTTAAGATAGTAAGTGTTATATATATATATATATATATATATATATATATAATCTGAAATTGTGGTTATAAGATGAAATAACCCAAATGAATAATGTAAACTTTTAAGTAGATAAATAAATTTTGAGCTCATATATTGAGAAATAAATTTAAAGAGTGGTAAGTAGCAAATTTAACTAAAGTTGAGTTAAAATAAAACTGAATTTAAATGAATTCAATCGAGTTATAAATATATTGAATAGAATAAAATTCTTATGCAAATAAGTAATATTGAATTAAAATAGAATTGGTGAGAGTGTAAACAAATCTAATTCAAGCATAAATTAAATGACTTTATTATAAACTCAATAATAAATTGTTCATGTAAATTTAAGAATGGATAAAAGAATAAATTAATCAGAAAATAATTGGGATTTGATTAAAAGAAAATCAAATCAAAAATTTTAATGAAAAATTGGTGGAATAGAATAAACTTAAGTTGTTGGGTGGAATAGTTTGAAGGAAAAAAAATAAAAAAAAATAACATGAGTAAATTGTGAGATGATTAATTAAAATATTGGTTGTCAAGTTTAATAAAATGGTTTGGAATCAAACATTTGAGATAAAAGCAAGTGAAATGTAGAGATTGTGAATGAATTAATTTGGATGGACTCAAGTGTAAATTGAGTTGAAATCAATTTAAGATTTGTTATAAAGCTTAAATAATTATTTATTCACAATAGTATTGTCAAACTGCATATAGAAATGAGTTGTTTTGAAGTAAATGAGATTGGATAAAATTCTATGAATTATTAGAAGCAAAATAGTATGACTTTGAAACCAATTGAAATGAATATGAGTTTGTTTTGCCCAAGTGAATTATATATATAAGAAAGTAAGTTGTAAACCACTTAAACTGAAGAGAATGATTTGAGAATTGATTGGAATTAATTGTGATAAGGATTGGAACCTTGCATATGTGCTTATGGAAATATGTAATGCTAAACAAATGAAGACTCTGTCAAAACTTTTCAGAATTTGAAAACTATAAAAAAAAAATTAGCAACAAAACAATTTCAAATTGGAAATTGAAAATAAATTAGTGGATGAAATTAATTTAAAATAATGATAGAAATCAGTTATAAATGAAAAATAGTCAATAAAATTAAATATTCAGAGTTAAAGGAAATTTGAATTCATATGGAATTAGAAATTCAAATTGGAAATAAGTAGAATAAGAAGATATAAAGCTTAAAGTGGTAGGGTAATAATGTGAGAGATATATAATGCTTAAAATTAAACTTAAGAAACGAAGAGTGAAATCTT
Organism: Allium cepa; assembly: GCA_030765085.1. Classification (NCBI taxonomy): domain Eukaryota; kingdom Viridiplantae; phylum Streptophyta; class Magnoliopsida; order Asparagales; family Amaryllidaceae; genus Allium; species Allium cepa. The sequence continues at coordinate 589,779,821 of CM060937.1, forward strand.
AAGTAAAATTGATACTGAGAAAATTATTCCAAGTGGACAGAAATCAAAATAATGCGAATAAAAGAAAATTGATATGGTTGATAGTCAATGGATATAAATACGTAGGATGAACGTATATTATTTTGTTCGCATAATAAATTGATCCAGATTCGAGCACAGAATTTCGAGATAGTTATATATCGATCCGAGTTAGGATTTTTCACTCGATTTTCAACGACGAACCATGGATATGGATTCTGATTGATTCTGGGAAATTCTCTATCATGGTTGTGACTATGCAAGGAAAATGACAATTTTTGATCAAGAAACCAGTTCTGAGTCCGTACTAGGAAGTCGGGGGGACGATACTAGTTCGGAAGTGAAATTGTGTGATCGGGCGAGCGATCAAATTTGATATTGCGTACGAATAGTATATGTACATCGTACGGGCTTGATTAAATAGATATTGAAATTCTGTAAAGAAGTCAATAAAATTTGGACAGAGTTAATACTGTAGATTTCAGAATTGAATTGCCAGAGTGGATATCTAAAATTTGTTGTGTATTCCATATATCTCAGGAAATTTGTTCATGATTCATCATTAGTTGTTAAACTAGTAATTCAGGAAATTGGAAGTTGAATTAAATTTAACTGTGGTCAGGAATCCAGTTTGGATTGTTGATCATTAAGAAACAAACTCTCGATAATTTATGTTCGGATAACTAGTGTTGTTAGTTAGGGTAGACTGTTTGGTTGTCTGTTAATATATGAGTGATATGTATATTTGAATGGTTGGAATAATAGCTTTTAAATTATCTTTGTTTTAAATTTCGGGGACGAAATTCTTTTAAGGGGGAAGTTATGTAACGACCCTGGATTTTGGCCCCGGTTATTTTAATAAATATTTAATCTAATTTAAATAAAATGTAAATTGATCATATTAAAATGATTATGATTTGGGAATACTGTCAATTTATTTATTTAAATAACATTTTAAAAGGGGAATCGGACTTTGGAGAGTTCAAAATAAAATCTTTGACAATATTATAATAAAATTTATTTTATATAATTGAATTAAAATACTTTACTTTGTTTACATCTGACAAACATACATATGAATAATAATGTGTGAAATTTAAAATGAATCTCTTCATAATATTTATCCTATACCATTAAATTAAATTACTTTGTCTTATTAACATGTGATAAATAATAATCTTCTAAATAAAATCAAAGTTTATCAATGTAAACATAAATGTTAAATATAAGTAAAACTAAAGGTTATAATTTAAATAATTATAGTGAAAATATGAAATATAAATAAATAAATAAGTGAACTCATGAATCTAAGTTTAATATTTATTGTTAAAATTCAAATGAAAATATATATGAAATATAACTTTAAATGTAAGTCAAACATATGAATGTAATTTAAAAATTGATAGTTAGAATATAAGATATAAATATAAGTAAGTAAACTTATGAAATATAATTTAAATGTTGAAGGCTAAAATACAAAATAAAAATAAAAATAATAGCCAAATGAATAAGTTTATAAATAAAATATGAAAGTAAGCAATTAAGTAAAAGAATAAATACTTAGCAATGTAAAATGAAATGAACAAAGTTACATATATATAGTTATGCTCACCCAAAAATCAAGTCAGGCTGCACTCTTTTAAACATATATATATATACATATATATATATATATAAATGAATAAGCTTCAGTCAAGACAAAGTAATATAAAGATAGATATGCTTTTTAAAAATCAAATTGAACAAACTGGGAAAATTATATAAAGATGAGTGTGATAATATAAAACAAGTAACATAATAACAAAACAAAAGTCTTTATTCAAAGCTTCATACATAAGTCAAATATGTACCTGCAAGATAGCACATATCTTCGTACAACTATATGTTTGGTGTTCTGTGGAATTTGATACAGGTTGCGTATTGGTTCGAATACTCAAAATTACCGTCATTTAAACCATTGATTAGCTTCGAATTCTCAACAAACAAGATAATAAACTTCAAATAATGGTTGTTAGGAAGTTGATTAAACCAACTATTAAAGGATACCATTGTAATATTAATGTACAGGAAATCAAGTGATAATTGGAATTATTCAATTTTTGCAGTATTTGGATTCAAGACTATATATTTAATTCATATTGTAAGTTATGATTTTTAAAACTAAAAATAAGATTTTTAGATTGGTTTTTAAGAGCAGTTTGAACTTAAGTAAAAATTACATTTTTATGAATTTCTGACACTATAATCAATTTAAACAGTTGAAATTGGGTATGTAGATAGTTTAGATATCAGTGATTTCGAGAAAAATATACAATATTTTTTCATTGAGAAAATTTGAGAGACAGGATCATTGTAGGGTTTTATTTCAAGTTTTAAACACGTCAGTAAACGCGACGAGATCGACATCTTCACGTGTTCGAGCTTCACGCAATTAGGAGGGAGGAAGCTTGTCGTGTTATCGGGGTGTGGTTGAAATTTAGGCGCTTCCGGTGAAATGAGGAGCTGTGGCGAGGCCGTTTATTGTCAAAGGTGGGCTTCGGTTTCGTGCATGAAGGCATAATTTCGGTTTTGACCTCATTTCGTATTTCTGGGTTTCAATCTTGGGTGAGGAGCGAAATTGTGGTTTGTGGGCGCTGGCGAGGGCCGCTGGAGGTGTGGCTAACCACCGTGCACATGCATGGTGGCGATGGAGGTGGAGTTTTGTTTTCTGTCAACGTGAGTGTGCTTCGTGCTGTGCTCGAGCCTCATGATGGTTGCTTCGAGTTTTGATCGAGGCCAGTTTTATTTTCTGTTGTTGCTTTATATTTAAGTTTTACAACCTACTGTAAAAAAAAAAGAGTAAAGGAGAAGAATGTGTTTCAGGGGGCGATTCGGGGAAGATTGCGTGAAAACCAAAGTTGCACTCGAGACTAAATAGGAGGAGACCCGGGTTTTTGTAATCGCAGTAATGTAAAGGTTGAGCAAAATTTGTTTTCTTCAAATTTGTTTTAACGTTTTGAGCTTAGAAAATGTTTAAAAAGGGATTAAGCTAAGATTTGTTCAAATTTTAATTATTATAGTCAAAAGTTTAACGGTTTTTCTTGAACACTTAAATCATTTTAATTAAGAAATATAAGTTAACTAATAATTAAAGTTTGTAGTTAACACTAAAATTGATTTTCAAAATATAAGAAAAGAGAAACTTTTAAACGTTAATTAAGTTAAATGATTGATATCAATAGATTATTTTCGAAAGTAATTAAGAACAATTAACATTTTAAAACTTAAATAGAGTTGGGTTATGTAACTATTTTGTGATAAATAAATAGTAATTAGCTACTTAAGTAAATAAATAGTGGTTGAGTAATTAAGAATAATTCAAACACAGTTAGTGATGGATTATAGGTAAATAAATAATTGAAATCAACTACTTAAGTTAATTAATAAATGAATTAATAATTAGTTAATAAAGTAAATTTGATTATGAATTGATAGAGTAGCTTGATTTAGAATTAATTAATTAAGTAATTAGCAGATAATAATTGGATAATTAAATTTTATTGATAGATAATTAAAGATATTAACTAATGATCAAGAAAACAGTTAATTAAGTAATTAAAGTTAAATCACTTGATTGAGGAAGTAATTTATTAATAGTATGAAATAAAATAATTACGTAATTAAGACTTAATGATTAATTAAGAAATCATTAATTAGATGATTTGTACTGAAATAGGTAATTAATCGTTAATTAATAATTAGTTAAACAGAGTTAAGTGTTTAACTCTCAGATAATTAATTCTAAACATAATTAATTACAAATAAGACTCAAGGGTAATTGCTTATGGATTGTTATGATTAAATATCTGATTTTGCTATTTATGTGATGATATTTTGTGATGCTCTGTGATATGTTATGTTATATCTATGATGCTTGTATATGTTTTATCTGTGATAAATGCTAGGTTAATTCAATTTGTTGAAATTAAATTATTTAAGCTGTTAAGTTAATTAGACAACTTGGCCTTTAAAATGGCGTTTGGATTCCGATGAGACCGGGATAGGAAGAATCAAATTTGATTCTCCGAAAACCACATCAATCCAAATTAAACGATAGGTCGTGACTTATCAAATGAAGATCGAGATGGTGTTTCCAGAATGCAAGGGTTATCGTCATTGACTCTGAGGGTGATTCTAAAATGAGTGTGACGAGATAATGCCTTCTGTTTCGTTCGAACCCGGAACGAACTTGTACGTATTGAATGCTTTCAGAACATCGTCAGGCGGACGATAAGCATTCTAAGTAATATGTTCTATAAAGGTAATCGTAGCCTCAAGCCTCATCAATCGGGAATGGCTAAAACAGGGGAGATGCAGCAAGGTTAGGTGGGTCATGCCCAAGCAGGACAAGATATTTCCCCTGTCAAGATGTCCCTTTTTATTTCGGCTGTGTGGGCGGTTGCTAGCTACAACCGTGGGGTTTATCTTGTTCGGGACTATTCAGTAAGGAATGGTTCCGGCCTTGTTGTGTAGGGGGTCGGGAGGGATCCTTAATACGGTGATCTAGGCCCCGTACTGTGACGGGCGGTACCCCGGTAGCCCTGCCATTGTTGGAAACCCATTTTCCCTACAAGACCCTACGGTTTTGATTTGTATTACCCACTTTTGTGGCTAGTAGCTGGAATTTAATGAATGTAACAATTTCGGCTATTTTCTATTTACTTGAAAACCCTAGACACTATTATAATATCACTGGATTTCCTATGAAATGTTTTGGTTAGCGTAAGGCAAAAACCTACCCGTATTTATTTGTGGGAAGTCTTACGTGATACCTTTATTTTGAAATGTTTTTCAAAGTTAAACAATTTAAACCGTTTACTCATACCAGACCCATGTCTGACCCGGAGTTTATATTTTGTTTTTCATAAACTCTTGGGTACTCAAATTTTTATGAGTAGCCAAGTGATAGGTCTCGGACTTGATTTTTGGAGGAGCTTGGAGCAGGGGAGTCCAGACGTATATAGCTATTTATGTAGTTTCGCTGTGTTAGTTGATATGTACTGTACCTCTGATGTATATAGTGATAGATGTATGTATGACTGTCATATGTATTGATATTGTATAACTCTGATATATGTAAAAACTATGTAATATTTATGTGATATATTATATTTTGTTCCGTTCCACCGTGAGATTCTGATGTTGTTGTTCTTCTTTCTCTTTCTTTTCTATTTTCTATCCCTTTCTTTCTTAATGATGATACGTCTTTCTGGTAGTAGAAGGGCAGGGTCGTCACAGGAATGGGCTCGATTTATTTGGAATGTTGAACGATACATGACCCATAAAGCCAATTCTGTCTCGGTAACGAAAATAGGTCAACCCAATTATCAAAATAGATGTTTTTGATAATTTTAAAATCAATTAAACAGGTTTCAAGTCCTAATTCCATTGTATGAAGAAGTTACGTTAAAATCAGCTTGTTACAAATTGATTTCGATTAAATTGATTTTCAAGCGTTTCGAGCCCGTACGATCAAACGACAAGCCTGATCGTTACGAAACTTGAAATCCTACAATAATTCACCATTATGGATCCGATGAAACTGGTTTTGTCGAAATCCAAGTCAGTGGCCAAAATGGCTATTTTCACATTATTAATTTAATTTAATTAATTAAATCACTCTTTCAGTTTAAATCTTTATAATTTACAACTTCTATCATTTTTTTGATTTCTTAATCCTTTACAATAATTTAAACAAATTTAGATGTCAATTTAAAGATGATTAATTCATCAATTTCAGTGCTTAATTTCAATTTCATTAAATTCAGAAATTATAAATTAAAATTCCAAAATCCATTTATTAAATTTTTAAACCTTGTTATTCAAATCTTTTATTACAATAAGGATATAACTAACATTGGTTTATATCTTGGTACATTAATATTTTCCAAATTCATGTTAATTTCTATTTTCGTAATATTTAAATATTAAATTTCATTTAATTGCAATTAATCCAATTATTAAATTTAAATCCGAATAAATTAATAAATCTTGATTTTCATTCTTTTTATTCAACCTATTGCCATACTATGAATAAAGTTAACATTATTTCAAAATATTAGCTTAATTTACATTAACATAGTATTAAATTTTAATTATCGTTATTGATTTCCAATTTCAACTAACAGGCTAAATAAGTAGGCAACATATAATAATTGTTACCGTTATCTTTTAATTACGCTATAAGTTCATTAATTTCAAACAATGGTTATAAATACTTACATAACACCAATTTCATTCAATTACCATTTAATATGTATTATTTCATTGGTTAATTCAATATTTCTAGTTGGTTTCCTCATGTTCAATTTATAACCAAGTATAACCTATATATATTATTGCAATTAATTGGAATTCATTCCATTTATAAATAATTAACTTAAATTGACACTGTTACCATTCATTCTAGATATTATTTCATTCATAACTCACAAATTTTTACTTATTTCAACATTAAATTGCATAACATAACTAAATTAACAATTTTTAATTATCGAAAATTACAGGTCATTACACTCTCCCTTACTCAAAACTTTTCATCCCCAAAAAGAAAAAAGAAGGGGAAAGAATGAACTAAATAATTAATATATATCTTATTCAAAATATTTGTAAAAAATAAAATAGTTTAAACAAAACATGTAAATTTATGAAAAATGAAATCTTCTATTTCCAAGTTAACAAAAGTTGGGAAAACATTTCAACAAAATTTCTAAGTCCGAAATCCACGAAAAATTTCGGCAGAGTCTTCTTTGTACGGAAAAGGATCGAGAGAAATTATAATATCAAATATAACAATATATAACATATATTTTCCAAAATAATATATCCCAACATGGAAAAAATAATATTCCCGTAATCCAAGAACATGCCTATTTGTCGAGCAAATAAATGCTTAATTATGAAACCAAAAGCAGTAGCAATTGTTTCCATAACCTATATTTCACTTATATAATCCAAAGAAGTTAATAATAATATAAAATGAAATATTAAAGTTGGTTCAACCATTAACAAAAAAATCAATATAAAACAAAAACACTTGCAATACCAGCATATAATCATCATATGAAATCAATATAATCAACCATCCATCTATAGCAAACAAAACAAATGGTTTATTTGGGTTTAAAACTTTAACTGTATAGAATGAAAAATAAATTACTAAGTATACCGTCTACTCAACAGTCTTAGATAAAACTTAATAGATTATTCATACAATCCTAAGCAATCAGAAGTATTTTCCCCCAAACAATACCATAAGCCAAAACAAACAACCAATTCCAAGCACTATTTAGGTTTATGTTAACCTATTTCTTTTCATATCATTTATAAAATGACTCATTTCTTAAATTTAAATATATTGCTTACAAAAATTCAATTCTCATTCATTCATTCAGTGTTTATTTCATTTATTTCCATTTATTACTTACAAAAATTCATTTTCATTTATCCATATAATGCCAATTTCTTTTTATTGCATTACATTCACTTATTTATAGTATTCATGTTCAATTCAATTACTTAGCATATCAATTCATTTATAATCACTTTCTTACAATACCTACTTTCTATCATATTTTATTATAGTAATATTTCAATTATAACTTAAATTTATAACAACTACTACGTCAAATACTTATTTATAAAAGTGATTCATTGAACACTTTCATCACATAAGTTTCTCTTGTAAAAATTTCCATTACATTTTCTTATTTAACATTACAACTTTTAATATTTAGTAAGTTATATATGTATTTTTAAGAATGCAATTGAAAGTTATACAAGTTATCTAATTTCATTTTAGTAAATAAATGTTCAATAGTTATCTATTCTTATTTTCATATCCTATTTATTTATAGGTTACAATTTCAAATTCCTTATGTATTTCAGTTATAATTTAACATTTAATTTCTTATTTTTATTTAGAAGTTTCAGTTATTAAATAGTTATTCCATTACAATAATTGAAATCTTTAATTTATAGAAATTTAAGAACTAAATGCCAAGTTCCATTTCAAATCATTTAAAATAACATATATATCATATCTTTTTATGTGTCAAATCATATATGGAAATAAAATTTATATTATTTATCAAAAAAAATGTGTAGTAAACAACTAGAATGGTCTTCCCACTTCGAAACTCGAAAATGAATGTCGATGATGCGTGCACTCATCACAGAAATTATTTCCCAGCGACAAAGAGGGGAGTACAAAACTTAATTTTTTTTCAAAATTTCATTTAAAACATTTCCTTCAAATCATATTGAAATATTTATGTCAGAAAATATTTCTAAAAATATTATTATTATATTCTAAAATCATTCGAAAGAAATTTTCAAAAAACCCCAAAACCTAAGATCTAAATTTCCGATTTTCATTTATTTTATTTCTAAATCTTATTTTCTAACCAATATTTATAAATTCATTACCTATCAAACAACTATAATATAATCATATATATCATTTAAAAAAATTGTTATTTTATATACAAAAATATACAATAATGAAATTATTTCATTTACCTATATTTCAAAACAAATATTGTGTCGGTCTATCCTACTAAGTGTTTACAAATCCTACAATGCCATAGCGTCCTATGAACCAACCAGAATTAATAAATACAAAATGGAATAAATTAACACAATATAATATTTATGACACTAACAAATATGCTCTCTCATATATACTCTCAGCGACTCATCATAGGGTATTACTACTCTATTTATAAAGAGTCAGACCCCGCAAAGCTCAGGTTATCGCTAAACCAAAGCTCTGATACAACTTTAACATCCTGCCTTTTTGGATGCTTCAAGCGCACACACGTGCCAACTCAAACCATATAGAAGAGTGGATTGTTAATGGAGTGAATAAGAAAAAGAGAAAGAAATAAAAAAACAGAATCTTATAGCGGAATGACAACATATAATAATCAAATAACAGTTCATGAAGCTGTTTACAAAACATTTAATTATACTAGTACAATGCAGAATCAGAGTTAAACATATCGGAGATAAATAAATAACAATGCAGTGGAACAATATGATGCAGTGGAACAAATATGGTAAATAATAGATATAGTAAATAATTGTAGTACAAATCTTCGCGTTCGTCCTCCAAAAATAAGGTCTTTAAATCCCGAAATGCTCAGGCTGACCCGAGCGAATTGAAAAGATAAAACACTCGAGTCAGAACTAAAGGATCTTATGTAAGTTAAATCAATAGTAAATAAATATGAGTGGAATGTCGTCAGAGATGTTTACGGGGTTTGATATCTCCTATCCAGTGTTTATCATGAGTGCAGTAAACCAAGAGATGTTCGGGATTCACATCTCCTAAGGATCCGTTAAATTATTTACTATGTTGTAATATGCTATTAGATTATTGTCTAAACTAAAGTATATTATTTAAAAATAGCATTAAGGCTTTACATTTTCCATCTTAACACATTTTTGGACGCCAATAGTCTCTACAGTACCGTAACTCCCCGTAAACTGGAGCCGTCAGAGGATACCCCATAGGTACGACATAAAATAAACTCGTAGAAGGCGCGCTAGGGTAGGTGACATGGCACAACTAGGTAATTCCAGGGTAGATATACCAATTACACTTCCGAACTATTGGTAACGCATAGCCGCAACTACCGCCCAACTCGAAACACACTCCTGAGTAAAAATCGAAGGGTGGCTACCAAATAAATCAAAGTCGGAATATAGTATCGATGGAGTGTGCCCGATCGAAGGAGCAACCTCACTTGGCCCGTCGATTGCTCATGTTTTAGCCACCTTATGCTAACTCACGGGAATTAGGTCCATGTAAATATACCTTTAGGATCATCTCCACCATCCTACTTCATTCTGGAATCTCCACCGCATACATAGTTGTTAAAGTTGTTTTCGGTATTGGCAGAGAGTATGACAATATCCGATCCCGATCTCTTTGACAACCAATTGCTAATTACATACCGGATGGTTCTTTTACATTTCCAAAGAACATTTCATAATCGATATCAAAATATCATATTCAATTCAAACCATATCACTTTTGAAATCATTACTTACTTTCGAAATCATATTCGCCTTTGATATCATAGTTCGATAATTATATTCCCTTTCAAAGTCAGATTCACAATTTATATCAAAATATCGTGTTCTCAAAACTATACCATTTTCAAATAATATTACTTCCATAAGTCATATTTCCAAAACAGGTTAAGTCTTTGCTTCAAAATCATCATCATTTTGATTTATTTCAAAATTCCAACTTAGGTTATAACATCATTAACCATATTCACCATAAAAATCGAGAATTTTGAATATAAACCCATGATTTTACTTGGTTTGAATTCGGACGAAAATGGTTCAAATGGTTATAGATAATTAATATAAATTTGAAATAGATTAAATATAATTAAAATAGATCAAATAGCTTAAAATATATTAATTAGATTTAGAACAAATTAAAATAGTTTAATTACGTTAAAATAAATTAAATTGGTTTAAAATAGATTAAAATAATTCATATAGTTAATATTAGTTAAATAGTTTAATAAATTTGAAAATCTTAATAATTGGAATTTTTAAAACAATATATTTTTAAAACGGTTTATATTAAAATATGAGTTGGAAATTAATATTGAATTGAACTATTAATTTCATTTCTACTCATTTGGACCATTTTAAATTTCCAAATCGACAAATCAAATTTCAATAACATATCGTTTCAATCCATGTTCAAAATATCAATATGGATTTCTCCAATTTCAAAATATTTCAAAGTTATTTTCAAACAAATTCAATAACATAATTTCGATAGACTTTCATTTATACATAAAAGTTTAACTTTAAACTTCCAATTTAATTTCTTAAAGAAATGCCTTTTTAAACCAGTTAGAATTTTAACACAAAACACAATCTTTCAATAATACTTCAATTTATATAAATCAAATTTTATTTCAAAATATCAATTGATTAAATTCAAAAAAATAAGGATTTTAAAATCATTTAATTTAACCAGTCCGGTGTCCGTATTTAATTTTCTGCCCTAGGGTCAAGTGATATGGATATTTATCATTTCAATCTGCAATTTAAACATTTTACCGTTGAATAACATTTCAAACTACAATCCCTAAGTAAAAAAAATCCATAACGAACTTGCATTTTGTAACGATATAAAATACAACATCCATTCAACCAACATCAACAATCAACATCCATCACAATCATCAACCAAAACAATCAATCAATATCAACATAAAACTGATAACCTATAACAGGTATTTAATTGGCAATTTATATTCAATAAAAAATTAAACAATGATTTGATTCAAATAAATTCGAATTAATTGAGATGATGATTAAAATATACCAAACAGCATAAATAAATATCTATTCACATCATAAATTAAATTTAACGAACATAAGAAATTTTAGAAGTTGTGAATGGGTTAAAATACTCACCTTTAAATTTAAATTGAATTTAAATCCAATTTGAACTCCAAATATGAACGGTCTTAGAATTCATCCAAGCTGGCATCATAATGTCTGGAATTTCAATATGATCATGGCAAAACAAACCGCGCGTAAATCCGAGTTCGTATGAAAAAGTTATGTCAATTTGAAGATTGAAATTTAAATTTCTAAATTAAAATAAACTAAATGGTAAATCAATACCTTCCAACCTATACGCATGCTACTGAACCCATGCACAGCCGCCATTTTTCACCTGCCATCACCAAGCTTGGCCACATTCAGCCTCAACGGACCCCGCCGCCACGATCGCCTCCTCCGGCCAGTCCAGCCCACGCCTCCACGCCATATCCGGTCCCACCGGAGCTCGCCACCGCTATCACGACGTTAGGGTTTTCAAACCCTAAATCCAAAATTCCAGCCACTATGAGCATCTCTAGGTCATGCGACCACCGTCGTTAGCTTTCCCTCTTCAATCTCCATCAAACCCAGAAACCCTTTCCCCGATTGTCGCCCCAATTGAAAACGTCCAATCTGGCTTTGACCATTATTTCTGGTCAATCAGATCACTGCCTCGATGAACGAACGTCAGATGTAGGTTCCATTCGTCGAGACCTTTCCAACGATATAAAATTTGATAGGGTTTGAGGGTTTAATTTTTTTTGGAATTGAATTTGAAATCGGTTGAAATTTGGGGATTAGGTTTTGTCTGCCATTGGAATGAGGAATCGAGAAAGAGATGTACGTACAGACAATTGAGAATAGAAACAACCTAGGGTTTATAATGACATATATATAGGAAGAACAAAATAGAAAGGAATGGGCTCGATTGGTTTCGAATGTTGAACGATACACTACCCGAAAAGCCCTTTCTGTCTCCATAGCAAAAAATGGGTCAATCCATATATCAAAATAGACATTTTTCATAATTTTAAAATCAATGAAACAGGTTTCAAGTCTTAATCCCATTGTATAAAGAAGTTACGTTAAAATCAGCTTATTTCAAATTGATTTCAATTGATTTCAATTAAATTGATTTCTAGGCATTTCAAGTCCGTACGATCAAACGACAAGCAAGATCGTTACGAAACTTGAAGTCCTACAATAATTTACCAATATAGATCCAATGAAACTGGTTTTGTAGAAATCCGGGTCAGTGGCCAAAATGGCTATTTTCACATGATTAAATTAAATTAATATTTAACTAATTAAATCACTGTTTTAGTTTAAATTTTAATAATTTACAACTTCTATTATTTTCTTGATTTCTTAATCCTTTACAATAATTTAAGCAAATTTAGATGTCAATTTAAAGTTGATTAATTCATCAATTTTAGTGTTTAATTTCAATTTCGTTAAATTCAGAAATTATAAATTAAAATTCCAAAATCCATTTATTAAATTTTTAAACCTTGTTATTCAAGTCTTTTATTACAATAAGGATATAACTAACATTGGTTTATATCTTCGTATTAATATTTCCCAATTTCATCTTAATTTCTATTTTCTTAATATTTAAATATTAAAATTCATTTAATTGTAATTAACCCAATTATTAAATTTATGTTCCAATAAATTAATAAATCTTGATTTCCATTCTTTTTATTCAACCCATTGTCATACTATGAATAAAGTTAACATTATTTCCAAATATTAATTTAATTTACAATAACATAATGTTAAATTTTAATTATTGTAATTGATTTCCAATATAAACTAGCAAGCTAAATAAATAGGTAACATACAATGATTGTTACCGTTAACTTTTAATTACACTATAAGTTTATTACTTTCAAACAAGGGTTATAAATACTTACATAACACAAATTTCATTCAATTGCAATTTAACATGTATTATTTCATTGGTTAATTCAATATTTTTCGTTGGCTTCCTCATATTCAATTTATGGCCAAGTTATACTTATATATTATTTCAATTATTGGAATTCATTCCATTTATTAATAATTAACTTAAATTGACATTGTTACCGTTCATTCTAGATATTGTTTCATTCATAAGTCACAAATTTTTACTTATTTCAACATTAAATTGCAAAACTTAACTAAATAAACATTTTTTAATTATTGAAAATTATGGGTCGTTACACCTAATTTCCCTTACCTGAAACCCCATAAAAAGTTTGAATTTTGAAGAAGAAAGAAACTATCGGAGCTCCACTATGTTCCTAAATAATTTATGAATAAAAGCGAGGGGACGAGATTCTTATTTGTAGTGAATAGAATGCAACAGAATCGTTAGAATTAAGTTGGTGTAAAACAATATGATTCAGACCATTCACAATCTTCCTTTATCCTACCTACCAAAACAACCCAGTCCACTGGCCCTTGGTAGCAGTCGACTAGTAGCCTATTTTAGGAATGTATATTTAACTGTCGTTGATTTCTTATTTAATTCCTGATTAATATATAACATTAACTCTGTTTAACGTTTACTTAACCCCAAGTCTAATTACTGTTAATTTTTGAATTTCAAACTTAGCATTGATTGTTTATTTAAATTTGAGTTCCACTTAAATTAATTTGAATCAAAAAATTCAATTGTTAATTACGTTTTCATTTGAATTTTGATTTGAAAACTTTATGTATGGAAATTAATCAGAAAATCACCACGAATGAACAATAAAAAATTTATGATCAAATTTCGACATCTTCAAAATTTCCATTTATAGCCTTATTATTCATTTATTAATTAGTTCTTTTCTAAGTAATTTGTATGGGGTGTTACATTCTCACTCCCTTAAAAAGAATTTCGTCCTTGAAATCCTTAATGGGCGGATAGCTTAATGCGCATTAAGCATCCATGTTATACAACCAAGTTACCTACACAGCTATGTACTCAACTAAAAGTGCAGTGTGATTATGTATGCAGATATACAATATGAGAGCTCAATCCCAGCATTAGTGCAAGTGTCGATAAAATAGACATGTATTCAACCATCCTAAAGATGGAAAAGTTTTCAATATGAGTGCAAAAGTGACAGTAAAAAGTATGGAATCCATCCCCTACCATCCCATCTAGTAATCATGAATCAAAACCTAATTTTGGAGGGAAAAGTTTACCAGAGAAAAGCTCAGGATGAGAAGTCATCGTCTTCTCTTTTGTTTTATATGAGCTTTCCACCGGATTATCTCCCCATTTTACTTGAACCAGCCAAATTACTTTGTTGTGGAGCTTCCTCAGTCCATGCCCCACAATACATATGGTGGCATAGATTTTATCGGCTCCATCTCAATATCTACTAACTGAAAAGGCTTTACCAGGGTGGTTATGCTATAAAAGCATCTCCTCAAGGGCGAAAAGTGAAAAACGTAGTGGACTCCTGCCAATTTTTCCAATAGCTCTAGTCAATATGAAAGTCTTTATATTCTTTCCAAAATTTGGAAATACCTAATGAATCTTAGTGCCAACATTCCTGACTTTTCAAATCTCGCAACCTTCATAAGAAGGCCAACTTTAACAAATACCATGCCTCCTACCCCAAACTCTAACCGCTTCCTTCACTTATCAGCATATAACTTCTAACGATCTTGTACGACCTTTTTCGTTGCCTTCATAACTCTATCTTTTTTGAAGTATCATGAATCAAATCTGGTTCAAGTAGAATTTTTTTGGTGGTTTTCCACCAACAATTTGGTGATTAGCATGGCCTTCCATATAATGTTCAAAGGATGACATGCCAATCGTCGCTTAGATATAATTATTGTAAGCAAATACTACCAAAGCAAGTGTTGCTCCCAACGTCCTTCAAAGTGCATATGCAAGCTCTTAATAAGTTCTCCAAAATCCTATTCAATATTTAGTCCAACCATCGATTTATGGATGATAAACAGTGCTAAGATTTAATAAAGTTCCTAAAGCTGACAGCAAATATCTCCAAATTTTGCTATTAAATAGGGGGTCACTACCACTAAAATTGCCAGCTGGGATTGCATGAATCCCAACCACCTCCTTAATATAAATTTGCACCGAAGATGTTGTGGTCCATTACTTCTAACGGAAATAGAATAAGCGCTATTTAGTGAGCCTATCTACTATAACCTAAATAACATCATTACTCTTTTTACACCTAGGCAACCATCTACAAAGTCCATTGATAGATGCTATATTTCCAAGTCAAATCTTCAATGATAATAAAAATCCTTTGGGCTTTCCTTGTTCATCCTTTATCCTTTGTTACGTCAAATACCAAGAAAAAATTCGCTGCCCTCTTCTTCATCATTGAGCAGTAGAAAGTTCCCTTCATATCCCTGTAAAATCTTACCTCCTTTGGGGTGAATGGTCATCCTTGAATAATGTCACTCCGCAAGCTAAGATTTAACTTTTCCAAAATTCTAAAGTTTTTAGGATTGAAGCATTCTTTTATTTCAAAGGTGAGTGTTTTAACCCACTCACAACTTCTAAAATTTCTTATGTCTGTTAGATTTAATTTATGATGCGGTTTCGAATTTATTTGTGGCCGTTTGATATATAAATCATCATCTCAGTTAGTTTGAATCTTTTTAAATTAAACCGTTATTTAATTTATTATTGATTATAACTGCTAGTTAATTACCTATTATCTACTATCAGTTCTATATTGATATTGATTGGTTGTTTTGGATTATGATTGTGATTGATGTTGATTGTTGATATTGGATAAATGGATGTTTTATTTTATATCATTATAAACTGCAAGTTTGTTATGGATTTTTATTTCATTCGAGATTGTAGTTTGAATTGATATATAACCGTATTTATATTTTAAATTGCGGATTGAAATAATAAATATCCCTAACACTTGACCATAGGATAAAAAATTATATACAAACACCATGGTCTATATATATATATATAAATATTTGGAATGATTTATATGGTTTTGTAAAGAAATATGTGGTTTTAGATAAACATTGATTTTAGATTTTATATAAATGTTATTTTATCTTTGATTTTAAGCTATGTAAAATTTGTTTTAATATAGAACAAGCTTAATAACAAGTTTGATTTTTACTGAAGAAAATATGGTTAAGTATTTAAATTATATTTTAATATAGAGTTTATAATGATTTAGATAAAACTAAGGTTGAACCTATAAATTTGAGATTTATTTGAAATTGAAGTTATTTAAAAATTAAACCCAAATAAGCTTGATGTGAAATTTATTAAATTTGAAATTTTAGAAGGCATGATTTTTATAACTTGATTTTGGTTTAAGGTGAATTAGATTAATATTTCAAGTACAAATAAATTGAAGGAAATATTTAATTATTTGTAAGTTTAGTTATACTTAAATGATAATGGATTTATTATGTAAAATATTTCAAAACCAAATAATAAAAAATTGAATTGTTAAATCGTAGTTTCCAAACTTAGTTTTGAAATTTTTGAATACTTAAAGTTTGAAATATGCTGAATATGGAACGATTTATTCTGTGGATCAAATCTGTTTGAAATCGATAAAATTTGGGATAGTTTATTTGGAAACTGAATTGTATTGAAATTTATAATTTAGGATTTGGTTAAATATAAAAGTTATAAATTCGAGTTGTTTTGAAATTGATTTGTGAAATTGAAGAAGCTAGTTTATTATGTAAAATATTTTAATATTTTAACTATTTAAGTGGTGGAAGTTATGTTTCAAAGTTATGAGTTTCAAAGTATTATGATTTGAAAGGGTTATATTTCAAGTGTTTTGATTTCGAAGTGTTATAATGTTGAACGTGCTATGATTTTTGGAAAGGATACATTTGAAATAAAAATGATATTATATTGATTTGGATTTTAATAAAAATGATATCATATTGGTTTGGTTTTTGAAATGGAAATGTATCGTAATTATATGGTTTTGAAATGGATATTATATTCTAGCTTTGAAGTATAAATTATTTTGAAATGACCGTGGTGTTATAATAACGTTTGGTTGTTAAAGAGACCGGGATTGGAAATTGTCATATTCTTACCAACTCCGAAAACTACTTTAACAACCGTATACACGGTGGAGATTCCAGAATGAAGTAGGAGGTGGCGACGTTCTATTAAGGTATATATGTGGACCCGACTTCCGTGAGTTGGCAAAAGGTGGCTAAAACAGGAGCGATCTCGGGCCGAGGAGATAGCCCCTCTTATCGGACACACTCCTTCGATATTATAATCTGACTCTAAGATTGATTTGGTGGCCACTTTTGATTTTTGATTTAGGGTATGGCTCGAGATGGACGGCAGTAGCTGCTATGCGTTACCACTAACACGTTTGCGTAATTGGTATATCTACCATGGCATTGCCTTATGTGTCGTGTCACCTACCCTAGCGCGCCTTGTACGAGTTTGGTTTTCTCCCATTGCCCGTGGAGTATCCTCTGGTGGCTTCCCGATCAGGAGGGACTATGATACTGGATGGACTACTGGGACTATTATGTGTTAAGGTGGAAAATGTAAAGCCTTAACTCTATTTAATAGTAAGTTTATTTTACTATAGACATTATTATAATAGCGAAATATTACTACATAGCAAATAGTTTAACGGATCCTTCGGAGATGCGAATCCCGAGCATCTCTTAAGTTATTGTACTCGCGTTAGACACTGAATAGGAAATGTCAAATCCCGTAAACATCTCTGACGCCGTTCCATCATATTGTTTACCGTTGATTTAACTTACATAAGATCTTTTAGCTCTAACTTGAGTGCTTTGTCCTTTCTATTCGCTCGGGTTAGTATGAGCATTTCAGGTTTTGAAGACCTTATTTCTGGAGGACGAAGACGAAGATTGTATTACTATTATTTACTATATTATTCCACTGCATCACCTTGTTCCGCTGCATTGTTATTTATTATTCTTTGGTACGTGTAACTCTGATATGTGTTGTATAAGTATAATCAAATGTTTTTTAAAATAGCTTCATGAACTGTTATTTGATTATTTTTATGTTGTCATCCCGCTGCGAGATTCTATTTTGTTTTCTCTCTTTCTCTGCTTTTCTTATTCACCCCAATAACAATCCACTCTTTTGTATGGTTTGAGTCTAGCGTGTGTGGTTTATCGTCGATTTAAAACGTACAAAAGGCGGGATGTTACCTTTGGTATCAGAGCTTTGGTTTAGCGATAAACCATAGCTTTGTGGGGTCTGACTCTTTATTAATAGAGTAGTAATACCCTATGATGTGTCACTGAGAGCATATATATAAGAGAGTGTATTTGTTAGTCTTAAAAAAGGTATTTATATTGTGTTAATTTGTCCCGTTTCGTATTTATAAATTCTGGTTGGGGCATAGGACGCTATGACATCAATAGTGATTTCTAAACACTTAATAGGACAGACTGACGCAATATTTGTTTTGAAATATAGATGAATGAAATAATTTTTCCTATTGTATATTTTATATATATAAAATAATATATTTTATAAATGGTATATTTGGTTGTAATATATTTTTTTGTTAGGTAGTGAAATTTTTAGATATTGGTTGAAAATAAGATTTGAAATAAAATAAATGAAAGATTGGAAACTTAGACTTGAGTTCCAGGATTTTAGGAAAATTTCTTTTGAATGATTTGGAATATAATAACATTATTTAGAAGTATTTTTTTGGTATAAATATTCCAATAAGATTTGAAATAATTATTTTTAAAGAAAATTTTGGTAACAAATAAGTTCTGTATTCCCCTCTCTTTCGTTGGAAAATAATTTCGGTGATGAGTGCACGCATCATCGACATTCATTTTCGAGTTTCTAAGTGGGAAGGCCACTGTAGTATTTTTACTGCAGATTTATTTTGATAAACAAATATAAATTTTAAATTTTTTTAAATATAATTTGATACATAAATTGTAAGTGTATACATCTATCTATTATTTTAAAATGATTTGAAATTTAACCCGGTATTTAGTTCTTAAGTTCCTGTTAATTAATAGTTTCAATTATTGTAGTGAAATGGAATCTAACCAATTAATAATTGGAACCCCTAATTAAAAATAGATTAAATGCTAGGTTATAAATGAAATTACAAGAAAGTTGAAATTATTAACCTATAAAACAAAGGATATAATTATTGAGCATTAAATTAATTAAAAGAAATGAGAAAAACTTGTGTAATTTTCAATTGCATTCGCAAACGCATATATATAACTTACCAAATATTATAAATTGTTATGTTTAATAACAAAATGTAATGGAAATTTGTAACGACCCGCAAATTCGTACCTCTTGAGTCAACACTATTCTACGACAATCAACTCAAGTTGCACAGAAATACGAACCATTTCGGTTAAAGAAGAAGAGGTAGAAGAAGAGAAAACAAAACAACATCAGAATCTAACCATCGCAGCGGAATAAAATATAATAGATAATAAATGATCTTTACTCAAAACCAAATATCTCTGATTATATATTACATCATCAGAGTACATCAATCACAGCTCAACAACAACATAGAAATGTACACACAGCAACTCTACACAGCGGAATATATATAAAAACAAGTACGGGAGTTCATATCGCCATCCAGCTCGTCTCCTGAGCCCCATAGCATCATATCATGTATCCTATAATACTCGGTCTGACCCCAGCATTACAGTTAAATAATACCCGAGTCAGTCTGGAATACCAGCGTGAGAAAATCACACCCAATTTATTATTAAAGTTTCAAAAATCCTTTGAAAACAAAAGCATCTCGTAAGATCACGCCACAAATAAAACATGTCGGGTTTTTACCTTACGATAGCTAAAACAATTTTTATAGAAATCCTCTTATATTATAATAGGGTCTATATACAAGTACTTATAAAATAGCCGAAATTGTTACATTATTAAATTCCAGCTACTAGCCACAAAAGTGGGTAATACAAACAAAACTCGTACAAGGCTCGTAGGGAAAATGGATTTCCATCAATGACTAGGCACTGGGGTACCACCTGTCACAGTACGGGGCCTAGATCACCGTACCGAGGATTACTCCCTTCGTCCCCTGCAACACAAGGCCGGAACCATCCCTTACTGGACAGTCCCGAGTGAGATCACCCCGCGGTTGGGATCAGCAACCGCACCACTAAGCCGAAAAATAAAAGGGACATCTAGACTGGAATGACCTCACCCTGCTTGGGTGCTACCCACCTAGCCTTGCTGCATATCCCCTGATTTTCAGTCATTCCCATTTGATGAGGCTTGAGGCTAAGCGTTACCTTTTTAGAATATATCCCTTAGAATGCCCATCGTCCACCTGACGATGTTTCGCAAGCATTCATCCATACAAGTCCGTCCCGGGTTCGAACGGAACCGAAGGCACTACTCCTACTACATCCATTTTGGAAATATCCTCAGGATTAGTAGCGATTAGCCCTTGCACTTCACTGCTCCATCTTCGAATCCAAAATCGTTTTCACGAAACGTACTAACCGGATCGAAGTGGTTTTCGAGAAATAAATCTCGATCCCGGTCTCTTCGAAACGATCAACGCATTTGTCCAATATTGATAGTCGGTTATTTAACTATGAATTAATATTCACAACATCCATCACACAATAAATAATTTTCCAAATTATTTATTAATCTCTAAAAATATCTTCACAAGATATATTATTTCTATTTTCAATCCTTTGAAAACAGTTTCAAACCCATCTTTCCTTTCTGAATAAACTTTCTCAATTTTTTTCTATCTCCTCCGAAATCATCAAGCACAAAACTTGATTTTTAAAAATAAATTTAAAACACTTTTCTTTGAAATATACTTTAGAACATTTTTATTTTAAAACTACTTCATTGATTTAAAAAAATACATACTATATGAATATTTGAAAACAATGTTACTTTATAAAATATAACTAAATTATTAAATCTTAAACAAACTACTAAGTCACTCTTTAAATAATTACCACTATAATAGATTAAAAGGAAAGACTTACTTCATAATTTAAATATTTAGAAATAAAACTTATATTTAAAAAAAAATTACTTTGAAACGTACTTGGTTATCCAGGGAGAAGTTCCAACTTCAATCATTTAAATCAATTTTCCAAATTGATTTCAAATTTATCTCATTTGAAATAATTTTCTTTAATTGCTTAATTCATTTCAAAATTCATAAAGTATGGACTTAATTATTATGATTGTTATTTTTCCGTTTGATTCTAAAACTTTAACGGAAATATACAAATTCCATATTTTTCCCAATTTCTTCTTTATTCTTTTAATAATTTAAATCTTAACCTTTAAATAAATGTTTTGTTCTTAAAATAATAACACCGATTTTTTTACAATTCATTAACTTCCTGTTTATTCAAATTTTCCTTTTATAATCACGACTTATTTATTAGAAATTTAAAGTCACTTTATTTCTTCTCCAATTCATTCTTAAATCTATTCAAATTTCCTAAATTATTTTACTTACAATTTCACTTCTTTAATTTTCTTTTCCAAAATTCAATTTAAATATTTCTGGTAATTCATTATTCCCAATTATATCCAATCGAACCATAATAATCAATATACCAATTATCAATAATATCAATAATTTTCATCATAGAATATAAAATAATCACAACAGAGGGTATTAAACAATTTAAATAAATGTTTGAGGGATCCAGTTGGATCCCTCCAACCTGTTTTCCCTGCATCCACAGATATTAGCACAATATACAATACCACTTCCAAATATATATCACACTATCGCATATCAGTCAATCTAATCATTCAACAATTATTTAAATTTAATCATTTAAATCTAATTTTAACTGAGTGAGATTAACTCACCTTTGTCCCTTAAATTTAGCAATCCACTTTATTCTCGATTGTATTCCACATTTTCAGACCTTGAATAAACATTAGATGATTGTATTAAAATTTGGACTAATCGATCAATTAATTATCATTTTTTTTAGTTTAACTGATGATTTGGGTTTAAACTAAAAATTTAATACTAAACTAATTTTCCAAATATAAATAAATTTTTGTAACTAAAGTAATTTAATAAGTTAATAGAATTAGTAAGCCACCATAATTCCTTTCCCTAAAATCAATCAGTAGGTTTAATATGTGCAAGTAAATTTATCGTTTGAAACTATATATATTACTGTAAACTCTTTTATTATTATTATTATTATTATTATTATTATTATTATTATTATTATTATTATTATTATTATTTTACTTAACTCATTGTATAAATATATATACGAAAATTACATAGGGAAAATACCTTCAACCCAGAATTGCAAATGAACTGCCCACCAAATCACGTCGCACGACACAGAACTACATCCCCACCTCTCTCTGCTATCCCCAGTGACTTCGCGACTGCGTGGCGCCGCCACATCGAGCTCACACGCAACTCGCCCCCCACCAGAGCACCTCGAAGCAAAACTGCGGCCCCCCACACTTTCGCGATTCGAACTACCAACCCTAACACGGATGCGGCTCCCCCTCGACACTGTCTTACCCTCAGCGACTCCAGTTGATGCTCGAACTCTCACCTTGCCCACAATCGCGCCATGCCACCAGCACGCGAGTTCGATAAATCATAGTCCATCTCCTCTTGAGCTCAAATTCCTATATAGCTCGGCCCCAAAAAAAATTTGAATGAAATCAAAATTGATATGAAATTGGGGATGAGGAGAGGGCCGCGAATTTAGATTTGAGAAGGGAACGAAAGAAGTCTACAGGGTCGGCTAATTAAAGATTTTCGTTACTTAATCTGTTCGTTCGAACGTTGATTTGGGGTCTCCTCAGGCTTCGGCCATTATTTTGTTTTTTTGAACGAGATGATTATATTTTTTTCTTCGTTTGATTTTTGACTGGAAGTTGAATTAAATGAACGAAGAAGGAACAGGCAAATTTTAGAAGGAACGAGAAGCTACGATAGAAGATAAGGATGGAATGAATTAAAAATGGAAGGAGTAGCGTATAAGAGAAGACTTCTATTTTAATTAAATTAAATTTCATTGGATTAATATCAATTAGATTTTCAACGCGTTTATATATCGTACGCTTACACAACAATCCCAAACACAACGAAATTTGAAATCCGATAATAATTCAATATTACGGACCCAATGAAACTGGTTTCGTCGAATTCCGAGACTGTGCCTCGGAAGGCTATTTTTTGAAATTCAATGTAAACAATAAAATTCCAAAACTGAACAAATCACTGTTAATTTCAATTTTAACGCTTCTATTGTCTTCAGTATTATCAATATAAATTTTATAAGCGTTCAAATTATTTTTAGCAAGCTTAAAATTCCAAATCCAATATTTTATCTAACTTCAAATAATTTAATTTACTAATTTAATTATCAAATAAACTATGATATCCTTGATTCCAATTAGAATTGCACTATTTAATATTTAAAATCAATTAAATGTTCCTATTTTAAATGCTTAAAAATTTCGGATCATCACAAAATTATACGAGTAAATTTATGTAATGAAAGCGTTCAAAAAATTGCTTTTATTAATAGGAGTTGATGTTATAGAGTTATAAACTTAAGTTACAATTAAAATGTTACCATAATAAAATGTGATAGAAGGTAAATGTTGTAAGTAGATGATTTTGAACTTAAGTAAATAAAATTATTATGCCAACTAACTGAATTGAACATGAATACTATGGTTAAATGAATGAAAATAAATGAAATTGAGAAATGAATGAACATAATGAAATAAAAAGAAAATTTATACGATATTAATAAATAAAAATGAATTTATGTAAGTATAAGTGCAAATAAGTGAAATAAACATTGAATCAATGGATGGAAATGAAAATTTTGCAAGAAATAGGTGTAAATTGAAAAGACAAATCATTATATGAATGAAAAGGGAATCAAACAAAAAATGCATGAAACGAAATTAATAAGAATGAACTTGATCTATTGTCTGAAATTGTTGTCCGTTTGGTTTATGGTTGTTTGGGCAAGGATACTTTGAATTTTTTTGGATGTATGAATAATCTATTTAATTTCATCAAAGACTATTAAGTAAATGGTGCACTTAGTGGTTTATTTTCATTATGTACAATTTGAAGTTATGAACCTGAACAACTATTTGTTTTGTTTGATATGAATGGATAATTGATTTGTGTTGATTTTTGTGATGGTTGTATGCTTTGTTGCAAGTGATTGTTGTTTATATTGATTTGTTTGTCAGTGGTTGAAACAACTTTAAGTATTTCATTTTATATAATTATTAACCTCTTTTTGGATTATATATGTGAAATACAGTTTATGGAAGCGATTGCTACCGCTTTTGGTTTCATAATTAAACGTTGTTTGCTCGATAAATAGTACGTTTTCGGATTTCGGTTTTATAGCACTATTATATTGTTTTTCCCGTTGTTGGGAGATATTATTTTGAGATATTATGATGTATATTGTTATATTTGATATTATATTTTCTCCCAAGCCTCTCCATACAAAGGAGACTCCGTCGAAATTTTCCGTAAATTTTGGACTAAGAAAAATTTTGAAAAATATTTTCCAAACTTTATTAATTTGAGTAGTATAAAAGGATCTAATGGTTATAAATTGATATATTTTATTTAAATTATTAAATTTTATGAATTTATCTGGTTATAAATTTAATTTTTTTGAATAAGATTTATTGAGTACTTAATTCCTTCTTTCCTTCCTTTTCCTTTTCCTTTTCGTAGACGAAAAATTTTGAGTGGGGGAGAGTGTAACGACCCGTAAAATTTCAATAATTAAATTTGTTAAGTTAATAAGTTTTGGTAATTTAATATGAGAAAAAACCTTTATGATTTAATAATTGAACATTGGTAATTAGAACTAATTAGTAACCATTGAAATAAAGTCCCAATGATGAAATAATGTAAACTGTTGCACTTAGTTATAAATTTGAATATAAGAAAACAAGTGTGAATGTCTGATCATTAATGAGATAATATATGATTAATAAAATTGAAGTAAATCAGTGTTAATTAAGAAATTGTAACATTTGATTTGTAAATAATAATGAATTCATTAATGTGAATTAAAGTAATAGTAACGGCTGTAAGTTACTATTTAGTGTGCCTATCATTTAGTTGTAGGTGTTATTTTTGAGAATAAATTTGAATATAAGTAAATAAGTGTAACGACCCAGAATTTCTGTCAATTAAAATTCGTATATTTAATTGATTCAAATATTAATAAGTGAAATTTATAAGTCGAATAAATTTTATTTCGAATAATTGGATAATTAAATCGATTATTTAATATGTGAAAATGCAGAAATAATTGAAAATCGAGTTTAATATGATTGGAAATGATTTTTAAAATTTTATTATATCATATTGGAGTTAGAATGATGTTATAGAACTTTTAAAATCAAATTAAAAGTTGATTTGTGAAAATTGAATATTTTAATATTTAATTGACGAGTTAAAATAGCCATTTTTCAAACAGTCTCGGATTTCGATGAAACTAGTTTCATCGGATCCGTAATGTGATATTATTGTATGGTTTCAAATCTCATGTCAATCGGATTTATCGTTTGTCCGAGGCGAGCTCAAACGCGTAGAAATTAGTTTAAATCGGTTTAATTTAAGTTGATCGTTTATTGCTGTAACTTGCATAGATGGTTGAATTAGCTTCAGAAACCTATTTCATTGTGTCCGGAACGTGGGGTAAACCCTAGAAACGTCAGTCACCGTACAAGATCTGGAGTTCGAAAATTTTTGGATGAATAGTGTTTTGGCCATTTTCCTATAAAAGGACCTCAACAATTCACCTTTGCAAAAGAAATAAACCTAGCTTGGGTTTCAATTCAGAACCGCCAGTGATAACAGTCAATGGCCGATATCGTGTGATGTTCTTACTCGTTTTTCTCCAAATTCTCAAAGTTATGTCAAAAACTTTCAACTGTGAAAGTGTAGAGGGGAGTGGGGTCTTCGAGTTGACCGGTGGTGATCGAGTATGGAGGTGGAGGTTGTTGGGGAAGCGAGCTCAAAGGTTCATCGTTCATGCACGTTTCTTGAGGCCGAGGTGTAGCCGAGCTCTGGCTCGTTTTGCATGAAGGTGGAGCACGAGGTGAGCTTGCGAACGGCATCTTCCGATCGTCGTCTCGACGAGGGTGGCGGCGATGATCTCGAGCCCTAGTTCGCGTGATTGGGTTCGATTTTTACTGGTAAGGATCGTGAGCGTGAAGAAGGAGTGCGGCCTTGATCTGGAATTCAAAATCAACGGCCAAGATTTTAGGTTGAAAATAAAAGAAAAGGAAATTAGTAAATTTAATTTATTTTAATTTGTATAAACTTCTGAATGCAATAACTCTTTCATACGAGGTTGAAAATTTTCGAAACAAATTGCGTTGCAACCGTATTGACGAATACTACGCAATGGAGTTGGATTGGAGTCAGTTGGAGCTAGTTTGAATTTCGGGTAAAATTAAACGTTTGTTTAATTTTATTCGAAATAAAACGCGGAAACGAAATTGAAATCATGGTGAGAACTTCTCACTCAATCGAATCTGTTTCGATTTATATTTTAAATAGTTAGATTTAAAATTGCTTGATTGTATGTTTGAATGTTGATTGTTATTTATTTATTGTTAAAAATAGACATTATATGTTGTTAGTAAACGGAGGTTATTTATTAAAAACATATACCGCGATAATTTCACGGCAAAGTGAAATTGGTATTATTTATGTACTTGGAGTTGATTTTCCCGCATTATATAGCGGATGAGACCCTATTGCGCCGCCTATTAAGCGGATAATATTTTTATAAATCCCATATACCGCGATATTCCGTATTGGAACGGAATTGGTATTGTGCTAACATCTGTGGATGCAGGGAAACAGGTTGGAGGGATCCAACTAGATTCCTCACCAGTATTTATTTGATTACAGATATTGTGATGTTTGTTGATTATCATATCGATATATGATGTGTGGACGTTGTGATTGACAATTTGGTGTTGTTGCATCATCGGATCCATTTTTGAAGTTTAAAAATAACGATTTTGATTTTAAAGGGATTTTTAAAGTGATTTTTCAAAGTATACGTTTTAATAAACTTTTGAATTGATTCATTTTAAATAAATAAACGTTAAAATTTTAAAATTATAAAATTATGATTTTTGGTGAAATATAACCAAAGTGTGATTTTTGGAATAAATAATTAAGTAATTGATAAAATGGTTTAAATTGGGATTTTTAAATTATTAAAAACGATGTATATAAAAGATTTATAAAATTGAAATTTTATAAATTAAAAATATTGGAATATTAAAACGAGTTTTTATAAGTGTTAAAAAAAATGAAATAAAATTTGGATTTCATAAGTGAACGAAATTTATAGATTTATAAATTGTGAAGTTATAAATGAATAGATTTCGTAAAATAAAAGATTTCTAAGTAATTATCTTACAAATCGGACTTTGGCATTTAAATGGGATATAAATAGAAATTGTTAATAAAGGGATTTTTATAAGTTGAAGTTGTTATAAAATATAAAAGAATCTTAAAAGTAATAAGATTATAATGTGTGAAGTTTTTTTTTAAAGAATGATTTTTTAAATAAATGGATTATAAGTGTTTAACTTACAATCCACTTTTGGTATATAATTGAGTTATATAAATTGAATTGGATTAATAACGGAGATTTATAAATCGAAGCTTATAAATAGAAATGGAATTTATAGACATTGTTTATAAATTCGAAATCAATAGAATTTGATAAATTGAATGTCGAAATTGGTTAACGAAGTATATTCATGATTTTGGACAGTGAATATATTATTAAATAAAATGGATATGCTTGGGAAAATGAATATTATAAAATGAAGTTAATCGTTTTAACGATGTTATAAAATGTATTAAACATCGAAAACATAGATTTCAACATTCATTGTTGAAATAGACGTTTTCGAGAAATAGAAGGAAATGATGGACTATAACACTGTTGTTATAGTAAATGATTTTTGAAAGGAAATATTTTGTATAGTATTGGGATTTATATATCTATTTTAATTTCGAATCCCTATACTAGTGATTTTGGGCCGTCGTAACGATGTTTTACGCAACATTCGTTTTGGCTCAAATTAATGTGTTTAAAAGAATGTTTTTCTTAAAGAATGAAATATATACTTAATTTTGATTTAAGTATATCAAATATTTTCAAGTGATGAAAATAAATAGATTTGTAAAATACTTATTAGTAAATAAGTATGGAAATGGTTTCCAATATGAAATGAAAGGTTTGAAATTTTATCTTTTAAAGATAAATTGAAACGTGAATATTTGAAATTTGTTTCAAATGGTTAAGTGTGGAAAATTATATATCTTGTAAAGATATTTTAGGGAAAATAAATAATTTGGAAAATTATGTGGAATCTGATGATGTTGCGCATCTCTATTGATAGTTAAATAACCGACTATCAATATTTACCTTTGAATAGGTATTTGTTGCGATTTGCTTGAATTTGAATGCCACACTTATTTTTAAATAAGCGCTCACTATTCGGGTTAGCCGGGAAAGGTCCTTGGGGTCGTATAACCCATTTCGAATATGTGATACGTCGTTATGCATTTGATGACCGGTGTTGAAGACCGGATATTTGTGAAAACGGAAGGATTACCGTCGAATGTTTCTGCATCGGCTGATCCCGACATAAAAATTTATTACCCTTTGTGATGGGAAGTCCGGTCGTGATTAGTAAATATCCGGATTGCAAGGACTTCTTTGTAAGTGCCTTCGGTTCCGTTCGATCCCGGAACGGACTTGTATGGATGTGTGTCTGACGTTAGAATTTGAGATGTAAAACTGGTTTCTATCAAATATATTTCCGATGGTGGCGGAGAATTTATTCTCTTAGCTTAACACCCTAGAGGTTATGTAGTTAATGGTTACTAGTGATACGTTCCCAAATTGGTAATGTGACATACGAAGTGATGTTGAGCATTTGTTGATCGAAGCATGGCTTTGTATAAAGTATAGCTTTGTGGACGAGACTTCGTCGGACCTCACACCCCGGAAATGGTCAAAACAGGAAGGATGCAGCAAGGTTATTAGGGGGTAGCGCCCCTTTAGTGTATGTCATTCCTTCTGGATAGAGGTGATATCATGGTATGGAGCCCAGATATTTAACCTATGTTGTTGCTGCAAATTTATTACTTTGTGGTTGTTGGAATCGTTGATCCTCGGATATAGATCGGTTACGATCGGGGAATGACATATTCGTGTCAGTAGTTACCCAGTTAGGGGTAGCCCGGCCTTGTGTTGGCAGAGATCCGGTTAGGTTCTCGGGTCGTCTTTCCAGAGGCGTACCCATGTGGCAATGGGAAGTTCCTTGGCCTGACCATTTGTTGGAAATCCGGATAAACAATACGAACCCTGTACGGTTTTAGTTGTATAACCTGCCATGGAATGTGGCGGTAACCTGCTATTGAACATGGTAGCTATAGTAGGCATACGATAATGGTCGTATGTTGGCTAAGATTTATATCTTTACTTTCGAAATGATTTTTCCTACACTATGCACTAGTAATAATATCGAATGTTTCTTTTTAATGCGTATCAAGCATCTTTGACTATCATAAGGAGAAATCTCCTCCGATTCTGCGTTTGCATTGTGTGTGTGTGCGGGAGGCCTTATGGTAGTCTCATTTTCTAAAAAGCACTGCGAATCTATTTTAAAAATTATCCTGTACTTTGTTTTAAAAATAAACTGTTTTAGTTCTCACACCAGTCACATGACTGACTCAGAGTTTATTGTTTTTCTTCCTAAACTCTAGGTGCCCACCAATTTCCGCAAGGGCAGTATAGAGTTAGTTTATCAGGTTATTCTAGAATTCAGGAGTTGCTGGAGGCAAGCTGGATGGCATGGCATATTCACTAGTATATAGTATTTCTTTTCCGTTGTTTGTTGTTGTTGTTGTACACTCTAATAATGTGATGTAATGTGATGTAATGTAATAACTGATATAGTTCTTTTGTTTTAAAGATTATTCATTTATCTATTATATGTTGTTCCGCTGCGAGTGTGAGATTCGGATATGGTTCTGTTGTTTCTTTCAGTTGTGTTCTCTTTTTCTTTCTTCTTCTATCTTCTACCTTTTCTTTAACCCTAACGTATGGTTTTCCGGCCTTCGATTGCTCGGCAGTTGATACAGTGGATGTACTGATGTCGATTTTCAAGCATCCTAAAGTCGCGCCCGTCACAATAAGGGTAAGTGCTATATAAATAAATGAATTGGTATAATTAATAGGTCTACTAAATTAAAATAGGAAATCTTTAATGTCATTAATGAAAATTTATGCAATAACGGAAGTTGTGAAACATTAATGTAATAGATATGAAACATAATAATTATACCATAAGAAGAAATTATTGAATAATAAATGGAGAGCAAATTATATTGAATTATTAGAAAATCTAATTTACAATCTATAAACAATTGAAATTGAAATATAAAGTTTTGAAATTATGGAATATGCAACATTCAATTTATAGGAAAATTGGTTATGAAGGATTGTAATTACTAAGTAATCCATACTGATAGAAATCGTAAATAACTAAATATTGGATTGAAAGATGATTTAATTTAATTTAATATTAACTTAATTAATTGACTGGAAAATAGCCATTTTGGCAACCGACTCAGATTTCGACGAAACCAGTTTCATAGGATCCGTAATGGTGAAGTATTGTAGGATTTCAAGTTTCATAATGATCGGGCTTGTCGTTTGATCGTACGGGCTTGAAACGCCTAGAAATTAACTAAATTGAAATCAACTGAAATCAATTTGAAATAATCGTATTTTAACGTAACTTCTTCATACGATGGAATTTGGACTTGAAACTTGTTCCATTGATTTTAGAATACTTGAAAATATCTATTTTGATATATGGGTTGACCCATTTTCGTTTCGGAATCGAAACGGGCTTTTTGGGCCATTTATCGTTCAACGTGAATCAATCTTATCCATCTATTCTATTTTCAGCTTTGCCTATAAATACCTTATTGTAAACCCTAGTTCAATTCTTATTCTCCACTTCTGTATGTACAATTCTAATGGCTCCTCCTCATTCCAATGGCTGAAAACCCTAAAACTCCTCAATCCAAATTCAATTCGAAATTCAACTTCAAAAAATCAAACCTCCTAAAAAAATTCGAAAAAATTATAGAATCAAAGTTCTCGATGATGCGAATCAGTGTTTGGTGTTTGTTTGTCATAATTATGCTTGAGTCATCGGGAATCCGCGGTCAAAGGTCAAAAGTTCGAAACCCTAAGACAAAATTGGGGCGTTTTGATTTTGGCATTAATCGATGAAATCAGTTTATAGGTTTTGGAGTGTTCGACACGTGGAGTTGTTTGACGGTGGTCGGAGGTTGCGTAGAGGGCAGTAGCCCCTGGAATTGAACGATTAGGGTTCGGCTAACCCTACGCGTGGGCGACGGCGGCTCGCAACGGAGAAAGCCGGAGTTCGGCAGCGTGAAGGGGGAGGCTAGGCGTGGAATTTGGGTTGGTGCCATGGCCAGTTGGCGCACGTAGGCGCGCGTTCTCGATGGTCAAAGGGGTCGGTCAATGGATGAGATCGGTTCGTTTGTTGTAGGGTTTTGCATGAGAGAGAGAGAAGTGACGTGGTAGTATATTTATTATTCAATTTGTTTTAAAAATTCAAAATTGAATTATGTTCTAACTCGAATAACATTCTCATTCGAGCTCAGATTTGGGCGCGGTTTCTTGCATTGGGATTGTGTTGAAATTCATACATTTTGAAGCTGGTTTGAACAGATTCTGATGCTGTTCAGATTTTGGGTTTAAAGTGGATTTAAATTCAATTTAAATTCAAAGGCGAGTGTTTTAATCCGCTCACAACTTTTAAAATTTCTTATGTCTATTAGATTTAATTTGTGATGCGATTTGGAATTATTTATGGCCGTTTGCTATATCTATCATCATCTCAGTTAGTCTAAATCTTTTTAAATTAAACCGTTATTTAATTCATTATTGATTATAACTTCTAGTTAATTACCTGCTATCTACTATAAGTTTTATATTGATATTTGATTGATTGTTTTGGATGATGATTGTGATTGATGTTGATTATTGATATTGGATGAATGGATGTTTTTTTTTATATCATTACAAACGCAAGTTTGTTATGGATTTTTATTTCATTCGGGATTGCGGTTTGAAATGATATATAACCATATTTATATTTTAAATTGCGGATTGAAATGATAAATATCCATATCACTTGACCATAGGATAGAAAATTATATACAGACATCGTGGTCTATATATATACATAAATATTTTGAAGTGATTTCTATGGTTTTGTAAGGAAATATGTGGTTTTAGATAAATATTGATTTTAGCTATTATATAAATGTTATTTTATCCTTGATTTTAAGCTATGTAAAATTTGTTTTAATATAGAATAGGCTTAGTAATAAGTTAGGTTTTTATTGAAGAAAATATGGTTAAGTATTTAAATTATATTTTAATATAGAGTTTATAATGATTTAGATAAAATTAAGGTTGGAAGATAAATTTGAGATTTATTTGAAACTGAAGTTATTTAAGAACTAAACCGAAAAAAGCTTGATGTGAAATTTATTAAATTTGAAATTTTAGAAGGTGTGATTTTTATAACTTGATTTTGGCTTAAGGTGAGTTGAATGAATATTTCAAGTACAAATAAATTGAAGGAAATATTTAGTTATTTGTAATTTGAGTTATACTTAAATGATAATGGATTTATTATGTAAAATATTTCAAAACTAAATAATATAAAATTGAATTATTGAATCGTAATTTCCAAACTTAGTTTTGAAATTGTTGGATAGTAAAAGTTTGAAATATTTGAATTTGAAACGGTTTATTCTGTGGATCAGATTTGTTTGAAATCGATAAAATTTGGGATAGTTTATTTGGAAACTGAATTATATTGAAATTTATGATTTGGGATTTGGTGAAATTTTAAATTTATAAATTCGAGTTGTTTTGGAATCGATTTGTGAAATTGAAGAAGCTAGTTTATTATGTAAAGTATTTTAGTACTTTGACCATTTAAGTGGTGGAAGTTATGTTTCAAAGTTATGAGTTTCAAAGTATTATGATTTGAAAGTGTTATATTTCAAGTGTTTTGATTTCGAAGTATTATAACGTTGAAAGTGTTATGATTTTTGGAAAGGATATATTAGAAATAAAAATGATATTATATTGATTTGGGTTTTAATAAAAATGATACCATATTGGTTTGGTTTTTGAAATGGAAATGAAATCGTAATTATATGGTTTTGAAATGGATATTATATTTTGGTTTTGAAGTATAAATTATTTTGAAATGACCGCGGTGTTATAATAATGTTTGGTTGTTAAAGGGACCGGGATCGGAAGTTGTCATATTCTCTTCCAACTCTTAAAACCACTTTAACAACTGTGTATGCAGTGGAGATTCCAGAATGCAAAAGGATGGTGGCGACGTTCTATTAAAGTATATACGTGGACCGACTCTGGTGAATTAGCATAAGGTGGCTAAAACAGGAGCGATCTCGAGCCAAGGAGGTACCCCCTCTTATGGGACACACCCCTTGGATATTATATTCTAACTTTGAGATTGATTTGGTGTCCACTTCTGATTTTTGATATAGGGTGTGGCTCCAGGTGGACGGTAGTAGCTGCTACGCGTTACCACCAGCCCGTGTGCGTAATTGGTATATCTACCCTAGCATTTCCTTGTGTGCCGTGTCACATACCCTAGCACGCCATGTACAAGTTTGGTTTTCTCCCGTATCCCGTGGAGTATCCTCTGGTGGCTTCCCGATCAGGAGGGACAATGATACTGGATGGACTACTGGGAGTATTACGTGTTAAGGTGGAAAATTTAAAGCCTTAAAGCTATTTAAAAGTTAGTTTATTTTACTATAGACATTATTATAATAGGGAGATTGTGACGACTCGCCCTTCTACTCACAGAAAGACGTATCATCATTAAGAAAAAAAGAAATAGAAATAGAAAAGAATAGAAAGAAGGGAATAATAACATCAGAATCTCACAGCGGAATGGAACAAAATATAATACATCACATAACTATTACATAGTTTCACATATATCAGAGTTGTACAATATCATACACACGACGGTCATATATACATCTGTCACTACATACATCCCAAATACAGCATAGACCAACTACACGGTGGAACTAGATAGATATATAGATACGTCTGGAGTCCTGCTCCAAGTTCCTCCAGAAATTCGCAACCCAAGACCTATCACTTGGTTACTCATAAAAATTTGTGTACCTAAGAGTTTATGGAAAAAAATATGAACTCTGGGTCAGACATGGGTCTGGTATGAGTGAACGGTTTAAAGTTGTTTAACTTTGAAAAATATTTGAAAATAAAGGTGTCACGTAAGACTCCCCACACATAAATACGGGTAAGTTTTTACCTTACGCTAACCAAAACATTTTATAGGAAATCCAGTGATATTATAATAGTGTCTAGGGCTTTCAAGTAAATAGAAGCCGAAATTGTTACGTGATTAAATTCCATCTACTAGCCACAAAAGTGGGTAATACAAATCAAAACCTGTCTCGTAGGGAAAATGGGTTTCCATCAATGGCAGCGCAACCGGGGTACCGCCCATCACAGTATGGGGCCTAGGTCACCGTACCGAGGATCACTCCCGACCCCCTACAACACAAGGCCGGAACCATTCCTTACTGAATTGTCCCGAACAAGATAACCCCGCGGTTGTAGCTAGCAACCTCCCCACAGCCGAAATAAAAAGGGACATCTAGACAGGGGTATATCTCGTCCTGCTTGGGCATGACCCACCTAACCTTGCTGCACATCCGCTGCTTTAGCCATTCCCGGTTGATGAGGCATGAGGCTGCGATTACCTTTAGAGAACATATCTCTTAGAATGCTCATCGTCCGCCTGACGATGTTCTAAAAGCATTCAATCCATACAAGTTCATTCCAGGTTTGAACGAAACCGAAGGCATTATCTCGTTACACTCATTTTGGAATCACCCTCAGAATTAACGACAATAACCCTTGCATTCTGAAAACACCATCTCGATCTTTACTTGAGAATTTACAACCTAACGTTTAATTTGGATCGATGTGGTATTCGGATAATCATAAATGACACCCGATCCCGGTCTCATTGAAATCCAAACGTCATTTTAAAGGTCGAGTTGTTTAATAGTTTAAATAGTTTAATTCAATACTTTGAATTCACATAGCATTTATCACAGATGAATTATACACAATCATCATAGACATATCGAAGCATATCATAGAACATCACAGAATATCATCAAATAAATATCACAATCAGATATTCTACATACACAGTTATTCATAAGCAAGCATCTTTGATTCTTATTGTAATTAATGCAATTTAAATCAGTTACTGGAGAGTTAATCACTTAATTAATTTATTATTTTATTTCACACCATTTAATTAATTACTTCTTAATCAATTTATTTAAATCTTAATTAATTAATTCCCTTAATCATTAATCAATAACCTTAATTACTAATTAATAAAACTTAATTACCCATTTATTAACCACTGATTAATTAATTAATCAATTATTAATCCTTAATTAAATTACATAATTAGTTAACTACTAATCATTAATTAATTAACTTTAAGTAGTTAATTACAATTTATTAAGCAGATAATCATTAATTAGCCAATTTTTGATTACAATTATAATGTAATTATTCTTAATTACTTTTAAAATAAATAAATAATTACTATTCATTTTAATTAACATTTTAAAGCTCTCCTTTTAACTTTGAAAATCAAATTATTACTAACTACAAAACTTTAATGTTAATAGATTTTATACTTAACTTTAATTTATTACCTAATTAAAATAATAATTAGGAGTTAGTAAAAAAAATCATTAGGCATTAAATAAGATAATTAAAACTTGTATTAAAGTTTTAACTTAAATTTGTTAAACCTTATTAAGTTTTCAATGCTTAAACTGGTTGAAACACACTTTACTTAACTTTTTTTAACACTGTAGTTTTGGAAAAACCCGAGAACTACCCCTAATTAACTCGAGTAATACTTCGAGTTACTCACCCACTTGCCTCGAGTCTCTCTCCTGCATGCCTTCTTCTTCTTCTTTTTTTGTTTCCAGTAAGTTTAGTTTAAGACTTAAGTACAAATTAAAGCATCAGGTGACTCACTCGAACTCGAATACTAACGCGAAGAAATCACCTTACTAACTCGAGTAACGAATCGAGTAACATGACAACAACGCCACTGACACCGAAATCACTTCGCCGTACACGTGCATGGCGACGCGGATCAACTCCGGCGAACACCAATGCCATCGGCAAGTCGCAAAATCCCCACAAAATCGAAATCCAAATTCAACTCGACCCCAAAAATTCGAAGTCGAAAAACAAACATTTTGCTCGAACCTGAAGCTCACCCCAACCGACATTACCACCTTGCCACCGTCACTCCGACCACCAGAGACGCTTCGCTTCCGTCCCCACCACGTCAACCCCTTAAGCAACCTTCCACCAGAACCTCGTGACACTCGATCACTTATAGGAGTCGTACTCGTCACATTACAGACATAACCAAAAACTTGAAACCAAACCCTAAAATGTTCACGTTTCATTAATTTATGCAATGGAAAAATCCTCTGATAATTTTCTCGAGATCAATGATGTTTCTACTTGCTTCAATCCAAACTTCAACATTTTAAATTGATTCAATCACCAGAAACTTGTAAAAATGCAAAAAAATTTCAAATACAAACTGCTCTTAAAATATGAAACTAAAAATCTTCGTTTTTGTTTTAAAAATCATAAATTTCAATAAGAATTCAAGATATAAACTTGATTAGCATTTTGTAACAATCGAATTTACCAATTTATTTCTTGATTGCTTGTAAACAAGGTTTCCAGAAGTATATTTTACAAACATTGTTTAATCAGCTTCTAAAAATCTTGATTTAGGTTTAACATCTTGTTTTGTTGATAAATTAAAGCTTAACAATGATTTAATAAGAATAATTTGAATTTTTGAACAAAATATGCAACCTATAACAGTTTACAGAGTAGTACAAAACAATACAAAATCATATTCAAACTGAAGCATATACACCAGATTATCAATGAATCTTGAACTATTTTTAAATAAACTTAAAGCTTTAAAAATTGATGTTTGCTTACTTGCAAGGTTGCTGAACAAAGAACAATTCCTATTTCTTTTGAAAACCTTTAGCTTGAAACTATTTTTGAATCTTCTCTTAAATCCCTGTTTTGTTGAATTGAAATGGAGTTTACTTCTTTTCTCATTTTTTGTTTTTCTCGGGTTAGCAAAGTTTTTACTGAACAAACTTAGAATATCCAGATGTATACATATATATAAATAGAAGAAAGTAGATTGTGTAATAAGGAAGGTATTATCTGGTCAGCTTCTTCTTTTATAATGAACAGATTTTTCTTTTTGAGATATAAAGATTTGTAATGTTTTGAAATGAAAATTTTTTGGCTTGAGAAGATAGCATTAAATGCAATGGTTTCCAAATTAGTTTACACATTATTATTACCTTTTTTTGTATATAGATATTTGTATGTGAGCATTCACTTGCAGGTAGACTTTGGCTTTGTGTATGAAGATTTTTTTTTCTATTTGTGCATAACATTTGCAGGTAAACATTTGGTCTTATGTATGAAGATATTTGTTTTGTTATTTTCTAGCTTACCACCATATACATATTTGTCTGGTATTATGTTATAATTTGTATTTATTTTATTCTATACTTTGTGTTTCGCTTAAAATTGTTATAGTTGTTTATATCTATTTATCCTATGTTGCTTACACACAACAACCATTTGATCCTTGTTTTTATTTTTATTTTATATTTTGACTATCAATATTTAAATTAGATTCATGTGGTTTACTTATATGTAATGTTGACAGAATTTGATGTTATTTCAAAAAAATTCATCCATTTATATTTTTATACCAAATGTTAACAAGATAAAGCATTTTAATTCAATTATATACGATAAATTTTATTGTAAATATTATTAAGAGATTTATTTTAAATTTTCAAATCACTTTCCTTTCAAAATACAAATGTATATAAATAAATGGAAAATATTTCCAAAAATTCTATTCACTTTAAAATGATCAGTTTACATTTTATTTAATTGGATTAAGTATTTATTAAAATAATAATGCCAAAATCCAGGGTCGTTACATTCCTCCCCCTTTAAAAGAATTTCATCCCCAAAATTTAAAACAAAAGATAATTCAAAAGCTTTTATATCAACCATTGAAACATACATGTCATTCATACATTAGCAAACAACCAAACAGTCTTTCCTAAAACTATCCAGAGTTCCCAGTTGCAATCTGGGATCCTAGCTCCATTGCACTTTGACGAGCTTCACTACCTTACTCCTGGGTTGCCTCTCGTCTTGATCAACAATTCGAACTGGATTCCTGACCACAGTCAAATTCGGCTCGACCTCCAAATCTTCCTGTACTGCTGGTTCTACAACTAATGATGGATCATGAACAATTTTCCTTAGATGGGATACATGAAATACGTTATGAATTCCAGACATCCGTTCTAGCAATTCAATTCTGCAAGCGATAGCACCAATCCTTTCCAATATCTGAAATGTTCCTATATATCTTGGGGCAAGTTCTCCATTCTTTCCGAATCTAATAGCTCCTTTAATCGGGGAAACTTTGACAAAAACAAAATCACCAATCTCGAATTCCAATTGTCTTTTCCTCTTATCTGCTTACTTCTTCTGACAGTCTTGAGCAACTCTCATCCTTTTCTTGATAAGATCAACTTTAGCAGAAGCTTCACGAATCAAATCTGGCCCAAGCACAAGACGATCTTTCGACTCTATCCAACATGATGGGGATCTACACGGTCTTCCATAAAGAGCTTCATAAGGTGTCATCTTAATACTAGCTTGGTAACTATTGTTATAGGAGAATTCCACTAAATAAAGATGGTCTTCCCACGATCCACCAAAATCCAAAACACAAGTTCTAAACATATCTTCAAGAATATGGTTCAACCTCTCCGTCTATCCATCTTTCTAAGGATGATAGGCTGTACTCAATCTCAAACTTGTTCCCATAGCTGATTGTAGAGCCTCCCAGAATTCGCTGGTGAAGATAGGATCACGATCACTTACTATGCTGACAGGAACACCATGCAATCTAACTATCTCCCTCAAGAAAATCTCTGCTAGAGAAATTACAGTACGAGTTGCCTTAACCAGTATAAAATGGGCACTCTTAGTCAAACGATCCATAATGACCCATATTCCATCGTTTCCTTTCTGGGTTCAAGGCAAACCGTCGATAAAATCCATCAAAATCAACTCCCACTTCCATTCTGGGATTTCCAAAGGCTGCAACAAACCGGCTGACTTCTGCTGATCTCATTTCACCTGCTGACAGTAGCACAATTATTAACGAAAGCAGCTACATCCCTCTTCATGCTCGGCCATCAGAAAACTCTTCTCATATCTTTATACATCTTAGGGATTCCTCGGTGGATATTCAGTTTAGAGCGATGACACTCAGCTAAGACTTCTTGCCTCAATCCATCTATATTAGGCACACACAAACGACCATTAATCCTCAAAACACCTTGATCATCCACCTTGAAATCTGAATATCGACCATCCTTAGTTCCAAGAATCAGTTCCTCAAAAGATCTATCTTCCATTTACTTGCTAATGATTCTGTCCTGGAGAGATGGAACAACTTCCAAAAGAGACAAAACTGCATTCTTGCTAAGAGCATTAGCCACAACATTTGCCATTCCCGGGTTATACAGAATAGCCAAATCATAAGATGCTAGAAACTCGACCCATCGATGCTACCTCAGATTAAGATCTTTTTGAGAGAAAAGATATTTCAACGGTTTGTGGTCCGTGAATAGCTCAAACTTCTCTCCCAAGAGATAGTGTCTCCATATCTTCAAAGCAAAAACAATGGCTAACAACTCAAGATCGTGCGTGCGTAGTTTCTTTCTTGTGGCTTTAATTGCCAACTTGCATATGCAATTACTCTACCATTCTGCATCAACACTGCTTCCAGACCAACTACACAGGCATCTGTATATACTTCAAATTTGCTCTTCCCATTCGGAATAGCTAGTACTGGTGCACTGGTTAACCTTGTCTTCAACTCCTAGAAAAGCTTCTTCACACTGGGTGTCTATTTGAATTTGCTCCTTTCCTTGTCAACTTAGTCAGATGCGAAGAAATCTTGGAGTAATCCTTGATAAACTTCCTGTAGTAGCTAGCTAATCCCAGAAAACTACGAACTTCCGTCGGTGACTTCGATTGCTTCCATTCCAGAATAGTCTCCATCTTCGCTGGATCTACAGAGATACCTTCACCAGAAATAATGTGCCCTAAAAATTTGACTTTCGATTTCCAAAAATGGAACTTCGAGAACTTCGCCTTCAAAACATGTCTCCTCAATGTATCCAACACTATCCTCAAATGCTGCCTGTGCTCTTCTTCCACTTAGAAAGACCAGAATATCATCAATGAATACCAGAACAAACTTATTCAATACATCCCGAAAGACTCGATTCATCATATTAACAAAGAATGCAGGAGAGTTGTTAACCCGAAAGGCATAACCAACCATTCATAGAAACAATTTGGTCCCCTAAATGCAGTCAAGGGATACTGTCCTTGCTACCCTTCACTTATGGAAAACTGAAGCTAAATCCAGTTGGGAAAAGATAGAAGCTCCATGAAACTGGTCAAAGAGATCATCGGCATGAGGAAGAGGATACTTATTTCGGATGGTCACTTTGTTCAATTCTCTATAATCAACACAGAACCTTAGCGCTCCATCCGACTTAGTGACAAACACTACAGCAGAACCCCAACAAGAAAAACTGGGCCTAATCAACCCCTTCTCCAAAAGATCCAGAGTCTGCTTAACTAACTCTTCCCTCTCTCTAGGAGCCATCCCTTACTAGGATGAATCACTGGCACTGCTTCTGGAATCAAATCAATACGAAACTCTATCTCTCGATGTGGAGGCAGACACTTGACTTCCTCAAATACATCAAGGAAATCTTGGACCACATCGATATCTTCAATCTTCTCTTGAGAAGCCTCAACTCCATGCAGAAGACTTCTCAAGTGAATTCCAGAATTATCACAGGACACTTTGGCAATCCTACCTAAATCGGTTTCAACGAAAGAGTTCTCTCATCATAATTCAGAACAGCCTTATGCTTATCGAGCCAATCCATCAAAGAAATGGATCCACTCTGCTACTTCAGAAATTAGCTCAAGAAAACTGCTAACCAAAAAACATTCTCGACGCACATAGAACACTTCGAGCTACAATGCTAACCTAGATGCCCAAAGAATTCCAATCCAAAGCTCTTCGAGAAACTCGGACCTCGAATCAAACAGAAACACCCTACTGAACATAGCCACAACACCGAAGAAGACATACTTCCTTAACTTGTTCCAAAGAAACATCTTCGAAGACATCCATAGCCACTGTGTCTCATCACACAGCTACTACATCCTGAGGTATCAAGATATCATGACTTGCTTCTGTCCAACCAACAGATCCAAACTCTAGCTCATCCAAACTTACACTTCAAAGATGAACTCCAATCCTTAATAGATTTCCTTCAGAGATCGATGAAATCCTTACACCACCCAAAGCTCACTCGAGACGATAATAGGTCTACAGTCTCGACAAATACACTTCCAACCTCAAACATTCAAACTCTAACCATTGGTAGTCGTGTTACACACACCACTACCCTATCTACCTTTATAACTTATGTTGGAAAACCAGAACAGATAACCCAACAAATAGGTAGAAATTAATATATATATATATATATATATATATATATATATATATATATGTCAAAATTACAAATACGCTCTCTAAAGAAAGAAATCACTCAAGAGTCTACGTATTCGCTCAAACTAGCGCTCAGATACCACCTGTGACGACCCGCCCTTCTACTCACAGAAAGACGTATCACAATTAAGAAAGAAAGGGATAGAAATAGAAAATAATAGAAAGAAGGGAATAACAACATCAGAATCTCATAGCGGAATGGAACAAAATATAATACATCACATAACTATTACATAGTTTTACATATATCAGAGTTGTACAATATCATACACATGACGATCATATATACATCTGTCACTACATACATCCCAAATACAGCACAGATCAACTATACAGCAGAACTAGATAGATATATAGATACGTCTGGAGTCCTGCTCCAAGCTTCTCCAGAAATTCGCAATCCAAGACCTATCACTTGACTACTCATAAAAATTTGAGTACCCAAGAATTTATGATAAAAAATATAAACTCTGGCTCATACATGAGTCTGGTATGAGTAAACGGTTTAAAGTTGTTTAACTTTGAAAAGTATTTAAAAATAAAGGTATCACGTAAGACTCCCCACACATAAATACGGGTCAGTTTTTACTTTACGCCAAAACATTTTATAGGACATCCAGTGATATTATAATAGTGTCTAGGGTTTTGAAGTAAATAGAAAATAGCCGAAATTGTTACATGATTAAATTCCAGCTACCAGCAGTGGGTAATACAAATCAAAACCGTAGGGTCTCGTAGGGAAAATGGCTTTCCATCAATGGCAGGGCTACCGGGGTACCGCCCGTCACAGTACGGGGCCTAGATCACCGTACCGAGGATTACAACCGACCCCCTATAGCACAAGGCCGGAACCATTTCTTACTAAACAGTCCCGAACAAGATAACCCCGCGTTTGAAGCTAGCAACCGCCCACACAGCCGAAATAAAAAGGGACATCTAGACAGGGGTATATCTCGTCCGGCTTGGGCATGACCCACCTAACCTTGCTGTACATCCCCTATTTTAGCCATTCCCAGTTGATGAGGCTTGAGGCTGCGATTATCTTTACAAAACATATCTCTATGAATGCTCATCGTCCGCCTGACGATGTTCTGAAAGCATTCAATCCATACAAGTTCGTTCCGGGTTCGAACGAAACCGAAGGCATTATCTCGTTACATTCATTTTGGAATCACCCTTAGAGTTAATAACAATAGCCCTTGCATTCTGAAAATACCATCTCGATCTTTTCTTGAGAATTTACGACCTAACATTTAATTTGGATCGATGTGGTTTTCGGATGATCATAAATGACACCCGATCCCGGTCTCATCGAAATCCAAACACCATTTTAAAGGTCAAGTTGTTTAATAGTTTAAACAGTTTAATTCAACACTTTGAATTCACATAGCATATATCACAGATGAATCATACATAATCATCATAGATATATCGAAGCATATCATAGAACATCACAGAATATCATCAAATAAATATCACAATCACATATTCTACATACACGGTTATTCATAAGCATGCATCTTTGATTCTTATTGTAATTAATGCAATTTAAATCAATTACTGGAGAGTTAATCACTTAATTAATTTATTATTTTATTTCACACCATTTAATTAATTACTTCTTAATCAATTTATTTAAATCTTAATTAATTAATTACCCTTAATCATTAATCAATAGCCTTAATTATTAATTAATATTTATTAACCACTAATTACTTAATTAATCACTTATTAATCCTTAATTAAATTACCTAATTAGTTAACTACTAATCATTAATTAATTAACTTTAAGTAGTTAATTACAATTTATTAATCACATAATCATTAATTAGCGAATCTTTAATTACAGTTATAATGTAATTATTCTTAATTACTTTTAAAATAATTAATTAATTATTGTTCACTATAATTAACATTTTAAAGCTCTCCTTTAAACTTTGAAAATCAAGTTATTACTAACTACAAAACTTTAATGTTAATAGATTTTATACTTAACTTTAATTTATTACCTAATTAAAATAATAATTAAGAGTTAATAAAAAACATCGTTAAGTATTAAATAAGATAATTAAAACTTGTATTAAAGTTTTAACTTAAATTTGTTAAACCTTATTAAGTTTTCAATGCTTAAACTTGTTGAAACACACTTTACTTAACTTTCTTCTTCTTTTAACACTGCAGTTTTGGAAAAACCTGAGTACTACCCCTAATTAACTCGTGTAATACTT
This sequence comes from Allium cepa, assembly GCA_030765085.1. NCBI lineage: Eukaryota > Viridiplantae > Streptophyta > Magnoliopsida > Asparagales > Amaryllidaceae > Allium > Allium cepa. Next base: position 589,824,452 of record CM060937.1, read on the forward strand.
CGAGTTACTCACCCACTTGCCCCGAGTCTCTCTCCTGCACGCCTTCTTCTTCTTTTGTTTTTTTGTTTCCAGTAAGTTTAGTTTAAGAATTAAGTACAAATTAAAGCATCAGGTGACTCACTCGAACTCGAATACTAACCCGAAGAAATCACCTTACTAACTCGAGTAACGACTCGAGTAACATGACAACAACGCCACTGACACCGAAATCACTTCGCCGTACACGTGCACGGCGACGCGGGTAACTCCGGCGAACGCCAATGCCATCGGCATGTCGCAAAATCCCCACAAACTCGAAATCCAAATTCAACTCGACAACAAACATTTTGCTCGAACCTGAAGCTCACCCCAACCGACATTACCACCTCGCCACCGTCACTCCGACCACCAAAGACGCTTCGCTTCCGTCCCCACCACGTTAACACGTTAAGTAACCTTCCACCAGAACCTCGTGACACTCGATCACTTATAGGAGTCGTACTCGTCACATTACAGACATGACCAAAAACTTGAAACCAAACCCTAAAATGTTCTCGTTTCATTAATTTATGCAATGGAAAAATCCTCTGATAATTTTCTCGAGATCAATGATGTTTCTACTTGCTTCAATCCAAACTTCAACATTTTAAATTGATTCAATCACCAGAAACATGTAAAAATGCCATTTTTGTTCAAATACAAACTGCTCTTCCAATATGAAACTAAAAATCTTCGCCTTTGTTTTAAAAATCATAAATTTCAATAAGAATTCGAGATATAAACTTGAATTAGCATTTTCTAACAATCGAATTTACCAATTTATTTCTTGATTACCTGTAAACAAGGTTTCCAGAAGTATATTTTACAAACATGGTTTAATCAGCTTCTAAAAATCTTGATTTAGGTTTAACATCTTGTTTTGTTGAGAAATTAAAGCTTAACAATGATTTAATAAGAATAATTTGAATTTTTGAACAAAATATGCAACTTGTAACAGTTTACAGAGTAGTACAAAACAACACAGAATCATATTCAAACTGAAGCATATACACCGGATTAGCAATGAATCTTGAACTATTTTTAAATAAATTTAAAGCTTTAGCTTGAAACTGTTTTTGAATCTGTAGCTTGAAACTGTTTTTGAATCTGCTCTTAAATCCCTGTTTTTGTTGAATTGAAATAGAGTTTACTTCTTTTGTTGTTTTTTTTGTTTTTCTCAGGTTAGCAAAGTTTTTTACTGAACGAACTTGGAATATCCAGATGTATACATATATATAAATAGAAGAAAGTAGATTGTGTAATAAGGAAGGTATTATCTGGTCAGCTTCTTCTTTTATTATGAATAGATTTTTCTTTCTGAGATGTAAAGATTTGTAATGTTTTGAAATGACAAAATTTTGGCTTGAGAAGATAGCATTAAATGCTATGGTTTCCAAATTAGTTTAGACATTTTTACTACCTTTTTCTGTATATAGATATTTATATGTGAGTATTCACTTGCAGGTAGACTTTGGCTTTGTGTATGAAGATTTTTTTTTTGTGCATAACATTTGCTGGTAAACATTTGGTCTTATATATGAAGATAATTTTTTTGTTATTTTCTAGCTTACCGTCATATACATTTGTTTGGTATTATGTTATACTTTTTATTTTATTTTATTCCATACTTTGTGTTTCACTTAAAATTGTTATAGTTGTTTATATGTATTTATCCTATGTTGCTTACACACAACAACCATTTGATCCTTGTTTTTATTTTTATTTTATATTTTGACTATCAATATTTAAATTAGATTCATGTGGTTTACTTATATGTAATGTTGATAGAATTTGATGTTATTTCAAACATTATCATCTATATATATATTTTTATACCAAATGTTAACAAGGTAAAGCATTTTAATTCAATTATATACGATAAATTTTATTGTAAATATTATTAAGAGATTTATTTTAAATTTTCAAATCAATTTCCTTTTTCAAAATACAAATGTATATAAATAAATGGAAAATATTTCCAAAAAATCTATTCACTTTAAAATGATCAGTTTACACTTTATTTAATTGGATTAAGTATTTATTAAAATAATAATGCCAAAATCCCAGGTCGTTACAAAGATATTGCTACATGGTAAATAGTTTAACGGATCCTTAGGAGATGTGAATCCTGAGCATCTCTTATGTTACTGCACTCACGTTGGACACTGGATAGGAGATGTCAAATCCCCTAAACATCTCTGACGCTGTTCCACTCATATTGTTTACCATTGATTTAACTTACATAAGATCTTTTAGTTCTGACTCGAATGTTTTGTCTTTTCAATTCGTTTGGGTCAATCTGACCATTTCAGGTTTTGAAGACCTTATTTCTAGAGGACGAAGACAAAGATTGTATTACTATTATTTACTATATTGTTCCACTGCATCACCTTGTTCCGCTGCATTGTTATTTATTATTCTTTGGTATGTGTAACTCTGATATGTGTTGTATAAGTATAATCAAATGTTTTGTAAAACAGCTTCATGAACTGTTATTTGATTATTATATTTCGTCATTTCGCTACGAGATTCTATTTTATTTTCTCTCCTTCTCTGCTTTTCTTATTCACCCCAATAACAATCCGCTCTTTTATATGGTTTGACCCGGACGTGTGTGGTTTATCGTCGATTTAAAATATACAAAAAGGCGGGATGTTGCAACATTATTCATCAAATATATTTAGATAAATTAAATAGAATAATATGTGGTGATAAGAAGGATAAGCACGCCTTAAGTAATCAATTAATAAGATTGTTCTAAACATAGAATAGAAAGGAATACATAAGAGAGGGGCATAATAGGAATAATCCCATTAATCATTCCCTAAACCCTTCCTCTCACTCTCTCATTCATTCACATTTCGTCTTCAAAACTAAAAAAAAAAACTAAATAGAGGTTAGGCATGACTTGTAAAAGAAGAAGAAACCTAACAAATTCAAAGAGGAAGCTTACTGTAACAACCAGGTATGTTCAACCATTCGCCTCCATTATAAGTGTATAGGTAGACACTCATGCCTGAATAGAATTGCTCAAAATACCACGTTGTAAATAAAAATTTGGCAAATCTCAGAATGTACAGTAAATAAAAATCACAGATCACAGACACAGAGTAATAATAATGCAGCGGAACTAAAAGAGATAGTAGTTCATGAAGCTACAATATAAATATATCAGAGTTACATAAGATACAACAGAAGAAATAAAGTACAACAAAAGTTTCAATATGATAAACAAGTACAAGATGAATAGAACAACCGAACTGAAATAGATAAGACTACATAAGCAGATAATCTCCAGCGATTCAAATCTCCAAAAGTGGAATCCAAATCTGTGAATAACTCAGGCTGACCCGAGCGTAAATAAAAAAAATACAAACACTCGAGTCAGGACATACATACTTATACAATGTAAACCAACTCAAGTGAACTGTAGTAAAGGTACAAGTAACTTAGAAGATGCTTGGGACCGCCCATCCTCTAAGGATCCGTTAAACTATTTACTATGTAGTAATATATGCTATATACAGTTGTGTCTAATCAGTAAAGTATAATCATATAGAAAATAGCGTTAAGGGGATAGTGAACCTTAACGCGGTTGGATCTTTAAAACCAAAATCGTAGTGGGCTCGATATAAGGAGATGACACGGCACGCGAGGCACTGCCAAGGTGGATACACCATTTACACTCCCGGACCGGTGGTGACGGCAAGCCAGCAGCATCCGCCTACCTCGAACAATACCCCCGAATCAAAGTGGCGCCACATATCGAATCACAAAAGTAATAGAATGGTTTCCGATGGAGCATGCTCGATGAAAGGGTGCGACCCTTTGTGTAGCCCGGTATAGCTCCTGTTTTAGTCATTTATGCCAACTCACGGGAGTTGGGTCCACGTAACATTCCTCGAGAACGTCGCCACCATTCTACTTCATTTTGGAATCTCCACCGCGTACACTGTTGTTAAAGTGGTTTTCTATATTGGACGGCTATAAGACAATATCCGATCCCGGTCTCTTTAACAACCAATCGTTATTATAACCCGTAGTTATAACTTTAAAACAATATTTTATACTTCAAAATAAAATATCATTTCAACCCAAATATTTATCAAAATAAAGATTAAATCATTTTAATATATCAAAATATCATAACCTTTCAAAGCTTCATTTCCAAAATATCATATCTTTCAAAACTTATTTTCAAATCATTTTAATATCAAAATATCATATCTTTCAAAACTTCGTTTCAAATCATTTTAATATGTCAAAATATCATATCTTTTCAAAACCACATTTCAAATCATTTTAGTATATCAAAATAGTTATATTTATTTGAAAACCACCTTTCAAATAATTTCAATATACCAAAATATCATATCTTTCAGCACCATATTTTAAATCATTTTAATATATCAAAATATCATATCTTTTCGAAACCACATTTCAATCATTTTTAATATATCAAGTAGTTATATTTCAAGCCAAATTACTTCATTTTAAATCATAAAAATGAAGTTATTACATTTAATAATTAAATTATTAAATTCCAAAAATTTAAACTTTTCAATGTTCATTTATGCACTTAAATTTATTAAAACAACGAAAATTCAAGTTTCGCAGCATTTGGAAAATGCTACAGAAAGTTACATTCAAAATAATTCAATTTAACAAAAGACAGCATTTAAAAATGCTGTTAATTAACTTCAAATATTCAATAAAATTTCACAAACACTTATTGTTTATTTAAATCATTTTTTACTTATAAAATCATACATTTTCACATTTATAAACATCATTTAATTTTCCTTAAATTCATGATTTTATAAAGTTAAGTTTCCTTTCAAAAATCAATATTTATTAATAATTTTCTTATTAAATTTCAACATTCAAATTTAAATTCATTACATTAAATTTCAACTTAACACTTACGTTTAAAATTTCAAATATAACTTCATTCCATTTTGTTTAACTTAACTTAAAATTTCACTTTTAAACCAATTTCATAAATTCCAATTTGAGTTATATTTCCAAATTCAACTCAATATTCACTCATTAACATTTTAACTTTATTCAAAAATCATTAATATGTTATAAAATCATCTTAAATTAATTTAAATTCAAAATATCATAAATTTATCATATTTTCTAAGTTAATTTAAATTCCATTAAAAATTAAATCAAAATTTCCAAAATAACTTACATTTAGATTTTCTAACTTTCCATAATTTATTTAACTTATAGATTTCCAGAAAATCAATAATACTTTACAAAAATTATATTTTTATTTAATTTTAAATCAAAATATTATAATAATTAAATTTCTAAAATATTTTAAATTTTTTAGAAAAACATATTTTAACTACGGGCCTGTATATAATTTTCTACGCTAAGTAAAGTGATACGGGTAATATATCATTTCAACCCGTAATTTACAAAGAAAATTCTGGGTTTTATCATTTCAAACCTGCAGTCCCAAGTAGATAAAATAAATTGAAAATCACTCAGGCCTATCATTTCAGCCCATAACTATTTTCCCCTATTCTAAAGTCCGTTCGGGTAGGTATCATTTCAACCCATAGTAATTTCAAATCTACAGGGAACTTGCAGTGTGATAAACTGATAAAAATAGCAGAACAACATAATATAATAGTAAAAGATGTTATAACAGGTGTTTAAGCATGGGTGAACATCATAAAATCATAATATAGCAAGTGTAACATGATAATGCATTTTACAGATTCAAAGGGGGTCAATTTACTAGTTATATATGTACATATTGTCTGGTGAGAATAACTCACCTCTATAAGTTGAAGATAACAGATTCAGACACACAAACAAAGACCCGGAAAGCATGAAGGCAAGACAATGATTTGAGTGAGAGAGAGACAAGGTTAATTGCCTTGAATACATGAGACAAAACAAATAAATATAACATAAGTTTTCAACTCAAAATGAATAAACAATGTTAAGAATTAATAAACGTATAAAACAATTCCTATGTCTTTGCACTTGCTCTCTACCACCTATGCTTCAGATATAGATCTGAAATACATGGCTATGGAGTGGGTTAGGATCTGGTTTGGGTTCCTAAAGGTTGGCCTAGCATGTATGGGGATGGGCAAAATTGATGCAAAGAGATAGGCATGGAACTACACTACACAAGGCAATACAACAAGTTTTCATGCAACAAAAGGTCACGGCCAACATCAGGTAGGACACGGCCAGTGGCTCCAGGTGGTGGTGGGTGATGTGGCAGAGGGTGGAGGATAGGCCAGAGGAGGTGGTGGTGGTGGTGGCGGCAAAAGGTGGAGGAAGAAGGAGATGACAATCCTAGACTAGGTTTGGTACAGGTGATGGCTAGTGCTAGTTTAGATGGATTTTTGTGATGATCTTCACCATGGCTTGGCTTGGCCTGAGGTGGAGAGGTGTTAGGATGTGTGATGGTCAGGAAAAAGTGGTGGTGGTGGTCGGCCATAGCTTGGAAGAGGGGGAATACAACTATGAAGGTAGAGAACATATACAAAATTCAATAGAAAACTAGAAAAACAAGGAAGAAGGAGATGAATTTTACCCAAACCTTTGAAGCAATGGCCGTGCAATTTTTTTATGAGTTTGAGAAGGTTAGAATACGTGAAAAATGAGGGAGATTCAGCTAGAATGAGAAATGAAAGCACGGCAAAAAAATCATTAAAGAGTGGAGTTGAGAAAATGAAAGGTCGGAATTCAAATAGGCAAAAGGCAATTCAAAAGTCAAAAACCCTTCATATTTCCTTATTTTATTTATATAACTTTATATTTCTAGAAATAATAATAATCCCACATAATATTTCAAAAATTTATCAAAATATAAAAATTTATATAAAAATTTATTAATTATATAAGGTAAAATAAGAAAATAGCTTAAAAAATGCAAACTAGACAAGAAAATTTGAAAATAAACATAATAAATTTTAGAAAAACTATATGGACTCGGAAAAATAATTATAACAAATATAATAACATTAAAATAAAAATTAATTCACAAAATAAATATATAAATTTAATTAAATAAAATTTAAACGAAGAAAGTAGCAAAGAAAATAGAAACTAGGCTTTAAAATAGAAAATAAATTTCAATAGACCTTAGAAAAATTATATTATCACTTTAAAAATATTAAAAGACAAAAATATTATTTAAATAACATATTCAAACATATAAAAAAAATTAAATTTAAAGAAAATAGAAAAAGATTTAAAGAAATTGCTTAAAATTCCAAAACGGTGTCTAGAAATTACAAATAACCACCATTGACTTTGGAAAATTGTTTACTTCATTTTAAAATTATTATAATACAAAAATATACATACAATAACATATTAAAATAAATATGACAAAGAAAAAAAATATAATTTAAAATAGACAAAATTGTTAAATAAATCAAATTACACTCAAAATTGAAATGTACATAACTTTTACAGTTTAACTCCGTTTTCAACGAAACAAAAAGCAGTGTTCGAGTTATTACATCTGTTTTCATAATGAAAGATAAAATTTAAGATTTTAAATAATTTAAATTTGAAGTTTAAAAGTCACAATCTGAACAGTTTGGCCAGAAATTCACTTTTCAGTAAAATATTCAATTTATACTAATTTGAACTATAAATCGCTTAATAATCATCATTTATATTTAAAATGAAATGTTTGAAATAAAAAAAATTTTAAAATAATTTAAAAATAAAATAAAGTCAAACTTAAATTATATGCAAAAAATGTAGGGTTGTTACACTCTCCCCCACTCAAAACTTTTCGTCCCCGAAAAGGAATGAGGTACGGGAAAGCATAGAAAAAGATAAAGTGAAACAAGATTGAGACAGGATGACAAGGAGATTGAAATTATATCTGATAACTAGTGTTATAGGTAAGTTTAACAAGGTGCAGATTTATCAAAGATTATAGAAAGATTTCTAAACAGAAAGATTATTGAAAGATGCCTATACCAGTCTATAGCAAGATAAGAATGATAAGGACAACCAAAAGATAGTTTGAAAAAATCAAAATTAGGAAATAAATTTGAAAGCATGGAAATTTCAACTTAAATAGAGAATAAATCTTTTACACAAGTTAAATAAATCTTAACTATCCCAAATTTCATTATCTTATTATCCAATCATCTTAAATTAACAATTTTTAAAACCATGGGTTTGAAAAATAATCATTTATTACACTCACAATGTACTTAATAAATTTTATTCTTCTTTATTCCTAATTAAAATTAAATTTATTCCTCTCAATATATTTATCACTTATGTTAAATATGATTACACTTATTATAACTGCTTTCTTTTATTCTTAGTTCTTTTAACATTATTTTATTGTAAGCTATTCAATTACCCTTTATTATATTTACCTCCGTTAATCATTTTATAATTAAGATTTTAAGTGTATAACATTTATTATAACCACTCAAATTTTATTTATAAAAACTTTTTATATTGTATATTATCCAATTACATTGTTAGCTTCTGAAAGTAAGGTAAGTTATATTTGAATGCAATTGTATTATACAAATAAACTTTCCAATTAAATCATTTCATGCTTGATATTCATCCAAAATTTTGATTTGATTTTTTTATAATTGGAATTATTCTTTAAAATAAAATTTAAGAACTAAATTTCCGATTACATTCAAACCATTTAGAGATAAGTAATAATATATACATAATATGTCAAATCAAATTTCAATCATATATATATATATATATATATATATATTATAAATCAAGTCATATTTTAGAAATTCAATTCAAATCAATTTTATTTTCCAAAACAAAGCTGTAGTAAGTCTACAGAGCGGTCTCTTCACTTCGCAACTCGAAAATGAATGTCGATGATGCTGCAGTCATCACCGAAATTATTTCCCAGCGACAAAGAGAAGAGCACTAATTTTTAAACTTTAAAATCCTTTGGAAACATATTCTTATTCGAAAATACTTTAAATAATACAACCTTTTAAAACTTTAAACACAAAGTTTGAAACCAACAGAAATTAAATTCTCAAATTTCTTGTTTTAAATTCATTTCAGTTCCCAAATAAATTTATAAACAACTATCTATAAATTCATTTATAGAACAATAAATGATAAATTAAGTATTATCATTTCAAATAATAAATTTTAATTCAATTTATTAAGTTCCATAAATTTACTTATATATCAAAATTTATTTCATTAACAAATTTTAAAACAATATTGTGTTAGTTTGTTCTGTCAAAGTGTTTTAGAAATCCTATCGATAGCGTTGATCGGACGAATCGATCGGAAACCCAAATCAACATCAACAACCCAAACAACACAATATATAAAACTAAACATACATATAGAAGTACAGTTCAAAATGTTTGGAAGAATAGATTGGAAACAAAAGACAAGATGATTAAATAACAAAATAGGGAGGTGGACAAGCTTAAATAAATCACGGGTAACATTTACCGGGTCAACCATGGATTAAAGAATAAGATCAATGTGGATTTTTCCAGGGTAAATCTACATTCGATCCCAAGAGTTAGAGTTTGGAATAATAAAAAATATTGGCATCTAAACCAAGGATAGATATAAATCTCTGGTGAATCGATGCTAATTGTAAAGGAGTTTTCCCCCTTTTTTTCAATTCAATTTGAAATTGGCATGGCCGCCGACTCACTTGAAAGATCATTCGAAGCGGAGTTTTGGAATACTCCAGAGTCAAAAGAAGATGAATAGTGAGGGACACGAATGTATTTTGGAACCGTAGGGAATGTTCCAAAATCCAAAGGAATCGACTCAAAAAGGAAGAGATTCAAACTCAAATGAAAGTGGTTCTGTAAATACATTCACTCCATATGCTGAGTTTTGCCTAGAGCTACCAAAGCTCTGATACCAACTGTAACAACCAGGTATTTTCAACCATTCGCATCCATTATAAGTGTATATGTAGACACTCATGCCGGAATTGAATTGCTCAAAATACCGCGTTGTAAATAAAAATTTGGCAAATCTCAGAATATACAGTAAATAAAAATCACAGATCACAGACACAGAGTAATAATAATGCAGCGGAAGTAAAAGAGATAGTAGTTCATGAAGCTACTATATAAATATATCAGAGTTACATAAGATACAACAGAAGAAATAAAGTACAACAGAAGTTTCAATATGATAACCAAGTACAAGATGAATAGAACAACCGAACTGAAATAGATAAGACTACATAAGCAGATAATCTCCAGCGATTCAAATCTCCCAAAGTGGAATCCAAATCTGTGAATAACTCAGGCTGACCCGAGCGTAAATAAAAAAAATACAAACACTCGAGTCAGGACATACATACTTATACAATGTAAACCAACTCAAGTGAACTGTAGTAAAGGTACAAGTAACTTAGAAGATGCTTGGGACCGCCCATCCTCTAAGGATCCGTTAAACTATTTACTATGTAGTAATATATGCTATATACAGTAGCGTCTAATCAGTAAAGAATAATCATATAGAAAATAGCGTTAAGGGGATGTGGACCTTAACGCGATCGAATTTTAAAACCAAAATTGTGGTGGGCTTGATATAAGGAGATGACACGGCACGCGAGGCACTGCCAGGGTGGATACACCGTTTGCACTCCCGGACAGGTCGTGACGGCAAGCCAGCAGCTTCCGCCCACCTCGAAAAATACCCCCGAATCAAAGTGGCGCCACATATCGAATCACAAAAGTAATAGAATGGTTTCCGATGGAGCATGCTCGATGAAAGGGTGCGACCCTTTGTGTAGCTCGGTATAGCTCTTGTTTTATTCATTTATGCCAACTCACGGGAGTTGGGTCCACGTAATATACCTCGAGAACGCCGCCACCATTCTACTTCATTCTGGAATCTCCACCGCGTACACAGTTGTTAAAGTGGTTTTCAGTATTGGCCGGCTATAAGACAATATCCGATCTCGTTCTCTTTAACAACCAATCGTTATTATAAACCGTGTTATAACTTTAAAACAATATTTTATACTTCAAAATAAAATATCATTTCAACCCAAATCTTTATCAAAATAAAGACTAAATCATTTTAATATATCAAAATATCATAACCTTTCAAAGCTTCATTTCCAAAATATCATATCTTTCAGAATTTATTTTCAAATCATTTTAATATCAAAATATCATATCTTTCAAAACTTCATTTCAAATCATTTTAATATATCAAAATATCATATCTTTTCAAAACCACATTTCAAATCATTTTAATATATCAAAATAGCTATATATTTTTTCAAAACCACCTTTCAAATAATTTCAATATACCAAAATATCATATCTTTCAGTACCATATTTTAAATCATTTTAATATATCAAAATATCATATCTTTTTGAAACCACATTTCAATCATATTTAATATATCAAATAGTTATATTTCAAAACAAATTACTTCATTTTAAATCATAAAAACGAAGTTATTACATTTAATAATTAAATTATTAAATTCCAAAAAGTTAAACTTTTCAATGCTCATTTATGCTTTTAAATTTATTAAAAAAAATGAAAATTCAAGTTTCGCAGCATTTGGAAAATGCTATAGAAAGTTACATTCAAAACAATTCAGTTTAACAAAAGACAGCATTTAAAAATGTTGTTAATTAACTTCAAATATTAATAGAATTTCACAAACGCTTATTTTTTATTTAAATCATTTTTTACTTATAAAATCGTACATTTTCACATTTATAAACATCATTTAATTTTCCTTAAATTCATGATTTTATAAAGTTAAGTTTCCTTTCAAAAATCAATATTTATTAATAATTCGCTTATTAAATTTCAACATTCAAATTTAAATTCATTACATTAAATTTCAACTTAAAACTTACGTTTAAAATTTCAAATATAACTTAATTCCATTTTGTTTAACTTAACTTAAAATTTCACTTTTAAACCAATTTCATAAATTCCAATTTGAGTTATATTTCCAAATTTAACTCAATATTCACTCATTAACATTTTAACTTTATTCAAAAATCATTAATATGTTATAAAATCATTTTAAATTAATTTAAATTCAAAATATCATAAATTTATCATATTTTTTAAGTTAATTTAAATTCCATTAAAAATTAAATCAAAATTTCCAAAATAACTTACATTTAGATTTTCTAACTTTCCATAATTTATTTAACTTATAGATTTCCAGAAAATCAATAATACTTTACAAAAATTATATTTTTATTTAATTTTAAATCAAAATATTATAATAATTAAATTTCTAAAATATTTTAAATGTTTTAGGAAAACATATTTTAACTACGGGCCTGTATATAATTTTCTACGCTAGGTAAAGTTATACGGGTAATACACCATTTCAACCCGTAATTTACAAAGAAAATCTGGGTTTTATCATTTCAAACCCGCAGTCCCAAGTAAATAAAATAAATTGAAAATCGCTCAGGCTTATCATTTCAACCCACAACTATTTTCCCTTATTCTAAAGTCCATTCGGGTATGTATCATTTCAACCCATAGTGATTTCAAATCTACAGGGAACTTGCAGTGTGATAAACTGATAAAAATAGCAGAACAACATAATATAATAGTAACAGATGTTATAACAGGTGTTTAAGCATGGGTGAACATCATAAAATCGTAATATAGCAGGTGTAACATGATAATGCATTTTACAGATTCAAAGGGGGTCAATTTACCAGTTATATATGTACATATTGTCTGGTGAGAATAACTCACCTCTATAAGTTGAAGATATCAGATTCAGACACACAAACAAAGACCCTAAAAGCATGAAGGAACGACAATGATTTGAGTGAGAGAGAGAAGGTTAATTGCCTTGAATACACGAGACAAAACAAATAAATATAATACAAGTTTTCAACTCAAAATGAATAAACAATGTTAAGAATTAATAAACGTATAAAACAATTCCAATGTCTTTGCACTTGCTTTCTACCACCTATGCTTCAGATATAGATCTGAAATACATGGCTACGGAGTGGGTTAGGATCTGGTTTGGGTTCCTAAAGGTTGGCCTAGCATGTATGGGGATGGGCAAAATTGATGCAAAGAGATAGGCACGGAACTACGCTACACAAGACAATACAACAAGTTTTCATGCAACAAAAGGTCACGGCCAACATCAGGTAGGACACGGCCAGTGGCTCTAGGTGGTGGTCGGTGACGTGGAAGAGGGTGGTGGCAGGCCAAAGGTGGTGGTGGTGGTGGTGGCGGCGACAAAAGATGGAGGAAGAAGGAGATGACAATCCTAGACTAGGTTTGGTACAGGTGATGGCTAGTGCTAGTTTAGATGGATTTTTGTGATGATCTTCACCATGGCTTGGCAAGGCCTGAGGTGGAGAGGTGTTAGGATGTGTGATGGTCAGGAAAAAGTGGTGGTGGTGGTCGGCCACAGCTTGGAGGAGGGGTAATACAGCTATGAAGGTAGAGAACATATACAAAATTCAATAGAAAACTAGAAAAACAAGGAAGAAGGAGATGAATTTTACCCAAACCTTTGAAGCACTGGCCGTGCAATTTTTTTATGAGTTTGAGAAGGTTAGAATACATGAAAAATGAGGGAGATGCAGCTGGAATGAGAAATGAAAGCACGGCAAAAAAATCATTAAAAAGTGGAGTTGAGAAAATGAAAGGTCGGAATTCAAAAAGGCAAAAGGCAATTCAAAAGTCAAAAACCCTTCATATTTCCTTATTTTATTTATATAACTTTATATTTCTGGAAATAATAATAATCCCACATAATATTTCTAAAATTTATGAAAATATAAAAATTTATATAAAAATTTATTAATTATATAAGGTAAAATAAGAAAATAGCTTAAAAAATGCAAACTGGAGTAGAAAATTTGAAAATAAACAGAATAAATTTTAGAAAAATTATATGGACTTGGAAAAATAATTATAACAAAGATAATACCATTAAAATAAAAATAAATTCACAAAATAAATATATAAATTTAATTAAATAAAATTTAAATGAAGAAAATAGCAAAGAAAAGAGAAACTAGCTTTAAAATAGAAAATAAATTTCAATAGACCTTAGAAAAATTATATTATCACTTTAAAAATATTAAAATACAGAAATATACTTAAAATAACATATTAACACATATAAAAAAAATTAAATTTAAAGAAAATAGAGAAAGATTTAAAGAAATTGCTTAAAAATCCAAAACGGTGTCCAGAAATTACAAATAATCACCATTGACTTTGGAAAATTGTTTACTTCATTTTAAAATTATTATAATACAAAAATATACATACAATAACATATTAAAATAAATATGACAAAAAAAAAGTTATAATTTAAAATAGACAAAATTGTTAAATAAATCAAATTACACTCAAAATTGAAATGTACATAACTTTTACATTTTAACTCCGTTTTCAACGAAACAAAAAGCAGTGTTCAAGTTATTACATTTATTTTCATAATAAAAGATAAAATTAAAGATTTTAAATAATTTAAATTTGAAGTTTAAAAGTTACAATTTGAACAGTTTGACCAGAAATTCACTTTTCAGTAAAATATTTAATTTATACCAATTTGAACTATAAATCACTTAATAATCATCATTTATATTTAAAATGAAATGTTTGAAATAAAAAAAACTAAAATAATTTAAAAATAAAATAAAGTCAAATTTAAATTATATGCAAAAAATGTAGTTTTGTTACATATGGGAACTAATCTACACTAAGTATCGATCTCTCTTATCTAACTAAGGTGAATAATAGTATCGACCGAATTTGTTTATGCCTTATTTCGGATTTATGACTGATTTTTGAATGGGTTATGATAATATGTCATGCTTTGTTGATAATATCATTATTGGATGGAATGATGATTTATTGAAACTGTAATGGAACTATTCTTACGGGTTTTTAAGACAAATACTAAGTTTTTGATCTCCAATTGATTTGAATTTTGTACTATGTTAAAACATTATTTTGGAGATGGTTTTTCAATTTCATAATTTTTAAAATTTATATGAGTATTATATGATTTTCCTAAAAGGGAAAAGGTGTTTATTTCGGGTTTTAATTATTAAAAATAATTAAATTAATATTTTGGTCCCTCGGCTTCTATATATGAAAGAAGTGGAAAATTATGATTTTTGGTATTTTTAGGGATTTTTCCCTAATGGACATGCTTTTCTATGAATTTATCATTCTAAACAAGCTACTAATTAATATTGATTACCAATATTAACTATAAGGGTTCTTAAATTACCTTGCGAGGATAGAACGTTATTTGCCAGCAATTGCTAAAAGGAATAAGAAAAGGATTTTGTTAACCAATGTTAACTTGACAAGAGGTAAGGGTTGATGGAAAGCATTGGCTTTAAATGGAAATAAAATAATTTTCATTTTAATCACAATAATGTCATTATAGGTACTCGGCACCCCCATTTATATCGGTATTCGACATCCATGGAGGTCTATATGTGGAATAACTATTTGATAGTTATATGATGCACTAAATTTATAGACTCGGCATCTATAGGGGACGATGCATGCAATACCTACATAGTAGATATGTGATGTATCTGCTTATTTAGAAGTTCGAAACTAAGTGTTGTAGGGGTCTGGTATCACAAGGTTGTAGAGGCACTTCACCCTATGGTTTCAGGGATTAATATTAATCATTTTGGTGTTTGACACCCTCAAGCTATAAGATTTGACACCAACAAATTTATGGGTTCAATACCCCAATATTTTGAGGGTTCGACGGACACAAATGCTTCATAACTCGAAGCCTTTTGTCTCAATTTTTTTGACACCAATGTTTTCAATGACATAATAGCCGAACGTTTACAAACTCAATAATTATAGTTTGAGGCTCGATAGCCTTATGTTTTACAAATCAGAAAGCTTTGTTTTAGTGGCTCAATTACCTATATATTCTAGAAACTTGATAAACATATATTAGTGGCATTATAATGGTATGTTTTATAAACCGAATCGTGTTATCGTTTAGAGGCTCGACATAGAGAATCAACATCCTTATTTGAGCGGTAAAGTGGCTGTATATTTTGTAACTATATAAGTTTGTTTAGATGCTCGATAGACATGTGTTTTAGACCCCCGAGAACCTCGTTTTTTATACTGAATAGTTTAAAAAGATATTTAAAGGCGACTGTATTTTGGCATAAGATTATGACCAAGTAATGGGTTATGTTTTCCTTATTTTAAAGAAAGATTTTACGTGATTAATCATCTACGTAGATAATTATTTTCAAGGAAATAAAATGGTGTTTTAGCCCAATTTTATGTGAATTTTGCCAAAGGAAATTATTACTTAAACAAAGTAATTTTGTGAAGCCAATGATAATATATGTTGATGAATGATCTTATATATTTTTATTATCACTTGATCAGTTAAATTTGCATATTTATCAAATGTCATACTCCTATCATTATGTCCCAACATTTCATCTTAGGATTTGGAGGCAGAATTACCACTTAGGTTGTCCCAGTAGTAAGTATAGTCAGACCAAACTCCTTATTGAATAAAATTGTAGCCCGAAGATCAGATAGAGCAATTTTGTTAGAATGCCTTGAACTGATTAAAAAAAATATGACTCATGGATTTAAAACTAGAAAATAAGTGCAAACATGAGACTGGTGTAAGGTCGTGCCATATGCTTCAGCCATTAGCCCTTTGCTGGTAAAGGTCCACGATTGCAGTGCGTAGGATTTATCACTAGTGATAGAAGGATGTTTACGCCCAGAAAGAAACTCTAACTCTGTATGCTCATAGAAAAAGGGTATTGGTTTGCCCACTAAACTATTAGGCTCATAGTGACCCCAGGAAAACTATGATTCAGACAGTTAGTCCTGTTTCTTCTTAACTTTATTTGGAGATTTTGAAATATACGGCTAAAATTTTGGCCCGAGTCAGCCTAATAGGTTACTGGTTGGTTTGCAAAACCAATAGTTTCATATTGACCCTAGAAAAACTATGATTTGTGACAAACAGTTTAATTTTGGAAAGGGCAAGCCTTGGGTATGCATAACCCTAGGATGATAGACTAGTCAGACCTACCCACGTTGCATGCATGCATATGATCATATCATGTTTTATTTTATCCATTGTTGTTGCAGATGCATGATTTATGTTGAGACTGACATATTTTGATAAGATACTAGTGAGGGGAAAACCTGTTCCTTTCTATGGCATGGTCTCGCTAGATTTCATTTTTTGTTTGCGATAGTATAATATTATTCACATTGGAATTTTTATCTGACCCAAAGTTTTTGTTCCCCTAAACTCTTGGGTGCTCATTTGATAATTTAGAAGTAGGGCTTTCAGGTTAGATGAATAAACTTCCAAAAAACATGCAGAAGGCGAGCTAAAATTAGTTCCGCTGTGTTGTTTGAAATTTATATCTTGTTTAACTACATGTAATGATAGCATTTATAAATGTCAATTAGTTAGACTCTAATCATCCAAGAGGGCAACTTCATATATCGCTCTTGGATATATTTATAACTATTATATTTTTTCTCAATGAGAAAATGATGGGATTTTGTAATGAATGTGAAAGTTTATTAATGAAATGTGTTTTAAAAATTTCATATTTAAGTGCTCTTGATGTTACAGATATAATCAACCGATCTTATGTTGTCGTCATGAGATAATACCATGGATGACTATAACATCAATAATGTTTATTTCTAGGCTCAAAATGGGGGACATCATAATTGACATCAAAGCATAGGTTTATGTAAAACTTACAAGATTTTGATGAAATGAAACCTAAAAGATATTGAAAACATAATCTTAATAAATATATCTGACGACCCAGACTCCACCTTCGAAAATCGGCACGGAATACTTCACCAGTATTTAAATGGCGTAGATTCAAACGCCAATATGGTTCACCAGAGCTTATAACACATTAAGTATAACAACACAGCGGAAGAAAATGAATAATATCATTGATATACAAAATTCAATACAACAATGATACAATGAATATCAATGTACATCAGAGATACAAGAAATAGCAGCGGAAAGAAACAACAACAGAACATAAAGCAAACTAGGCAACTACGGCAGTAAGATAATGTCTTTGATGTCAAACTCCAATGATCTCCAATCCAATAAGCGAGAACCACCATCAAGTTGACTTAAGAAAATGAGATCGCCAACATCCAGAGATCGAATGCTATCGAATCTACACCTGCTATTCGATTATCTGAAAAACCCAACTCTAGACTACCCGTGTGGAAAATTATGGGTACCCAGAGTTTAGGAAGGGAACAATAAACTCCGGGTCATTCATGGGACTGATATGAGCAAACAAAAACAATATTATCTTTAAAAACAAACAACAAAAGATGTTAAAGTTGAAATTCGTAATGTTTTTGAAAAATGAAACTACCATAAGGCCTCCAACCACACACACCATGAAAATGCAGAATTGGAGGAGATTTTTCCTAATGATAGTAAAAAATGCTTGATACGCGAAAACCATTTGATATTACTATTTGTGCATAGTATAGAAAACCTTTTGAAAATATAATATTAATCTTAGCCGGCATACGTACCATTATAGTATGCCTACTGTAGCTACCATATTAGATGACAGGTTCTACAACTAAAACCACACAAGGCGAGTATTGGATGATTGGATTTCCAAAAATGGTCAGGCAAAGGAACTTCCCACACAAATTGGAATGCCTCTAGAGGGACGTCCTCGAGAACCTAATCGGATCTCTACTACACAAGGTCGGGTTATCGCTGCCTGAAAGTAACTACTGACACGAGCATGCCATCCCCCGGTCGTTACCGACCTTTATGTGAGGGCTCTCAATCCAACAACCACACAGTAAAGTATCTGGGCTCCATACCATGATACCACTTTCTAAATCAACAACATAAGTAAATATCTGGGCTATATACCGTGATATCACTTTTTATCCAGAAGGGAATGGACGTACCCTCAGGGAAAGCTGCCCCTAAATAACCTGGCTGCAACGATCTTGTTTCGACCATTACCGGGTTGTGAGGCTAGATGAAGTCACGTCCATGAAGCTATGCTTTTCACAAAAGCCATGCTTTGACCAGCAGCACTTTGTGTGCCACATTACCAAATTGGGAATGTATCACTAGTAACCATCAACTACATAACCTCTGAGCTCGTACGTCTCAGAGAAGGGTTTTAAGCTAAGAGAATAAATCTCCGCCACCAAAACAGAAATGTATTTGATAGAAACCAGCTTTACATCTCAAAGTGTAATGTCTGACACACATCCATACAAGTCTGTTCCAGGTTCGAATAGAATGAAAGGCACTTCTAAAGAAGCCCTTGCAAATCTGGGAATTCCCAATCTCGATCAGACTCCCCATCACATATGGAGATCTCTATACCGACGCGACTCGGTGCAGAGACAATCGACGGGTTATCCTTTCGTTCTCGAAAATACCCGGTCTTCACCACCGGTCTTCAAATGTTATCCATAACATCGTATCATTATTCGGAATAGGTTACATGACACAAAGGTCCTCTCCCGGCTAAACCGAATAATGGGCACAATATTTAAAAACATATGGGTATTGGGATTTCAGTTAAGTCACTACTTAAAGTCCAAAACCTTTCTTTCAAATGGTTTAAACAAATTATCATTTCCAATCTTTTAAACAAAAAGATTCACTTCACAAAGTTCACCCATTTCTCACAAAGATTCATTCATAGATTTCAAAACAATTTCCATTTCAAAATTGGATTAACTCTTTCAATTGTTAAATCAAAGATTCAATTCACTGCTTTCAAAACCATTTCCAATTCAAAACGTTTATATAAAAGATACACCATTTAAAATCCTCTTTGATTTCAAAACAAAGTTCAAAAATCTTTCACAAAGATTAATTCATAGTTTTCAAAACAATTCTATTTCAATTTGAAATCTTTTCAACATAAATTGGAAATCCTTTCTTTATATGAAAGCTATTATAATCTTAAAACAAATAATCTTCATTTTGGAAAAATCCGATTACAATTATACAAGTTAAAGCCCTTGAGTTAAATTCAAATTCCCAAAACAATACTTTAGATTGGTTTAAAACCCATATAAACACATTTATGACTTGTAAACATAATTTCCAAACACGTAATTCAATTTCAATTTTTTGAATTCAAACTCAAAATCAAATTATTTAAATTTCAAAAACTTTATCAAGTTATTCAAAATAACTTTCATCTTCAAAACTCCTTCCAAAACTTTTCATTTTTAACCCAATTCTATTTCCAAAACCATTTATTTCAAAGTTCAACTTTAAAAACCATTCAAAAATCTGTGACTTAATCGATTTCCTTTTACAATCCATATTTTTGTGTATATGGTGTAGTCCATGGGTTTTACACAATAGTGTAATAACATCAACCATCACAGATTCAATCATATCAATATCGATAAGCGGTATAATCCTATAACGCTTACCTTCTGTAACGATCCCGAGTATTAATTTATTTTAAATTGATAATTAAATTTAATTTTGATTTAAATTAGTGAAATTTATTGATAAATTGATTTGAAATTTCAAAATGAAGTCTTTAAAAGTAAAATAAACAGATAAATATTAAGTTAGAAATTAAATTAGAAATTTATTTACAATACAAAATACAAGTATGTAGATCTAAGAAGACAGTGATATTCGAGTATGAATTAAAGAAAAGATTTGAAATATGAAGTAAGATGTAAACAAGAAACAAAGAAAATCAAAGCCTGCAAAAGTAGATTTGTGTACCAGGCAAAAGTACATATGAATATGCTTACAATACAAAGCAAGAACTGCACAAAACTGCAAACATACATAATAATAAAATAAAAAAAGATTAGTATAAGTGATGGGTGTGACCAAAATAGGATTTGCATTTAATGCCACATCCTCTCAGCATGTCCAAAATCTTCTCAGCCGAAATATGTTGAAGCCTTATCAATAAACAAATGTAAAACAAATAAAGAAGAAAGCCTATACCCTGTACAAAGTGATATCCCTGTAAACTCACTCTACATATAGCAATCTTCATCAGTTCATTCATTTGAACTGGATACCTCAAGAAAATAATGTCAACTTAAACAATAATACAATCAAAGAGGATTAAAGAGAAAACTTGAAGTTTCACCAGCCTATTCAGATTGAAGCAAGCCCTGTTCTTCCTCTGTAAATCAGTGAGTAATCTTTGTTTATTTTGTTTTTTTACACTTAAAGGTAAAATATATCGCATATATCTGTGAATGAGTATATTTACAAAGTATATATACATTTGAATTCTATGTGAATATTTGAATGGGTGAAGTATTGGTGTGCAGGTTGTTTTCTTCAGAATATTCTCTCCTTTTACCTTCCAGTTTCCCAGTTTTGATTAAAAAAATTTAAATCTTTTTGATCTTGTCTCTGTTTAAACTAAATATGCAAATCAAACTTGTTTGTTTAATTGTGAACTTTAGTTTTAAAATTGTACTTAAGTAAAAAAAAATTATCTGACTCTGGAAACTAAAGCTACTGATTAAAACAAAAATAAGCAAAAATTTAATATCACAATCTTTCGAATTCAAGATCATAAAATGAATCCTCATACTAAGTTATGATTTTTAGAGCAGAACTTAAAAGTTTTAGTATTAGGAGTTAAGAGCAGTTCGTAATTATTTGAAATTCATTGACTTGGCGATTTTCGGCGATCGGCTGGTTCGTGGAGCTCGGGGTTTTGTGTAGAGGTGGAGGAGCCTACGGTGGTTACAGGAAAAATGGTGGATGAGCATGTAGATGAGAGTGGAGGCGGCGGCGATGTTTTAAAGTTTTTAAACCTAGTTTTTGAGGTGCCAAGGTTTTCGTTTCATTCGACGTCGATGGTCGATCAAGTGCCGTGGGTTCTCGAGTGGTGGTAGGGTGGGCAGTGTCGAGTTCAGGGCCGGAATTGTAGTCGACACAAGGGTCGAGGTTGCGGATGCGACGTGCTTTCCAGGTCTGGGGTGTTCGAAGTTTTTGTTCCTGGTTACGAGTGGAAAGTCCAAATTTTTGAAACGAGGGCTTGGTGATGTTTCAGGTGGTGGTTTAGGGTGGGGGGATCGGTGGTAAACTGTGGAAGTGGTTGGCAGTGAGGGTAGGTGGGTTGGCGACGTGTGCACGTGCACGATCAAACGTGTGCATGCGTATGACGGATGAACAGAGGGAAGAGAAGAAAAAGCTACTGGGAAGAAATAAAAGAAGAAGAAGAAGCAGGTGGGTAGTTCGCATGATTCTCGAGTTGGACTAGGGGAAGTGATGGCGTGGCTCGAATATATACTCGGGTTCATTTATATGTGTTAACTTGTAACAGGTTTTGAATTTTAAACATGATAAAGTTTGGAAAAAGGAAGGGTTCCTTAGGGTAGGCTCGGGTAGGTTTAGTACTGTTTTTTTTTCAAAGTAGAAATTTTTGAAACCTAAGTTTGATATAATTCCAGTTTTAAGTTTAGTTTCAAAGAAATTTTGAATTTAAACGTTCTAAAAAGAAATTTGATTTTAAATCAAAGTTGTAAATATTATAAGGTGGATTCTCATATTTTAAACCTGATTTTAAAATTTAAATTAAAATCTGAAAACAAGACTTAAATATGGCTTCAAGTTAAAATCTAGAATTTGAACCAGTTTTCAAATCATATGTGTCTTAAAATAAATATAAATCAAATACCTTTTTAAAAGTAAATTGGTCTTCAAACCAATAACTTAACTTGATTTTCGATAATTTGAATCTGTAAGTTAAATAGTGGTGTATTTTAAAGGCTTAATTTTTAAATAAAACTAAGTAAATTGGTTTAAAGGGCTTACATAAGTTCATTTGTAAATGATAAATGTTCTTTACATTTATTTTAAGATTATGAGTGGATATTTAAATTTGGTTAATATATAGATATGTAGACATTTTGAATCATAAATTCAAAATGAAATTTGAGTCTAAATTCAAAAGTGAAATGATTTACACTTAAAATATTGATGAAGTCATTAATAAGGAAATTAATTTTCTTAGAGATAATTAAGGTAATTCAAATGATTTAATCAATAAGGTAATTAAAGAATGATTTATTTAATTTAGAAACAAGTAATTTAGATTAATTAATTAGAAATGATTAACAAAGATTTAATCTAAGGAATTTTCTTAAGAAGGTAATTAAAGAAATATTATTAGTTAATAAAGATAATTAACTAAAGATTATCAAGTATAGATTAAAGTGATAAATTTTGATAACAAATTAGATTAATTAATTAAATCAATTATAAATTGTTAATTACTTAATGGAAGCAATTAAGGGGTTAATTACTAATTGTAATTAAATTTGAATATTTTTGATTAAATTAATGATAAAGATAAATTGGTAATTTATGATTTGTTATTATGAGATGATTGCTTAATGGTAAGTAATTAAAGAGTAAATTTCTTGAAATAATTAATTAAGAAGTTAATTAATTATATAATGGGTTCAAAACTCAATTTAATTAATATGATTGATTAAGAATAATTTAATTAATTAAAGTGTTTGATAAATTAATTTATATCAAATGATTTGGGATTAATAAATCAGAATTGGATAATATTCATAAGTTTTAATTTAATTAGAGATAAATTGAATTACATAGGATTAAACAATTAATAAATCCTTTTTATAAATGATTATTGGATGCTTGAATTGCTTATGAATGATTGTATTATATGAGATGCCTTGAATTGATTATCCTATCTGATTTGTGATATTTTGTTCTGTAGATTGAGCTGTGTATATTTATTTGCATCTGTATATTATCTGTGAATCTGTGAATGGGCGATAAGCGTTATTGTTTATATCGCTTATCAACTATATTTCTGTGTTTTAATCTGTGATGATTGATGATGTGGCACTTTTATTGTGTTAAACCCCTGAACCACACTTATACACACACAAATATGGATTTCACGAGGAAATCGATTGAGTCACAGATTTGTAAAAATAGTTTTGAATTTGAATTTTTAAATTCAAATGGTTTGAAATGGAATCGGGGTAAAAGTGAAAACTTTTGAAATGGAATTTCAAAGATGAAATTTACTTTGAATAACTTGATAAAGTATGAAGTTTAAATAATTTGATTTAAACTTAAATTCAAGATTTGAAATTTGATTCTAGGATTTGAAACTAGGGATTAAAGATGTTATACCAGTTATATATGGGTTAAACTATTTTTAAATGTATTGATTTGAGAATTAGAATTTTAAATCAAAGGCTTTAACTCAAGCAAATATAATTGGATTTTTCTGAAAACGAAAACTGCTTGTTTTCAAATAATAAAGGCTTTCACATAGGTAATGAACTTCCAAATTTGTGTTAAAAAAAAGGATTTCTAGTTAAAATGAAATAATTTCCAAGTTATAGAAACGGTTTGAAAACTATAAGTTAAATCTTTGATTTAAAGATTTAACGAGTTAATCCAATTGGAATGAAAATTGTTTTGAAATCTATAAATGGATCTTTATGGAATGGGGGTGAACTTTATGAAATGAATCTTTTTGTTTAAAAGATTAGAAATGGTAAATTGTTTAAACCATTTGAAGGAAAGTTTTGGATAATAAGTTGTGACTTAATTGAAATCCCAATATCCATATGTTTTTGAAATATTGCGCTCACTATTCGGTTTAGCCGGGAGAGGACCTTTGTGTCATATATCCCATTCCGAATATGTGATACGTCGTTATGAATTGCATTTGAAGACCGGTGTTGAAGACCGGATATTTTTGAAAATGTAAGGACAACTCGTCGAATGTCTTTGCATCGAATGGCCCCGGTATAGAGACTCCATATGTGATGGGAAGTCCGAACGTGATTAGTGAATATCCGGATTGCAAGAGCTTCTTTGGAAGTGCCTTCGGTTCTGTTCGAACCCGGAACAGACTTGTATGGATTGTGTGTCTGACATTACAAATTGAGATATAAAGCAGATTTCTTTCTAACACATTTCTGTTGGTGGCGGAGAATTTATTCTCTTAGCTTAACACCCTTCTCTGAGACGTACGAGCTCAGAGGTTATGTAGTTGAAGGTTATCAGCGATATATTCTCAATTTGGTAATGTGACATGCTAAGTGTTGCTGTGTAATGATCATTGTTTGATCATTTGTGATACGATCATTTGTTTGATCATTTATCTTTGTGATCATTACTTTGATCATTTGTTGACCCAAAGCATGGCTTTGTACCAAAGCGTGGCTTTGTGGACGTGACTTCGTCGAACCTCACACCCCGGAATGGTCAAAACAGGAAAGATGCAGCAAGGTTATTAGGGGGTAGCGCCCCTTTAGGGTATGTTCATTCCCTTCTGGAAAGGGGTGGTATCATGGTATGGAGCCCAGATACTTACTCATGTGGAAAACACTCTATTTACTATAGTGTGATGTTGGTTATCGAGCGCTCGGTTAAAGGTCCTAAAGGACCGGGGGATGACATACTCGTGTCAGTAGTTATCCAGTTAGGGGTAACCCGGCCTTGTGTTGGCAGAGATCCGATTAGGTTCTCGGGGACGTCCTTCCAGAGGCGTTCTCATGTGGCAATGGGAAGTTCCTTGGCCTGACCATTTGTTGGAAATCCAAAGAAACAATACGAGCCCAGTACGGTTTTAGTTGTAGAACCTGCCATGCAGCGTGGCGGTAACCTGCCACAAAACATGGTAGCTATAGTAGGCATACGATAATGGTCGTATGCTGGCTAAGATTAATATTCTACTTTCGAAATGCTTTTCTGCACCGTGCACTTATAATAATAATATCAAAGAAATTTTCTGCGTATTAAGCATGTTTGACTATCATAAGAAGAAATCTCCTCCAAGTCTGCGTTTGCATTGTGTGTGTGGTGGGAGGTCTTATGGTAGTTTCATTTTCAAAACGCATTGCGAATTTATTTTAAAATTCTGTTATTGATTGTTTTAAAAGATAAACTATTTTTGTTGCTCACACCAGTCCCATGACTGATCTGGAGTTTATTGTTCCTTTCCTAAACTCTGGGTGCTCATTATTTTCTACACGAGCAGTCTAGAGTTGGGTTTTTCAGATAGTTAGGTTCAGTGAATTATCTGGAGTTAGTTCATTCATTGGTTCGCACCAGTCTTGCTTATCTTTGTGCATCGTTATGGGGAGTTCGAGCTATTGCTGGATTGGTTCTTGGAGATAGAGTTCAGATTTGGAGTTCTTCGTTGACGACTATCGTAGAGTTATTTGTTCCACTGCTGGTTCTATCTATTTTTCTTTTCCGCTGCTATTTTATTGTATCTCTGATGTATATTTATATTCATTGTATCACTCTATTGTATCAGTGTTGTATATCAATGTATTATTCTTTTTATTCCGCTGTGTTATTTACTTAATGTTGTTATAAGCTCCGGCAAATCGGATTTGAACGGTTGAATCTGCGGCATTCGAATACGATTTGAAGTATGGATGTCGATTTTCGAGCGGGCAAAATTCGAAACGTTACACCTTCATTCACAGATTCATAGATAAATGTATCATAGATAAAATAAATAAATAAATTACACACAGCTCAATTCACAGAACGGAATATTACAGTCCAGAGATAACAATCAATTCAAGGCATTTCATACAATATAAACATTTATAAGCAATCCAAGCATTCAATGTACATTCATAAACAGGATCAATTGATTGTTTAATCCTAAATTAATTACTCATGAATTAATTTCACAATCCTGATAAATTAATTACAAATCATTTAGTATTAATTAATTAATTAATCCTTAATTATCCATCTTAATTAATTACCCTTAATTTATTAATTAGTCCTTAATTAATCACATTAATTAAAATTACCCTTTAGGTTAATTACATAATTAATTAACCTTAATTAATTATAATTTAATTAATTATCCTTAATTGATTAAATTAATTAACCCTTAATTAATTAATTATCCCTTAGTCCTTTTTATTAATTAATTAACTTTTAACTAATTAATTATCCTTAAATTAATTACCTTAATTAATCACATTAATTAATTATCTTTTAATATAATTATTCTTTATCACTTGGTTAATCAACTTTATATAAATTTATCATTATCCAATAGGTTTACTTATATTCTCAAATCACTTAATAAAAATATTTTATCTTCATAATTAATCTCTTAACTGAACTATTAAATTTCATTATGAATAATCCTGAAAGTTAATAAATGAAAGTATATACATATCACACACATAAAATTTGATTAATTAAATTAATTCTTTTTAAAGTCTTTAGCTAATTCCAAACTAACAATAAAATATTTATTATTTAAAAGATAATTTGTTTTAAGAGATAATTCAAAACTTGATTAATTTAAAATTTAAAACTTGATTTGTTTTAAATCTGTTACTGCCTCTACTCGAGATAACTCGAGTCCATCCCGAAGCAACCTATAATTTTTCTCGAGCCTTACTTCAAATCACTCGTGTTCCATTTTCTTGTAGTCCCACCCTCATTTTTTCCAAGACCATTCAAGAATGGCTCCATCTTCCTCAACACTTCAAACTTCACCCGATACCGATGAACATTTTTGCACGTGCAGAACCACCAAAGCCTCTTCTGATCATGGCCTCCAGCTCCAAAGCATCAAATACGACCTCGACCATCATTACGACAACCCAGAAGTACGAACCGAAGGCCAAAATGAAAATCGGTTCTCCATCGAAAAATTGGAAAACGAACGCGTTGGAAAATCCATCATCGCAGTCGATCTCGATCACTAGCTTCCTCGCCGACATCACCATACCTTTGCCACAACCTCCCGCGCATATCCCTCATCACGTGATCAACTCCGATGATTCACCTATGCCGCACGAAGCTCAAAACCCATCACGGCCAAAATGATACTCCTAACCCTAGTTCACCACTTACCAGCCACTACGACCATTCGTGAAGCCTTTCACCATTTTTCCAGAGATCTCCAATACTTCGACAACCCCTCGGCCAAAACACGAGCTCCAAATCGACATTAATCATCGTCGATTGCAAAAATACCCAATTCCGTTCAAACTCGAAATGCATATCCAATACGACACTAAAAATCATGATTTCCTCTTTAAAAATCATGTTTGTCAGAGATGATTCAAGATCTAAACTTGAATAAATAAATTTGACATTTGATTTTATCATAATTTTAAGATTCCTACTGTATTTTTCCCCAGATGCAAACATATTTCCAACTTACATACTCGTTCATATTTTTAGTACTTAGATTATGCTAAAACTAAACTATTTTGTTTCAAATCCAAGTCCTAACAGTGATTAAATGAAAGATCTTGAATTTTGATTGTAACTTAAACTCTGTAACATGGAACAGAGAAGCAACAACATGCATAGTGCAACTCAAACATACATACAGCATTCACATACATGCAAGCATAATCACATCATCAATCAAGCACACTTAAAACCATACATCACATAAGATTCAGACATATATCAAATTGGGTTTTGCTCACCTGAGATTAAAGAACAGAGAACAGGAATGAAATCTGAAAACTTGAAACTATAAAATGGTTTGAAACTGAAGTTGTTGGTCTGAATTTGATTAAATCTGTACTTTGCATTTGATCTGGAAAGGATGATCTAAAACTAAAAATTGATTTGTTGAGTTGTTGAATTTGATCGACTGCTTAATGTTCTGATTATTTGATCAGGCTCTGTTTATTGAATCAGGTTGGAGTATTTGAACATAGGTTGTTGTTCTTAAATTGATTCTCGCTAATTTTTATTTCAAGCTTTAAGCTTCCAGGTTGATGGTTTAAGATTGAAATCTTTCAAGTTTGAACTTTGCTTTTGTTTATTTGAGTATGAAGTTTGATTCAGATTTGAGAATTGAGGAGAAAAATCATCCTGGTTATTCTTTACATTTATTTTATATTAATAAAGCCACTTGTTAATTTACTTGAAATTAAATGAATACTTGTAAATCTCATGAGTCACAAAGCTTACACATGTTTTATCCTTATTTATTAACCTACAAATGTCATTTTCAATGAAATTCATGTTTATATCCTTGCTTTAAATAAATTTTAAAATTTTGGTTTAAATTTTTTTTTATCTTATGTTTTTACATGTTTATATAATTCTTAAGTATTATGCTTTTATCTTTTTATTAACTAGATATTATGAGATAAGTATACAAATAAATTTTGAAATCAATTTATACATTAATAAGAAACCACATGTATTTTTTATACTCAAGGATTTAACTTTCAAATTATAACTTTCAAATATAAATATGTACACACACACACACACATACATATATGTATATATATATATATTTAAAATTGGAAAACAAACTTTCATTTTTAAATTTCAAATTCAAAAATTACTATAATATCAATTTGTATTTATAAATGAATAAACAAACAATATCTTCCTTATAAATATATATTTCATTTATTCACAATCTATAAATATTTATTTTCAGCACATACGTATTTGAATTTCAAATTAAAATTTCAAATTATAATCTGTTTATAAAATATTAAGATTTCCAAATCAATTCTTTATTTAAAAACTTATATATCTATATTTTTTCCTACATTTTCACTTTAATCCACAATTAAGTTTAAAAATTAATATATTATTCAAATTTCTTATTTCGGTATTTCAAATTAGAAATTCTATTTTAAAAATCATATTTATATTAACAAACAAATATCTATTTAATCTAGAAAATATCATATAAATTCATAATTTAATTAAAAAAATTAAATTAGTTTCCAATTTGAATTTGATTTAAAAATGGGAATGTTACAAATTTCCCCCTTAAGAAAATTTCATCCCCGAAATTTGCTAGGGAGATAACCAAAGAATAGATAGACACACAAAGATAGAGAATCGACTCATAAATCAAGCCGATTGTCTATTCTGTATTTGCTTACCAAATCGAAGGGATAATTAATCGTTCGTAGAATATATCAAGACCCAGACAGTAGATAAAAGGATTCAACCTTCCATAATTCTCAAACATTAGGTATGGATTCCAAATTTAGGTCGGAATACCCCAAAGTATATTAACTTGTCCATCTTCAGACTTTGATACCCGCAATAAACAGAATTTGGTTTTAATCGAAATCGTTTTATCGATACAATTTAATTTACCAATTTATTCCAATAAAATTTCAATTTCGATAATGTTGAAACGAAAAGCTGATAGAAATTTGATGAACAGAATACGAAATAAGGATTTTTTTGACAACGATTCGTAGGGCCACCATCATACCAAAACTTCTTCCTCGAGATGCCACGAAGCCATCAAAGAATTGATATCCAATGATGATCAAAGAAATTGATAGAGAAAGAATTCTTTTCCTTGTTGTTGCAGGGCATTGACCATTTTTAGTGGTACTCCCCTATCCTCTATCTCGTCCTCTTTTTGCACTCATACTTACTATCAGTGGAAGTAAGCGAATTTACTGAGGCATACAGATGGATATCATAGGGAATACTCATTCTAGGGTATTTGTAACCATATCTCTAATGAGTTACCTAATGTGTTATACTCCTGAGCTAAAGTTCAACTTTCAGCTCTGTTATAAATTCTGACGACCCTGACTCGACCTTCGAAAATCGGCATTGAATACTTCACCAGTATTCAAATGCCCTAGATTCAAACGTCGAATCTAGTTCGCCGGAGCTCATAACACATTAAGTATAACAACACAGCGGAAGAAAATGAATAAAATCATTGATATAAAAAATTCAATATAACAATGATACAATGAATGTCAATAAACATCAGAGATACAAGAAATAGCAACAGAAAGAAACAAACAGCGGAAGATAAAGCAAACTAGGCAACTGCAGCGGAAATATAATGTCTTCGATATCAAACTCCAAAGATCTCCAATCCGATAAGCAAGAACCACCATCAAGTTGACTTAAGCAAATGCGATCGCTAACATCCAGAGATTAAATGCTAGCGAATCTACACCTACTATTTGATTATCTGAAAAACCTAACTCTAGACTACCCGTGTGGAAAATTGTGGGAACCCAGAGTTTAGGAAGGAAAGAATAAACTCCGGGTCAGTCATGGGACTGGTATGACCAAACAAAAGCAGTTTTGTCTTTAAAACAAACAACAAAAGATTTTAAAGCTGAAATTCCCAATGCTTTTCGAAAAATGAAACTGGCATAAGGCTTCCCACCGCACACACCATGCAAACGCAGAACTGGAGGAGATTTCTCCTTATGATAGTCAAAAATGCTTGATACGTGAAAACCATTTGATATTATTATTAGTGCATAGTGCAGAAAACCATTCGAAAATATAATATTAGTCTTAGCCAGCATACGTACCATTTTAGTATGCCTACTATAGCTACCATATTAGATGGCAGTTTCTACAACTAAAACCGTACAAGGCGCATATTGTATGATTGGATTTCCAACAAATGGTCAGGCAAAGGAACTTCCCACACAAATTGGAACGCCTCTGGAGGGACGCCCTCGAGAACCTAACCGGATCTCTGCTACACAAGGCCAGGTTACCCCTGCCTGAAAGTAACTATAGACACGAGCATGCCATCCCCCGGTTGTTGCTGACTTTTATCTGAGGGCCCTCAATCCAACAACCGCACAGTAAATTATCTGGGCTCCATACCATGATACCACTGTCAAAATCAACATAAGTAAATATCTGGGCTCCATACCATGATATCACTTTTTATCTAGAAGGGAATGGACATACCCTAAGGGGGAGCTGCCCCCAAATAACCTTGCTGCAACGATCCTGTTTCGACCGTTACCGGTTTGTGAGGCTCGACGAAGTCACATCCACAAGGCTACACTTTTCACAAAAGCCATGCTTTGATCAACAAATGATCAGTAGCACTTCGTATGCAACATTACCAAATTGGGTATGTATCACTAGTAACCATCAACTACATAACCTCTGATAGAAACCAACTTTACATCTCAAAGTGTAATGTCAGACACACATCCATACAAGTTTGTTCCAGGTTCGAACAGAACCGAAGGCACTTCCAAAGAAGCCCTTGCAAATTCGAGAATTCCCAATACCGATCGGACTCCCCATCACATATGGAGATCTCTATACCGGCGCGACTCAGTGCAGAGACAATCGACGGGTTATCCTTCCGTTCTCGAAAATGCCCGGTTTTCACCACTGGTCTTCAAATGCTATCCATAACATCGTATCATTATTCGGAATGGGTTATATGACACAAAGGTCCTCTCCCGGCTAAACCGAATAATGAGCGCAATATTTAAAAACATATGGATATTGGGACTTCAGTTAAGTCGCAACTTAAAGTCCAAAACCTTTCTGTCAAACGGTTTTAAAAAATTACCATTTCCAATATTTTAAACAAAAGATTAACTTCACAAAGTTCACCCATTTCTCACAAAGATTCATTAACAGATTTCAAAACAATTTCCATTTCAAAATTGGATTAACTCTTCCAATCATTAAATCAAAGATTCAATTCATAGCTTTCAAAACCATTTCCAATTCAAATCATTTATATAAAAGATACACCATTTAAAATCCTCTTCGGTTTCAAAACAAAGTTCAAAAATCTTTCACAAAGATCAATTCAAAGCATTCAAAACAATTCTATTTCAAATTTGAAATCTTTTCAACACAAATTGGAAATCATTTCCTTGTATGAAAGCTATTATAGTCTTAAAACATGTAGTTTTAATTTTGGAAAAATCTGATTACATTTGTACAAGTTAAAGCCCTTGAGTTAAATTCAAATTCCCAAAACCGTACTTTTAGATTGGTTTAAAACCCATATAAACACATTTATGACTTGTAAACATAATTTCCAAACATGGAATTCAAATTCAATTTTTTGAATTCAAAATCGAATTATTTAAATTTCAAAAATTTTATCAAGTTATTCAAAATAACTTTCATCTTCAAAACTCCTTTCAAAACTTTTTATTTTTAACCCAATTCGATTTCCAAATCCATTTATTTCAAAGTTCAACTTTTAAAACCATTCAAAAATCTGTGACTTAACCGATTTCCTCGTGCAATCCATATTTGTGTGTGTATGGTGTAGTCCAAGAGTTTTACACAACAGTGCAATAACATCAATCATCACAGATTCAGTCATATCAATATCGATAAGCGGTATAATCCTATAACACTTACCTTCATTCATAGATTCATAGATAAATGTATCATAGATAAAATAAATAAATAAATTACACACAGCTCAATTCACATAACAAAATATTATAGTTCAGAGATAATAATCAATTCAAGGCATTTCATACAATGCAAACATTAATAAGCAATCCAAGCATTCAACGGTCATTCATAAACAGGATCAATTGATTGTTTAATCCTAAATTAATTACTCATGAATTAATTTCTCAATCTTGATAAATTAATTACAAATCATTTAGTAATAATTAATTAATTAACTAAGCCTTAATTATCCATCTTAATTAATTACCCTTAATTAATTAATTAGTCCTTCATTAATCACATTAATTAAAATTACCCTTTGGGTTAGTTACATAATTAATTAACCTTAATTAATTATCATTTAATTAATTATCCCTAATTGATCAAATTAATTAACCCTTAATTAATTAATTATCCCTTAGTCATTTTTATTAATTAATTAACTTTTAATTAATTAATTAATTATCCTCAAATTAATTACCTTAACTAATCACATAAATTAATTATCTTTTAATATAATTATTCTTTGATCAATTGGTTAATCAACCTTTATATAAAATTATCATTATCCAACAAGTTTACTTATATTCTCAAGTCACTTAATAAAAACATTTTATCTTCATAATTAATCTCTTAACAGAACTATTAAATTTCCTTCTGAATAATCCTAAAAGTTAATAAATGAAAGTATATACATATCACACACTTAAAATTTGATTAATTAAAATAATTCTTTTTAAAGTCTTTAGCCAATTCCAAACTAACAGTACAATATTTATTATTTAAAAGATAATTTGTTTCAAAGATAATTCAGAACTTGATTAATTTAAAATTTAAAACTTGATTTGTTTCAAACATGTTACTGCCTCAACTCGAGATAACTCGAGTCCATCCCGAAGCAACCTATAATTTTTCTCGAGCCTTACTTTAAATCAATCGCGTTCCATTTCCTTCGAGTCTCACCCTCATTTTTCCCAAGACTATTCACGAATGGCCTCGTCTTCCTCAATACTTAAAACTTCACCTGATACCGATGAACATTTATGCACGTGCATAACCACCCAAGCCTCTTCTGATCATCGCCTCCAGCTCCAGAGCATCATCTATAACCTCGACCATCAGCACGACAACCCAGAAGTACGAACCGAAGGCCAAAATGAAAAATCGGTTCTCGATCGAAAAAATGGAAAACGAACGCGTTGGAAAATCCATCATCGTCGTCGATCTCAATCACCAGCTTCCTCGCTGACATCACCATACCTTCGCCACAACCTCCCATGCCTATCCCTCATCACGCGATCAACTCCGATGATTCACCTATGCCGCACGAAGCACAGAAACCATCACGGCCGAAACAATACTCTGAACCCTAGTTCGCCACTTACCGGCCACTACGACCATTCATGAAGCCTTTCACCATTTTTCAAAGGATCTCCAATACTCCGACCACCCCTTGGCCAAAACACGAGCTCAAAATCGACATTAATCATCGTCGATTGCAAAAATAGCCAATTCCGTTCAAACTCAAAATGCGTATCCAATACTACACTAAAAATCATGATTCCCTCTTTAAAAATCATGTTTTCCAGAGATGATTTAAGATGTAAACTTGAAGAAATAAAAATTGACATTTGATTTTATCATAATTTTAAGATTCCTACCGTATTTTTCCCCAGATGCAAACATATTTCCAACTTACATACTTGTTCATATTTTTAGTACTTAGATTGTGCTAAAACTAAACTATTTTATTTCAAATCCAAGTCCTAACAGTGATTAAATGAAAAGATATTGAATTTTGATTGTAACTTAAACTCTGTAACATGGAACAGAGAAGCAAAAAACATGCACAGTACAACTCAAACATACATACAGTATTCACATACATGCACGCATAACCACATCAGCAATCAAGCACACTTGAAACCATACTTCAAAAACATTCAGACATATATAAGATTCGGTTTTGCTCACCTGAGATTGAAGAACAGAGAACAGGAATGAAACATGAAAACTTGAAACTGTAAAAGTGTTTGAAACTAAAGTTGTTGATCTGAATTTGATTAAATCTGCACTCTTCATTTGATTTGGAAGGATGATCTAAAACTGAAACTTGATTTGTTGAGTTGTGTAATTTGACCCACTTCTAGATGTTCGGATTATTTGATCAGGCTCTGTTCATTGAATTAGGTTGGAGTATTAGAACATAGGTTGTTGTTTTTAAATTGATTCTCACTAATTTTCGTTTCTGGCTTTAAGCTTCCAGGTTGATGGTTTAAGATTGAAATCTTTTAGGTTTGAACTTTGCTTTTGTTTATTTGAGTATGAAGTTTGATTTACTTTTAGATTTGAGAAATGAGGAGAAAATTCATCTTGATTATTCTTTACATTTATTTTATATGTTTTTAATAAAGCCACTTCTTAATTTACTTGAAATTAAATAAACACTTGTAAATCTCATGAGTCACAAAGCTTACACATGTTTTATCCTTATTTATTAAACTACAAATGTCATTTGCAATGAAATTCATGCTTATATCCTTGCTTTAAATAAATTTTAAAATTTTGGTTTAAACTTTTTTTTATCTTATGTTTTTACATGTTTATATAAATCTTAAGTATTATGCTTTTATCTTTTTATTAACTAAATATTATGAGATAAGTATACAAATAAATTTTGAAATCAATTTATACATTAATAAGAAACCACATGTATTTTTTATACACAAGGATTTAACTTTCAAATTATAACTTTTAAATATAAATATGTATTCACAGATATATACATATATATATATACATTTAAAATTAGAAAACAAACTTTCATTTTTAAATTTCAAATTCAAAAATTAATATACTATCAATTTGTATTTATAAATGAATAAACAAACAATATCTTTCTTATAAATGTATATTTCATTTATTCACAATCTATAAATATTTATTTTCAACATATATGTATTTGAATTTCAAATTCAAATTTCAAATTATAATCTGTTTATAAAATATTTAGATTTCCATATCAAATTCTTTATTTAAAAACTTATATATCTATATTTTTTTCCCACATTTTCAATTTAATCCACAATTAAGTTTAAAAATTAATATATTGTTCATATTTCTGTATTTCAAATTAGAAATTCTATTTTAAAAATCATATTTATATTCATTTATATTAACTAACAGATATCTATTTAATCTGGAAAATACCAAATAATTTCACAATTTAATTACAAAAATTAAATTAATTTCCAATTTGAATTTGATGTAAAAACGGGAATGTTACAATATAGTAACATCCTTGTTATTTGTTATATAAAAGTATGTATTCTATCTCTATTCTCCCCTCTCTCTTAGACTAGTTTTCTGTATTTTACAAAGACTCGTATGCAGATTACGAAAAAGTGAGATATGGAACCTGAAATGGAAGAGTGAATCTAGGTAGAGGAAGCACCACACAACAAATGGAAATGTTTAGCCCAATACTATAAGGAATTTGGGTCGATAAGCAAATGCTAATCCAAATGCAAATGCTAATGTGAGTGAAGGAACCCCACCAGTAGATATGTGGACTAAGAAACATTTCTTCATGAATATAATGCCACCTGAAGCTACAGCTAATTTGGTTGACGGAAAAATTGACAATGCGGTAGATACGGACCCCTAGTTACCTGCCTACAATGATTATACCAAGCTAAACCGTGACCATACCATTCTTGGAGGAAATCCTATTTTAGGAAAGGAAAGTGCTACTGAAGTGAAGAATTAGTTGTCACACTGTGAAAGGATTTTTGCTGACTTTGGCTTGAATGATAAGTAGTAGAGAATGTTGTTATCGAGATAGTTGCAAGGAGCTTTTTTGTATTGGTGGAATGGTGTGACTATAGGTGTACCAAAGGAGAACTTGACTTTGGCTGAATTTAGAAGGAAATTTGAGGGAAGGTTTTTTTTCCAAGATGGCTAAGTCAACTTTGCTTAGAAAGTTCATGAAATTGGATCAGGGAGAGATGTCTGTACTGGAGTATGCAACCAAGTTTGATTAGTTTCCCAGATACGGATATGCTACTATCCATACCATGATCAAAAGGAATGAAAAGTTCATTCGTGGATTGAATCTCGATATTGCCAACGCAGTAATGCTACATCTCAAAGATTATGTGATGTGGTGGTGGAGATGGCATTAAGGAATGAGGAAATGTTTTTGACATTTCAAAGTGATAAGCATGTGGAGACTAAATTTTTTCAAGGTAAGACGAGAAAGTTCTTTAATAAGAATTGATCACAAAAGGGCGGAGATTCCAAGAAAGGAAAAGCTAATGTTGTTTGGTATAAGTGTGGTAAGAAAAGACACTTCGCTAATGAGTGTCATTCTGGTGATGGAATAAAGGTTGTAGGAGCGAAGGGTATGAAGTGTTACAACTACAACCAGAGGGGCATTACAAGAATGAGTGCCCAGAACTGACCAAGGTTGATAAAGGGATAGTTTTCTCTCTGGAGAAATTGAAAAACTGTTAAAGTATTATTTGATACAGGTGCATCACGTTCTTTTGTCTCGCAATCTTTGGCGGATAAGTTAAATCTAGACCCATCATACATTATTACTTCCATAAAAGTTGTGAATCCAATAGGAGGTTATGAAACTCTTGGGATGAGATGTGACCATTTAAAAATTGAGTTGTTAGGTCATGCATTTACCTGCAATTTACACGTGTTTGATTTTGCGGGTTTTGGGATTATTTAGGTTATGGATTCGTTAAGCAGATATGATGCTAGGGTATTTTTTCGACATAGGGAGATATCATTAAAATATCCTAATAGCCTTGGTCGAATTGTATACTTGGTAGAAAATTCGAGTTTATATGTATGTGCATTATTGGGTGCATTGAAAGTGAAAGATAAAGTGGATAAGGGGAAAATGAAGTGGATTAGGTTTTTGTTGTAAGAGAATATGCAGATGTGTTTAAGCGAGTTACAAGACTACAACCGCGATGAGCTGTTGAGTTTCGAATAGATCTTGTACCTAGCGTTGAACCTACAAGTAGACCGCCTAGCAGAATGACATCTATGAAGATAAAAGAGTTAAAGGTGCAGTCGGTGGACTTAAAAGGAAAGAATTTTATTCGACCAAGCTGTTTGCCTTAGGGAGTAGCTACGGTGTTCGTAATGAAACCAAATGGGTCGTTGAGAATGTGTATTGACTACCGAAAGTTGAATGAGAAGACGATAAAGAATCGGTATCCTGTATCGAGTATAATTGATTGTTTGATCGGTTGAGCGGAGCCAAAGTATTTTTCAAATTGGATTTAGCAACAAGGTTCCACCAATTGAGAGTGCCAGTAGCCAACATTCCATTAACGGCATTTCAAACAACATATAGTTCATATGAATGGTTAGTCAACCCCTTTGGACTGACTAATGTGCCTTCTTTCGTTGTGGATTGATGAACCAGATCATCCATGAGAATTTGGACAAATTTTTGTTGGTTCTTATAGATGACATTTTGATATATTCCAAGAATGAATGAGATTATGAGATTCATCTTAGAATAGTGCTAGAAACTTGAGGCAACATTAACCAATGGCGAAGATTTCAAAATGTTATTTTAGAAAGAAAGAAGTGAAGTTCCTTGGTTATGTATTTTTATAAAATGGTTTATCTATAGATCTATCTAAAATTAAAGCTATTAATAACTAGAAAAGACCCGAAACTATGATCGAGATAAGAAGTTTTCTAGGGTTAGTGGGCTATTATCCAAGATTCATAAAGTATTTCTCTCATATAGCGGCACTTGTGAATAAACTAATTAGGAAGGATGTAAAGTTTGTTTGGATCAACAAATGTGAAGAAGCATTCTTAAAGCTCAAACATTTATTGACCAATGCGCTTGTGTTAGTTATTCCAAATGGAAATCAAGATCTAGTGGTGTATACTGAAGTATTGGACAGAGTTAGGAGTTGTGTTGAAGTAAAGAGGTAAAGTGATTGCCTTCGCTTGTTGATAGCTTCAACTACATAAAGTTAGATACACGACTCATGATTTAGTGTTGGCGGACTTGGCTTTGAAAGTGTGGGGACACAATCTTTTGGGAGAACGATTCGAGTTATTTACGAATCATAAGTCTTTTTAATATTTATTCTCTCAGGAGTTGAATATGAGACAACAAAGGTAGCTAGAGTTTTTAGTGACTTATGATTTTGAAATTGAGTATATGTCAGAAAAAGGAAATCAAATTATAAATGCACTTTGCAGAAAGCATCAAAGTGTGATGTTAGTAACGTTAGCAGAATGGAAAGATTTAGAGGCATTGACTACTTATGTTGGCGGTTAAGGTCAACGGCTTGTTCTAGTCGGAATATCGCAATGTTATCGTGTTTGGAAGTTCGACCAATAATGATCGAAAGAGTTGCTTCTAAATGGAGAGATGATCCATTACTGGCTGAACGGATTAGAACACTTGAAGAGGGAACTAAGGTTGATGGTTTAAAAGGTTTTAGTCTTGATTAGAATGGATAGTAGAGGACGAAGGGACGATCATGCATTCCAGATTTTTGTAACGCAAGGAAAGAAGTTCTTAGGGATTGTCGTCGATTAAAGTTTACTATTCATCCTGAAGGAACTAAAATGTATCAAGATATGAAGAGGAATTTCTTTTGGGAAGGAATGAAAAGAGATGTAAGCTTATGGGTAAAATAATGTTTGAATTGCCAGCAAGTGAAAGCTGAATATCATAAACCAAGTGGATTACTTCAACCTTTAGAAGTACCACTTTGGAAATGAGATTCTATATCCATGGATTTTATTGATGGGTTGCCAAGATCGAATAAGGGAAATGAATGTTGTATTAATATATATCACTTTAGCTCTATTTTTCTAACACTCTTACTCTTTTGTTGATAACAAAAGGGGGAGAGAAAAGTTAAGCTTTCGACAAATAAAGGTCAAATATTTTCTATTTGCATCTAGGCTTATTTGCATATTTTTATTTACATGCATATATGAAGGGGAAACTCTGTGTAGCGAGGGAGCATTCAAATAAGGGGAGAAAATTGAATGATCAAATAGATTTAACAAATTCAAATCTTAAATATATGTTTTTATCATCAAAAAGAGGAGATTGTTGAATATGCGAGTATATGATTTTTATTTGATGATAATAAACATATATATATTCATTTAAATGTATTTGTTAATGTACTATTACATTTTTCACATAATCAAATAAATATTTGGTGAATAAAGTAAACAACACGGAATTTAAATTCAAACGGATATTTTATTCAAAAAAATATTTATTACAATTTTGAATAGTACAAATTCAAGATCTCACTATACATATACAATTTTGATCACAATATAAATTCAATTACATCACAATCTTTCATTTACAAATGCACCTCACTACAATTCACTCATTCACTTGTATTTTACCTTCAACTTGAATCCAGCATCTGAGCAATCTGCAAAAATAAATATTGACGTAGTAAAATTGAAAAGAAAATATTTTTGCAGTGTAAAATAAAATATGGATTTTGAAAATAATATTTGCCTTAGTTATTTGGGTTGTTCGTCATCATTTAAATTTGAATTCATCATACATGAACAGCTTATGACATGCACAGTGTATCACTGTACATGCCACAAGGCTGTGCACACCGATATATACACTTGATAAAATTACAGGGACATGAGCACAAGGTCAAACCCGAGCTACTAGCTGGATTCAACACAGGTGAAATTCCAAAAATCAAGATAAAGTTGAAGTGAAATCAAAATGAAAAGTGACGTGCACAAGCACAAGAAACAAAGTCAACACAACTACAAGCAACTCAGAGGATCAAGTACCGTGAAACCAAATCTATACCGGAGTACATGAAGCACACATGCCCAAGCTCAAAGACATATATACAATATGTTCTGCCTCAAACAGTAACAGGAACCAATACGCTGTGACTGAAGGAAAAATGCAATGCATCAATGAGACTAAAGACTGCAACCATACATGAATCTCCAAGCATTGCAGACTACATAGTCAGACTTCACATCCAAGTGCAAGCTTGGATGAGCAAGTGTCGACCAAGCAAAATAGACAAACAATAGCAAAATGCAAATGAATTCAGTGGTCAGTGCAATGCAAGACCAAATCTTAACCAAACTGCCCAGGCTCAAAGATAAATGAAAATACAATGCATCAGTACACATAAGGAGTAACTTAGTGCACATGTTCAACTAAGTTAACATGTCAACATACATAGTGGAAAAGATGAATGCATATAAGACATACACAGGCAGTGCATACACGTACAAGACTCAAGGTTGCACATCAAAACTAGACCAGAATAAAAAACAATCATATACAAGTTTCACTCACTCGAAGGAGCAAACATATAGAACAATGGATAATGCAATGCAAACATGTTAGCAAGACCACAAATCCAAACCAAGTTCAACAGTCAAAGCATCATCAACAAAGTGAAACTACAAAGTCAATGCAATAGTGGACAGTACAAGCTCAACTACAACCATACATATATATATACACACACAGAATTGTACATGTACTCGAGACAACATGGAAGTAGTGCACATTGCAGGACAAAGCATGACCGAAGTCACCAACATATAGAACAGTTATACCAATAGATGCAAACTTCAAAAGGTATTAGACTCGAAACAGAGACAAGTACACAAAGACTCCAAGTTTGTAAGCATTTCAAACATTGAAGTTCCAAATAGTATCAAGTTCGAACAAATCCAAAGCCAAGACAATACCAGCATAAGCAAGTGACATGGCTAGTTCGAACAAAGGTAAAGGAGATTTCAAACTGCAGTTCAAAGTGACCGAAGTCAAAGCACCAAAGAATTCAAAGCTGTGGTAATCAAGAAATCGCAACTTCAAAATCAATGCCGTTTAAATCAATGTAACAGTTTTCAACAAGTCATAAGAAACAAATTCAAATCACTGGCCGAGATAAATCAACATCGTCAAACCAGAATCGAAACTGTGATGACCAAGAAAAATGAACAGTTCAAAATCGAAGCCATGGAAATCAAGTAACAAAGAATTATACGAATTTGAACAAGTCAGTGCAAATCATCAACATTCAAGTTGAATCGAACGGCAAGCCAAAAATTATCAGACGAATTCAATGAGTACATACGAACGAAATTATAGGGGATTAAACCCTATATAAACCCAATCATCATTGGCGTAAAAATCATCGAGTTCAAACAAGCATAGCAGTAAAGCAAAAACAATGAATCACATACCAAATCACCGAACTCGATCGAGAAGGAGCAGCCGTGTGCAAAGTGAAAAATACAATCGATCGTCAAGCAATCAGGCACCTGATCGATCAGAAAAGTCGACGCCTTCATTTCTAGGAAGCCCTAATTTCAGATTGAGGAACAAATGAATGAAATAAGAGCTGCCACTATCACCAAATAAGGACATGCCGATGAAATAAAAGGAGAAAGAGATATATTATTATTTCTTTATTAGTTTGTGCCGTTTCTTTTTTATTCTTTGGGCTTAGCTTATTTAAATTGGGGTTTCTTAATTTTAAATTGTTTTAGATTTGCAATTTCTCTTTTAAACAGTTGTAATTACTAGTCGTATTACTAGGGGACAAACAACGTGGCGTAGTTTGAGAATTCGCAACTCAGTGGCTAAGTTGTGGCAGGGTTTTGAGCGTAGAGGTAGGTTAGTCAATAGCGGGTATCGTGAGTTTACGAGTGTAAGCGTGTGACTACTTAATTTCTAGTAGAAACCTTAGGGGCATCATGTAGGCAGTTTTTTTGCCGAAGCTAGGTAAATTTTGTGTTGTTCTATTTCTGCATTTATTCTACTATTCTCTATGCTGCTATTATTTTGATATATCTGTGTTGAAAATATTTTATAAACTTCCACAATAATTTTTATAATTAATAGCATCACCCTATTCACCCTTCCCCTCTATGGTGAAATCGATCTTACAATGAAAGCATCTAGGTCATGGTAGATAGACTAACCAAAAGTGCAAATTTTATTCCCGTTAGTTCGACAAGAACAACGCCTACTTTGAAAAGGTTGTTTATGAAGAATATTGTAAGATTGCATAGAATTTCTAGTAGTATAGTCAATGACAGAGATACTTTATTTACTATTGAATTTTGAGAGAGTCTTAAAGAAGTGTTAGTTACCAGGCTGA
This sequence comes from Allium cepa, assembly GCA_030765085.1. Lineage (NCBI taxonomy): Eukaryota > Viridiplantae > Streptophyta > Magnoliopsida > Asparagales > Amaryllidaceae > Allium > Allium cepa. The sequence continues at coordinate 589,867,880 of CM060937.1, forward strand.
AGATGAGTGCCGCTTACCATCTACAAATGGATGAAGGAAAAAGTTAATAAAGTTCTTGAAGATTTGTTAAGATCTTGTGTACTAGACTTTGGAGGGTCATGGAAAGACCATTTGCACTTAGTCGAGTTTTCCTATAATAATAGTTACAAAACTAGTATGGAAATTGCGCCTTTCGAAGCTATTTAAGGAAGGCTGTGCAAATCACCAGCATGTTTGTTGGAGACCAAAGACAGACTGAATCTTGGTCCAGATATGGTCAGAGAAGCCACAAAAAGGATTGAGTTGATCTCCAAGCAAGATGAAGGATTCTCGGTCTAAGAAGAAAAGTTATGCAGATAGGAGGCGTAAAGATTTAGAGTTCCTAGTTGATGACCATGTTTTTATTAAAATATCATCGGTGAAGGGTATGGTATAGTTTTGGAAGTTGGGGAAATCGGCACTGAGTATGCTGGTCTGTTTCCTATTATAGAAAGGAATGGGAAACTCACTTATTGGATAGAGTTACCAAATAGTTCAATAGGAGTCCATAATGTTTTTCATGTTTCTCATCTTAGGAAGTATGTGCATGATCCAGAGACTACTATTGCTCTGAATGTATTAGAAAATTTAATAGTGGAATCGGATATGACTTTGTTAGAAAACCAGTTCGTATCGTAATAGGAGATGAGAAGATATTAAGAAATAAGACAGTCAAGTTAGTGAAAGTCCAATGGATTGACAGTGAGAAAGATTATACTTGGGAGATAGAAGAGAGGATTAGAGATACTCATCCTATGTTGTTTTGATGGTATGCTCTATATTTGTCGTATAGACTTTGTACAAGCCAGATAGGCTAGTATTGTTGTTACGTGTTTGTCATACTTGTTTGCATGATTGATATGCTTGTCGATTTCCTTATCATAATTTCGAGGATCACTACAAGAAAAACAGTCTTTTATAGTGGCATATACCCCTTATTAAAAATAATTATAGCGGTTTGATAAATGCGTATATCGACGTTATAAAAATAGAATTTCACATTTATAGCACAAAAAACCGCTATAAAAGAGCATGATTTCATAGCATAAAGTTGCCGCTATAAAATAGTTATCAATAGCGCATGTTTCACGCTATATGTCAACATGTTTATAGTATATTCTACATCCATTTACAGCATATGTACACCGCTATAAAATGTGTAGATACAATAATGTCTATTTGCTGCTATCCTTTGACGGTAACCTCATACATTGCATTACCTTTTTATAGCGCTTATGTCATATAGTTAGAATGCTTTTTAGGAGCTGTGCTTTATTTTACTATTATTTGATCCACCCTACTATTACATTTTAATAATAACAATCAAAATGAATATTCTTTAAATAGATAACAATTTAAACAATGTATGAACGAAAAAATATGATAATTAGCAAATGTAATGCATATTCATGATAATAAAATAAAGTATCAACTAACAAAAAATTAGTTCAATACATGAGTTACCAAATTCAATACATATTCATGATAACTAAAGACAACATAGTTCAAAGTTAACATCTACAAGTACCAAATGCATCACTAAGAACTTAAACTGCTCAAAGCCTTTCCTCATGCATGTCTTCGATCATTGGTAGTACTTCATGTAAATTTAGAACAATTTGAAAATAATTGTATAGAAATGTGATAAAAATCACAGGATATTGGTAGTACCTTCTATTATTAGATTGATGGAGATTTACGTAACTTTTTCCCTTAGGCGACTGTTGTATATTGGTGATGGTAATATTGCTAAAGCAACTTTTTGAAAGAGATTATAATGTTCCTAACATAGTCCCTAGCCATTGTTGCCATGTTTTCCCTTAGATGATCCTCATAAATAAAATGGAAGGCAATTGTAAGTACAGATCTACAGTTATACATATGAGAAGTGTTTTTATTGGAAGAAGTAGATATTACACCAGTTTCTACTTCCAGTGCTGAAGCAAGGTCAAACGTTGAACTCCTAGTAGGTAAATCCTATATAAATTATGACGTTATCAATAAAACGTTTAAACTTGGTACTAGTTGCATGTAAAATTTAAATTACAATTTTAGATTTAAGTGGAAAACACGAAAGCCTAAGGGAAGCAAATGCACATCATAAGAAAAAGCTTTGTCTGTTGGTGCAAACGCAAGTTGAGCGCATGAATTAACCTAATTCTCATCCATTCCACTACATAGAAGTCATGCAAAAAAAACTTCATTAGTAAATTTATCAAAGAAACATTAGTTTTTCAAACATGCAAACCAACCTATAGTAGAAACATGTCCCTTATAATAACATTTTCTTGGTTAAATCCATGACTTTGCAATCGTGTAACCTCCCAAAACTACAATTTCAGACAAGATGTATTAGTTGATATGAAATTTTCTCCTTATGAACTAGTCAGAAGAACTAGCACCGTATTGCTTTGTATTCTATAGTATGGAAAAGGGGCAACATAACTGGACCAGCATATAAGACGTTACAAGCTCGAACTCTGGGAACAGAGTAAGGACTAGCTCTTACAGATGCAACTGAATATGCATCTACACCATAATCATCCCACTCCGACCTACGCTCCCTTATGAAACGAACAAGCAATCCAGGTGGCACATTCTACACCATAAAAGTTATTTCAAATTTTAAATTAAAAGAAAAAGAAAAGGCACAGGTGAGTGAGACTGTAGAATGTTATGTATAGAATAAAACCTGCAAAAGCGTGGATGCCTTTGCACATAAGATGCCCTAGAAGAAGGATACAATATATGATTCTAGGTATGTCACCACTTAACTGGTTTTGTGCTAGATCCATGTGTAAAACAACTAGATAAATTAGAATTACAACGTGACATATTCTTTTGGTTGCTTCTTCAATCGTAGCAGGTAAACACAATTTTTAATTATAGAATCATGGTTTCAAAATCAAAGTAGGTGAATAGTCGTCCTTTTCAATTAGCAAAAGAAGATAGTCTAGGTTCAATCAAAAGCAAACAAGTCACTTCATCTAAGGGTTGTGAATATGTAGAATTTAAGTGATTTGGTTTTGATGCAAGAGGTCAGAAGTTTGAAACTTGCGTAGCATGATTCGAACGTTTGTTGACATGTGATATTGTGTAATGCTGATTTGTTGTATATAAAGTAACATTTCAAAAAAAATGTAGAATTTTTTACGTAGCAAAACCCAACCAAAATGAATCAAAGACCCATTCAATTTGAAGCATATTGCATTAAATGAAACATTATTCCATCCATGCTTAATAAGTTAAACGGTACATACTTATATGCACATTTGATTATAATTAACTGCAATCAATTATCAATACACACATTGGGTACATAGTGTGCATTCATCCAAGGCTATAATACCAATACGTTAAGAACTGACTTTTTGTATTAAATCAACAGCAAAATACATCATGCAAACTAATTTACACAAACAAATTAGTGCTAAATACAACAATTTGTAATGCATGTACATATATACTAAGAGGCTTGTATGCAGGTCAACCTTACAACTTTTTCTCAAGTCTTTTTAACACCCTTGAGCATGGAACTAAATAATTCAGGAAAAAAATCCCCTATGACTTCACTTATCATTTTGACATAAAATTAATTTCAACTGTAATATTTAATTAACTTGGTCGGCATTACTACCAATAAATAATGAAATAATGAAGTGCCCTTGCCTCAAATATCTTTCCAACTGAAATAGTTGAATTGCAAAAGTATGCAATTGCAAAGGATCCGACAAAAACACTCATAATTTTTACTAAATCCATATTAAACCTGCATGTAACCAGACTAAATTGCTTCAATATAAATCTCAAAACACAACTATTAGTCAAAAGAAATCATTGTTCAGAAGAGAAAGAAGTAGACAAAGTTAAAGATAGCTAATAGTAGTACTGAAAGCTGTGTTGAAGATTATCCAAAAAATGGAAAATACTGACAAATAAAACTTCCACTATCACGTAATGCAGAAAATGTAATGGAATAACATGTCATTTCATAAGCTGTTTCAATACTTAGTTAATCTTTTATTATTATTATCATCATATAAACTTAGTTATTTTTATAAAAAATTAGCTAACTTGGTTAATATTTTATAATAATATTATTCTTATTATTATAAACTTAGCTAATTTTCATAAACTTAGTTGAAAAAACAACCCGGATTTTAAATCATAATTTACACTAGTTGAAAATGCAGAATACATTATATGTTATTGTTTATCAATGTTATTATAACTTTAGCTATTTTTAGTATAACTTAGTTAACATTGCTAATACATTATAAGTTACTAATGTTATTATTACTCTTATTATTTTAAACTTAGTTAATTGTTATGAAATTTAGTTAATTTCTAGAAACTTAGTTTCTTTACTATTATCATTACTATTATGATTGTTGTTGCAGTTAGTATTATTATAAGCTTATTTAGTTTTATAGACATTGGATAAATTATTATTATTATTATTATTATTATTATTATTATTATTATAAACTTCACTAATTTTATAAGACTTAACCAACTAAGTTAAATTTATAATCTTAGTTAATTTATTATTTTACATAAATTTAGTTAATATTTCAATGTTTTATAATTTGTTATTATTATCATTATAAACTTAGTAAATATTTATAAACTTGTAGTAAATTTATCATCATCCTTATATGTATATAAGAGTAAAAGATAGAAATAAGTAACAAATAATTTTTTTATTTGGGTGTTCCTTTAGTAGAGCCCATTTAGTTTGTATAAAAGATTTGATAAAATGTGTTTTTTTAATTTTGAGATATTGTTTGCCAAGAAGATAACTAATGTTCGTATCATAACATATTACATTTTGTGTGAATACAATCTGTATTTATAATGAGTACAAGAAATGTTATGCTTGATGGGCTGAGTTAAAACCCACTATCCAAAAGTATTTGCTTGACTTGATGAAGCCAACTTATTCTAGTTCCATACTGTGTTGTGTTGCTACATTTCATTCGTTACCCCTTCAAATATAACCAAGGGTAAGGGTTGCAAATTATTCTCAATTCTACGTCGCCATCAAATTAAGTTAAATCAAGACTTAAACTGTTCAATAATTAGAAGTAATTGAAGAGATTCGATTTGAAACAATATTCATTATTAGTCCATGAGATGATGGTTTTGGTGACAACAACCTTAGAATAGATTATAAAATATAAATACTAACATTATAAGTTTAGATATATATATATATGTATATGCAGGATTTAACCATGCAGGTACTAAGAACGAAGACTATACAGTATAGAGATTCAAGATATCGAGATAGAAGACTCATGAGTATCAAGATTATCGTGAGTTCAAGATTTCAAGCATAAGTATTTTCATTAGGAATTTTTGTTAAAACTCATAGAAAAGCACTGGCATCTTAAAATCCAATTTATTCGTGAAATGGAATCCACTTCGAGCCTGTTAAAGGGATGAAACCCTAAGTAGGATGGAACCTACGAAAATCTAGTGGAACGTTGTTTTGTATCCACTAATTTTAATTCAAATGATTTTATAAAATTATCTTGTTTTCAAAATGATTTCAAAACGTTCCTTTTAAAAAACATCAAAACTCTCTATCCTAATTTTAAATAATTTTAGCCTCAAAATTATCTTTAATTTCAAAGTCAAATTACTCCTGATTTTAAACTATCATTTTAAATTATATATTTAACTTTTATACTTAGATTTAAATATTAAATTATAGTTAAAATCTATATATATTATTCTCTATATTTACTTATGAATTTTAACTATAGTCAAGTATATTTGTAAAGTTTAAAATAGTTTTAATATAAGATAGAGGTTATATTCAAAGAAAATCAAATCACCAAAAATTGCTTTGGGATGTCGACATGCCTAGGGTAACCATGTCGACATGGTGTCAGTTGAATTCAAAATTCAAATTTCAAAAGAAGTGTCTATTCGCCATAACTCTTCATGAATGGAAATGGTTGTTGTTCTTCTATAAATAGCGATTAGTTTCAACGAATTTTATATCATATTTTCTGGTTTTTCACTCCTCTTCTTCTTCCACATTTCTTAATACATATTCTTACCATTACTCTGCCGAAATCAACATTGAATCGAACTCGATTACTTCTGGTTTCAATGAATAGATTTTGTAAAATAAAAGATTTATAAGTAATTAACTTATAAATTGGATTTTGGCATGTAAATGGGATATGCATAGAATTTGTTAATAAAGTGATTTTATAAGTTGAAGTTATTACAAAATATAAATGGAATTTATGAACATTGTTTTATGAATCCGAAATCGACTTACTTTGACAAGTTAATTATTATAACTTATTAAAGGAGTATATTCACGATTTTGGGACAGTGCATAATCCTTTAAAAATAAAATGTGTAGAAGCGTTGAATTTGGTTAACGAAGTATATTCACGATTTTGGACAGTGAAAAATATATAAAAGAAAAGTTTTGGGGAAGTGATATTTTAAATAGATTTAAAATGATTTGAAGTTGTTTTAAAATGTATTAAGTATCGAAACCATAGATTTCAACATTCATTGTTGAAATAGACGTTTTCGAGAAATAAGGAAATGGTGGACTATGATACTGTTGTTATAGTAAATGATTTTCGAAAGGAAATGTTTTATATAGTATTGGGATTTATATATCTATCTTAATTTCGAATCCCTATACTAGTAATTTTAGGTTGTCGTAATGGTGTTTTACACAACATTCGTTTTTTGACTCAAATAATTGTGTTTAAGAGAATGTTTTCCTTAAAGAATAAAATATATACTTAATTGTGATTTAAGTATATTAGATATTTTCCAAATGTTGAAAACAAATATATTTGTGAATTACTTATTATTAAATAAGTATGGAAATGATTTTCCAATATGAAGTGAAATGTTTTGAGATTATATCTTTTAAAGATAAATGGAAAGTGAATATTTGAAATCGATTTAAAATCATGTATCAGTGGATATTTGGAAATTTAAATTCACCATGGAATTATAAAGGAAAGAAAAATTTATTTAAAAATAAACGTTGATTTATTTTTGAAGTGTGGGAAAATATATCTTGTAAAGATATTTTTGGAAAATAAATAATTGGGAAATTATTTGGAACCTGGTGATGTTGTGCATATCTATTGACAGTTAAATAACCGACTATCAATATTTACCTTTAAATGGTTATTTGTTGTGATTTGCTTGAATTTGAATGCTACACTTATTTTAAAATAAGCGCTCGTTATTCGGTTTAGTCGGGAGAAGACCTTTGGGTCATGAATCCCATTCCGAATAGTGATATGTCATAGTGGATAGCATTTGAAGACCGGCGTTGAAGACCGGATTTTTTTGAAAATGAAAGGATTGTCGTCGAAAGTCTCTGCATTGGCTGATCTCCGATATAGAGATTTTATCACCCTTTGTGATGGGAATTCCGGACGTGATTAGTGAATACCCGGATTTGCAAGGGCTTCTTTGGAAGTGCCTTCGTTTCTGTTCGATCCCGGAACGGATTTGTATGGATGTGTGTCTGACGTTACAATTTGAGATATAAAGCCGGTTTCTATCAAATACATTTCTGTTGGTGGCGGAGAATTTATTCTCTTAGCTTAGCACCCTTCTCTGAGATGTACGAGCTCAGAGGTTATGTAGTTGATGGTTACTAGTGATACATTCCCAATTTGGTAATGTGGCATACGAAGTGCTGCTGATCATTAGTTGATCAAAGCATAGATTTTGTGAAAACGTAGCTTTGTGGACGAGACTTCGTCGGACCTCACACCCTCGAAGTGGTCAAAACAGGAAGAATGCAGAAGGTCATTTGGGGACAGTGCCCCCATAGGGTATGTACATTTCCTTCTGGATGGAGGTGGTATTATGGTATGGAGCCCAAGTACTTAACCTATGTGGTTGCTGCAAATTTATTTCTTTGTGGTTGTTGGTGAATCCCGGGATAAAGGTTGGTTATGACCGGGGGATGGCATACTCGTGTCAGTAGTTACCTAGCTAGAGGTAACCCGACCTTGTGTTGGTAGAGATCCGGTTAGGTTCTCGGGGAGTCTTTCCAGAGACATACCCATGTGGCAATGGGAAGTTCCTTGGCCTGATCATTTGTTGGAAATCCAAACTCCAATACGCACCTTGTACGTTTTTAGTTGTAGAACCTGCCATTTACTTATGGTGGTCACCACTGTTTAGATCGTAGCTATAGTAGGCATAGTTCGGAATGTCTATGTTGGCTAAGATTTATATTATACTTTCGAAATGTTTTCCTACACCTTGCAGTTATAGTAATAATATCAAAGAAATCTTTCTGCCGATCAAGCATGTTTGACTATCATAAGGAGAAATCTCCTCCGATTCTGCGTCTGCATTGTGTGCGTGTGCGGGAGGCCTAATGGTAGTTACATTTTCTAAAACATTGCAGATCTATTTTAAAATATTTCATTGTTTATTTTTAAAGATAAACCGTTTTAAGTTATCACACCAGTCCCATGAAATGACCTGGAGTTTGTTGTTTCCTTCCTAAACTCTGGGTGCCCACTAATTTCCACACGGGCAGTCTAGAGTCAGGTTATCAGGTCATTCTGGAATTCAGGAGTTGCTGTGGAGATCTAGAGGTAAGTTGGAAGGCATGGTATATCAACTTGTATGTAGTATTTCTTTTCCGCTGTTTGTTGTTGTAAACTCTGATAATGTAATGTAATGTGATGTAATGTAATATGATGTAATGTAATAATAGATATGATTCTTTGTTTTAAAGATTATTCGTTGATATATTATATGTTGTTCCGCTACGAAACGTGAGATTTTGTTATTGTTTCTGTTTTCTTCTTCTTTCTTTCTTCTTCTACCTCTTCTTCTTTAACCGTAACAATTTGGTTTTCCGGCCTTCGATTGCTTGGCAGTTGATATAGTGGACGTATTAATGTCAATTTTCGAAAGTCGAAAATGTCGAATCGTTACAGCTAGTATCAGAGCATTTGGTTAAACGACAACCTTGACTTTGTTGGGAATTACTCATTAGAGATAGAGTCAGTAGTACTCTAGAATGAGTTTGAGTGTATTAAGAGATACGAGCGTGTATTTGTTAGTGAATATAAAAATGTTTTATATTGTGTTTGCTTATCCGTTGAGCTGTTTATGAATTCTGGTCGGTGCAAGAGGTACGGGGATCGATTGGGGTTTCTAAACTCTTAAACGAGATAAACCGACATAGTATCATTTTAAATTGGGTAAATGAAATAATTTTACCTTGATTATATTTTATATATAAAGGAATAATTTTTCAGAAATTATTAAAGTGTATATAAATTGATTGTTTGGTTGTTGAAAATGTAAGAATATATATAAGTTAATTAAAAAGATGTTTGAATAATCTAATTAAAAGAATAATTTTATAAGCAAATGAATTATTAAGTATGGAATTTTATTTAAAGTGATTTACAATTGTGAAATAATCTTATATATAAGAAGTGAAACTATATGAATATATTTATAAATATAAGTTGTAAATAAAAATGAATTTGGACTATGAATTTGAAAGTTTGAATCCCTTCTATTTTGAAAGTTGTTTGTCAAAGTTAAAGATGTTATATTTTTAAGTTAGATAAATCAATTTGGAATAATCTTATGTAAGTGAAGTGGAATAGTGAAATTCTATAAGAAAAAGACTTATAAATGTGATTTATAAGTAAAAGGAATTTTTTTGAAAGAATATTAAGCACTGAATTCACTACTGTTACTAGGAAATAATAAGGGTGATGACTGCAGCATCATCAGTATCATTTTCGAGTTTCTGTGTGATCAATTTGCTACCATAGTAAATTGAAAATTGAAGTTTGGTTGTGATAAACAAATTTGAAATTAAAATCGAAGTTGTAATTGTTGAATATAAGTGAAACGAATTTTGAACTTATAATATGAGATAATAAATTTTACTTTGGTAAAAGTTAAATAGAATTTACTTTAAAATTGGAATCTGAATTGGATTCATAAGTGGAAATTTAAGTTAAGTTAAACAAATGATGTTTGAAATGGAATATAACTTAAGTGATGTTGAATGAAGTTGATTTTGGTATCGAAGAAAAATAATAAAGTGAATTAAATGGTTTTGGACTTGAGTTATATAAATGAAATTCAACCTTATTTGCTAAATGAATTAGCAATTGAATTAATAAATGGATTGAATGTTAATCAATCGAATGTAAAAGAATTGATATAGAATAATGAATGTAAGTGTTAATTCATTAGAAGCTAATGAAGTTGAAAAAATTGAATAATTGAAAGAAAAGTCAATTAGATATTAAACCTGTTATCCCGCCTTTTGGTCAAAGTTGGAATATCAACAAATTGGTAAAGAATGATGGATAGCTGAATTTGAGATCGATTGGAAACAGGGCTGCAATTGATGCCGCTAAAATTAGTCGAGCTCCGATCAGGACGGAATCAATTGGAGATGATGATCAAAGCAAGAAGAAGCTATGTTTCAAATTTCAGGTCGATCGGGGTTCGTATGCACAAGATATGTATGGGCTAAGATACATAAGGAATGGTTTGTATCGATGCATTTTGCATCGATCAGTAGATGGCATTTCAAATCGATACTGTTCGTGTCGATCAGAGACAGAGCATGGTGGTGGACTTCGAATCGATATCGTTCATATCGATCAGCATTGACTCGACTCAATGGTTTCGCATCGATCAGCAGAAGGTGGTTCAAGTCGATACATTTCGTATCGATCATCAAGCAAGGTTTCGAATCGATATCGTTCGTATCGATCGGCAGTGGTTCGACTCGATGAAGTTCGAATCAATCAGGTTTTGGTTCGACTCGATGGAGTTCATATCGATCAGGTGAGAAGGCCAGAAGGATTTCGACTCTATAGAAGTAGGCCCAGATTGATAAGCAAGCGTGCGGTGGTTTGTTCGAATCAATGACATTCGTGTCGATCGGGTTGGAGGCAGGCGGCATATTTCGAATCCATGCATTCGTATCGATCACTAGTAAGCTTGGTTCGTATCCATCTACTCTACAACCCTCTTTCGTATCCATGCGGTTCATGGTTGTTCGAATCGATTGTGTTCGCAAACGATCATAGGATGAATGCCATTCGTATCCATACGTATATGGCCCTTGTTCGTATCCACCTCAAAACGAGTCACTTCGTATCGATCGTATTGCAGCGATCGATACGGAAGACATCTCATCAAGGCGAACGTGGGCTAGGTCAAATGGGTACGAATGGAAGGTTACCGTTGGATGCGAAAGAAGGGGTAAAGCCTCGGTCAACACGGCGAACAATATGGATCTCCCTGGTTTATCGTTCCACGTCATCGAGCGAGCACGTGCTTGTGAACGACACAAAGGGGATGGATTCGAACCAATGGATTCGAAATCTGCAGCCCACAAAGAACACGAGATTGCATCGATCATATCTCCTAAACCGCACATCCAAATGCAATGTTTTCACAGCAGCTTGCATACAAGGTAAATAATGTTCCTGCCAAGTTTCATCCCGATTGGATCATTTTTTGATGGATACGAAATCAATTTGTATCGATCACAGATCGAGTCGAAACTTGGTGGGGTCGGTCGCGTGGGCCCATTCACGTGCCAGAGGAAGTCTCCCAAAGTTTGAGCCGATCTCAGCCTCCTACGCCTATAAATAGCCCCCGAAGCCTACAGAAAGAGGATCTTTTGCCTACGGAACGCCCAGGCTCTACCGGATTCATTTCTACACTTCAATATAGCTATTGTACTTGAAATTCTCCATTGCTACTACTGTAGTCATCTGTAACCAGCAAGGATAACCGATAAAGGATTAAACTTTGAAGTGGACGTAGGCAGGAGATAGCCGAACCACTATAAATCTTGTGTCTCTATTCATCATTCCTGAATTGTTGCTTGCTGTTTGCTTAGATCTGTGATTAATACTGCTGATTTACATTCATACTTTGGTGCTTTCACGATATTTGGGGTTTTTGACCAATTTTGGCGCAAACACTTTGGTACTTCCACTAAGAAGGACTAGCACCTGCTACATCGGATTGAAGTTTGGATTTGAAAAGAGTGAAGAGTTTAGATTTGAAAGACAATGACTCGTCAGACATGTAGGTGACAAAGAGCTGAGAGAAGACAACAGGAAGGAAGTCAAGATGCATCCTCCAAAGCTGGGGAAGGACAAGCTTCGATCTACATAACCAGGGATGAAATGGAAGCTATGGCCAATTTGTTGCAGGAGAGATTGTGGAAAAGTCAACAGGAAATGATGTAGACCTTCTTCGAACAGATGAGAGCAGCAAGAACACAAAACCTTAGACCGACTACGGATGTGGAACAAGGAACTAGGGTCACAGAACCCAATAAGGATAGAATACAGAACTAGATGGCAATCAACAAAGGCTTGGGGGCAGGCCCACAGGATCTGACGTTGGAAGGCCCTTGGATGGAGCTCGACAGGCTAGAGCAAGCGCCAACATTAGTGAACCGCATGAGGAGTATGTACCGAAATTCCCTCGGGGGCATGGGGAAACCTTTAACAGATGATGCTGGATTGGCTGAGATTATCAGGAGAACTATGCGTGCAGGTCTGACTAATAGAGATTTGGAAGCGGTGAACAAGAGTCCGTCTACACGTGAAACCATGTTGGCTCGAAATCCGCCTGATTTCAAACTACCTAGTGTGGAAGTATACAATGGCAAGGATGATCCAACAGATCATCTGATGAGATATACTAGACACATGGAAGTATTGGGGGCATCAGAGGAAGTTATGGCCCGATGTTTCCCCCTGTACTTAACAGATATAGCCGCAATGTGGTGTAGGCAGTTGGAAGAAGGGTCTATCAGAACATGGATGGAGCTCGTGGATAGGTTTCTAAGGCAATTTCAGGTTCATATTAAGAGGCCCAAGAATGTGATGATGCTAATGTCAGTGAAACAAAGGACGGATGAATCACTTGGAGCTTTTCTAACTCGATTCAATACGGCAGTTGCTTCGGTGGATCGGCCGGATCCATCAAAAGTTTTAATGGCGGCAGTATCAGGAGTCGGGGAGGATTCGGATTTCAAGGTATCTTTGATACGAGACCCACCACTGGATCTCGGGGAATTCTTTCACGAAGCTAAGAGGTTCCTCCGACAAGAGGATGCATGTGCGGACTTAAAGATGAAGGAAGTAAATGCGACTTAGGGTGGAGGACCATCCAGTAGAGGTTCGAATAAAGATAAAGGAAATAGGAAGTTGGACGATGATTCTGGAAAAGCTAGGAAGGGATGGAAGGATCCAAAGTTTTCCACATACACAGGATTGAACGAGACGTTGGAGCGGATATACTTGGAAACCCGAAATCGCCTTCCCTACCGAAGGCCAGCTAGGAGTGAGCCTTCTGAACGAGAGAGGGCATCAGGAAGGCACTGCCTATTCCATGACTTGGATGGGCACGACACCAACAGCTGCAGGCACTTAAAGGACATAATTGAGGAACATGTAAGGAACGGATAGTTGCGACAATATGTCGAAACTCAGAATGCAACGGTGGAGCAGGAGCAACCACCGCCTACCTCGAGCAACGATGGTGTGAGGCCCCGGGATGATGGTCGATTGATTATCCATTGAGTAGGATAATATGAAATAAGTAACAAGCTACTGGCAAACGGTAAAGTCATTTACACATGTATGGGGATGGAGATAGCCCCTAGGCATGCTCTGAATGATGATAAACCGCGATGTTATGGTTTGTGAAATTTGCCTTTTGCTTTCGGATTGGATACTGATTTTTCTGGTTTGGTTTTGGAGTTTGGATTGAACTCCTAGTTTTGTTTGCTTTCTGGTTTGGATTTTCGCTTAGATGGTTGTTTTCCTATTTTGGAGGTTGGTTTGTATTTCTGATTTTCTGGTTTGATTTGGACTTCGGATTGGATTTTGATTCGATTTTTATTTGGCTTTTGGTAAATGGTCATCAGGTATGGATTATACCTGGCAAGGGGTAAGTCTCTTCGTCCGCATGTGGCGAACTGGCTTATTCAGGTCGCTGAGTATAGACTATGCTCAGCAAGGGTCCGGAGTGACCAGGATTCAGCCTAGGACTTAGGCCCCATATTATCGATTATTGTTTCAGGTCGTTGAGTATGGACTATGCTCAACAAGGGTCCGGAAAGACCAGAATTCGGCTTAGGACTTAAGCCATGGCATTTTACAACGTCCAGGGACACTGGACCACGGTCGTCAAGTGTGGATTGCACTTGGCAGGAACCCGGAGAGGTTAGCTCAACGTCCAGGGACACTGGACCACAGTCGTCAAGTGTGCATTGCGCTTGGCAAGAACCCGGAGAGGTTAGCTCAACGTCCAGGAACACTAGACCACGGTCGTCGGGTGTGGATTGCGCTTGGCAAGAGCCCGGAAAGGTTATGGATTTGGACATCGACCCGGAGAGGTCCTGGATTCGGTTAGTGGCTATTGGATAAGGATGGATTAGAACTCAGTTATTGGGTTCAGAATGATACAGAATTGACTAAAGGCTTTGGTTATTGGGTTTGGAATTGGGCATCGACTCGGAGCAGTCAAGGATGATGTACTCTGACGATATAGCTATGGACTTCGGATATCAGATTCGGAATTATTCAAAACACGCCTTATTATCACAAGGCATGTATTGGGGGCAAATGTTATCCCACCTTTTGGTCAAAGTTGGAATATCAACAAATTGGCAAGGAATGATGGATAGTTGAATTGGAGATCGATTGGAAACAGGGCTGCAATCGATGTCGCTAAAATTTGGCCGAGCTCCGATCAGGATGGAATCAATTGGAGATGATTACCAAAACAAGAAGAAGCTATGTTTCAAATATCAGGTCGATCGGGGTTCGTATGCACAAGATATGGATGGGCTAAGATACATAAGGAATGGTTCGTATCGATGCATTTTGCATCAATCAGTAGATGGCATTTTGAATCGATACTGTTCGATCGATCAGAGACAGAGCATAGTGGAGGACTTCGAATCGATATCGTTCGTATCGATCTGCATGGACTTGACTCAATGGTTTCGCATTGATCAGCAGAAAGTGGTTCGAGTCGATACATTTCATATCGATCATTAAGCAAGGTTTCGAATCGGTATCGTTCGTATCGATCGGCAGTGGTTCGACTCGATGAAGTTCGAATCGATCAGGTTTTGGTTCGACACGATGGCGTTCATATCGATCAGGTGGGAAGGCCGGAAGGATTTCGAATGGATAACAGTAGACCCATATTGGTAAGCAATCGTACGGTGGTTTGTTCGAATCAATGACATTCGTGTCAATCAGGTTGGAGGCAGGCGGCATATTTCGAACCCACGCATTCGTATCAATCACTGGTAAGCTTGGTTCGTATCCATCCACTCTACAACCCTCTTTCGTATCCAAGCGGTTCATGGTTGTTCGAATCGATTGCGTTCGCAAACGATCATAGGATGAATGCCATTCGTATCCATATGTATATGGCCTTTGTTAGTATCCACCTCGAAACGAGTCACTTCTTATCGATCGTATTGCAGCGATCGATACGGAAGACATCTCATCAAGGCGAACGTGGGCTAGGTCAAATGGGTAAGAATGGAAGGTTACCGTTGGATGGGAAAGAAGGGGTAAAGCCTCGGTCAACACGGCGAACAATATGAATCTCCCCTGGTTTATCGTTCCACGTCATCAAGCGAGCACGTGCTTGTGAACGACACAAAGAGGATGGATTCGAACCAATGGATTCGAAATCCGCAGCCCACGACGAACACGAGATTGCATCGATCATATTTCCTAAACCGCTGATCCAAATGCAACGAAATTTTCACAGCAGCTTGCATACAAGGTAAAGAATGTTCCTGCCAAGTTTCATTCCGATTGGATTATTTTTTGATGGATACGAAATCAATTCGTATCCATCACAGATCGAGTCGAAACTTGAGGGGTCGGTCGTGTGGGCCCACTTACGTGCCAGAAGAAGTCTCCCGAAGTTTGAGCGCGATCTCAGCCTCCTATGCCTATAAATAACCCCTGAAGCCTACAAAAAGAGGATCTTTTGCCTATGGAACGCCCAGGCTCTGCCGGATTCATTTCTATACTTCAATACAACTATTGTACTTGAAATTCTCCATTGCTACTGCTGTAATCATCTGTAACCAGCAAGGATAATAAAGGATAAAACTTTAAAGTGGACGTAGGCCGGAGATAGCCGAACCACTATAAATCTTGTGTCTTTGTTCATTATTCCATAATTGTTGCTTGCTATTTACTTAGATCTGTGATTAATACTGCTGATTTACATTCATACTTTGGTGCTTTCACGATATTTGGGATTTGTGACCAATTTTGGCGCAAACAAAACCAATTGGAAATTAAAAGTGTTAAACCAAATTGAAGTTAGACAAAGTGAATATGAATTGTTGAATGTAAATTTAATAAATTTGGTTGTGTTGGTTATGATTTGGTTGTTATATTATTGTTAGTTGATTGTATATAATTCGTGAAGTGTTAATGAAGTTGAATTGACAAAATTGAAAGCTATGAAATTTGATTTGAATGTGGAAGTGAACTAACTTGAATGTAAATTAGTGAATATAAACTAATTGAAAATGAAGAAATGAATGTTAGTAAAATCCAATGTTAATGAATCAAAAATGATTAAATGAAAAAAAACTATTCATTGAATATTAATGAGAAGTGAATGTATATTGATTTGATGATTGGAATTGTTGTTGGATGATAGTTGTTTAATGGTTGGATTTGTTGCCTTTTGTTGCATTTGCTATATTGGCATATGTAGTTGTTGTATTGGTATATGTTGTGTATTGGTTTTACTTTTATACATGCATGTTTCGCATTATTGTTGAGTATTTAGCAGGTGTGGATTGCGCTTGCTTCGCATTTGGAGCTCGCTTTCACGTTTTATTAGCCGTATATGCTCGCGAATAATATACAAAGGTACATATCGCGGATTACATCATACTTTTACACTTTTTTCCCTACGGGATGCCTCATTACTTTGATGAGATGTATATCTGTGATATATATATTGCTATTTTTTTGGGATCGAGCCGCGCAAAGGAGGTTATGGCGAAATTTTCTGAAAATTTAAGGCGTTAGAATAATTTTGAGAAAATTGGAAAATTTTGAAAACTATAACTTTGATTTTGGAGTGAAAAGTTAAACGATATAGTTGGTCCTGAAAAGATAACTTAGTATGATTTGAAAACTTAGTAAAGTTTTTATAAGAAGTTTAACTATGGATTTTGGAAAAGTTAAAATGTTTAAATGAATTTGAAATTTAATTTGAACAAATGGTTTTGAAAAGTTAATGAATTTCAACACTTTTTCTTATTTGGTAATTTCGAGGATGAAATTTTTTTAAGGGGGAAAGTTTGTGACGACCCAGAATTTCTATCATTTGAAATTCGTATATTTAATTGATTTTTAAATATTAATAAGTAAAATTTGTAAGTCGAATAAATTTTATTTTGAATATCTAGATTTAATTGGATAATTAAATCGATAATTTAACATTTGAAATTACAGAAATAATTGGAAGTTGGGTTTAATGCGATTTAAATTGATTTGTAAAGTTGTATTATCATATTGGAGTTAGAATGATGTTATAGAACTTTTAAAATTGAATTAAAACTTAAATTGTAGAAATTGAATATTTTAATATTTAATTAACGAGTACAAATAGCCATTTTTCAAACAGTCTCGGATTTCGACAAAACCAGTTTCATCGGATCAGTAATGTTATATTATTTTTTCAGATTTCAAATTTCGTGTCAATCGGATTTACGGTTTGTCCGGGGCAAGCAAAAAGCATTGAAATCGGTTTGAGTGAATTTTAGATTTTAAATAGTCGATTCAAAAACCTATGTTCCAAATATGATCCAATTGGCTCCCGATATATATTCCATTGCATTCGGAATAGGGGTAAAACATTATAAACGCCATGCGGCATGCTTTGTTTGGAGTTCGAACAAAATTCGGATGAATAGTGTCGTCGAATTTTTTATAAAAGGACCTGACTTTCTTCATTTTACACAAACCCTAATTTTCAAGCTACAGCCGCCACTTAAAGTTTTAATGGCTGAAATCGTGTCTTCTTCTTCTTCATTTTTATTTCAATCCATGCCCTCTTTCAAAAAAAATTCAACTACAAACTTCAAGATCGTATCGAGATATATATTCTCAACGGTGATGATTGAAATGGAGCTACAGATTGGCGACAAAATAGGTTTGAACGTCACGCGTTTGGGCATGATTTTCGTGACGATGGTGCAGCCGAGTTCATCAATTCTCTGGGCGTTGGTGGCTCACGCGGTGGTCATTCGAGTGGAGGTCGCTAATCGCCGTGAAGTCGATCCTATGGGTCGCGGCTATTAGGGTTTAGGGCGGCAAAAGATGGGTTTCTTGCTTGATAAACGAACGAAGGGGAGAAGAAAAGGGCAACGGCCGAGATCTGGAGGGTTTGTAATGGACGGCTATGATGAAAATTAGGTTAAAATTTAAAAAGAAAATAGTGATTATTTATATTTATAATTCGTATAATCTTTAAAACACTATAACTTTTTCATACGAGGTCCGTTTCGCACGAAACGAATTGCGTTGGGTTCGTATTGATGAACACTACGCGATGGAGCTAGATTGGAGTTGATTGGAGCTAGTATGAATATTGGATAAAATTAAACGCGTGTTTAAATTTATTCGGAATAAAACCCTGCAACTGTTTTTGGAAGCAAGGTGAGAACTTCTCACTCAATCGAAATTGTTTCGATTTAAATTTTAAATAGTTAGATTTAAAATTGCTTGATTGTGTTGATTTTATGCTTGGATGATAAATTATTATCCATTGTATTGAAATAGACCCTATGTGTCGTATATTAAGCGGATGTTATTTATTAAACACATATACTGCGATATTTCACCTTGATGTGGAATTGGTATTATATATGTACTTGAAGTTGATTTCCTGCATTATATAGCGGATGAGACCCTATTGCGCCGCATAATAGCGGATAATATTTTATATAAACCCATGTATCGCGATATTCCGTCTTGAAACGGGATTGGTATTGTGCTAACATCTATGGATGCAGGGAAACAGGTTGGAGGGATCCAACTGGATTCCTTAACAGTATGGATTTATTTATAGATATTTACGATATATGTTGTTATCATATTGATATATGATGTTAGGATGCCTTGGTTGATTTATTGTGCTGTTGCAGCATTGGGCCTATTTTTTGGAGTTTTAAAATGTTAAAGTAACGATTTCGAATTTAAAAGGATTTTCAAGTGAGTTTTGAAAGTATACGTTTTATTGAACTTTGGAATTGACTCATTTTAAATAAATAAACGTTATAATTTTTATGTTATAAAAATTATAATTTTTGTGAAATATAACTGAAATGTGATTTTTGAAATAAGTAGTTGATTAATTTGTAAAATGGTTTAAATTGGGATTTTTGAATTATTATAAACGGTTTGTATAAAAGATTTATAAAATTGATATTTATAAATTAAAAATATTGGAATTATAAAACGAGTTTTTATAAGTGTTAAAATGAAGTATAAATGGATTTCATAAGTGAATGAAATTTATAGATTTATAAATTGTGAAGTTATAAAATGAATAGATTTCGTAAAATAAAAGATTTATAAGTATTTAACTTATAAATTGGATTTTGGCATGTAAATGGGATATGGATAGAATTTGTCAATAAAGTAATTTTATAAGTTGAAGTTGTTATAAAATATAAATGGAATTTATAAACATTGTTTTATAAATCCGAAATCGACTTATTTTGACAAGTTAATTATTATAGCTTATTAAAGGAGTATATTCACGATTTTAGGACAGTGGATAATCCTTTAAAAATAAAATGTGTACAAACGTTGAATTTGGTTAACGAAGTATATTCACGATTTTGGGCAGTGAATAATATATTAAAGAAAAGTTTTAGGGAAGTGATATTTTAAATTGAATTAAAATGATTTGAAGTTGTTTTAAAATGTATTAATTATCGAAACCATGGATTTCAACATTCATTGTTGAAATAGGCATTTTCGAGAAATAAGGAAATTGTGGACTATACACTGTTGTTATAGTAAATGATTTTCCAAAGGAAATGTCTTATATAGTATTGGGATTTATATATCTATCTTAATTTTGAATCCATATACTAGTAACTTTAGGTTGTCGTAATGGTGTTTTACACAACATTCGTTTTTGACTCCGATAAATATGTTTAAGAGAATGTTTTCCTTAAAGAATAAAATATATACTTAATTGTGATTTAAGTATATTGGATATTTTTAAAATGTTGAAAACAAATAGATTTGTGAATTACTTATTATTAAATAAGTATGGAAATGTTTTTCCAATATGAAGTGAAATGTTTTGAGATTATATCT
Source organism: Allium cepa (assembly GCA_030765085.1). NCBI lineage: Eukaryota > Viridiplantae > Streptophyta > Magnoliopsida > Asparagales > Amaryllidaceae > Allium > Allium cepa. Next base: position 589,888,327 of record CM060937.1, read on the forward strand.
TTTAAAGATAAATGGAAAGTGAATATTTGAAATCGATTTAAAAATCATATATTAGTGGACATTTGGAAACTTAAATTCACCATGGAATTATAAAGGAAAGAAAAATTTATTTAAAAATAAACGTTGATTTATTTTTGAAGTGTGGGAAAATATATCTTGTAAAGATATTTTTGGAAAATAAATAGTTGGGAAATTATTTGGAACCTGGTGATGTTGTGCATATCTATTAATAGTTAAATAACCGACTATCAATATTTACCTTTAAATGGGTATTTGTTGTGATTTGCTTGAATTTGAATGCTACACTTATTTTAAAATAAGCGCTCTTATTCGGTTTAGCCGGGAGAAGACCTTTGGGTCATGAATCCCATTTCGAATAGTGATATGTCGTAGTGGATGGCATTTGAAGACCGGTGTTGAAGTTCGGTTATTTTCGAAAATGGAAGGATTACTGTTGAACGTCTCTGCATCGGCTGGTCTACGATATAGAGATTTTATCACCCTTTGTGATGGGAATTCCAGACGTGATTAGTGAATATCCGGATTTGCAAGGGCTTCTTTGGATGTGCTTCGGTTCTCTTTGATCCCGGAATGGACATGTATGGATGTGTGTCTGACGTCACAATTTGAAATGTAAAGCTGGTTTCTACCAAATCCATTTCTGTTGGTGGCGGAGAATTTATTCTCTTAGCTTAACACCCTTCTCTGAGATGTACAAGCTTAGAGGTTATGTAGTTGATGGTTACTAGTGATACATTCCCAATTTGGTAATGTAGCATACGAAGTGCTGCTGACCATTAGTTGATCAATGCATAGCTTTTGTGAAAAGCATAGCTTGGTGGACGAGACTTCGTCGGACCTCACAACTCGGAAGTGGTCAAAACAGGAAGAATGCAGCAAAGTTATTTAGGGACAGCGCCCCAATAGGGTATGTACATTTCCTTCTGGATAGAGGTGGCATTATGGTATGGAGCCCAAATACTTAGCCTATGTGGTTGGTGCAAATTTATTTCTTTGTGGTTATTGGTGAATCCGGGAGAAAGGTTGGTTACGACCGGGGGATGGCATACTCGTGTTAGTAGTTACCTAGCTAGAGGTAGCCCGACCTTGTGTTGGCAGAGATCTGGTTAGGTTCTCGGGACGTCTTTCCAGAGACGTACCCATGTGGCAATGGGAAGTTCCTTGGGCTGACCAATTGTTGGAAATCCAAACTCCAATATGCACCTTGTACGGCTTTAGTTGTAGAACCTACCATTTACTTATGGTGGTCACCACTGTTTAGATGGTAGCTGTAGTAGGCATAGTTCGGAATGTTTATGTTGGCTAAGATTTATATTATACTTTCGAAATGTTTTCCTACACCTTGCACTTATAGTAATAATATCAAATAAATCTTTCTACGTATCAAGCATGTTTGACTATCATAAGGAGTAATCTCCTCTGATTCTGCGTTTGCATTGTGTGTGTGTGTGTGCGGGAGGCCTTATGGTAGTTACATTTTCTAAAAGCATTGCGGATCTATTTTAAAATATTTCTTTATTTATTTTTAAAGATAAACTGTTTTAAGTTCTCACACTAGTCCCATGACTTACCTGGAGTTTATTGTTTCCTTCCTAAACTCTGGGTGCCCACCAATTTCCACACGAGCAGTCTAGAGTCAGGTTATCAGGTCATTCTGGAATTCAGGAGTTTTTGTGGAGATCTAGAGGCAAGCTGGATGGCAAGGCATATCAACTAGTATATAGTATTTCTTTTCCGCTGTTTGTTGTTGTAAACTCTGATAATGTAATGTAATGTGATGTGATGTAATAACAGATATGATTCTATGTTTTAAAGATTATACATTGATATATTATATGTTGTTTCGCTGCGAAACCTGAGATCTTTTTTTGTTTCTATTTTCTACTTCTTTCTTTCTTCTTCTTTCTTTCTTCTTCTACCTCTTCTTCTTTAACCCTAACAATTCAGTATTTCGGCCTTCGATTGCTCGGCAGTTGATACAGTGGACGTATTAGTGTCGATTTTCGAAAGTCGAAAATGTCGAATCGTTACAGTTTTAGTATTAGATTTAAGTGACGATTACTTATGATAACACTATCATTATAATCACATGTCATAGGGTGTTAGTTTTAGGGGGACTTATACCATTTGGAGTGAGTTTTTTGTTGATGACAAAGGAGGAGGAATATAAAATAGGGTAGTTAGGCATTAATTAAGGGGGAGTTATTGTTTTAGGGGGAGTTATTAGCATAGAAATAATATTTTATAAACAAAGGTTGTAGGGGGAGTTTGTTAGTCCGTAGGATGATGATTTTGATGACAACAACCTTAGAATAGATTATAAAATATAAATACTAATATTATAAGTTTATATATATATATATGTATGTATGTATATGCAGGCTTTAACCGTGCAGGTACTAAGAACGAAGACTGTACAGTATAGAGATTCAAGATATCGAGATAGAAGACTCATGAGTATCAAGATTATCGTGAGTTCAAGATTTCAAGCATAAGTATTTTCATTAGGAATTTTTGTTAAAACTCATAGAAAAGCACTGGCATCTTAAAATCCAATTTATTCGTGAAATGGAATCCACTTCGAGCCTGTTAAAGGGATGAAACCCTAAGTAGGATGGAACCTACGAAAATCTAGTGGAACGTTGTTTTGTATCCACTAATTTTAATTCAAATGATTTTATAAAATTATCTTGTTTTCAAAATGATTTCAAAACGTTCCTTTTAAAAAACATCAAAACTCTCTATCCTAATTTTAAATAATTTTAGCCTCAAAATTATCTTTAATTTCAAAGTCAAATTACTCCTGATTTTAAACTATCATTTTAAATTATATATTTAACTTTTATACTTAGATTTAAATATTAAATTATAGTTAAAATCTATATATATTATTCTCTATATTTACTTATGAATTTTAACTATAGTCAAGTATATTTGTAAAGTTTAAAATAGTTTTAATATAAGATAGAGGTTATATTCAAAGAAAATCAAATCACCAAAAATTGCTTTGGGATGTCGACATGCCTAGGGTAACCATGTCGACATGGTGTCAGTTGAATTCAAAATTCAAATTTCAAAAGAAGTGTCTATTCGCCATAACTCTTCATGAATGGAAATGGTTGTTGTTCTTCTATAAATAGCGATTAGTTTCAACGAATTTTATATCATATTTTCTGGTTTTTCACTCCTCTTCTTCTTCCACATTTCTTAATACATATTCTTACCATTACTCTGCCGAAATCAACATTGAATCGAACTCGATTACTTCTGGTTTCAATGAATAGATTTTGTAAAATAAAAGATTTATAAGTAATTAACTTATAAATTGGATTTTGGCATGTAAATGGGATATGCATAGAATTTGTTAATAAAGTGATTTTATAAGTTGAAGTTATTACAAAATATAAATGGAATTTATGAACATTGTTTTATGAATCCGAAATCGACTTACTTTGACAAGTTAATTATTATAACTTATTAAAGGAGTATATTCACGATTTTGGGACAGTGCATAATCCTTTAAAAATAAAATGTGTAGAAGCGTTGAATTTGGTTAACGAAGTATATTCACGATTTTGGACAGTGAAAAATATATAAAAGAAAAGTTTTGGGGAAGTGATATTTTAAATAGATTTAAAATGATTTGAAGTTGTTTTAAAATGTATTAAGTATCGAAACCATAGATTTCAACATTCATTGTTGAAATAGACGTTTTCGAGAAATAAGGAAATGGTGGACTATGATACTGTTGTTATAGTAAATGATTTTCGAAAGGAAATGTTTTATATAGTATTGGGATTTATATATCTATCTTAATTTCGAATCCCTATACTAGTAATTTTAGGTTGTCGTAATGGTGTTTTACACAACATTCGTTTTTTGACTCAAATAATTGTGTTTAAGAGAATGTTTTCCTTAAAGAATAAAATATATACTTAATTGTGATTTAAGTATATTAGATATTTTCCAAATGTTGAAAACAAATATATTTGTGAATTACTTATTATTAAATAAGTATGGAAATGATTTTCCAATATGAAGTGAAATGTTTTGAGATTATATCTTTTAAAGATAAATGGAAAGTGAATATTTGAAATCGATTTAAAATCATGTATCAGTGGATATTTGGAAATTTAAATTCACCATGGAATTATAAAGGAAAGAAAAATTTATTTAAAAATAAACGTTGATTTATTTTTGAAGTGTGGGAAAATATATCTTGTAAAGATATTTTTGGAAAATAAATAATTGGGAAATTATTTGGAACCTGGTGATGTTGTGCATATCTATTGACAGTTAAATAACCGACTATCAATATTTACCTTTAAATGGTTATTTGTTGTGATTTGCTTGAATTTGAATGCTACACTTATTTTAAAATAAGCGCTCGTTATTCGGTTTAGTCGGGAGAAGACCTTTGGGTCATGAATCCCATTCCGAATAGTGATATGTCATAGTGGATAGCATTTGAAGACCGGCGTTGAAGACCGGATTTTTTTGAAAATGAAAGGATTGTCGTCGAAAGTCTCTGCATTGGCTGATCTCCGATATAGAGATTTTATCACCCTTTGTGATGGGAATTCCGGACGTGATTAGTGAATACCCGGATTTGCAAGGGCTTCTTTGGAAGTGCCTTCGTTTCTGTTCGATCCCGGAACGGATTTGTATGGATGTGTGTCTGACGTTACAATTTGAGATATAAAGCCGGTTTCTATCAAATACATTTCTGTTGGTGGCGGAGAATTTATTCTCTTAGCTTAGCACCCTTCTCTGAGATGTACGAGCTCAGAGGTTATGTAGTTGATGGTTACTAGTGATACATTCCCAATTTGGTAATGTGGCATACGAAGTGCTGCTGATCATTAGTTGATCAAAGCATAGATTTTGTGAAAACGTAGCTTTGTGGACGAGACTTCGTCGGACCTCACACCCTCGAAGTGGTCAAAACAGGAAGAATGCAGAAGGTCATTTGGGGACAGTGCCCCCATAGGGTATGTACATTTCCTTCTGGATGGAGGTGGTATTATGGTATGGAGCCCAAGTACTTAACCTATGTGGTTGCTGCAAATTTATTTCTTTGTGGTTGTTGGTGAATCCCGGGATAAAGGTTGGTTATGACCGGGGGATGGCATACTCGTGTCAGTAGTTACCTAGCTAGAGGTAACCCGACCTTGTGTTGGTAGAGATCCGGTTAGGTTCTCGGGGAGTCTTTCCAGAGACATACCCATGTGGCAATGGGAAGTTCCTTGGCCTGATCATTTGTTGGAAATCCAAACTCCAATACGCACCTTGTACGTTTTTAGTTGTAGAACCTGCCATTTACTTATGGTGGTCACCACTGTTTAGATCGTAGCTATAGTAGGCATAGTTCGGAATGTCTATGTTGGCTAAGATTTATATTATACTTTCGAAATGTTTTCCTACACCTTGCAGTTATAGTAATAATATCAAAGAAATCTTTCTGCCGATCAAGCATGTTTGACTATCATAAGGAGAAATCTCCTCCGATTCTGCGTCTGCATTGTGTGCGTGTGCGGGAGGCCTAATGGTAGTTACATTTTCTAAAACATTGCAGATCTATTTTAAAATATTTCATTGTTTATTTTTAAAGATAAACCGTTTTAAGTTATCACACCAGTCCCATGAAATGACCTGGAGTTTGTTGTTTCCTTCCTAAACTCTGGGTGCCCACTAATTTCCACACGGGCAGTCTAGAGTCAGGTTATCAGGTCATTCTGGAATTCAGGAGTTGCTGTGGAGATCTAGAGGTAAGTTGGAAGGCATGGTATATCAACTTGTATGTAGTATTTCTTTTCCGCTGTTTGTTGTTGTAAACTCTGATAATGTAATGTAATGTGATGTAATGTAATATGATGTAATGTAATAATAGATATGATTCTTTGTTTTAAAGATTATTCGTTGATATATTATATGTTGTTCCGCTACGAAACGTGAGATTTTGTTATTGTTTCTGTTTTCTTCTTCTTTCTTTCTTCTTCTACCTCTTCTTCTTTAACCGTAACAATTTGGTTTTCCGGCCTTCGATTGCTTGGCAGTTGATATAGTGGACGTATTAATGTCAATTTTCGAAAGTCGAAAATGTCGAATCGTTACAGCTAGTATCAGAGCATTTGGTTAAACGACAACCTTGACTTTGTTGGGAATTACTCATTAGAGATAGAGTCAGTAGTACTCTAGAATGAGTTTGAGTGTATTAAGAGATACGAGCGTGTATTTGTTAGTGAATATAAAAATGTTTTATATTGTGTTTGCTTATCCGTTGAGCTGTTTATGAATTCTGGTCGGTGCAAGAGGTACGGGGATCGATTGGGGTTTCTAAACTCTTAAACGAGATAAACCGACATAGTATCATTTTAAATTGGGTAAATGAAATAATTTTACCTTGATTATATTTTATATATAAAGGAATAATTTTTCAGAAATTATTAAAGTGTATATAAATTGATTGTTTGGTTGTTGAAAATGTAAGAATATATATAAGTTAATTAAAAAGATGTTTGAATAATCTAATTAAAAGAATAATTTTATAAGCAAATGAATTATTAAGTATGGAATTTTATTTAAAGTGATTTACAATTGTGAAATAATCTTATATATAAGAAGTGAAACTATATGAATATATTTATAAATATAAGTTGTAAATAAAAATGAATTTGGACTATGAATTTGAAAGTTTGAATCCCTTCTATTTTGAAAGTTGTTTGTCAAAGTTAAAGATGTTATATTTTTAAGTTAGATAAATCAATTTGGAATAATCTTATGTAAGTGAAGTGGAATAGTGAAATTCTATAAGAAAAAGACTTATAAATGTGAGTTATAAGTAAAAGGAATTTTTTTGAAAGAATATTAAGCACTGAATTCACTACTGTTACTAGGAAATAATAAGGGTGATGACTGCAGCATCATCAGTATCATTTTCGAGTTTCTGTGTGATCAATTTGCTACCATAGTAAATTGAAAATTGAAGTTTGGTTGTGATAAACAAATTTGAAATTAAAATCGAAGTTGTAATTGTTGAATATAAGTGAAACGAATTTTGAACTTATAATATGAGATAATAAATTTTACTTTGGTAAAAGTTAAATAGAATTTACTTTAAAATTGGAATCTGAATTGGATTCATAAGTGGAAATTTAAGTTAAGTTAAACAAATGATGTTTGAAATGGAATATAACTTAAGTGATGTTGAATGAAGTTGATTTTGGTATCGAAGAAAAATAATAAAGTGAATTAAATGGTTTTGGACTTGAGTTATATAAATGAAATTCAACCTTATTTGCTAAATGAATTAGCAATTGAATTAATAAATGGATTGAATGTTAATCAATCGAATGTAAAAGAATTGATATAGAATAATGAATGTAAGTGTTAATTCATTAGAAGCTAATGAAGTTGAAAAAATTGAATAATTGAAAGAAAAGTCAATTAGATATTAAACCTGTTATCCCGCCTTTTGGTCAAAGTTGGAATATCAACAAATTGGTAAAGAATGATGGATAGCTGAATTTGAGATCGATTGGAAACAGGGCTGCAATTGATGCCGCTAAAATTAGTCGAGCTCCGATCAGGACGGAATCAATTGGAGATGATGATCAAAGCAAGAAGAAGCTATGTTTCAAATTCCAGGTCGATCGGGGTTCGTATGCACAAGATATGTATGGGCTAAGATACATAAGGAATGGTTTGTATCGATGCATTTTGCATCGATCAGTAGATGGCATTTCAAATCGATACTGTTCGTGTCGATCAGAGACAGAGCATGGTGGTGGACTTCGAATCGATATCGTTCATATCGATCAGCATTGACTCGACTCAATGGTTTCGCATCGATCAGCAGAAGGTGGTTCAAGTCGATACATTTCGTATCGATCATCAAGCAAGGTTTCGAATCGATATCGTTCGTATCGATCGGCAGTGGTTCGACTCGATGAAGTTCGAATCAATCAGGTTTTGGTTCGACTCGATGGAGTTCATATCGATCAGGTGAGAAGGCCAGAAGGATTTCGACTCGATAGAAGTAGGCCCAGATTGATAAGCAAGCGTGCGGTGGTTTGTTCGAATCAATGACATTCGTGTCGATCGGGTTGGAGGCAGGCGGCATATTTCGAATCCATGCATTCGTATCGATCACTAGTAAGCTTGGTTCGTATCCATCTACTCTACAACCCTCTTTCGTATCCATGCGGTTCATGGTTGTTCGAATCGATTGTGTTCGCAAACGATCATAGGATGAATGCCATTCGTATCCATACGTATATGGCCCTTGTTCGTATCCACCTCAAAACGAGTCACTTCGTATCGATCGTATTGCAGCGATCGATACGGAAGACATCTCATCTAGGCGAACGTGGGCTAGGTCAAATGGGTACGAATGGAAGGTTACCGTTGGATGCGAAAGAAGGGGTAAAGCCTCGGTCAACACGGCGAACAATATGGATCTCCCTGGTTTATCGTTCCACGTCATCGAGCGAGCACGTGCTTGTGAACGACACAAAGGGGATGGATTCGAACCAATGGATTCGAAATCTGCAGCCCACAAAGAACACGAGATTGCATCGATCATATCTCCTAAACCGCACATCCAAATGCAATGTTTTCACAGCAGCTTGCATACAAGGTAAATAATGTTCCTGCCAAGTTTCATCCCGATTGGATCATTTTTTGATGGATACGAAATCAATTTGTATCGATCACAGATCGAGTCGAAACTTGGTGGGGTCGGTCGCGTGGGCCCATTCACGTGCCAGAGGAAGTCTCCCAAAGTTTGAGCCGATCTCAGCCTCCTACGCCTATAAATAGCCCCCGAAGCCTACAGAAAGAGGATCTTTTGCCTACGGAACGCCCAGGCTCTACCGGATTCATTTCTACACTTCAATATAGCTATTGTACTTGAAATTCTCCATTGCTACTACTGTAGTCATCTGTAACCAGCAAGGATAACCGATAAAGGATTAAACTTTGAAGTGGACGTAGGCAGGAGATAGCCGAACCACTATAAATCTTGTGTCTCTATTCATCATTCCTGAATTGTTGCTTGATGTTTGCTTAGATCTGTGATTAATACTGCTGATTTACATTCATACTTTGGTGCTTTCACGATATTTGGGGTTTTTGACCAATTTTGGCGCAAACACTTTGGTACTTCCACTAAGAAGGACTAGCACCTGCTACATCGGATTGAAGTTTGGATTTGAAAAGAGTGAAGAGTTTAGATTTGAAAGACAATGACTCGTCAGACATGTAGGTGACAAAGAGCTGAGAGAAGACAACAGGAAGGAAGTCAAGATGCATCCTCCAAAGCTAGGGAAGGACAAGCTTCGATCTACATAACCAGGGATGAAATGGAAGCTATGGCCAATTTGTTGCAGGAGAGATTGTGGAAAAGTCAACAGGAAATGATGTAGACCTTCTTCGAACAGATGAGAGCAGCAAGAACACAAAACCTTAGACCGACTACGGATGTGGAACAAGGAACTAGGGTCACAGAACCCAATAAGGATAGAATACAGAACTAGATGGCAATCAACAAAGGCTTGGGGGCAGGCCCACAGGATCTGACGTTGGAAGGCCCTTGGATGGAGCTCGACAGGCTAGAGCAAGCGCCAACATTAGTGAACCGCATGAGGAGTATGTACCGAAATTCCCTCGGGGGCATGGGGAAACCTTTAACAGATGATGCTGGATTGGCTGAGATTATCAGGAGAACTATGCGTGCAGGTCTGACTAATAGAGATTTGGAAGCGGTGAACAAGAGTCCGTCTATGTGATGTCCCGGAAATTTAGGCAATAATTATTTAATAATTTCATTGATAATTGTTGTAAAATGTGAAATATTATTTTAATAACTTAATTCAAACAGAAAATCTCTTTTGAAAATTTATAATTAATTAATTTGTTAAATGGTATTCTTTTCAAAGATTAAAAATATTTTATTTATAATGTATAAATGTTTATACATTGTAAATAGAGATTTGGTTTTAATTCTAAATTTATATTTAATAAAGAATATTTTCTAATTATTATATAAATGTAAATTTGTAAATTGATTTAAATTAGTAAGTAAGTATTTATTTGTTTAAAGAATAAATATAGTTTAATTCTATTTTATATTAAAATGAGTTTTGTTTATTTTTACAAAATTGTTTTCTTTGAATAGATTTAATTCATTGTTTAAGTATAACATTGATAAAATGGAACTCTACTTTTCTTTTCTTTTAAAATTCATCTTTTCTTTTGAAATTTAGTTTCATAAAGAATGTTATTTTAAAAATATATTTAAACAAACATTTTAATGTAAGTGTATAGTTTTATAAAAAAGTTTATATGTATTTTTTTTAAAGGCTAGTGTTAATAAATCATAAATTAGAAATGGTTGAGATAAATTTAAATACATATATAAATTTAAAATTGCTTTTAAACATTGATATACATGTGTTAAGTTCTTAAACTATAAAGAAGACACTTGTTAAAGTTTGAGAAAATAAGTTAACAAGTGGCATGTTAATATATTTTGAAATTTATTTTTGTAAATAAGGAAAACTTAGAAACTTATTTTGTTAAAAACACTTTCTCTTCAAATTGAGAAATCTGAAAATCATATTTCAGTAAATTAAATCCCCTCAAAACAAAAGCATGTCAAAATCTGCAATTTCAAAACCAATTCTACAAATCTGCAAACCAAATTTCTTCAAATCTGGAGCTTAACATCTATATGAAGTCCAATTTAAAATCTGAGCTTTTAGATAATGGTCTGCATGCCATTTTTCAACTTCAAATTTGCAAGCAATCTTCATCAAAACAGAAGATCAACTTCTGTAATCAAATGGAAGCCTGAAGCATCATGCATTTCAAAATGCAGCTTCAAACAAAGTCCTGGAAATAGGAATCTGCACTTAAGTTTGTCTCTGCATCTTCATTAAATAGGTGAGTAAACTTCTTCTTTTAAAAACAGTTTTCTTTATAAAAAAAAATTAAAAATCAAACATAAACTACAGAGCTTATGTTTTCAACTGTTTTAAACCAAAACTGCTCTGTTATTTATTTTATATTTTTTTGAGAACCTAAATGCAAAAGTTGGAATCCTATTGCATGTGTGAACTTTAGCCTCTACTGATTGTTTTGAGATTGAATATGAATGTATGTTTATAAGTAGGATATTGCCTGCAGATTTGTCTTTGAGTAATTTTATATTTATTGCTATGTGGTTAATAACAGTTTTTCTGTTTCATTAGATAAATTGATAACTTCCTGTTCAATGGAAATTTGACAATGATCACTGAAGGAAATTGGTTAATAACATTATATTCTTGGTTTTAAAAATAGTTTAAGACAGTATTGTTTAACAAATGGACTGTAAAAGTTAAGATTACAGTTTAAATAAACTGCTGGAAAGAAATCATTTCTGTTTTAAAACAGAAGTAGAAAATTTGATGTATATTGTAGGTTAGTGAATTTGGGAAGGGTTAAGATGGATACTGTAGTGGATTTAGGATGTTATGATGTATCATGCCAGTGGTGTATTGATGAGAGGTTGGAGTGGATTAGGTGATGGATAATCAGAGAGAGGGGATTGGGTTTTCCAGGTTTCAAACTTAGTATTGCAGTGATGAAGTTTGGATTCTGCACATGCTTCTATAATGTATCAAATGGAGTAGGGTTTTGGGAATTTGTAGAAGAAATGTTGGTGATGATGATCAGAGAGTGAGAGTCAGGTGAATTGGTTTCCAGGTTGATTTAGTTGCATGTTGAACTCAGGTGACAGATTAGTAGTGTGCAAGGTTTTGACCCGAAGTGGAACTCGGGTGAAAATGTTTTTGACTCGGAGCAGAAGGTTTTAGAACTCGAAGTAGTAGATGGGGTAGCTCGGGTTTATGTGCAGGGTTTTTAAATCCAGAGAGTTGCAGTTTTTTTTTAGAAATTTGAATTGAATTCAAATTCTAGTGTAGGGTTGATTTAAGTATGGATTGAACTAAATCTAAATAGAGTTTGAATTCATAGTTTTTAAAGGTAAATCTTAAACTTAAACAGGATTTAAAACTCTGTTTTAAATCAAGAATTTAAAACAGTTGCAGGTTTAAATCCAGAAAGAATTTACAGTTTTAATTTTAATAGAATTCATATGTTAAGTTGGAACTTGGATTTAAGTATGAATTGGAATTGAATCCAAATAAAGTTCTGAGTTCAAAGTTTTAAAGATGAAAATTTTAAATTTGAACAAAGTTTTAAATTCTGTTTAAATCAAGAAATTTTTAAAAATGTTTCAGTTTTATAACAGAGAGTTGCAGTTTTTAATGTTTAATGAAATTCATGTTTTAAGTTGTAATTTATTTAAATGCAAGTTAAGTTTGAATTCAAATAGAGTTTGGAATTCAAAGTTTTCAAAAATGAAATATGTTAAATTTAAACTAGTTTTAAATTTGGTTCTAAATAAATATTAAAACAGTTGCAGGTTTATTGAACCTGTATTTTTGCAGTTTTAAAGTATTAAATAAAATTCATATTTTAAAGATTTTAAATTAAATCAAATGCAAGATTTAGCTGAATTCAAATGAATTTTGAATTCAAAGTTTTTAATTCTGTTTTTAATCTAGATTTAAACTGTTTCAGGTTTAAGCCTGAGAAATTTACAGTTTTAAACTTTTTGAATAAATTCATATTTTAAGGTTGCAACATGATACAGGTGTAACTTGAATTTGAATTCAAATGTTATTTGAATTCAAAGTTTTTTAAAAAATGAAAATCTTAAATTTAAATAAGATTTAAGTTCAATTTTAAATTAAGTTTAAACACAGTTTCAAGTATTATTTTTTAAAAACCAGAATTAGATTTAAATAGTTTTGTAAGTTTTAGAAGTATGATCAAATTTAAATATTTTCAAATTTGATTTAAATTGGTTTGAAATCAAATTAAAAACAGTTTCAAATTTACTATGAAACCCAGTTTTGATTTCAAACAAGTTTATTAATTTAAAGAAGATTGAATGAACATATTTCAATGATAACATAGATTTGAAAATAAAACTTGATCTCAAATAAGTTTAAACTTGATAGAATTTAGTTCCTTTAGAATTTGAAGGTATTTGAATTAAAATATGAAGTGTTAATTTAGATTTTTGTTTAAATGGTTAAACATTTTAAAATATCAAATTTTTAAAATGGAATTTGAATTTGAATTTAGAAATGTATTGTTTTAATACATTTTGAATGTAAAGGAGTTATTTGATTAGTAATTAGAATATTTTGAAAATATTTAAGATAATTAAGAATTTACTTAATTATCTGATTTGAAATAATGATTTAGATTAATTTTAATTAGAAATGATTTATTAATCTGATCCAGATTTCTTAAGTATGTAATTAATGAAATGTGTTAAATAATAATGATGATAATTATCTAAGGATAATTTAGTAATTAATTAAGGAAATTAATTTTGGGTAATTAATTAGATTAATTGATTGAATCTAATTAATTGTAATTTGTTAAGTAATTAAGTAATTAATTACTTATTGTAATTTATTTTGGATTGTGATTTATTTTAGTTAATTAATTTAGTTTAATTAATTTTAATAAATCATTTGATGATTTTATGAATGTAATTACTTAATGTAATTAAGGGAGCAGGATTACTTGATGAAGTAATAATGTTAATTACTGGAATGTATTTAGTAATTTGGATAATTACTTTTGGAATTAATTAAGGAATTAATTAATGATTAATGATTTGTTAATTAATTTATAAACAAGTAATTAAAGATAGTTAATTACTTAATTGGATATTAATCAAGATGATTAATAATTAGATTAATTATTAAATGTAATTAATTTTAATTAAGTAATTTATTTAAACATTAGAGATCATTAATTATTTTAATTAATGATGTAATTAATGATTGTTTAATTAAATAATAATTAATTAGTTAAGTGATTAATTAATTGTAATTAATTAAGGATAAATATAATTAATTATAATTAATTAATAAATGAGTAATTAAATGTTAATTACTTATGATTAAGGTTAATTAATTGAGGACTAATTACTTAGTGGATAATTAATTAACTAGGTTAATTAATTAATGGATGTAAGCAGGATTTAAATGTATTAGTTAATTTAATTTATTTTAAATTAATTAGAGATGATTGTAATTAATTTAATTCATTTTAAATTAATTATAATTGATGGGTAAATCATAGCTTATGGATGATATTGATTGAATGATTGTGATCTCAGTAATGAGATAAGTTGTATTTGTATGATATGAATGTATGGTTTAAGTATGATAGTTTGTGATGGATTGTTTGGTTGTGATGATTATCTGTTTATGGATGATACAGATTATCTGTTATGATATGAATGTGCTTATCCATTGTTAGATGTAGTTTACCTATTTCTGTAAAGTAGGTAGTAATGAGATAAGTTAATTGTTTAAAACCCTTAAGTACAACTTGGACATTAAAATGGCGTTTGGTTTCGATGAGACCGGGATCGGGTTTCCATATTTGGATATCCGAAAACCACATCGATTCCAATTAAACGTTAGGTCGTTAATCCAAGTGGAGCAAGTGAAGACTCGAGGTGTAAGGGCTATACGTCAGTATAACTCTGTGGGTGATTCCGTAATGAGTTTGACGGAATAGTGCTTATAGATTCGAGATGGTGAATCTGAGTGCAAGGGCTATGGTCGTTGACTCTGAGGGTGATTCCAAAATGAGTGCAACGAGATAGTGCCTTCGGTTTCGTTCGAACCCGGAACGAACTTGTATGGATTGAATGCTTTCAGCACATCGTCAGGCGGACGATGAGCATTCTAAGATGATTGGTCCTATAAAGGTAATCGCAGCCTCAAGCCTCATCAACCGGGAATGGCTAAAACAGGGGAGGTGCAGCAAAGCTTCGTGGGTAGCCCCCACTTGAGAGCAAGATTTACTCCTGTCTAGAGGTCCCTTTATATTTCGGCTGTGTGGCAGTTGGTGACGACCAATCTGCGGAGTGGTCTTGTTCGGAACTGTTCAGTAAGGAACGGGTCCGGCTTTGTGTTGCAGGGGAGTTAGGGTGGCTCCTCGGTACGGTGATCTAGGCCACGTACTGTGACGGGCGGTACCCCAGTAGCCCTGCCATTGATGGAATCCATAATCCAATAAGTGCCTGTACGGTTTTGATTGTGCCCAACTATGTTGGAACGTGAGATGCAAGCATTCCAGCTATTTCTGTATTTTATTTTGAAAACCCTAGACACTATTATAATATCACTGGATTTCCTATCAAATGTTTTGGTTAGCGTAAGGTAAAAACTTTTCCATGTTTATGTGTGGGAAGTCTTACGTGATACCTTTTGTTTTCAAAGGTTTTTCTAAAGTTAAGCAATCTTAAACCGTTTACTCACACCAGACCCCTGTCTGACCCGAGTGTTTATTTTCTGTTTTATTAAACTCTTGGGTACTCATATTCTATATGAGTAGTCAAGTGATTCAGGTTATCTCTTGACGAATTCTGGAGGAGCTTTGGAGCAGGAGGCTTCAGCGTGTAGATATATGGTTAGAGTTTCCGCTGTGTTGTTTCTGTATGATATCTTGTATTGTATTAGACAGAAATGTTATAACTGTCTAATTTGAGATGTTTAGTTGTGTACTCTGATGTATATGATACTCTGTATATGTTCTATATTATATTTAAATCGTTCCGCTGTGAGATTCTGATGTGTTGTTTTCTCTTTCTTCTCTTTCTTTTCTTCTTCTATCCCTTTCTTTCTTCTTAACGATGCAACTTTCTGGAGTATGGAAGTTGGGTCGTTACAAGGTGGTATCAGAGCATTAGGTTGAGCGAATGCCTAAGCTCTGGAATGGTGTCTTTCTTGAGAGAGCATTAGGTTGAGTGAATACCTAGGCTCTGTAGTGGTGTTTTCTTGAGAGAGCATATTTGTAATTTTGAATATATATCTATATATATATATATTTATTTATTTCTACCTATTAGATTGGGTTACCTGTTCAGGTTTTCCAATATAAGTAATAAAGGTAGATAGGGTAGTGGTTTGTGAAACACAACTACCAATGGTTGGAGTTTGAGTGTTTGAGATTGCAAGTGGTCTGCTAGGGCAGTGTTGGGCATCTTGAGTAGTTCTGCAGTTTGGTGTGAAGGATTTCAACGATCTCCGAAGGAAATCTTTTCAAGATCCGGAGTATATTTTTGGATTGTAAGCTGGATTTCACTCGTGTGAGTGGTTTTTCTTGAGTTTGGATTTGTTGGGAGTTCTGAAGCCAGCAAGGGTATCTTGGCAACCTTAGGAAGGAGTTCGGTCTGCTTTTGAGTTGAGACTCAGTTTGGCAAAAAGTTTTGAGCTTGGTTTGGGAGCGAGTTTCCTGAGAGATATCTGTCTATCTGGAATGCTCTATTGTGAAAAGGCTGGTGTAGCTTTGAGGTTCGATGAGCTTTTGGATAAGGAAGTTTTGGCAGCAGTAGCAGCAGTGAGTGGCCTGTTCTTCGGTGGTTTAGGAGTCTCTGTGATTCTTCTGTCAGTAGTCTGGACTTATGGTGGAGCATGTCCATTTCTTCTGGAAGCTCAGTTGGGAGTGATGTTAGTGGTTAAGAGGTGGACCACTAGTTTCTTCTTTTGAAGGTTTTAGCTGTTCTGATTGTTGCAGTGAGAATGATTTCTTGGGATCTGAACTAGGTGGAATCGCAAAAGTGACTTGCGATGGTTTGAAAGTTTTTAAGTAATCTTTGTTTGGATTGAAGCATCTCTAGAGGATGTTAGAGTTATTGAAGTGGTTTGAGATTTTATAGAATTTGATGAATAATGTTTCCGGAGTGAGTTGATCAAGTTTATACTTGCGATCATCAACAGCATTCTCAAATCAGAGTGGTGCAGTGGAAGCATGGTGGCAGCTATTCTAGAATAGAAGCAGCACCGATTTATTGAGAATTTGAGTTTTGTGTGGTAGTTTGGATTGATCTAGAAGGTTGAGGAAGCCCAGGATCGACAGGAAAGATTTGTGGATAAAATATTGGATCTTTCTGTATTCTTTGTAGGGTTAAGTGTATGGTTTATCACTGATTTTAAAATCAGTAGTTTTGGGAGGTTTGGAAGTTGACCTGGATTTGTCTGTAGTCCTGTATCCTGTTTAGATTTGTAAATCTAGATATATATAGGAGCTCTAGATCTGAGTGGTTTAGTTAGTTTAGATTCTGTAGGGCGAGTGTCCCGGTGTTGGTACCTGGGAAACTCTAGGGAATTCTTATACAGAATTTTTGTCTGGATAATTAGAATTGTTTGTTTGAATTGGTTGCTATGATTGCTAGTTTTGGTTGATAGTATATGATTGCTCTTTTAAAATTTAAAATCTGTATAGAATTATTAAATTACCTTTGCTTTTAAATTTCGGGGACGAAATTCTTTTAAGGGGGGAGGAATGTGATGTCCCGGAAATTTAGGCAATAATTATTTAATAATTTCATTGATAATTGTTGTAAAATGTGAAATATTATTTTAATAACTTAATTCAAACAGAAAATCTCTTTTGAAAATTTATAATTAATTAATTTGTTAAATGGTATTCTTTTCAAAGATTAAAAATATTTTATTTATAATGTATAAATGTTTATACATTGTAAATAGAGATTTGGTTTTAATTCTAAATTTATATTTAATAAAGAATATTTTCTAATTATTATATAAATGTAAATTTGTAAATTGATTTAAATTAGTAAGTAAGTATTTATTTGTTTAAAGAATAAATATAGTTTAATTCTATTTTATATTAAAATGAGTTTTGTTTATTTTTACAAAATTGTTTTCTTTGAATAGATTTAATTCATTGTTTAAGTATAACATTGATAAAATGGAACTCTACTTTTCTTTTCTTTTAAAATTCATCTTTTCTTTTGAAATTTAGTTTCATAAAGAATGTTATTTTAAAAATATATTTAAACAAACATTTTAATGTAAGTGTATAGTTTTATAAAAAAGTTTATATGTATTTTTTTTAAAGGCTAGTGTTAATAAATCATAAATTAGAAATGGTTGAGATAAATTTAAATACATATATAAATTTAAAATTGCTTTTAAACATTGATATACATGTGTTAAGTTCTTAAACTATAAAGAAGACACTTGTTAAAGTTTGAGAAAATAAGTTAACAAGTGGCATGTTAATATATTTTGAAATTTATTTTTGTAAATAAGGAAAACTTAGAAACTTATTTTGTTAAAAACACTTTCTCTTCAAATTGAGAAATCTGAAAATCATATTTCAGTAAATTAAATCCCCTCAAAACAAAAGCATGTCAAAATCTGCAATTTCAAAACCAATTCTACAAATCTGCAAACCAAATTTCTTCAAATCTGGAGCTTAACATCTATATGAAGTCCAATTTAAAATCTGAGCTTTTAGATAATGGTCTGCATGCCATTTTTCAACTTCAAATTTGCAAGCAATCTTCATCAAAACAGAAGATCAACTTCTGTAATCAAATGGAAGCCTGAAGCATCATGCATTTCAAAATGCAGCTTCAAACAAAGTCCTGGAAATAGGAATCTGCACTTAAGTTTGTCTCTGCATCTTCATTAAATAGGTGAGTAAACTTCTTCTTTTAAAAACAGTTTTCTTTATAAAAAAAAATTAAAAATCAAACATAAACTACAGAGCTTATGTTTTCAACTGTTTTAAACCAAAACTGCTCTGTTATTTATTTTATATTTTTTTGAGAACCTAAATGCAAAAGTTGGAATCCTATTGCATGTGTGAACTTTAGCCTCTACTGATTGTTTTGAGATTGAATATGAATGTATGTTTATAAGTAGGATATTGCCTGCAGATTTGTCTTTGAGTAATTTTATATTTATTGCTATGTGGTTAATAACAGTTTTTCTGTTTCATTAGATAAATTGATAACTTCCTGTTCAATGGAAATTTGACAATGATCACTGAAGGAAATTGGTTAATAACATTATATTCTTGGTTTTAAAAATAGTTTAAGACAGTATTGTTTAACAAATGGACTGTAAAAGTTAAGATTACAGTTTAAATAAACTGCTGGAAAGAAATCATTTCTGTTTTAAAACAGAAGTAGAAAATTTGATGTATATTGTAGGTTAGTGAATTTGGGAAGGGTTAAGATGGATACTGTAGTGGATTTAGGATGTTATGATGTATCATGCCAGTGGTGTATTGATGAGAGGTTGGAGTGGATTAGGTGATGGATAATCAGAGAGAGGGGATTGGGTTTTCCAGGTTTCAAACTTAGTATTGCAGTGATGAAGTTTGGATTCTGCACATGCTTCTATAATGTATCAAATGGAGTAGGGTTTTGGGAATTTGTAGAAGAAATGTTGGTGATGATGATCAGAGAGTGAGAGTCAGGTGAATTGGTTTCCAGGTTGATTTAGTTGCATGTTGAACTCAGGTGACAGATTAGTAGTGTGCAAGGTTTTGACCCGAAGTGGAACTCGGGTGAAAATGTTTTTGACTCGGAGCAGAAGGTTTTAGAACTCGAAGTAGTAGATGGGGTAGCTCGGGTTTATGTGCAGGGTTTTTAAATCCAGAGAGTTGCAGTTTTTTTTTAGAAATTTGAATTGAATTCAAATTCTAGTGTAGGGTTGATTTAAGTATGGATTGAACTAAATCTAAATAGAGTTTGAATTCATAGTTTTTAAAGGTAAATCTTAAACTTAAACAGGATTTAAAACTCTGTTTTAAATCAAGAATTTAAAACAGTTGCAGGTTTAAATCCAGAAAGAATTTACAGTTTTAATTTTAATAGAATTCATATGTTAAGTTGGAACTTGGATTTAAGTATGAATTGGAATTGAATCCAAATAAAGTTCTGAGTTCAAAGTTTTAAAGATGAAAATTTTAAATTTGAACAAAGTTTTAAATTCTGTTTAAATCAAGAAATTTTTAAAAATGTTTCAGTTTTATAACAGAGAGTTGCAGTTTTTAATGTTTAATGAAATTCATGTTTTAAGTTGTAATTTATTTAAATGCAAGTTAAGTTTGAATTCAAATAGAGTTTGGAATTCAAAGTTTTCAAAAATGAAATATGTTAAATTTAAACTAGTTTTAAATTTGGTTCTAAATAAATATTAAAACAGTTGCAGGTTTATTGAACCTGTATTTTTGCAGTTTTAAAGTATTAAATAAAATTCATATTTTAAAGATTTTAAATTAAATCAAATGCAAGATTTAGCTGAATTCAAATGAATTTTGAATTCAAAGTTTTTAATTCTGTTTTTAATCTAGATTTAAACTGTTTCAGGTTTAAGCCTGAGAAATTTACAGTTTTAAACTTTTTGAATAAATTCATATTTTAAGGTTGCAACATGATACAGGTGTAACTTGAATTTGAATTCAAATGTTATTTGAATTCAAAGTTTTTTAAAAAATGAAAATCTTAAATTTAAATAAGATTTAAGTTCAATTTTAAATTAAGTTTAAACACAGTTTCAAGTATTATTTTTTAAAAACCAGAATTAGATTTAAATAGTTTTGTAAGTTTTAGAAGTATGATCAAATTTAAATATTTTCAAATTTGATTTAAATTGGTTTGAAATCAAATTAAAAACAGTTTCAAATTTACTATGAAACCCAGTTTTGATTTCAAACAAGTTTATTAATTTAAAGAAGATTGAATGAACATATTTCAATGATAACATAGATTTGAAAATAAAACTTGATCTCAAATAAGTTTAAACTTGATAGAATTTAGTTCCTTTAGAATTTGAAGGTATTTGAATTAAAATATGAAGTGTTAATTTAGATTTTTGTTTAAATGGTTAAACATTTTAAAATATCAAATTTTTAAAATGGAATTTGAATTTGAATTTAGAAATGTATTGTTTTAATACATTTTGAATGTAAAGGAGTTATTTGATTAGTAATTAGAATATTTTGAAAATATTTAAGATAATTAAGAATTTACTTAATTATCTGATTTGAAATAATGATTTAGATTAATTTTAATTAGAAATGATTTATTAATCTGATCCAGATTTCTTAAGTATGTAATTAATGAAATGTGTTAAATAATAATGATGATAATTATCTAAGGATAATTTAGTAATTAATTAAGGAAATTAATTTTGGGTAATTAATTAGATTAATTGATTGAATCTAATTAATTGTAATTTGTTAAGTAATTAAGTAATTAATTACTTATTGTAATTTATTTTGGATTGTGATTTATTTTAGTTAATTAATTTAGTTTAATTAATTTTAATAAATCATTTGATGATTTTATGAATGTAATTACTTAATGTAATTAAGGGAGCAGGATTACTTGATGAAGTAATAATGTTAATTACTGGAATGTATTTAGTAATTTGGATAATTACTTTTGGAATTAATTAAGGAATTAATTAATGATTAATGATTTGTTAATTAATTTATAAACAAGTAATTAAAGATAGTTAATTACTTAATTGGATATTAATCAAGATGATTAATAATTAGATTAATTATTAAATGTAATTAATTTTAATTAAGTAATTTATTTAAACATTAGAGATCATTAATTATTTTAATTAATGATGTAATTAATGATTGTTTAATTAAATAATAATTAATTAGTTAAGTGATTAATTAATTGTAATTAATTAAGGATAAATATAATTAATTATAATTAATTAATAAATGAGTAATTAAATGTTAATTACTTATGATTAAGGTTAATTAATTGAGGACTAATTACTTAGTGGATAATTAATTAACTAGGTTAATTAATTAATGGATGTAAGCAGGATTTAAATGTATTAGTTAATTTAATTTATTTTAAATTAATTAGAGATGATTGTAATTAATTTAATTCATTTTAAATTAATTATAATTGATGGGTAAATCATAGCTTATGGATGATATTGATTGAATGATTGTGATCTCAGTAATGAGATAAGTTGTATTTGTATGATATGAATGTATGGTTTAAGTATGATAGTTTGTGATGGATTGTTTGGTTGTGATGATTATCTGTTTATGGATGATACAGATTATCTGTTATGATATGAATGTGCTTATCCATTGTTAGATGTAGTTTACCTATTTCTGTAAAGTAGGTAGTAATGAGATAAGTTAATTGTTTAAAACCCTTAAGTACAACTTGGACATTAAAATGGCGTTTGGTTTCGATGAGACCGGGATCGGGTTTCCATATTTGGATATCCGAAAACCACATCGATTCCAATTAAACGTTAGGTCGTTAATCCAAGTGGAGCAAGTGAAGACTCGAGGTGTAAGGGCTATACGTCAGTATAACTCTGTGGGTGATTCCGTAATGAGTTTGACGGAATAGTGCTTATAGATTCGAGATGGTGAATCTGAGTGCAAGGGCTATGGTCGTTGACTCTGAGGGTGATTCCAAAATGAGTGCAACGAGATAGTGCCTTCGGTTTCGTTCGAACCCGGAACGAACTTGTATGGATTGAATGCTTTCAGCACATCGTCAGGCGGACGATGAGCATTCTAAGATGATTGGTCCTATAAAGGTAATCGCAGCCTCAAGCCTCATCAACCGGGAATGGCTAAAACAGGGGAGGTGCAGCAAAGCTTCGTGGGTAGCCCCCACTTGAGAGCAAGATTTACTCCTGTCTAGAGGTCCCTTTATATTTCGGCTGTGTGGCAGTTGGTGACGACCAATCTGCGGAGTGGTCTTGTTCGGAACTGTTCAGTAAGGAACGGGTCCGGCTTTGTGTTGCAGGGGAGTTAGGGTGGCTCCTCGGTACGGTGATCTAGGCCACGTACTGTGACGGGCGGTACCCCAGTAGCCCTGCCATTGATGGAATCCATAATCCAATAAGTGCCTGTACGGTTTTGATTGTGCCCAACTATGTTGGAACGTGAGATGCAAGCATTCCAGCTATTTCTGTATTTTATTTTGAAAACCCTAGACACTATTATAATATCACTGGATTTCCTATCAAATGTTTTGGTTAGCGTAAGGTAAAAACTTTTCCATGTTTATGTGTGGGAAGTCTTACGTGATACCTTTTGTTTTCAAAGGTTTTTCTAAAGTTAAGCAATCTTAAACCGTTTACTCACACCAGACCCCTGTCTGACCCGAGTGTTTATTTTCTGTTTTATTAAACTCTTGGGTACTCATATTCTATATGAGTAGTCAAGTGATTCAGGTTATCTCTTGACGAATTCTGGAGGAGCTTTGGAGCAGGAGGCTTCAGCGTGTAGATATATGGTTAGAGTTTCCGCTGTGTTGTTTCTGTATGATATCTTGTATTGTATTAGACAGAAATGTTATAACTGTCTAATTTGAGATGTTTAGTTGTGTACTCTGATGTATATGATACTCTGTATATGTTCTATATTATATTTAAATCGTTCCGCTGTGAGATTCTGATGTGTTGTTTTCTCTTTCTTCTCTTTCTTTTCTTCTTCTATCCCTTTCTTTCTTCTTAACGATGCAACTTTCTGGAGTATGGAAGTTGGGTCGTTACAAGGTGGTATCAGAGCATTAGGTTGAGCGAATGCCTAAGCTCTGGAATGGTGTCTTTCTTGAGAGAGCATTAGGTTGAGTGAATACCTAGGCTCTGTAGTGGTGTTTTCTTGAGAGAGCATATTTGTAATTTTGAATATATATCTATATATATATATATTTATTTATTTCTACCTATTAGATTGGGTTACCTGTTCAGGTTTTCCAATATAAGTAATAAAGGTAGATAGGGTAGTGGTTTGTGAAACACAACTACCAATGGTTGGAGTTTGAGTGTTTGAGATTGCAAGTGGTCTGCTAGGGCAGTGTTGGGCATCTTGAGTAGTTCTGCAGTTTGGTGTGAAGGATTTCAACGATCTCCGAAGGAAATCTTTTCAAGATCCGGAGTATATTTTTGGATTGTAAGCTGGATTTCACTCGTGTGAGTGGTTTTTCTTGAGTTTGGATTTGTTGGGAGTTCTGAAGCCAGCAAGGGTATCTTGGCAACCTTAGGAAGGAGTTCGGTCTGCTTTTGAGTTGAGACTCAGTTTGGCAAAAAGTTTTGAGCTTGGTTTGGGAGCGAGTTTCCTGAGAGATATCTGTCTATCTGGAATGCTCTATTGTGAAAAGGCTGGTGTAGCTTTGAGGTTCGATGAGCTTTTGGATAAGGAAGTTTTGGCAGCAGTAGCAGCAGTGAGTGGCCTGTTCTTCGGTGGTTTAGGAGTCTCTGTGATTCTTCTGTCAGTAGTCTGGACTTATGGTGGAGCATGTCCATTTCTTCTGGAAGCTCAGTTGGGAGTGATGTTAGTGGTTAAGAGGTGGACCACTAGTTTCTTCTTTTGAAGGTTTTAGCTGTTCTGATTATTGCAGTGAGAATGATTTCTTGGGATCTGAACTAGGTGGAATCGCAAAAGTGACTTGCGATGGTTTGAAAGTTTTTAAGTAATCTTTGTTTGGATTGAAGCATCTCTAGAGGATGTTAGAGTTATTGAAGTGGTTTGAGATTTTATAGAATTTGATGAATAATGTTTCCGGAGTGAGTTGATCAAGTTTATACTTGCGATCATCAACAGCATTCTCAAATCAGAGTGGTGCAGTGGAAGCATGGTGGCAGCTATTCTAGAATAGAAGCAGCACCGATTTATTGAGAATTTGAGTTTTGTGTGGTAGTTTGGATTGATCTAGAAGGTTGAGGAAGCCCAGGATCGACAGGAAAGATTTGTGGATAAAATATTGGATCTTTCTGTATTCTTTGTAGGGTTAAGTGTATGGTTTATCACTGATTTTAAAATCAGTAGTTTTGGGAGGTTTGGAAGTTGACCTGGATTTGTCTGTAGTCCTGTATCCTGTTTAGATTTGTAAATCTAGATATATATAGGAGCTCTAGATCTGAGTGGTTTAGTTAGTTTAGATTCTGTAGGGCGAGTGTCCCGGTGTTGGTACCTGGGAAACTCTAGGGAATTCTTATACAGAATTTTTGTCTGGATAATTAGAATTGTTTGTTTGAATTGGTTGCTATGATTGCTAGTTTTGGTTGATAGTATATGATTGCTCTTTTAAAATTTAAAATCTGTATAGAATTATTAAATTACCTTTGCTTTTAAATTTCGGGGACGAAATTCTTTTAAGGGGGGAGGAATGTGATGTCCCGGAAATTTAGGCAATAATTATTTAATAATTTCATTGATAATTGTTGTAAAATGTGAAATATTATTTTAATAACTTAATTCAAACAGAAAATCTCTTTTGAAAATTTATAATTAATTAATTTGTTAAATGGTATTCTTTTCAAAGATTAAAAATATTTTATTTATAATGTATAAATGTTTATACATTGTAAATAGAGATTTGGTTTTAATTCTAAATTTATATTTAATAAAGAATATTTTCTAATTATTATATAAATGTAAATTTGTAAATTGATTTAAATTAGTAAGTAAGTATTTATTTGTTTAAAGAATAAATATAGTTTAATTCTATTTTATATTAAAATGAGTTTTGTTTATTTTTACAAAATTGTTTTCTTTGAATAGATTTAATTCATTGTTTAAGTATAACATTGATAAAATGGAACTCTACTTTTCTTTTCTTTTAAAATTCATCTTTTCTTTTGAAATTTAGTTTCATAAAGAATGTTATTTTAAAAATATATTTAAACAAACATTTTAATGTAAGTGTATAGTTTTATAAAAAAGTTTATATGTATTTTTTTTAAAGGCTAGTGTTAATAAATCATAAATTAGAAATGGTTGAGATAAATTTAAATACATATATAAATTTAAAATTGCTTTTAAACATTGATATACATGTGTTAAGTTCTTAAACTATAAAGAAGACACTTGTTAAAGTTTGAGAAAATAAGTTAACAAGTGGCATGTTAATATATTTTGAAATTTATTTTTGTAAATAAGGAAAACTTAGAAACTTATTTTGTTAAAAACACTTTCTCTTCAAATTGAGAAATCTGAAAATCATATTTCAGTAAATTAAATCCCCTCAAAACAAAAGCATGTCAAAATCTGCAATTTCAAAACCAATTCTACAAATCTGCAAACCAAATTTCTTCAAATCTGGAGCTTAACATCTATATGAAGTCCAATTTAAAATCTGAGCTTTTAGATAATGGTCTGCATGCCATTTTTCAACTTCAAATTTGCAAGCAATCTTCATCAAAACAGAAGATCAACTTCTGTAATCAAATGGAAGCCTGAAGCATCATGCATTTCAAAATGCAGCTTCAAACAAAGTCCTGGAAATAGGAATCTGCACTTAAGTTTGTCTCTGCATCTTCATTAAATAGGTGAGTAAACTTCTTCTTTTAAAAACAGTTTTCTTTATAAAAAAAAATTAAAAATCAAACATAAACTACAGAGCTTATGTTTTCAACTGTTTTAAACCAAAACTGCTCTGTTATTTATTTTATATTTTTTTGAGAACCTAAATGCAAAAGTTGGAATCCTATTGCATGTGTGAACTTTAGCCTCTACTGATTGTTTTGAGATTGAATATGAATGTATGTTTATAAGTAGGATATTGCCTGCAGATTTGTCTTTGAGTAATTTTATATTTATTGCTATGTGGTTAATAACAGTTTTTCTGTTTCATTAGATAAATTGATAACTTCCTGTTCAATGGAAATTTGACAATGATCACTGAAGGAAATTGGTTAATAACATTATATTCTTGGTTTTAAAAATAGTTTAAGACAGTATTGTTTAACAAATGGACTGTAAAAGTTAAGATTACAGTTTAAATAAACTGCTGGAAAGAAATCATTTCTGTTTTAAAACAGAAGTAGAAAATTTGATGTATATTGTAGGTTAGTGAATTTGGGAAGGGTTAAGATGGATACTGTAGTGGATTTAGGATGTTATGATGTATCATGCCAGTGGTGTATTGATGAGAGGTTGGAGTGGATTAGGTGATGGATAATCAGAGAGAGGGGATTGGGTTTTCCAGGTTTCAAACTTAGTATTGCAGTGATGAAGTTTGGATTCTGCACATGCTTCTATAATGTATCAAATGGAGTAGGGTTTTGGGAATTTGTAGAAGAAATGTTGGTGATGATGATCAGAGAGTGAGAGTCAGGTGAATTGGTTTCCAGGTTGATTTAGTTGCATGTTGAACTCAGGTGACAGATTAGTAGTGTGCAAGGTTTTGACCCGAAGTGGAACTCGGGTGAAAATGTTTTTGACTCGGAGCAGAAGGTTTTAGAACTCGAAGTAGTAGATGGGGTAGCTCGGGTTTATGTGCAGGGTTTTTAAATCCAGAGAGTTGCAGTTTTTTTTTAGAAATTTGAATTGAATTCAAATTCTAGTGTAGGGTTGATTTAAGTATGGATTGAACTAAATCTAAATAGAGTTTGAATTCATAGTTTTTAAAGGTAAATCTTAAACTTAAACAGGATTTAAAACTCTGTTTTAAATCAAGAATTTAAAACAGTTGCAGGTTTAAATCCAGAAAGAATTTACAGTTTTAATTTTAATAGAATTCATATGTTAAGTTGGAACTTGGATTTAAGTATGAATTGGAATTGAATCCAAATAAAGTTCTGAGTTCAAAGTTTTAAAGATGAAAATTTTAAATTTGAACAAAGTTTTAAATTCTGTTTAAATCAAGAAATTTTTAAAAATGTTTCAGTTTTATAACAGAGAGTTGCAGTTTTTAATGTTTAATGAAATTCATGTTTTAAGTTGTAATTTATTTAAATGCAAGTTAAGTTTGAATTCAAATAGAGTTTGGAATTCAAAGTTTTCAAAAATGAAATATGTTAAATTTAAACTAGTTTTAAATTTGGTTCTAAATAAATATTAAAACAGTTGCAGGTTTATTGAACCTGTATTTTTGCAGTTTTAAAGTATTAAATAAAATTCATATTTTAAAGATTTTAAATTAAATCAAATGCAAGATTTAGCTGAATTCAAATGAATTTTGAATTCAAAGTTTTTAATTCTGTTTTTAATCTAGATTTAAACTGTTTCAGGTTTAAGCCTGAGAAATTTACAGTTTTAAACTTTTTGAATAAATTCATATTTTAAGGTTGCAACATGATACAGGTGTAACTTGAATTTGAATTCAAATGTTATTTGAATTCAAAGTTTTTTAAAAAATGAAAATCTTAAATTTAAATAAGATTTAAGTTCAATTTTAAATTAAGTTTAAACACAGTTTCAAGTATTATTTTTTAAAAACCAGAATTAGATTTAAATAGTTTTGTAAGTTTTAGAAGTATGATCAAATTTAAATATTTTCAAATTTGATTTAAATTGGTTTGAAATCAAATTAAAAACAGTTTCAAATTTACTATGAAACCCAGTTTTGATTTCAAACAAGTTTATTAATTTAAAGAAGATTGAATGAACATATTTCAATGATAACATAGATTTGAAAATAAAACTTGATCTCAAATAAGTTTAAACTTGATAGAATTTAGTTCCTTTAGAATTTGAAGGTATTTGAATTAAAATATGAAGTGTTAATTTAGATTTTTGTTTAAATGGTTAAACATTTTAAAATATCAAATTTTTAAAATGGAATTTGAATTTGAATTTAGAAATGTATTGTTTTAATACATTTTGAATGTAAAGGAGTTATTTGATTAGTAATTAGAATATTTTGAAAATATTTAAGATAATTAAGAATTTACTTAATTATCTGATTTGAAATAATGATTTAGATTAATTTTAATTAGAAATGATTTATTAATCTGATCCAGATTTCTTAAGTATGTAATTAATGAAATGTGTTAAATAATAATGATGATAATTATCTAAGGATAATTTAGTA
The DNA here is from genome assembly GCA_030765085.1 of Allium cepa. NCBI lineage: Eukaryota > Viridiplantae > Streptophyta > Magnoliopsida > Asparagales > Amaryllidaceae > Allium > Allium cepa. The sequence goes on from CM060937.1 coordinate 589,917,068, forward strand.
ATTAATTAAGGAAATTAATTTTGGGTAATTAATTAGATTAATTGATTGAATCTAATTAATTGTAATTTGTTTTTTTTGGAGAAGACAGCGGGGTTGACTGGACCCCTACCAGATTTTTATAAATAAGAAAAAAGAAGATAACAAACACACACACACAACAGAAGAAGGAAAACAAAATTGGAAGAGAAGAACAACAGAAAGCAAAGACCTACAAAAAAAAAAAAAAAAAAAAAAAAAAGAACCACAACAGAACAAAACCCCACAAATGCAAGACATAAACCCAAGCACAAGAAAAAGCATCAGGCTATCCCCACAAGTCATTTTGATGTGGGGAGAAACAATGACCAGAATCACGTAACCCACACTTTATCTCGTTCATCAATTTAATCCAAAAGCTCGAAGCTGACAATGCCACATTTTTGAAGCAACGCGTATTCCTCTCCAACCATACGTTGCGTATATAAACTTTTAGCACGTAGAACACTATATCCCATCTACTAGGTCGCCACCTAGTTGCTTTACGAAGGACATTCCAGTCAGCAGAGGAGATACCTTGAATATCAACGACTCCAGCTTTATTCATGACAGACATCCACATGTTAACAAGAAAGCTGCATTCAAAAAGAATGTGATCAACCGATTCAGGTGATGCATTGCAAAAGACACAGAGGTCATCCACGTTCATGCCTAGAGCAATAAGCTTATCCCTTGTCTTCATAGCTTTGTTAATAGCTCTCCAAAGAAACACATTATCAGAGGAAGTCGAATACGCAGTCCAAACAACTTTGACCCAAATGCAAGCAGGCAACTCGTCTACGTTAGCAATGTGATTGTAAACTAATCTGATGCTATGCGGTTTCCCACACCAGGAAAGAGCATGTTCATTTTCTATAATTACTTTGCGGTTAGCCAAGCTTCTCCACAGGGTGTTAACAGAATGATTACTAGTATTCGGAGCACACAACTTCTCATCAGTTATATAATTAATTGCCTTTGCCTTAGCACCAATACCGGATTGCTGCAAATCTTGAGCAGTCAACAGATTGGCTAAGATGCAACCATTTTTAACCCAAGGATCCTTCCAAAAGCTCACATTACTGTTAAGGGTTAAACTGAATTTAAGAATGGGAAGTAAAAGTGGCCTTATGCACATAATTTTCCGCCAAATCCAGCTACTACCCTGAGCAACCTCCATAGACCAGAAGTCATTTTCCTTTATATGATATCTCCATGTCCACCTCACCCATTGACTGTCCTTCTTCACTAATATGGCATTAACATGAGTGCTAATAGCAGCAATATTCCACTGTTTGATGTTAATGATACCAAGGCCACCTCTTCTTATCGGCTTTTCCAAGATTGAATATGAAACAGGTATTATTTTCCTATTGTGAATGGAACCAGTCCATAGGAATCTCATCATTGCAGCTCTGATCATGTGGAGAAGCTTGGATGGGAGAATGTAACTTCTTGCCCAATAAACAGTCAAAGAAAAACAAACAGCTTTAATCAACACAAGACGCCCAGCGAAGGATAGAAGTTTAGTTGTCCAATACGACAACCGTCTTGTGATTCTCTCAAAAAGAGGAAGGCAAGCAGATTTGGAGATTCTAGACGTACACAAAGGAAGACCCAGATAAGTCATGCTATTAGACATTGGTTGCAAACCAGAAAGATCCTCAATTCTGTTCCTCTCATTGCTGCATAAACCAGCAATCAGAATATGGGATTTGGAAGTGTTCAGTTTGAGGCCAGTGGCTCTGTGGAACCTGTTCAATATATCGTGGATATGCTGAATGGACTGTTCAGACGGCTTCGTGAAGATCATTATATCATCGGCAAAAAATAGGGATGAAATGCAAAGGTACTGACATTTCGGATGGTATGCAACACTTTTGTCTTCATACTTGGAGGAAAGCATGCAGGTGAGAGCCTCCATAACAATGATAAACAAATAAGAAGAAATTGGGTCCCCTTGCCTCACACCTTGCTTCCCTCTGAAGTACCCATTAGATAACCCATTATAACTCAGAGAGTACGTAGGAGTGGAAATGCACACATACACCCAGGCGACGAACACCTTAGGAAATCGCATTACTGACATTATTCGAACAATAGAAGACCATTGCAAACTATCATAGGCTTTACTTAAGTCAAGCTTCATCATAGCACGTGGAGAAATCTGGCTTCTGCCATAGCCATTAATTAACTCATGAGCTAACAAAACATTGTCTAATATGTTTCTACCAGGAATGAAGGCAGCTTGATTGGGGGAAATTATTGTTGGCAGAACTTGAACAAGCCTAGCAGCAAGGATTTTAGATATGCATTTATAAACTATGTTGCAGCAAGAAATCGGTCTGAAGGAAGCAGCATTAATTGTGGGCTTAACCTTAGGTATAAGAACGAGGTTAGTTTCATTAACTTCCCTCAACATTTTAAATTTCTCAAAAAAGTTATGAACAGCTGCCAAAAAGTCATTTTGCACTATTTCCCAGCTATGCTTGAAAAAAACAGTGTTGAACCCATCTGGCCCTCCGCAGGCGGTCGATTTTAAGGAAAATAAAGCTTTTTTAATTTCATTATCAGTTACTTTGTCAACAAGCATGACCTTCATATCATTTTGTAACTTGGGTAGGGGAATATTATTGAGATCATCAAGATGAGGATTAAAGCTAGATCCGTTACCAAGCTGGTAAGTAAAGGAATGAAGGAGATAACTGTCTATCTCTCCAGCAGTAGTAAGAAGATTTCCTTCCTCATCCCAGAGAGTGGAGATATAGCTTCTAGCACGCTTGTCTTTGATTGAAGCATGGAAAAATTTAGTGTTTCTATCCCCTTCAGCGACCCACTTCTGATGTAACTGCTGCTTCCTCATACTAGCCTCAGTTTTAAGCGCTTCATTGAGCTGAAGAAAGAGATTGGATTCATTATTAGCAAGGATACAGTTGGTGGGATCTTCATTAAGCATATCTTGAGCAAGCTTCAGCTGAATTTTGATGTTATTGATTTGTTGAGTACCATCTCCATACTTTTTATGTGCCCATTGCTGTAGAGCTATCCTAGTTGCTTTCAACTTCCTGCATAGAACAAACATCGGGTTGCCATACACATTAATAGACCAAGATGATGATATAATATTATTATACTCAGGGTCAGAAACCCAAGCATTATAAAATTTAAAAGCTCTTTTTCCTCCATTAGCCATACAAGAAAGGGTAAGGATGATGGGGGAATGGTCAGACAAGATTGGGTGAGGCATGAAAGTCGAGAGGGAAGGCCAACTAGAGATAGCAGCAGCGTTACAAAAGGTATGGTCAATATTGGAGAAAGTACGAGCACCAGAACGGCTTCTGTTATTCCAAGAAAAGGGAACACCATTTCTAACAACAGGTTGTAGGTCAGCATCAGATATAGAAATGTTTAATGGGGCAATATCCCTAGGCAACAGTGGCAGACCACCAACCTTATCAGTTAGGTTCAAACAGCAGTTGAAGTCCCCTAGAACAATCCAAGGATGGGTGTTTTGTCGAAGTGAAGGGAGAATGTTGAGAAGAGGTTGCCTAGAGGCAACAGCATTGTGAGCATAGATAAAGGTTATATAGAAGGAAAGCTGGGAAGGCAGGAAGATAACATGGAAGTGCATCATTTGCATGGTGGAAAGAATGAGATTGAGGGAGAAAAAAGAAGGATCATGAACAACAAGGATTCGACCATAAGAGGCTTCATTCAAGTTGTGGTTGTATTCCCATAATGGGTTAATGTAGTTAGCTGCTCTGATGGATAAAGGAAGAGACAGCTTGGTTTCCAGGATGGCAAACATTTTGATATTATGGTCGTGAATGATTGTTTTAACATGGTCAAGCTTCTCAGAGTTATGGGCACCCCTTATATTCCAAGCAGCAATTTTGTTCAACATGAATAACTATAGAGAGAGATGGGTCACACCTGCCCTACTCCTTGTTGAAGGAGGATCAATTCTTGCTGATTTGAACTTAGCAGGGAGAGAGGGGGACTTTGTGGGTCTGGGGAGATCAGAGGGTGGATCAGCAGGGGGAGAGATCCATCCTGGTAGAGATCCGATGAAAGTGTAAGGGGAGGCAGTCGATGCAGGCAGAGATGGTAAAAGATTAGATGCAGAGAGAGGGAAAAGAGATAGGATGGAAGATTCAATGGTTTGCATGAATTCATGCTCATGACACTGCAAGGATTTTGCAGAGGCAGACACCTTTGCATGTGATACGTTGCTGCTTTTGCATGGTTGTACAGTAGAACTACAATACACCAAAACATTATCTTCAATACAAGTGGGAATGTTTTTCTTGTTTCCATTCACTCGAGATATGTCAGTTTTCTGTTTTAACTGGTCCGACTTTGCATTTAATGGCAATAAATCCGGTGAAATAAACTCACCTAACACATTTATACCATCCATATTTCCCTTAGAGTTCTCACCCACTTCAGGATAGCGCAAAGAGTTAAAAGGGTTATGGCACAAAATTGCTTCGGGTATATCATCAATTTGCACGGTATCTGCGCGAAGTAATTCTGGATCCTCAGTCGCCACAACTTCAGTATTATCCATTATATCATCTGGCTTGTCCTCCACAGCAATATTACCAATCACTGGAAGAGCAGTGGTAATTACCTTTCCATTTTCTTTATCGTCTACACACCTTTTATCATTGTCACTGGTCCTAACCTTCCTTTGTGGTACCCTTCTCCATCCACTCCTCCTTCCAAATTTCTCCTTATCTTCAACCTTAGAATTTTCCTTCTTGTTCTGTTTATCATTCATAATATCACCAGAATGTTCAAGCTTGGATGCTTCCTCATTCGTTCCACTAGATTTTCCCTGAATCATACAGTTCTGCATGTCATGACCAAATTCCTTACAAAAACTACAAATCTTTGGTTTCCACAAGTAATCAACCTTAACTAATTGAGTAGTTCCATCCAACAACTTAACTGCAAATGTCTCAGGTAACTCAAACATAGCAGTAACCTCAACCATACACTTAGCATACCCAATCCTCTCTAACTTTTCAGTTGCTTCATCCATACAGAGAAATTTTCCTAGTCTGGTTGCTAACCAATTAATGCCTAAATGTGACCAACAATAAAGGGGGATGTTGGACAACTTTAACCATACTGGAACAGTTTTAATGGTACTTACACTATTTCCAATGGTGGGATCCCATTCTTTAACTATAAACAATTTGTTCCTCATAATTATAGGATCTGACTGGATGATCTTCCTTCTATCCTCATCAGAGGATAGATTGAAGAGGAACAAATTACCATCAGACTTGACTTGAATAGAGCCTTTGAGTTTCCACACCCTCTTTAGATGATTCAAGACAACAAGGTAGGGCAGAGGTCTATCAAGGAAGAAACCGACAAGGTACTGCCCCCATACCTCATTACCAGCTTGAATGACCTCTGAAGGAGGAACAATGGCTTCCCCATCATAAATTAAAGGAAAATTCACAGGAGAGAATTTACCAGCATTGCGAGGCCTAGATTTGAAAAGAGAACACCAGGGTAAAGTTTGAGACGATGAAGTTGTCAACGAAGGGGAAGCAGAAAAGGATGAACGAGATGAACCTGAGACAAGAGATGGGGTTGGAAGGATAGGACGGGGTTCAACAGGACAAGATTGATTGACCGGTCGTGGAGGAAAAGGAGGGGGGTCAGGCGGTCGAAAGTAGAAAGACGGGACAGAAGAGATGCACGGACGGTACGAAGGGATGGAGGTGGAAGAGAGAAGCGGGAAAGAAGGAGAAAAAGGACGAGGGGGAGAGGCCATGGAGGAAAAGTATGTTCTACTCATACAATAGGAAGTTTTAATTGTAATTTGTTAAGTAATTAAGTAATTAATTACTTATTGTAATTTATTTTGGATTGTGATTTATTTTAGTTAATTAATTTAGTTTAATTAATTTTAATAAATCATTTGATGATTTTATGAATGTAATTACTTAATGTAATTAAGGGAGCAGGATTACTTGATGAAGTAATAATGTTAATTACTGGAATGTATTTAGTAATTTGGATAATTACTTTTGGAATTAATTAAGGAATTAATTAATGATTAATGATTTGTTAATTAATTTATAAACAAGTAATTAAAGATAGTTAATTACTTAATTGGATATTAATCAAGATGATTAATAATTAGATTAATTATTAAATGTAATTAATTTTAATTAAGTAATTTATTTAAACATTAGAGATCATTAATTATTTTAATTAATGATGTAATTAATGATTGTTTAATTAAATAATAATTAATTAGTTAAGTGATTAATTAATTGTAATTAATTAAGGATAAATATAATTAATTATAATTAATTAATAAATGAGTAATTAAATGTTAATTACTTATGATTAAGGTTAATTAATTGAGGACTAATTACTTAGTGGATAATTAATTAACTAGGTTAATTAATTAATGGATGTAAGCAGGATTTAAATGTATTAGTTAATTTAATTTATTTTAAATTAATTAGAGATGATTGTAATTAATTTAATTCATTTTAAATTAATTATAATTGATGGGTAAATCATAGCTTATGGATGATATTGATTGAATGATTGTGATCTCAGTAATGAGATAAGTTGTATTTGTATGATATGAATGTATGGTTTAAGTATGATAGTTTGTGATGGATTGTTTGGTTGTGATGATTATCTGTTTATGGATGATACAGATTATCTGTTATGATATGAATGTGCTTATCCATTGTTAGATGTAGTTTACCTATTTCTGTAAAGTAGGTAGTAATGAGATAAGTTAATTGTTTAAAACCCTTAAGTACAACTTGGACATTAAAATGGCGTTTGGTTTCGATGAGACCGGGATCGGGTTTCCATATTTGGATATCCGAAAACCACATCGATTCCAATTAAACGTTAGGTCGTTAATCCAAGTGGAGCAAGTGAAGACTCGAGGTGTAAGGGCTATACGTCAGTATAACTCTGTGGGTGATTCCGTAATGAGTTTGACGGAATAGTGCTTATAGATTCGAGATGGTGAATCTGAGTGCAAGGGCTATGGTCGTTGACTCTGAGGGTGATTCCAAAATGAGTGCAACGAGATAGTGCCTTCGGTTTCGTTCGAACCCGGAACGAACTTGTATGGATTGAATGCTTTCAGCACATCGTCAGGCGGACGATGAGCATTCTAAGATGATTGGTCCTATAAAGGTAATCGCAGCCTCAAGCCTCATCAACCGGGAATGGCTAAAACAGGGGAGGTGCAGCAAAGCTTCGTGGGTAGCCCCCACTTGAGAGCAAGATTTACTCCTGTCTAGAGGTCCCTTTATATTTCGGCTGTGTGGCAGTTGGTGACGACCAATCTGCGGAGTGGTCTTGTTCGGAACTGTTCAGTAAGGAACGGGTCCGGCTTTGTGTTGCAGGGGAGTTAGGGTGGCTCCTCGGTACGGTGATCTAGGCCACGTACTGTGACGGGCGGTACCCCAGTAGCCCTGCCATTGATGGAATCCATAATCCAATAAGTGCCTGTACGGTTTTGATTGTGCCCAACTATGTTGGAACGTGAGATGCAAGCATTCCAGCTATTTCTGTATTTTATTTTGAAAACCCTAGACACTATTATAATATCACTGGATTTCCTATCAAATGTTTTGGTTAGCGTAAGGTAAAAACTTTTCCATGTTTATGTGTGGGAAGTCTTACGTGATACCTTTTGTTTTCAAAGGTTTTTCTAAAGTTAAGCAATCTTAAACCGTTTACTCACACCAGACCCCTGTCTGACCCGAGTGTTTATTTTCTGTTTTATTAAACTCTTGGGTACTCATATTCTATATGAGTAGTCAAGTGATTCAGGTTATCTCTTGACGAATTCTGGAGGAGCTTTGGAGCAGGAGGCTTCAGCGTGTAGATATATGGTTAGAGTTTCCGCTGTGTTGTTTCTGTATGATATCTTGTATTGTATTAGACAGAAATGTTATAACTGTCTAATTTGAGATGTTTAGTTGTGTACTCTGATGTATATGATACTCTGTATATGTTCTATATTATATTTAAATCGTTCCGCTGTGAGATTCTGATGTGTTGTTTTCTCTTTCTTCTCTTTCTTTTCTTCTTCTATCCCTTTCTTTCTTCTTAACGATGCAACTTTCTGGAGTATGGAAGTTGGGTCGTTACAGTCTACACGTGAAACCATGTTGGCTCGAAATCCGCCTGATTTCAAACTACCTAGTGTGGAAGTATACAATGGCAAGGATGATCCAACAGATCATCTGATGAGATATACTAGACACATGGAAGTATTGGGGGCATCAGAGGAAGTTATGGCCCGATGTTTCCCCCTGTACTTAACAGATATAGCCGCAATGTGGTGTAGGCAGTTGGAAGAAGGGTCTATCAGAACATGGATGGAGCTCGTGGATAGGTTTCTAAGGCAATTTCAGGTTCATATTAAGAGGCCCAAGAATGTGATGACGCTAATGTCAGTGAAACAAAGGACGGATGAATCACTTGGAGCTTTTCTAACTCGATTCAATACGGCAGTTGCTTCGGTGGATCGGCCGGATCCATCAAAAGTTTTAATGGCGGCAGTATCAGGAGTCAGGGAGGATTCAGATTTCAAGGTATCTTTGATACGAGACCCACCACTGGATCTCGGGGAATTCTTTCACGAAGCTAAGAGGTTCCTCCGACAAGAGGATGCATGTGCGGACTTAAAGATGAAGGAAGTAAATGCGACTTAGGGTGGAGGACCATCCAGTAGAGGTTCGAATAAAGATAAAGGAAAAAGGAAGTTGGACGATGATTCTGGAAAAGCTAGGAAGGGATGGAAGGATCCAAAGTTTTCCACATACACAGGATTGAACGAGACGTTGGAGCGGATATACTTGGAAACCCGAAATCGCCTTCCCTACCGAAGGCCAGCTAGGAGTGAGCCTTCTGAACGAGAGAGGGCATCAGGAAGGCACTGCCTATTCCATGACTTGGATGGGCACGACACCAACAGCTGCAGGCACTTAAAGGACATAATTGAGGAACATGTAAGGAACGGATAGTTGCGACAATATGTCGAAACTCAGAATGCAACGGTGGAGCAGGAGCAACCACCGCCTACCTCGAGCAACGATGGTGTGAGGCCCCGGGATGATGGTCGATTGATTATCCATTGAGTAGGATAATATGAAATAAGTAACAAGCTACTGGCAAACGGTAAAGTCATTTACACATGTATGGGGATGGAGATAGCCCCTAGGCATGCTCTGAATGATGATAAACCGCGATGTTATGGTTTGTGAAATTTGCCTTTTGCTTTCGGATTGGATACTGATTTTTCTGGTTTGGTTTTGGAGTTTGGATTGAACTCCTAGTTTTGTTTGCTTTCTGGTTTGGATTTTCGCTTAGATGGTTGTTTTCCTATTTTGGAGGTTGGTTTGTATTTCTGATTTTCTGGTTTGATTTGGACTTCGGATTGGATTTTGATTCGATTTTTATTTGGCTTTTGGTAAATGGTCATCAGGTATGGATTATACCTAGCAAGGGGTAAGTCTCTTCGTCCGCATGTGGCGAACTGGCTTATTCAGGTCGCTGAGTATAGACTATGCTCAGCAAGGGTCCGGAGTGACCAGGATTCAGCCTAGGACTTAGGCCCCATATTATCGATTATTGTTTCAGGTCGTTGAGTATGGACTATGCTCAACAAGGGTCCGGAAAGACCAGAATTCGGCTTAGGACTTAAGCCATGGCATTTTACAACGTCCAGGGACACTGGACCACGGTCGTCAAGTGTGGATTGCACTTGGCAGGAACCCGGAGAGGTTAGCTCAACGTCCAGGGACACTGGACCACAGTCGTCAAGTGTGCATTGCGCTTGGCAAGAACCCGGAGAGGTTAGCTCAACGTCCAGGAACACTAGACCACGGTCGTCGGGTGTGGATTGCGCTTGGCAAGAGCCCGGAAAGGTTATGGATTTGGACATCGACCCGGAGAGGTCCTGGATTCGGTTAGTGGCTATTGGATAAGGATGGATTAGAACTCAGTTATTGGGTTCAGAATGATACAGAATTGACTAAAGGCTTTGGTTATTGGGTTTGGAATTGGACATCGACTCGGAGCAGTCAAGGATGATGTACTCTGACGATATAGCTATGGACTTCGGATATCAGATTCGGAATTATTCAAAACACGCCTTATTATCACAAGGCATGTATTGGGGGCAAATGTTATCCCACCTTTTGGTCAAAGTTGGAATATCAACAAATTGGCAAGGAATGATGGATAGTTGAATTGGAGATCGATTGGAAACAGGGCTGCAATCGATGTCGCTAAATTTTGGCCGAGCTCCGATCAGGATGGAATCAATTGGAGATGATTACCAAAACAAGAAGAAGCTATGTTTCAAATATCAGGTCGATCGGGGTTCGTATGCACAAGATATGGATGGGCTAAGATACATAAGGAATGGTTCGTATCGATGCATTTTGCATCAATCAGTAGATGGCATTTTGAATCGATACTGTTCGATCGATCAGAGACAGAGCATAGTGGAGGACTTCGAATCGATATCGTTCGTATCGATCTGCATGGACTTGACTCAATGGTTTCGCATTGATCAGCAGAAAGTGGTTCGAGTCGATACATTTCATATCGATCATTAAGCAAGGTTTCGAATCGGTATCGTTCGTATCGATCGGCAGTGGTTCGACTCGATGAAGTTCGAATCGATCAGGTTTTGGTTCGACACGATGGCGTTCATATCGATCAGGTGGGAAGGCCGGAAGGATTTCGACTGGATAACAGTAGACCCATATTGGTAAGCAATCGTACGGTGGTTTGTTCGAATCAATGACATTCGTGTCAATCAGGTTGGAGGCAGGCGGCATATTTCGAACCCACGCATTCGTATCAATCACTGGTAAGCTTGGTTCGTATCCATCCACTCTACAACCCTCTTTCGTATCCAAGCGGTTCATGGTTGTTCGAATCGATTGCGTTCGCAAACGATCATAGGATGAATGCCATTCGTATCCATATGTATATGGCCTTTGTTAGTATCCACCTCGAAACGAGTCACTTCTTATCGATCGTATTGCAGCGATCGATACGGAAGACATCTCATCAAGGCGAACGTGGGCTAGGTCAAATGGGTAAGAATGGAAGGTTACCGTTGGATGGGAAATAAGGGGTAAAGCCTCGGTCAACACGGCGAACAATATGAATCTCCCCTGGTTTATCGTTCCACGTCATCAAGCGAGCACGTGCTTGTGAACGACACAAAGAGGATGGATTCGAACCAATGGATTCGAAATCCGCAGCCCACGACGAACACGAGATTGCATCGATCATATTTCCTAAACCGCTGATCCAAATGCAACGAAATTTTCACAGCAGCTTGCATACAAGGTAAAGAATGTTCCTGCCAAGTTTCATTCCGATTGGATTATTTTTTGATGGATACGAAATCAATTCGTATCCATCACAGATCGAGTCGAAACTTGAGGGGTCGGTCGTGTGGGCCCACTTACGTGCCAGAAGAAGTCTCCCGAAGTTTGAGCGCGATCTCAGCCTCCTATGCCTATAAATAACCCCTGAAGCCTACAAAAAGAGGATCTTTTGCCTATGGAACGCCCAGGCTCTGCCGGATTCATTTCTATACTTCAATACAACTATTGTACTTGAAATTCTCCATTGCTACTGCTGTAATCATCTGTAACCAGCAAGGATAATAAAGGATAAAACTTTAAAGTGGACGTAGGCCGGAGATAGCCGAACCACTATAAATCTTGTGTCTTTGTTCATTATTCCATAATTGTTGCTTGCTATTTACTTAGATCTGTGATTAATACTGCTGATTTACATTCATACTTTGGTGCTTTCACGATATTTGGGATTTGTGACCAATTTTGGCGCAAACAAAACCAATTGGAAATTAAAAGTGTTAAACCAAATTGAAGTTAGACAAAGTGAATATGAATTGTTGAATGTAAATTTAATAAATTTGGTTGTGTTGGTTATGATTTGGTTGTTATATTATTGTTAGTTGATTGTATATAATTCGTGAAGTGTTAATGAAGTTGAATTGACAAAATTGAAAGCTATGAAATTTGATTTGAATGTGGAAGTGAACTAACTTGAATGTAAATTAGTGAATATAAACTAATTGAAAATGAAGAAATGAATGTTAGTAAAATCCAATGTTAATGAATCAAAAATGATTAAATGAAAAAAAACTATTCATTGAATATTAATGAGAAGTGAATGTATATTGATTTGATGATTGGAATTGTTGTTGGATGATAGTTGTTTAATGGTTGGATTTGTTGCCTTTTGTTGCATTTGCTATATTGGCATATGTAGTTGTTGTATTGGTATATGTTGTGTATTGGTTTTACTTTTATACATGCATGTTTCGCATTATTGTTGAGTATTTAGCAGGTGTGGATTGCGCTTGCTTCGCATTTGGAGCTCGCTTTCACGTTTTATTAGCCGTATATGCTCGCGAATAATATACAAAGGTACATATCGCGGATTACATCATACTTTTACACTTTTTTCCCTACGGGATGCCTCATTACTTTGATGAGATGTATATCTGTGATATATATATTGCTATTTTTTTGGGATCGAGCCGTGCAAAGGAGGTTATGGCGAAATTTTCTGAAAATTTAAGGCGTTAGAATAATTTTGAGAAAATTGGAAAATTTTGAAAACTATAACTTTGATTTTGGAGTGAAAAGTTAAACGATATAGTTGGTCCTGAAAAGATAACTTAGTATGATTTGAAAACTTAGTAAAGTTTTTATAAGAAGTTTAACTATGGATTTTGGAAAAGTTAAAATGTTTAAATGAATTTGAAATTTAATTTGAACAAATGGTTTTGAAAAGTTAATGAATTTCAACACTTTTTCTTATTTGGTAATTTCGAGGATGAAATTTTTTTAAGGGGGAAAGTTTGTGACGACCCAGAATTTCTATCATTTGAAATTCGTATATTTAATTGATTTTTAAATATTAATAAGTAAAATTTGTAAGTCGAATAAATTTTATTTTGAATATCTAGATTTAATTGGATAATTAAATCGATAATTTAACATTTGAAATTACAGAAATAATTGGAAGTTGGGTTTAATGCGATTTAAATTGATTTGTAAAGTTGTATTATCATATTGGAGTTAGAATGATGTTATAGAACTTTTAAAATTGAATTAAAACTTAAATTGTAGAAATTGAATATTTTAATATTTAATTAACGAGTACAAATAGCCATTTTTCAAACAGTCTCGGATTTCGACAAAACCAGTTTCATCGGATCAGTAATGTTATATTATTTTTTTAGATTTCAAATTTCGTGTCAATCGGATTTACGGTTTGTCCGGGGCAAGCAAAAAGCATTGAAATCGGTTTGAGTGAATTTTAGATTTTAAATAGTCGATTCAAAAACCTATGTTCCAAATATGATCCAATTGGCTCCCGATATATATTCCATTGCATTCGGAATAGGGGTAAAACATTATAAACGCCATGCGGCATGCTTTGTTTGGAGTTCGAAAAAAATTCGGATGAATAGTGTCGTCGAATTTTTTATAAAAGGACCTGACTTTCTTCATTTTACACAAACCCTAATTTTCAAGCTACAGCCGCCACTTAAAGTTTTAATGGCTGAAATCGTGTCTTCTTCTTCTTCATTTTTATTTCAATCCATGCCCTCTTTCAAAAAAAATTCAACTACAAACTTCAAGATCGTATCGAGATATATATTCTCAACGGTGATGATTGAAATGGAGCTACAGATTGGCGACAAAATAGGTTTGAACGTCACGCGTTTGGGCATGATTTTCGTGACGATGGTGCAGCCGAGTTCATCAATTCTCTGGGCGTTGGTGACTCACGCGGTGGTCATTCGAGTGGAGGTCGCTAATCGCCGTGAAGTCGATCCTATGGGTCGCGGCTATTAGGGTTTAGGGCGGCAAAAGATGGGTTTCTTGCTTGATAAACGAACGAAGGGGAGAAGAAAAGGGCAACGGCCGAGATCTGGAGGGTTTGTAATGGACGGCTATGATGAAAATTAGGTTAAAATTTAAAAAGAAAATAGTGATTATTTATATTTATAATTCGTATAATCTTTAAAACACTATAACTTTTTCATACGAGGTCCGTTTCGCATGAAACGAATTGCGTTGGGTTCGTATTGATGAACACTACGCGATGGAGCTAGATTGGAGTTGATTGGAGCTAGTATGAATATTGGATAAAATTAAACGCGTGTTTAAATTTATTCGGAACAAAACCCTGCAACTGTTTTTGGAAGCAAGGTGAAAACTTCTCACTCAATCGAAATTGTTTCGATTTAAATTTTAAATAGTTAGATTTAAAATTGCTTGATTGTGTTGATTTTATGCTTGGATGATAAATTATTATCCATTGTATTGAAATAGACCCTATGTGTCGTATATTAAGCGGATGTTATTTATTAAACACATATACTGCGATATTTCACCTTGATGTGGAATTGGTATTATATATGTACTTGAAGTTGATTTCCTGCATTATATAGCGGATGAGACCCTATTGCGCCGCATAATAGCGGATAATATTTTATATAAACCCATGTATCGCGATATTCCGTCTTGAAACGGGATTGGTATTGTGCTAACATCTATGGATGCAGGGAAACGGGTTGGAGGGATCCAACTGGATTCCTTAACAGTATGGATTTATTTATAGATATTTACGATATATGTTGTTATCATATTGATATATGATGTTAGGATGCCTTGGTTGATTTATTGTGCTGTTGCAGCATTGGGCCTATTTTTTGGAGTTTTAAAATGTTAAAGTAACGATTTCGAATTTAAAAGGATTTTCAAGTGAGTTTTGAAAGTATACGTTTTATTGAATTTTGGAATTGACTCATTTTAAATAAATAAACGTTATAATTTTTATGTTATAAAAATTATAATTTTTGTGAAATATAACTGAAATGTGATTTTTGAAATAAGTAGTTGATTAATTTGTAAAATGGTTTAAATTGGGATTTTTGAATTATTATAAACGGTTTGTATAAAAGATTTATAAAATTGATATTTATAAATTAAAAATATTGGAATTATAAAACGAGTTTTTATAAGTGTTAAAATGAAGTATAAATGGATTTCATAAGTGAATGAAATTTATAGATTTATAAATTGTGAAGTTATAAAATGAATAGATTTCGTAAAATAAAAGATTTATAAGTATTTAACTTATAAATTGGATTTTGGCATGTAAATGGGATATGGATAGAATTTGTCAATAAAGTAATTTTATAAGTTGAAGTTGTTATAAAATATAAATGGAATTTATAAACATTGTTTTATAAATCCGAAATCGACTTATTTTGACAAGTTAATTATTATAGCTTATTAAAGGAGTATATTCACGATTTGAGGACAGTGGATAATCCTTTAAAAATAAAATGTGTACAAACGTTGAATTTGGTTAACGAAGTATATTCACGATTTTGGGCAGTGAATAATATATTAAAGAAAAGTTTTAGGGAAGTGATATTTTAAATTGAATTAAAATGATTTGAAGTTGTTTTAAAATGTATTAATTATCGAAACCATGGATTTCAACATTCATTGTTGAAATAGGCATTTTCGAGAAATAAGGAAATTGTGGACTATACACTGTTGTTATAGTAAATGATTTTCGAAAGGAAATGTCTTATATAGTATTGGGATTTATATATCTATCTTAATTTTGAATCCATATACTAGTAACTTTAGGTTGTCGTAATGATGTTTTACACAACATTCGTTTTTGACTCCGATAAATATGTTTAAGAGAATGTTTTCCTTAAAGAATAAAATATATACTTAATTGTGATTTAAGTATATTGGATATTTTTAAAATGTTGAAAACAAATAGATTTGTGAATTACTTATTATTAAATAAGTATGGAAATGTTTTTCCAATATGAAGTGAAATGTTTTGAGATTATATCTTTTAAAGATAAATGGAAAGTGAATATTTGAAATCGATTTAAAAATCATATATTAGTGGACATTTGGAAACTTAAATTCACCATGGAATTATAAAGGAAAGAAAAATTTATTTAAAAATAAACGTTGATTTATTTTTGAAGTGTGGGAAAATATATCTTGTAAAGATATTTTTGGAAAATAAATAGTTGGGAAATTATTTGGAACCTGGTGATGTTGTGCATATCTATTAATAGTTAAATAACCGACTATCAATATTTACCTTTAAATGGGTATTTGTTGTGATTTGCTTGAATTTGAATGCTACACTTATTTTAAAATAAGCGCTCTTATTCGGTTTAGCCGGGAGAAGACCTTTGGGTCATGAATCCCATTTCGAATAGTGATATGTCGTAGTGGATGGCATTTGAAGACCGGTGTTGAAGTTCGGTTATTTTCGAAAATGGAAGGATTACTGTTGAACGTCTCTGCATCGGCTGGTCTACGATATAGAGATTTTATCACCCTTTGTGATGGGAATTCCAGACGTGATTAGTGAATATCCGGATTTGCAAGGGCTTCTTTGGATGTGCTTCGGTTCTCTTTGATCCCGGAATGGACATGTATGGATGTGTGTCTGACGTCACAATTTGAAATGTAAAGCTGGTTTCTACCAAATCCATTTCTGTTGGTGGCGGAGAATTTATTCTCTTAGCTTAACACCCTTCTCTGAGATGTACAAGCTTAGAGGTTATGTAGTTGATGGTTACTAGTGATACATTCCCAATTTGGTAATGTAGCATACGAAGTGCTGCTGACCATTAGTTGATCAACGCATAGCTTTTGTGAAAAGCATAGCTTGGTGGACGAGACTTCGTCGGACCTCACAACTCGGAAGTGGTCAAAACAGGAAGAATGCAGCAAAGTTATTTAGGGACAGCGCCCCAATAGGGTATGTACATTTCCTTCTGGATAGAGGTGGCATTATGGTATGGAGCCCAAATACTTAGCCTATGTGGTTGGTGCAAATTTATTTCTTTGTGGTTATTGGTGAATCCGGGAGAAAGGTTGGTTACGACCGGGGGATGGCATACTCGTGTTAGTAGTTACCTAGCTAGAGGTAGCCCGACCTTGTGTTGGCAGAGATCTGGTTAGGTTCTCGGGACGTCTTTCCAGAGACGTACCCATGTGGCAATGGGAAGTTCCTTGGGCTGACCAATTGTTGGAAATCCAAACTCCAATATGCACCTTGTACGGCTTTAGTTGTAGAACCTACCATTTACTTATGGTGGTCACCACTGTTTAGATGGTAGCTGTAGTAGGCATAGTTCGGAATGTTTATGTTGGCTAAGATTTATATTATACTTTCGAAATGTTTTCCTACACCTTGCACTTATAGTAATAATATCAAATAAATCTTTCTACGTATCAAGCATGTTTGACTATCATAAGGAGTAATCTCCTCTGATTCTGCGTTTGCATTGTGTGTGTGTGTGCGGGAGGCCTTATGGTAGTTACATTTTCTAAAAGCATTGCGGATCTATTTTAAAATATTTCTTTATTTATTTTTAAAGATAAACTGTTTTAAGTTCTCACACTAGTCCCATGACTTACCTGGAGTTTATTGTTTCCTTCCTAAACTCTGGGTGCCCACCAATTTCCACACGAGCAGTCTAGAGTCAGGTTATCAGGTCATTCTGGAATTCAGGAGTTTTTGTGGAGATCTAGAGGCAAGCTGGATGGCAAGGCATATCAACTAGTATATAGTATTTCTTTTCCGCTGTTTGTTGTTGTAAACTCTGATAATGTAATGTAATGTGATGTGATGTAATAACAGATATGATTCTATGTTTTAAAGATTATACATTGATATATTATATGTTGTTTCGCTGCGAAACCTGAGATCTTTTTTTGTTTCTATTTTCTACTTCTTTCTTTCTTCTTCTTTCTTTCTTCTTCTACCTCTTCTTCTTTAACCCTAACAATTCAGTATTTCGGCCTTCGATTGCTCGGCAGTTGATACAGTGGACGTATTAGTGTCGATTTTCGAAAGTCGAAAATGTCGAATCGTTACAGTTTTAGTATTAGATTTAAGTGACGATTACTTATGATAACACTATCATTATAATCACATGTCATAGGGTGTTAGTTTTAGGGGGACTTATACCATTTGGAGTGAGTTTTTTGTTGATGACAAAGGAGGAGGAATATAAAATAGGGTAGTTAGGCATTAATTAAGGGGGAGTTATTGTTTTAGGGGGAGTTATTAGCATAGAAATAATATTTTATAAACAAAGGTTGTAGGGGGAGTTTGTTAGTCCGTAGGATGATGATTTTGATGACAACAACCTTAGAATAGATTATAAAATATAAATACTAATATTATAAGTTTATATATATATATATGTATGTATGTATATGCAGGCTTTAACCGTGCAGGTACTAAGAACGAAGACTGTACAGTATAGAGATTCAAGATATCGAGATAGAAGACTCATGAGTATCAAGATTATCGTGAGTTCAAGATTTCAAGCATAAGTATTTTCATTAGGAATTTTTGTTAAAACTCATAGAAAAGCACTGGCATCTTAAAATCCAATTTATTCGTGAAATGGAATCCACTTCGAGCCTGTTAAAGGGATGAAACCCTAAGTAGGATGGAACCTACGAAAATCTAGTGGAACGTTGTTTTGTATCCACTAATTTTAATTCAAATGATTTTATAAAATTATCTTGTTTTCAAAATGATTTCAAAACGTTCCTTTTAAAAAACATCAAAACTCTCTATCCTAATTTTAAATAATTTTAGCCTCAAAATTATCTTTAATTTCAAAGTCAAATTACTCCTGATTTTAAACTATCATTTTAAATTATATATTTAACTTTTATACTTAGATTTAAATATTAAATTATAGTTAAAATCTATATATATTATTCTCTATATTTACTTATGAATTTTAACTATAGTCAAGTATATTTGTAAAGTTTAAAATAGTTTTAATATAAGATAGAGGTTATATTCAAAGAAAATCAAATCACCAAAAATTGCTTTGGGATGTCGACATGCCTAGGGTAACCATGTCGACATGGTGTCAGTTGAATTCAAAATTCAAATTTCAAAAGAAGTGTCTATTCGCCATAACTCTTCATGAATGGAAATGGTTGTTGTTCTTCTATAAATAGCGATTAGTTTCAACGAATTTTATATCATATTTTCTGGTTTTTCACTCCTCTTCTTCTTCCACATTTCTTAATACATATTCTTACCATTACTCTGCCGAAATCAACATTGAATCGAACTCGATTACTTCTAGTTTGATTCTCTACCACTATCTCTACAAGGTTCTCAGTGCTATTCAGAGTTATAGACTTCTTTGTAATCTACTAAGAGAGAAAAGGTGTGATTGTAGCCTTGGAAATCAATCAAAAGGGAAAAGGTGTGATTGTAGCCTTGGTAAATCGATTGGGTAAACTTGTGTCCCGGAAATCAAGTATCTCTACCCAGAGGATAGAAATTCTGGAGGGTGTACCTCATAGCCTTGAAACCGAGGGTGTAATTGTACAATTGCTTTTTGAAAGAAAATTCGTACTTGTATTACGGGACTGGATGTAGGGTAACTCTGAACAAGTATAAAATCCGGTGTGTTCTTTTCTTTACTGCTTTTATTTTATATCTGCATCTTTGTTTGTTTCTGTGATCATATCTATGTCTGTATATTGCATACATCGGTGTCTAAACTAACATAAACTCAAAAAGATTTAGTAATTCTTTATTAACACTATTCACCCCCCCCCCCTTTAGTGTTAATCCTAGCCTTAAGATCCGTAATCTGTATTTCTCACATTTATATCAGAAGGTATTAAGATTTCTGGTAATAATATTAGGAACTAACTGAAGCATTCTGAAACACCAAATGAGCAAAAACATATACCTATTAAATCTGACATTAACTTTGGTTCTTTCTCTTCTTTCACTAGTAGTATTTAAGGCTAAGGAAGCAATAGGGAATTCACGAAGCCTGTTTTCATCAAGGTATAGAACTATCACTTCTCTTCTTGCATAAGCATCCATTTTGATATAGCATGTTTTACTCAAAATGTTTGATTTGCTGCTTATTATAGGGATCAGAAGCCTCTCTCTCGAGTATATTTCGTGTTCACTCATCATATTGTTCATTCGTTCGATGTCCATTATCTTGACATCATGGAAGAAAATATAAGTTCTAGTTAAGTTAAAGGTGCATCAAGTAATCTGTTGAAAATAGCTATGTACTAAATATTTTGTAAAGCTTTGAACAAATAAACTTTACAAATGAGCAACTAAAAAAAGTAGAGTGCTTTGAGAAAACCTCACTTGGTCAGCTAATGTCAGTTGGTTTTCTACTCATTTTTGTAATGCAAAGATGAAACAATTTTTTCTTGTTTAACATCTTCTACCATGTTTAAAATTGCATACATGTCATATTTAAAAAGCATCTTGTAAGAAACCATGGCTCATTTTGTTTGAAGTCTGTTTGTAAAGGATTAACTAGCATATTTAGTAGATAAAAAAAGATACTTTGCAAACATTAAGCATCCAAATGATTTTTCTCAAACATGTATACATATTATCAAGACTACTAACAGTAGGGAAACAAGGCATAAATATTTATTTAATAAAGATGTTTCAGCAAATATACATATTACTCTACCGTAGTTGGAAATGAATACTCAGACTAGTGAATGAAACGATATTCTAAAAATTATTATATCCTATAGCATATATTTTATATTGCTAAGATAAAAAGTAAGATATATGTATTTTAAAAAAACAGTAAGACAAAAGGGGAAGCAAGTCATTAATCATGTTTTTAAAAAATTAGGCTAAAACCAAACACAAATTGTCAGATTACCAATTAAGATAAAAGGATCTCTCTAAGTCTATGATATTTAAAGTTAGAACATAATTAGCTCCATTTCAAAAATGAACTACAAAACGTGCTTTTAAGTAGTGGCAGCAGTCATGGTGGTAGTGGTCATCGTCGTTGTGGTGGTGGTGGTCATTGTTGTGGCCGTCGTCGTGGTGGCGGTGGTCATCATCGTGGTGTCGACGGCGGCAGGGGTAGTCGTCGTAGTAGTGGTACTGCAAATAATAATAAAAGTAAAAATAAATCGTCATTGCCATGATTGAACTACGGCCATTTGAGAGATCAAATATCAAGTTCTGTGCGTTCCATTCATATGTTAGGTTAGACAACCATATAGACAACGACACTATTTGATAACAAGCTGATAGTCAACTAATAAATGAGATTGAACTAAAAGTTTTGAGATCAAGATGAATAATACTGGTATTGATCAAGTGATAAATGAGCTTCAACTAATAGCCTCAATAACAAGCTTCAAATGATAAATGAGCTTCAACTAATAATACTGGTATTGATCAAGCTGATACTGGTATTGATCAAGATGAATAACAAGCTTCAACTAATAAATAAGCTTCAACTTTAAAAGCATAACCTTAATAGAAAGAATCTAGATATTGATCCAGTGAAATTAATCCTGTTAAAAACAATCTAAATGCTATTCATGATGCTTGGCTACCAAGTTGCTTACATTTTTAACAATGAAACTATAATACACTTGTAAAGCTAGATCAAAGGTTTATGCTTTATCCTAAAGTCCACAATCCACGCTCTGTTTCATTTCAAAGAACGTACAAGGGGAATTTAGTGCTGCTAGCCTAAAACTAGTGATATTTAGAGCATCGCATCAATTGATTTAGTGCTGCTAGCCTAAATCTTTCATGGTAAGACTTTGCAGATTGAGCTTATAGTACTCAATCTACATATCATAATACATATGCAGTTTCAACTGTAACATGAATTGATATAGGTTATTACCTTGGCTGAATATAAAATTATATCTTCCTTGTTCAGTTTCAGAGAATGACTACTTCCGAATGATGCAAGATTTAAAGAAGCTTGAGGTTCTGTCTGACACTCAAAATTGATCATGGTTAAGAATTAATTTAAATTGTTTAGATCAAACAAGAAATGCTCTCTACATCATAGATTATCTTACTTGAGAACTAGTCACTAGAATCAACAAATCTTTAGGGCGTAGGCATCTATATCCTCCACTTTCACCCTTGTAAATCAGGAAAACATAAGTTTAAGTGAAAAAAGATCCATTAGCATAACAATAACACGTGGAGTAATAATTTTGTGCCATAACTTAACAACGCTTAGATATAACCTCCTTATGTGATATCATATAGCATTGTACTAGTCCAAATTTATGATAAGTAATATTATAACCTACTTATGTGTCATATCCCAAGAATACCAAGAGTACTAAATTTTTTCCCTTTACTGCTTTAAATGATAACCCAGTAATATAGACATTAGGGTATTGATTATATGCAGGACCATTACTTATTAAGTTTTTTAATAAGTAACTCAAATTCATGGTCAAAATACAATGAGTGGTAATACTAAATTGTATATGACAAATGTGTATGTTCGAACTACATATTTCTAACTCCGTTTACATCCCTAAACCTCATCGCTGAAATCAACTCTGCCAACGGCCAAAATTTTGCTACACAGCCAGTTGAAAATCCATTCATCTACTCATCAAAGTCAGACAATACTATCATACCAAAAATAGATTCCAAAGGCTTTCAACCCAATAGTTGATAGTCGTAATTCGACAAATAAAAAAGGAATTAAAGTAAGAACTCACTCCACAGCAAGCGACGAGATTCCATGCACGTCTTATCAGAGCATCAGTTTCAAGATCTAGAACTATAGTCGCCGACATCTCCAAGCTTGGTAGCACAGTGTTCTCAATGATGCAACCTCTAGAGTCGATAACAAGAATAAACTCAAAGGTATAAGCAAGGCAGCGGAAACTGATTGAAATATATTTTGGCTAGGGTGGTGCAACTTTTGATGTAAGGACGATAATTTTATAAAGGAGGATAATAGTTCGGTTTGGGATAGGAAGAACAAGTTAATCCTTCTAAAAATGAGGCAAAAACATTGGAATATTAAAAAAATCATCCATGATTTGAGCAGGCGTCGACATCAGACAAGTGGCAGCTCTTCAAGGCATATAAATATCGATAACTGCTGGGATCTGCTGATTTTGAGTTTGAGTAGAGGAAATAATTTGAAAAAGAAGGAAGAGGGAAGAAGAAAAGAGGGAAATAATTTGTGGAGGAGGAAAGAGCAAAATAATCAGAAGAGGACGTGGCCAAACGAAATAATTGGCGGTAGAAAGCGTTATGCAACCAAACACTAGCTCCAAACTAAAAAAATAGAATAAACAATAACACAATAAAACAACACATTATAAATTAGCGTTACACAAGACTGTTTTTCTTATAATGTGAAATTCTTTAACGAGGGAGCCTGTAACACCCCTAATTTTTGTTTAACATTATTCACAAAAATTAATTAGGTAAATTCAATAGAATAATGCATGGTGATACGAAGGAAACAATTTGTTAACTAATTTGATCGTGCCTTAAATAACCAATTAATAAGATTGTTCTTAACATAGAATAGAAAGAAGTACATGAGAGAGGGGCATAATGGGAATAATCTCATAATTCGTTCCCCAAACCCTTCCTCTTCTCTTATTCATTGACTCGTTTTGAAAACCAAAACGAACTAAATAGAAGCTGGCCATTCTTGTAAAAGAAGAAGAAGAAACTAAGAAAATTCAAAGGGTAAGCTCAGGGGAACTAATCTACACCAAATCTCGATCTCTCTTATCCAATCTAAGGTGAATAATATAATCCATCTTATTTGTTTAAGCTTTATTTCGGATATATGACTGACTTATGCTAATATGTAATGCTTTGATTGATAATATCATTATTGGATGGAATGATGATTTATTGGAATTATTATGGAATTACTCTTATGGATTTTTAAAAACAAAACATAAGCTTTTAATCTCTAGTTGATTTGAAACTTGAATGTGTTATGCAAAAGATTATTTGGAGAAGTTTTTTCAATTTCATAATTTTTCAAGTTCATATGAATATTTTATGAATTTCTAAAAGGAAAAGGTGATTATTTCGGGTTTTAATTATTAAAAATAATTAAATTAATATTTTGACTGTCATGACCCGTCTTCCATCTACCATAAAGACTCATCATGATTTAAGAAAGAAAAGATAGGAAAGAAGATACTCAACCATATCAGATACTCACAACGGAACGAATGAAATATAATATATCACATAAGATATAGTATCATATACATCAGAGTACACAATTTATACATTTCATATCAGATAGTTGTAAAAAACTGTCTAACTTTACAACTCAAGGTATCACAGAGATACAAACACAATCACTAGCACAGCAGAACCACAATAATATCTACATGCTGAAGCCTCCTGCTCCATTGCTCCTCCACAATTTGTCAAAGCTAACCAGAATCCCTTCGTTACTCGTAAAAATTTGAGTGCCTAAGAGTTTAAGAAAACAGAAGATAAACTCCGGGTCAGAGATGGGTCTGGTGTGAGTAACAGGTTATGGTTGCTTAACTTTGAAAATCCTTTGAAAACAAAAGGTATCACGTAAGACTCCCCACACATAAACATGGGTAAGTTTTTACCTTACGCTAACCAAAACATTTGATAGAAAATTCAATGATATTATAATAGGGTCTAGGGTTTTCAAGTAAATAGAAAATAGCCGAAATTGTTACATTCATTAAATTCGAGCTATTAGCCATAAAAGTGGGTAATACAATCAAAACCGTAAGTGCAAGTAGGAAGAATGTGTAACAACCCGCATATTTATCGATTTTATATTTTAAATATATTATTTAAATATTTTATCGATACTCGGATTTTAGTCCGAAAACCTACTTTTTGCAAACAGTCGAATTGGGACTCGAGAACCCTTCCATTGTGTTCAAAATGCCGTTTGCAACCTTTTTTACTATAAGCTTCGATATGTTTGGAGTAAGTTGAATTTTGCTACCTTTTCACTTAGGGTTTTGGGTTGGATTCAGCCCATTAGCCAACTTAATACCCCAAACTGAACCACTCCTCTTCATTCACTCCCTCTTCCTCTACTTTTCAGCTCTAAAGAGATTAATGGTGAGTGGAATGGGAAATTAAAACTCCAAATCCTAGTTTTCTTTTGCAAATCAAGCTCTTGCTCCAAACTAATAGAAGAAACTTTGGTAAGCCTTCTCTTCATCTTCTCCAACTCTTTCTCCATTCAATTTCTGAAATTCCTAAACCTAACATTAGGAAATGTTTCTCTTTTAAGCTTAGATTCAAGCTTGTTTGGTTGGAATTGAAGAGTGGTTGTTCTTGCCATTGCTCTATAGCTTCTTCTCTATTGACTTTGTGAAAAGGTGAGATTTTTATCTCACATCTAAGCCTATATTTATCTTTGATTGTTAGGTATGAATTCCAAACACTTATTCTTGTGCAATTGCTTTTGGTTTGGATTGATTTGGTGAATATTCCAATTTTTAGTGTTTTGAGTTCAAATCTTTAAAAATCATAACTTTAATGTTGGAACATGTTTTTGGTGATGCATCGAGGAGCCAATAGGACCGGGTAGCCGATGGACGTAATCCCCTAGCGTCCGTGCCTGTCCGATTGCAAATTGAAGAAGTTTGCACCTCATTTGAAATAGGTTTCAATTTGCAGAATATCAGGTTCGGCCGACCGAACCCCTGGGCCGGTCGACCGACCTGCTACCAAAGTGCATAAGCACTTTTCTGTCTCTGGTCCGGTCGACTGGCTACAGGGCTCAGCCAACCGACTTGCTTCCCGAGAATTTTTTTTGAACAGGGTCCGGTCGACCGAGCTCTGTTGCCGGCCGACCGACCTGTTGTTGTTTTGCCTATTTCGCCTATTTTGCATGGCTTCCAAATTTAATCGATTCGTGTTATTTCCCTATTTGTTGTTATCATTTGTTATTGACTTTAATGACTAATTTTCTTCGGGAATTCTTGGAATATCTATTTCGATGGATTCGGTATCGATTTCTTTGGATTTTGTTCACGTCTTCGAACGTGAATTTCTTAGTGATTGATTGTTTCTACAATCATTTTTGTGATTTGTCACTTTAAAAATATAAAGGTTTCAATACTAGTAGTAAATATCAAAACCCTTTTATCAAAACGATTTCAACTCTATTTTCAATATCAAGCTTGTTTACAAAACCATTTTCCTATCTACTAGCAAATACAAACCTTTACCTCACTCGTATGAGAAATCCAATTAAACGACCTAGTAAAACGAGTGGTATGAAACGCTTGCGTTTACTTCGTCGGTTAATTCTTGGACTTGTTCGATTGAATCTCTTGTGACAATTTTCTAGTGGAGATCTACAATTTGTTCGTAAATATTTAAGTTAAGCTAGTGGTTATGGGACATGAAGCTAAGCTCATATATTTACTAGCTTAGTGTAATTGACACTTTCTTTATGATAAATGACGATCATTTTTGTGATTTAGACTAGCAATGTGCGATGTCTCTTTGTCTGCGAGGGAGACTAAACCCCATTTCGTGGAATTTCGACTCAAATTGGTGGGGCAGCAACCAATGGTCTTCGGGTCGTTTGTGGAGCTTCGGCTCAATTTGTGATGGTTAGCAACCATGGAATTAGCGTTCCGTTTGTGATACACGTGTTGGTGAGCTTTATGCTCCCGTTTGTGATAGGCCTTCCCCCTTTTTGTGATTTCTGGATTTCTTAAGACGATTTCTAGAATTTTTGTTTCACCAATTTTAGTGATTTTCATTGATATGATTTATCAATTTTTGTGAATTGGTGAATTCGCGTGTCATTGACTTGTTGTGAATACAAGTTTTGGGTATGAAACCCTTTTTGGATCTTTGAGAAGATTCTTGTGATATTGATTAATCTCATGTTGATTTTCAATTACATACTTATAGTAGTATGTCATTATGGTTATCATATGTTTATGCCATATCTCTTATTCTATATCATGTCATCTGATATTTATAGCTAGACTGATCCGTTTATTATTTTCTTATTAAATAATACTCGGGTCAGACCGAGATGTTACAGGTGCTTCTGCTTGACTTCTCCCCAGGAATTCATTGCTCTGACTTTTGGCTAACTACTTAGATTAGTATGTTTTTGTTGTAAACATTTGAGATATAGACTCATAGTTATGTACTAATTCTTTTGTATAGCACATGTTGCTATTCTTTTGTGTCATTGTGGATATTTTAGACCACTACTCTGATGAACACTTTTATGTGTTATATTTATTCATGTCTATTTCCGCCTTTGTGATATGAATTATCTGTGACTGATTTGTGTTATGTTTATTTCTATATTTGTTTCCGAAGACATTATAGCCACTGTGTAGTAGTTTAAAGTTTGTGTCGGTATGTCGGATTTCCTCTCGAAAAGAATGCAAGTTATATTTTATCTGGCATATCGGTACTCGCACAAAGCAATTATACAGATGGTCGCTCCTCAACAGCCTTATTCTCCGTGCTAGTTGACAACATTACTCCGTAGTATCTTTGGCTAGCGTGGGTATAGAGGTGGGGCATCATAGCTTGGTATCAAAGCAAAACTTCGGAACAATGTA
The DNA here is from genome assembly GCA_030765085.1 of Allium cepa. Classification (NCBI taxonomy): domain Eukaryota; kingdom Viridiplantae; phylum Streptophyta; class Magnoliopsida; order Asparagales; family Amaryllidaceae; genus Allium; species Allium cepa. The sequence continues at coordinate 589,944,613 of CM060937.1, forward strand.
GAATAATTTAATAAGGATCATCGTCCTAAGTCCTTCTTAGGAGTCGTGCCTTAGGATTTAATTCGAGTCTTCGTACCGATTCATCCCATTTTCTTTATGATTCCTTGTTTTATCTATCAAGATTTCCTGATATTCATTATGTGAATAACCTTTTTCTTCTTCCTTCTTCTTTCTTAAGGAAGAGAGATGGTTAGCCCTGGTCGTCCTAGCACCGGTCAATCTAGTGCTACTCCCCAAGATGGAGTTTTTATGTCTGCCCAGCAGCTTCTTGATCTAGTAAAGAATGCTCAAGCAGCCGGTTCTAATTCGGAACCAACTCACCCTAAGTCTGGATTTGAACGCTTGTGCAATGATTATACCAACTTGGGTGGGAAACCATTCAAGGGCTCTGAAACTATTATTGAAGTCCAGGCTTGGCTAAGATCATGCGATCGAATCTTTTCTCGCATGAACCTTATTGATCTTCACCAAGTTCAGGTGGCCTCTAGTATGCTCCTAGAGAGAGCATTGGACCGGTATGAACTTCTTATTTCTAAAATCAATGAAGCGGATCTCACCTGGGAACAATTCCGAGAACGCTTCGAATTAAAATTTGTGCCAAAAGCTGAGAAGGTGACTTCGTGTAACGACCCGCAATTTTGGACCATTCAAATCGACGATAAAACCATACATGTCCGACTTGAATAATTCAAAATACCGCGTTGTTAATTTAAATTTGACAAACTCAACATATACAGTAAATAAATCAGTCACAGATCACAGACACAGAGTAGTAGAATGCAGCGGAATAAATAAAGAATAGTTGTTCATGAAGCAACTATATACATCAGGGTTAGAAAAATAAAATACATCAGAATATCCTAGATGTAGTGAAGTCTCCAGTACGAGCAGATGACTTGTTTGAACCAATCAACTGGGTGACTGAAAGGATAGATAGCTGGATCTTCAAGCAAAGCTCCAACTTTGAAGGTGAGTCTTAAATGCTGTATCAACTCAGTCTGACCCGAGCGTAAAGCAAAACACAAAACACTCGAGTCAAGATTAACATTCATATATCAATAAATCCAACTCAAGAGAAATATCAACTGAAATACAAATAACTTAAAGTATTTTTGGGATAACCATCCTCTATGGGTCCATGAAACTATCTACAAAGTAGAAATATACACTATAACACCGTGGCCATTCCCATTTATTTATACTTCAAACCAAATATCATTTTACTTCAATTATCTCTATATTTTCCAAAATAGTATTATATAAAATAAATAATTTATAAAGTAAAGTATTCAATTTCCTCAACTTAACATATCGTTTCAACATCAACCCGACCTTCCCATTCAAATTAAATTCAATCTCAATTTATCAATTTAAATTCAATTTAAATCTTAAATTAACCGCTTAGATTTCATCGATCACAATTCGGATTTGAAATCACAAATACCCCTTTATATTTCAATATATTTCAAAACTTTAAGTATTCAATGTTTCAAACTAAATTTTATTCAATTTAGTTTTCTACATAATAAATACAATTTAGTTCAACCAAAATTTTCATTTTAATTCAAATTTTAGTTTCTAAATAACAATTCAACTATTTTGATTTTTCATACAGATCCGAATCTCAAAATAAACCATTTAAATTCCAATATAGCTCAAAGCTTTAATATTTAAATGTTCAATTTAACAGTTTCATATAGATCTCGATTTAACCTCACTATTATTTAGTCCTGAAATACTTCCTCATTTGATTCAACATTATTTAAGTAACCTTAAATTCCATTTCTACTCAATATTTTCCTTAATTTATTTAAACATGAAATATTCATTAAATCACTTAAATCAAAAATCCAGTTATAAAATCATACCTTTATATTCCCATTCAAAAATTTCAAATTGATTTAATCAAATAAATCCTTATTTAAATACCATTTTTAACAAACCCAAAATTATCTCCCAATATTAATTATTCAAATTTTCACAACGGTAAATTTTGAAACATAAATCTTACATGCTACTTAAACAGATTATATGGATTAAATCAATCTTAATAATATTAATATTAAATCTATATTTAAAATTTCCATTTATATATAATATTTTAAGAAGAGCCAATATTTTTTAAATCCCATATATTTCTCTTCAAACGTAGAAATTATTTTCAAAATAATTATATGGACCAACGGTGTCTGTATTTATTTCCTATCATATAGTCAAGTGCTACGGATATTTATCATTTCAATCCGTACACTAAATATATACGGGGGGATATCATTTCAACCCGTAATCCCAAATTCAATTAAATGAAAATCGCTTGGGTTTATTATTTCAACCCATAACGATTTTCTCCTATTCTAAAGTCCGTTCGGGTATGTATCATTTCAACCCATAGTGATTTCTAAACTACAGGGAACTTGCAGAGTGATAACAGATAATACAATAAAATAACAGGCATATATCATCAATAACGATATAATATAAACAACAGGATATGGTGTCATATCCCGCAGGTGAACAATTACAGATAATAGCATATATAAAAAATTTAAATAACTACAACATCATATTTCAATTGTCCTTTCAATTGAAATCAAATTTAATGAATAAAAGAATGTTAATCGTGAGTGATTGCTCACCTTTCGAGGCTAGAGGCTAGAGAAGACAAACAACACAACAAGCTACGAATTTCAAAGCAACGCTAGATTGGCACGAATTCAACGAATAAGCTGAAAATACGTATCGATGAAACAATTAGAATCGGCTCGATAGAGGTAGGAATTATATATATATATATATATATACACATATTTCAAAATTAATTTCGATACCTAAAATTTTAAATTAAAAATTGATTTATTATCAAATAAATATAACAATATACTATGTTTTAAACAATACTCAAAATATATAAATACAACACCATATATAGTTAAGGTTACAACACCTAATATTACTTTGTTAAGGTCACAGACATACAATAAGCAAAATTTATTAACAGCAATACTTAAGGTTGGGTATACTTATATAAAATTAAATGTTTATAACCAGCAGGTTGTCTATCCTTATACAAAGTCTACAACAAAACTTATAACCAAATTCAACACAAACAGGGTATTTAAATTTTTATACCACTCACGCATTCCTATATTTCGAAACCTATACTAAAATAAACTGTTAAAATGAAAAACGTTGTATCCATTATTATACAAAACATTGTACTTTTTCATTACTGTCACAACATATGCAATACTGTTGTGAACAAAAATACAAGCACCTTAAACAAATAAACAAAGTACCAACCTTTTGTAAATCAAACCCATTTTGAAACTTGTATAACTCAGAAAAATATAATATAAAATAACTAACTTTTATTCATTCATTCACTGCCGAATACTTTATATTCGTTCAACTAACATGCTTGCCGCACTTCTAGAAAAACTGTAGGCGTATGAAACCGAAGTGAAAGCATTTATACAACAGCAACCATTGGAAAAAAAGAAACATATATTTAAACCACAATATCTTGTATGTTACGTCTAAAATAGTATACCTCATATAATATAACATAATAAAATTTTACTGTCACAAAAATTTTCGCATAACAATTGACAAAACTGAACCACTGAGAAAATAACTATGTACATAATATTTATATAAAACTAACGTATATATATATATAATTCAAATAGGCTTTCAGATATACATAAAACATACTCTATGTCAATACATATAACTGCGCTACACCTTTAAACATATTATCATATTCTACCTTATACGAGCAACAACATACAATATTATATATATATATATACCTTAAAGATTATTATATAACTTACTTTATAAATAAACAGAGGCGAAGCAAACACGTTGGAGGGAAGAGGTTGGTTGCGGCTGAGCAAGTGATGGAAGGCGGAGGTGATGGAAACTGGTAGGTGGAAGCTAGCTGCGGGATGCTGGAGTGGTAGAGGGAGGAGGCGGACGGCAGAAAGTAGGTCAAGTTCGTGGGCTAGGAGCGACGAAGGAAGTGGACAGGGTGAAGGCCGATGTTGACTGGAAGAACGAGGCTCGGTTTCACGGTGAAGGGGTGGACCAGGTCGAGGCGTGGAGGAGGCTGGCTGTAAGGGGAAAAGGGAGAAAATAGGGCCGAGCTGGATGTGGTGGATCTGTAGAAAGAAAAATGGAAGGAGGAGGAGGAAGAAAACATGAAATGAGGGAGGAGAATGGAAGTGACAGCAGTTTGCAATGTGAAAGAACGAAGTGAAACAAGGTATAAAGGCAAAATAAATATATAAAACGAAAGGAAATAAAAGGTCACGAAAATCATGCCCTGTAATCAGCTAATTTATTAAAACGAACGGCTCTTTACTTGATAACGTGGAAAAGGAAGCTAGTGAAACGTTGGGACCACAAATGAAATGAACGAATGAAACGCTGAAAGTCAGCCTGTAATTTAGGCATTAATAAAACAAATTTTGATGTAGTAGCAACGGTCATACAAAATTTCAGCCAACTAATTAAAGTAGCATTTATTTATTTTTTGTTTGGGCGGCACGTCACAGGTTTGAAAACAAAAGGTGTTTTAAAACGGATATCGATACGGTTTTACGCTTTACAGATTCCGCCACGTACCGGATTTCAAAATACAGAAATAAATATACTATTGAGATCAGCATGACAAGACGATCACAACGGTATACAGATATCAGTGGTACGATCATCCGATTAAAAGTCGATAATCGGAACTGAATATGCTGTTAATTTGTCAGAAATAAGGTAAACGAAGCAGTAGACGTCCGAATTTGGAAAAAATGAAAGATGACGTCTCACTCAAAAGAGGGTTTAGAGATTTTCTATAGAAAAATATCCAGGCTTGGAAATAAATTTATTATCACCACTTATTAGCTAGCTTGAATTTAATAGAATCTCACAATGAAATAAACTTTGATAAAATAAATTTAAAATTTAAAATCTGCTATGTTTAGTTGGACGTAATCCAAATATAAAATTTTTATTTCAAAATATTAATATTTAATTTTCTCAAAAATCCAATTAAATACGTTATAAAACAAATCAATAAAAAATTTAAAAATTTCCGGGTCGTTACACTCTCCCCCACTCAAAACTTTTCGTCCCCGAAAAGGGAGGAGGTAGGAGAATAGAAACAACCAGAAATAAAAGTAGATTGAAGGTCAAGGGTAAATAATTAACTTAAAACTATATAAATTTTACTTGAAATATTCATTTGAAAACTTCATTTAAAATTCAATTTTCTTTAATACTTTAAAATTTTCAAAACTTATTGGAATTTAATATGTTTAAATAACACCTTTATACATATATGAAAGCTATTTGAAAACAATTATTTGCATCATTAGTTATATTTACAAAGAAGCTATTGGAAACATTAAATCCATAATCCATAAATTTGTCTTTAGATACTTTTCAAACATTATTAATAAATCATTCACTTTATATATGTTTTATTTAATTAATAACCTCAACAAAAAAAATTATAACACTAAAATTTTCTACTAAACGATGTAGTTTACAAATAAGCAATATTTAAAAGATTATATTCAAAAAGGAAAGGAAGGTAGATTCTGGAAAACAGAATCAAGGGGGAAATAACTAAAGCTGAGCAGATATGGTAGATTCAAAAGATAGCATCGGGCACGAATAATTAATTCAAACCATAAAAATTTCAATTTCAAATATTAAAACAAATTACTTTGTTGGAAATACTTTTAAAATAAAATACTTTTATATCAAAAAAAAAATTCTTTTTGAAAATACTCTTATAACTCGATGTTTCAACAAGTTTATCCTCGTTCTTGCAGACTCTGGCCATGCGTTGATCAGGTGCAAAGCTAGAATTCTTCAAGTACTTAGTAGACCTGTTTCAACACCCAGTGAAAATAAATGAAAAACCTTTAAAGCAGATATGGAAAGTACAATCCAAACAAAACAACCAAACCAAAACCTTTGTCCGATCATGGTTCGCAGATATACAATGGTTACGCCTGGATCCCCCAGGAAACAATCCATATCCATAAGCTTTCTCAGCCCTGCGAGTTACGCCATGATGACTAGTAGAGTGCAAGATACACAATGGTTACGCCTGGATCCCCCAGGAAACAATCCGTACCCCTAGGCAAGACTCATCCAGGCACTTGCGCTACTATTCGCGACCTACACAGATTACAGGATACACAATGGTTACGCCTGAATCCCCCAGGAAACAATCCGTACCCCTAGGCAAGACTCAGCCAGGCAATTGCGCTATGCATTTGCGAGAGAAAAAAAAAAGAAACCAAGGGTTACGCCACGGTGGGAACACTCGAGTATTACATCCGGAAACCAAAAATCAGAGAGAATAACATCGATAGAATGAATCCACGATGTGGCCACAAAGCGGATATCAAGCAGAAGGCACTTTCCATATCTTTACTTCGAAAATATATATCATATAGTACCTTTTCAAATCACTTTCAAATATCATACTTATATAGACTTTGATTATATAAAATCTCTTTCCAAATTGAGTACCATTCAAATCAATGGATATCAAATCAATTTCATACTTTTACAAATCCAATTTATATAAGTTCGACCACTCCCAAATCAAGTACTTAATAAGGTTCTCAATGTAACGATCCTGAATTTTGAACAATTTAAATTGAAATTATTTAATTGATTTTAAATATTTGAATGATGATATAAATAGAATTTCAAATTTGTCAGAATATATTGGCGATTAAATATTAGAATTTAATCTATTTAAAGTTGAATAAATTTAAATTTAACTTTGAAGTTGAAATTGAATATTGAATTTGTATTGAAATTCAAACTAACGACTTAGAAGAAAATAAATTTGGACATAAGAATTGTTGCTTATTTAAATTTATAAATTGATAGTTAGTTTAATAACATTTTCTTTAACTTAAATAAAAGGAATAAAATTTTAATCAATATAAAATAAATTGAGAAACACGTTAATATAAATTTATGTTTGATAAATGAACTGCAAAACGTTTATATGTTTATTTAAGAAAAAGATTATACAAAACAAATTGAATTTATAATATAAAAAAAAGGTAAAAATAATATAACATAAAATAAAGGAGAAAAAAAATAAAAATAAAAAGTACATCTGCCTTATACCTTCATCAGCTAGATACATTACCTTACCCCTTACCAGCTAAAAACACGCCTTCAACCACGCCTTTTTCCACGCCGCAACCAATGCTAAAAATCACATCTCCTTCCCCTTAAAACACGAAACCCTACCCCTTTACCCCTTTTCATTCGAAACCCTAATCAGCATACGAAAAGGAAAAATGGCGGCCTCTCTCTAATTGTCGCACGAGTCTCTCCCTCTTCGGCTTCAATTCGATTCGTCCTCTTTGCAAGCTTAAGGCTTTTCAAATCAAAGGCGCCGCCTCGTTCTGATTTGCGTTGCTCCTCTGTTGATCGTTCTTCGTTCGTCGCCACTTCGAAGCAAGGTGAGAAATTTTATTTCTCACATCTAATTCGTTCTCTGTTCTGTGCTTCAGTTATTCATGTATTTGTTGATGATTTTTTATCTGCCTTGGTTCAATTTCTGTATGTTTTCGGCAAGTATGATTTTTGGGAAAACATAATTTTGATGAGAATTTGATTTGACTTTGTGTTTGATGATTTTCACTCCACTCTCTGATTTCATGAGTTTGCTGGCTTCGGCCTTGGATTGAGTTTTCAATTAACGGTGCTTGATAATTACTGCTTTGGTTGGTATTTTGAGTTGAAGTCACCTGACTTCGACATCCTTGGGCTTTTTATTACTTGCGGTCTCGATTTTGGTTACATACAAATCTGATGAGAACAGACACTGCATGTATGGTGGTTGGGTGTTATTTGCTATCATTTGCTCTGTTAATTTGCTTTTAAAACTGATAAGAACAAATGCTATTTAAAATTTGAATTTAAACTGATAAGAACAAATGCTATTTAAAATTTGAATTTGAACTGATAAGAACAAATGCTACTTAAAATTTGTTTTTAAACTGATGAGGACAGATGCTATCATTTAAAAATCTGATGAGAACAGATGCTATTAAAACTTGACTTGTTTTGTTTTTGCTGCATGTGATGGATCTTTGAATCTAGATGAGGAAAATTTTGTTTGCATGTGCTTGTTTGAAATTTTGTTCATGTGTGTTGTATGTATGTGTCTGTAAAACCCCCTATTCTTGTTCTCAGTTGCAAGCTAATTCAAAACCCCAATTCTTTTGAAATAAATGCACATGCAAGTATTAGAACTCAAGTTCAAAGCAAAACTGTCATGAAAAAAATCAAATTTAAACTGCTATGATTTGAAACTGCAGCATCTTCATTTTTGATAAATAACTTCACAATTGAAAGTTGTTTTAAATAATCTGTGCATGTGTCTGATAAAAGTAAGCTTGTTGGATTGATCTTGTGTTGTGATGATGTTTTGTGTATACATATGTAAATATGTATATGTGTGTAGCTGACGCTATGAATCTGCATACCTGTTGTTTTATTTCTACTTTCATTTATTAAGATTTTAAAAAGAAAACCTTTATCTCTGAGTTTAGTTCTCTGTTAGGATTGATATGTAAACAAAATGTGTATGTTTAGTATTGATTCAGGTTTGTAAATCATGATTTAGCTAAATTATTAGAGCCTGATTTAAAATAGGAATTGAGGCCAGTTTAAATTATGGATTCAAAAATGTAATTTGAATTTTAGTTTTGGAATATTTCAATAAATTTATAAAAGAGAAAATGGCTTTCACTCAGGTAGCTTTAGTTACAGTATTTTGTTTCCTGTAGCCTGAAACAGTTTCAGGTTTTTGAATTTTAAAAACTAAATTTTAAAAATAGTAAGGCAAGTTTAAATTCAAACTTTAAGTAAGATTAAACTATGAATTCAAATAGGTTTGAATTCCAGATATTTGAATAAAATTGCAGTAACAAAATAAAGTATTTAATAAATTTGATAAAACCTGTACACTTCTTATGCTCACTTATGGGCATTTACATTATTTACACTTTTTGTTGATCCATTACTGCATTTCCAGTTTGCAGTTCACCTGAGTTCATATATTGTTCTTGCATATATATATACAAGTATGCATGCATTTGCTTCACTGTTTATTTTTCTGCACCACTTGCATATTACCTGAAGCTTGATATGCTAGCATTCATTCATGTGTATAACTGGTTCGATTAGTTCGATGTTGACTTGCAATCACTGTTGTCACCTTTGTTTGCATATTTAGCTCGGTTGTTTGAGCACAATTGCATATATGATGTCCCGATTTTTGGGGCAGTGACATTGAAATTAGATCCTTCACTTGCTTTTGATTCAATGACCTTTGCGTGTTTCATATGACGTATTGGCGAGGCAGTACACGCGTGCGTGTACTGCAGCCAATCGATATTGATGTTTTAAATGATATTTCAATTGTTTAAAATTGATTTGATTTAAATTGATGATTTTGTTGTTAATTGCCGTTTTGGCAATTCTGTGGTTTTCTAAATTATCTTCGTTAATAATCCTTTCATCTATCTTCATTGATAATCTGAATCTACAGATTTGTTGTTTAACACTGTTAAGTGTTATATTTACTGTTATCTGATTTCTTGTAAAAGGGTCGGATAGGTAAATTATATTTGACTGTCATCTAATTGTTTGATTATTATTGCCTCTATGCACTAATAACTGAGTTTGAATTAGACTGACCTGTGTATTATTTTCTTTTGAATATAATACTCGGGTCAGACCGAGTACTTTTACAGCTTGAAGATTTTCAGGCCGCGAAGTTAGAGAGAGTTGGGGAAAGCACTTCACTAAAGCTTTTCAAGAAATTTTCTTGTACTTAATAGAAAAGATATATATTCCGCTGTATAAAATTTAATGCATTGTACAAACTCTGATATATGTATGTAAGAAAAATTCATTTATGAATAATATTATGATTATTCTGTGATTCTGTGGCTGATTCTGTTTAAACTTTATAAACTGAACAACAATCCGTTATTTTGAACGTTTCGAGTTGGTTTAATTACCGACTAGAGGCGGTCAGAGCGGCGGGTCGTTACAAAAGTGGTATCAGAGCTTTGGTTTACTCAAAGCTCAGTTTATGATGTTTAATATGAATAGTTACTAGAAACACTTTAAAGAAAAGTGCTTTTCAAATCTAAAGAAGTATAAAATTGTTTTCTTTAAAATGAAAGGTATTTTGGAAATTAAAATTATTTTGAAAATTCCCCTCTCTAAATTTAGGATTGCGATAGTTTCTCATTCGAAATCCATTATCAAATTATTGAGAGTTATGAAAAATGAAATATAAGTTAAATGAATTAATGAATTGGTTTGAATTGGTTTAAATGGGTTTAAATCGAATAACTTGAATATTTTGAGTAATAATTGTGAAATAAAATGACAGTTTCAATTTAGTTATAGCCAAGAGGATAATTAAACTATAACTTGGAAATTTGATTCTGAATTCTTTTGAGAAATTGATTTCAAATGTTGTGAAGAACGATTTAGTAAATAAATGGATTATAAGTATTTAACTTATAATATGAACTTTTGATATATAATTGAGTTATATAAATTGAGTTGAATTATTAAAGAAGATTTATAAATCGAAGTTTTATAAATAGAAAAGGAATTCGTAGAAGTTGTTTATAAATTCGAAATCAATTGAACTTGATAAGTAAATTGTTGTAGCTTATTAAAGGAGTTATATCCACGATTTTGGACAGTGGATAACCCTTTAAAAATAAAAATAAGTTGTAGAAATGATGAAATTGGTTGACAAAGTATATTCACGATTTTGGACAGTGAATATATTATTGAATAAAACAGATATGTTTTAGGTAAAATGATTGAATAATCCAACCTCTGCTAATAAGAATTGCAAATATTGATAGGAAACTTCGAAAACACCTTGTTTATTATAATGGCGAAAACCGAAGCACAAAAAGCAGCACGCCGTGAACGAAGAGCAATTGCTCGTAGAGAAGCAGAAGCGAGACGTGCGGAAATTGAAAGGAGATTCAGTGAAAGGCAAGCACCTGGTCCATATGATGAGGTTATTTGCTATCGATGTCATAAAAAGGGACATTATGCCATTAAGTGCCGAGTAAGGAGAAAGAAAAGGAATGTGGATGACAGGTTCGCTCGTCCTGAGATTGTGTGTTTTAAATGTCGGGAGAAAGGGCATTTTCTTAGTCATTGCCCTAAAGTGAAAAGGAAAAAATGCGTACTCAATTTACCCGTCGATAGATTGACAATCTGCTACCATTGTCGTCAGTCTGGACATATAGCCAGAAACTGCACCGGAAGACAACAGGGAGAGCAAGCTATAGCCCGACCAGCTAGAGCGAAAAGTGCTAAGGTGATAGATAAGGATGGAAACATCTTATATTTTTGCAATAACTGTAAGGATTGGGGACATGTGGATTTTGAATGTGTTAATTCTCCTTTAACACAACATGAAATAGTGTCATCCGAAGATGAAAGTTTGACAAAGATGCATACTATCGGACAAGAAGTCGTTAGTCCTTAATTATTCTGAATCTTAAACCAATCGATATATTTTGTAATACTATCCTTTGTAATCCACAATCTTTTGTGTACGTCTTTTAAAAGTATTAAGCTATGTAAAAAATTTTACGGAGGAAATATTTTAATGAAATAGCATCTTGGGAAGTGATATTATGGAAGGAAGTTTAATTGTTGATTTAACTGTATGAATCAAACTAGTTTGATGTGAAGTTTATATTTCAAGTTTAAAACTATTGCCTAAAATAGTTAATATGGAAATATAGATCTAAAGGAACCAATTCGATGAATAATTTACTAAAGAACTAGTTGATTATTTTTGGAATAGAAAGCAAATGCAAAGTTCAAATGATATTTAAATTTCAAGTTTGATGTTTGTCAACAGGATAATCCATTATAGGTTTAATAAATTCAGTGATGAATTTGAATTTAAACGTGCGGAAAATTAAATTAAGTGAAAAACTTAATATTGAAAAGTTTGAAATTGGTTTAAAACTAATATTGTGAAAAGTATGAGGAATTCAAACTATGAATTAAGTTGAAGTTGAAATTGAAAAAGTTAATAGTTTTAAAGATGTTTTAAAATGCATTAACTATCGAATACATAGATTTCAACATTCAATTGTTGAAATAGGCGTTTCGAGAAATAAGGAAAAGGTGGACTATAACATTGTTGTTATAGTAAATGGTTTCCGGAAGGAAATGTTGTTTATAGTATTGGGATTTATATATCTATTTTAAATCTGAATCCCTATACTAGTGATTTTGAGTTGTCGTAACAATGTTTTACGCAACATTCGTTTTAACTCAAATAAATGTGTTTAAAAGAATGATTTCCTTAAAGAGTGAAATATATACTTAATTTTGATTGAAGTATATAGAATATTTTCCGAGTTGAAAATAAATGAATTTGTGAATTACTTATGATTTAATAAGTATGGAAATGTTTTCCAATATGAAATGAAAGGTTTGAAATATTATCTTTTGAAGATAAATTGAAAAATGAATATTTGAAATTGGTTTCAAATGGCTAAGTGTGAAAATTATATATCTTGTAAAGATATTATTTTGAGAAATGTGAACAATTAGTTCAACTTGGAAATTTTTCAAAAAGATTGAATCTTGAGTTAAAATTGAGTTTAACTTTGACACCAAAAACAATATAAGTTGAACTTTGAATTTTGGATAGTCGATTGGGATTGTATGTCTAACATTGTGAATTGATGACATAGCATTTGATCTCTATTAAATATATATCTGTGGTGGCGGAGAATTTATTCTTTTAGCTTAACACCCTTCTCTGAGACGTACGAGCTTAGAGGTTATATATCGATAGACATCAATTATGTGTTGAGAATTGACGATGTAACGTGAAATCCAAATCGAATGAGAAGTCGATAATGAATTGGATTGTGAATGTGAATTAGGTTTGAGATAACCTTAAATTTTCAAATCGATTTAGAGGAAAATTTTAAACGTGATGAAAAATTTGGAATCCTCTATTTGTTGTGAATGTGAATTGAGTTTTCGTAACTTATATATGTGAATATAATCGAAAACTATTAGTTTGGAAAGTCATTATTATGAAAATCCTGTGTAAGTTTACATAGGTATGATAAGTACGAAATGTGAAATGAAGTACTATATGTATATGACATATGTTTTCTAAAACTGAGGATATGGAAATGTACCTTCCATTTATTATTTGTGAAGGTGATTGGAACTCGGTGGAGTGTCCATTGGAAATCGTAGCTACGTAGAATTCCATTAGTGGAATGTCCATTGGGACTGATATGATATCCCCCACGATGGATCATCGTGTTTGGGATTATGTGAATTGATGCTGGCGTAATTCGTGGGGCGTGATGCCTACAGTTACAAGCGATTCCCCTGAGATAGTGGCGCAACCGCCGAGTAAACTGCGATCTGGAAACCGAAGCGAAATTCGAGGGGCGTGATGCCTAAGGCCACGAGCGATTCTACTGAGATAGTAGCGTAACCGCCGTGTGGACCGCGATCTAAGGTGGCAACCATGGCGAAATTCAGGAGTGATGAGAAATCTAAGGTTACAAGTGATTCTACTGAGATAGTAGCGTAACCGCCGGGTAAACTGTGATCCATGGGGGAACGTGCTTTCCATATCCATTTTTAAAATAATTTTTAAAAGGTATTTTCACTGGGAGTTGAAGCAAGTATATTTAGTACTTGGAGATTTTTAGTCCTGCGCCTGGCCAGCGTATGCCTAATGTCTGTAAGAACGACGATGGACTTGTTAAACTTCGAGTTATCAAGTATTTTCAAACTTTAAATAGAAAATCAATAATCTGAAATTAGAATTACATAATTCTAACTTAATGAATTAAGGAAGAAGATTTTTAAAATATCTTGGAAGCACACAGCTTTGGAAATGATGTAATATGCAAATATTTAGCATGAAAAATTTCAAGTTCAAAATTTTGAGTTTTGTAAGTAAAAAAAAATTGGTTAAAGACTTTTGTGTCTTGATTATTAAAATTGATGAACAAAACTAGTGAGATAAAATAAATGGAATGAATCCAATATTTATTGGCGAGCTTGAAACTTAGTAAAAATTGTGTAGGGTATAAATATCGGTGAGATTTTAGCAATCGTTTTTCCTAACTTATAATTTCGGGACGAAATTCTTTTAAGTAGGGGAGATTGTAACGATCCTGAATTTTGAACAATTTAAATTGAAATTATTTAATTGATTTTAAATATTTGAATGATGATATAAATAGAATTTCAAATTTGTCAGAATATATTGGCGATTAAATATTAGAATTTAATCTATTTAAAGTTGAATAAATTTAAATTTAACTTTGAAGTTGAAATTGAATATTGAATTTGTATTGAAATTCAAACTAACGACTTAGAAGAAAATAAATTTGGACATAAGAATTGTTGCTTATTTAAATTTATAAATTGATAGTTAGTTTAATAACATTTTCTTTAACTTAAATAAAAGGAATAAAATTTTAATCAATATAAAATAAATTGAGAAACACGTTAATATAAATTTATGTTTGATAAATGAACTACAAAACGTTTATATGTTTATTTAAGAAAAAGATTATACAAAACAAATTGAATTTATAATATAAAAAAAAGGTAAAAATAATATAACATAAAATAAAGGAGAAAAAAAAATAAAAATAAAAAGTACATCTGCCTTATACCTTCATCAGCTAGATACATTACCTTACCCCTTACCAGCTAAAAACACGCCTTCAACCACGCCTTTTTCCACGCCGCAACCAATGCTAAAAATCACATCTCCTTCCCCTTAAAACACGAAACCCTACCCCTTTACCCCTTTTCATTCGAAACCCTAATCAGCATACGAAAAGGAAAAATGGCGGCCTCTCTCTAATTGTCGCACGAGTCTCTCCCTCTTCGGCTTCAATTCGATTCGTCCTCTTTGCAAGCTTAAGGCTTTTCAAATCAAAGGCGCCGCCTCGTTCTGATTTGCGTTGCTCCTCTGTTGATCGTTCTTCGTTCGTCGCCGCTTCGAAGCAAGGTGAGAAATTTTATTTCTCACATCTAATTCGTTCTCTGTTCTGTGCTTCAGTTATTCATGTATTTGTTGATGATTTTTTATCTGCCTTGGTTCAATTTCTGTATGTTTTCGGCAAGTATGATTTTTGGGAAAACATAATTTTGATGAGAATTTGATTTGACTTTGTGTTTGATGATTTTCACTCCACTCTCTGATTTCATGAGTTTGCTGGCTTCGGCCTTGGATTGAGTTTTCAATTAACGGTGCTTGATAATTACTGCTTTGGTTGGTATTTTGAGTTGAAGTCACCTGACTTCGACATCCTTGGGCTTTTTATTACTTGCGGTCTCGATTTTGGTTACATACAAATCTGATGAGAACAGACACTGCATGTATGGTGGTTGGGTGTTATTTGCTATCATTTGCTCTGTTAATTTGCTTTTAAAACTGATAAGAACAAATGCTATTTAAAATTTGAATTTAAACTGATAAGAACAAATGCTATTTAAAATTTGAATTTGAACTGATAAGAACAAATGCTACTTAAAATTTGTTTTTAAACTGATGAGGACAGATGCTATCATTTAAAAATCTGATGAGAACAGATGCTATTAAAACTTGACTTGTTTTGTTTTTGCTGCATGTGATGGATCTTTGAATCTAGATGAGGAAAATTTTGTTTGCATGTGCTTGTTTGAAATTTTGTTCATGTGTGTTGTATGTATGTGTCTGTAAAACCCCCTATTCTTGTTCTCAGTTGCAAGCTAATTCAAAACCCCAATTCTTTTGAAATAAATGCACATGCAAGTATTAGAACTCAAGTTCAAAGCAAAACTGTCATGAAAAAAATCAAATTTAAACTGCTATGATTTGAAACTGCAGCATCTTCATTTTTGATAAATAACTTCACAATTGAAAGTTGTTTTAAATAATCTGTGCATGTGTCTGATAAAAGTAAGCTTGTTGGATTGATCTTGTGTTGTGATGATGTTTTGTGTATACATATGTAAATATGCATATGTGTGTAGCTGACGCTATGAATCTGCATACCTGTTGTTTTATTTCTACTTTCATTTATTAAGATTTTAAAAAGAAAACCTTTATCTCTGAGTTTAGTTCTCTGTTAGGATTGATATGTAAACAAAATGTGTATGTTTAGTATTGATTCAGGTTTGTAAATCATGATTTAGCTAAATTATTAGAGCCTGATTTAAAATAGGAATTGAGGCCAGTTTAAATTATGGATTCAAAAATGTAATTTGAATTTAGTTTTGGAATATTTGAATAAATTTATAAAGGAGAAAATGGCTTTCACTCAGGTAGCTTTAGTTACAGTATTTTGTTTCCAGTAGCCTGAAACAGTTTCAGGTTTTTGAATTTTAAAAATTAAATTTTAAAAATAGTAAGGCAAGTTTAAATTCAAACTTTAAGTAAGATTAAACTATGAATTCAAATAGGTTTGAATTCCAGATATTTGAATAAAATTGCAGTAACAAAATAAAGTATTTAATAAATTTGATAAAACCTGTACACTTCTTATGCTCACTTATGGGCATTTACATTATTTACACTTTTTGTTGATCCATTACTGCATTTCCAGTTTGCAGTTCACCTGAGTTCATATATTGTTCTTGCATATATATATATATACAAGTATGCATGCATTTGCTTCACTGTTTATTTTTCTGCACCACTTGCATGTTACCTGAAGCTTGATATGCTAGCATTCATTCATGTGTATAACTGGTTCGATTAGTTCGATCGTTGACTTGCAATCACTTTTGTCACCTTTGTTTGCATATTTAGCTCGGTTGTTTGAGCACAATTGCATATATGATGTCCCGATTTTTGAGGCAGTGACATTGAAATTAGATCCTTCACTTGCTTTTGATTCAATGACCTTTGCGTGTTTCATATGACGTATTGGCGAGGCAGTACACGCGTGCGTGTACTGCAGCCAATCGATATTTGATGTTTTAAATGATATTTCAATTGTTTAAAATTGATTTGATTTAAATTGATGATTTTGTTGTTAATTGCCGTTTTGGCAATTCTGTGGTTTTCTAAATTATCTTCGTTAATAATCCTTTCATCTATCTTCATTGATAATCTGAATCTACAGATTTGTTGTTTAACACTGTTAAGTGTTATATTTACCGTTATCCGATTTCTTGTAAAAGGGTCGGATAGGTAAATTATATTTGATTGTCATCTAATTGTTTGATTATTATTGCCTCTATGCACTAATAACTGAGTTTGAATTAGACTGACCTGTGTATTATTTTCTTTTGAATATAATACTCGGGTCAGACCGAGTACTTTTACAGCTTGAAGATTTTCAGGCCGCGAAGTTAGAGAGAGTTGGGGAAAGCACTTCACTAAAGCTTTTCAAGAAATTTTCTTGTACTTAATAGAAAAGATATATATTCCGCTGTATAAAACTTAATGCATTGTACAAACTCTGATATATGTATGTAAGAAAAATTCATTTATGAATAATATTATGATTATTCTGTGATTCTGTGGCTGATTCTGTTTAAACTTTATAAACTGAACAACAATCAGTCATTTTGAACGTTTCGAGTTGGTTTAATTACCGACTAGAGGCGGTCGGAGCGGCGGGTCGTTACGCTCAATTTCAAATCATTTAATATCAATTCAGTTTAAAAATCATGTATGATTTCACCAAATTTCTTCCAAATTAATATCTCAATTTCAAAGTTCCCGAAATAATAGGTTTAGAGAATTATCCCAGTTTCCAAATTAATATAATTCAAGTCAAACAATTTCATTTCCAAAATCACCATATAAGTACTGGTTTTTAATTCCAATTTAATTTCAAAACCAAATATTTTCCCAAAATCAATTATACTCAAAATGGTTTCCAAATTTATAATTATCCCTTTTTTTTAAAAACTTTTAAACTATCTATTTCTATGTGAAATATCCAATTTACCTTTCTGAAAACCATTATTCAACTATTTTTTTTTTTGACATTTCAAAACTAAATTTATATTCTTTATCAAACATTTTATACTCTTCGAAATTTCTTAGCTTTGAAAATTTAATCTCGATTTGGAAGTGTTCGAACATTCAAAATAGTTAGGGAAATCAAATTTTCAATTCAAGAGTTGAAAATCAACAATAAATCAATAAATCAATTACTAAATCCGAAACTCGAGGACTGAACACCGGTCTCATTTTAAATTGTTTCAAATATATACATATAACTTTCGAAAATATCAAATTATACTTCGGAATTTGAAATCAAAACGGTTTTACAAAATCACTCGCATAGCGAAGCTATTAAAGAGGCCTCTCCCCCACTCTGAAACTCGAAAATCAATGTCGATGATGCGTGCACTCATCACCGAAATTATTTTCCAGCAACAAAGTGAGTTCTGGACTTCTATATTCTTAAAATTTCCTTGAAATTTCATTGAAATCATTGGAACTCATTTGAGTCATTTGAACCACTTCTTATTCAGAAAATACTTTCAAATCGTATTATTATATAATTTCAAAAATCATAAAACCAATTTCAAAACACCGGAATTCAATTCTCGAATTTCAAATTTAACACTTCAGTTATAAATCATTTTTATACAAATCAATTTCTTATATTTTTTCAAAATTTCAAATCCTTTCAAAACCCTTTTATATAGAATAACATTTCTTATTTGCTTTATATATATAGGTATATCATCCTTATCGAAAACATTTTCACTTTTATATATATAAAAAAAACATAGTTATCAAAATAAAATTTTGGTATAAAAAATTTCAAAAATATAAACAAAACCCAATTTTCAAAGGATGATTCAAGAATGGATTTCAAAACAAGGATAGAGATTTAATTTAAAATAACTCCAATCAATAGAACCCTGATTCGAAGATAGACTCGATCGAAGATGAGATAATTAAATTACAAATAGAAGATGGATATACTTCTATAAATCGCGGGCGACCTTTACCGGTCAACCGTGATTCCAAAATTAGATCGGTGTAGAATTCTGAGGCAATTCGACATTCGATCGCCAGAGATATAGAATTCGACATAACAAGATATATCAGCATCGTAAACCGAGGATACAGAAATTTACGGTGAGTCAATGCCAATTGGAAAGGAGTTTTCACCCCTTTTACAAATCATTCAGTGGAGTTATGGGATACTCCGGAATCAAACGAATATAAATAGGGAGAGACAGAATGAATTTCGGAACCGAGGGACATCCCAAAATTCAAAGGAAATCGAGTCAAAAGGAAGAGATTCAACTCGAGCGAAAGTGATTCTGTAAATAAATTTACCATATATGCTAAGTTTTGCCTAGAGCCAAAGCTCTGATACCAACTGTAACGACCCGCTATTTTGGACCATTCAAATCGACGATAAAACCATACATGTCCGACTTGAATAATTCAAAATACCGCGTTGTTAATTTAAATTTGACAAACTCAACATATACAGTAAATAAATCAGCCACAGATCATAGACACAGAGTAGTAGAATGCAGCGGAATAAATAAAGAATAGTTGTTCATGAAGCTACTATATACATCAGGGTTAGAAAAATAAAATACATCAGAGTATCCCAGATGCAGTGAAGTCTCCAGTACGAGCAGATGACTTGTTTGAACCAATCAACTGGGTGACTGGAAGGATAGATAGCTGGATCTTCAAGCAAAGCTCCAACTTCGAAGGTGAGTCTTAAATGCTGTATCAACTCAGTCTGACCCGAGCGTAAAGCAAAACATAAAACACTCGAGTCAGGATTAACATTCATATATCAATAAATCCAACTCAAGTGAAATATCAACTGAAATACAAATAACTTAAAGGATGTTTGGGATAACCATCCTCTATGGGTCCATGAAACTATCTACAAAGTAGAAATATACACTACAACACCGTGGCCATTCCCATTTATTTATACTTCAAACCAAATATCATTTTACTTCAATTATCTCTATATTTTCCCAAAATAGTATTTATATAAAATAAATAATTTATAAAGTAAAGTATTCAATTTCCTCAACTTAACATATCATTTCAACATCAACCCGACCTTCCCATTCAAATTAAATTCAATCTCAATTTATCAATTTAAATTCAATTTCATCTTAAATTAACCACTTAGATTTCATCGATCACAATTCGGATTTGAAATCACAAATACCCCTTTATATTTCAATATATTTCAAAACTTTAAGTATTCAACGTTTCAAACTAAATTTTATTCAATTTAGTTTTCTACATAATAAATACAATTTACTTCAACCAAAATTTTCGTTTTAATTCAAATTTTAGTTTCTAAATAACAATTCAACTATTTTGATTTTTCATACAAATCCGAATCTCAAAATAAACCATTTAAATTCCAATATAGTTCAAAGCTTTAATATTTAAATGTTCAATTTAACAGTTTCATATAGATCTCGATTTAACCTCACTATTATTTAGTCCTGAAATACTTCCTCATTTGATTCAATATTATTTAAGTAACCTTAAATTCCATTTCTACTCAATATTTTCCTTAATTTATTTAAACGTGAAATATTCATTAAATCGCTTAAATCAAAAATCCAGTTATAAAATCATACCTTTATATTCCCATTCAAAAATTTCAAATTGATTTAATCAAATAAATCCTTATTTAAATACCATTTTTAACAAACCCAAAATTATCTCCCAATCTTAATTATTCAAATTTTCACAACGGTAAATTTTGAAACATAAATCTTACATACTACTTAAACAGATTATATGGATTAAATCAATCTTAATAATATTATTATTAAATCTATATATAAAATTTCCATTCATATATAATATTTTAAGAAGAACCAATATTTTTTAAATCCCATATATTTCTCTTCAAACTGTAGAAATTATTTTCAAAATAATTATATGGACCAACGGTGTCTGTATATATTTCCTATCATATAGTCAAGTGCTACGGATATTTATCATTTCAATCCGTACACTAAATATATACGGGTGGATATCATTTCAACCCGTAATCCCAAATTCAATTAAATGAAAATCGCTTGGGTTTATTATTTCAACCCATAACGATTTTCTCCTATTCTAAAGTCCGTTCGGGTATGTATCATTTCAACCCATAGTGATTTCTAAACTACAGGGAACTTGCAGAGTGATAACAGATAATACAAAAAATAACAGGCATATATCATCAATAACGATATAATATAAACAACAGGATATGGTGTCATATCCCGCAGGTGAACAATTACAGATAATAGCATATATAACAAATTTAAATAACTACAACAGCATATTTCAATTGTCCTTTCAACTGAAATCAAATTTAATGAATAAAAGAATGTTAATCGTGAGTGATTGCTCACCTTTCGAGGCTAGAGGCTAGAGATGACAGACAACACAACAAGCTACGAATTTCAAAGCAACGCTAGATTGGCACGAATTCAACGAATAAGCTGAAAATACGTATCGATGAAACAATTAGAATCGGCTCGATAGAGGTAGGAATTATATATATATACACACACACACATATATATATATACATATTTCAAAATTGATTTCGATACCTAAAATTTTAAATTAAAAATTGATTTATTATCAAATAAATATAACAATATACTATGTTTTAAACAATACTCAAAATATATATATACAACACCATATATAGTTAAGGTTACAACACCTAATATTACTTTGTTAAGGTTACAGACATACAATAAGCAAAAATTATTAACAGCAATACTTAAGGTTGGGTATACTTATATAAAATTAAATGTTTATAACCAGCAGGTTGTATATCCTTATACAAAGTCTACAACAAAACTTATAACCAAATTCAACACAAATAGGGTATTTAAATTTTTATACCACTCACGCATTCCTATATTTCGAAACCTATACTAAAATAAACTGTTAAAATGAAAAACGTTGTATCCATTATTATACACTACATTGTACTTTTTCATTACTGTCACAACATATGCAATACTGTTGTGAACAAAAATACAAGCACCTTAAACAAATAAACAAAGTACCAACCTTTTGTAAATCAAACCTATTTTGAAACTTGTATAACTCAGAAAAATATAATATAAAATAACTAACTTTTATTCATTCATTCACTGCCGAATACTTTATATTCGTTCAACTAACATGCTTGCCGCACTTCTAGAAAAACTGTAGGCGTATAAAACCGAAGTGAAAGCATTTATACAACAGCAACCATTGGAAAAAAAGAAACATATATTTAAACCATAATATCTTGTATGTTACGTCTAAAATAGTATACCCCATATAATATAACATAATAAAATTTTACTGTCACAAAAATTTTCGCATAACAATTGACAAAACTGAACCACTGAGAAAATAACTATGTACATAATATTTATATAAAACTAACGTATATATATAATTCAAATAGGCTTTCAGATATACATAAAACATACTTTATATCAATACATATAACTACGCTACACCTTTAAACATATTATCATATTCTACCTTATATGAACAACAACATACAATATTATATATATATATACCTTAAACATTATTATATAACTTATTTTATAAATAAACAGAGGCGAAGCAAACACGTTGGAGGGAAGAGGTTGGTTGCGGCTGAGCAAGTGATGGAGGGCGGAGGTGATGGAAACAGGTAGGTGGAGCGACGAAGGAAGTGGACGGGGTGAAGGCCGATGTTGACTGGAAGAACGAGGCTCGGTTTCACGGTGAAGGGGTGGACCAGGTCAGGGCGTGGAGGAGGCCAGCTGTAAGGGGAAGGGGGAGAAAATAGGACCGAGCTGGATGTGGTGGATCTGTAGAAAGAAAAATGGAAGGAGGAGGAGGAAGAAAACATGAAATGAGGGAGGAGAATGGAAGTGACAGCAGTTTGCAATGTGAAAGAACGAAGTGAAACAAGGTATAAAGGCAAAATAAATATATAAAACGAAAGGAAATAAAAGGTCACGAAAATCATGCCCTGTAATCGGCTAATTTATTAAAACGAACGGCTCTTTACTTGATAACGTGGAAAAGGAAGCTAGTGAAACGTTGGGACCACAAATGAAATGAACGAATGAAACGCTGTGTGACGCCCCACCTCTATACCCACGCTAGCCAAGAACATTACGGTGAATGCTGTCAACTAGCACGGAGAATAAGGCTGTTGAGGAGCGACCATCCATGTAATTGCTTTGCGCGAGTATCGATATGTCAGATAGTATAACATGCATTTCTTATCAAGAGGGAAATCCGACATACCGACGCAAACTCAAAGCTACTACACAGTGGCTATAATATCTTCAGAAACAAATATAGAAATAAACATAACATAAATCAGTCACAGATAATTCATATCACAAAGGCGGAAATAGATATGAATATCACACATGAAAGTGTACGTCGGAGTAGTGGTCAAAAAGATCCACAATAATACAAAGGAATAAATACAAGTGCTAAACAAAAATATGTATACATCAAGGAGTCTGTATCTTAAATGTTTACAACAAAAAACTACCAAACTAGAGTAGTTAGCCAAAAGTTAGAAGATGGTTCCAGATAGGAAGACATGAGGAAGCACCTGTAATATCTCAGTCTGACCCGAGTATTATTTAAGAAGAAAATAATAAACGGATCAGTCTAGCTATAAATATCAGATGAAGTGATATATAATAAGAGATATGACATAAACATATAATAATCACAAGGCCAAGCTGTGATAAATAAGTAACTGAAAATCAACAAGAGATTAATCAATATCACAATAATCTTCTCAAGATAAATAGGAATGTCATACTCCTAATTTCATTCACCAAGCCACAATAAATGACATATATATTCATGCCAATCGTAAAAGTTGGTGAAATATAAGTTCCAGAATTCAACACACGAAGTCCAGAAATCACAATCAAAGGGAACAACGACGTCGTACAGCGGGACATCCGATGAACCAAATCACAATCAAAGGGAACAACGACGTCGTACAGCGGGACATCCGATGAACCAAATCACAATCAAAGGGAACAACGACGTCGTACAGCGGGACATCCGATGAACCAAAATCTCTAAGACATTGCTCAATGCTAGTCTAAAACATAAAATGATCGGCATAATCAAAGAGAAGTGTCGATTACAGTAAGCTAGTAAATATATGAGCTTAGCTTCATGTCCCATAACCACTAGCTTAACTTAAATATTTACGAACAAATTGTAGATCTCCACTAGAAAATTGTCACAAGAGATTCAATCGAACAAGTCCAAGAATTAACCGACGAAGTAAACACAAGCGTTTCATACCACTTGTTTTACTAAGTCGTTTAATTAGATTTCTCATACGAGTGAGGTAAAGGTTTGTATATACTAATAGATTGGAAATTGGTTTTATAAACGAATTTGGTATTAAAATAGTATTGAAATCGTTTAAGGAAAGAGTTTTGATATTTACTACTAGTATAGAAAACCTTTGTATTTTTAAAGTGACAAATCACAAAGAAGATTGTAGGAACAATCAATCACTAAGATTCACATTCAAAAACGTGAATAAAATCCAAAGAAATCGAGATAAAATCCATCAAAGTGGATATATCTAAAATTCCCAAAGAAAAGGTCATCAAAGTCGATAATAAATGACAACAACAAAAGGGAGACAACACGAATCGATTAAAGTTGGATATTCAAACGAATTAGCAATATAGGCTAACCTGGCAAACTTGAGCAGGTCGGTCGACCGGACTCCCTGAGTCGGTCGACCGAACCAGAGGTGGGAATGTGCTCGGGCACCAGGTCGGTCGACCGAACTAGGGGGGTCGGTCGGCCGAACCTGAAACAGAAGTACATCTGCACATTTGGAAGCAGGTCAGTCGGCCGGCCCAGGGGGCTCGGTCGGCCGGACCTGTTTCCAGCCTCTTCCTTGCCTATAACAAATGAGGTTCAATCTTGACCAAAATTGCATTCGCACGAGCAACGGCGCTAAGGGTTTATGCCAATCGGCTACCCGGCCCTATAAGCTCTTCGATGCATCACCAAAAACATGTTCAAACATCAAAGTTAGGATTTTTAACGAATTGAACTCAAAACACTAAAAATTGGAATATTCACAAAAGAAATCCAAATCAAAATCAAATGCACATGAATAAGTGTTAGGAATTCATACCTAACAATAGAAGAGAATTATAAGCATAGATGTGAGGTTAAAAATCTCACCTTTTCACTAAAATTTATGAAGATGAAGCTTGAAAGCAAAGGAGAATCAACCACTCTTCAAATCCAACTCAACAAGCTTGATTCTAAGCTTTAAAAGAAGAACATTCCCAAAATTAGATTTAGGAATTTCTGAAATGAGAAGAGAATGAGTTGGAGAAGAAGAAGAGAAGCTTACCAATGGGTTCTTCTATTAGTTTGGAGCTAGAGTTGATTTGCAAGAGAAAACTAGGGCTTGGAGTTTTAATTTCCTCTTCCACTCTCCATTAACATAAAAGCTTGAGTATTAGGAAAATAGAAAAGAAGTGAATGAAGAGGAGAGGGTTGGAACTGAGTTAAGTGGGGTTAATGGGCTCAGCCCAAACCAAAGCCCTAAGTAAAAAGTAGCAAAAAATCAACTTTCTCAAAACATATCGAAGCTTATACTCAAAAAGGTCGCAAACGGCATTTTGAACTCAATGGGGGTGGTCTCGAGTCCTAATTCGACCGTATGAAAAAATTAGCTTTTCGAACTAAAATCCGACTAACGATAAAATATTTAAATATAAAATCGATAAATATGCAGGTTGTTACAGACTCCCCTCCTTAAAGAAATTGCATCCTCGCAATACTTAAGAGGAAAATAAGAAGTAACAACCATGGAAGCATATCAACACAAAAGAAAATTTGAAATAGGAAGTTCACCATAAAGTGCACGAAAGAGTTAGCAAGAAATCTGGTGAAACTTCAATTTTCACAATATTACCTGGCTCAAGAATGAAAACCGGAATCCCTAAGGCATTCCCGTAGATAAAAGACGTGGGGAACGTCAAGAATAGCAGAAAATTGAGCCAGTGCAACGGCGTAGTACAGAAACGTTACGCTCGAGGAACTAGAAACTCAAATAATTTGGGACATCAGCGTAGTACAAAAACGGCACGCCCAATGAACCAAATAGCAAAGACATTAATGTAGCACAAACGGTACATCCAATGAATCGAATAGCAAAAACATTGATGTAGTACAACGGTACATCTAATGAATCAAATAGCAAAGACATTGATGTAGTACAATGGTACATCCAATGAATCAAAAGGAAAGACATTGATGTAGTACAACGGTACATCCAATATATCTAACAGCAAAGACATTGATGTAGTACAACGGTACATCCAATGAATCAAAAGGAAAGACATTGATGTAGTACAATGGTACATCTAATGAATCAAATAGCAAAGACATTGATGTAGTACAACGGTACATCCAATGTATCAAATAGCAAAGACATTGATGTAGTACAACGGTACATCCAATGAATCAAATAGCAAAGACATTGATGTAGTACAACGGTACATCCAATGAATCAAATAGCAAAGACATTGATGTAGTACAACGGTACATCCAATGAATCAAAAGAAAAGACATTGATGTAGTACAACGGTACATCCAATGTATCTAACAGCAAAGACATTGATGTAGTACAACGGTACGTACATCCAATGAATCAAATAGCAAACACATTGATGTAGTACAACGGTACATCCAATGAATCAAATAGCAAAGACATTGATGTAGTACAACGGTACATCCAATGAATCAAAAGGAAAGACATTGATGTAGTACAACGGTACATCCAATGAATCTAATAGCAAAGACATTGATGTAGTACAACGGTACATCCAATGTATCAAATAGCAAAGACATTGATGTAGTACAATGGTACATCCAATGAATCAAAAGGAAAGACATTGATGTAGTACAACGGTACATCCAATGAATCTAATAGCAAAGACATTGATGTAGTACAACGGTACATCCAATGAATCAAAAGGAAAGACATTGATGTAGTACAACGGTACATCCAATGTATCTAACAGCAAAGACATTGATGTAGTACAACGGTACATCCAATGTATCAAAAGGAAAGACATTGATGTAGTACAACGGTACATCCAATGAATCTAATAGCAAAGACATTGATGTAGTACAACGGTACATCCAATGTATCAAATAGCAAAGACATTGATGTAGTACAACGGTACATCCAATGAATCGAATAGCAAAGACATTGATGTAGTACAAACGGTACATCCAATGAATCGAAAAGCAAAAACATTGTTGTAGTACAAACGGTACATCCAATGAATCAAAAGGAAAGACATTGATGTAGTACAAACGGTACATCCAATGAATCAAAAGCAAAGTCATTGATGTAGTACAAACGGTACATCCAATGAATCAAATGAGACGGAACATCGATGTAGTATAATAACAGTACATCCGATGATCCGAACACCATAAAAGAACACTGGACACTAGTCCATAAAAGGAATGAGATAAAACTCAATAAAACGAAGTGTACCAAAACATCCAATGAACTTGATGAAAAGATGATTCCAAAGATTTATGATCGAGGTAGAGAACAAATTTCTCCCCCAAAGATGATGATGTCAAACTCTAAAAGCAAAAACAATAGCCGCGAGCACTAGATCATGAGTGGCATACCTAGTCTCGATAAGCTATAATGATTTAGAAGCACAAGTGATAGCACGTCCTCCTTTGCAAGAGAACGGCATACAAACCAATACGACTAGTATCGGTACAAATAGCAAAGTCTTGGTTCCCCTTCAGGAATCACAAGAATAAGAGTATCAAAAAGAAAGAATTTCTTTTAAATTATCTTCTTTCCTGAAAAGTTAAAACTTTCAAATTACTTTTATCATTATGTAATAATCTTTCTAGAAAAATTTACTATTTTGAAGTGAATTTTACTGTGTTTGATTGTCTCATCAAAGCGTTTAGGAAATTTCTATCGATAATGTTGATCAAGCGCATCGACCAGAATTCTTAAAACACTCAATGGGCAATACAATCACAAAAATCATGTTCTATATGATAAACATGTTTCTAAAAACTTTTAAGAATATTCTTTGTTCATTTTAAGAACAAAAAATCAAATTGTACTTATAAATAAATCTTATGAAAAAGATTTGCAAAATTTTAAATTTCAATTTTCATCCAAAATCAATAAATACAAAAATAGTCTCATCGAAATATTCATAGAATATTCGATTTATAAAGTGGATGAAATAAGCTGGACAAATTGAATGACATAATAAGTCATTCATAGGAATCATAACGAGTGTGGAATGCAGTAAGTGGAATGCTAATTTCCGCAACTCGTAGGAAACGAAAACCGGTGGTAAAGTCAAACTGAAAACACCTTAACACCACACAAAAGATTTCTTAGGTGATAATCCTAAGACAAACTCAAAAATACCGAAAAATTTCTCAAATTACATGAATGAGAGAAATAACACTTTCCTTATAAGTGGGCTTAAGGAATAAAATGATGCCATCAAGTTGGAATCAAAATCATAAAGGAAAAAATAGAAATCTGCTTAATAGATTGAAAATGTCGAGGAGGAAAAGTCCACACAAGAAAATAGGATATGGGCTTCACAACGATTAAGCCAATCCTTACAAAAGAAATTCCGAAGCCTAAGTAAAAATATCGGCTCGGAAAGATAAATCACATAAAATAATTTCGACATCAAATAAAAGTGAATTGAGGGTTGCAGATCTACCATCCGGATTCGCAATCCTCAAAGAAGTCATCAAGCCCAAAATATTCAAAGAAAAAGAATCGACAAGTTCTTTTGATATAAAATAGTGAGATGAAGCCCATATCAAAAAGAACTCAAATAGAAAGTTCACAAATTAAAACAATGCGATCAAGGATTGAATGAAAATACCTTGACCAAGAGAAGAGTTGCCAGGAACCTGCAGCTTTCCTTCTCACTTGCTTGGAAGCTTAGGACACGAAGATAAAAGGTGACCCGAACCTTTGCAATAACGGAAAAAGAGGGGTTTCGGGCACTCCCCTACATGGTGGTCTATGGAACCACAATTGTAGCATTGTCCACGACTAGATGTAGGAACTTTTGCTACCTGAGTTTGTTGCTTTCCTTTCTTATTAGAATTGGGGCCTTTGAATTTGATAGGCCTCTTCAAGTTATTGTCGAAGTTCTGTTGGGCACGCACAACTTCAACATCACCTTCATTATCGGCCTCTTCAAGACGAAGAGCGATATCAATAAGCTGATCAAATGAAACTTCAAGTTTCAGGAGTAATGGCTTCTTAAGATTCTTATTCAAGCCATAGACAAATCTCTGATTTTTCTTCATCGGGGTATTAATATACTCAATCCCGTATTTAGAAAGAGATTCGAAAGATGCGACATAGTCTGTCATAGAAGATTCACCTTGAACAAGGTCAATAAAACGTCGGGCCAAAGTTACTTTTTCAGCCTCCGGCACAAATTTCGATTCGAATCTTTCCCGGAATTGCTCCCAAGTGAGATCCGCTTCAACGATTTCAGAAATTAGGAGCTCATACCAATCTAATGCTCTTTCTTGGAGCATGCTAGAAGCCACTTGAACTCGATGTAGATCAATAAGGTTCATGCGAGAAAAGATGCGATCGCATGATTTGAGCCAAGCTTGGATTTCTATAACACTCTCGGATCCCTTGAATGGCCTTCCACCCAAATCGGTATAGTCCCTGCACAAGCGTGCAAAACCGGATCTAGGATGAGTAGGCTCTGGAGTGGGACCGGCTGCTTGAGCGTTCTTAACAAGACCTAGAAGCTGCTGGGCAGACATAAATACTCCATCCTGGGGAGTAGCACTAGATTGACCGGCGCTGGGATGGCCTGGTCTAACCATTTCCCTTCTTTAAGAAAGAAAGAAAGAAGAGGAAAAAGTTACTCTCAAGATAAATATCAAGCAATTCTTGATAGATAAAACAAGGAATCATAAAGAAAATAGGATGAATCGGTACGAAGATTCGAATAAAATCCTAAAGCACGACTCCTAAGAAAAACTTAGGACGATGATCCTTGTTATAAGATTCCATATTGTTCCGAAGTTTGGCTCTGATACCAAGCTGTGGCGCCCCACCTCTATACCCACGCTAGCCAAGAACATTACGGTGAATGCTGTCAACTAGCACGGAGAATAAGGCTGTTGAGGAGCGACCATCCATGTAATTGCTTTGCGCGAGCATCGATATGTCAGATAGTATAACATGCATTTCTTATCAAGAGGGAAATCCGACATACCGACGCAAACTCAAAGCTACTACACAGTGGCTATAATATCTTCAGAAACAAATATAGAAATAAACATAATATAAATCAGTCACAGATAATTCATATCACAAAGGCGGAAATAGATATGAATATCACACATGAAAGTGTACATCAGAGTAGTGGTCAAAAAGATCCACAACAATACAAAGGAATAGATACAAGTGCTAGATAAAAATATGTATACATCAAGGAGTCTGTATCTTAAATGTATACAACAAAAAACTACCAAACTAGAGTAGTTAGCCAAAAGTTAGAAGATGGTTCCAGATAGGAAGCCATGAGGAAGCACCTGTAATATCTCAGTCTGACCCGAGTATTATTTAAAAAGAAAATAATAAACGGATCAGTCTAGCTATAAATATCAGATGAAGTGATATATAATAAGAGATATGACATAAACATATAATAATCACAAGGCCAAGCTGTGATAAATAAGTAATTGAAAATCAACAGGAGATTAATCAATATCACAATAATCTACTCAAGATAAAAAGGAATGTCATACTCCTAATTTCATTCACCAAGCCACAATAAATGACATATATATTCATGCCAATTGTAAAAGTTGGTGAAATATAAGTTCCAGAATTCAACACACGAAGTCCAGAAATCACAATCAAAGGGAACAATGACGTCGTACGGCGGGACATCCGATGAACCAAATCACAATCAAAGGGAACAACGACGTCGTACAGCGGGACATCCGATGAACCAAATCACAATCAAAGGGAACAACGACGTCGTATAGCGGGACATCCGATGAACCAAAATCTCTAAGACATTGCTCAATGCTAGTCTAAAACATAAAATGATCGTCATGATCAAAGAGAAGTGTCGATTACAGTAAGCTAGTAAATATATGAGCTTAGCTTCATGTCCCATAACCACTAGATTAACTTAAATATTTACGAACAAATTGTAGATCTCCACTAGAAAATTGTCACAAGAGATTCAATCGAACAAGTCCAAAAATTAACCGACGAAGTAAATGCAAGCGTTTCATACCACTTGTTTTACTAAGTCATTTAATTAGATTTCTCATACGAGTGAGGTAAACGTTTGTATATACTAATAGATTGGAAATTGGTTTTATAAACGAATTTGGTATTAAAATAGTATTGAAATCGTTTAAGAAAAGAGTTTTGATATTTACTACTAGTATAGAAAACCTTTGTATTTTTAAAGTGACAAATCACAAAGAAGATTGTAGGAACAATCAATCACTAAGATTCACATTCAAAAACGTGAATAAAATCCAAAGAAATCGAGATAAAATCCATTAAAGTGGATATATCTAAAATTCCCAAAGAAAAGGTCATCAAAGTCGATAATAAATGACAACAACAAAAAGGAGACAACACGAATCGATTAAAGTTGGATATTCAAACGAATTAGCAATATAGGCTAACCTGGCAAATTTGAGCAGGTCGGTCGACCGGACTCCCTGAGTCGGTCGACTGAACCATAGGTAGGAATGTGCTCGGGCACTAGGTCGGTCGACCGAACCAGGGGGGCGGTCGGCCGAACCTGAAACAGAAGTGCAACTGCACATTTGGAAGCAGGTCGGTCGGCCGGCCCAGGGAGCTCGGTCGGCCGGACCTGTTTCCAGCCTCTTCCCTGCCTATAACAAATGAGGTTCAATCTTGACCAAAATTGCATTCGCACGAGCAACGGCGTTAAGGGTTTATGCCAATCGGCTACCCGGCCCTATAAGCTCTTCGATGCATCACCAAAAACATGTTCAAACATCAAAGTTAGAATTTTTAACGAATTGAACTCAAAACACTAAAAATTGGAATATTCACAAAAGAAATCCAAATCAAAATCAAATGCACATGAATAAGTGTTAGAAATTCATACCTAACAATAGAAGAGAATTATAAGCATAGATGTGAGATTAAAAATCTCACCTTTTCACTAAAATTTATGAAGATGAAGCTTGAAAGAAAAGGAGAATCAACCACTCTTCAAATCCAACTCAACAAGCTTGATTCTAAGCTTTAAAAGAAGAATATTCCCAAAATTAGATTTAGGAATTTCTGAAATGAGAAGAGAATGAGTTGGAGAAGAAGAAGAGAAGCTTACCAATGGGTTCTTCTATTAGTTTGGAGCTAGAGTTGATTTGCAAGAGAAAACTAGGGCTTGGAGTTTTAATTTCCTCTTCCACTCTCCATTAACATAAAAGCTTGAGTATTAGGAAAATAGAAAAGAAGTGAATGAAGAGGAGAGGGTTGGAACTGAGTTAAGTGGGGTTAATGGGCTCAGCCCAAACCAAAGCCCTAAGTAAAAAGTAGCAAAAAATCAACTTTCTCCAAACATATCGAAGCTTATACTCAAAAAGGTCGCAAACGGCATTTTGAACTCAATGGGGGTGGTCTCGAGTCCTAATTCGACCGTATGAAAAAATTAGCTTTTCGAACTAAAATCCGACTAACGATAAAATATTTAAATAAAATATTTAGAAGATGTGTCTTTAATGACTTCTTTGATAATTGCGAATCCGGTTGGTGGATCCGCAACGATTAGTTTGCTTTGTAAAGATGTCGAGATTATTTTGTGTGATTTTTCTTTCTAAGCCGATTTGCATGTCATGCGTTACTTAGGCTTTGGA
This sequence comes from Allium cepa, assembly GCA_030765085.1. Classification (NCBI taxonomy): domain Eukaryota; kingdom Viridiplantae; phylum Streptophyta; class Magnoliopsida; order Asparagales; family Amaryllidaceae; genus Allium; species Allium cepa. The sequence continues at coordinate 589,977,659 of CM060937.1, forward strand.
ATGATTTTGGGAATGGATTGGCTTTACCGTTATGAAGCTCATATCATATGTCCTGAGCGGACTATTCGTCTTCGACATCCTCAATCTGTTAAGCAGATTTCTATTAACCTTAAAGATTCGGATTCCTGTTTGGTTGCATCTTTATACTCCTTAAACCCTCATGATGACGATAATGATGATGAGGAAGATATTATTTCTCTTATTCACGTTGTTCGTTAATTTTCCGACATTTTGAGCCCGTTTTAGGATTACCACCTAAGCGAGCAATTGAGTTCAAAATTAATCTAATCCCTGGAGCTCAACCTATTACTCATCCTCCTTATCATATGTCCAATAAAGAAAATGAGGAGATGCGTAAACAATTATCCGAATTGGAGACAAAGCAATTTATTCTCTCTAGTTCCTCGCCTTGGGGAGCTTCAGCTATTTTTGTGAAGAAATCCGATGGTACGCTTAGGCTTTGCGTTGACTACCGCAAGCTTAATGATCTTACTATCAAAAATAAATATCCTTTACCTCAGATTGATGATCTGTTCGATCAACTTAGTGGTGCTAGAGTCTTTTCACAATTAGACTTGGCTACTGGTTTCCATCAGCTTCGTATTGCAGAGGATAGCATTCCTTTGACGTTCCGTACTCGTTATGGATATTATGAGTGGCTTGTTATGCCATTTGGTTTAACGAATGCTCCGGCTTATTTCGTTGAACTTATGAATCGAGTTTTCAAAGATTTTCTCGATCGATTTGTTCTCATCTTTATTGATGATATTCCTGTATATTCAAAAACCGAGGAGGAGCATGAAAAGCATCTTCGGATTGTATTGGAAACTCTTAGGAGTAATCAATTAAAAGAAAAGTTTTCTAAATGCCACTTTTGGCAATCTCGTGTGAAGTTTCTCGGTCATATTATTTACGAATCCATAATTTTCGTGGATCCTTCAAAGATTTAAGCGATTCAAGATTGGAAGAGACCGGATAGTGTGACGGAGATTCGTAGTTTTCTTGGATTGGCGGGTTATTACCCCCGTTTTATCAAAGACTTTTCTAAGATTGTCGTGCCTCTCACTAGCTTAACGAAGAAAGGTGTTAAATACATTTGGTCGGACAAATGTGAAACTTCTTTTCAGAAACTAAAGGAACTTCTTTCTGATGCTCCTATTCTTGTTATTCCCGAGGGGAATCAAGATTTCGTTATTTATACCAATGCTAGTCGCGTTGGTTTGGGTGCCGTTCTTATGCAAAGAGAACGTGTTATTGCTTATGCTTCTAGGAAATTGAAGCCTGCTGAGACTAGATACGCCACTCATGATTTAGAGCTCGCAGCTATTGTTTTCGCCCTTCGTATTTGGCGTCATTATCTTTTAGGAGAGAAATTTGTTCTTTATACCGATCATAAGTCCTTGAAGTATTTATTCTTTCAAAAGGAACTTAATTTGCGTCAACAGCGTTGGCTCGAATTTCTTGCACCATATGATCTTGATATCCTTTATACTCCCGGAAAGGGAAATCGCGTTGCGGATGCACTTAGTCGAAAGCAACAAGCGGTTGTTTCCATGATGATATCCGAATGGAATGATCTCGAGGTTTTATCCACTTGTGAAATTCGAGACCGTGTTTCTGATTTATGCTCATCTCTTGTTTTATGTAGCCTTGAGGCTCATCCTTCTCTTTTTGACCGCATTCTTGAAGCTCAAAGGCTAGATCCCGAATTGGCTCTTCTTGGCCAAAATATTAAGGATAAAATTGATATTGAAGGTTTGAAAGACTTTGATATCGATTCTCGTGGCGGCATTCGGTAATTTGGTAGACTTATCGTACCAAATATTAGTGATCTTCGTAAAGATATTTTAGAAGATTCTCATCATTCTAAATTTACCATTCATCCCGATAGTAGTAAAATGTACGCGGATATGAAGCGGCTTTATTATTGGGAGGGAATGAAATCTGATATTGCTAACTTTGTTAAGTGTTGCGTGACTTGCCAACTCGTTAAGGCCGAACATCAAAGGCCCGGTGGGTTATTGCAACCTTTAGAAATTCCAATTTGGAAGTGGGATCAAATTTCCATGGATTTTATAGATGGCATTCCCCATTCTCGCTCGGGTCATGATAGCATATGGGTTATAGTTGATAGGCTTACTAAATCCGCCCATTTTATTCCCGTTCAGTCCAATCGGACAGTGCCGCTATTGGCCAAACTTTTTATTAAAGAAATTGTTAAATTACATGGAGTTCCTACTTCTATTGTTAGTGATCGTGATCCATTATTTACTAGTGGATTTTGGAAGTGTCTTCAAAAAGCTTTAGGGACGAAGCTTAATTTTAGCACCGCTTATCACCCCTAGTCTGATGGACAAACCGGGCATGTGAATCAAACTCTTGAAGATCTACAGGAAAGTCAGAGGTTGTCCGCATCTGGAGATTGAGTTTTCTTATCGACTAGGATTCCAAAAGTGGAACCGGTGGTTCAGCTTAGTAGAAGGATGATTCCTAGAGATAGAGGTTAGTGAAGCAACTCATGTTTCGGAGGAATTTCTGAGTTTTCTTTTATGGATCTGTGGAACCATAATTTTCTGGAATGTGTTGTCCAGTCTGTGATCGTGTTCTTCATCAGCATTTACTTCTACTCCAGATCAGAGTTGTGCAGCGGAAACAGTTTAGGAGTGCATCCGTTTATCCTTTCTGGATAGGAGAAGTAAGTTTGTTTCTTCTAATGTTTGTGGAGTAGAGTTTGTTCTTGGTTTTTGGTTGATCATGAGAGGATCGTTTTGATGGGTTATTTTTGATCTAGTTTGTTCCTAGAAGCATCAGCGATGGTTGAGCTGATTAGGAAAGATGTAGGCAGACCAGGACCGTTCGAAGGATTTTGAGGATAAGAGACGGAGGAATTTGGATTTTGGAGTTGGAGATTTGGTTTTGGTTAAGTTTTCTCCAATCTAAAGAAGCTATATGTTTTGGGTAAGACTAGAAAGCTAGCTCCGAGGTGTTTTGGATCTTTTCTGTGTTCTTGTGAGGATAAGTGTTTGGTCATCAGGATTGAATTGCCAGTTTGGATAACTGGGATTCAGTATGTTTCATGTATCTCTGAGGGAGTACGTGTATGATATATTTCTGGTTGTAGAACCAACAGTTCAAGAGGTTTGGTTGTTGAGTCAAACTTCTATGTGGTCTGACATCCTATTTAGTTATATAGATGTAGATGAGTGGGAGCTCTATAGCTTAGTAGTTTAGATTGTTTAGGTTCTGTAGAGCGAGTATCCCGGTATTTATACTTGGGAAACTCGAGGAAATTCTATCCATGATTTCATCTGGATAGTTAGATTTGTTTGATTAGATGAATTGGTTGTTATGGTTGCTAGCATATGATTGATATATGCTTGTGTTTCAAAATTAAATCTTTAATGAGATTATTAAATTACCTTTGTTTTAAATTTCGGGGACGAAATTCTTTTAAGGGGGGAAGAATGTGATATCCCGAAATTTTTGGCAATATCAATTTAATAATCTGTATTAAAATTAAATTGATTTGATAATTTTTGTTAATAAAAATTTGAATTGATTTAATAATGCAATTAAATAAATATTTAATTAGTAAATTTTATCTTTTAAATGCTAGTAAATTGGTTTCTATTTATAATGTATATGTATTTGTATATATTGTAAATAGATAAGCTTTGTTTAAATTTAATAAATAAAAACATATTTTCTAATTCTAATGTTTTTGGTAATTTGGAAATTTGATTTATTTAATGTTAAGCTTTTCAAAGCTATTGAACAAATAACTATATGGTTTTAAATTGTTAAGGTAAATTGTTTAAATTTATTTTAGCTTAAGTTTAAATTTAAATTAATTAACAAAATGGCTTGTTTTTAAATATAGCTTGATGAATTTATTAATAAAGAGATAATCTCTTTTATAAATTACTTTAATTTGGTAAATGAGTTATTTTTAAATAATAATAATGTTATACGTAAATCTAGACTTTAAGTAGAATATTATTTTCAAATTGATTTTTAAATTGAATTAATTTATATTTGGATTTCAAAGGAGATGATATATATCCTAATAAATATTTTGGATTTTAAATGTATGACAAAAATGATTTTGTATAAATATAGTTTGTTTATTCTATTTCTTTAAAAAGAATTCTTATTTATATAAATTTGAATAAGTATATAGTTATTAGGAAATTAATTAATAAAAAGCTTTATTTATTTATAAATTCATTTTGCATGTTAAATTACAAATGTAAGATTATAAATCATCTAAGCACATGTGTTAGCTAAATAATTAAGGAGCATGACAAGTGTCATATTGTATTTTTATTTTTCTTTGATTTTTAATAAATCTTAAATTTAGTTATATAAACTCATACTTCTTCCATTCTTTTTCTCTTTCTCATTTTTCATTTCTAAGTAAAGAAATTTTTCAGCTGAAAACTTATTACTCTAAAACAATCCTCAAATCAAAAGAAAATCTGAGAATCAAAACCATTTTCCTCCAAAATCTGTAATCATCCTCATATCAAAATACAAATCAAAATCTCTGTAACCTATTCACATGCAAATCAAAATCTGAAGCCTGTGCATCATTTTTTTTCATTTCAATCTAGAGCAAGCAAAACCCTGTAACATCTTAAAAACTGTAGCCTGCATTTCCAAATTAAAACAAGATCAAGTTTGCATGCAAGTTTAAAAACAAAAAGCATTCAAGTTTAAAATTTCAAGTCATTCATCACTCAAGTTTTAAAGCAAAAAGGTATTTCAGTTTTAAAGAGTTCAAAAGAGCTGTTTTCCAAAAAAAGGATGCTCTATCTTCTGTTTAAGGTGAGTAACTTCACTTTTAAAATTTTAAGTTGGTAAATTTGGTTGCACGCTATTCAATTTGAAAAGAATAACATGTTATGAAATCTGCTATGAATATATATATATATATATATATATATATATATATGAATATATATATGTGTGCATGTTTGTTTACCTGTAGCATTTTCGTTTCTTTGATTTCAAGCTTCTGTTTGATTTTAAAAACCATTATCTCTTGATTAAATCTTGGCTTGGATTTAAGACTTAAATAAAATATGTTTGTTTCATCATAGACTATAGTTTAAAAATTTTATTTAAGTTAAAATAACTCTATATCATCTCTGTCAATTATTAACAGATGAATCAACTTTGATATAGTGAAAATTTAAATATCACAATCTATTGTTCAGGGTTAGGATCTAAAACATTATACAAAAACAAGATTTTTAAAAGCAAAATCATAATTTTTAGTGTTAGAATCAGAGAGCGGTTCTCTATTATCTGTATTGTGTATTTTGAGGTATCTCTGTTAATACGAATGATTGGAGGTGTCGAGTTTGCTCTTGGAGGTGGAGGAGTGATCAATGAACTGGGGAAAAATAACTAGAAGATGATCAGAGAATTGTGGAGGTGGTGGTTGTAGTTTGAAGGCTGGAACCCTAGTTTTAAGTAGGTGGAGTAATTTTGATCACCATGGCTTGTAGGAGTGATCGAGTTCAACGAGTTTTTGGGGGATGATAGTTGGGTGGTCGGCGAATGTGTGGTCGGAGTCGCTGATGCTCAGGTGGTCGGAATTGTGGGAGCGTGGCGTTTCCAGGTTTGGTTGTGGTGAATTCCAGTTTGTTTCCAGGTGGAATGTGAAGCTCGATCTTGGATCTCGAGTTTGGGTAGTGATCTGATGATCGCGAGAGGGTCTGAAGGTGATTGATGACTGGAGGAGATCATCGTAGATGATCGAAGTCAATCAGTGCCACCGTGCATGTGCACGGTGCACTTTATATTTTCTGGTGAAGTTTTGGGTTGTGTGATTTAGTAGCCCCGAGTTTCCTCGAGCAAATTTAGTTTTTGACTCGAAGCAGTGTGGGTTTGGACTCGAAGTTAATTTATGGTTGCTTGGGAAATATTTGTTACAGGTTTTAAATAAAAAAGAAAGAGAAACCTGTTCTGTTAAAATTTAAACTGAAGTTTAAATTATAAAGCAAAATTTAAACTAAGTTTTAAACAGAGTTTGAAACTGAATTCAAGTTAATTTGAATCCTAGTTTTGAAATGATTTAATTTTTTGAAATTTAAATTGGTTTTAACAACTTTTAAGTGTTTAAGTGAATTCGGTTTGAATTTAAAATTAAAGTTTATATTGTAAAATAGAGATTTAAAATAAGTTTAAATCTAAATTTCAAAATCTAGAATTTGTGTTTGAATTTCAATTTTTTTAAAATAAAATAAAGTTTTTAAAATTTAAATTGTTTTAACTACATTAAAAATGGTTAAATGATTTTAAATTTAAAATGAAGTTTAAATATAAGTAAGTTTTTGAATCTAAGTAATCTGGAATCAAAATTTAATATGTATTCTAGTTTTGAAATAAATGAAAGTTTTTAAAAAAATTAAAATGATTTAAACAATTTTGTTTGTTAAAGTGTATTTTTAAATTGATTTGAATTTAAAAATAAATTTGATTTTAAATTCTTTTAAACTTCTTTTATAAAATGAATATTTCTTTAACTTGTGAGATAAAAAGGTTTTTGAAATGTGTTTTAAACTTTGTTAAAGATAATTTGTATTCATTTTAAATCTTTAAATTTAAAATGAAATTTAAAATGAAAATTAAAGTAAATTGTTTTAAATGATTTGTTAATGATAATTTGATCATTAATAAGAAAATGTTTTATCTTTAAGTAATGAAGATTTAATGTTTTGTAACTCGTTAAATTATTAAGTTAATTAATTTGTAATTAATTTATTTAATTAATTAATGATTTGGATTAATTAAATAAGTAATTAAAGGTTTAAATTAATTAAGGTTTAAGATTAATTAATTAGGAATAATTAATTTGTAATTAAGGATTATTAATTAGATTTTAATTAATAATTAAGAATTAATTAATCAAGTAATTAAGGATTAATTAAGTTACAGTTAAAATTTAATTAATTAAATAATTAGAGATTAATTAATTGGTAATTAAGATTAATTAATTTGAAATTAATGATGATTAATCTAAGATTGATTACTCAAGAAAAGTAATTAAAGAATTGTTAATAGTTAATGAAGGTCATTAACTAAGGATTATTCAATAATTAATTAATGTGATTAATTTTAATAATTAATTAGATTAATTAATTTATGATAATCATTTGTGAAATTGTTAAAGTATAATTACTTAATGGAAGTAATTAAGGAAATAATTACTTAATGTAATTAATGGAGTTTAATGTGATTAGTTTAAATTAATTAATTAATTTTAATTAATTTTAATCACTTGATAATTTGACAATAATTACTTAATGTAATTAATGGAGTGTAATTACTTAGTGAAGTAATTAATGGTAATTACTGGATGTAATTAGTGGAGATGATTTAATAATGGAAGTAATTTGGATTAAATTACTTTATATAATTAATCAAGGGATTATTTAAGGATAATTAATTAGGAGTAACTAATTTATTTAATGAAGTAATTAAGGGTAATTAATTACCGAATGTGATTAATCAAGAGTGATTAATAAGTGTGGTTTAAATAAAGATTAATTACTTAATGTAATTAAATTAAATTAAATTATATGATTAATTAAAATGTAATTAGGGATCATTAATTAATATAATTAACGATATAATTAAGGTTACTTTATTAAGATAAATTAATCAATAATAAGTTATTAAAGGTAATTAATTAATGTAATTAATTAAGGTCAATGTAATTAATTATAGTTAATTAATTAATGAAGTAATTAAAGGTTAATTAATGTATTTGGTTGAAAGTAATTAATTTGTGAAATTAATTAAAAGATAATTACTTGGATGTAATTAAAGGATAATTAATCAAGGATGATTAATTAGAGTGGATAATTAGAGAATAATTAATTAATTGATTTGAAATTAATTAATGGTTACGTAAGCAAGATTTATATTGATGAAGTAATTAATTTAATTTACTTTAAATTAATTAAAGATGAAGTAATTAATTTAATTCATTTTAAAATTAATTATAGATGGTGTGATTAGATCATTGCTTATGTATGGATGATATTGATTTGCCTTGAACGGTTTGAAATCTCAGCTTTGAGATAAGTAATGCTGTGTGATATGGATTCTTTGATTTAAGTATGATGATAATATGGATTATCTATTTGTGATGATAATATGGATTATCTTTTGATAATAATAATATGGATTATCTGTTGTGATGATAATGATGATTATCTATTGTGATGATGTGAATTATCTATCTGTGTGTATATAGATAATAGAATTGAATTGTTTTTAAAACTTTAAAACAACTTGGCTTTAAAAGATACGTTTTCGATTTCGATGAGACCGGGATCGGGTTTTCAGATTTGGATATCCGAAAACCACATCGATCCAAATTAACGATAGGTCATGAATTTGAAGTGAAGATGAAGATTTAGAATGCAAGAGTAACGACCCGGAATTTTCGATCCTTTAATTAATTACACCAATTATATTGATTGATTAACCTTTTAGTAAACCCCCTAAATTTCTTAATTTACATTAACTACCTAACCAATGGTTTATCACATTAGTTATCCCTTGATTGATTTCTTCCCTTCACCTATCTCTTGTCTAAATTTAGTACCTGAAATCAAACACCAGAGATCTTATAATTAGTTTAAGACTAAATACAACGATCTTAAATACTTCTTAATTCCATCATAAATTTCTTTTGAAAATACTTGGAGATCTTAAATTTGATTATTATTCTAAACAAGCCATACATTTAAATTCACAACATTTATTAAATTTTGGAAACTTGTAAAACAGAAAAAGAAAATAAAGCAAATATGCTTTAACCTGTTATAAAAATCTTATTTCCAAAATCTGATTATCATTCATTTTCTTTAAAACTGAGATAGCATGCCATACCTACTCAAATAACTCGAAGCCAAACCCAGTCTTCCTCACATTTTTCCCGTGCTTCCCCCTCTTTTCTTTTAGTTTAAACTTTAAACTGTTATACTTAAATTACTAGTGCATGCTCTTGAAAACCACTCGAGTATAATCTCGAGTAAATCATGCTTCTTCTTCGAGTTCAAAATAAACCTAGCATCATCAGATATGCAAATGGTACTCGTGCACGTGTACCAACCCACGGCAGCGCTTCGGCCACCCTTCTCACCTCCGGCAAGTCGTCGTTGATCTCCCCGTTCCACCCAGGTACCCAATTCACTCGAACTACCCAGAAATCCAAATTTGATAGGATCGGTCACCACTAGGAAAAAATACAGTCACTAAAACTCCCTGCTCCGCCCTCTGCCGACCACCGGAGGAACCCTACTTCCGTCCAGACCTTCTCCTCTCTCACCACTTAATTTTTCCCCACCTCTGATAGTCCCTAGTCCATCTACAACGTCGTGATTTGCCCAACCTTGCCGTCAATCAAATGGCTCCTAAAACCCTACTTCATCCATTCGCCATCACCTCGTTGGCCTAAAAATTCTTCAAGTATTTTTCCCCTGCTCCTCTACTCATGCGCCACCTTCGGCCCAAACTCCGAGTCACCAAACGTCGCCATTCAACGGCGGTAGACCAAAATCCCCAAAATTGATGAACTACAAATTCACCCAGCATACCATACAAAAAATTACGAAACTTATTTTAAAATTCATGATTTGATTATACAATTCTAGCTATATAATCTAAAGATGAAAACAAAGATACTGATTTTCACCTATTTGTTGCCTTCTTACTGTAATCTTATATTTTCAGTCCATTTAAATAGCTGAATTACTTCAAACTATTTTTAGAAACAAGATCAAACTATCCTTAACATTTTCTTTTGATTAAACAAAGTGAAATGCTGATTATTTAGAGTGGTAGGTGATATTTTGATGATTGAAATTGAGCCTGTTTACTGATGACAGAACCCAAGATAAATACACAGATATCCACCCGTATAAACATGCATTTCCACACATATGTCCAGATAAAATGAACATGCAAACCATATCTCAACTTAACATACAAATTCATCACATGCAACATCCAAAAAAAATTTATAAGAATTTACTCACCTTTTTACTGATTTGCAGAACACACAGCAGTTTTAAATTCTTCATCCAGGCTTACATTTAATCTGGAAAATGTTTTCAATTCTCTATGCTGAAGAAACTGAATACATGCTTCAAATCGATGTCGATCTGCTGTTGACTTGCTGTGTTAATCTTGGTTCTATTTGAATTTCAAAAGATTTTGAAGTGCAGCTTTGAATTGTTCTGTTTTGGGTCTGCTCAGGTCTGTTTTTTTTTTTTTACAAATCTTTCTTCTCTTTGATTTTAGAATGAAGATAGGAAACAGAAGTAAAGAAAATAGACATATGTTTATATAGACATACTTTAGTTTTTATTTTACAACTAAATTTTAAACTGAATTTTCAAGAGAAAGACACTTGTCCCCCTTAAGTTCTAATTATCTTACACATATACACTCTTGTTTACAATTGTCATTAAAAAAAAATTATGTTTAGTTAATAATTTACAAATGTTACTTCTTATTTACAAATTTATTTAAGTTATGAATAATTAAGTATGTAATATTCACATGAATATAATGTGTATTTATTTTATATAAGTAAGCTTTAGATTTTTGTAAATATACATGTGAATTTATATAACATTTATTTATACATAACTTATGTTTTTGATCAAATCAATATAACATATATTTAAAATATACTTCCTTTTTAAATTTCAAATTTAAATTCAATCCTTTAAATCCCATTAAAATTCAATTCAAGATCTATTCAAAATAAATACATATATAAACAATTTTGTCTAACTTAAATAATTTACTTATATAAACAATTATCATTACTTATTATTAAAAGAATACTTTGTCAATTTTAAGTGATTATATTAAGACATGATCAAATAAATATTTACGATTAAATTCATTTGTTAAATTTACAATTCAGTATTTCTATTAATTAACCCAACTAATAGATACTCCAAAATCCGGGTTATTACAGCAAGGGTTATCGTCGTTAACTTTGAGGGTGATTCCAAAATGAGTGTAACGAGATAATGCCTTCGGTTTCGTTCGAACCCGGAACGAACTTGTATGGATTGAAAGCTTTCAGAACATCGTCAGGTGGACGATGAGCATTCTAAGTGATGTGTTCTATAAGGTAATCGTAGCCTCAAGCCTCATCAATCGGGAATGGCTAAAACAGGGGAGGTGCAGCAAGGCTAAGTGGGTCATGCCCAAATAGGACAAGATTTACCCCTATCTAGATGCCCTTTTTATTTCGGTTGTCTGGTGCGGTTGCTGATTACAACTGCGGGGTTGTCTTGTTCGAAACTATTCAGTAAGGAATGGTTCTGGTTTTGTGTTGTAAGGGATTGGGAGTAATCCGCGGTACGGTGATCTAGGACCCGTACTATGACGGGCGGTACCCCAGTAGCCCTGACATTGTATGGAACCCAAAATCCAGTAAGTGCCATCGGATTTAATTGTATTACCCACTTTTGTGGCTAGTAGCTAGAATTTAATGAATGTAACAATTTCGGCTATTTTCTATTTACTTGAAAATCCTAGACCTACTGTAATATCACTGGATTTCCTATTGAATGTTTTGGTTAGCGTAAGGTAAAAACTTTTCCATGTTTATGTGTGGGAAGTCTTACGTGATACCTTTCTTACAAAGGTTTTCCAAAAGTTAAGCAACTTTATCCTGTTACTCACACCAGACCCATGTCTGACCCGGAGTTTATCTTTTGTTTTCTTAAACTCTTAGGTACTCAAATTTTTACAAGTAGCCAAGGGATTCAGGTTAGCTTTGACGAATTATGGAGGCGCAGTGGAGCAGGAGGCTTCAGCGTGTAGATATATAGTGTTCCGCTGTGTTGATATCTTTATTGTGTATTGAGTTGTATAACTAGACATGTGTTTATAACTATCTGGTATGTGATGTATAATTTGTGTAACTCTAATAATTGTTGCATACTATGTAATACTTATGTTATTAATATAATTTAATTCGTTCCACTGTTGAGATTCTGATGTTGTTCTTTTTATTGCATTACATTATTCATTACTTAATTTTATTTATTTACATTCGTTTATTAAAGTATTCATGTTCAAATTCAAATTTCCTAGCATATCAATTTATTAACTTAAGTTTATAATTATGTACTCTCAATACTTACCATTCTATCTCACTTTATTATAGTAACATTTCAATTATAACTTAGGTTTATAAAAACTACAACATCAAATTATTATTTGTTAAAGAATTTCATTGAATGCCTTCATTACTTCAAGTTTTACTTGTATAAGGTTCCATTACATTTTCTTATTAAATATTTCGACTTTTAATATTCCGTAAGTTATATATATGCTTTTAAGGATGTAACTGGAAGTTACACAAGTTTATCTTATTTCTTTTAATTAACTTAATGTTCAATAATAATATCCTTTGTTTTATAGGTTACAAATTTCAACTTTCTAGTGATTTCATTTATACCTAGCATTTAATCTCTTATTTCATTTAGAAGTTTCAATTATTAAATAGTTAAGATTTTTATTTCAATTTCAATAATTAAAACCTCTAATTTATGGAAATTTAAGAACCAAATGTCGTGTTCCATTTCAAATCATTTTAAAAATAATAGATAGATGTATATAATTACAATTTATATATCTAATTATATTTAAAATATTTGTTTATCATAAATCTGAGTATAACTACTACAGTGGCGTTCCCACTTCGAAACTCGAAAATGAACTTCGATGATGCATGCACTCATCATCGAAATTATTTTCCAGCCAAAGAGAAGGGAGTTCAGAACTTATTTTATTCCGAAATTTATTTAAAACAATCTTTTCAAATCATTTTGAAATATTTATAATAGAAAATACTTCTAATAATACTATTACTATATTCAAAAATCATTCGGAAGGTTTTTCAAAGCCCCGGAACTTAAGTTCTAAATTTCTAGTTTATTCTCATTTATTTTACTTTTCAAATCTTATTTCCAACCTATATTCATAAATTTCACAACCAAACAACAATTAGATTACAATCAAATATATATCATTTATAAAAAAATTATTATATATATAGAAAATATAATTGGCAAAATTATTTCATTCACCTCTATTCAAAACAAATATTGTAACGCCCCTGAATTTTTTGATTTATTTTAATTGTCTATTTTGATTATTTTATTTGAAAACTTTATTATATTTATTAAAATGAATAATTTTTGTTATTTTAAAGTATATTTTGATTTTTGTGTGAATTATAATTGCAAACCTGAATAAATAGGATATTTCCAAAAAGTGGATTTTGGTCAATTTGGTCAAACTTTGACTTTTAAATTTAAAATTTAATTATTTGAATTTTGAATTTTATCTTTTATTGTGAAAATAGATTAAATTTTAAGAATACAACTTTTCGTTTCGTTGAAATCCGATTTATATTGTGAAAGTTATGCTTTTTACAATATTGAGTGTATATTAATTTATTTAATAAAATTATCTATTTTAATTTATATAAATAATATTTTTATTTGTCAAATCATGTTTTAATATGTGTTATATGACATTTTAGGTATATATTTTATTTTAAAATATTTTAAAGTGATAATAGAATTTTTTTTCAAAAATTTATTACATTTATTTCCTATTTTTAAAGGCTAGTTTCTATTTTTCTACCATTTTCTTCATTTAAATTATATTTAATTAAAATTTATTTCTTTATTTTGTGAATGCATTTTTATTTTATGCTCTTATCTTCATTTATAAATATTTTTCATGTGCATAAAGTTTTCCCAAAGTTTGTTCGATTTATTTTCAAATTTTCGAGACTAGTTTTCATTTTCTGTCCTATTTTCCAAATTTAATCATATATAATTAATATTTATTTATATTTTGTTTATTTTTGATATTTTTGTATTTTAACTGAATTTATATATATATATATATATATTTCAGTTATATAAAATTATAAAAAGAAATGAGAGAAATTTAAAAGGTTTTGTGACTTTTTATTTCTTAAGGCTCTTTGTATTCTCACCTTTTTAACTCCAACCATTACACCATTTCAATGCTGCCATAACTTCCTATCTCCAACCGAATCCTTTATCATTTCACGTAAAAAAAAATTACTTCTCATCTCTGAAAATAGTTTGGACTCCCTCCTTGGCAAATAGTTTGGTAAAAATCTTTTCTTCTCATTGTTTTATTCTTGTTTTCTTATGTTTTACACTTGTCTTCATCCCTATATGGCTCGGCTCCTCTCTCCTCCACCATCTTGGCTGCCTCCACCACCATCCCCTCTGACCAACATCACCTCCAGCCCTTTCCATGCCATAGCCGAGCCCCTATGTGATGAAGAACCACCTTAAAACGAAGCAACATCACCTACATATGTACAATCTGAGCACATAAGTCTAGCACCACCTCTCTCAACCACCTAAGCCGACCAACCACCACCACCACTGGCCTGATCTTGACCTAACACACATCTGCATAACCTTACCTAGTTCCCTTTAGATTAGAATCACTATGGGTTGAAATGATACATATCCGAACGGACTTTAGAATAGGAGAAAATCGTTGTGGGCTGAAATGATAGGCTTGAATGATTTTCAATTATTTCATTTACTTGGGATTGCGGGTTTGAAACGATCAAACCCGGGTTTTCTTTGTAAATTACGGGTTGAAATGATATATTACTCGTATTCACTTTACCTAGGCTAGAAAATGAAATACAGACCCGTAGTTAAAATATGTTCTTCTAAAAATTTTGAAATATTTTAGAACTGTAAATATTATAATATTTTGATTTAAATTTGACTAAATGATTTTTGTAAAGTATTATTGATTTTCTGAAAATTTATAAGTGAAATAAGTTAATGGTAAAGTTAGAAAATCTGAAATGTAAGTTATTTTGAAAATTATAATTTGGTGATAAATGAATTTATATTAAATGTGGAAATACGATAAATTATGATTATTTGGATTAAAATGAATTTAAAATGATTTTTATAATATATTAATGATTTTGAATAAGTTAAAAATGTGAAATAAATAAATATTGAGTCTTATTTTGAAATATAACTTAAATTGAAAAATTTTGAATTTTGTTTAATAGTGAATTTTGAAGTTAAGTAAATAAAATGTAAACAAGTTATATTTGAAATATAAACTTAGGTGTTAAGCTAAAAATTTAATTATAGGAACTGAAATTGAATGTTGGAATTTAATAAGTGAATTATTATTAAATATTGATTTTGAATGGAAATTTAACTTTATAAAATCATGAATTTAAGGAAAATTAAATGATGGTTATAAATGTGAAAATACACGATTTTATAAGTTGAAATGGTTTAAATAAAAATTTAATGGTTTGTGAAAGTATAGTGAATATTTGGAATTTAATTAACAGCATTTTTAAATGATATTATTTCTAAAGTAAAGAATATTACAGCATTTGCAAATGATGTAGTTAATATAAATGAACTAAAGGGCTAAATTGAATTAAATGCTATTATAGCACTTTGTAAGTGTTATAATTGTTGAATGTAACTAAGGTTTTGTTTGAATTAATGAAACCCTATTACAGCATTTTTGAATGCTGTCTTTTGTTAAATTGAAGTGTTTTAAAAGTAACTTTTCATAGCAGTTTTCTCAATGCTGCGAAAGTTGAATTTTCATTGTTTTAATAAATTTAAGTGAATAAATGAATTTTGAAAGATTAAAATTTTGGAAATTTAAGAATTTAATTATTAAATATAACAACTTCATTTTTATGATTTAAATGAAGTAATTTGTTTCGAAATATAAACTATTTTGAAATGTGTTTTGAAATGGTATTTAAATTAAATAAAAATGAATGTGGTTTGGAAATGGATTTTGAATGATATTGAATTTTGAAATGATATTTGATTTCGAAGTATAAAATACAATTTTTAAATTTTATCCACGGGATGTATTTAATTTATAGTTTAACTGATTCTTAAAGGATGGACGATCCCAAGCATCCTTTAAGTTATTGTGCATTTCTACTACAGTTCACTTGAGTTGATTTACATTATTTAAGTATATATGTCCTGACTCGAGTGTTTTGTGTTTTACTTTACCCTCGGGTCAGCCTGAGTATTTACAGTTTAGCTTTGGATATCTTTCCTGGAACTAGGAATCGCTGGAGATTTTGCTTGTCTAGTATCTGTTTCCTTTCAGTTTCAGTTTTTCTATTTCGCTCAGGTGTTTATAAACTGCTATGTATTTGAGATTCTATCGTATATGTTTTTCAGACTGATATTATGTATTATGTTTTGAGAGTTTGTTATAGTAGCTTCATGAACTACTATGTTATTTTAATTTCCGCTGCGAGTTATTTTGATATTTCTGTGTCTGTGATTCTGTGATTTATATTTCATTTGCTCTAAATTTATTTACAATGCGGTATTTTGACCAATTCATGTCCGGCATGTGTGGATGCTAATGGCTGAAAATACCGAGTTGTTACAAAAATTGTATCAGTCTGTCCTATTAAGTGTTTAGAAATCCCTATTGATGTCATAGCGTCATACGAACCAACTAGAATTTATAAGTACTAAACAGAAAAAATTAACACAATATCAAAACCTTTTATAACATTAACAAATATGCTCTCTCATATATATACACTCAACGACTCATCATAAGGTATTACTACCTTATAAATAAAGAGTCAGACCCCACAAAGTTAAGGTTTATAGCTAAACCAAAGCTCTCTCATACCAACTATAACTTCCCGCATTTTTGTACGCTTTAAATCAACGATAAACCACACATGTCGGACTCAAACCATACAAAAGGGCAGATTATTATTGGGGAGAATAAGAAAAAGGAAGTAAACAAATAGAATCTTACGACGGAATGACAAAATATAATAATCAAATAACAGTTCATGAAGTTGTTTACAAAATATTTGATTATACTTATACAATACAAATCAGAGTTACACATACCAGAAATAATAAATAATAATGCAGCAGAATAGTGCGTTGCAGTGGAACAATATAGTGTATAATAATAATAATAATAATAATAATAATAATAATAATAATACAATCTTCGTCTTCGTCCTTCAGAAATAAGGTCTTCAAACCTTGAAATGCTCAGACTGACCCGAGCGAATTGAAAAGACCAAAACACTCGAGTCGGGACTAAAAGATCTCATGTAAGTTAAATCAAGGTAAATAATATGAGTGGAATGGCGTCAGAGATGTTTACAGGATTTGACATCTCATATTCAGTGTCTAACCTGAGTGCGGTAACTTAAAAGATGCTCGGGTTCACATCTCCTAAGGATCCATTAAACTATTTACTATGTAGTAGTATACGCTATTATAATAATGTCTATAGTAAAATAAACTTACTTTTAAATAGCATTAAGGCTTTACATTTTCCACTTTAACACGTAATAGTCTCAGTAGTCCATCCAGTATCATGATCTCTCCTGATCAGGAAGCCAGCAGAGGATACTCCACGGGCTACGTGAGAAAACCAAACTTATACAAGGCGTGATAGGGTTGGTGACACGGCACAACTAGGCAATGCCAGGGTAGACATACCAGTTACTATTCGGACTGGTGGTGACGCGTAGCAGCCACTACCACCCACAACGAGCCACACTCCTAAAAAAATTCGAAGGTGCGCACCAATCAATCGTAAATTAGTAGAATGGCATGTGAAGAAGTGTGTCTGATAAGAGGAGCTACCTCACTGGCCCGGAATCGCTTCTGTTTTAGCCACCTTATGTCAACTCACGGGAGTCGGATCCACGTACATACCTCAATAGAATGTCACCACCATCCTACTTCATTCTGGAATCTCCACCGCGTATACGGATGTTAAGGTGGTTTCAGAGTTGGCAGAGAGTATGACAACTTCCGATCCCGGTCTCTTTAACAACCAAACGTTATTATAACACCGAGGTCATTTTCAAAATAGTTTATACTTTAAACTCGAAATATCATTACCTTTTCAAAATCATATAAATATGATAACATTTCCATTTTCAATACCAAATTAATATGATGTCATTTTCATTTCAATATATCCTTTTCCAAAATCATAGCACTTTCATAGTCATAACACTTCGAAATCAAAAATACATGAAATATAACACTTTCAAATCATAATACTTTGAAACTCATAACTTTGAGACATACTTCCACCACTTAAATGGTTTAAATATTGAAAATACTTTATACAATAAAATTGCTTCTTCGATTTCACAAATCAATTCCAAAAAAAATCTAATTTCTAAATTTTGAATTTAACCAAATCCCAAATCATAAATTTCAATTCAATTCAGTTTCCAAATAAACTATTCCAAATTATATCGGTTTCAAAACAGATTTGATCCACAGAATAAACCATTTCAAATTCAATATATTTCAAACCTTAAGTATTCAAAAATTTCAAAACTAAGTTTGGTAATTTCGTATATATATCAAATTCAATTTTCTATTATTTAATTTTGAAATATTTTACTTAATAAATCCATTACCATTTAAATAAAACCCAAATTACAAATAACTAAATATTTCCTCCAATTTATTTATACTTGAAATATTCATTTAATTCGCCATAAACCAAAATCAAGTTACAAAAATCATATCCTTTAGAAATCTCAAATTCAATAAGTTTCAAATCAAACTTATTTGGGTTTAATTCTAAAATAAATTCAATTTCAAATAAATTTCAAATTTATCTTCCAACCTTAATTTATTTGAATCATTATAAACTCTATATTAAAATTAATTTATACAAATACTTAACCATATTATATTTTGAATAAATCAATCTTTATTATTAAACTTGTTTTATACCAAACAAATTTATTCATAGCTTAAAATCAAGAATTTAACTATATATATAAAGTAACGTTTATATAATATCTGAAATCAATATTTATATAAAATTATATATTTCTTTACAAAACCGTAGAAATCATTTCAAAATATTTTTATATATAGACCACTGTGTTTGTATATAATTTTCCATCCTATGGTCAAGTGATACGGATATTTATCATTTCAGTCTGCAATTTAATATTTTGCGGTTGTATATCATTTCAAACCGCAATCTTAAAATAATTATAATCCATAACGAACTTGCAGTTTATAACGACATAAACTAAACATTCATTCAACCAATATCAACAATCAACATCCATCACAAGCATCATCCAAAACAATCCATAAGTATCAATATAGAAACAGAAAATATATAACAGATATTTAACTCGCAGTTTATATGCAATAATAAATTAAATAACAATTGAATTCAAATAAATTCAATTTAACTTAGATAATGATTAAAAATATACCAAACAATCATAAATAAATTTCTAATCACATCATGAATTAAATTTAACAAACATAAGAAATTTTAGAAGTTGTGAGTAGGTTAAAACACTCACCTTTGAATTTAAATTAAATTTAAATCCAGTTTAAACTCAAATAGAACAGTCTCCGAATTCGTCCAAACCAGCGCCAAGATGTCAGAAATTTTGATATGATCTCAGTTGGATCAATTCGCGCGTGAATCGAACCTCGTATTCAAAAGTTATGGCGATTAAAAGATATATGATTAAATTAAAAAAAACAAATTAACAGTTTCAACACATCACCATTATCGTCCACTTGCAAAAACCCTTGCCCACGATTCCATGCTCGAGCAAACGCACCCGCTACCCCATACCTTGACACCGCGCCACCTGCGTGCAATTCCCCTCCAATCTAAAGCCACTAGCGAAGTCGCCTCCTCACGTCGCATGCTCTGGACCAACCCACGACCACCGCGATGCTCCGATCAACGTCGACAAGGAGCGGCCGCCGCCTAGGATTTTAATCTATATCAAAATATTGTCGAGCATCTAATCCTTGACTCGATGCAACTATGCCGATGAACTCCCCTTCGTCCACTTTCCCAAACTGCAACTTCGTTTTGTCAATCAGTCGCAGTCAATCGCGATGAAATAAACGACCGAGAATATTTCTATGTTTTCTGGCCAAACAGAGGTCAAACTGGAAGACGAATTTCAGATCTGAGATGCGCT
This sequence comes from Allium cepa, assembly GCA_030765085.1. Taxonomy (NCBI): domain Eukaryota; kingdom Viridiplantae; phylum Streptophyta; class Magnoliopsida; order Asparagales; family Amaryllidaceae; genus Allium; species Allium cepa. The sequence continues at coordinate 589,997,763 of CM060937.1, forward strand.
CGTCGAGAGCTCCAGATTGATATATAATTTGTTATTGTTTAAGGAGTTTTAAATTTTGGAGTTGAGTTTTGAATTGAAATTGCAATTAGAGAATAGGATGTTACCTGCCATTGAGGAAGAGAAGTAGCAGAAATATTTATACGTACAGAATAACGAATATAAGAAATAGGCTAGGGTTTATGACGAGGTATATATAGGCAAAGCTGAAATTAGAATGGACCGGATTGATTTGGATTGAAAGCTGAACGAAAAATGGCTTCAAAAGTCCGTCTGACTCCAGAATGAAAATAGATCAACCCATATATCAAAAGAGATGTTTTTGAATATTTTAAATGCAATGGAATAGGTTTCAAGTCCAAATTCCATCTATGAAGAAGTTATGCTAAAATCAAGTTATTTCAAATTGATTTCAATTGAATTGATTTTTCGTATGATCAAATGACAAGTCTGATCGTTACGAAACATGAAAGCCTACAATAATTCACCGTTATGGATCCGATGAAACTAGTTTCGTCAAAATCCGAGTCAGTGCCAAAAATGGCTAATTTCCAATTAATAAAATAAATTAATATTAAATTGATTAAATCAAAATTTTCAATTTCAATTCCGTGATTAACAAATTTTATCATTTTTGATTTCTTAAAAAATCACAATACTTTAAACAATTTAGCTATCAATTCAAAGTTAATAGATTTACCAATTATCGTATTAAATTTCAATTTCAGTAATTCATTAATTATCAATTGAAACTCCAATAAGCCCATTTATATGCTTTTGAATCTTGTCATTCAATCAATTATTAACTTTATATTACACTCAAGCTTATTTTTTTCCACTAATTATCATAATTGCCTACATAATGTTGAATTCATTCAATTAACAGAAATTATATACTAATTTATTCATTCATACGGCACTTACATTTATTTACTTATATTCAGTTTTATACAAAATATCACATTTACAACTAAATTAATAGCCCAAATTAAATAGTAACTTACAACCGTTACTATAACTTTTAGTTACATTCACGAACTCATTATTTACACCCACTGTTACAATTCCTTACATAATCCAAGTTTTTATTCAATGGTCATTTATCTCATACTATATCATTTATTAATCCAATGTTTACATTGGTTTTCTTATATCAATTCTATAACCAAGTATAACAATTTTACATCATTTCAATTAATTGTAATTTCATTTCAATTGCTACTAATTAGTTCTAAATTACATTGCCACATTCATTTTTTTACATTCACTTCATTATAAATTATAAAGTTTTTCTATTTCTTTCTAAATTTAATTACAAATCTTATTGAATTAACCAGTTTAATTATCTATATTTACGGGTGGTTACACTGTTAGTTTAGGAAATCCCTATGGGTTGAAATGATACATCCCGAACGATTTTATAGATTAGGGAATAATCTTTATGGGTAGAAATGATAAACCCAATCATTTTCATCGATTTTGAAATTTTAGGATTAGAGGTTGAAATGATATATAACCGTAAATTTAAATTATTGCAGATTGAAATTATAAATATCTGTATCACTTGACCATTGGATGGAAAATTATATACGGACACCTTTGGGCTATTTTTGAAAAATAATTTTCAAAGTTTTAAAAGGAAACGTATGGGTTTTGTTGAATACTGATTTTTAAATATAATATAAGGATTTTATTTTAATATATGTGTAAAATTAAGATTTTTAAACTATATTTTCAGAAATTTCAAATTAATAGGTTAAGTTTTGAAAAATATAAAATTTTAGATAGTACTTATCATTTTATTATTTTTAAATATATAAAAAATAAAATATTACACAATGAATTTAGCAAAATAAGATTTAATTTCATACTAATTAATATAATAAATTTAATAAGAATTTAATTTAACTAATATATATAATATGTTTTAAATATTTATTTGCAATTTATATTAATATTTTTAAAATAGATTTTTGTAATAACTTTAATAAAATTAAGATTGGGAAGATAAATTAAGTTGACTTGTAATTGGATTAAGAATTGAACTTAAATAAGAATTGATTTAAAACTTATTGATTTTAATATTTTTTAAAGATATGATTTTATAACTTAATAACTTAATTTTTGATATGGGTGATTTAAGAACATTTCAAATTTAAAAAAAATTGTAATTGAATATTAAAATTTGATTTAAATTTGTAATTTGAGATTTTATTTAAATATTTAAAAAAAGGTAATTAAGTGAGTAATTTCAATTTAAATATAATTGAAGTTGGATATTTAATTTTGATTTAAACTCTAAATTTGAGATATTATTTAAATGTTATTAAATATGATTAAGTGAATATTTTTAAATTTCAATAAAATTAAAGTTGAATTTTAAAATATAAATGAAATTTATCAATTGAGTTATTGTAAATATTTGAATATTTAAACTTTGACACCTATTGAATTAGAAGAGGTTTTAAATTTGTACTTCAAACCTGGATTTGAAATCGATATAAATTAAGAATGGTTCTAATGAGAATTTGAATTAAATCTTTAATCTTATTAATTGAAATTGTTGAACTGAAATTGATTTAAATTGAATTTTGAAACCAGAGTTGATTTGAATTGATTTGTGCAATTGGATGAAACAATTCGGATTGGAAACTAATTTCGGCATAAACTCTTTTTAATATGTAAACTATTTTAATATATAAACTATTTTAAATCTATTACCTATTTTAAATATAAACTATTTTCAAATTTATAACTATTTCAATATATATAAGCTATTTTCAAATTTTAAACTATTTAAGTTGGAACTGTTATAATTTAGATCTAATGGATTTAAATGCGAATATTTTGATATGATGGTTTAAACTATTTTGTGGTTATGATTTTAGAAGTGAATATGATTTTGAAGGTAGTCTGATTTCGAAAGTGTAGATGATTTCGAAAGTGATACGATTTTGAAATGAATATGATATTTTATTATGAAGTATGAACTGTTTGAAATGAAAACGACCATGGTGTGAAATAAGCATTTGGTTGCTAAAGAGACCAGGATCGGATATTGTCATACTCTCTGCAAATACCGAAAACTATTATAACAACTGTGGACGTGGTGGAGAATCCAGAATGAAATAGGATGGTTTGGCGACGTCTAATAAGGTATGAACACAGTCCTGACTCCCGCGAGTCAACTTGATGTGGCTAAATCAGGAGCTATATCGGGCCAAGTGAGGTCGCTCCCCCTTTATGGCATATTTCTTCGATACCATTCTATTATTTTGTGATTTGATTGGATGCACCTTTGATTTGGGAGTGTGTCTCAAGCTGGGCGGTAGTAGCTGTTATGCGTTACCACCAGTCCGGGAGTGCAAACGATAGAATCCTACGCTGGCATTGCCTCACTGCCTTGTCACATGTCTTATCGCAACTTCTACGAATTTCCTTTGTATCGTACTATGGAGTGCCCTTTGATAATCCTCCAGTTTATGGAGGAATTACAGTACTGTATAGACTATGATAATATATAAAAATGTGTTAAGGGGGATGTGGGTAAGCCGTAACGCTATTTTAATATTCTACTTTACTGTAGACATTATATATGTAGTGTATTGTACTGTGTATATAGATAGTTTGACGGATCCTTAAAGGATGGGAAGCCCAAACATCCTTGAAGCCCAAACATCCTTTAAGTTATATTGCATTTCACTCGAGTTAATTTATTTTCATAAGAATATTAATCCTGACTCGAGTGTTTTGTATTTTTCTTTGTGCTCGGGTCAGACTAAGTGCCACGGCATTTGAGACTCGCCTTTGGGGGTTGGAGCTTTGCAGAAGATCTGTCATATATCTATTCAGCTTTCAGTTGTTTCAAGTTGTTTATGTTCAAGCTTGTCAGTAGCTTTTGTATTAGTGACTTCGTTATATTGAGATTTATGCTGTATTTTATTTTAAACTCTGATGTTCTATAGTAGCTTCATGAACTACTATTGATCTATTCCACTGCCTATTGTTATATTATTCTGTGTCTGTGATCTTGTGATTGGTTTATTTAATGTATATGCTAAGTTTTACCAATTATAAATTAACAATCTGTTATTTTAAGCAATTTAAGCCCGATATGAGTGGATGATTGTCTATTTGAATAATTCAAAATAGCGAGTCATTATATTTGGTATCAGAGCTCTGGTTTAGGAATAACTTAGCATATGGGGTAAAAAAATCATTAGAGATAGGGTAATAATGCCCTAGAATGAGTAGAATTAATTATAGAATCGTCATCGTTTGAGTTTGAAAATTTTTCATTAGGATCCATGTGGACTAGGATTTCTTTTGAATTTTGGAACTTTCCTTTTGTTCTGAAATCCATTCTTGTCTTACCTATTCGAGTTATCAATACAGAGCATCCCATAGCTTCATTTCTATTGATATCTATGATAATTTGAGCATATCTTGCAACCTCAAGTGGTAACTTCATCATTATGTGTGACTAATCCCATCGGCGCTCCCGCCAACCTTAGTATAATTTGTAATGGGATAAAACTCCTTTACAACAGGCGTCGATTCACCGAAGATTTTTTGTCCTCAGTTTTGATGCTGTTATTTCTTGCAAACCTCGAAGCGTTTCTTTAGTAAACGGCCCAGGTAATTTTATTGTGATCGAATGTTGTATGCCTTAGATTATGCAAGCAGTTTTGTCTTTCTGCTTGATTCTCAGCCTAGTGATCTTGACTCCACTCCTATTGTTCAACTCTTCCTGAATGTCTTTGGGAAAGTCGCTTCTCTTCCTTCCAAGCGGGAAATTGAATTCTACATCGATCTTATTCATGGAGCTCGACCTGTTGTCCTGCCTCCTTAGACGAATGTCCTTTGGATTAACCAATGCTCCTGCCTTCTTCGTAAATCCCATGAATCGCATTTTCCGTGATGTTCTCAATAAGTTTGTCCCTATTTTCTTTGATGATATTCTCGTATTTCCAAGTCTCGGTTGACCCGATTAAGGTCGCCATGATTAATATAAGTATATCCACCTTTTCTCTTTTGTAATTTAATTACCTTATCTTCCTTTCAAGTGTATCTTCTTTGTTAGAATTCTCTTTGAATAAAGTCCCTCTAAATTTGAATCTCTATCTTTTTTCTAAAATCTATTCTGGAATTATCCTTTGAGAGATCGTATTTGTAATTAATATATAAAATGTTTTATATTGTGTTGTTTGAGTTGTTAAGTTTGAATTTTGGTTTTCGATCGATTCGGTTGGCCAACGCTATTGAAGGGAACTTCAAAATATTTGAACAGATCAAATTGACATGATATTGTTTCAAAATTGGTAAATAAAATAATTTTATATATGATTATATTTTATATATATATATAGGTATAATTTTCTGGAATTAGATAGTTAAATGAATTGGTTGTTGGAAATGATAGTACTAGATTATCATTTATTGTTTTGTCAGCATTCCTAAACTATTAACTATTTTGTATGTTATAAGGAAATGAAATTTTTAAAACATGGTTTATAAATCTAATTTGAAAATGAAATGAATTTCAATTAAGGATTTGAGAATCAAATTACCTGTGCTTTTGTACATTTGGTTTTCAAAGTTTTGAGGAAATATATTATTTGAAAGTATTTTGAAGGGAAATTGTTTTAAAAGAATTTTATAACAAGTAAGTACCCTCCTCTTTTGTTGTTGAAAAATAAATTCGATGATGATTGCACCATCATTGACATTGATTTTCGATTCTCAAAGTGGGTAGACCACCTAGTAGCTTTACTACACTTTTATTTTGAAAAAATGGATTTGAATTAAATTTTTTGAGTATGATTTGATATATAATTATATATATGTATATATTTATTTCAAAATGGTTTGAAGTGAAACTGGAAATTTAACTCTTAAGTTTCGTGTTAAATGATGGTTTTCAAATTTTGAAATGAAGATTTTTTTTGAATAATTGGAGTGTCTAAAATGAGAAATGAAATTTAAACAACTTGGAATAGTTAAACTAGGACAAAATTTATTTGTATAATACTCAATTGCATTCTAAATCGTATATAACTTACCTTAAATATTCAAAAGTTAAAATGTAATGCATATGTAATTGAAGGTTATACAAGAAAAACTTAAGTAATAAAAATGTTCAAACTAAATTTTCCTTAATAGAAATGTTGTAAATAAAAGGTTTGAATGTAATTGAATAATATACAAAATCAATGTAAGAAATAAGATGTCCAAAAATGAATTTTGATAAGGGAATTTACAAATAAAAATTGAGTTGCTATAATGAATGTTTATACATTTAATTCATGTTATAAGAAATGTAGTTAAATAAATTGGAAAATAAAATAAAAAAGAAAATGTTATTTAAGTAAATGAATGTGAACATAAGAAACTAAATGGATAAAAAATAAATTTATTTTTTTTGAAAACTATTTGTGATGCAAAGGTAAACTACAAAAAATAGTTGAAATTGAATTATGAAGTGGAATTAACTTAAATGAGGTCAAATGAATTAAATAAATAAGTTAAATAAAATAAATTTTGTTTTGAAAGAAAATTTGTGCAACAAATGGTAATAATTTGAAATCAAATCTATTGAATGAAAATGCATGGAATTGCAATCAACCAATGTGAATATAATGAATATTTATTGATTCAATAAAATCGATTGAAATCAAATTAGTTGAATATACATCAATTTAATAATTAATGAAATTTATATGGTTTTGAATTAATTGTTGTATTGGTTCTGTGCATTTCGAATCAATCTTTTCTTTCTGTTGCTCGATTCTCCTATCTCGTTCCTTTTCGGTGACGAAAAGTTTTGAGTAGGGAAGACTGTAACAACCCTAAAATTTTAATGATTTAAATAATGTAATTAACTAAAAAATTCATGAAATTAAGTACCAAAATTTTGCGATGGAAATTTATATTTGAAATACGTCTATTGAAGCATAGAAAGTGCTAGATTTTCATTTGAAAATATGAAAGTTAGTTCTGTTGTGAAATTTTCAATTTTAAATTTAAATCGGTTAAATTGATGAAAATAAAATATTTTTGAAATCTAAACATTTTTATATAATAAAAATGTTTATCATTTTCTGAGTGAGATATCGTATTTCGTTTCCTCAAATTTGGATTGCTATAGCCCGATTATCTTATTTTCGGCGAATTAGCAGCAGTTTGGCGGCGAATATCGAGTTTTGATGGGGTGGTCGTTCTCTCATATTCGTGTACCATTTTGTTCGTCTCATCGTGCCGATCTCCACAGTATATTCATTCCTGTAATTCGACGCCGGTACACGGCGAATCGGCAAAATGATTTATCGTATTGGTTCCATATTTGGGCCTTTTGAGATTCCTATATCCTTTCATTATCCACCGTAAACTCAATAGCCATTAGCATTTGTATTTTTGAAATTCAATGATTTTTCTATTTCCCATTTCAAAATATTTATTTCTGGTTCATTGATTTTCTTTCTTCCTCATTTCGTTCTGTAACTAAGAAAATATTTATATAATATTGCAATTAAACCTATCATCTTTCAAAAGCTTATATGTATATTTTCGCCTTTCATCATATTGCGTTCCGTATTATCGTTCTCATCAAATCCTCCATGTGAACAAGCAGCAGATCCAACCTCGCAACCATCACCCTCCGCCTTTCTCGATCACCCACCTAGACCCGCGCATAGCCACCCAATAGCCACTGCCGGTCCACTCATCCCTTCCTCCACAAACCTTGCTCCTCCACATTTCCGCCTCTGACCTCAACAGCTCTCCAAAACCACCTTACCACGTTAGCACCCAGCCCTTGTCAGCATCGCCATCATCCCTCTCCCCTCCTCAGCCGAAAACGTAAGTAACCACCACTCCATTTTTCCTGCCATCCACAACACCTTATTCCACCAACTGCTAGCCACTTTCCTTCGCCTCCCCACTGCCCATGACGCCAGCCGATACCCCTCCATCACCTGACAGATCCGTGCAGGTAGATCATCCCTCCAGCCACGTTCTTTCTACCACAAATGCCATCTTCGCTTTGCCTCATGCCTCCACCTATCTCCGCACCTAATAGCCTGGCCCGAGCCTTCTCTCTCCCAGCTACAGCCACGCTGTAGTGACCCCGACCACAACAATTCCTCCAACCCGAGCACTCCTTGCTTGTTCATACATCTAGTTTCCCTTTAGCTTCTCTTTGGCAGAAGAAGAAAAACTAGGCTGCTCTTAAAAAATGTATATATACACATATATATAGTTGTATATATATTTTTCATTCTATGTAAACCTGCTCGTGTTCGTTCGTACTGCCATTCCTTCTCAGCCCATCTTCTCGTTGTGCCGCACCAAGCTCATGTCTCACGTTCGGACGCAGCCTTTTACTTTCTCTTATAAAAAAACAAAAACAATAAAAGTATATATGTATATTGTGTGTGGATATATATATATATATATATATATATATATATATATAGTTCCATCAATATCAAGCTTGTTTAGAGTTGATTTTCATCGATTCCAAGCTACCTGCTTTACTTTGTTCGTCGAATTCATGTTCATCATGTTATGCTTTGGAATTTGTGCTTGGATACGTAGCTTGTTATGTGTCTAACTTCTTTAGCCTCGAAAGGTGAACGATCACTCACGATTAACATTCTTATGTTTAGTAAATCGATTTCACATGAAACGATGATTTAAATATGTTGTTAGAATTTGAATTAATTAGTAATTTGAATCGTTGAATATGATATGCTATTATTTTAAATTGCTAATTGTTATATGACACAAATAACATGTTGTATATGTATTAGTATTAAATCGTTAATTATGATATGTGCTCGTATGTTATGCTATTTTATGTTATTATTATATTATCCTCACACTGCAAGTTCCTTGTTAGTTTAGGAAATCCTTATGGGTTCAAATAATATATAACCAAACGATTTTATTCATTAGCGGAAAATCGTTATGGGTTGAAATGATAAACCCAAGCGATCTTCATTGATTTTGAAATCCCATGATTGCGGATTGAAATAACATATACTTGTAAATTCAAATTATTATGGATTGAAATGATAATTATCCATATCACTTGACCATAGGATAGAAATTACACACGGACACCGTTGGTCTGTTCTTGAAAAGTGATTTCCAAAGTTTTGAAAGGAAATATTTGGGTTTTAATAAATATTGATTTTTAAATATAGTATAAAGATTTTATTTTAATATATGTGTTAAATTTAGATTTTTAAATTATATGCTTTGGAAATTTTAAATTTATAAATTAAGTTTTGAAAAATATAAATTTTTAGATTTTATTTATAATTTTATTATTTTTAAATATTTATAAAATAAGATTTTACACAATATGTTTAGTAGAATAAGATTTAATATAATAATAATTAATACAATAAATTTAATAAGAATTTAATTTAACTAATATATAATATGTTTTAAATATCTATTTGCAATTTATATTAATATTTTTAAAATAGATTTTTGTAATAACTTTAATAAAATTAAGATTGGAAAGATATATTAAGTTGACCTGAAATTTAATTCGATTAAGAATTGAGTTTAAATAAGTATTGATTTTAAGATTTTTTAAAGATATGATTTTGATAACTTGATAACTTGATTTTTGTTAAGGATGATATAATGAATTTTTTAAAATTTAAAATAAAAAATTGTAATTGAATATGAAATTTTCATTAAATTTGTAATTTTAGACTTTATTTAAATATTTATAAAGAGGTGATTAAGTGAATAATTTCAATTTAAATATAACTGAAGTTAAATATTTAATTTTGATTTAAATTTGAAATTTGAGATTTTTTTTTAAATGTTTTTAAAAATGATTAAGTGAATATTTTCAAATTTAAATCAAATTAAAGTTGAATTTTGAAATATGAATGAAATTTATCAAATTGAGTTATTTTAAATGTTTGAATATTCAAACTTTGAAACCTATTGAATTAGAAGTAGTTTTAAATTTGTAGTTCAAACCTAGATTTGAAATAGATATAAATTAAGAATGGTTTTAATGAGAATTTAAATCGAATCTTTAATCTCCTCAATTGAAATTTTTGAGCTGCAATTGATTTAAATTCAATTTTGGAACTAGAGTTGATTTGAATTGATTTGTGGAATTGGACGAAATAATTTTGATTTGAAACTAATTTCGGTATAAACTCTTTTTAATATATAAACTATTTTAATATATAAACTATTTTAATATATAAACTATTTTAAACCTATGACCTATTTTAAATATAAACTATTTTTAAATTTATAACTATTTCAATATATATAAACTATTTACAATAGTTAAACTGTTTAAGTTGAATCTATTATAATTTAAATCGAATGGATTTAAATGCGAATATTTTGTTACGATGGTTTAAATTATTTTGTTGTTAGGATTTAGGAAGTGAATATGATTTCGAAAGTGTATATGATTTCGAAAGTGATACGATTTTGAAATGAATATGATATTTTGATATGAAGTATGAACTATTTGAAAAGAAAATGACCAAGGTGTGAAATAAGCGTTAGATTGTTAAAGAGACCGTGATCGGATATTGTCATACTCTATGCCAATACCGAAAACCACTTTAACAACCGTGTATGTGGCGGAGAATCCTGAACGAAGTAGAATGGTTTGGCGACGTCTATATGAGGCATGAACGCAGCCCTGATACTCGCGAGTCGGCTTGATGTGGCTAAAACAGGAGCTATACCAGGCCAAGTGGGGTCGCTCTCCCTATCGGGCACATTTCTTCGATACCATTCTATTGCTTTGTGATTTGATTGGGTGCACCTTTGATTTGGTAGTGCGTCTCGAGTTGGGCGATAGTAGCTACCATGCATTAGCACCAGTCCCAGAGTGCAAACGGTAGAATCCTACCCTGGCATTGCCTCGCGTGCCTTGTCACACTGCATATCGCGCTTTCTACGAGTTTGGCTTGTACCGTACCTATGGAGTGGCCTCTGATAGCCTTCCAGTTTACAAAGGAATTACGGTACTATATAGACTATAGGAATATATAAAAATGTGTTAATGGAGATATGGGTGACGTCTTAAGCTATTTCAATATTTTACTTTACTATAGACATTATATATGTAGCGTATTGTACTATGTATGCAGATAGTTTAACAGATCCTTAAATGATGGGAACCCCAAACATCATTTAAGTTATATTGCATTTCACTTGACATTTCACTCGAGTTAATTTATTTACATAAGAATGTTAATCCTGACTCGAGTGTTTTGTATTTTGCTTTATGCTCGGGTCAGACTAAGTGTCACAGCATTTGAGACTCACCTTTGGGGTTTGGAGCTTTGCTTTAAGATCTGTCATATATCTATTCAGGTTTCAGTTATTTCAAGTTGTTTATATTCAGACTTGTCAATAGCTTTTGTATTAGTGACTTCGTTATATTGAGATTTATGTTGTATTTTGTTTTAAACTCTGATGTTCTGTAGTAGCTTCATGAACTACTATTTATCTATTCCACTGCTTATTGTTATGTTACTTTGTGTCTGTGATTAGTTTATTTGCTATATATGCTAAGTTTTGGCAATTATGAATTAATAATCTGTTGTTTTGAGCAATTTAAGTCCAACATGAGTGGATGGTTGTCGATTTGAGTGGTTTGAAATAGCGAGTCGTTACATTAAGCTTTAAGATTTGACACCAAGTTTTAAGGGTTCGACACCCTAATATTTTAAGGGTTTGACAATCATAAATGCTTTAAAACTCGAAGCCTTTTGTCTCATATTTGTTCGACACCAATGTTTTCAACGGCATAGTAGTCGAATGTTTACAAACTCGATAACTATAATTTGAGGCTTGAAAGGCTTATGCTTTGAAAATCAGAAAGCTTTGTTTTAGTTGCACGATAGCCCATATATTCTAAAAGCTCGATAACCATACAATAGCGCCATTATAGTCGTATGTTTTATAAATCAAACAATATTATATTTTAGAGGCTCGACATAGATGCTCGACACCCCTATGTGAGCGGCATAGTGGCAGTACGTTTTATAACTAAGTATCTTTGTTTAGTGGTTCAATAGCCTTGCATTTTAGAGGCTTGAAAATTTTGTTTTTGATACCGAGCGATTTAAAAGCTATCAAAAGACAGTTGTATTTTGGCATAAGATTATAGCAAAGTAATGGGCTATATGTTTTCCTTGTTTTAAAGAAATTAATCATCTATGAAGGTAAATGTTTTCATGGAAATAAAATTGTGTTTTAGTCCAAGTTTTGCATGAATTTTTGCAAGGGAAATTATTACTTAAACTAAGTAATTTTGTAGTGCCAATGACTATTGATTTAACATATGTTGATGAATGATGCTATATGTTATTATTATCATTTGATCAATTAAATTTGCATATTTATCAATTGTCATACTCACATCATTATGCCCCGACATCACATCTTAGGATTTGGAGGCAGAATTACCAATGAGGTTGTCTCGGTAGTGAGTTTGGTCAGAATAAACTCTTGAGTGAATAGAATTGCATCTAAGAGATCAGATTGATCAATTTTGGTAGGATGCCTTGAACTGATCAAAAAATATGAAACATGGATTTAAACCCATATAATTGCAAATGTGGGATTGGTGTAAGGTCGCGTCCTATGCTTCAGTCGACAGCCTTCGGTTGGTAAAGGTCCGTGATTCCATTGCGCAGGGTTTGTCATTAGTGAGGTTAAAGGATGTTTACACATAGAAAGGAATTCTTAGCTCTATATGCTCATAGAAAAAGGTTATTGGTTGGCTCGCAGAAATATTAGGTTTGCAACGACCCTAAGAAAACTATGATTCAGACAGTTAATTGTAACCATTTTGAGGCCTGAAAATAAGTGCTATTGATGCTGCAGTCATCCACAGTGTTAATTCTCGACGACAATATGAGATAAGTTAATTGTATCTATAACATCAAAAGCACATGAATATGAAATTTTTTGAAACATGTTTCATTAATAACCTTTCGCATTCATTACATAATCTCATCATTTCCTCGTTCAAGGAAAATATAATAATTACAAATATGTTCCAAGAACGACATATGAAGATGTCCCATTGGATGATCAGAGTCCAACTACAAATTGGTTGATTTGAGCCAAAACTCTAACCAGATATTCCAAAATCTCCAGATACGGCTAAGAGGAAACCTGTAACAGCCCTAGTTTTCTAGCACTTTATTCTTTTATTTATAAAACCTTGAAATTTGTTTTGATATATATTTTTAATTTGATTAAATCTTTTCCCAAAATTCTAAGTATAAAATGGAAGTTCTGAAATTTTTTTAATTTTGTTTAAAGGATAACTCTAATTGGAATTTTAATAAAAGGATTGGATTATCTACTTGCTTTAAAAAATTGGTAATATTTTGTCCATTTGAATAATAAATCGCTTTGTAAATGGTAATAGTAATCAGAGAAGAAGGTAACCATAATTCTATCTTTTATTCAAGTAATAAATTTGAAGAAGATTTATAGTGTACAAGGAAACTGTTAAATTACGCATTTAAAGGGTACGATATTTAATAAATAACGTATAAAATAGAAAATCGTATTAATTAAAAAGCGTTACTTTTGCATTAATTTTGGGTGTATATTATTTCATAGGTTCTACGCATTTTTAAAATTCACACCGCAATATATATATGAACAATACTTATTTTGCGATTGTTCTACTGATATTTGTTGTATACTTTTTAAAGAAAAAGATAAATATTACGAAAGGAAATAAAATTTTACCTTAACTACATAAATAAATATACAATAGGCATGCATTCTTTTAAGAGGGAAAGAAATAAATTTTCTCTTTCCGTTACCTCCTTTTATCTAATAGAAATAAAACACATGTTTAAAAACGTTCAAACCATAAATTAGTGACGTTTTCTTCCACTTAAATCAACGCCATCTAAATATTTAGTGCTTGCCTTTTTCTTTCCCTGAACCAACGCACTCACGTACAAAATTTTATTGCCACTTCGCTACTCTAAATTCACGCAGGTTATTATAAGATAAGGCAACGTTCGAAATCAAATATCATTCCGTTTCCTCAGCTAGTAAAGGCCAATTCTCTCATTTAAACATGTTGCAATAAATTTGTCCAAAATCCTATTCCGTTTAAGGATAAAATAATTGCTTGCCGCCTTTAAAATCCAATCAACAAATCAAGTACTTGCATGCCTGTTTTGGTTACTCAAATTTTCGCAAGCTTCACCTAAATACTGGAAACGTTGCATTATTACCTCACCTCATTTTTAGCATTGTTAATAAACATTAAATGGAAGCAACTTATCCCTTACCTGTGTGAACGAAATTACTAAATCTCAAAAGAAAAAAATCATGCAGCTTCCTATTTTATAACACGTTCGGAATGTTCAATTATTTTCTACCGTTTTTCTTCCATAATCCAAGTAATAAAAACCCACGCACCTTTTTATTCCATTGAAGTCATTTATTTCAAAATGTGACTTGCCGTTTTCTCTACTTATTGATTTGCAAACAAACGAAATTCCTTGACTATAAAACTTGCATGCTTTGATTGCGCATCTTATTATTTCCCTGCGTACAAAGCAACTAAAATATAGCTCCTATAAAAACTATGCACGTCCCTAGATTTGTCGTTTATAGGCAAATGAGATTTCTTGCCATAAAATAAATTGCTTTAATAAATTTCATAACTCCGAAATTTAAGGGACTGTAACTATTCACAATTCAGTACAAACGTTCTATTCTTTAATTCGAACATCTCAAATTGGAAATTTTGATTTTTGATTGCTCCCTGTCTTTTTTCACCTTAATCTATTGATGGTACGTTGATCTCCTTTTTCATTCCTAACCTTAGGCCCTACGCATTGTTTTATAACCGTTGAGAAAAGCAAACGTACGTTTGCATTGATTTTTTTTTTTAATCAAACGGTCCATAATTTATTGCTTTACGTTGGGTTAATTAATTTGAACGTTACTTTTGTGGTGTTTCTTTTTTTTCGGTTGCTCCAGTCTCTTGAATTCCAATTCATACTTATATATATATATATATATATATATATATATTCCATTCTCTTCTATCTGCATCATTGTTCTCTTTTGTCTCCCCTGTTCATTTTCTCTCTGCCATTATATTCCTCCTCCCCTTCTTTTCTTCTTTCAGACCCAAACGAAAAAAAATTGTTGAGAAGTTGCTCGCTCCACCTCCAACGTCCACTCACCATCTCACTCTACTGCTTCGGCTGCGTATCTACATATAGTGGATACATATCCTTATTCAAGTATGGGTATGTTTTATGTTTATATATATTTTACAAGTTATAATATTAGTTCCATTTGTTTTGACTTAAACTATAATATGTCAGGACGTGCCTTGATTTTCTTTTATGCGTTATGTTTATGTTTACATAAGTATAAATTGTTGATTCGGTCTGTTTTTATAAGTTGGGTTATATAAGTTACAGTATGTATAATATAAAATATCTTAAGTTATAAAAGTTGGTACAGTTTATATTTTTAAGATATATTAAGTTTAAAAGTATAATATATGTGGTAGTTGATACGTTGCAAATAAACATGCATTATATATATGTATTTATATTTTAATTAGTATTATTTCAACATATATATTGCATACATGTCTGATTTTAGTGTATATACGTTTTGTTGAAAACAATGATTTGGAATGTATGTATATTAAATTTAGAATATGTTTTAATATTGATTTTAATATTTTATTTACAAGGGTTACTTTATAAATATTTAAATTTTTAAATGGTGTTGGATATTGGTTTGTATACAGGTTTAAACATATACATTATTTTAAACTATACTACATATAGATATGTTTTGTTTACACCAATGGTTTTTGAAAATATATATTTAATTTAATATATGTCTAAATTTAGAATAAAATTTTATTTGTATATGGTTATATATAGCTCACTTATCCTATTTATCTTCAATCGACCCAACTCTGATTTGAGTTTCGTCAATTCCTCTTTATCAGCTTTGATCGTTAAAATTCTTGCCAATATTACGTTGCTTCGAAATCTGTGATTGGATTCGTATCTCTTTTCATTCCGCCCTTTCCTCTAGGCTCGCAAGGTTAGCAATCACTCACGATTAACGTTCTTTTATTTATTAAATTTGATTTCAATTGAAACGACAATTGAAATATGTTGCTGTAGTTATTTAAATTGTTATATTTATGCTATTACCTGTATCTGTTGACCTACGGGATATGACACCATATCCTATTGTTTATACTTTATTTAATTACTGATGATATATTCATGTTGTATATTATTATCATATCCTGCTATATTTTTGTTATCTGTTATCACTCTGCAAGTTCCCTGTAGTTTAGAATTCAATATGAGTTGAAATGATACATACCCGAACAGATTTTAGAATAGGAGAATTTCGTTATGGGTTGAAATGATAGACCCAAGCGATTTTCATTTAATTAAATTTTGGATTTCGGATTGGAATGATATCCACTCGTATATATTTAGCGTATGGATTTAAATGATAAATATCCGTAACACTTGACCAGATGATAAGGAATATATATAGACACCGTGGTTCATATATAAATATTTTGGAAATAAATTCTTTGTTTGGAAAGAAGTATATGGTCTTAATAAACGTTAATTCTTAAATTTCTATATATATAGATTTAATAATATTTAATTAATTAAGTTTGATTTAATACATAAACTATGTTAATATTTATGTAAATTATATTTCAAATAGATTTTTGAAATAATTGGGATAAATTAAGATGGGAAGATAAATTTGAGTTTATTAAATGGTATCTAAATAAGGATTTATTTAATTAAATCGATCTAAAATTTTTAAATGGGAAATTTTAAAAAGTAGGATTTCATAACTGGATTTTTGATTTAAGCGATTAAATGCATATTTCACGTTTAAGTAAATTAAAGAAAAAATTGAGAAAATGGAATTTAAGGTCAATTAAATAATCTTGAATCAAATAAGATTTCAAGACTAAATAATAATGAGGTTAAATCGAGATCTATATGAAACAGTTAAATTGAACATTTAAATTTTATCCTTAAATAAGACAATATCTGATCCCGGTCTCTTTAACAACCAATCGTTATTATAACCCATGGATATTTATTTCAAATAATTTATACTTCCAAGACCAAAATATCATACTCATTTCAAAACAATATCACAAGTGTATCATTTCCATTTCAAAAATAATTCAAATAAAACCTAAATTTTCAAATCATTGAATATTTCTTTAAATTTATTAAACTTGAAATATTCCTTTAAATTATCATAGCATTTTGGAAATGTTACCTTAAGGAATCATAGCATTTTTGGAATGTACTACTTTCCACTTTACATTGTATATAATCAAAGTATTGATAAGCTTAAAATTTTAACATGTTAATTTATCATAGCCTTATAATTAAATAAACTTTCTTACTGTAATATACAATTTAAACCGAAATTCTTATGTTAAGTTAAAAGCACCTTATTAACTTACATTATTATTACAATAAGTAACATTTATCATTTTAATCAATTTAAAATACACCATTACATTTATTAAAAATCTACGTGTCAAATGTACGTTTTAAATTTTATATTCCTATTACAATAATGAACATTTATTAATTAAATCAATACCACACTACTTAAACTTTACATGTTTCTTTCTTAATTAAAACTTTACATGTTCTTGCATTAATTAAAACTTTCATGTTCTCTCATTAATTAGGACTTTACACGTTTCTTTCATTAATTAAAAACTTATACGTTTCTTTCATTAATTAAAACTTACACCTTCTTTCATTAATTAGGAATTTACATGTTCCTATCATTAATTAGAACACCATACGTTCTTTCATAAATTAAAACATATACGTTCCTTTCATAAATTAAACCCTATACGTTCCTTTCATAAATTAAACCCTATACGTTTCTTTCATAAATTAAAACCTATACGTTCCTTTCATAAATTAAACCCTATACGTTTCTTTCATAAATTAAACCCTATACGTTCCTTTCATAAATTAAAACCTATACGTTTCTTTCATAAATTAAAACCTATACGTTTCTTTCATAAATTAAAACCTATACGTTTCAGATTTATATTACCATTTTACAAATTTAACTAAACTTCCAGTTTATTTGATTAATTTAACATCTTTAGTTAAAACTCAAATTTCACATTTTCAAGTCAAGTTATATTTTAAAATTTCATTTTCAACAGTCATTTATTCAACCACTTAAATTTATAGAAAATCAATAATTCTTTAATAAATCACTTAAATTCAAATATAAATAAATTTATCATATTTACCATTTCCAAATAAAATTAAAGTCCATTTTATTCATGTAACTTAAATATCAATTTTAGTCAAAATTCCAAATTTCAAACATAAGTTATATTTCAAAATCCAGTTAATCCATTCATAAATTACATTTTTAACACATAGAAAAATCATAATTTATTTATTTTAAAACCTTTCAAAATCTATTTAAATCAAATTTCATAATTTTATATTTTTAAAATACTTAAAATATTCAAAGCACTTTATAGAATAACCACCGGTCTGTATATAGTTTTCTAACCTAGGTCAAGTGATACGGATATGTATCATTTCAATCCGCAGTTTAAAAGGTAAAAATCCGGGTTCTATCATTTCAAACCCGCAATCCCAAGTTTAAATAAATAAATGAAATAACTCAGGCCTATCATTTCAGCCCATAATGATTTTTTATCCTAACAGGGAACTTGCAGTGTGATCATATACAGAAATAATATAAACAATGTCAATATCACAATATACAGTCATGTATCAGATGTCAGGTGAAAATTAACAGTTTTAACATGGTAATAACATGGTAATAACACGGCATAGCATATCATATGATCATCATTAACTTGCATAAACATTTTACATTACTAAACACTTGTCATCAATCCACTTTTCATAAGTATATATGTCAGAGTGAGAAAGACTCACCTTTTCGAAGTTAGAGACCAAAACAACAAACACAAGAGCGATTCCAAAAGCACGACAAACACGATTTGAATTGAAGGAATGGAAAGCCTTGATAATGATCTTGTATACAACAAATAAACAAGACCATATAAACATATGCATACAATATAAAGATTTGTTGAACAATAGAAAAGTAGAAGCAACAAATAACATTACCAAGCTTTTCAACCACTTTTGCTTGACCACAACTCCATGTATGCTCGGCCATACATGCTTAGGGCTAGGCCACACATGTTTTCAGGTGGAAAAGGATCTGGTTTGGCATCACAAAGGCATGGCAAACACAAAAATGTGAAGTGGTAGGAGATGATATGAGGAGGTGTTAGGGTTAATTGGTGAAAGGTTAGGTTAAAAGTAAAAGGGTGGACTATAAAGGCCCATGGAAAGATAGAAAGTTTAAGACCTTTCAAATTTCCTTTTCTATTTAATTTTATAAAAACAAAATAAACTATGACTTCAAAAATACAAGACCACTTTTAAAATAGACTATAACTTCAAAACAAAGGTGACAAAATAAATTTTGTTCATTTCTTTTTTTTTCAAACAAAAAGGCAGAGGGAATATAGACTAGAATGCCAAATTACAGAGGTGACAAACAATTTTTTTTTTCTCATTTCTTTTTTCCAGAACAAGGGCCAGTGGAAAATTAGATTATAACTTCAAAAATACAAGGTGACAAAAGCAACTTTTTTTTTCATTTCCCTTTTTTTTTAAAACAAGGCTCGGTGGCAATATTACTTCAAAAACAAAATACAAAGGCGACAAAAATGGAATTTTTTTCATTCCTTTTTTTTTCTCAAACAAGGCTCGGTGGTCTGGCATGGGTAGGGTCGGAAAAATATGGTGAATGGCCAGGCACGGTGGCAGGCAATAGGATAAAGCAAAACAATGAAAGGAGAACAAATGAAATAAAACAAGAGTGAAAAGAAGAAACAAAGAAAAAAGAGAAAAAAAATGAAAGGAAAAGCATGCACCGGTTCATACCTTCAGGAGATGCTCACGCAAATTTTGATGGAAGCAAAATGAATAATTTATGGCATGGAACTTTTGAACGTGAAATATATATTAACATTTGCTCACTAATTTATGTAGAGGGCAGGCAAGAGTAAAATGCTTGAACGGTAGAGGCAATTTAATTCTATCCAATAGGTGGAAACGTATGGGAGGCAAGAGGGAAAGAAATAATTCACACACGGAAATGATTGAAGGCAAGATTTGAGCAAGATTTTTGATTCTCAAAAGAGAATATACGGCTGAAAACTTTGCATTGTTAACGCAAGAAAAAAATCAAATAGATAACGAAAAGGCAAGAGCAACAATTAAATATATGCCCAAAGTAAAGTACAAATTATTTTGTGTTTCTCTTATTAAATAAATTTAAAATACTAACGTTTCTATTAGGAAAAATAAACCATCACTTTAAACCAAAATTTAATAGTTATTATACCATAATTAATAACATTTGATTTAGCTTCATCCAATTGATTGTTAAATATAAAGTTAAGAAACAGATGTAAACATATGTAAAAGAAATGTAAAGTTTATTTCCCGTTTCACACTAATTATTACTAACTTTTTTTTAAAAAAAAAAAGTATACAACAAATCTGACCAAAACAAAAGTGAAACAAATGTTACACAATTGTATACAGTTCAAGATGAAAATTTTGCCTTTAGAATTATAAAATTTAGAATTTCTGTTAAAGTTACACTTTTTATCCAAATCAAATTTTCAGACATTGTTTATTTTTATTTGGACAAATGATCAGAAATCATTTCAAGAAAATTTCCAAAATTAGATTTTTAAGAAAACAAAAGCCAAAGTCTTTAAATAAATGAAAAAAAATTAAATTTTTAAACTTCTAAAATTTTAAGTTGAAAGTCACAGTTTGACTATTTTGACCAAAATCAGCATTTCAGGCAAATATTCAACTTACACAAGTTTGGAATTATAACTCATAAAAATCAAGATTATATTTAAATAAAAAATTTAATCATTTCAAATAAGTAAAATAAGTTTTTAAATCAAAATCTTACATTAAAAATAATTAAAATATACAATAAAATAATTACAAAATACAGGGTTGTTACAAATAACGTCATGGTAAGAGTTCAGTAGAAGTCAAGAAACATACTCTAAATAGTTTCACATGATAAACGTAGTTTATCAGCATCGAAGAGAGTTAATTGACAAAGTAGATAATTAAAGCAACAAAGCATATTCATTCATGAAGGGTCTAACTCGGTCGGTTCTCATCAAATTGATTGAAGGTATGGGCTAAATATTCCATAATTGGCTTCAGGTATAATTGAGAGATTGTCCTGCAGCCTAAAAACAAATTTGCTGTCCTTCAGCCTAATTTTTTTCTAAGTTTGTCCTTGTACCTATTTTCCTGATACACAAATATCTAAATTTATTTGCAATTATTTTGGAATTATGGACTAGGCTACATTTTTGAGAAATAATTTCATTGTATGGTTATGAATCATAGGGTACTAGTAAATTATATCTCAAAATAAAAGTAATTTCTTTCTATTATGTACTTAATATTATGTATTAATTAATTTAATTAAAAGTATATTTTAATAGAAAATCGATAAATAATATGTTCTATAGTAGTAGTTCCAAAGTGTTTTAACCATGAGTAATTTATAATAATGAAATTAAATATGTCGTTTTACATATTCTTAATCAAGATATATCGAGACTGGATATCGATACATCCATTGAGACTAAAGTACGTAACTATGTCTAAATGTTGAGCAGTGTATTACTAATGAATGCTGGCGGCACCAAGGAATTATGTATTGGTAGTTATTAGATAACTATAGAATGACCGACTCGATAATTTTCAGTTGGTTAATATAGCTAAGGTCAAATAGCAAATATCGATGTGACAAAATTACACAGTTCTCTTAACTTAAGAATGATATCGATCTTCAATGCGAAAGTTGTACTTTGATTATAGTTAAATCGTGGTAGAACATCTATCGAATAACTACAGTTAAGTCGAGTGGAAGCATTGAAAGTAAAACACTATTCAAGAGAAGATTCATCTCCTCGGTTATATGAGGTTAGTATTAGGTCAACTGAAGTCAACTCAAACTCGCAGTCTTTGGTTAGAACAGTTCGGTTAATAATACTTTTTATTATTGAACCAAGGACTTTGTGATTGGACTATAGAGTTGAATGTGCATGATATTGGATTACCGAATAACACAAGTCCAAAGCGATATTGCTTTGACAAAGAGAATTGATGTAAATAATTATCACTACAATGTAATGCTCAATAAAGTAAAATTGGATTTTATCGATACCAAGCAAGCGATAAATTTGGTCATTATGCCACACCACCTGCTAAGAAAGCGTGAACGTTAATACTCGAATTGTCTTACATTAATCGCCAACCAAATTTACGCCTAAAAGTCACACAACTAAAAAGTTGAATACACGTGTCACCGCCGGATTTAATTAAATTATAATTATTATAAATTAATTAAATCATAAAAATTTATTTGATATGTATTGAACGGTATCAAATATTATGCATATGATAGTTTTATAAACAATAATCAACATACGATATCAATACGCATTTCAATTGGATTTAAATACAATAAATATTGTTCAGGCTGTAGTGGATTCGATGCCCATGAGGGGCATTTTGATTTTGGTTAGGATTAGCATGGGTAGGTCGGCCATTTTGATGGCTAAGTTGGGTTGGAATTTGCATTAAAAAAAGGAGAATTAGTATGAGAAAAATAAGGATCTAAATCCTTGTTTTACTCCTTAGGATCTCCCTATTTAATATCTCGAATCCACACCTTTTAGATACCTTTTTTTAGCTTCTATCCCTTCTATTTGCCGGTCGAATCCATTCATTCCCTCTCCTCAAATTTTTTAAGCATTTAAACACAAATTAAATCAAATGCAATTGTCGGTAGTAAAGACAACTCGGGAGCTAGCAACTTCAGAATTGAAGTAGGTTTCAAGCAGTCTACTCCTTTGTTTCTACATGCAAACTTTGAGCTTTGGTGGAAGGTACTTTGTTGGTCTACAATTGTATACTAATGTTTATATAATCATTGTTTCATATGTCGCTTAGTTAGAATTATAACAAACCGGTATATCGATGGACTGTCACATGTTGATGGTTGTGTATATAAGTATATATATTATAATTTTATATATGTTTGCTTGCATTTTGCTCTTGGCCAAAAAAACTAATTTTTTCGAAACTAAAAATATACATGATTTTAATTACTAAATCTAACGTAAAAATGTTTGACATAACATAATACATGTTTTAAATCTTTAAAAATATAACTATATTATACATGCTTTTAGCAATAATTTTTTTTTATTTTTTTGAATATATATATTTAATACATACATACATACATACATATATATATATATATTCGTTTATTTAATTTGAAATTGATAATGCAAATAAAACATACGTGTGTATATGTGTGTGTATGCATGTGTATATAAATATATGTGTATATCTATAAATAATAAAAATTTATGAAATATATTTTAGTTAATTTGTTTTCGAAAATAAATTTTTATTTATTTTACTATTAACTTTCTACACAATGTTTTAATAATAAAATGCATAAAAACTGAAAAGAAAAAATATATATATAATTACAACTAAATATATATGTTTATATATATATATATATATATCGTATATATAAATTAATTGAAATTTTTTTATTCGGTTTTCATATTATAATATGTGTATTCTCAAAATTAAATAATTTTGATAGTAATTTTATCACCGAATTAATTTCATATATATATATATATATATATATATATATATATTGATATCTGTGCTCGTGTTTTTGTGTGTGTATTATACAAATGCTTTAAATAAGTTATTCACAATTACTATTTCAAACTATAAATATATTTACATAATTCTATTTTACATAATTTTATTTACATAATAATATGGTGCACATATATATACACATTTAGACGATACATTTATATACACGAGGGCTGACATGTCCGTTGCAGTGTAAATCTCATCACCTATATACGGGCATATCAAACCATACACACATTATCCTATTGCACATGCACATGCATACACACACATATGTGTATATGACATGCGCACACGCACACAGATATATATATATATATAATAAAAATTATATAAAATAAACTTTATTTATAAATTCAAATAAAATATTGATTTTATTTAAAAGAAATTTAGAAAAGTTCAAAATAAATTTAGACAATACATGCCCATTAAAGATACAATAGTGCAACAAAATTTTGAAATCTACCTATTTACTCCGCTGCGGGCTGGCTCAGTTCCAACGATGATGATATAAGAACCTTCATGGATTGACTCACGAAAGCCATCGCATTATGATATGAGAACCTTCGTGGATTGAGTCACAAGAGCCATTGCATGATGATATAAGAGCCTTCATGGGCAATTTCACAAGAGCTATCGCGTGATAGCTGAGAGAACCATTGAAGGGCGATTTTTGAGAGCTATCGCATGATGAGCACTAAAAACTATCGAAGGATGGCCTATACAAGCTATCGCATGATGAAAAAATAAGCTACCAAGGGTTAATGATTTAAAGCTATCATGTGTTGACGGAGCAAGCTTTCGAATGGTTATAATCTAAAGTTGTCGCATGGTGATGAGCTAAGCTTTTGAATAGTGATATTTATATGCCATCATATGTTGATTAACCCACATAATAACAATATTCTACTAGTTACGTGCCAAACTATGATTGGATCATCAACTCCACGACATCTCACCTAAGAAAGGAAAATGCGCCACATGCCACTTTGAACATGTGCCACGTCAGTAGATCGCGACCTTCAATTTTTGACAGGGTTCCATTTGTCAAGAATCTAATGGCTCAAGTCCTCTATAAATAAACATGTACTTCTATCTAGAAAGATGTCGAATTCTAGATTCACCTTATCCTCATTTTTCATTTTTTGTGAGAGTGTAAAAGCAAGCTTTGATTTGGGGATTCTTGGCCGTTAGGTCAAATTGAATTCAAGACCTACAGCCATGATAAAGCACCACAAAATCCTCACTATAGCGCATAGCGCTTTTTGACTACTAGGCTTTTTCAGTATACGATATCAAACGATAGATCCCCTTGAAGCCCCGCTATATTCTGCTACACCCGCAAAATCAAGGACTTTTAACATTCGGTTTAGCAACAATAATATGAAACCGTTGATTTGACTAGCTCACTTTTAAACCACATAAACAAAGTTAGAGTAAAGAAATAATTCTACGCCTTAAGTGCTCAATATAAGTTAGGAATCTATTGCAGTCACCAATCTAGACTGTATAAATCATGGTTTTATTCGATTTTGTTATATAAGATTAAAAAATATTTATTTATTACACAAATGATATGAGAATGAAAATAAATTAACCTTAAATATTCGATTTTGTATCTAATGAAGCTTTTAGCACATCCATTATTTTCCATCGTATCCCACTTTACCCTCACTATAACTTTTACACCTCAACCATTATGAAACTGCTCGGCGCTTTAACTGTATTGTTTAGGACATTGTAATTAGGACTTGCAACTAAAACAATTTGCATATTTGACTTCTTGGATAGATGCTTACACATATAACACTTAAAGCTAACCTAGTGTATATGATTCTTGACTTTGGACTTGCATATTTGACTCAAGATCATTGATTCGAACAAGTGGACTAAGAACTTCCTTTCAGCTTGAACCTTCAAGTTGTATGAGGCCTAATTTTCAGCCTAACACATTTTTCTATCTATAAATGTTGGTAATTTCTCTTTTCCTACTCTCGCAGCAAAATGTACTCCGTCTCTAGCTCCAATTGCATTTTGGAAAAAAGAAGAAGATAGTAACGTGTATTACACTTAATTTCATCAAAAACCACATTGAAATCTTTAGGTTTAATACTATCTTTGACCATAAGTAAGACAAGACCTTAAAGCATAAGTACTAAAGTTGTCGGTAGCTCGATCAAAATTTTCACCAACCGATTTGTGTGATGTTTCATGGCTTATCGTGTGGTAAAATATTCCTACCACTTCAGGAAGCTTTATTTGTTTAATGAAAATTAGGTCATACCTAGTAGATAGGACTTCACATAGACGTTTGAAAGTAACAAACTTCATTCAGCCAAGATCTTAAATTCGGTTATAATGTCCGTCAAGAACATCAACCATCTACATTTCACCCATGGAAGAAAAAGTATGATTTGAAGTAGGAACTAACTGAAATAGCTTTACCATCAACCTAGTAATGGATTCAAGATCATTGTCGTACTCCTCTGAATCGTGGAATATGATAAATCATCAATGTTAGTTGAGTCTTCCGTGTTTTGTGAATCATTTTTAAAATTATTATAAGCGACTTAAATAGCAAACTTAAATAAGTGAATGTGGAGTATGAATTCGAAAATGACAACTTCAATAATGAAAAATTGAATGTAACACATTAGTCCAACTTATCTTAGGCCCCATAGACACTATTTTTTCAACATTTTGCTTTCCACGAAACGCAGCCTTTATATGCAAATTTTCCCATGTTGGGTGGCCCTACAGATTACGTGTTACTTGGTACCCAAGTTTTGAAGCAAATGGGCCTACATTTAACCTGTATCTGTTTGTACGTTTCCTAAACCATTTATAAATTGATTGGTTAACTGTCTATTTTGATCTTTTATTTTGAAAGATGACGTACATCGTTTTCCTCACTCCTTGATAAACTATACACTTCGCTATGAAGACTAATTTAATGCTAACGAACAAGTAGTGACCGTTTAAAAGACTAATTAATTCGCTTATTACCTTATTTTTAAGGATAAATTAATATTCAGTTTTAAGTTTGAGCTGATATGAAGCGAAACTAAAAATATATATATATTTAAGTTTTTTGATCGGATCTTTACGTTACTTTTCATCAACTTGAGACAATCGGGTTAGGTTCGGGTCTTCTCGGATCGATTCGGTTTGGATATGTGGTTTTCGGTTTTATTGTCAGCCCTAACAGCAAGCTATTACAAAATTAAGCTTATTCACAAACTTGGTAATTTATACAACTGCACGATAAACCAACCTTCAAAATGAACGTTTTCAACCGTTCATGATAATTTAAAATCCATAAAAAAGTGACTACGATCTACTACTACTACTGTTGTTATTATTTGGAAATAATCAAAATTTATGCAGTCACGACCAATATACATGCTTAGAAACTTGACATTAATCTGGTACGAGTACACTGAAGTAAACTGAGAAATTCTAGAGTGAAACGTCGACACAGTGCCGGCCCTAGCACGTTGGTTGCCCTAGACAAAATTTGAGAAAAAATAAAGCAGAAAAAAAATAAAAAAATCAACAGCCACCGCTTAGGAATTGAACCTGGATCATTAAGAGCGCAAGTAAGGGTTTAAACCATTGCACTATAAATGATTTTTACATTATGATGCCCCGCTACATAACTAATTCAACTTTTATAAAAGCATCCGTAACAAAACCCCTTTTGACGTATCCGACAGTGTTGCCCTAAACGCAGCCCTCGCTTGTCTTGCCCTTGGGCCGGGCCTGCGTCGACAACAAAGCATCTCTTTATAAATTTACATATAATGAACTACTTAATATTGGTCAAAGTCAACTTGATCAAGTCAAGTACTTCAGTATTGACCAAAGTTGTAACACGCGGTGCATCCGTACTAAATTGATTACCTTCTACCATTCTTTATATGTTCTCTGTCTATATATATGGAGTAAAGATGAGTATTGCTTCATTCAAAATAAAAATAAAAGTCGATCACATTTAATCCTCAAAAACCATGGTGAAGGTAAGCAAAACTTGAATAATTTACTTATTTTCACTTGCTTTTTATGAATATTCAGTATTAAATTAACAGTCCTGGTGATTAAGTAGTAATCATAAAGAGTATGGTGTTAACTTGTAAACTAAGTACAGCTATCTAAATCTGTATATGCAGCAAAAGATTGTTGTGAAAGTAGGAATGGAAGATGCAAGGAAGAAATCTCAAGCTTTTGTTGTAGCTGTTGGATTCGATGGTATGATCATAATGCTCCTCCTATATATTCATTATTTTCTTCACTATATTATTCCATTTTGATTCTTAAAATATTGAAAATCTGATAAGAAAAAACCAAGAATCAGGAACTACTAATTCAAAGCTGTGCAGATGCTCTTATAATCAAGAAATCATGCCAAAGGACTTGTCAAGAACAAAAGATATAAGAAATCGTCACTTTTCAAAAGTGCTATGAAAATGATATTTAATGAAACTTTCGTTTATTATTTGTGCTTACAACTAATTATAACGAAATGAGGTGTTAAAAAATTATTACCTTAATTGAGAAGCACTTTTAGATGAAAATCCAAAATGATATCTGATTTTTGTAACTATAGCAAACTGAAGTTGTACATGCATGCATTTGTATGTTTCAGGTTTCATATCTGCAGAAAGAAGTGGAGAAACACTGGTGGTCATCGGAGAAGGAATGGATGCAATAGAGCTAACCAGGAAGCTTAGAAAGAAGATGGGATTCGCAGAGTTATGCAGTGTTACAACAGTAGAAGAGAAGAAAGAGGAGAAGGAGAAGAAAGAGGATAAAATTACACCACAAAACTTTTGGACGTATCAAACACATGGAATCGCACCCCAACCCTTCTTTATAGAGCAATACTGAGATCCTGATTACAATGATTTGTTGATGTTGTATCATGCAACTCTAACTTTCTAGATACAATCTGAATAAGGATAATTATATAGGATTGTAGAATAAATTGAAGGAGAATAAGGAGTGATTTTGAAGAATTGGCCTTTTGGAAGCTTGTTTGCTAAACTTGTAGACTTTTGGAGATAATGCAATGGAGAATATATTTCTTTAATATCGTCTTAAACTTATGAAAAAGTCATATGATTAATAGAAATCACATTCTTATATTAGAGAATTTAGGGAACAATGTTGCAATCCTCATATAAGGAGAAACCACATCCTTTTGATTAAGCAAACACCACAAAAGACCAAACTGAGAATAAAAAAAAAACAAAAAAACACTCTTCAATGTTACGAGCTAAGAGAAAGAATGTCGGAAGCAAGATAAATCGGATCTTGATAACTAGTCATGAAGAAGAGTACCTGCAGGGCGACAAGGAACAATTAATTAATAGACGCCAAAACCCTCGAGAAGCGAACCGGGATGCTCGATCATCCCATCCACGACATTCAAACTTGCCAGATCTGGAATGTCGAAGACGAAAAAGTTGAAAATTGCAATTCGATTTTGGATCCAGCACCCGTCTGGATATTGGCTACGAGAGGATGTTCAAGGATCGAGAAGGAACGGCTGGGCATAGACGAGGAGCTCGATATAGGACAAGGTTGCAGCGAAAAGGGGACACGAGGACCAGAGAGCAGTGGAAAGACGAGGGAGGGATGGCTGGAGAGGAGCAGTATGAGAAGACGACTAAAGTGTCAGAAAAGAAGAAACTTCTGCCCCGTCGTAATTTGTAAATAATAGTTCACAAATCAAAATCTACTTATTAAAAAAATTAGAACCGATATTAAAAAATGAAAATAGTTACACATTTGCTCTTTATTCGCATCATTTATGGTTAATATAATTTCTTGGTAAAATAACTAAAATTACTACACATCATTGATTGAATTAAATTTAAATTAATTTTGGGTATTAAAGTTCATACCATCTCAAGCTGTATTTATGCATAGTCAATTTTAATAATTTTCATTTTAATTAATTTTAAAATTAACAACTAAAATGAATATGATTCAGAATACTAAATTCTTCAATCTTTTATTTAAATCAAATCAAGTTTAAATTTAACGTTAAAATTTAAATAGTTTAACATTTCAATATTCAAAAATTAAATTTTAGTTGTTATATATAAATAACTAAATATTTTACATTCCATTTAACTATATGAATTTAAAATTTGCAAAAGTGAATTAGGGAAGTTCTAAATTTAGGGTTTCTTAGTTTAATTGATGCATGAGAAAGAGTTAGTAAAATGTGATGAATGCTTAGTTTTATTCCAAATGATAATGCTTTTGTAGTAGAGGCATTTCCACTTTGTAATATGTATGGTGTAGATTAAGTAAAAAGTGATGTGTGTGATTTTAGAAAAAAAAAATTCAGTGTATTTTTAGTAAATTATGGTATATAAATAGAATTTGCCATTTTGATTTTACATACGATGGTACCATTAAATTTTTATTTTGCCGACCATCCGCTAAGGAACCGACCATTAGTTTCAAAATTTAAATAGAAAAAGAAATATTAATTGTTGATTTTCATTAATTCCAATTAAATGGGTAATAATAAAAACTATTTATGTTAACGGAAAAAAAAAGATAAACGTATCAACATAAACTTTTTAAAACAAGTATTAAGTGTTGAAATGATATGTGCATGAAAATCAAGGTATAAATAAAAGGTTAGTTTCCTAAATGTATCACTATTAATACTTTGAGCAGTGGAAGGAATTGAACGAGTGAGGACGTATGAAAAGATTGAGTTTATTCTTTAAAGTTAAAGTATAAATCACAGTAACAACTTTTAGTGGATACCTAAGCACAGACATAAAATATGTTAGAATAACCTAAAATTCAATTTGAAGGTGAATAATATCTCATTCACTAGATAACAATTTGCATTATGAAAGAATCATTAGATAAATGATTGTTTTATTGTCAATCTTACTATCAATAATATGTGAACACGAATGGCATATAGTTAGGAATTTGGTAAATTATTTTCACAATGTTAAACATTGTCTGTTGCTAAGCTAATACAAATATTAGAGATGAAAACAAACTTATGCAGCATACCAATAGCTGCCTTGTCTTGATTCAAAATAACAAGCTAAAATACCAAAATCATCTTTTGATTCGATGTCTATTTGTGTGTGTGGAAAAGTAAAATCCATACAAACATGTATCTGTGCGTGGAAAAATAAAATCCATACAAACAAGTATGTTTGTGAAAAAATAAAATCTATACAAACATGCATGCGTCTGTGTGTGAGAGTGTGCGGAAAAATAAAATCCATACAAACATATAGTTTAAAGTTTACTTAAGTTTATTTTTCTTTCTGTAACTTAATGTAAATAGCAGTAAGCTTCTTAATATCCAAATATTATATTATGACTCATACAAAAGAACACATATAGCTCAGCACAAACTAATACAATCATAACCATTGTTTAAAATATAAATTTGATAACTCCAACAAAAGAAACAAGAAGCAGAACATATCATAATTAAACGACAATTTTTTATTTAGTCCATAACTTCAAAAAGAATGTCTCATACCAATATCACATGATTTAGTTAATATTCGAATTGTTCGATATTAATCGCCGGCTGAATTTACACTTTTTCATTGCATGACTACAATAATGAACACTCTGAATAAAACACACAATTAAATTTAGGAAAAATTAGGTTGAAAGGCTTCTTATTCAGGGTAATAAGTTTTAAGGACAACAATTTTGAATAATTAGTTTTATGGACAATCTACAGAAAAAAAGATAATTCATTTATCTTTTAAAGTTATATAGGAAAGAGATAAATTCATTTATCATTATTATTGTATAACTGAAAATGATAACTTCATTTATCTTTTTCTTGTAATTTGTCCTTAGAACTAATTTTTTTAGAATCACTATCCTTAAAACTTATTTCCTTGCATAAAGAAGCCCTTCGAGTGAAAATCCCCTTAAATTTATTTATAATTGCTGTATATTAATTAAATTAATTAATATTTGTGTAATATTAATTACAAAATTGTACAATATGTTTGAATACCATTACTATTAAATAGAACACAGTATAAAGTTGTGCATATGTGTAACATTTAAATGGAGTAAATACTAATTGGATTTGGAATTATTTGAGGCCCATTTCTTTCCTGCTATGGCTAGCTAAATAAGTGAGGGAGAGGAGGAATTTTGAATTTGAATTGATAGGGTTAACACATAATTAAAGAAAGGAGAATCACTCTTATATTTGATTATCTTTTATTGCCTCTTTTATGATATTTAATTAATTCAGTCTTTTTCTCTATTCCTCCTCTCAAGTCATGGTCAAATTTTCATGGCAGTATTAGCCTAAAAAATTCAAATCAAATATAAATATTTTTTTATTAAAGGTAGTTTTACCTCTTGATCTCTGCAACATCTGAAGGTTGATTCATAAATCTTTGACCATTGATTCACTATTCAAGGTATGATTCTTTGGTAACATCCTAAGGTATTTTTATTTAATTTATCTATGTGGCTGTCATATTTGTATGCTTGAATTTTATATTATTCATATTGCCTTTTTGTTGTCCATCTTATAACATTTAATTCAAATCCTCTTTTGCACATGTGAATTAAAAGTATGTTTATTATGTTGTTTTTAATTTAGATCCACCTATGCTTTATTTATGTCCACTTATTATATGTCGATCATGATTAATATAATTTAAATCCCTACCTGCAGTGATATTTTTGTAGTTGTTCTTGTATTGTTTTGATGTGAATATTCTTATCATGAATTTACATATGCCGAAATTGCCCTAATCCTTGTGTTTTTCTTTTTGTTGTTTTGAAGAAAAAAATATTTTTGATTGGAAACCATCACTTTAATTTTATACTATACATATATATATATTAATCATTTATGTTTGCATTGAAAACCAATTTGTTTTTTTTTATTGACCGATGCTTTGAATATAGTTGTTTTGTGTATTGTTTCCATAAGAACAAAAAAGAGAAATTTATTTCTGAATTCATGTTTGGACTTTTGTGTATCCAACATTTTTATTTCCTTTCTAAACTTTTAGTGTCCTATGAAATTCTATATTTGTTGTTTCCTTTCTAAACTAAATATTGGTTTCAAAATTGTTGCTTTTAGATTCTAACAAATCTAAAGACATTATTAATTGCATGTTTATATAAATAGGTTAATTTAACATTTAAAACATCACATGCTATTTTATGTATATGGAAACATATAGGTGTTGTCCTAATTCAAATTAGTGAAATAGATTAATGCATTAACGCAATTATTGATTTCAAATCTTTCCCTAATTGAAAGAAAATCATTATTGTTAATCCTAGATGTCAAATTTAATAAGTTTACCATATGTAATATATATACTATATATATATATATATATATTTGCAAAATATTGCATTTATTATTTATGTTTTTTATTTCAAAACCTTGAACACAAAGAGGCACATGTAAAGGGAAAACAAGTTCGTTGCGGTGCAAATCTCGGTATTTATATACGATCACTGAAACGACCCCGACTCGACCTTCGAAAATCGATACCGAATACATCACCCATATTCGAATGCCGTAGATTCGAACGCCGAATCTGGTTCGTCGGAGCTTATAACACATTAAGTACAACAACACAGCAGAAGAAATGAATAATAATATCATTGATACACAATAGTGAATTGAAACAATGATACAACAATAATTTATCGATACTATCAGAGATATAAGATACAACGGAAAGAAACAACTCCAAAAGATAATATCTTCAGAAGTCCTCAAGGTGGATACTCCAATTAACTGCAACACTATTGCCAATGCTCCAAGACTAGAAAGACTCCAAACCAAAAAGCAAGAACCCATAAGCTATCATGCTGAATGAAGCAACTTGATCCAAATGCGATTGCCAATATCCCAAGATTGAATGCTATCAAATCTACACCTACTATTTGACTATTTGGAAAATATAACTCTAGATTGTCCGTGTGAGAAAATTATGGGCACCTAGAATTTAGAAAGGGAACAATAAACTCCCGATCAATCGTGAGACTGGTGTGAGCAAACAAAAACAGTTTTAAAAAAACAAACAACAAAAGAATTTAAGGTTGAAATCCGCAATGCATTTTGGAAAATGAAACTACCATAAAGCCTCCCGGCACACACACAATGCAATCGCACACTTGGAGGAGATTTCTCCTTATGATAGTCAAACATGCTTGATACGTGAAAACCATTTGATAATATTATTATTAGTGCATAGTGCAAAAAACAATTTCGAAAGTATAATAAAAATATTAACCAGCATAGGTACCATTATAATATTTCAGTTATAGCTACCACCTGAGGTGGCAGGTTATACAATTGCAATCGTAAATGGCTCGTATTGTTTCTTTGGATTTTCAACAAATGGTCAGGCTAAGAAACTTCCTATTGCCACATGAGTACGCCTCTGGAGGGACGCCCCGAGAACCTACCTGGATCTCTGTCCACACAAGGCCAGGTTACCCCTGCTCGGAAGTAACACCTACAAGTATGCCATCCCCGTTCGTTTGCGACCTTTATCTGAGGGCCCTCAACCACAAAGCAACAAACACAAAGTAATAAATTTACAGTGACCACACGATTTAAGCATTTGGGCTCCATACCATGATACCATCCTTTCCCAGAAGAAATGGATATACCCTAGGGGAGCGACCCTAATAACCTTGCCGCATCGTACCTGTTTCGACCATTTCCAGTTTCTGAGGTCCGACGAGGTCTCGTCCACAAAGCTACACTTTTCACGAAGCCATGCTTCGATCAACAAATGATCAACAACATCCAGCAGCACTCAACATGCCATACTACCAAATTGGGAATGTATCAATAATAACCATCAACTACATAAACTCCAAGCTCGTACGTCTCAGAGAAGGGTGTTAAGCTAAGAGAATAAATTATCCGCCATCAAACAGAAATGTATTTGATAGAATTCAGTTTTACATCTCAACGTGTAATGTCAGACACACATCCATACAATTTTGTTTCGGGTTCGAACAGAAAGGAAAGCGCTTCACAAAGAATCCCTTACAATCCGAGTATTCACAATCCCGATCGGACTCCCCATCACATATGGAAATCTCTATACCGGCGTGACTTAGTGCAGAGACATTCGATGGGTTATCCTTTCGTTCTCGAAAATACCCGATCTTCACCACCGGTCTTCAAATGCTATCCATTTACGTCGTATCATTATTCGGAATGGATTATATGACACAAAGTCCTCTCCCGGCTAAACCGAATAATGAGCGCAATATTTAAAAACATATGGATATATGGGATCATAGTTAAGTCACAACTTAAAACCCAAAAATCTTTCTTCAAATGATTTAAATAAATTACCATTTTCAAGTCTTTAAACAAAAAGATTTACTTCACAAAGTTCACCAATCTTCCACAAAGACTAATTCATGGTTTTCAAAACTTATTTCCTTTACAAATTGGATTAACTCATCCAATCATTAAATCAAAGACTCAATTCATAGCTTTCAAAACCATTTCTAAAGATTCATTCATGACTTTCAAAACAATTCCCATTTCAAATCTTTTATATTAAAGATACACCATTTAAAATCCTATTCAATTTCAAAACAAAGTTCAACAAAACTTTCACAAAGATTCAATTATAGCTTTCAAAATAATTTCCTTTTCAAAAGCTTTTATATTTAATCCAATTCATTTCCAAAACCATTTGGATTCAAAATTCAATTTTAAAACCATTTCAAAAATCCATGACTTAACCAATTTCCTGGTGCAATCCATATTTGTGTGTGTATGGTGTAGTCCAGGGGTTTTACACAATAATGCAACATCATCAATCATTACAGATTCAATCACAGCAATATCGATAAGCGGTATAATCCTATAAAGCTTATCTTCATTCACAGATTCACAGATAAATAAATTACATTCATCGTAGACAAATAAATTAAATTCATCACAAATAAATAAATTACATTCATTATAGCTCAAATCAACAAAGCATCACACATCAGGGTTTTCAAATAATTCAACATCCAATAGAATCCATACATCCATAAGTAAGATCAATTAATTATCTGATTAATTTAAACCAGATTAATTACTTATGAATAAACTGCTAATCCTGGTTAATTAATATTAATTAATTAAAACCCTTTTAATTAATTAATCTTTATTAATAAATAAATTGACCTTTAATTATTAACTAATCAACCTTAATTAATAAATTAAACAGCCACTAATCCCAGTGGGTGAACTGAATGAAACCTATCGCTCTTTGGCTGATGCTGGATAGTACCTCGGACTCGAAAAGTTATAACGAAAATGGCTGATCCAATAGCGGATTCCGCAGCTGCCACGGTTGGAACTAATGAAGCAAATGATTGACCCATCATATCATCCAAAGAAACGGAAAAGACCAAAAAGTTCGAATTGACAGCTAATAACATTGATTCAATTGGCATTGACATTAAATAATTAACCTTTAATCATTAGATAATTAACCTTTAAATTATTTAATTGTCCTTTAATTAATTACATTAATTAATTACTCCTTAATTAATTATCATTCTTCATAAATTAATTAACCTTTAATTAATTATACTTAATTGATTACAATAAGCGATTATCCTAATCACTTATATTAATAAATCACAAATTAATTATCACTTGATTAATTAATTATTAATCATTAATTAATTACTTTTAATTAAGTAATTATTTTTTTGAGTAATTAACTACCATTAGTTACTTACATTAATTAATCTTCTAATTAATTATCATTACACAAAGTAATTATCCCTTAATTACATTAAGTAATTATTATTAAGGGTTTACTCAAAACCTTAATTAATCGAAAGATAAACCATTTATCTTAATTACAGTATTTAAGTTTAATTAAGTAAAACTTTTGTAATTAATTTTCCATTATACACAAATTTTACTTGAAACCCTTTCAGTTACTTAAAACTATTACATTACATCACTTGAACTTATTTAAAATAAACTTTTAAAAATAAGTTTAAAAATAATAGGTACGTAAAATAAAATACCTTAAATTTAATAATTTGAAAAATAATTTATTTTTAAATCTTTAACAATTTCCAAAATCAAAATAAATCGTTTCTTACTTTCAAAGGATTAAACAAGAAAATGTTTAACATAACTTAGTAAAACTTGTTCAAATTTAAAATTCAAAGCTGATATATTTTAAACCCAAAACCACTTCAAATTCTCAAGCTATTTCACGTTTTACCCAAGCTCTCATATTCCCATCACTTCCCTGAGTCAATTCCCAAATTCCTTCGAATAAAACTCGAGACGCCGTCGTCTTCCCAAACCTAAAATATCTCATAACAAAAATATCCATGTGTGCACGTGCACATCAATTCCGGCCTCCTACGATCACCATCGCGACCACCAGAATATCGTCGACGACCATAACCACTAACCCAAACACCCAGATTGTTGAATTTAACTGGGAATCAAAATCGAGCAGGTTCGAGTACCCAATGTAACTCAACCATGATCAAAATTTCCCGTGACGCCGACGACCTAAGCCACCATCAACCATGCCGACCCCACAGTAGACTCATCTCCTCCTCCAGCTCCTATTCCACTTAGACCGGCCTCGACCGATTCCATGACAACGATGAATTTCCACTTCCAACCCCATCGAGCAAAACTATGCCTAGAACCTTACAAATCCATTATGCTGCCACCACGCCCCACTATAAATGCTTCGAACATTTTTTCGATGTTTCCTCGACCTTCAACCTCCTCCAGTGAAAATCCCGAGGTTAAATGATTACGCGATCATCAGAAATCGAGCAAATTCTCGATTCTAATCAACTTCCAATATCTCGTGATACACACAGTTAAAAATCATGATATTTGTCTTAAAAATCATAATTTTTATATTCGAATCTGATGACATAAACAAATCTTGAAATAAAAATATTCAATTTCCAGATTTAGAAAGATTTTTACTGTAATTGCTTAATTTATGAATATCTTCTAAATATAAAAATTTGAAACCATTTTTTTTAAAAACATCTGGTTAATTCAGTCATTTTCCATTTATATATCCAGGCTTATAAGTGAAGGATTGAGGAGATCTTGATTTTCTTATGTTTGTTTCTAGCCTGTACACATATGAACAGGTATATACGCCTGTATACAGCCATATGTGTGTATGTACATATATTTATGTATAAGTATACGAACACAATCCCGTTCATACAAATATATTTCACAATTTATATCCAATATTGATCACATGCAAACCAGAATGATATAAGGGTTTAAGGGTTTGCTCACCTGGAACTTGACAAAGCAGAGAGTGGTTTTTTTGTTTTTCTTTTGATCTGAGATTTTGTTTGTTTGATCAGTAACTTACTTTGGTTTCCAGGCTTTAGTTTGATTTGAATTGGCCTTGCTCAGATTGTTGTTTGATAATGTTATTTGATTTTGAACTACTTCAGGTTTCAGATGATCTTTATTTTCTGTTTTGATTTCTTCATTTCCAGGCTTCAAGACTGATTTTGAATTTTTGAAATCTGCTTTGCTTCAAGTCTTATTTTCCAGGATAAAAGCTTTTGCCGTTTTGAATTGAATCTTCTCTAGGTTTTTGAATTTAGCTTTGCTTGATTCCCTTCTTTTAAGTTTAATCATTAATTTGCTTTTTATCTAAAAAAAATCATATCTTTGTTTTACTTTGTTTTTCTGGTTGTTTCAGGTTGAAGCTTCTCATATCTTTTTCTTTTGAAGACTTAAGAAATGAAGGTAACCTGGTTTCTTTTATTTGATATTAACATTGTGATTTGATTTTTTTTAAAGGAAATAGATATGCTACTTGTAATTACAAATAATAATATG
Source organism: Allium cepa (assembly GCA_030765085.1). Lineage (NCBI taxonomy): Eukaryota > Viridiplantae > Streptophyta > Magnoliopsida > Asparagales > Amaryllidaceae > Allium > Allium cepa. The sequence continues at coordinate 590,036,556 of CM060937.1, forward strand.
CCTGTACTTCTTAATTTCAAATAAACACTTGTTAAATTCATAACTCTTTAACTTACACTTGTTAAAGATAATTAATATTATGTTTAAGCCCTTGTTTTAAATTTATTTATAACTTTGTTTTGAACCTTACTTTATTTTAATTTATGAAACATGTTTATTTATTTATTTTTCTTACATTTTAAATCCAAGTTATTATGAATGTTTATATTTATGCATTTTCTATTAATTGTACTTATACAACTTTTAAAGAAATGATTTTTAAATTCTAATTATACATTATTAAATAATCACAAATATACATATATTATAAAAGTATAAAGTTTCTAAATCCAATTTGTTTTATAATTTTTATTGTCGAATTTCCAAATCAAAGTTTAAATTTTCAATTAATATATATATATATATATATATATATATATATAACATATGTATATTAGAAAACAAATTTCTATAAATTTAAAATATGGTGTTTTTCAAATTCAATTTATTTATTTTAGAATATAAATTCCAAAATTCAAACTAAAAATTCATTTACATAAATATATATAAATAAACAACACATATCTTTATTAATTTTGGAAAAATTCAATTAAATTCACAGTTTAATCCAAAATTTATATTAATTTCCAATTTAACATTAGCTTAAAAACCATAAACTGTAACAAAAGGTATGTGACGTCCCACCTCTATGCTCACAATAAGGAATTTAACAATTGGAATACTACGGCAATATAAGATTTATTCCTAGACATATTCCAACATGTTAAAGTGGATAAAAGTTGAAAACAACGAAGGAATAGATTAGAAAGACACGAATAAAACCCTCGAATAGTTGTAACACATGTTCCACTCTACTTCTGTTCCGTGTTTATTGAAATTTGTTCTGAATCTCAGCTCTGATACCAAGCTGTGACGCCCCACCTCTATGCTCACAATAACAAAGGTTATTATAAGGTAATAATGTCTGCTATTGCGAAGAATAAGGCTTTTTAGAAGCGACCATCCATAAGTAGTGCCTTAGATGAGTATTGATTACATCGATAGGAGTTCTGTAAATTACTCCCAACGATATATATTCAATCCAAATCTAAAACGAAACCACGGTGGCTTATGAAAAATTCAGAACAACTGTAACGACCCAGAATTTTTGATAATTAAAATTTTAATATTTAATTAATTTTAAATATTAATAAGTGGAATTTATAAGTCGAATAGATTTTTATTTGAATTATTGAATTTAATTGGATTATTAAATCAATAATTTAATATGTTAAATTATGGAAATAATTGAAAATTGGGTTAAATATGATTGAAAATGATTTGTAAAATTTTATTTTATCATGTTGAAGTTAGAATGATATTTTAGAACTTTTAAAATCGAATTAAGAGTTAAACTGTGAAAATTGAATATTTTAATATTAAAATCGACTAGTAAAATAGTCAATTTTTGAACAGTCTCAGAATTGAACGAAACCAGTTCCATTGTATCCGTAATAGTTAGTTATTACCGGATTTCAATTTTCGTGTCAATCGGAGCTATCGTTTGATCGTGGCAGCTCGAAACGCATCGAATTATTTTTAATTTTAATTTAGCGAGTTAAAATAGCCATTTTTCAAAAAGTCTCGGATTTCGACAAACCAGTTTCATCGGATCCGTAATGTGATATTATTGTAAGGTTTCAAATTTCAAGTCAATTGGATTTACCGTTTGTCCGGTACAAATTAAAACGCCTAGAAATCGATTTAAATCGGTTTAATTCAAATTGAACGTTTATAGCCATAACTCGCACAGATGTCCGAATTAGCTTTCGAAACCCATTCCATTGTGTCCGGAACGCGGGGTAAACCCTAGAAACGCTGGTTACGGCGCGTGAATCGGAGTTCGGAATTTCCGGGATGAATAGTGTTCGAAAATTCTCTATAAATACACCTTAAAATCAAAAAAAGAAAAAAAAAGAAAACCCTAATCTACAAAACTGCAGCCGCCATATACCAAACCCACGGCCAGAAATGCTCAACATTCGTCCCTCAATCACTCTCAATCCATCAAGAATTACGCGAAGTGTTCAACATGAAACTTGTAGAGCTCGACGAAAGCTTTCAATCCATACGGATATGATGGGGTTTAGTGTCGCGTAGGGGGAGCTAGGGGGCTGCGTGCGTGGCTGTTCATGGACATGCGCACGAGAGAGGGTGGGGCCGAGTGTGCCAAGACTATGGTCGAACATAGAGGGGGTCGTGCTTGTTTGCGCCAAAATTGGTCACAAACACCCAAAGTCGTGAAAGCACCCGTTTACGTGTTCAACTTGCTAATAATCAACACAGAACTCAGCAACAATCAATATAGAAATCAGTTCTAAGTAACAAATCACAGTAATTCACGAACAACAATCACAAACACAGGATTTATAGTGGTTCGGCGTTCGCGCCTACGTCCACTTCGAAGATTTTCTCTTTATTGCTTTGCTTGATTAGAATGGTTACAACAGATTACTGCTGACGATTGCTTCGAAATCTGAATACAACAGTGATTATGATGAATAGACTTGAATCCGGCAGAGTCTTGGCATTTAATGGCAGAAGTTCTTCGAAGAAGCCCTCCTTTCTGAAGGCTTCAGGGTGCTATTTATAGGCGATGGAGGCCCAGATCTTGCTGAAACTTCGTGAGACTTCTTCTGGCACGTGAGTGGGCCCACGCGACCGATTCCACCAAGTTTCGTCTCGATCTGACATCGGTTCGAAGTGAGTTTGAACCCATCAAGAAATGGTCCAATCGAGCTGAAACTTGGCAGGAACAATCTTTACCTCATATGGAAGCTACTGTGAAAATTTGGTTGCATTTGGATGTGTGGTTAAGGAGATATGCTCGGTTCGAAATTAGCATTTTCGGTTGGCTGTGTCGTTCGAACCCATGAGTTCGAACCCATGATTTCGAATCCATCAGTGCACGTAGGCTTGCAGTGACGTGGCGCGCATTTTTCGAATCGATCCTAACTTATCTCCGAATGGACCGCTTCGACTCCGTGAACTACGGCGAACACGTCATCCAAACCAATTGACTCGGTGGATTCGAAATAGGAAGTATTCCCGGTTTCGAACGTGACTGATTCGAATCCAGGAATCCTTATGGGTTCGAACTTGATCGGTTCGAACTGGGTCACTCGATGGGTTCGAAGTGAGGATGTGAGGCCGAGTGAAGTCATGGATTCGAAGGTGATGGAGTCGAAGGCGATGGAGTCGAGGCAGGTACTAGCTGATGGGTTCGAACGTGGCTTGGGTTCGAACTTCATGGCTTCGAAGGCAAGGACGTGGATGGGTTCGAACTAGGTGGGTTCGAAGGAGAGGGCGTGGATGGGTTCGAACAGTATGGGTTCGAACAAGATGGGTTCGAACTTCATGGTTTCGAACCAGACAATTGACTATTTCTCTTCACACTGAATCCACCATATCTTGAGTATACGAACTCGGATTTACTTGAAACTTGAAATGATGGCTCCTACAACCTTTCTTGTCGTGTCCTATCAATTGTGGCCTGATCAGGACTCGGGCAAAATTCATCGATATCCATAGCTAAGTGAAGTATAACCAATCTCTGAGATGAACTGTTTCCCGTTTTCGACCAATCTTTTGGTATCACGGCTTTGCCAAAAAGCGGGATAACACTTTGCCCCCCAAAACATGCCTTGCTGTAGGAAGGTGTGTTTTGTAATGCCTTGAGTTGGATGTTCGTATCCGATTATCAACCTGCAAAGAACTCAATAGTTTCATATGTCCTCAAATGACGATCGTTCGGGATCGAGCCATTTGGGATGAAGTGCGGCCGTTCGTGGTCAAGCGCTCAACTTCAAATGACGATCGTTCGTGATCTAGTCATTCGAGGTGAAGTGCGACCGTGCGCGGTCGAGCGCATAAATTCATGCTTCGATCGTTCGGGATCGTATGCTGCTTGAAGTGAATCGGGACCGTTCGCGGTCCGTGCCGTTCGTGGCATAAGATGGAATAGGACCGTTCGCGGTCGATGCCGTTCGCGGCGAATGATGAGATGGGACCGTTCGCGGTCGACTGCCGTTCGTGGCAAATGATGATCGTTCGCGACCAAGTGTCGTGCAAGGCGAATGGTGACCGTTCGAGGTCGGATTTCATAATCAGTGAGCCATGACCGTTCGCGTTCGATGGCGTTCGAGGCAGGAAGTGATCGTTCGCGATCGTGTGCCGTTCGAGGCGAATCTGTGACCATTCGCGGTCTGTGCCGTTCAAGGCAGAAAGTGATCGTTCGCGATCGTGTGCCGTTCGAGGCGAATTTGTGACCGTTCGCGGTCGGGTGTTGGACCTCAAGTGGCGACCGTTCGCGATCTAGCCGTTTGAGGCGTGGTGAGTTGTGACTGTTCGAAGTCGAGTGGTGATCGTTCGCGATCGGGTGCCGTTCGAGGCGAGTTGTGTGCCCGGGAGGGCTTGATGTTATCGGTGTCAGGGTCACGTTCGGGTGAGATCCCGGATCGTTTGTCAGGGCGGTTCATCGCCATCTCAGAGCATGCCTAAGGACCGTTCGCGACCCCATACATGTGTAAGTAGCTTAGCCATTCCAGAGTTATCAGAATCAAATATCTATTACACGGATGAGTTTCAAAAACAATGTCCAAACAAGCAGCAAACAAACAGGGTCTAAATGTTCAAATCAAAATGGTATGAAAGCAAAGCATGGATGTCGAAGCGTAAGTTCCCACTACGAAACGGTCAACGATCATTCAGAGCATGCCTGGAGATCGTTCGCGATCTCGCACATGTGTGAATGATTTAATTGCGGTAGTGGAAGCTTACAACTTGTTCATCACTATTTCACTCAATTGATAATCAAACGGTGCCTTGATTCGGGGTCGCCTCTAGCTGATGTGGACGGTGGCCGTTCTGGTTCCGCCACAGGAGCTCGTCTCCTTACATATTGAAGGAGCATACCGTTCCTGATATGCCCTTCCACCTCGTCCTTCAGGTGCCTACAATCATTAGTGTTATGACCATTTAATTCATGGAATACACAGAACTTATCTGATTTCCTTTCGTCAGAAGTAGGATCCCTTCGCATTGGCCTACGATACGGAATCTGTTCTTTGGTATCCTGATAAATTCGTTCCAGGCTCTCGTTCAACTCAACGTAGGTGGTGAATCGTGGCTCCCTCCGTTGCCGCTTTGATCTGTCTCTGTCATTCTCAATCTTTCTTTTACCTTTATCCGAATCTTTTTTAAGAGGCTTTTCGTCTCTAAATGCAAAAACTTCTATCCCATCTCTTTCTTCTCTCTTGGCATTCGCATCTTCCAATCGTAAAAACTTTTCTGCTTCATGATAGAATTCCTCTAGATCAATGGGTGGATCTTTAGTCAATGAATTCTTGAACTCTGTGCCGTCAGCTATTCCGGACACAGCTGCCATTACCACCATGGACGGATCCGCTCTATCCACTGAAGCTGCTGCTGCATTAAATCGTGCTAAATAACTTCTCAAGGTCTCTCCGGCTTTTTGCTTTAGGGTTGCCAGAGTCATCACGTTCTTGGGTCTTGTAATATGGACCCTGAATTGCCTCATAAATCTCTCCACTAAACCATTCCATGTTCCGATGGATCCGTTCTCCAGCTGTCTAAACCATAGTGCAGCGATATCTGTCAAGTACAATGGAAAACACCGGGCCATAACCTCCTCCGATGCCCCCAGTACTTCCATATGCCTCATATATTTTGTCAGATGGACCGTGGGGTCCGTTCTCCCGTCATACATATCCAATGATGGTAGTTTGAAATCAGGCGGGTTCCTAGCTTGCCTGATTGCTGAAGTAAAAGGACTTCTATTGACATCTTCCAAATCTTTGTTCACCATACCGCCTCTCAAAGCTCTTCTAACTATCTCTGCTAATCGGTCATTGTCTCCGAGATGTAATCCTTGTTCACTACTTCCAACCTGCCCCCCGAGTTCACGAGGTAACTCCGGGATCTGCCCCCTTGACTGAGCGTTCACTCCTCTACTACTCCTAGGTTGCGCAGATCCTTCTCTTTCTCTTTCCAAGATTGGGTCAACATTCTCCATATGTGTGCCCCCTAGCTCTGGTGCTACGCCGGACGGTCCCGCTCCGTTCTGGACTCCATTGGCTTCCCTATTTTGTGCTCCAAGCTGTCCTATCTGTTGGAATAAACTCTGGATCATTTCCTCTTGCCTCTTCATCATAGTTTCCATCTCGTCCCTAGTAATGTATATCGATGGTTGATTTGCTCCTGAGGAAGCCTCTTGGCTTCCTTGTGGTTCGCTTCTCTCAGGCCTTGGCCTCCTACTCGATTGTCTTGCCATAATTCCTAGATCTGAACTCCTGAATTTTCAAATTCAACTTCTTCCTGAATTAGCTTCTCGGTGAAAGCACCAAAATGTTTGCGCCAAAATTGGTCACAAACACCCAAAGTCGTGAAAGCACCCGTTTACGTGTTCAACTTGCTAATAATCAACACAGAACTCAGCAACAATCAATATAGAAATCAGTTCTAAGTAACAAATCACAGTAATTCACGAACAACAATCACAAACACAGGATTTATAGTGGTTCGGCGTTCGCGCCTACGTCCACTTCGAAGGTTTTCTCTTTATTGCTTTGCTTGATTAGAATGGTTACAACAGATTACTGCTGACGATTGCTTCGAAATCTGAATACAACAGTGATTATGATGAATAGACTTGAATCCGGCAGAGTCTTGGCGTTTAATGGCAGAAGTTCTTCGAAGAAGCCCTCCTTTCTGAAGGCTTCAGGGTGCTATTTATAGGCGTTGGAGGCCCAGATCTTGCTGAAACTTCGTGAGACTTCTTCTGGCACGTGAGTGGGCCCACGCGACCGATTCCACCAAGTTTCGTCTCGATCTGACATCGGTTCGAAGTGAGTTCGAACCCATCAAGAAATGGTCCAATCGAGCTGAAACTTGGCAGGAACAATCTTTACCTCATATGGAAGCTACTGTGAAAATTTGGTTGCATTTGGATGTGTGGTTAAGGAGATATGCTCGGTTCGAAATTAGCATTTTCGGTTGGCTGTGTCGTTCGAACCCATGAGTTCGAACCCATGATTTCGAATCCATCAGTGCACGTAGGCTTGCAGTGACGTGGCGCGCATTTTTCGAATCGATCCTAACTTATCTCCGAATGGACCGCTTCGACTCCGTGAACTACGGCGAACACGTCATCCAAACCAATTGACTCGGTGGATTCGAAATAGGAAGTATTCCCGGTTTCGAACGTGACTGATTCGAATCCAGGAATCCTTATGGGTTCGAACTTGATCGGTTCGAACTGGGTCACTCGATGGGTTCGAAGTGAGGATGTGAGGCCGAGTGAAGTCATGGATTCGAAGGTGATGGAGTCGAAGGCGATGGAGTCGAGGCAGGTACTAGCTGATGGGTTCGAACGTGGCTTGGGTTCGAACTTCATGGCTTCGAAGGCAAGGACGTGGATGGGTTCGAACTAGGTGGGTTCGAAGGAGAGGGCGTGGATGGGTTCGAACAGTATGGGTTCGAACAAGATGGGTTCGAACTTCATGGTTTCGAACCAGACAATTGACTATTTCTCTTCACACTGAATCCACCATATCTTGAGTATACGAACTCGGATTTACTTGAAACTTGAAATGATGGCTCCTACAACCTTTCTTGTCGTGTCCTATCAATTGTGGCCTGATCAGGACTCGGGCAAAATTCATCGAATCCATAGCTAAGTGAAGTATAACCAATCTCTGAGATGAACTGTTTCCCGTTTTCGACCAATCTTTTGGTATCACGGCTTTGCCAAAAAGCGGGATAACAGTGCTCTTCGCGATGGAACTCGCTGATCGTAGTATCGATGGACGTGGTGGCCGAGATCTTGAACCCTAGGTTGGAGGGTTGGGTTTGTGTGTATGCGGCTATAACCTGGAAACGTGAAAGAGGAAGGAGAGGATGGGGGGGACGCACGGCAGTGATGTTGTTTGGGTGAGATCCAAAGGCCCAGATTTGAGCAAGGTTATAAATAGAAAGTTTATATTGTAAATTATGAATATAAAACTCGTGTAACTTCAAAAATACATAACTTTTTCATACGAGGTCGAAAACGCGCGAAACCAGTTGCGTTGGAATCGTATGGACGAGCACTACGCGATGAAATTGCATTGGAGTCGTTTGGAGTTAGTGAGAATTTTGGGTAAAATTAAACGTCCGTTTAATTTTATTCGAAATAAATCGCTAAAACGGAATTTAAAACCAAGGTGAGAACTTCTCACTCAATCGAATCAGTTTCGATTTATATTTTAAATAGTTAGATTTAAAATATTTGAATGCAAGTTTGAATGATGATTGATATCTATTGATTGTTAAAATAGACATTATACGCCGTTAGTAAGCGGATGTTATTTATTAAAAACATATACCGCGAATATTTCATAAACAGTGAAATTTGTATTATATATAATAGCAATATATATATATTGGCATATGTATATATTGGAGTTATTGATTTCTCGCATTTTTTGTTTAGCGGATGAGACCCTATTGCGCCGTCTATTAAGCGGATAATATTTAAATCCCATATACCGCGATAATTTCGTACTGGAGCGAAATTGGTATTGTGCTAATGTTTTTGGATGCAGGAAAACAGGTTGGAGGGATCCAACTGGATTCCTCAACAGTTTTTATTTGATTTTGAATATTTTGATATTCGTTGATTATCATATCGATATAAGATATCGTTGTAGTCGTGATTGACTATTTGGTGTGTAGCATCATTGGACCAAATTTGGAATTTTAAAATGATTTCAAAGTGATTTTTGAAAGTATACGTTTATAAAATATTTTTGGAATTGATCCATTATAAATAAATAACGATATAATTTTTAATGTTATAAAACTTATGATTTTTGAGAAATATAGTTAAAAACTGATTTTTGAGAATATGATGCTATTGATTTTATAAAATAGTTTAATCGGGATTTTAGAATTTATTGTGAAAAGTTTAAATATAGGATTTATAAAATTTGATTATTTTATAAATCAAAATGGTGAAATAATAAAGGAGATTAAAGAAGTTTTAAAGAATAATATAAATTGATTTATATTAAGAGATTTATAAATGGATATTTATAAATTGAAATATAGACATTATAAAACGAGTTTTTATAAGTGTTTGAATGAAGTGAAAATGAATTTTGTAAATGAATGGAATTCATAAAATTATAAATGGTGGAGTTATAAATGAAATTTATAAATAGTAAGATTTATAAATTTTGTGAAGTTATTAAAGAATATATTTGGATAAATAATTGAATCTTATAAGTTATAAGATTTATAATTATGAAGTTCAAAGAAACGATTTTGTAAAATAATCGTTTTATGAGCATTTAACTTATAATATGGATCTTTGGTTTATAATTGAGTTATAAAGTGAATAGGTTGATAAAGAAATTTATAAAAGGAGATGTTATAAAATAAATAGAAATGGAATTTATAAACGTTGTTTTATAAATTCGCAAACGACTTATTTTGATAAGTTAATTGTTGAAACCTATTAATGGAGTTATATTCACGTTTTGAACTGTGAATAATCCTTTTAAATAAAATGTATAAAAGGATGAAATGTGTTAACGTAGTATATTCACGTTTTTGAATAGTGAATAATATGTTAAAGAAATTGTTTTGAATGTGATATTTCAAATAGAATTAAAACGATCTAACGATGTTTTAAATGCATTGAGATTCAAAACCATAGATTTCAACATTCATTGTTGGAATAGACGTTTTCGAGAAATAGAAGGAAATGGTGGACTATAACACTGTTGTTATAGTAAATGATTTCCGAAAAGAAATGTTTTTTATAGTATTGGGATTTATATATCTATTTTAATTTCGAATCCCTATACTAGTGATTTTGGGACGTCGTAACGATGTTTTACGCAACATTCGTTTTAGCCCAAATAAATATGTTTAAGAGAATGATTTCCTTAAAGAATGAAATATATACTTAATCTCGATTTAAGTATATTGAATATTTTCAAAGTGTTGAAAATAAATAAAATTTGTGAATTACTTATTAAATAAGTATGGAAATGTTTTTCCAATGTGAAACGAAACGTTTAGAGAATTTATCTTTTTGAAGATAAATTGAAATGGATAATTGAAATCGTATATGCATAGATATTGTGAAATATAAATCCACTATAGAATTTATGAATGAAAAGGAGAATTGGTTTAAAAATAAATATTGATTTATTTTTAAAGTGTGAAATTATATATCTTGTAAAGATATTTTGGAAAATAAATAATTTGGAGAATTATTTGGAATCTGGTGATGTTGTGCATATCCATTGATAGTTCAATAACCGACTATCAATATTTCCCTTTAACTGGGTAATTGATGTGAATTGTTTGAATGTGAATGCCACACTTATTTTTGAATAAGCGCTCACTATTCGGGTTAACCGGGAAAGGACCATGGGGTCGTATAACCCATTCCGAATATGTGATACGTCGTTGTGAATTGCATTTGAAGATCGGTGTTGAAGACCGAGTATTTGCGAAAGCGATAGGATGACCTATCGATTGTCTCTGCACTGGGTAGCTCCTGGTATAGAGATTTCCTAAGTGATGGGGAATTCGATCGGGATTGTGAATACCCGGATTGCGAGGGCTTCGTAAGAAGTGCCTTCGGTTTTGTTCGAGCCCGGAACAGACTTGTATGGATTGTATGTCTGACATTACAATTTGAGATATAAAGCAGATTTCATTCAAATATATTTCTGTTGGTGGCGGAGAATTTATTCTTTTAGCTTAACACCCTTCTCTGAGACGTACGAGCTCAGAGGTTATGTAGTTGAATGTTATCAGCGATATATTCCCAATTTGGTAATGTGATATGCTGAGTGATGCTGAAATGATCATTGCGTTGATTATTTGTGATAGGATCATTTATTTGATCGTCTATCTTGGTGATCATTTCTATGATCATTTGTTGACCCAAAGCATGGCTTTTGTATAAAGTATGTTTTTGTGGACGTGACTTCGTCGAGCCTCACACCCCGTGAATGGTCGAAACAGGAAAGATGCGGCAAGGTTATGAGGGGTAGCGCCCTTTAGGATGTGTGCATTTCCTTCTGGAAAAGGGTGGTATCATGGTATGGAGCCCAGATACTTACTCATGTTGAAAACACTTTGTTATGATTGTGTGAATTGATTACGAGCGCTCGGTGAAAAGGTCCCAAAGGACTGGGGGATGGCATATTCGGTCAGTTGTTACTCAGTTAGGGGTAACCCGGCCTTGTGTTGGTAGAGATCCGGTTTGGTTCTCGGGGATGTCCATCCAGAGGCATTCTCATGTGGCAATGGGAAGTTCCTTGGCCTGATCATTCGTTGGAAATCCTATTCCCAATACGAAACCTTGTACGGTATTAGTTGTAGAACCTGCCATTTACTTATGGTGGTCACCACTGTTTAGATGGTAGCTATAGTAGGCATACGATAATGGTCGTATGTTGGCTAAGATTTATATTCTACTTTCGAAATGAATTTTTCCTACCCTATGCACTAGTAATAATATCAAATGTCTTTTTAAATGCGTATCAAGCATCTTTGACTATCATAAGGAGAAATCTCCTCCGATTCTGCGTTTGCATATGTGTGTGTGCGGGAGGCCTTATGGTAGTCTCATTTTTAAAAGCATTGCGAATTGACTTTAAAAATATTCCTATATTTGATTTCAAAGATAAATAAACTGTTTTGAGTTCTCACACCAGTCACATGACTGACTCGGAGTTTATTGTTTTCCTTCCTAAACTCTGGGTGCCCACCAATTTCCACACGGGCAGTCAAGAGTTAAGGTTTATCAGGATATTCTGGAGTTGCTGGAGGCAAGCTGGATGGCATGGCGTATTATTAGTATATAGTATTTCTTTTTCCGCTGCACTGTTTTGTTGTTGTTGTTGTACACTCTGATGATATGATGTAATGAAATGTAATGTATAAAATGTAATAACTGATATAGTTCTTTGTTAAAGATTATTCATTTATTATTATATGTTGTTCCGCTGCGAATTGTGAGATTCTGATATTGTTCTGTTGTTTTCTGTTCCGTTCTATTTTCTATTTTCTATTTTCTTTTCTCTCTCTATCTTTTCTATCTTTTTCTCTCTTTTTCTTTGTCTTTCTTTTTCTTAAACCATAACATTTCGGGTTTTTGGCCTTCGATTTGGCAGTCGATAAAGTGAGTATCGATGTTGAATTTTCGAAAGTCGAAAATTTCCGGGACGTTACAACAACTCATAATAGCACAACACAGATAAGTATAATCACATCAGAACAGATATATTAGATATAGCGGAAGGTAAGTCTGGATACATGGTACAACACTTGATGGTTCACATGAACCAAATGTACATGTACATTCATCATAACATACATGAGATGAGAGTCAATATGCCAAAAGTAACACCTCAAAGCCTAAACAAAAGATGAGGTGAAATCCCAAAAGCTGAAGCAGCAACTGAATCAGAGATAGTGATTATCCTGAAATAACTCGGTCTGACCCGAGTATTATTTAAAAGAAAATAATAAACGGATCAGTCTAATTTAAACTTAGAAATGAATGCAGGATAAACAACACCAAAGCAAATTAATCATAATCTCGAATGAGACTATTCAGCATAAATAATCAACATAGTTTAAATGGAGAAATCTCATTAAACTCCATCAAAATCAACTTTCAAATTCAAAATTGAATTCAAAACAGCAATACACAAAAATCTAGAAATCAAAATAAGATAACTAGAAAATCAGCATAAAAGTAGATCGATCCCAGCATATGGCGAGTCTAAGCTACGCCGCACGTGCATCTCATATGGCCGAAGCCTACAAAGTACCGTCATCATAATATTTGGCGCCCAACGAATGACCCGAAGGTCCAACAAATGACCCGAAGGTCTAGTACTGGTAATTGACCCGAAAGTCCATCATAGTGGCTCGAAAGCCCAACAAAATCATCAAAATCTTCAAACAGCAATTCCATAACAAATATTTCAATTAACGAGTCCGGAATTAACCGAATTAGTAAAAGCGTGGTTCCATATTCCGCACTTTTGCTAAATCGTTTAATCCTCATCATCGTTTCCTTGAAAGTGCAAAACTGTGTATTTTATATAAATAAAATTTAGTTCTCAAATGGACAGTTCGGAACTAATCGGATCAGTAAAAGTAAGGGTTCTTAGTCCTTAATTTTGCTGAAGCGTTTAAATCGATTCCTCATTCTTTTGAAAGCATAAACTGTAAAAAATTTGGAAACTATTTTATTTTAAAACGATTTTAAAAACACGTGATTAAAACAGCAACATCTATAGCAATTTCGACAAGGAAATTGCGTTTCACAAAACACCTAAAAAACGGATATAAAAATCAGCGCTGCGGGTTTTCTTGATTGCAAGATAGCCGCTTGAAAACTCACTTTAAATTGACGGTTACTGAAGTCAAAACAACAGTAATTTTTATTCGTCAAAATTCTCATCAAAACAACACGCTTCAAAAATATAACACCGGAGTAAAAACCTGTTATAAAAATAACGGCGATAAAATACGTTTCAAAACGAAACACCGGTTCAAAAGTAAATTACCAACTGCACTACTTATATACGTATAATATTTATAATATTGAATAGCCTGGACAATATATACTTTGCACAAAAATAATTTGGTATGGACTCTGTTTTGCACACACGTGAGAGAATTTTTAGAATGACCTGGCAATGCATTTTTTCACACATGAAAAAACAAAAAAGGCATAAAAAAAATACTGGTGGGCAAATACTTTCGCGCATAAACTATTTGTATGTGAAAGTGAAATGCACACAAGTATTGGTGGCGCACGCACACTACAGATGTGTAGGTATGTAAATGATGTCTGAGCTTGAAATTTAATGCACGTAAATGAATTACAACAAAATGATGTAACCTGGAACGCACGCATGATTTGAAAATGATGATCTGGGCTTGTTTTTATATTTTGCACACCACCCTATTCTTGCATGAAATTTTTTTCCTAAATGAAGTTACACGTACACACGTAACAAATGTGTAGCCTGGACTAGCCTTCGTTTACACATAATTGCAAACATAAATATAAAAAAAAGGCCTGGGCTTAAATACTTTGCACGCATGTAAATTTTGCACCATACTAGCTGTGAGGACCCGCAAATCCTTGCTCCTTGAATAGACACTAATCTCCATTGACTAACTCAAGATGAAAGGAAATACGAATTCTTAGGGTTTTTAAAGAAGAAAAAGAATAAAGGTAGAAGAAGAGAGAAAAGATAGAACAGAACAGAAAAAAACAGCAGAACTATATCAGTTATTACATTACATTTCATTACATTATCAGAGTGTACATCTATCAAACAACAACAACAAACAGCGGAAAAGAAATACTATATACTAGTAAATACGCCATGCCATCCATCTTTCCTCAAGCAACTCTTGAATTCCAGAATATCCTGATAAACCTTAACTCTTGACTGCCCGTGTGGAAATTGGTGGGCACCCAGAGTTTAGGAAGGAAAACAATAAACTCTGAGTCAGTCATGTGACTGGTGTGAGAACTGAAAACAATTTATTTTTAAAACAAAGAATAGGATAATTTTAAAATAGATTCGCAATGCTTTTAAAAATGAAACTACCATAAGACCTCCCGGCACACACACAATGCAAACGCAGACATGGGGGAGATTTCTCCTTATGATAGTCAAAGATGCTTACTACGTAAAATCAAATCATTTTTTTTGATATTATTATTAGTGCATAGTGTAGAAAAAATTTCGAAAGTAGAATATAAATCTTAGCCAGCATAGGTACCATTATATTATGCCTACTATAGCTACCATATTAAATGGCAGGTTCTACAACTAAAACCGTACAAGGCTCGTATTGTTTCTTTGGATTTCCAACAAATGGTCAGGCCAAGGAACTTCCCTATGCCACATGGAAACGCCTCTGGAATGACGTCCCGAGAACCAAACCGGATCTCTGCCAACACAAGGCCGGGTTACCCCTAACTGGGTAACTACTGACACGAATATGCCATCCCCCGATCGTAACCGATCTACATCCGAGGATCCTCGATTTCCCACAACCACAAAGTAAAAAATTTGCAGCAACAACATAGGTTAAATATCCGGGCTCCATACCATGATACCACCTCTATCCAGAAGGAATGACATACACTAAAGGGCGCTACCCCTAATAACCTTGCCGCATCCTTCCTGTTTTGACCATTTCCGGGGTGTGAGGTCCGACGAAGTCTGGTCCACAAAGCCACGCTTTGGTACAAAGCCATGCTTTGGGTCAACAAATGATCAAAGTAATGATCACAAAGATAAACGATCAAACAATGATCATTTCACAGCAACACTCAGCATGTCACATTACCAAATTGGGAATATATCGCTGATAACCATCAACTACATAACCTCTGAGCTCGTATGTCCCAGAGAAGGGTGTTAAGCTAAGAGAATAAATTCTCCGCCACCAACAGAAATATATTTGAAAGAAATCAGCTTTATATCTCAATTTGTAATGTCAGACATACAATCAATACAAGTTTGTTCCGAGATCGAACAAAACCGAAGGCACTTACAAAGAAGTCCTTGCAATCTGGATATTCACTAATCACGTCCGGATTTTCCATCACATACGGAATTTCTATACCGGGCCCATTCGGTGCAGAAACATTCGACGGTAATCCTTCCGTTTTCAAAAATATCCGGTCTTCAACACCGGTCTTCGAATGCAATTCATAACGACGTATCACATATTCGGAATGGGTTCTACGACCCCAAGGTCCTTTCCCGGTTAACCCGAATAGTGAGCGCTTATTCAAAAATAAGTGTGGCATTCAAATTCAAACAAATCACAACAAATACCCATTCAAAGGTAAATATTGATAGTCGGTTATTGAATTATCAATGGATATGCACACATTACCAGATTCCAAATAATTTTTCCAAATTATTTAATTTCCAAAAATATCTTTACTAGATATATAATTTTCACACTTCAACCATTTGAAAACAATTTTCAAATCACTTTTCATCTTTACCACATTTGGAAACAAATTTTAAACATTTTCCTTATGCGAAAGTACTTTCATTTCAACATGGTTCATTTAAACCAATTAAATAAATCCTTAACGATTTACTTTATATTTACGTTCAAAATCCATAAATTAATTCTCACACTTCAAAAATAAATCAACGTTTATTTTTAAACAAATTCCCTTTTTCATTTATAAATTCCATATTGAATTTATATTTCAAAATATCTATGAATATACGATTTCAATTATTCATTTTCAATTTATCTTCAAAAAGATAAATTCTCAAAACGTTTCATTTCTTATTGGAAAAACATTTACATACTTATTTATTAATAAGTAATTCACAAATCTACTTATTTTCAACATTTGGAAAATATTCAATATACTTAAATCGAAATTAAGTATATATTTCATTCTTTAAGGAAATCATTCTCTTAAACATATTTATTTGGGCCAAAACGAATGTTACGTAAAACATCGTTACGGCAACCCAAAATCACTAGTATAGGGATTCGAAATTAAAATAGATATATAAATCCCAATACTATACAAAACATTTCCTTTCGGAAATCATTTGCTATAACAACAGTGTTATACTCCACATTTCCTTCTATTTCTCGAAAACGTCTATTTCAACAATAAATGTTGAAATCTATGGTTTCGAATCTTAACAAATTTTAAAAACATCATTAGATCGTTTTAATTCTATTTAAAACATCATATCCAAAATAATTTCTTTAACATATTATTCACTATTCAAAAACGTGAATATACTTCGTTAACCAATTTCATCATTTCTATACATTTAATTTTAAAGGATTATTCACTGTCTAAAACATGAATATAACTCCATTAATAAGTTATAACAATTTACTTATCCAAAATAATTTCTTTCAATAACTTTACAAATTTTATAAACCTACTGCTTATAAAATTCCATTTATAACTTCACCGTTATAATTCTATAAATTTCATTCACTTATGAAATTCATTTACAATTCATTCTAACACTTATAAAAACTCATTTTATAATTCAAATATTTTTAATTTATAAATATCATTTTATACATCTTTTATATAAATCAATTTATATTATTATTTTTAAAATATCTTTAAACTCCTTTATAATTTCACCATTTTCTTTGATTTATAAAATAATCAAATTTCATAAATCCTATATTTGAACTTTTTATAATAAATTCAAAAATCCCAATTTAAACTATTTCATAAAATCATTAACCCCATATTTTCAAAAATCAACTTTTAACTATATTTCTCAAAAATCATAATTTTTATAACATTAAAATTATAACGTTTATTTATTTAAAATGAATCAATTCCAAAAATATTTTATAAACGTATACTTTCAAAAATCATTTTAAAAATCCTTTTAAAATTTCAAAATTGGCTCAATGATGCTACACACCAAACAGTCAATCACGACAATAACGACATCATATATCTGTATATGATAATCAACGAATATCAAAATATCCATAATCAAATAAATACTGTTGAGGAATCCAGTTGGATCCCTCCAACCTGTTTTCCTGCATCCAAAGATGTTAGCACAATACCAATTCCGTTCCAGTACGGAATTATCGCGGTATATGGGATTTGAAATATTATCCGGTTAATAGACGGCGCAATAGGGTCTCATCCGCTATATAATGCGGGAAATCAACTCCAAGTACATAAATAATACCAATTTCACTATACTGTGAAATATTCGCGGTATATGTTTTTAATAAATAACCTCCGTTTACTAACGGCACATAATGTCTATTTTAACAATCAATAGATAACAATCATCATTCAAACATACATTCAAGAATTTTAAATCTAACTATTTAAAATTAAAATCGAAATCGATTCGATTGAGTGAGAAGTTCTCACCTTGATTTCAATTTCGTTTTCAGCTTTTATTTCGAATAAAATTAAACGGACGTTTAATTTTATCCGAAATTTTCGCTAGCTCCAAACGACTCCAATCAAATTCCCTAGCGTAGTGCTCGTCGATACGAACCCAACGCAACTGGTTTCGTGCGTTTTCGACCTCGTATGAAAAAGATACGAATATTTAAAGTTTACACGAATTTTTAATATAAAATTTACAACATTTTTTATTATTTTCTAAACCTAATTTAATTCCAGCCGTTTGTTTTCACTCCCTGCAATCACGACCGAACATCTTCATCTCCCCCTTCGTTCATTTTCTAGGTCACGAAGAACCCAGCTAGCCGCCACATGCCCTAATACACGCGACGTACTACGAACCCTTCTGCATCGATCTAAGACCATCATCCCAAAGCCCATCACCCATGCTACACTCGGCTGGAATTTGGCCAAGCTCGGTCCAGCCATTACCTTGAAAAACGCGCGCGAACAAGCCACGAACGCGGCCAAAATACTCCCTCTACGATGCGTTAAACCAGATCACAACCGTATGGATTTGTCGATCTCGCGAAGCTCTTCAATTTTGCTTCGGAAAGTTTTCAATAATATCGAGTGGATTGGAAGAGATTGAGAAGAGAAGAATCGTGCATTACTGGCCATCGAAATTTACACAGGCAGCTGACCTAGGTTGCTAGGGTTTTTGTGAAAATGAGAAAACAAGGGGGCTTTTTAGAAAATTCTACGAACACTATTCATCCCGGAATTTCCGAACTCCAAACGAAGCATGTTGGTTGGCGTTCCTAAGGTTTACCTCGCGTTCCGAACACAATGGAACATGTTTCGGAAGCTAATTCGATCATCTGTGCGAGTTATGGCAATAAACGTTCGATTTAAAATTAAATCGGTAAATCAAATTTCTAGGCGTTTTGGCTTGCACCGGACAAACAACAAATTCGATTGACATGAAATTTGAAACCATACAATAATATCACATTACGGATCCGATGAAACTAGTTTCGTCGAAATCCGAGACTGTTTGAAAAATGGCTATTTTAACTCGCCAAATTAACATTTAAACAAGTTCGATGCGTTTCGAGCTGCCACGGTCAAACGAAAACTCCGATTGACACGAAAATTGAAATCCGATAATAACAAACTATTATGGATCCAATGGAACTAGTTTCGTCCAATTGTGAGACTGTTCGAAAATTGACTAATTTCACTAGTCGATTTAAATATTAAAATATTCAATTTTCACAAATTAACTCTAAATTCAATTTTAAAAGTTCTATAACATCATTCTAACTCCAATATGACATAATAAAATTTTACAAATCAATTTCAATCATATTTAACCCAATTTTCAACTATTTTTGTATTTTCACATATTAAATTATCGATTTAATTATCCAATTAAATCCAATTATTCGAAATAAAATTATTCGACCTATAAATTTCACTTATTAATATTTAAAATTAATTAAATATACAAAGGTCCATCATAGTGGCTCGAAAGCCCACAAAATCCTCAAAATCTTCAAACAGCAATTCCACAGCAAATATTTCAATTAACGAGTCCGGAATTAACCGAATTAGTAAAAGCGTGGCTCCATATTCCGCACTTTTGCTAAATCATTTAATCCTCATCATCGTTTCCTTGAAAGTGCAAAATCGTGTATTTTATATAAATAAAATTTACGTTCTCAAATAGACAAGTTCGAAATTAATCGGATCAGTAAAAGTAAGGGTTCATAGTCCTTATTTTTGCTGAAGCGTTTAAATAGATTCCTCATTCGTTTGAAAGCGTAAACTGTAAAAAATTTGGAAACAATTTTATTTTAAAACGATTTTAAAAACATATGATTAAAACAGCAACATTTATAGCAATTTCGACAAGAAAATTGCGCTTCACAAAACACCGTAAAACGGATATAAAAATCAGCGTTGCGGGTTTTCTTGATTGCAAGATAGCCGCTTGAAAACTCACTTTAAACTGACGGTTGCTGAAGTCAAAACAACAGTAATTTTTATTCGTCAAAAATCTCATCAAAACAACACACTTCAAAAATAAACACCGGTGTAAAAACCCGTTATAAAAATAACGGCAACAAAATACGTTTCAAAACGAAACACCGGTTCAAACGTAAATTACTAACTGCACTACTTATATACGTATAATATTTATAATATTGTATAGCCTGGACAATATATACTATGCACAAAAATAATTTTTTATGGACTCTGTTTTGCACACATGTGACAAAAATTTTAGAATGACCTGGCAATGCGTTTTTTCACACACATGATAAAAAAACGGGCATAAACAAAATACTGGTGAGCGAATACTTTCGTGCATACACTATTTGTATGTGAAAGTGAAATGCACGCAAGTATTGTTGGCACACGCACACTACATGTGTGCAGGCATGTAAATGAAGCCTGAGCTTGAAATTTAATGCACGTAAATGAATTACAACAAAATGATGTAACCTGGAACGCACGCATGAATTGAAAATGATGGTCTGGGCTTGTTTTTAACTTTTGCGTACCCTATTCTTGCATGAAAATTTTTTCCTAAACAAAGTTACACGTACACGCGTAACTAATGTGTAGCCTGGACTTGCCTTCGTTTACACATAATTGCAAACACAAATATAAAAAAAAGGCAAGGGCTTGAATACTTTGCACGCAGGTAAAATTTTCACCATACTAGCATGCACGCACGGGACATATTTATACGTACACGCTTGTATGCAAAATGAATGGACAAAGATTTTCAATCCACAAAACAAATAAAGGATGTACATCCTGATGTATATACATAGAACCACGCATAGGGGGATAGGAGATGAAAGCTGCATGAAATAAATTCCCAAAAGAAGAACGCATGAAATTAATTGCATGACCATGTTTCAAGCAACAGAGAGGGACAAACCAATTATAGTTACAGGGTCATTACGTGCACATATTTTCAAAGCACAATGCATGCGTAACCAATTTTCATGGATACGTAAAATTACCGTAAACAACTGAGAGCATATAAACTGACAAAACAATAGATCATCAATAATCACCCAATTACTAAATTCAAGAATGGAATTTCCAAATCTAGTGCATGCTATACTGTAAAGGTCCAGTGCAGTGCAATTGTTCACCAAAAACACATAAACGACTTAACTGATGAAAATTTGCAAACTAATACAAACAACGGGTCAGAAAAATAGGCAACATAGTTTTAATTGGAAGTGTGAGTTTTCACTCACCTTTAATTTTTTTCAAAACCAGTTAGCAAATAGGATCCAAATGAGCAAGAACTTTGAAAACACCGTTAATATTTTGCAGTGCTACTGGAAATTTTTTGAAACGAAAGAATGAAGCATGCATACTTTTCTCATCAAATTTGTGTATAAGTCAAAGAATGAATGTGCTGGCAATGGTTTGTGGTACATTGGCATTTAATTGTAGACGTGCACAAGAGAAGAAAGGACATGCTTGCATTAAATGTTGATGGCAGTAAAAAGCAAAGTGTTCATATTTGCTTTAGATTTGGCCTATTTCACACACGTGAAGGCCAAAGAAGGAATTTTATAACACAACTTAGATATTGTTAACTGACTTTGCAAATGAATTTTTTTTCAAATTTCAATTTTAAATTTTTCATTTTAAATTTTTATTTCAACGGTAATCAAAAATCATGGTTGTTCCAAGGTACAAGTAACTTAAAAGATGCTTGGGAGCGCCCATCCTCTAAGGATCTGTTAAACTATTTACTATGTAGTAATATTTCGCTATTATAATATCTATAGTAAAATAAACTTACTTTTAAGTAGCGTTAAGGCTTTACATTTTCCACCTTAACACATTTACATATTCCCATAGTCTATACAGTACCGTAATCTCCCCCATACTGGGCGTCGTCAGAAGGAACTTCATAGGTATGGTACAAAACAAAATCGTATAAGGCACGCTAGGGTAAGTGATACGGAACACAAGGCAATGCCAGGGTAGATATACAAATTACGCATACGGACAGGTGGTAACGCGTAGCAGCTATTACCGCCCACTCGAGCCACATCCACAAACTCAAAAATCAAAAGTGGCCATTAAATCAATCCAAGTCGGAATATATAATATCGAAAGAGTGTGTCCGATAAGAGGGGCTACCTCCTTGGCCCAAGAATCATTCCTGTTTTAGCCACTTTATGCCAACTCACGGGAGTTGGATCCACGTACATACCTAAAGGGATGTCGCCACCATCCTACTTCATAATGGAGTCTCCACCACGTACACGGTTGTTAAAGTGGTTTTCGAGGTTGGCAGAGAGTATGACAACTTTCGATCCCGGTCTCTTTAATAACCTAACGTTATCGTTACCCATGGATATTTATTTCAAAATCATTTCTATTCCAAAACCATTTAAAATCAAATACCGTTACTTTCCAGATAATATCCATTTCATGACCAAAGTAATAGTATACCATTTAAACTCCAAAACCAAATCAATATATCATTTAAATGAAACCCAATTTCCAAATCATTGAATATTCCTTCAATTTATTAAACTCGAAATATTGCTTTAGATCATCTTAAACCAAACCACTTTATAAAGTCGTATTCTTAAATCTTCAATTTCAACAAGTTCAATTTTTTATATTTAAAGACAATTCTTAATTAAATACAATTTCCAATAATTTCATTTCCAAAGTCATATTAGTTTCATGTTATAACAACTCTGAAAACCAAACATTTTGAAACATATTTATTTAGGCCATCTAAATTCAATCTTAATATCTTCCAAACAAGATTCATTTAACCATTTAAATTCAATGTCAAATAATATTCACTTCAAAGTTGTAGCATTTTTAAATTTATTCATTCAATTATAAACTTTCCAAAACATTGTATACTTCAAAATAACAGCATTTATAAAGTGCTGCGGTAGGTATATTTAGTATATTCAAAACATAGTTCAAATTCAGAAACTACAACATTTCAGAAATGCTATAATTTATGTTATACCCTTTAAAACAATATATCTTCAATTTTCTCATTTTTAACGTATCAAACTTATTCCACTTTTCAAAAAAATTATTTGGTTTTTACTTAACTTACAAATTTTAGTAAAATAACATTTATTAATAAATATCCAATTTAAATTAAACATCCATTTGTTAAGTCAATACTTGATAAATTGCTTAACCTTTATTCCAATAAATAACTTAATAATTTATTTAACATACACATCTCATAAATAAAATAAATTTTCATTTATTTGCTTAACTTAATATTTCCATTTAAAACCAAATTTCAAATTTCCAAGTTAAGTCATTATTTAAATTACATTTTCCCATTTTAAAAGCATAACTATTTATCTTACCCAACATAACATTTCACAAAAGAACATTTTATCATAATCAATATAACAATCAAATTTACTTAATCGATCTATTCATTTAGACATCGGTTCAACTATGATTCCAATCTAAACAAACTTATTACAAATGTCCCATAAATTGCATTTCATTTTATTTATTCAAAATTGCATTATTTATTATACAAAATATGTCCATTTCAAGAAATAACCTTTATTAAAATTACTAGGTAAGATTTAAGATTCTAAATTAAATCAAACTTAATTATTAAGTTATTTATCTTAAATTAGACTCTTTAAACTCCATCCAAAACCAATTAACTTAATAAAAATTTTAACTTATAGACAAACAATATTTCTTTACACTTTAAAGCAGTAAATCAAATTAAGCTAACATTTCATATATTTATAATTCCAAAATACTTAATAATTTTCAGAAAATATTTAAAATACTTAATAAATATTTAGGAAAATATCATTTAAAATATAATCATGGGCCTGTATAATATTTTCTAACCTAGGTCAAGTGATACAGATATGTATCATTTCAATCCGTAATTTAGAAGAAAAATCTGAGTTCTATCATTTCAAACCCGCAATCCCAAGTAAAATAAATGCAATAAAAATCATTGAGCCTACCATTTCAGCCTATAATGATTTTTCCTTATTCTAAAGTCCGTTCGGGTATGTACCATTTCAACCTATAGTGATAGGGAACTTGCAGTAATGATATAGTAAATAAAATGAACCGTGTATCATATAATAACATATTAGATGATGTAACAAATATATAAACAGCATTTAACATGATATAACATATCACATGCATGTATGAATAACATATCAATTTATACAGATCCACTTGTCATTATTTCACAATAATATAAGTACATATGTTTAGAGTGATAAAACTCACCTTTTAAAAGCTAAAATTGACAAACTCAGACTAAAAATCCAAACTCCGCAAAGCACGAAAAAGCACAACAAAGCACAATGCAAATTTGAGTGGATGAAGAGTCAGATCCAAATCTTGAATGCAAACAAATATTACTACATACATAAGAATATGATTCAATACAAAAGAATAGAGGTTAAAACAATGAAAAACTAAACGAATCAAAGTGATATAACTTGCCTTAATCAATCAATGGCTTGGCTACACCACATATGAGTTCAACCATCATCTTGTGTTGCTTGGTCATGATGGTTAGAGGTGTAAAGGCTAGAAAATGAATGGCTAGGAAATTAAAAGGTATAATTTAAGGAGAAGGAATCTTGTTTATTTTTCTTTGTTTGCACGCAAATGACAAATGAAGTGAATGGAAGGTTTCTCAAGCTTAATGAAAATAAAATGCACGGCTAGAAGGTAATCAAGGAGGTAGGAAATAAAAAGGCAAGAAATAAAAAGGCCAGTGAATGAATTAGATGTATTTCCTATTTAATAAAAGAAACTTGTAACGTCCCACCTTTTCGCACGCTTCAAATCGACACACGTGCCAATTTAAACCATCCGGAAGGGCAGATTATTATGGGGTAAATAAGAAAAAAACAAGAAAGAAAAGAAAAAAAGCAAACAGAATCTCACAGCGGAAGGATAAAATATAATAATCAATATACAGTCCATAAAACTGTTTACAAAACAATTGATTTTTCTTTATACAATAATTATCAGAGTTCACATACCAATAAATATCAATACAGCGGAATTAAATAGTGTAGTGGAATAATAGTATATGATAGTAATACAAATCTTCGCCTTCGTCCTTTAGAGCTAAAACTTCAAATCTTGAAACGCTCGGACTGACCCGAGCGAGCTGAAAAGACAAAATATTCGAGTCAGAACTAAAACATCTTATGTAAGTTAAATTAACAGAAATAAATACGAGTGCAGTAACTCAAGAGATGCTCGGGATTTACATCTCCTAAGGATCCGTTATACTATTTACTATATAGTATATTTCGCTATTATAATAGTGTCTAATTGTAAAATAAACTTACTTTAAAATAGCGTTAAGGCTTTACATTTTCCACCTTAACACGTTATAGTGCCAATAGTCTATACAATGCCTGCATATCTCCTGATCGGGAGAATACGAGAAGACACTCCATAGGTACGACACAAATAGAAACTCGTACAAGGCGCGATAGGGTAGGTGACACGGCACAACTAGGCAATACCAGGGTAGATATACCAATTACGCTTCTGGGTCGGTGGTAATGCGTAGCGCGCAGCTACCGCCCACCTCGGACAAACTCCCCCAAATCAAAGAAATCAAAAGTGAAGGTGGTCACCGAATCAATCCAAAGTCAGAGTATAGTATCGAAGGGAAGTGTCCGATCAAAGGTGCTACCTTATTAACCGGTCAATCGCTCCTATTTTAGCCACCTTATGCCAACTCACGGGAGTTGGGTCCACGTATTTACCTTACAGGAAACGCCGCCGCCAACCTACTTCATTCTGGAATTTCCACCGCGTACACGGTTGTTAAAGTGGTTTTCGAAGTTGGTAGAGAGTAAGACAACTTCCGATCCCGGTCTCTTCAACAACTAAACGTTATTATAATACCGCGGTCTTTAAAATAGTTTATACTTTAAAACCAGAAAATGATTATCCATTTCAAAACCCATAAATACGATATCGTTTCCATTTCCAAAACAACTCATTTTGATATTATTTTTATAAAACCCAAATCAATAATATCATTTTCATTTCAAATATATTTCTTTTCCAAAATCATACTGCTTTAAAATTTATAATATCTGAAAACCAAACATTTGAATTTTAGCTTTCAAAACATAATACTTCGAAATTCATAGCTTTAAAACCATAACTTCTAAAACTTGAATGGTTTGGATATTAAAACTGTTTAGAAAAAATAGCTAAATTTAAAATTTCTTTATAAAATAAAAATAATTTCCACGACTTTAAAATTTATTCATTTAAAATTTTAGTCTAAAACCATAAATTTTAAATTCACTTTTAATTGAAGAAACCACTTCAATTTCAATATATTTCTAACTTTGAGTATTTAACAATTTCAAAACTTAAGGTTGGAAATTTATATTCAATAATTCATTGTCCTATTATTTAGTTTTGAAATGTTTACATAATAGATCAAAGTCATTTAAATTAAAATTCTAATTACTAATAACTTAAATATTTCCTTCAATTTATTATGCTAGAAATATTCGTTTAATTTATGTTAAATAAAAATCTAGTAATAAATATGATACCTTTTTAAAATTTCAAGTTAATAAATTCTACATCAACTTATGAAGTTAAATTCTTAATTAAGCTCGATTCCAAATAAATTTTCAATTTAACTCCCAATATTAATTGATTTATCATTTTAAAACTCTATATATTCTCAATATCTTAACATGTACTTAACCATATAATATAAAATAATCAAACTCCATTTTTCATCTTATTTATTTTATTTAACAAATGTATACGCAGCTTAAATTCAATAATTTAACTATATATGTACATAAAAATAAGATTTATGTAAGATCAAAAATTAATATTTATTAAACCGCATCCTATCCAAACCATGGAAATCATTTCAAAAATAATTTTTTATATATATCGCGGTGGCTGCATATAATTTTCTATCCGGATATGTATCATTCCAATCCGCAATTTAAAAAAAATGCGGTCGTATATCATTTCAAACCGCAATCCCGAATGAAAATGCATAATAACTTGCAGTTTATATAATATAGAACACATCATCCATTCACCCAATATCAATCATCAACCAATTTATTGCAATCATCGTCAATTTAAACAAGCATCAATAGAGCATATAAAATATAACACGTATCAACGAACAGTTCATATTCAAAAAAAAATGAATAAATAAATAACTGTTTAACTTGCAGTTTATATGCAAAATAAATAAATTTTAACTGTCAATTTATATGCAATAATAAAATCAAATAACGATTTAGTTTAAATAAATGCAATCTAACTGAGATGATGAATAAAATATGCCAAACAGTCATAAATGAATTTCTACTCATATCATAAATCAATTTAACAAACATAGGAAAATTTAGAAGTTGTTAGTGGGTTAAAACACTCACCTTTTGAATTTAAATTGAATTTAAATCCAAAAATTTGACAGTCTCCAAATCCGTCCAAACCAGCGTCAACAGATCCAGAATGTTATTACGATCCTAACAAAAAAAATTGCGCGAGAAACGGATAACGTATGCAAAAGTTATTTGATTCAAATCGTTTGAAAACAAAATAAAATTAGAAATAAAACTTACCCAAATAATCAATGCCACGTCACACGCGTCTCATCTTCGTTGCTCACGCTCGTTCGGGCTTTTGGACAACCACGCACATGAGTTTTAGGGTACAGCCGCCACTAGCTCGAACCCTACCATCAATTTTCGCCGCTACCCCAGCCAACTTCAACGCGATCTGACATGGCCGATGAAACCATTGCCTCGAGCCGCCTATGCCCCAAAATTCACGACTTCCGGCACCTCCTTGCACAGTGCGACCGCCGTCCCTTTAGAGCCTGATTCTGGCAAACCCTTTGTTTCGAGATGGACGAACCGTATGGATTGACTCCATACGTTGTGCTCCACGCTCCAGTACTCTCTGATCATCACCGAGTCGAAGATCTGTCGTTGATCAAGCATATGGCCTTCGAACAGCCGAAACTAAAACGTGGATTCCAGGACAAACAGAGCTTCAAATCGGAAAACGAATTACATCATTGAATTATGCTCGTCGAGAGCATTAACATATATTTTTTCGGAATTATCTGAGAACTTTGAATTTTGACTTTGATTTTGAAATTGTAATTTGATCTAGGTTTGGTTTGCAGCCATTGGGAAGAGGAAGAGCTGAGGAAATAAACGCACAAACAAATGCGAATAGATGGAGGCTAGGGTTTATAACTGGGTTTATATAGGTAGGTTAGAAATAGAGTAGATGGATTTGATAAACAAACGTGCCGAACGATAATTGCCCCAAAAAGTTCGACCCCGGTACGAAATTGGGTCAACTCATATATCAAAATAGATATTTAAAAATATTCTGAATGCGATGGAAAAAGTTTCACA
Source organism: Allium cepa (assembly GCA_030765085.1). Classification (NCBI taxonomy): domain Eukaryota; kingdom Viridiplantae; phylum Streptophyta; class Magnoliopsida; order Asparagales; family Amaryllidaceae; genus Allium; species Allium cepa. The sequence goes on from CM060937.1 coordinate 590,065,026, forward strand.
TCCAAATTCCATCGTATGAAGAAGTTATGCTGCAAACAATATTTTCAAATTGATTTCAATTAAATCGATTTCAAGGCGTTTCGCGTTCGCACGATCAAACGACAAGTCTGATCGCTACGAAACTTGAAACCCTACAATAATTCACTGTTACGAATCCGATGAAACTTGTTTTGTCGAAATCCGAGTTAGTGGCCAAAATGGCTATTTTTCTATTAATTAAATAACTCTAAAATAAATAAATTAAATCAAATTTCAAAATTTAAATTTTGAAATTTGAAATCTTTATCACTTTATAATTCTCAAACATTTACTTTAATTTAACAATTTTTAAATGTCATTCTATTTAAAGATTAATCAATATAAATCTTTAATTTCACACAATTCAAAAATTATAGATAAATTTCCATTAAATTGAATTATCCCATAATCATTCCATTCATAATTCCAAATAGAAGGGTTTACTGGTGGATTTAAAATTATTACACAATTATTTCCAAATTACAACTTAATTTTTAAATTAACGTAATAATTACATTTTTGATTTTATTCATTTGCAATAAATCCAATTATTATAAATTAAATAAATCAACTCACTATTAAAAATTCAAATTCTATAATTCATAAATTTTATCATCTTGTATTACTTATTAATTTATAATTCTTTAAACCAATTCCCATCTCTATTTAAAGTAACTTAATTCACCAATTATAGAATTTATTTCAATTTCTTAAAATAACCTCTTTATTATACATTGAATCCAATTTATTTTGATAAGTTTCCAATTGAATGGATTAGATTCAATTTCAACCTTTAACTTACACTTAAGTTTAGGTCATAATCAATTTATAACGTGTTCCTTTCTTAGTTATTACTTTACATACTTCTCGTATTAATTTCACCATTAATCGTAATTATTAAAGTAACGCTTATAATAAATACGACCCTATAATTACTCAACATTTAAACGAACGTTATTTCATTTTCCATTAGTGTAACATTCATTTATTTTATTATCACTTATTACAAATTCTAATTCCATTAACAAATAAGCAGGTAATTTATAATATATGTTACAAATTTTTAATTAATCACTATTCATTATTATTGACTTTAATTTAGCATTACTTACCTTGCATTAACATTGTTACTTAAAATCCCTATCCAATTGCAATTAATATTCTAAGAATACATTTACTCTTTTCCGTTATGTTATTAATTATCATCAAGGCACATCTAATTATCTTTATTGGTAAATGAGCCAATTTACTAGTAACCCACTATTATAACCTTTAATATACTTGCATATTTATTTATCAATCAATGTTTACGTTTTTTTTCATTCAAATTGATCCATAACCTAATATACATTTATATTAGTCCATTTCATTCCATTCATTAATGGGTATTGCACTAACCTTATTACTTTACATTACATTCAGTTTCTAAATTTTATAGAATTAAATTCTAATTACTTACCATTTAATCCATCAATTATTGATTCTATCCAAACATGTATTTAGATTTTATTTTAATTAATTTATTCAACGTTGACATCCACTTAAAAGAATTTACTTTCATTTATATAGTTGTAATTCAATTTAGTTGTTATTTCATTAATACTATTTCCAATTTATTTCTTCCAGTATTAATTTCACAAATCAAATTTAATTAACAAATTATAATGACTTCCACTATTTCTTCAATTGGATTTCATTTCAATACTAATTTATCACCCTTTTTCTTCAAAATTTCAATTAAAAAATCCTATTTAATTAACTACTTTAATTGTCGAAATTTACGGGTCGTTACACTCGCCCCCACTCAAAACTTTTCGTCCCCGAAAAGGAAAAAAGAAGGGAGAAGGAAGAATTAAATAAACAATACATCTTATTCAAAACATTAACTTATAAACAATAATTTACAAAATTTATTACTTTAAATAAAATATACCCATTTTATAATCATTATATCTTTTTTTAAATGAATAATGTTTGGAAAAACATTTTCAAAATAATTTCTAAGTCCAAAATTTTACGAAAAATTTCGACAGAGTCTCCCTTGTACGGAGGGGCTCGAGAGAAAATAATATCAAAATATAACAATTATGTTACATATATTATCCAATATAATATTTCCCAACCCGGGAAAATATATAAAATAGCGCTATAAACCGTAATCCGAAACGTGCCTATTTGTCGGGCAATTTACGCCTAATTTATGGAACCAAAAGCAGTAACAATTGCTTCCATAACCTGCATTTCACTTATAAAAATCCAAAGGGTTAACAATTTATGTAAAGTGGAATATTTAAGTGGTTTCAATCATTAACAACAAATCAATACAACAACCATCAATTTCAACAAACGGCATACACAACAAATACAAAACAACCATTCAATCAATCAAACAAATAGTTGTTCGGGTTCAAAACTTTTAAATTGTATGGAATAAAGAATAAACTACTAGCGCATCATTTACTCAACAGTCTTAGATAAAACTAAATAGATTATTCATTCACCCAAATCCAATTTTAAAGTATCCTTGCTCAAATAACCATCAACTGAACAACAACAAATCCAAACAGCAATTCCTACTAACAAATCAAATTAACTTATTATTAATTTTATTTCATACATTAGTTGTTTGATTTCCTTTCTTTCATTCATTCAGTGATTCTTTTCATTCATATAATGGTTTATCCTTTTTATTTTCATTTATTTCTTTCAATTTTATTTTCATTTTTATTTCTTTCAAATTTTATTTAGAAATAACTTCAACCCTTTTACTTAAGTTTACAATTTCTCGTTATTATATTACATTCATTCATAATTGCATGACCTCATCTATTTACCCTTTAATTACTTAAGTTTATAATCATCTATTTGTCATACACACCTTAATTATATTTACTTGGTAAAATTTCGATTATAACTTAAGTTTATAACATTAAATTCTCATTTAACAGCAATTTCATTGAATACTTTTATTATTCCAAATTTCTACTTGTATAATATTCCATTACATTTCTTATTTAAACATTTCAACTTTTAATATTTGATAAGTTATATATATGTTATTTAAGGGTGTAATTTGAAAGTTATACAAGTTTGTTCCATTTCCTTTTATTAATTCGTTGTACTTCCTTTTTATTTCCTTTATAACCTGGCATTGAATCTCTTACCTAAATTAGAGGTTCCAATTATTAATTACTTACCTTTCATTTCACTACAATAATTGAAACAATTAATTAATGGAAATTTAAGAATTTAATAGCGGGTTAAATTTCAATTTTTTTTTAAAATAATAGATAAATATATTCTTACAACTTATATATCTCTAATTATATTTAAAACAATTCAAAATTTATATATATATATATATTTAAAATGAATCTGCAGTAAAACTACTACAGTGGCCTTTCCCTTCGAAACTCGAAAATGAAAGTCGATGATGCGACCGCCATCACCTAAATTATTTTCCAACGACAGAGAGGAAAGTACAACACTTATTTTCTCCAAAATCTTCTTTAAAACAATTCCTCCGAATTATATTGAATTATTTATATCAGAAAATACTTATAAACAATATTATTTTATTCCAAAATTTATTCGAGAAAATTTCAAAACCCCGGATCATAAGTTCTAAAGTTCCAAATTTCATTTATTTTATTTTTAATCTTATTTCTATTATTATTTATATACTTTTATTACCTAACAACCAATCTATTGCAGCTAAATATAGATATTATTTGAAAAATCTTATTTTTTATATTTAGAAAATATAATAGGCAAAATTATTTCATTCACCTATATTAAAAACAAATATTATGTCGGTATGTCCTATTAAGTGTTTAGAAATCCCTATTGATGTCACAGCGTCCCATGCACCATTCAGAATTTATAAATACAAAACGGAACAGATTAACACAATATTATTGTAACGACCCACCCTTTTGGATGGTTCAAATCAACAATAATTAACCAATGTTTGTAATTTGATTAAATACAATAAGTCAACAAAATGATAATAATTAAATATTACCATTTCATAAATCAAACACATTACAAATAACTATACTAGTCTTAAAAATTTATTCCTTTATATATATGATATAATATTAGAAAAAATAATTTCATTTCAAAATTTATATAAAACATGTTTATAACACTAACAATTACGCGCTCTCGTATATACACTCAGACAACTCATTCTAAGGTATTACTATCCTATCTCTAATGAGTTAACCCCAAACAGGCTAAGGTATGTCTAAACCTAAGCTCTGATACCAACTATAACGACCCACCCTTTTGGATGGTTCAAATCAACAATAAACCACACATGTCAGAATCAAATCATTCAAAAGGGAGGATTGTTAATGAGGTAAATAAGAAAAAAAAAGGAAAGAGAAAAACAAAATACAGAATCTCGCAGCGTAACGATAAAATATACTAATCAAATAAACAGTTCATGAAGCTGTTTTTACAAATAACATTTAATTACACTTTTACAAATTCAAATCAGAGTTATACATATATCATAAATAACCAATAATGCAGCGGAACACAGAATGTAGTGGAATAATAAATAGCAATAATATACTGAATCTTCGTCTTCGTCCACCGGAAATAGTCTTCAATGCTGAAAAACTCAGGCTGACCCGAGCATAAAGGAAGATAATACACTCGAGTCAGAACTAAAATTCTTATGCAAATTAAATCAAAAGTATATGAAATAAGGAATACAGATAATTATATTTTTGAAGGTTCAAATTTCTAGAAATGTTATTATTTTCATATTCAAAATAAAATGGATTTCATAATAGATCCATTCTAGTAAATTTCAAATTCACAGAACAATTTCCAGTTAAATTTCATAGTTTTAGAGATTTGATTTATAAAAATGTTCCAAAGTTTCAATATTCACTTTTTTGAAAACTTCCCAATGTTTCAAAATTTAATTTTGAAAACTTTCAAGTAAGATAACGACAGTTTACTTCCCAAAATCATTTTTATGGTTCAAATAGTAAATCTAAACATAATATTTTTCCTCTGATGTAAATACTTGAATTCATGGGTTTTACATCCTTATTCAGTGTGCAAATAATCAATATGAAAATTTAAATAATTACAATAAACTATAGGGTGATAACAAGGATATATCAAATAAATGAACAAATATACATTCAAGCACAATCCATTCAACATTCAAATCAATCAATTCAACAAATCAACCAATTCAATAACATGTCACAGTAATGATTAGTCATCACATATTGGAATTTAGCTATTCAAATTAAATATTTATAAATATTCCAAACCAACAATCAGAAATTTATCACTATATGACCTGGTTTAACTTGCAACAAAATTTTAGTATTTCGTGAGTGAGTTTAAACACTCACCTTTTGGATTTCCCTTGTCTAGTCGGATTTGAATCCGCTACTACTTCCTCCTTTTGATTTATTTCCCTGCTATCTTAATCATTTTTTGGAATGTTTTGGAAGAGACAGAGAAGTTTGTATAGTTCTGGATATAAAGAAAAGGATTTGGAAAAATGCTTGGAAAAGAAGAAGAAAATTTAAAGAGATGAAGAATTGAAAAAGAAAAGGAAGCTTTGAAAAAGAAGAAGAAGATTTGAAGAAGAATAAAAAAGCATAAAAATGAAGCCAAAAAAAAAGAGAAGAAAGAGATTTAAAAAAAAAAGGGAATGAGGAAGGTGAAGAGTGAAAACAAATGAGATGAAAATTTTATTTGAAAAAATGAAGCTACAGAAGGTGAGATTATAAATGAGGCTACAGGAATGAAGATGGAAAAAAAATGATAAGCTAATAAGGTATATATAAACAAACTAGGAATTAAAATAAAGTAAAAATATGAATAGCCCTAAAATGTAGTATTGAAAGATGTAAACCAAAGGAATAAATATATCAATAAAGATAAAAATAAATCTTCCGTTTTAAACATGAAGCTTCAAGAATTGCGAATGAAAGGAAGCTACAAGAACTAATGATGCATAAGCAAAATAAACTTTTGAAACGGAAAATAGTAAATGCTAATTAGAGGGCATGCATATTAATTTGGATGTTCGCATTAAAAACGAAAAAAAAGAAAAGGAAAAAACTTCAGGTAAAGCATTTAAAAAGAGCAAACGAATAAAGGAGAAACAAACGAAAAGAATGTGGAAATTATTAATTATAAATAAATCAATTGAAGCAACCATTAATTTATAAGAAATGAATGAGTAGTTTAATTATTAGACTACTTGAAAACGAAAAGAGAGAGATTGCAAGGTGATAATAAATGTAAAGTAAATGAAGGGACCACCTATTTCCTATAAACAAACCTTTTGGGTCCATATTCCAAAACTTGCTCCAATTAATTTATATCAATAAACCCAAATATACATATATTTACATTATTAAATTCCATATTAAAACATTTGTTTTATGCTAATATATGTGCACACTACATTAACTCAATCAATCAGTTAACAATCAACTAATCAATTAATCAAACATTCAATATATATTTATTTACGTTACTCAAACAAATTTTATTGATTACATAAGTTTATATTCATTTTTTCAAAGTTAATAGATATAAATTATTAACGTATAACCATTGTTTCATTTATTTTCTTATTATTAAATCGGTTAGAAATTTATTCGGTAATTAATGGAGAATTAACGTAATTAAAATATTACAATTTATATAAGAAGAAACGTTAACTGTTGAGTAGTGAGTGTAAAACTTATGTCAATCAATTGCATAAGGGAATAGTTGATTTAATAATAAGAATGTAAATCAAAATAAAAGGATTTGTTTGAAATTTAAATATATAATAAACAGGTTTTATTACATTTGTAATTAAATGATGGAAGTAAATTAGTATATAGATATTGGGTTTAACATAGAAAATTGGATTTCAAAGGAAACAATTGGATTAATTATTTTCCTTGTATTAGGGTATGTTTTGAGATTTAATCATTGTAAGTAATAGAAATTATATCTTTCCATTAATAAGAGATAGAAGTAAATGATAATTAATTAATGATATGTGCAAGATATGTTTTATGTTAAAAATATAATAAGAATTTCATTGAGAAATATTACATTCAAATTTTAAGCACTCAAATTTGGTACAAATATAATGATAATATGTAATTAATTGATAAAGAAATAATGTGGTTGTACGAAGTATTATTTTTGTGACTCTTTAATGGGATAATCTTTAAATATAAGTTGGTTTAATGAAATGAACATTTATTATCACATAAAATGGATCTTTTATTTGTGAATGTAGTTTTAATTTCATTAAAATAAAGAATAGAATGATTGATTTAAAGGAAGAAATATAAGTGTATTTGAATTAGCATATAGATGAATTACAAGAGTGGAAAAATAATTTATTTAAGTAAGTTATTTATTTCTCTAATGTATAAGCAACAAATTTATAAATGTGCTTAAATGACTAAAGGAAACAATTATTCTATTTTTCATCCATTTTAGTTGTCTGTTTTGAAATTTAACTTTATAAGTAACTGTAATTAATATAATTGAAGTATTTCAATGGGAAGGGAAGAAAACGTTGAATGCAATTAATAGATTTAATAAAAGAAACGCATCTTTTGTGTTAAACAGAAAGGATGTTTTAATAGAAATTAAAGATCATTTTGGGAAAACCAAATTGAACGTTTTCATTTTTATGGTAAGTAATTTTATTTATTATGCATAGATAAAAAAATTAAATGCATACAAATTTGAATATTATTTGAGTTAATGAAATCAATTTGGTTACGTTTCACAAATTGAATTTCAAAAAGGTTGTGCGATGTACATGGTCCCTTCATTTCTTTTGTTATTAATTGTTGCATGTTTTGAGACGTATAAAAATAAAACTTTCATTTTGAACAAGAATGATTTTGGATGAAAAAAAATTGAATTTTAGAATAACACACACACACACGTACATTAATATTCAAACTTTTAAATATATCTGAGGGTTCATGGTTGTGTAAATATCGTGGAATCAATTAGAAATTACTTTTTTTACAGTTGTACATTGATTACATAAGTTTATATTCATTTTTCCATTTTATATATGGTTAAAATTTGTAAATGGGTTGCATTAGTGCGACCATTACAGTAATTAAAAAGTAAAGTAAATCATTTTTACAGTGCATAGGTTGATATATATTCATTAATCAATAAAATTTGTTTGAGTAACGTAAATAAATATATATTGAATGTTTGATTAATTGATTGGTTGATTGTTAATTGATTGATTGAGTTAATGTATTGTGCATATATATTAGCATAAAATGAATGTTTTAATATGGAATTTAATAATGTAAATATATGTATATTTGGGTTTATTGATATAAATTAATTGGAGCAAGTTTTGGAATGTGGACCCAAAAGGTTTGTTTATAGGAAATAGGTGGTCCCTTCATTTACTTTACACTTATTATCACCTTGCAATCTCTCTCTTTTCGTTTTCAAGTAGTCTAATAATTAAACTACTCATTCATTTCTTATAAACTAATGGTTGCTTCATTTGATTTATTTATAATTAATAATTTCCACATTCTTTTCATTTGTTTCTTCTCTATTCATTGCTCTTTTTAAATGCTTTACCTGAAGTTTTTTCCTTTTCTATTTTTTCGTTTTTAATGCGATCATCCAAATTAATATGCATGCCCTCTAATTAGCATTTACTATTTTCCGTTTCAAAAGTTTATTTTGCTTATGCATCATTAGTTCTTGTAGCTTCCTTTCATTCGCAATTCTTGAAGCTTCATATTTAAAACAAAAGATTTATTTTTATCTTTATTGATATATTTATTCCTTTGGTTTACATCTTTCAATATTTCATTTTAGGGCTATTCATATTTTTACTTTATTTCAATTCCTAGTTTGTTTATATATACCTTATTAGCTTTTCATTTTTTTTCCATCTTCATTCCTGTAGCTTCATTCCTAATCTCATCTTCTGTAGCTTCATTTTTCCAAATAAATTTTTCATCTCATTTCTTTTCACTCTTCACCTTCCTCATTCCCTTTTCTTTTTTTTTAAATATCCTTCTTCTCTTTTTTTGCTTCATTTTTATGCTTTTTTTTATTCTTCTTCAAATCTTCTTCTTCTTTTTCAAAGCTTCCTTTTCTTTTTCAATTCTTCATCTCTTTAAATTTTCTTCTTCTTTTCCAAGCATTTTTCCAAATCCTTTTCTTCATATCCAGATCTATACAAACTTCTCTGTCTCTTCCAAAACATTCCAAAAAAAAAGATTAAGATAGCAAGGAAATAAATCAAAAGGAGGAAGTAGTAGCAGATTCAAATCCGACTAGACAAGGGAAATCCAAAAGGTGAGTGTTTAAACTCACTCACGAAATACTAAAATTTTGTTGCAAGTTAAACCAGGTCATATAGTGATAAATTTTTGATTGTTGGTTTGGAATATTTATAAATATTTAATTTGGATAGCAAATTCCAATATGTGATGACTAATAATTACTGTGACATATTATTGAATTGGTTGATTTGTTGAATTGATTGATTTGAATGTTGAATGGATTGTGCTTGAATGTTTATTTGTTCATTTATTTGATATATCCTTGTTATCACCCTATAGTTTATTGTAATTATTTAAGTTTTCATATTGATTATTTGCACACTGAATAAGGATGTAAAACCCATGAATTCAAGTATTTACATCAGAGGAAAAATAGTATGTTTAGATTTACTATTTGAACCATAAAAATGAATTTGGAAAGTAAACTGTCGTTACCTTACTTGAAAGTTTTCAAAATTAAATTTTGAAACATTGGGAAGTTTCCAAAAAAGTGAATATTGAAACTTTGAAACATTTTTATAAATCAAATCTCTAAAACTATGAAATTTAACTAGGAGTTGTTCTGTAAATTTGAAATTTACTAGAATGGATCTATCATGAAATCCATTTTATTTTCAATATGGAAATAATAACATTTCCAAAAATTTGAACCTTCAAAAAATGTAGTTATCTGCATTCCTTATTTCATATACTTTTGATTTAATTTGCATAAGAATTTTAGTTCTAACTCGAGTGTATTATCTACCTTTATGCTCGGGTCAGCCTGAGTTTTTCAGCATTGAAGACTATTTCTGGTGGACGAAGACGAAGATTTGGTATATTATTGCTATTTATTATTCCACTACATTCTGTGCCCCGCTGCATTATTAGTTATTTATGATATATGTATAACTCTGATTTGAATTTGTAAAAGTGTAATCAAATGTTATTTGTAAAACAGCTTCATGAACTGTTTATTTGATTATTATATTTTGTCGTTACGCTGTGAGATTCTGTATTTTGTTTTTCTCTTTCCTTTTTTTTCTTATTTACCCCATTAACAATCCTCCCTTTTGAATGGTTTGATTCTGACATGTGTGGTTTATTGTTGATTGAACCATCCAAAAGTGTGGGTCGTTACAATTATAACCTTTTTTATAACACTAACAAATACGCTCTCTCATATATATACACTCAGCGAATCCCATAGGGTATTACTACCCTATTAATAAAGAGTCAAACCCCACAAAGCTAAGGTTTATCGCTAAACCTAACTCTGATACCAGATGTAACGTCCCGCCTTTTCGCACGCTTCAAATCGACACACGTGCCAATTTAAACCATACGGAAGGGCGGATTGTTATGGGGTAAATAAGAAAAAAAACAAGAAATAAAAGAAAAAAAAGGAAAACAGAATCTCACAACGGAAGGATAAAATATAATAATCAATATACAGTTCATAAAACTGTTTACAAAATAATTGACTTTTCTTTATACGATAATTATCAGAGTTCACATACCAATAAATATCAATGCAGCGGAATTAAATAGTGTAGTGGAATAATAGTATATGATAGTAATATAAATCTTCGTCTTCGTCTTTCAAAGCTAAAACTTCAAATCCTGAAACGCTCGGACTGACCCGAGCGAATTGAAAAGACAAAACACTCGAGTCAGAACTAAAAGATCTTATGTAAGTTAAATTAACACAAATAAATATGAGTGCAGTAACTCAAGAGATACTTGGGATTTACATCTCCTAAGGATCCGTTAAACTATTTACTATATAGTATATTTCGCTATTATAATAGTGTCTAATTGTAAAAAAAACTTACTTTAAAATAGCGTTAAGGCTTTACATTTCCACCTTAACACATAATAGTGCCAATAGTCTATAGAATGCCTGCATATCTCCTGATTGGGAGACTACGAGAAGACACTCAATAGGTACGACACAAATAGAAACTCGTACAAGGCGCAATATGGTAGTTGACACGGCACAACTAGGCAATGCCAGGGTAGATATACCAATTACGCTTCCGGGTCGGTGGTAACGCGTAGCGCGCAGCTACCGCTCACCTCGGACAAACTCCCCCAAATCAAAGAAATCAAAAGTGAAGGTGGCCACCGAATCAATCCAAAGTCAGAGTATAGTATCGAAGGGAAGTGTCCGATCAAAGGTGCTACCTTATTAACCCGTCGCTCCTGTTTTAGCCACCTTATGCCAACTCACGGGAATTGGGTCCACATATTTACCTTACAGGAAACGCTTCCACCAACCTACTTCATTTTGGAATCTCCACTACGTACACGGTTGTTAAAGTGGTTTTCGGAGTTGGCAAAGAGTATGACAACTTCCGATCTCGGTCTCTTCAACAACCAAACGTTATTATAACACCGCGGTCTTTAAAATAGCTTATACTTTAAAACTAGAAAATGATTATCCATTTCAAAACCCATAAATATGATATCATTTCCATTCCAAAACAACTCATTTTGATATTATTTTTATAAAATCCAAATCAATAATATCATTTTCATTTCAAATATATTTCTTTTCCAAAATCATACTGCTCTAAAATTTATAATATCCGGAAACCAAACATTTGAATTTTAGCTTTCAAAACATAATACTTCGAAATTGTTAGCTTTAAAACCATAACTTCTAAAACTTGAATGGTTTGGATATTCAAACTGTATAGAATAAAATAGTTTAATTTAAAATTTCTTTATAAAATAAAAATAATTTCCACGACTTTACAATTTATTCATTTAAAATTTTAGTCTAAAACCATAAATTTTAAATTCACTTTTAATTGAAGAAACCACTTCAATTTCAATATATTTCTAACTTTAAGTATTTAACAATTTCAAAACTTAAGGTTGGAAATTTATATTCAACAATTCATTGTCCTATTATTTAGTTTTGAAATGTTTACATAATAGATCAAAGTCATTTAAATTAAAATTCCAATTACTAACAACTTAAATATTTCCTTCAATTTATTATGCTAGAAATATTCGTTTAATTTATCTTAAATAAAAATCTAGTTATAAATATCATACCTTTTTAAAATTTCAAGTTAATAAATTCTACATCAACTTATGAAGTTAAATTCTTAATTAAGCTCGATTCCAAATAAATTTTCATTTTAACTCCCAATATTAATTGATTTATCATTTTAAAACTCTATATATTCTTAATATCTTAACATGTACTTAACCATATAATATAAAATAATCAAACTCCATTTTTCATCTTATTTATTTTATTTAGTAAATGTATACACAGCTTAAATTCAATAATTTAACCATATATGTACGTAAAAATAAGATTTATATAAGATCAAAAATTAATATTTATTAAACCGCGTCCTATCCAAACCATAGAAATCATTTAAAAAATAATTATATATATATATATACCGCGGTGGCTGTATATAATTTTCTATCCTATGGTCAAGTGATACGGATATTTATCATTTCAATCCGCAATTTAAAATAAAAATGTGGTTGTATATCATTTCAAACCGCAATCCCGAATGAAATGAAAATGCATAATAGCTTGCAGTTTATATAATATAGAACACATCATGCATTCACCCAATATCAATCATCAACCAATTTATTTCAATCATCGTGAGCATATAAAATATAACAGGTATCAACGAACAGTTCATATTCAAAAAAAAATGAATAAATAAATAACTGTTTAACTAGTACTTTATATGCAAAATAAATAAATTTTAACTGTCAATTTATATGCAATAATAAAATAAAATAACGATTTAGTTTAAATAAATGCAATCTAACTGAGATGATGAATAAAATATGCCAAACAGTCATAAATGAATTTCTACTCATATCATAAATCAATTTAACAAACATAGGAAAAATTAGAAGTTGTGAGTGAGTTAAAACACTCACCTTTTGAATTTAATTTGAATTTAAATCCAAAAATTTGACAGTCTCCAAATCCGTCCAAACCAGCGTCAGCAGATCCGAAATGTTATTACGATCCTAACAAAAAAAATTGCGCGTGAAACGGGTAACGTATGAAAAAGTTATTTGATTCAAATCGTTTGAAAACAAAATAAAATTAAAAATAAAACTTACCCAAATAATCAATGCCATGTCACACGCGTCTCATCTTCGTTGCTCACGCTCGTTCGAGCTTCTGGACAACCACGCACGCGAGTTTTAGGGTACAGCAGCCACTAGCTCGAACCCTACCATCAATTTTCGCCGCTACCTCAGCCAACTTCAACGCGATCTGACATGGCCGATGAACCCCTTGCGTCGAGCCGCCCCTACGCCCCAAAATTCACGACTTCCGGCACCTCCTTGCACAGTGCGACTGCCGTCCCTTTAGAGCCAGATTCTGGCGAACCCCCTTTGTTTCGAGATGGACGAACCGTATGGATTGACTCCATACGTTGTGCTCCACGCTCCAGTACTCTCTGATCATCACCGAGTTGAAGATCTGCCGTTGATCAAGCATATGGCCTTCGAACGGCCGAAACTAAAAAGTGGATTCCAGGACAAACGGAGCTTCAAATCAGAAAACGAATTACATCATTGAATTACGCTCGTCGAGAGCATTAATATATATTTTTTCCAGAATTTTCTGAGAACTTTGAATTTTGACTTTGATTTTGAAATTGTAATTTGATCTAGGTTTGGTTTGCAGCCATTGGAAAGAGGAAGAGCTGAGGAAATGAACGCACAAACAAATGCGAATAGATGGAGGCTAGGGTTTATAACTGGGTTTATATAGGTAGGTTAGAAATAGAGTAGATGGATTTGATAAACAAACGTGCTAAACGATAATTGTCCCAAAAAGCCCGTTTCGACTCCGGTACGAAATTGGGTCAACCCATATATCAAAATAGATATTTAAAAATATTCTGAATGCGATGGAAAAAGTTTCACGTCAAAATTCCATCGTATGAAGAAGTTATGCTGCAAATAATATTTTCAAATTGATTTCAATTAAATCGATTTTAAGGTGTTTCGCATTCGCACGATCAAACGACAAGTCTGGTCGCTACGAAACTTGAAACCCTATAATAATTCACTGTTACGAATCCGACGAAACTTGTTTTGTCAAAATCCGAGTTAGTGGCCAAAATGGCTATTTTTCTATTAATTAAATAACTCTAAAATAAATTAATTAAATTAAATTTTGAAATTTAAATGTTGAAATTTGAAATATTTATCACTTTATAATTCTCAAACATTTACGATAATTTAACAATTTTTAAATGTCAATCTATTTAAAGATTAATCAATATAAATCTTTAATTGCACACAATTCAAAAATTATAGATAAATTTCCATTAAATTGAATCATCCCACAATCATTCCATTCATAATTTCAAATAGAAGGGTTTACCAGTGGATTTAAAATTATTACACAATTATTTCCAAATTTCGACTTAGTTTTTAAATTAACGTAATAATTACACATTTGATTTTATTCATTTGCAATAAATCCAATTATTATAAATTAAATAAATAAACTCACTATTAAAAATTCAAATTTTATAATTCATAAATTTATCATCTTGTATTACTTATTAATTTATAATTCTTTAAACCAATTCCCATCTCTATTTAAAGTAACTTAATTCACCAATTATAGAATTTATTTCAATTTCTTAAAATAACCTCTTTATTATACATTGAATCCAATTTATTTTGATAAGTTTCCAATTGAACGGATTAGATTCAATTTCAACCTTTAACTTACACTTAAGTCTAAGTCATAATCAATTTATAACGTGTTCCTTTCTTAGTTATTACTTTACATACTTCTCGTATTAATTTCACCATTAATCATAATTATTAAAGTAATGCTTATAATAAATACGACCCTATAATTACTCAACATTTAAACGAACGTTATTTCATTTTCCATTAGTGTAACATTCATTTATTTTATTATCACTTATTACAAATTCTAATTCCATTAACAAATAAGCAGGTAATTTATAATATATGTTACAAATTTTAATTAATCACTATTCATTATTATTGACTTTAATTTAGCGTTACTTACTTTTCATTAACATTGTTACTTAAAATCTCTATCCAATTGCAATTAATATTCTAAGAACACATTTACTCTTTTCCGTTATGTTATTAATTATCATCAAGGCACATCTAATTATCTTTATTGGTAAATGAGTCAATTTACTAGTAACCCACTATTATAACCTATAATATACTTGTATATTTATTTATCAATCAATGGTTATGTTTTTTTCATTCAAATTGTTTCATAAACTAATATACATTTATATTAGTCCATTTCATTCCATTCATTAATAGGTATTGCACTAACCTTATTACTTTACATTACATTCAGTTTCCAAATTTTATAGAATTAAATTCTAATTACTTACCATTTAATCCGACAATTATCGATTCTATCCAAACATGTATTTAGATTTTATTTTAATTAATTTATTCGATGTTGACATCCACTTAAAAGAATTTACATTCATTTATATAGTTGTAATTCAATTCAGTTGTTATTTCATCAATACTATTTCTAATTTATTTCTTCCAGTATTAATTTCACAAATCAAATTTAATTAACAAATTATAATGGTTTCCACTATTTCTTCAATTGGATTTCATTTCAATACTAATTTATCACCTTTTTTTTCAAAATTTCAATTACAAAATCCTACTTAATTAACAACTTTAATTGTCGAAATTAACGGGTCGTTACACTCTCCCCCACTCAAAACTTTTCGTCCCCGAAAAGGAAAAAAGAAGGGAGAAGGAAGAATTAAATAAGCAATACATCTTATTCAAAACATTAACATATAAACAATAATTTACAAAATTTATTACTTTAAATAAAATATACCCATTTTATAATCATTATATCTTTTTTTAAATGAATAATGTTTGGAAAAACATTTTCAAAATAATTTCTAAGTCCAAAATTTTACGAAAAATTTCGACAGCATCTCCCTTGTACGGAGAGGCTCGGGAGAAAATATAATATCAAAATATAACAATTATGTTACATATCTTATCCAAAATATTATTTCCCAACCCGGGAAAATATATAAAATAGCGCTATAAACCATAATCTGAAACGTACTATTTGTCGGGCAATTTACGCCTAATTTATGGAACCAAAAGCAGTAACAATTGCTTCAATAACCTGCATTTCACTTATAAAAATCCAAAGGGTTAACAATTTATGTAAAGTGAAATATTTAAGTGGTTTCAATCATTAACAACAAATCAATACAACAACCATCAATTTCAACAAACAGCATACACAACAAATACAAAACAACCATTCAATCAATCAAACAAATAGTTTTTTGGGTTCAAAATTTTTAAATTGTACGGAATGAAGAATAAACTACTAGCGCATCATTTACTCAACGGTCTTACATAAAACTAAATAGATTATTCATTCACCCAAATCCAATTTTAAAGTATCCTTGCCCAAATAACCATCAACTAAACAACAACAAATCCAAACAACAATTCCTACTAACAAATCAAACTAACTTATTATTAATTTTATTTCATACATTAGTTGTTTGATTTCCTTTCTTTCATTCATTCTGTGATTTTTTTCATTCATATAATGGTTTATCCTTTTTATTTTCATTTATTTCTTTCAATTTTATTTTCATTTTTATTTCTTTCAAATTTTATTTAGAAATAACTTCAACACTTTTACTTAAGTTTACAATTTCTCGTTATTATATTACATTCATTCATAATTGCATGACCTCATCTATTTACCCTTTAATTACTTAAGTTTATAATCATCTATTTGTCATACTCACCTTTAATTATATTTACATGGTAAAATTTCGATTATAACTTAAGTTTATAACATTAAATTCTCATTTAACAGCAATTTCATTGAATACTTTTATTATTCCAAATTTCTACTTGTATAATATTTTATTACGATTTCTTATTTAAACATTTCAAATTTTAATATTTGGTAAGTATATATATGTTATTTAAGGGTGTAATTTGTAAGTTATACAAGTTTGTTCCATTTCCTTTTATTAATTCGTTGTACTTCCTTTTTATTTCCTTTATAACCTGGCATTGAATCTCTTACCTAAATTAGAGGTTCCAATTATTAATTACTTACCTTTCATTTCACTACAATAATTGAAACAATTAATTAATGGAAATTTAAGAATTTAATAGCGGGTTAAATTTCAATTTTTTTTTTAAATAATAGATAAATATATTCTTACAACTTATATATCTCTAATTATATTTAAAACAATTCAAAATTTATATATATATATATATTTAAAATGAATCTGCAGTAAAACTACTACAGTGGCCTTTCCCTTCGAAACTCGAAAATGAAAGTCGATGATGCGACCGCCATCACCTAAATTATTTTCCAGCGACAGAGAGGAAAGTACAAAACTTATTTTCTCCAAAATCTTCTTCTTTAAAACAATTCCTCTGAATTATATTGAATTATTTATATAAGAAAATACTTATAAACAATATTATTATATTCCAAAATTTATTCGAGAAAATTTCAAAACCCCGGATCATAAGTTCTAAATTTCCAAATTTCATTTATTTTATTTTTCAATCTTATTTCTATTATTATTTATATACTTTTATTACCTAACAACCAATCTATTGCAGCCAAATATAGGTATTATTTGAAAAATCTTATTTTATATATATAGAAAATGTAATAGGCAAAATTATTTCATTCACCTATATTAAAAACAAATATTATGTCGGTCTGTCCTATTAAATGTTTAGAAATCCCTATTGATGTCACAGCGTCTCATGCACCATCCAGATTTATAAATACAAAACGGAACAGATTAACACAATATTATTGTAACGACCCACCCTTCTGGATGGTTCAAATCAACAATAATTAACCAATGTTTGTAATTTGATTAAATACAACAAGTCAACAAAATGACAATAATTAAATATTACCATTTCATAAATCAAACACATTACAAATAACTATACTAGTCTTAAAAATTTATTCCTTTATATATATAATATAATATTAGGAAAAATAATTTCATTTCAAAATTTATATAAAACATGTTTATAACACTAACAAATACGCGCTCTCGTATATACACTCAGACAACTCATTCTAGGGTATTACTACCCTATCTCTAATGAGTTAACCCTAAACAGGCTAAGGTATGTCTAAACCTAAGCTCTGATACCAACTATAACGACCCACCCTTTTAGATGGTTCAAATCAACAATAAACCACACATGTCAGAATCAAACCATTCAAAAGGGAGGATTGTTAATGGGATAAATAAGAAAAAAAGGAAAGAGAAAAACAAAATACAGAATCTCGCAGCGTAACGACAAAATATAATAATCAAATAAACTGTTCATGAAGCTGTTTTACAAATAACATTTGATTGCACTTTCACAAATTCAAATCAGAGTTTATACATATATCATAAATAACCAATAATGCAGCGGAACACAGAATGTAGTGGAATAATAAATAGTAATAATATACTGAATCTTCGTCTTCGTCCACCAGAAATAGTCTTCAATGCTGAAAAACTCAGGCTGACCCGAGCATAAAGGAAGATAACACACTTGAGTCAGAACTAAAATTCTTATGCAAATTAAATCAAAAGTATATGAAATAAGGAATGCAGATAACTACATTTTTTGAAGGTTCAAATTTTTGGAAATGTTATTATTTCCATATTCAAAATAAAATGGATTTCACAACAGATCCATTCTAGTAAATTTCAAATTTACAGAACAATTTCCAGTTAAATTTCATAGTTTTAGAGATTTGATTTATAAAAATGTTCCAAAGTTTCAATATTCACTTTTTTGGAAACTTCCCAATGTTTCAAAATTTAATTTTGGAAACTTTCAAGTAAGGTAACGACAGTTTACTTTCCAAAATCATTTTTATGGTTCAAATAGTAAATCTAAACATATTATTTTTCCTCTGATGTAAATACTTGAATTCATGGGTTTTACATCCTTATTCAGTGTGCAAATAATCAATATGAAAATTTAAATAATTACAATGAACTATAAGGTGATAACAAGGATATATCAAATAAATGAACAAATACACATTCAAGCACAATCCATTCAACATTCAAATCAATCAATTCAACAAATCAACCAATTCAATAACATGTCACAGCAATGATTAGTCATCACATATTGGAATTTAGCTATTCAAATTAAATATTTATAAATATTCCAAACCAACAATCAAAAATTTATCACTATATGACCTGGTTTAACTTGCAACAAAATTTTAGTATTTCGTGAGTGAGTTTAAACACCCACCTTTTGGATTTCCCTTGTCTAGTCGGATTTGAATCCGCTACTACTTCCTCCTTTTGATTTATTTCCTTTCTATCTTAATTTTTTTTTTGGAATGTTTTGGAAGAGACAAAGAAGTTTGTATATATCTGGATATGAAGAAAAGGATTTGGGAAAATGCTTGGAAAAGAATAAGAAAATTTAAAGAGATGAAGAATTGAAAAAGAAAAGGAAGCTTTAAAAAAGAAGAAGAAGAATAAAAAAGCATAAAAATGAAGCAAAAAAAAAAGAAAAGAAGGAAATTTAAAAAAAAGGGAATGAGGATGGTGAAGAGTGAAAAGAAATGAGATGAAAATTTTATTTGAAAAAATGAAGCAACAGAAGATGAGATTATAAATGAGGCTACAGGAATGAAGATGGAAAAAAAATGAAAAGCTAATAAGGTATATATAAACAAACTAGGAATTAAAATAAAGTAAAAATATGAATAGCCCTAAAATGTAGTATTGAAAGATGTAAACCAAAGGAATAAATATATCAATAAAGATAAAAATAAATCTTCCATTTTAAATATGAAGCTTCAAGAATTGCGAATGAAAGGAAGCTACAAGAACTAACGATGCATAAGCAAAATAAACATTTGAAACAGAAAATAGTAAATGCTAATTAGAGGGCATGCATATTAATTTGGATGTTCGCATTAAAAACAAAAAAAAAAGAAAAGGAAAAAACTTCAGGTAAAGCATTTAAAAAGAGCAAACGAATAAAGGAGAAACAAATGAAAAGAATGTGGAAATTATTAATTGTAAATAAATCAAATGAAGCAACCATTAATTTATAAGAAATGAATGAGTTGTTTAATTATTAGACTACTTGAAAACGAAAAGAGAGAGATTGCAAGGTGATAATAAATGTAAAGTAAATGAAGGGACCGCTTATTTCCTATAAACAAACCTTTTGGGTCCACATTCCAAAACTTGCTCCAATTAATTTATATCAATAAACTCAAATATACATATATTTACATTATTAAATTCTATATTAAAACATTTGTTTTATGCTAATATGTGTGCACACTACATTAACTCAATCAATCAATTAACAATCAACCAATCAATTAATCAAAAATTCAATATATATTTATTTACGTTACTCAAACAAATTTTATTGATTACATAAGTTTATATTCATTTTTCCAAAGTTAATAGATATAGATTATTAACGTATAACCATTGTTTCATTTATTTTCTTATTATTAAATCGGTTAGAAATTTATTTGGTAATTAATGGAGAATTAACGTAATTAAAATATTACAATTGATATAAGAAGAAACGTTAACTGTTGAGTGGTGAGTGTAAAACTTGTGTCAATCAATTGCATAAGGGAATAGTTGATTTAATAATAAGAATGTAAATCAAAATAAAAGGATTTGTTTGAAATTTAAATATATAATGAACAGGTTTTATTACATTTGTAATTAAACGATGGAAGTAAATTAGTATATAGATATTGGGTTTAACATAGAAAATTGGATTTCAAAGGAAACAATTGAATTAATTATCTTCCATGTATTAAGGTATGTTTTGAGATTTAATCATTGTAAGGAAACAATTGGATTAATCCATCAATTATTGATTCTATCCAAACATGTATTTAGATTTTATTTTAATTAATGAATTCAATGTTGACTTCCACTTAAAAGAATTTACTTTCATTTATATAGTTGTAATTCAATTCAGTTGTTATTTCATTAATACGATTTCCAATTTATTTCTTCCAGTACTAATTTCACAAATCAAATTTAGTTAATAAATTATAATGGTTTCCACTATTTCTTCAGTTGGATTTCATTTCAATACTAATTTATCACCTTTTTTTTATTTTTTCAAAATTTCAATTACAAAATCCTATTTAATTAACAACTTTAATTGTCAAAATTTACGGGTCGTTACAAAACTTATGTAATATCTTTCAATCAGAAGAGGCAAATGAAGAAGTGAGATATTTGAGAAAATTTTGTACGTGATTTGATAGAGTAATGCATGGTTATAACGGGTGAGAAATGCTAAGAATTAATAAAGAGGGTAGAAAATTAAAAAGGCAAACATTTAACAAAGTAGCGTATACCCTTTGATTTTCTCCAACTCTTTATAAAAGATATAAGAAAATAAATTCCAATAAATACAATAAAAGCCTAGACAAATAAATAGAGAAATAAAAAAAGAGATGGATATAGGAAAAATGTAGAAATAAATATATATAGAATGAAAATACATAAATTTATTGCGTATAAAATGCTGTAATTTATCTAATTTAAAAGTATAAGTTTAAATTCCCAATAGATCCATATTAACATTGGTTTATATACTAATACAATAATAATTTCTCAATTCATCCAAATTTCAATTAGCAAAGTAATTAATTTCATTCTCTTACCATAAATCTATTTGTTATGAATTGAATTCCCATAAGTTATAATTAATCTCAAATAAACTAATTTGATTCAATTCTAATCCCTTTTTATTAAGTCTATACTACCCTACAAAACTTCGTTATATTTGTTTATATTTCATTACATTAATATATATTCACATATCCATCTTTCCTTTGTATTAGCAGTTGTTTTCAATTATATTGAATTTGTCAAATGCATACATTTATTATGATTGAATCCTCAATTAATTCATTCAGATATGTTTCATTCTTTTATATTATCTTATGAATAAAATATGCATTTCCATTGCTATATTACATTCAAACTTTACAATTACGGTTCTTACTCTCATTAATGAACATTTATTTACATTTGAATACAATTGATTTCCAATTCATTTTATAGCCTAAATAGACAAGTTGTAATAGTTGTTACCATTATCTTTATTACACTCAAGTTTATCATTTTCTCTAATTATCATAATTGCTTACAAAATGTTAAATTCATTCAATTACCATAGATTATACACTAATTCATTTGTTCGCACCACACTTATCCTTATTTTCTTATATTCAAATTTTATACCCAAATCTAACATTTACAACTAAATTAATAGACCAATTAAATAGTAACTTATAACCGTTACTATTACTTTAAATCACATAATTTATTATTATTTTCAAATCAAATGTTATAATTGCTTAATTAACACCGATCTACTTCAATTTATACTGATCATATATTATCTCATTAATGATTCACATTCACCCTTGTTTTCTTATATTCAAATCTGTAACTAAGTGCAACAATTTACATTATTTCAATTAGTTGAAATTTCATAATTAGTTTCAATTATATTGTTACATTTCATTTTAATGTTTCTTTCACTATTAAAATACAAAGTCTTTATTCCTCCAATTTTTATTACCAAAATCGTATTAAATCAACAAATTACATTATTGAGAATTTGCGGGTCGTTACAACCCACTATAACTCAACCACCATCAAAATTTCCCTTAATGCCGACGATCTAGGCCACCATCAACCATGCCGACCCCACCGTAGACTCATCTCCTCCTCTAGCTCTTATTCCACTTGGACCGGCCTCGACCGATTCCACGACGACGATGAATTTCCACTTCCAACCCCGTCGACCAAAACTGTGCCTAAAACCCTACAAATCCATTGTGCCGCCACCACGCCCCACTATAAATGCTTCGAACATTTTTTCGATGTTTCCCCGACCTTCAACCTCCTCCAGTGAAAATCCCGAGGTTAAATGATTATGCGATCATCAGAAATCGAGCAAATTCTCGATTCTGATCAACTTCTGATATCTCGTGATACACATAGTTAAAAATCATGATATTTGTAAAATCATGATATTTGTCTTAAAAATCATTGTTTTTATATTCGAATCTGATGACATAAACAAATCTTGAAACAAAATTATTCAATTTCTAGATTTAGAAATATTTTTATTGTAATTGCTTAATTTCTTAATATCTTCTAAATATAAAAATTTGAAACCATTTTTAGAACAAACATCTGGTTAATTCAATCATTTTCAATTTATATGTCCAGGCTTATAAGTGAAGGATTGAGGAGATCTTGATTTTCTTATGTTTGTTTCTAGCCTGTACACATAGGAACAGGTATATATGCATGCATACAGCTATATATGTATGTATGTATGTATGTATAAGCATTCAAACACAATCCACATTCATACAAATATATTTCACAATTTATATCCAATATTGATCACATGCAAACCAGAATGATATAAGGGTTTAAGAGTTTGCTCACCTGGAACTTGACAAAGCAGAGAGCAGTTTTTTTTGTTTTTCTTTTGATCTGAGATTTTATTTGTTTGATCAGCGGTTACTTTGGTTTCTAGGCTTTACTTTGATTTGAATTGGCCTTGCTCAGATTGTTGTTTGATAATGTTATTTGATTTTGAACTACTTCAGGTTTCAGATGATCTTTATTTTCTGTTTTGATTTCTTCATTTCCAGGCTTTAAGACTGATTTTGAATTTCTGAAATCTGCTTTGCTTCAGGTCTTATTTTCCAGGCTAAAAGCTTTTGCCGTTTTGAATTTAATCTGCTCTAGGTTTTTGAATTTAGCTTTGCTTGATTCCCTTCTTTTAAGTTTAATCATTAATTTGCTTTTTATCTAAAAAAAATCAGATCTTTGTTTTACTTTGTTTTTCTGGTTGTTTCAGGTTGAAGCTTCTCATATCTTTTTCTTTTGAAGACTTAAGAAATGAAGGTAACCTAGTTTCTTTTATTTGATATTAACATTGTAATTTGATTTTTTTTAAAGGAAATAGATATGCCACTTGTAATTACAAATAATAATATGCCTGCACTTCTTAATTTTAAATAAACACTTGTTAAATTCATAACTCTTTAACTTGCACTTGTTAAAGGTAATTAATATTATGTTTAAGCCCTTGTTTTAAATTTATTTATAACTTTGTTTTGAACCTTACTTTATTTTAATTTATGAAACATGTTTATTTATTTTGTTTTCTTACATTTTAAATCAAAGTTATTATGAATGTTTATATTTATGCATTTTCTATTAATTGTACTTATACAACTTTAAAGAAATGATTTTTAAATTCTAATTATACATTATCAAATAATCACATATATACATATATATTAAAAGTATAAAGTTTTTAAATCCAATTTGTTTTATAATTTTTATTGTTGAATTTCCAAATCAAAGTTTAAATTTTCAATTAATATATATATATATATATATATATATATATAACATACATATATTAGAAAACAAATTTCTATAAATTTAAAATATGGTGTTTTTCAAATTCAATTTATTTATTTTAGAATATCAATTCCAAAATTCAAACTAAAAATTCATTTACATAAATATATATATATATATATATATATATATATATATATAAACAACACATATCTTTATTACTTTTGAAAAAATTCAATTAAATTCACGGTTTAATCCAAAATTTACATTAATTTCCAATTTAACATTGGCTTAAAAACTGGGAATGTTACAGTCACATTAACTATGTACACATCTGTAGCATCAATTTTACCCACTTTCGACTAGCTCTGTTCCTTCGAAAATGTGGCATGTCAGGAAACAAAAACTGGTTTTACCTGGTATGATATAATACAGATCCATAAGACGCTTGTATTTACAAGGGACTTATGATGACACATAGGTTTAGACAAGGGACAATGGAAAAATGTCGATATGGTTTGTGGTAGAAAGGCCTTGATGACTACACTTCAAAAGAATTATGGTAGGAACGAATGGGACCTCTCGTAAATGTAGATTTTACTTTCTATATATTTGTTTGTTTAGTGAATTGCTTGTATGCCGAAAGCTGGATAGCCCAGCTTATTGAATGTAAATGTTCGTATAACTTAATGAATAGTCATAGTACTTGCAGTTGTGCTAAAGTAAATTTCTAAGTCTCTTTTTCAAGAAATTTGGAAAAAAGTTTATTTCCTTAAATACATAATTTTGGACACTTGGGTTGAAAATGGAATTTGGAAAAATGTTTGAAAACTTAATTATTTTCTTTAATTTTTTGGTTGGATAAGTTTTCTATTGTAGTATAGAACTATTTTAAAAAGTTGATGTGAGATTTAAATATATTTTTATCTCTATTTTGAGATACCTAAATTAAGAGATTTATAAAAGAAATTCTTTATTTCTTTTTAAAATCAATCTTTTTAAGAAAATGATATTTACAAATGATTTTAAAACTATGTTTTTTTAGAATATTCTTCTTAGATGTTGTTAAGAGGTAAATGAGTTTTTATAATATTTTGTTCACTACAAATAGTATATGAAATTTATGAAATTTCATACTTGACATTAAGCTTCGAGATAGGTAAACTTCTACCTACCTAGAAAGATAAACATGTTGTCGAGTTAAGGTTTGAGAGGTTTTATTACACTAACTTGAACGGTGTCATTGTTAACCCAAGGATAGTTTAAGTCTCAAATCGAAGATTGATGTTATGTATATAAAGTATTATTTCTATATATGAATTCATTTACTTATGGAACTTTAGTAGTCCTATACTTGACACTAAAAGTCGATGAGTAGATTGATCCTCTACCTATAAGATCTAAAATCTGAGTGTTTTAACTAGAGTAATGCCTGGAGCAACCAATGGCCTAACTTACTTGACTTCGTTTCTGGCGAGGAATAGAATAAGTCGAAATATCATAAATGTGACATGTATAGAAGATTCAATCTCTATAAATGATCTTTATAATTTACGGTGGTACGAAAATCATTCTTTTTATACTTGAAAACAAATTCCGAGATAGGGAAACTCATCTCTTTTCATGAGATTTTAAGATTGTATGTCAAGGCAATGATAGTACGCTAACTTGTCCGACTATATTGTTAATCGATGGATAGTTTAAGTTTGAAATTGAAAAGTGGTGGTGCGTATATTTGGTTTAATATCTATGTAATCAATTTACTTACTCCAAAAATGTTTTGGGTTTATTATTATCAATGTTTTAAAATGACATTGTTTAACCCAATTAGTTGTGTTTTTGGGAAATGAAATCTTTCTCAAGATTTTGTGAATGTACTTATACCATTAAGGTCAGTATATGAATATGCTTCTAAATATCAAAATGTATGGTGATTTGTGAATATTCTTATCCCGGTGAGATAAGTATACGAATACTTTTCAAGTATTGAGTAGAGAGATTTTGTGAATATATCTTTTATAAAAGATATCTTAATACAATTACAAAGTGGTTTTAATTAATGAAAAGGATTAATTAAGGAGGCTTAACGATTGCTTATGTGCTTAATAATGCTCGATTTTCATATGAAATTAAATCCACGATTGGATGTTTGCTTATTCAATAGTTAAATAACTAACTATCAAAGCTAGTTTTGAAACTAGCGACCATTGGTTTGGAGAGACCAGGATTGGATAGGCATGAGTTATCCAAAAACCTCTTCGAACCGGCATAAGCATTCGAATTCGGGGACTTCTTGAAGATGATGGAATCAAAGATGGAGTTCTTTGAAGCACAAGGTTACTTGCTACAAATCCCGAGGGCTATTTAAAAAGAGATGTAGTGAAATAGTGCCTTCGGTTTGTTAATGTCCTGAATAACTTATATGTATGAATGTTGGCATTGCATTGTTGTCTATAGGGAAAAGTTAACATTCTAAGTTGGATTTGTTTAAAAAGATAAAATGTAGCCTCGAGCCTCACGCCCAGTAATGACTAAAATAAGAATATGCTTCAGGGCTATGTTGTTCACTACCATTCGGGTATAGTCATCACTTGATTCTAGATTGATATTTTCATATTTGTATACAATGGCCATGGAAGCGGTTTGTCAAGGATAACTAGGGTGATGACATATTCGGTAAGATTTAGTAGAAGGTCAGGCCGGTCCTGATTTGCAAACGGTCCATGTGAGGCCCTCGGTACATTTTCACTAATGTACTATGACAGACCGTATCCCAACAGTCTTATCATTGATGGAATCCATTCATATGTGCCTTCACAGACTTAGTTGTGTACTAAATATGATGTTGAATTTAATTAATGTAACCATTCCAGCTATATTAAATATTTATTTTAAACCATAGATATTATTATAATATCAATGAATTTTCTAATAAAAATGGTTTGGTTATCGTAAGGTAAAACTAATCTGTGTTTATGTGCGGCATGTTTTACAAGATAACTTTATTTTTGATGGGTTTTATAAATATAAGAATCCATATGATTTGAGTTTCTCATGATGGTGTATCTGACTAATCCAAGTGTTATTTTCTTATACTACTCGGGTCAAACTCGAGTATATTTTTAGATTTAGCTATGGATGCCTTAGAGCTTTCGAGGACAAGTTGGATGTCTTTAAGACCTATTAACATATTTTATTTTCTGCTATTTTGTATTTATCAGCACTTGTGAAGACCTATTATAATAACTATCCAGGTAATGATAGGTTAGTTACTTTGGTTAATGCATGTATATTAACCTTTCTTCTGTATAGATCATGTATATATTATATATTACTCGTCATGATGTTAGCTTCTATTCTGTATTTTATTTTCTTTCACCCAATAATCTATCTTTTTGGCACTCGGATGCTTGGCACATGAACACCGTGGATGTATTAGCATCGACTTTTGTGGGTCGAAAATGCCGGACATTACAGTGGTATCAAATCATAGGTTGAGCGAACATCTAGGACTTAGTAGGATAGACTCATTAGAGATAGGGTCAGTACACCTAGAGTGAGTTCGAGTGTATATGTATATATGAGAGTTTGTATTTGTTATCGTTATAAAAATATTTTATATTGTATTGATTCGTCTATTGAGTGGTTTATGGACTCTGGTCAACAAGAGTTGCTAATGTTATTGATAGGTTAATATTAATACTTGAACAAGGCAAACCGACATAGTACTGTTTTTTAAATTTGATAAATGAAATAATTTTACGTAGGATTTATGTTTTATACATTTAAAAATTGATATAGTTATCTATAATATGTTTATTTTTCAAGAAATGATAATATCCAATTATTATCATTTATTGTTTGATTACACATGCTCATCTAGTTAGGGGCATTGACTATTGTTTTTTGATGATTATTTATGCTTAGATAGTTTATAAGCATTTATTGTTTTGGTTGAATTAAATACGAATACCTTATGAATTATGTTTCACATTTTGACTATAGGGTGTTAGGCGGTAGTGTTGTTATAAAGTTTATTTTGTAACAAGAAGGAATGATTTTATATAAAGATAATTATATAAATTAGAATTATAAAATATGTTTTAAAACGAAGAGGATTTTTGAGAGTATAAATCTCAATGTCTTTGAAAAAAATTTCAAATGATTTTGGAAAAAGTAATAATAGTACTACTTGAAAGTATTTATAAGTATACATATTTCAAAGAAAATTTTAAGCAATGAACATTTTCTTTAGATGGTTCGGGGAAAACATCTTGATTTTTTTATGATGATCTAAATAATTTTCTAAGTGATGATTGGACGTTCGTTGTACGATGGAAATGAGTTCGAATCTGGATGAGCCAAAGCAAGTGGTAATAGATATTTTGTACATGAAATATATACAATATTGTTACAAAATAGGATTTGAAAGAAAAGAAGTATTTTTATGTTAAGCAGTTGAGTGGCTCAAAAATGACTAAAACTAGGCAAGAGATGTGTTTAGATGGTAATCACTCCCTTAAGTATTACCCTTATAGGTAAGGGGATGTATGATACTATTTTGTAAGACCTAGTTCCTTGGTATCATTTTTGGTGTTACTCGATCTTTATGAATACCTTCTATAGGTTAAAATGTTTAAAATTATTTTAATTAGGTTTTGAAATAAAAATCGGGCATTTAGACCTTAAGTTTTCTTAAAGAAAATGGATTCAAAATAAAAGTTGATAAAAGAGTGTGTCAATAAATGAAACTTGTATTATGGGTTTATATCACTCTTGGTTAGAGAAGAAATAATTTAACACAAATTTTTAAATGGGTTAAATTTAATAAGAAGCTTTTAATAAACTTTGTTTTGTCAAACCGTTTCTTTTGTTTTAACATCTAAGTTGTATAAATTATTTGATGTTATTGGACCGACTAGTAAACATCTTTACCTTAGAGGTGTCTAAGGAAAGGTAGCCTCCAGGTTGAGTTGGATACTAGCATCCTATTTTTCTTAGCTACTTACTAGACTGGATGGGTAAAGTGGTCATAGTGGTCGACTCAATTTAAGACCTAAATTATTTATTTGTGCTTGCATCTGAATTTAAGGAAAAAGAAAAGATAAAAGATTAAATTAGATAGTTGTATATACTCTTAGGATGTAGTAGGGTATTATTAAACTTAAGTCATGTTTTTATGAAATTTTTTCATAAGAAAATTTTTGAAAATAAAATGTTAAGCATTAATATGGCTTAGTTTTTGGTTGGTTGGTTGAGATGAAATTTCGAGATTGAAATTCTTTTAAGAGGGGAATGATGTAATATCTAGGAATTTTATCGCCTTGAAGTGTGAACATTTGATAAATGTTAAATATTCGATTAATGGGTTTTAATAATCAAATAACCATCTTTTAAGTAATAACTACCCATTTTGAAATTTCGTGTAGTTCAACGAAAATTTGAAAATGTGACCGAAATTTGTATTTCTGATTATCAACTTTTTATCAAAATGAAGTTAGTGTTACGTTGTTACACGCTTATGTGCACATTTATATCACACTCTTACACATATAATAACATGTCAAAATAGTGTGAAAAGAACTAGTAAAAGTAAATGTGATAAAAGGTTCCTGGAAAGTGTTTGAAGAAATAGTTAAGCGATATGACTTAAGTTTTTTTAAAATATTATATAGTACTTAACTACATTGTCTTTTCCTAAATCTGTTAATATGAATAACATAAACTCTGCTATAGCCATTTTTGCACATTCAATGTACACTACGGATAGAGGTATACATAAAGTTGAACATAGTAAATTAAGAAATTAAAAGATTTCGTTAAGTTCTAAGTATGGGTTTATATGGTTCCAATGAACCGACATTGGATTTTGATAGAATAGCTATCTGTCATATTCCATGACATTAGAATTAATATTATATTTGGGCTTCCGTATTGCTTATGTTGTCAAATCACCGATTATACCCCTAAATACATGGTTACCAGATACGGTAAAGTACACATAAAAGAAAATTTGTTTTTATGGTCAAAAATTGACTAAAATATATAGTTATTTCTACCACACTAGCTAGTATGGTATACTAATATTAATATAGGCTTCATATAGATAAAATTACAATATGGACGAAGTGGAAGCGAGAATGTCGGGTTGAGTAACACAAACATTGGTGAGAACCCAATGCCCCAAAAACCTAAGGGTTCCTCTACAAGGTTCGTCCATGGAGGGTGGGTCTTGTAATCAAGCTCTCTTATGCCTTTACACTCGAGGGCCAATCTCCGTACGGCATAAGGAAACCTTTTTGGTGAGCTAACTCCAAAAAACCCATTCTTGGTTCGAATTGCAGCGCCTACATGAAGCCAGAATTGGTAGTAATTGCTGGTTAGTCATACGGCGGCGAATTTGTTCTCAGGCCTTGTACACACTGCCCATCATACTACGGGAGCTAGCCATGTATGAAGTCATTACCTTAACCGCAAGGTGGGGGATGCCAAAGACGGGGCCAATGATGGAACCCCCTCTTCATCGAAAGAAATGAGATTGTTGCCGACAGAGTAAAAAAAGAATTAAATTAACCGAATTTTTCGTGAAATAATCTCTCCCTCCAAAAAAATGTCTTTTTTACCAAAGCACAGAGAAAATATTTTGTTGCGACTAAAAAGATATTGAGAAATTACTTATATATAAGATCATCATTATGGACACAGGTATTTTCCACAGAAAAAGGGAATATTTTTGTTCTTATTTTTTTAGCTCTTAATGAAGTCTTACCAAAAAACGATGCCAAGCTACATGAAACAGATTTTCGGACATCTATAGAAAAAATATTGCTAACTATCCAAAGTGAGAAGCAAAAATATTCTGATAAAGACGTTCCTCAGTAATATCTGTATGCTTTGATAGAAGCTTGTATAGTTTGAGAAGTATTATTAAAAGAAGAATCTACTTCAACCGATATGCTCTTAGGCACGACCATTTCAATTACTTGTTCGAGAACTATGATCTTTGGCTCTGGAACTGAACCACGACCAAGTGTTGTGACTTCATGTACTTGGCACAAGGGAGTATGGATGTTGTGACTTTTGGGGAGTGTAGCCTTAGTCATTTTCCATTTTTTGTTGTTTATAAAAGAGAGCTTCATTTTATGTATTTATGTTTTTCACTTCCATTATTCATTACTCCACTCTTCTTCATACTTTCCATCTCCAAAACCAAAGTGAAACTATACTCAAGTCATTACTCAAATCTGCCCCAAACCTTGTACAATCTTCCACTTCCATTTCAAAGCCACTATCTTCCACAAAGTCATCATTTTTTACCTCCCTTTCACATTTTCACTCTCAGCTGTGCATTCCTAGGCATTCCCGAGGCCTTGTGCTTGCTTGTGCAAGTTGCTTTGTAGTGTTTTGGCATTTGGTTGTTAGTTCACTACATCAAACTGAACATTTAATAGCGTTTAAAAACTGCTATAAATGGTTTTAACAGCGTCTTTAACTACGCTGTGTAACGACATACCATTATAGTTCATGTACTAACCACAGCAATAGTTCAAGTTATAAAAAATAATTTTTAATAGCCTTTGGTTGGTATAATTAATATATTTTATAACATTTCTGTTGATGGCTAAAACTTTTTCGAGTGTTCGATTTATGTTATCGAATTTATTTTACAGCGGTTATCACTTGCGGAGATAAGTTTTTTATAGCTTTTAACTTTTTGCTGTGTCAAATATGTACAGCGTAAAGCTTTTGCTATGAGTTCTTTTACAACGTTTTGGTCATTGCCATGTTACTTTTTTATAGTATTTATGTGTTGCTATGATGTTCTTTTTACTACGTTTTATCAATGTTAAAAATGGTTTTATGAAGTTTCTGAAACACTATTGAAAGTAACCACAACGTTTTAAAAATGCAGTTGATAGCTTACATAGCCTTTTAGAAATGCTATTGTTTAGGATTTCTACATTTCCCCCTACAGGTTCCATTTCTATACACATTAGTCCCTCTTTATATACCAACATAGTTAAAATTAACACGAACATTTCAAAATCAACATATTATATTGATCACACATTTCATAATCATCATTCTTTTATTAATCGTGCATCTCATAATCAACATGCAACATTGCATAATCAAAATATGCAATATTCTTACGTTAAAACATATATAATTTATTCATAATATTTCATAAACAATGTAGAATAAGCAGCACCTAGTGACCAAAAATAGTAATACGTACAGACATACAAACTTAAATATGGTTCTAGTAGCAAAAATAAATTCGAATCCATAACTTGTTGCACTTTTTTGCATCATAGATGTAAAGTAAAAGTTAAAATATTAGCAAAATAAATCAGAAATACAACACATACAGTCTGAAACATAGTTGATGCGAGCAACAATAACATGAAATGCAGTTTGGAATAAATGAAAAGTGCTAAAACTTACCCACTGTAACTTTAATAAAAGCCAAAAAAAAACATGTTCTTTTGAGTGCTCATTAAGTTCTATCCTCACAAACTTGCCCATTGTAACTTCTTCACTAGATTTTAAAGCTGCTGGGAACAAAAAAATATAAACTGAAACTAAAGAGGCAAAACTTACTAGTTGGAAGTTTGGCATCACCAGTTCAAAAATATCAAGTATAAAAAAACAATGATATGAGCAACAAACAAATAAGAAGCCCAAGATCTTGCCAGTATATTCAGCTATAAATTAAATTAAATCAAAGATAGTGGTTAACAGACATGAACAACAACAACATGCGTGAGCCTGCTATTACAGAGATAAATACATTAACAAATGAAAAGTGCCAAAACTTGCCCACTGTAACTTTAATACATGCCCACCGTGAGGTACAAAAGTGCTAAAACAAAACAACTTATACCATATAAAGAAGATGTCACAGCTAAATTTCACGTGCTTTGCTTATATGCCAACTAGTTACTACTACTGCTTATGACTATCTTGTGCTACTTGTCAAATAATTTCAGTAAGAAACCGAATAAGTCATTTTTTTTGAAGATATGCATCAGTAGTCTATATTTTGCGCATTGTCATTTTACCGACCAATCTCTAACACGGTTCAGTTCACTTGCATTTTAATGCTATATAGCTTATGATTTTTATCTGGTAAATACATATTTACTTGGCTTAGCTCTAAGTAACTACAGTAAAAATTATGGGCAGTTTGAGCCTGCAAGAAATACATGTTTCCTGAACTGGAGGTTTGTAAAATATTTAAAAACTCATAAATGGGAATAAGCATGCATATTTGTATACACAACACATGTTCTGTGGACTTCAATCTATTTAGATTTCAATGAATGCTAAAGGAAAAATAACCGAAACATATAGTGGAAGAAAAAAGCACAGAAGGTTGCACGATTACAGTAAAATTGGCAAGTTTGCTGAACTTGTAGATTTTAGCTGAACTCGTAAATATGAAGGGGCAAAATAACAGTAAAATTGGAAATATTAAAATTGGCTTTGGACTTCAAATTGAAGAGGCAAATTATGAAAAACAAAACAGATGGCTGCACTAAAAAGGGGAAAAAGGGAATAAGATACGGGTAAAAGGAGTCTATTTCTTCGAGATATAGAATTGGCAAAGTACACATTCATTGTTTTGGCATTTTCAAAAGGAGAACGAATATAGTATGCCATCAGACAGCAATAACTATCGCTGTGAACAAGTTAAGGAGAAAACAAGTGGGCAAGGAGAAGTGTGGTGAAGACATTAATATTTCCTTCAGCAAATAAACAAGAATTTGATAAGCTTCCTAACGACATCAAGGAAGGTTTCAAAGTTCATTTCATTAATGACTATAGCCAAATATGCAAGTTGGCTTTCAAACACACAGATGAAGGACAAAGCTAAATTGCATAGCAGTGGCTGTATTAATTATATCGCTTGTACACAATATTTATTATTGTTTTAATTATTATTTTTAATAATTTTGGCTTCCTAATTTTGTCGCTGCCGTTGAGCTACATAGTTACTTGTAGAGTAACTTATCGTATGTACAAATTAATTTCTACACTGTTGGTAATGAACTACACAAAGAACTCACTTAAGCATTAACAAGTGTTCCAATGCAAAAGAAGAATTTGTTATTGAACTTGCTCTGTTCTTTATGGTTGCTTGTTAGAATTCGAAATCGTGACTCGCACAATGCATCTCTATTGTCCGTAAATTTATAATGAACGCAGTATTTTTATCTTGTTCAGTATAGTAAGTTAAGTCAAAGATGTAGGCTTATGTTCCCCAAAATGTCTTGGTGTCATTTCAAAGGAGGGTGATATTTATATCCCAAATTTAAGTGACATTATACCAATAGGAACTGCTTTTAATATTACCTCATATGTACTACGCTAAAGAGCCAATGACTTTATTGACTAAGCTACATGAATGCAATCGTCTAAGAGATTTTATTTGTAATCTCGAGTTGCATCGTGCTAGCTTGTTATATATCACTTACACTCCACATGCAATATTTATATCTCACAATTTCAACTATGATAGGTTAAGATGTTATTAGTAAATCAATATATAGCATAGATACTAGAAAACATCTCCATAATAATGGGTTAAGTAAATAGATTTTTGCAATTCAAAAGACATTGGTGTTATTTGAAATGGAGTGGCTAATATTTATTTGACATGTCATTTTGCTGATGTAAGACCTTGCCCTAAGCAAGCCATGCATCTAGATAAAAGACATGATGCACGTTCAGTGTCTAAAATGTTAATAGCCAGGTGATTAGCAAAAGGCTCTCTTTTGTTGTGTTTCTTAATGGTCTGGCTAAGACACATGCGCAAAAAAAGGGATGCACTTTGCTGCATGGGAGCTTGTTTTAACATAAGTTGAAAGTTTGCCAGTTGCATGATTGGATGTAGTTGGCCAGCTGCATGGGTACTATTATCAGACTTATGCTTACTCAGTGCAAGTAATTACATCTCCGTAACAAAACAGTAATTCCCAATAATGCCCCATCTAATTTCCTTAATTCATGCCACTAAAATTGGCGTTTGTCACCTATATATCGTACCTAGCAGTCCTTTGTTTTCTTCCCATATCAAATATGTTTGTGAAATTATGATTTTTCAGTGTTGAATTTGGAAAGTTTTAATCTGGTCGGTGGATTAAACAAAGTTTAATCTTATTCAAAATTTTGAATTTTAAATGTATTTTCACTAAGAAAATCCGTTTCGTTCAAGTTAACATTCTGTTGTCACCTTTTCACCTCATTTTTATTTTTATATTCCATTAGAATAATGTGGATATAAAGTCCATTATTACTACAAAAATGGTGTATGTTTATATGTTATAAAAGATATATATAAATTCTTTAAACATATTTTATAGCTATTTGTTTAGAGAAATAAAGGTAAGTGGAAAAAATATGAGAACAAAAACAGTGCATAAAGTTTCCAAAAGAGAATTGTGAGTGAATCTTAAGTTTGGTAAAATTTAGACAAAACAAAGTGTTTAATATTAAAATTAGGAAAATATATCACGTAGCCTGTCTAATAATGCAACAAATAATCGCAAAATTTATGCAATAATGGTACGGCAAGAAAAAGCCCACAAGAATCTAGAAAATATGAAGATTACTATGATCCAAATGCGAAGATTGCTAATGTGATTTTTACATATGTAAAGGTTACAAATTTGACAATAACTTGCAGCAATGAGATAACACATTGTCGCTGAAGGATAACACGAAAAATATCTTAATTTTTGATAAATAAACTCCCCGTTTTCAAATCTGTAGGGAATGTAAAATGATTTTCATACTTCCAATTCATTGGTATTGATGATAATTGATGAAAATGAGATCACACAAAAATAAACAGTACTAAATCAATAGAATAAAGATCAAAATTTGAAGAGGTAAAGACAATAATTTTTAAAATGGTTTAGCGTAATTTTCAGCCTATACACACTGTTACTTTACTAGTTATTTCTCTTATAGTCTGAGTTACAAGATAAAAACTATTTTCTTAGGTTCCAAAAGGGGAAAAATCAACTATGCTAATTTGAAAGTATCATCAGATACTGCATTTCATTTGAATTAAATTAAAAGGTAAAGTGTCCAAAAACCAAGGAAAATAACGACCAGTTGAAGTAAAGGCATAATGATAAATTAAAAATATCTATCTGATTTTTTGAAGTTCCTATTTCTAATTGATTTGATCTTTTGAGAAAACGGAATACTGGATTCTACACATTGAAGGCGGAAAATGTCTCATATGCTACTTGAATGCCACTAACGTAAAATAAATTCAGCATGAGCAAGGGAAAATAATAGTTCAAACAACCTCATATAACCACAATATAGTGATTACCAGGGACCAAAACTAATCCTCATGAATAGAGAAATGAAACATCAAATTTAGTATAGAAAAACAAGTTAATTTACATATGTAAATAAAAGCTATATGTATCCAACTTTATATATCATCCTTTAAAGTTTATCTATTTTCATGTTTATATAATTAGCAAAGGCTCGGTCCATCAAGAGAAATCCCACAATATTACAATTAAAGAATGCTATGAAGAATTTAATTAACAAAGGGTGCGTATGATGACTTTATTTATGATGTAAAATTAAGGGTGAATTTTCACTACATTTTCCCTAGATGATGCCACACATTAGTTGCCATTTAATTTTCATTACATTTTTCCTAATCTCTTGTGCACACTCCACAATGAGCCATCAGTGATATAATTGTAACTAAACATGCATTTATTTGTTCAACCACATAAGTTCATCGCTTTGCCACATCAGTTTATTTAACTTAAGTAAACATAATTAACTTTAATAAAATATAGTTATTTTTAGAAATTCAGCTACACATTTATAAAACTTAGTATAAGCATGTTATTGATGTAACTGAATCATGGAACATATTGGATAATATAAGCATGTTATTGATGTAACTGAATCATGGAACATATTGGATAAGCATGTTTGTTTACTTTTACTGCAATGGTTGCACAATCGTGCATTAACTTCTATGATAATGGATATATAACATGAATGTATGCAAATAAACAAAGAGGTTGCATCAGTTACATGCTGCGACCAATATGAAATCTTACAGAAATGTGACAGGAACTGATCAAATCA
Source organism: Allium cepa (assembly GCA_030765085.1). NCBI lineage: Eukaryota > Viridiplantae > Streptophyta > Magnoliopsida > Asparagales > Amaryllidaceae > Allium > Allium cepa. Next base: position 590,102,980 of record CM060937.1, read on the forward strand.
TAGAGCACAATACAAGCGAATATTTACTGACTAACCTAAGAATATCGACATTCACTTTTAACCCAATATGGCACCTTGTGCAAACTAAAGTAGCTCTGCGTGATTAATCTGCAAAAAATGCATGTTATTACAAAAGAAAAAACATGTGAACTATAATATTCCATAAAAAGACAACCCGTTTCCAAATCTAGGCTACAACGTGAATGATTCTAAAACTGTGATACAATTTTTTTTTAAAAAAAAAATTTATATGAATTATTTTATAAAGAAACTATGAGATTACTAACCATTCCATCAAGCCTAATATAGTAAAAGTTCTTAGATAAACTACATAAATCATACATAAAGAAGTTAATATATTTTTAGTTCTTAATTAGTAAATATTAAATCTACAAGAATAAACATTCAACTTTGTGGTTTGCCAAGTAGCATTCAAAACTATATGAATGTGTTTCAGTAATCATTCGCACCACTATAATTCATTCAGGTATATTATGAAATACAAGGTTTAGGAGTTAATTTTAAAAAAATACATTTTTTTAGTAAACTCAATATTTTAACAGGAAGAACATATAAGCTATATGGTTACAAAAGATGAATACATGAAATTTTACCATGAATTGATTAAAACGCTATGCATTATAAATCATTATGAACAAGAACTTGCAATATATACAGTATGTATATTTTCATCATTTGATTATTTTGCAATACCATAACCTGACTTGCTTGCTTTATAACATAAATGTTGTTCTTCAAATAAATACATATCAAAACCCAGTAAATCAGAAATAAATCGTTGATATGATGGGTTTAAGTAAATGCAAAAGTTGATATACGAAAACATGCCCTCTGAAACTTACTCTGAAAATAGAAAATAAAGGCAAAAACCAATCGATAGCAACTTACTCTGAAACTTCGAGGACAAAGGAATATGATGGTTGCCGATTTGCTTCCACTGGCGAGACAACCGACTGCAACGGGAACTAGGGCTAATGGTCGCTACCACCGACGTGCCTACAATGGGGATGGGGTTGAGGGCAAATGGGGATGAGCCTACGATGGGGACAACTACAAGAGGTACAGGGACGACTGCAAATGGGAACGAGCCTGTAATAGGGACGACTGTAGCAGGGCCAGTCGACTGCAGTGGGAACTTGGGCTATTGGCGACGAAATTTTTTTTGAGGAGGAATATTTTGTGATTAAATTTGGATTGAGGAATTGAAAATTTGGGGAAGTTTTTGTTTAATGGGAGTTCGTAGAAATAGAGGGAAGGAAATAAAGTTAGCGCCTTTAATTTTTTATTTTTAATAGCGTGCACAATCTTAGGTTTAAAGTAATTTACCGTACATTATCATTTCTGATGGCAACCAGCCCAAAAACATTGTGCCTAGTGCTAAGAAAATAAACTTTCCTTATAGTATATATTTTGTTTAGGAATATCACATTGATATAATTTGAATATATAAACAATATATCAACTAATGATGGTACTAAATGATGTTTAAGCCCTAATCCCTTAAGCTAAGAAGATATTCCCTGAAATAATATATATAAGTTTTAGACTCAAACATTACAAGTAGAAAGTTAGCACTTTTGTATGCAGATAGAGGCATATCTTTATACGCAGATAGAGATGTCACAAAATAAGTTAGAATAATATATTTGTCTTTGCAAAAGAAAAGTGCTTGATATCTTACTTAGCCATTTTCTGAAGGAACATCCCTTAACCACTCCAGATCGATGCTTCCATGATCTTCAACTAAATGATTTAGAAAGCCTGAAAATAAATAATAGTAGTTTATATACCACTAGCAATAATTCAACTTATTGATTACATGCTTATGTCCAAAATAATAATGTAGAGGAAATATGTTACATGCATTAGGGCTAATGTTATAGTACAACTAACTAGTTTACCTAGTAAAATCTTTGGTTTTAATTGAATTTAGAGGGCCAGTAAGGTGTGATTTTCCCAATTTCAATTATTGCACAATTAAAACAATAGAAAGAAGTGTAGACTCTTTTTCTTGCGGAGCATAAAATGATAAGAATTCAAACACTTACTTTCATTCTCTTTGCAAAAAAAATTGTTTAATAATTTTTTTACTGTAGATTTACCTAGTCCAAAGTTAATTTATGGACGCTCTAAATATGCAGTTGCATGCTGTAAGTGTACCACTTAAGGCAGACTTGACTATGAAAAATATCACTACACCTTATGTATATATAAAGGTTTTGTATAATAATTCTTATGATGTGGGACAGTTAGTGCCTTATCATAAATTGGTTCCATATTATCCAAGTAACATTCATAGAATATCCATTTCAAAATTTCACTAATTAAAATTTAGTATCTTTCTAATTTTTTTTTAAAATGGTACTTAACCACTGGAACAATAGTGCTTGTCATCTTTCTAATTCTTACAGTGATTAATATATATATATATATATATATATATATATATATATATATATATTAGAAAACTTACAACAATTGTTAACCATATTAATAACTACCGGCTTTACTATTAAACCATTTTTATCAAGTAAAATTAGGTTCCACTAGTATTAACTAGTATTGTTCAAAAATAATAAACAGGCATTGCTTTCAACTTCTGCACCTTGCTTATGCCCAATAGACGAGGACATGCATAATATTTCACCATTACTTGATTCACCTAATAAACAAGCTAGTCCAAACCATAAAGGAAATGTAGCAAACTAAATTTCAAGCAAAAACCACCAATTGATATTTGTGACAAAGGACTGGATGGAAACGGACTTCATAATGGCTAGAAGGAAGGCAGCCTTGGACGAAAGAAGAACACAAAGAATTAAAGGAAGATGTGAAGAAATATGACAAAGGAAACAAATAAATACTTTAAAAGGTGATTTAAAGCACAACAGAACTCTATCTCAGCTACATCAAAGATGGAACCTACTACGGAAATTAACAAAGGTAAAGGAGCTAAATGTAGCAGCTTGGCGACAAATAAGGTGAGGTTGGCAATGCAAATAGCAAACAATATATCCATTTGACAAAACCTCTAATACATAAACCACTCAATTGTTAAATCAATGACAAGACAAAACAACACCGAATATTTTCACAAAACCTCACCTGCTTATTAGAAAAGCATCATTTACTGCAATGAAACATAAAACGGAGCCCAACCCTCTAATACAAGCTATAGCCTTTGCTGTTGGGGCCGCCGACCGCATTGCAAATCCTTCTGCCGCTACCTCAGTCTTAAAGGTTGCACAATCCAAAAATGCAGCACGTATAAGACCTAGAGTTCAAATGTGTACAAGTATACCAAATAATAATACTAGACCTTCTATGTATCAACCAATTTGGCCTTCATCAACTCCAGTTTCATCAGATTCACGTTTCTGCTACAAAATCACAAATAGAGAGAAATAAATATGCAAAAGAAAGAAAGAGAAAATTCTATTTCATCTAATAGTAGGATATTTGAGGATGTTTATTTCTCTCTCTAATTGGCTAATTAAATTATTTTTTGCCATCCAATGTCAACTTGGGCGTTAAGTAATTGATTATATAAATAGAGACTAGAAGAGAGGGTAAAGTGCGGTGGGAAATCTATTTGCTAATTTTCTCTTCTTCATCTTTGTTCTTTTTCTCCAGCAATTTTAGTCATATAAATATTTGCTCCCTTCTTTATTTGGTTATTGCTTCAATGGTATTTTGTTTACTTTAGCTTCATTCTATTAATTGTAAATAAAATTTTGGTGAATCAATAAAGTGGGTGGTTAAGTAGAATATTTTGTGTTATTGCGTTTTGATTCCAATTCCGTCTTATTTTCAATCCAAGTTATCTATTTGTAATTTGGGTGACAAAGATCCGTTGATAAAAGCTTCCGCAAAGCGCTACTATTTTCATAACAGTTTGGTATCAAAGCATAGATCATTGCAAAGCTTAGAGTAATTTTGGTTTGAAAAATTACTGATGTCAGATATGATTTCGTTTTCAAAGATGGCTATCTTAGGTGGGAAAAATTGGGGTATTTGGAAGCCTAAGATGAAGGATTTTATGTACCTCAATGATCTTCATGATCCGATTGATGGAGATGGAAAGAAACCCTTTGATGTAGATGAGGGAAAATGGAAGAATATGGACAAGAAGGCGATTGCTTTGATTCGTCAGTATCTTGATGATTCAGTTTTCCATCATGTGGCTAGTTGTGAATCCGCGAATGATTTATGGGACAAGATGGTATCTTTGTATTGTAAACGTTTGTAAAACGTTTGTAAAATCAAATAAGAAGAAAAAGATAATTCATATTATTCAGCAAGACGGCTGAGCAAACAAAGATTGATTACATTAGGGCTACAAAGATAGGTTTATATAGATAGAAAACATAAACAATAAAAAGGCTAAAAAGCCCAACCCAGACATGAAATGGATCAATATGCTAACATCCCCCCTCAAACACGCGATGGTACGGCAAGAAGCATCGAGAGTTTGCCAATGAAAAATATATGACGTTTAATAGTGTAAGCCTTTGTGAAGAAATCAGCAAGTTGCGTCGATGATGAAGTAAAAGGCAGAGAAATAGTTCCATGCAGTAAGTGATACCGAGTGAAATGACAGTCAATCTCAATATGTTTGGTGCGCTCATGAAAAACAGTATTGTGAGCAATTTGAATAGCGCTCTTATTGTCACAATACATAGGAGTGGGAGAAGAAATCGAAACACCCATATCCTCCAATAGCCAACGTAACCAAATAATCTCAGATGTAGTGGAGGGCATAGCACGATACTCTGCCTCAGTGGAAGACCGAGAAACAACATCATGTTTCTTTCTCTTCTATGAAATAAGGGAATCGCCTAAAAATATACAAAAGCCAGTTGTGGATTTTCTATCCGTTGAGTTACCAGCCCAATCTACATCAAAGAAGGCACGAAGCTCCAAAGATGAGGTCGATGAGAACAAAAGACTCTGATAAAGTGTTCCTTGCAAGTAACGAAGAATGCGCATAACAGCAGCCCAATGAACAGAGGTAGGGGAAGATACGAACTGACTAACAATGTGAACAGCATAGGCAATATCTGGACGAGTGATGGTCAGATATACAAGGCAACCAACAATAGAACGATATAAAGTGGGATCAGAAAGGGGACTCCCATCGGTCGGAGTATATCGGGCATTTACCTCAAGTGGTGAATCAACATGACGTGTATCAGTAAGACCAGCATGATGAATAATGTCAGTAGTGTATTTGGGCTGGGAAAGAAGATAGCCTTTTTCTGAGGAAGCTATTTCAATCCCTAAAAAATAACGTAAATAACTCAAATCCTTCATATCAAAACAATGAGACAATGTGGCTTTAATACTCACAATACCATTACTGTCATCACCTGTAATGATCATATCATCTACATATAGTAGAAGAAGAATACGACCTGCAGAAGTCAATCAGACAAAAAGTGCTGAATCATGGGGACTAGAGGTAAAACCAAGTGATGTAACTACATTCTAAAATCTCTCATACCAAGCACGTGGTGCTTGCTTAAGGCCATATAGAGCTTTCTTAAGACTACAAACCTGACCTGGAGCATGAGAAACACCAGGTGGAGCAACCATGTAAACTTCTTCCTTAAGATCTCCATTAAGAAAAGCATTTTTAACATCCATTTGAGAGATGTCCCACTTACGACTGGACACAACAGCAATAAGAACCCGAACAGATGTCATCTTAGCCACAGGAGCAAATGTTTCCTCATAATCCATGCCATACTCTTGGGCAAATCCTTTAGCAACTAAACGAGCTTTGTATCGCTCAATAGAACCATCTGACTTGGTTTTAATCTTATACACCCATCGACAACCAATAGTTTTCTTCCCAGTAGGAAGGCATACAAGATCCCAGGTACCAATTTTGTCTAAAGCAGACATTTCCTCAGACATATCACGTTGCCACACAGGAGAACGAACAGTCTCCGAGTAAGAAGAAGGCTCATAGAAAGTGTCAATGGAAACAAGAAATGAAGCAAAAGCCCGAGAGTAACAAGAGTAAGCAAAATCAGATAATTGAGTAGATTTACGTGTGCGAGTGGGATAGCGAGGTTGAACAGGATCAGTCATCACAGGAGGTGTTTGAACAGTCGTAGTAGCAGGAGATAAAGTGTCACCTGCAGAAGGAGGAGGAACAGAGTGTATGGATGACGGAGTATGTAACGACCCAGAAATTTTATTAAATTAAAATTTGAATATTTAATTAATTTTAAATATTTATAAGTGAATTTATAAGTCAAATAAATTTTATTTGAATTTTTGGATCTAATTGAATAATTAAATCGATAATTTAATACGTTAAATTATGGAAATAATTGAAAATCGGGTTAAATATGATTGAAATTGATTTGTAAAATTTTATTTTATCATATGGGAGTTAGAACAATATTTTAGAACTTTTAAAATCGAATTAAAAGTTAATTTGTGAAAATTGAATATTTTAATATTTAATTATCGACTGTAAAATAGCCAATTTTTGAACAGTCTCAGAATTGAACGAAACCAGTTTCATTGGATCCGTAATAGTTAGTTATTACCGGATTTCAATTTTCGTGTCAATCGGAGTTATCGTTTGATCGTGGCAGCTCGAAACGCATCGAATTATTTTTAATTTAAATTTGGCGAGTCAAAATAGCCATTTTTCAAAAAGTCTCGGAATTCGACGAAACCAGTTTCATCGGATCCGTAATGTGATATTATTGTAAGGTTTCAAATTTCAAGTCAATTGGATTTACCATTTGTCCGGTACGAATTAAAACGCCTAGAAATCGATTTAAATCGGTTTAATTTAAATTGAACGTTTTCAGCCATAACTCGCACATACTTCCGAATTAGCTTCCGAAACCTGTTCCATTGTGTCCGGAACGCGGGATAAACCCTAGGTACGCTGGTTACGGCGTCTAAATCGGAGTTCGGAATTCCCGGGATGAATAGTGTTTACGCTTGCTTTTTCTATAAAAGGAGACACACACCCTTCATTTAATAAAAAAAAAAAAATAGAAACATTAAACCCTAGCCGCCACATACTAAACCAATGGCCAGAAATTCTCAACACTCATCTCTCAATCTCTCTCAATCCATCAAGAATTAGCCAAAGTGCTCAACTACAAAGTCGAAGAGCACGAAGAGAGCTTCGATTCCATACGGTGATGATCGGAAACGGAGCAACGTGGAGCGAGATATGTGGGGCCGACAGTGGTGGCCTGCGCACGCATTTCAACGTGAGGGGGGAGGCCGAGCTTCATGGTGGGGGAGGTGGAGATAGCTCTCGCGAAGTGCTTCGAGGTGGCGGTGGTTTGATCGAGTTTCGTTGATTATAGAAGGAGAAAAATGAAACCCTAGTTGAGCTAATGGGTTTGTGATGTTCGGCCAAAACCTGTAGCCGTGCGTGATGGGGAAGAAAGCAAGGTGTGGTGGTGATGAGCTGTTGCAAGATCCTGTGGCCCAGATTTGCATAGGTTTAAATATATAAAGGTTTAAGTTGATTTGTTTATATAGAACGTGTACAATCTTGTAAAATTAATAACTTTTTCATACGAGGTCGAAAAAATGCAAACTCAGTTGCGTTGGAATCGTATGGACGAGCACTACGCGATGGAGTTGGTTTGGAGTCGTTTGGAGTTAGTGAGAATTTTGGGTAAAATTAAACGCGCGTTTAATTTTATTCGAAATAAATCGCTAAAACGGAAATTAAAACCAAGGTGAGAACTTCTCACTCAATCGAATCGGTTTCGATTTTATTTTAAATAGTTAGATTTAAAATATTTGAATGCATGTTTGAATGATGACTGTAAATTATTGATTGTTAAAATAGACATTATACGCCGTTAGTAAGCGGATGTTATTTATTAAAAACATATACCGCGAATATTTCATAAACAGTGAAATTGGTATTATATATAATATCAATATATATATATTGGCATATGTATATATTGCAGTTGATTGATTTCCCGTATTTTTTTGCGGATGAGACCCTATTACGCCGTTATTAAGCGGATAATATTTATTAAGAACATGTACCGCGATAATTTCGTACTGGAGCGAAATTGGTATTGTGCTAATGTTTTTGGATGCAGGAAACAGGTTGGAGGGATCCAACTGGATTCCTCAACAGTTTTTATTTGATTTTCAGATATTTTGATATTTGATGGATTATCATATCGATATATGATATCGTTGTTGTCGTGATTGACTATTTGGTATGTAGCATCATTGGACCCAAGTTTTGGAATTTTAAAATGATTATAAAGTGATTTTTTAAAATATACTATATTTTTGGAATTGATCCATTTTAAATAAATAAACGTTATAATTTTTAAAGTTTTAAAAATTATGATTTTGTGAAATATAGTTAAAAGCTGATTTTTGAGAAATATGGATTAATGATGTTATAAAATAGTTTAAACTGGGATGTTTAAATTTGTTATAAAAAGTTTAAATATAGGATTTATAAAATTTGATTATTTTATAAATCAAAATGGTGAAATTATAAAGGAAATTAAAGACGTTTCAGAATAATAATATAAACTGATTTATATTAAGAGATTTATAAATGGATATTTATAAATTGGAATATAGACATTATAAAACAAGTTTTTATAAATGTTTGAATGATGTGAGAATGAATTTCATAATAGAATGAAATTTATGGAATTATAAACTGTGAAGTTATAAATGAAATTTATAAATAGTAAGATTTATAAATTTGGTGAAATTATTTGAAGAATAGATTTGGTTAAATAAATGAATCTTATAAGTTATAAGATTTATAATTTGGGAAGATAAAAAGAACGATTTTGTAAAATAATCGTTTTATAAGTATTTAATTTATAATATGAACGTTTAGTTTATAATTTAGTTATAAACTGGAATAGGTTAATAAAGGAATTTATAAAAAGGAAGTTTTTATAAATAAATAGAAATGGAATTTATAAACGTTGCTTTATAAATTCACAAACGACTTATTTTGATAAGTTAAATGTTATAACTTATAAATGGAGTTATATTCACGTTTTAGACAGTGAATAATCCTTTGAATTAAATTGAATAAAAGGATGGAATTTGTTAAAGAAGTATATTCACGTTTTAAATAGTGAATGATATGTTAAAGAAATTGTTTTGAATGAGATGTTTAAATTGAATTAAAACTATCTAACGATGTTTTAAAATGTGTTGAGATTCGAAACCATAGATTTCAACATTGATTGTTGAAATAGACGTTTTCGAGAAATAAAAGGGAATGGTGGACTATAACACAGTTGTTATAGTAAATGATTTCCGAAAGGAAATGTTTTGAATAGTATTGGGATTTATATATCTATTTTAATTTCGAATCCCTATACTAGTGATTTTGGGTTGTCGTAACGATGTTTTACGCAACATTCGTTTTGACCCAAATAAATATGTTATAGTAAATGATTTCCGAAAGGAAATGTTTTGAATAGTATTGGGATTTATATATCTATTTTAATTTCGAATCCCTATACTAGTGATTTTGGGTTGTCGTAACGATGTTTTACGCAACATTCGTTTTGACCCAAATAAATATGTTAAGTAAATGATTTCCTTAAAGAATGAAATATATACTTAATTCGATTTAAGTATATTGAATATTTTCTAAGTGTTGAAAATAAAAAGATTTGTGAATTACTTATTTTTAATAAGTATGGGATTGTTTCCAATATGAAGTGAATAATTAGAATTTATCTTTTTGAAGATAAATTGAAAATGGATAATTGAAATCGTATATTCATGAATATTTTGAAATATAAATTTATTATGGAATTTATAAATGAAAAGAAGAATTTGTTTAAAAATAAATGTTGATTTATTTTTGAGGTATTGAAATTATATATCTTGTAAAGATATTTTGGAAAATAAATAATTTGGGAAAATTATTTGGAATCTGGTGATGTGTGCATATCCATTGATAGTTCAATAACCGACTATCAATATTTCCCTTTGAATGGGTAATTGATGTGATTTGTTTGAATGTGAATGCTACACTTATTTTTGAATAAGCGCTCACTATTCGGGTTAACCGGGAAAGGACCATGGGGTCGTATAACCCATTCCGAATATGTGATACGTCGTTATGAATTGCATTTGAAGATCGGTGTTGAAGACCGAGTATTTGTGAAAGCGATAGGATGACCTATCGATTGTCTCTGCACTGGGTAGCTCCTGGTATAGAGATCTCCTAAGTGATGGGAAATTCGATCGGGATTGTGAATACCCGTATTGCAAGGGCTTCGTAAGAAGTGCCTTCGGTTTTGTTCGATCCCGGAACAGACTTGTATGGATTGTATGTCTGACATTACAAGTTGAGATATAAAGCCGATTTCTTTCAAATATATTTCTGTTGGTGGCGGAGAATTTATTCTTTGCTTAACACCCTTCTCTGAGACGTACGAGCTCAAAGGTTATATAGTTGAAGTTATCGGCGATATATTCCCAAATTTGGTAATGTGACATGCTGAGTGTTGCTGAAATGATCATTGTGTTGATTATTGTGATAGGATCATTTATTTGATCGTCTATCTTAGTGATCATTGTGTTGAACATTTGTTGACCCAAAGCATGGCTTTTGTATAAAGTATGTTTTTGTGGACGAAACTTCGTCGAGCCTCACACCCCGTGAATGGTCAAAACAGGAAAGAAGCAGCAAGGTTATGAGGGGTAGCACCCTTTAGGATGTGTCCATTTCCTTCTGGAAAAGGGTGGTATCATGGTATGGAGCCCAGATACTTACTCATGTTGAAAACACTTTGTTATGATTGTGTGAATTGATTACGAGCGCTCGGTGATAAAGGTCCCAAAGGACCGGGGGATGGCATATTCGGTCAGTTGTTACTCAGTTAGGGGTAACCCGGCCTTGTGTTGGTAGAGATCCGGTTTGGTTCTCGGGGATGTCCATCCAGAGGCATTCTCATGTGGCAATGGGAAGTTCCTTGGCCTGACCATTTGTTGGAAATCCAAAGAAACAATACGTGACTTGTACGGTTTTAGTTGTATAACCTGCTATGGAATGTGGCGGTAACCTGCTATTGAACATGGTTAGCTATAGTAGGCATACGATAATGGTCGTATGTTGGCTAAGATTTATATTCTACTTCCGAAATAAATTTTCTCTACACTATGCACTAGTAATAATATAAAATGTTCTTTTAAATGCGTATCAAGCATCTTTGACTATCATAAGGAGAAATCTCCTCCGATTCTGCGTTTGCATTGTGTGTGTGTGCGGGAGGCCTTATGGTAGTCCCATTTTTAAAAGCATTGCGAATTGAATTTAAAAATATTCCTCTTTTTGATTTTAAAGATAAATAAACTGTTTTGAGTTCTCACACCAGTCACATGACTGACTTGGAGTTTATTGTTTTCCTTCCTAAACTCTGGGTGCCCACCAATTTCCACACGGGCAGTCAAGAGTTTAAGGTTTATCAGGATATTCTGGATATTCTGGAGTTGCTGGAGGCAAGCTGGATGGCATGGCATATTACTTATATAGTATTTCTTTTTCCGCTGCACTGTTTGATGTTGTATGTTGTACACTCTGATGATTTGATGTAATGTAATATAATGTAATGTAATAACTGATATAGTTCTTTGTTTAAAGATTATTCATTTATTATTATATGTTGTTCCGCTGAGAATTGTGAGATTCTGTTGTTGTTCTGTTGTTTTCTATTCCGTCCTATTTTCTTCTGTGTTCCATTTCCTTTCTCTTCTCTTTTCTTTCTATTTTAAAATTTTCTACCTTCTATTCTATTTCTATTCTCTCTATCTTCTCTCTTCTTCTTCTCTCTTCTTTTCTTAAATTCTTTCTTAAACCCCTAAGGGTTCGTATTTTCGTTCATCTTGAATTAATCAATGGAGATTAGTGTCTATTCAAGGAGTACGGATTTACGGGTCCTTACAGTTGGTATCAGAGCTGATGGTTAAGCGACAACCATGGTTCTGTTGGGTATTACTCATTAGAGATAGAGTCAGCAGTACTCTAGAATGAGTTGAGTGTAATAATAGCTATGAGAGCGTATTTGTTAGTGAATATAAAATTGTTTTATATTGTGATGATTGGTTTATTGAGTGGCATATGAACTTTCGTCAGCACAGCCTCGAAACTGAGCCGAAGGGGTTTCTAAACACTTGAATAGAACAATTCGACATAATATTGTTTTAAATTGGGTAAATGAAATAATTTTACTTGATTATATTTTTATATATAAAGGAATAATTTTTCAGAATTATTAAAGTGTATATAAGTTGATTGTTTGGTTGTTTGAATAATCTAAATAAAAGAATAATTGTATAAGCAAAAGAATTATAAGAATTGAATTATAATTAAAGTAATTTACAATTGTGAAATAAACTTATATATATAAGAAGTGAAACTATATGAATATATGTTGAATCAAGTTGATATTGATATCAAAATAAATTAATAAAGGTTAAGTGATAAATATAAACTTGAGTTATATAAATGAAATTCAACTTTAGAAATTGAATTGAATTGAATGGAATGAATGAATTGAATGTTAATCAATTAAATGTAAATTTAAGTTGATATAAAATAATGAATATAAGTGTTGATTCATTAAAATCTAATTTTATTGGAAGTTGAATAAAATTGAATGAAAATCAATTTAATAAAATCAATTGGAAAGTAAAGATGTTAAACCAAAATGAATGTAAAGTGAGATAATTTGGTTGCAATTAATATACTTTGGTTGTTATATGATTGTTGATTGATTGTATGTAATTCATTAAGTGTTAATGAAATTGGAAGCTATGAAATTGAATTCAAATTAGAAGTAAATAAATTTGAATAGAATTGAGTGTGAATTGGATTTAATTAGTAAATGTAAACTAATTAAATTGAGAATGAATGTTGATAAAAAAATCCAATGTAAATAAATCAAATGTGATTTAAATTGAAAACCAATTCATTATATATGAATGAGAATATGAATGAATATTATTGGTTATGGATGTTAGTTGGTTGATGGTTGAATATATATTGCTATTGAATGCATTGCTATGTTGGCATATATAGTTGATATGGAGATATATGTTGTATATTGAGATTATTTACATATATGCATGTTCTCATGTTGTTTGTTGAGTTTAGTAGGTGTGGATCGCGTTTGCTTCGCATTTGGAGTTCGCTTTAGCGCTATATTAGCCGTATATGCTTGCTAATAAAATATAAGGTACATATCTCGGATTAAATATCGTACTTTTATACCTTTTTCCCTTCGGGATGCCTCATTACTTGATGAGATGTATATTTGTGATATATATAAACTGTCATTTTTTTTTTCGGATCGAGCCGCGCAAAGGAGACTATGGCGAATTTTTCCGAAAATTTAAGGCGTTAGAAAAATTTTGAGAAAATTGGGAAAATTTTGAAAACTTTAACTTTGATTTTGAAGTTGAAAGTTAAACAATAGTAGTTGTTTTTGAAAAGATAACTAAGTATGATTTGAAAACTTAGTAAAGAATTGTAAAAAGTTTAACTATGAATTTTGGAAAGTTAATAGATTTTGTAACCTTTCTTACTTGTAATTTCGAGGACGAAATTCTTTTAAGGGGGAAAGATTGTAACGACCCAGAAATTTTATTAAATTAAAATTTGAATATTTAATTAATTTTAAATATTTATAAGTGAATTTATAAGTCAAATAAATTTTATTTGAATTTTTGGATCTAATTGAATAATTAAATCGATAATTTAATACGTTAAATTATGGAAATAATTGAAAATCGGGTTAAATATGATTGAAATTGATTTGTAAAATTTTATTTTATCATATGGGAGTTAGAACAATATTTTAGAACTTTTAAAATCGAATTAAAAGTTAATTTGTGAAAATTGAATATTTTAATATTTAATTATCGACTGTAAAATAGCCAATTTTTGAACAGTCTCAGAATTGAACGAAACCAGTTTCATTGGATCCGTAATAGTTAGTTATTACCGGATTTCAATTTTCGTGTCAATCGGAGTTATCGTTTGATCGTGGCAGCTCGAAACGCATCGAATTATTTTTAATTTAAATTTGGCGAGTCAAAATAGCCATTTTTCAAAAAGTCTCGGAATTCGACGAAACCAGTTTCATCGGATCCGTAATGTGATATTATTGTAAGGTTTCAAATTTCAAGTCAATTGGATTTACCATTTGTCCGGTACGAATTAAAACGCCTAGAAATCGATTTAAATCGGTTTAATTTAAATTGAACGTTTTCAGCCATAACTCGCACATACTTCCGAATTAGCTTCCGAAACCTGTTCCATTGTGTCCGGAACGCGGGATAAACCCTAGGTACGCTGGTTACGGCGTCTAAATCGGAGTTCGGAATTCCCGGGATGAATAGTGTTTACGCTTGCTTTTTCTATAAAAGGAGACACACACCCTTCATTTAATAAAAAAAAAAAAATAGAAACATTAAACCCTAGCCGCCACATACTAAACCAATGGCCAGAAATGCTCAACACTCATCTCTCAATCTCTCTCAATCCATCAAGAATTAGCCAAAGTGCTCAACTACAAAGTCGAAGAGCACGAAGAGAGCTTCGATTCCATACGGTGATGATCGGAAACGGAGCAACGTGGAGCGAGATATGTGGGGCCGACAGTGGTGGCCTGCGCACGCATTTCAACGTGAGGGGGGAGGCCGAGCTTCATGGTGGGGGAGGTGGAGATAGCTCTCGCGAAGTGCTTCGAGGTGGCGGTGGTTTGATCGAGTTTCGTTGATTATAGAAGGAGAAAAATGAAACCCTAGTTGAGCTAATGGGTTTGTGATGTTCGGCCAAAACCTGTAGCCGTGCGTGATGGGGAAGAAAGCAAGGTGTGGTGGTGATGAGCTGTTGCAAGATCCTGTGGCCCAGATTTGCATAGGTTTAAATATATAAAGGTTTAAGTTGATTTGTTTATATAGAACGTGTACAATCTTGTAAAATTAATAACTTTTTCATACGAGGTCGAAAAAATGCAAACTCAGTTGCGTTGGAATCGTATGGACGAGCACTACGCGATGGAGTTGGTTTGGAGTCGTTTGGAGTTAGTGAGAATTTTGGGTAAAATTAAACGCGCGTTTAATTTTATTCGAAATAAATCGCTAAAACGGAAATTAAAACCAAGGTGAGAACTTCTCACTCAATCGAATCGGTTTCGATTTTATTTTAAATAGTTAGATTTAAAATATTTGAATGCATGTTTGAATGATGACTGTAAATTATTGATTGTTAAAATAGACATTATACGCCGTTAGTAAGCGGATGTTATTTATTAAAAACATATACCACGAATATTTCATAAACAGTGAAATTGGTATTATATATAATATCAATATATATATATATTGGCATATGTATATATTGCAGTTGATTGATTTCCCGTATTTTTTTGCGGATGAGACCCTATTACGCCGTTATTAAGCGGATAATATTTATTAAGAACATGTACCGCGATAATTTCGTACTGGAGCGAAATTGGTATTGTGCTAATGTTTTTGGATGCAGGAAACAGGTTGGAGGGATCCAACTGGATTCCTCAACAGTTTTTATTTGATTTTCAGATATTTTGATATTTGATGGATTATCATATCGATATATGATATCGTTGTTGTCGTGATTGACTATTTGGTATGTAGCATCATTGGACCCAAGTTTTGGAATTTTAAAATGATTATAAAGTGATTTTTTAAAATATACTATATTTTTGGAATTGATCCATTTTAAATAAATAAACGTTATAATTTTTAAAGTTTTAAAAATTATGATTTTGTGAAATATAGTTAAAAGCTGATTTTTGAGAAATATGGATTAATGATGTTATAAAATAGTTTAAACTGGGATGTTTAAATTTGTTATAAAAAGTTTAAATATAGGATTTATAAAATTTGATTATTTTATAAATCAAAATGGTGAAATTATAAAGGAAATTAAAGACGTTTCAGAATAATAATATAAACTGATTTATATTAAGAGATTTATAAATGGATATTTATAAATTGGAATATAGACATTATAAAACAAGTTTTTATAAATGTTTGAATGATGTGAGAATGAATTTCATAATAGAATGAAATTTATGGAATTATAAACTGTGAAGTTATAAATGAAATTTATAAATAGTAAGATTTATAAATTTGGTGAAATTATTTGAAGAATAGATTTGGTTAAATAAATGAATCTTATAAGTTATAAGATTTATAATTTGGGAAGATAAAAAGAACGATTTTGTAAAATAATCGTTTTATAAGTATTTAATTTATAATATGAACGTTTAGTTTATAATTTAGTTATAAACTGGAATAGGTTAATAAAGGAATTTATAAAAAGGAAGTTTTTATAAATAAATAGAAATGGAATTTATAAACGTTGCTTTATAAATTCACAAACGACTTATTTTGATAAGTTAAATGTTATAACTTATAAATGGAGTTATATTCACGTTTTAGACAGTGAATAATCCTTTGAATTAAATTGAATAAAAGGATGGAATTTGTTAAAGAAGTATATTCACGTTTTAAATAGTGAATGATATGTTAAAGAAATTGTTTTGAATGAGATGTTTAAATTGAATTAAAACTATCTAACGATGTTTTAAAATGTGTTGAGATTCGAAACCATAGATTTCAACATTGATTGTTGAAATAGACGTTTTCGAGAAATAAAAGGGAATGGTGGACTATAACACTGTTGTTATAGTAAATGATTTCCGAAAGGAAATGTTTTGAATAGTATTGGGATTTATATATCTATTTTAATTTCGAATCCCTATACTAGTGATTTTGGGTTGTCGTAACGATGTTTTACGCAACATTCGTTTTGACCCAAATAAATATGTTATAGTAAATGATTTCCGAAAGGAAATGTTTTGAATAGTATTGGGATTTATATATCTATTTTAATTTCGAATCCCTATACTAGTGATTTTGGGTTGTCGTAACGATGTTTTACGCAACATTCGTTTTGACCCAAATAAATATGTTAAGTAAATGATTTCCTTAAAGAATGAAATATATACTTAATTCGATTTAAGTATATTGAATATTTTCTAAGTGTTGAAAATAAAAAGATTTGTGAATTACTTATTTTTAATAAGTATGGGATTGTTTCCAATATGAAGTGAATAATTAGAATTTATCTTTTTGAAGATAAATTGAAAATGGATAATTGAAATCGTATATTCATGAATATTTTGAAATATAAATTTATTATGGAATTTATAAATGAAAAGAAGAATTTGTTTAAAAATAAATGTTGATTTATTTTTGAGGTATTGAAATTATATATCTTGTAAAGATATTTTGGAAAATAAATAATTTGGGAAAATTATTTGGAATCTGGTGATGTGTGCATATCCATTGATAGTTCAATAACCGACTATCAATATTTCCCTTTGAATGGGTAATTGATGTGATTTGTTTGAATGTGAATGCTACACTTATTTTTGAATAAGCGCTCACTATTCGGGTTAACCGGGAAAGGACCATGGGGTCGTATAACCCATTCCGAATATGTGATACGTCGTTATGAATTGCATTTGAAGATCGGTGTTGAAGACCGAGTATTTGTGAAAGCGATAGGATGACCTATCGATTGCCTCTGCACTGGGTAGCTCCTGGTATAGAGATCTCCTAAGTGATGGGAAATTCGATCGGGATTGTGAATACCCGTATTGCAAGGGCTTCGTAAGAAGTGCCTTCGGTTTTGTTCGATCCCGGAACAGACTTGTATGGATTGTATGTCTGACATTACAAGTTGAGATATAAAGCCGATTTCTTTCAAATATATTTCTGTTGGTGGCGGAGAATTTATTCTTTGCTTAACACCCTTCTCTGAGACGTACGAGCTCAAAGGTTATATAGTTGAAGTTATCAGCGATATATTCCCAAATTTGGTAATGTGACATGCTGAGTGTTGCTGAAATGATCATTGTGTTGATTATTGTGATAGGATCATTTATTTGATCGTCTATCTTAGTGATCATTGTGTTGATCATTTGTTGACCCAAAGCATGGCTTTTGTATAAAGTATGTTTTTGTGGACGAAACTTCGTCGAGCCTCACACCCCGTGAATGGTCAAAACAGGAAAGAAGCAGCAAGGTTATGAGGGGTAGCACCCTTTAGGATGTGTCCATTTCCTTCTGGAAAAGGGTGGTATCATGGTATGGAGCCCAGATACTTACTCATGTTGAAAACACTTTGTTATGATTGTGTGAATTGATTACGAGCGCTCGGTGATAAAGGTCCCAAAGGACCGGGGGATGGCATATTCGGTCAGTTGTTACTCAGTTAAGGGTAACCCGGCCTTGTGTTGGTAGAGATCCGGTTTGGTTCTCGGGGATGTCCATCCAGAGGCATTCTCATGTGGCAATGGGAAGTTCCTTGGCCTGACCATTTGTTGGAAATCCAAAGAAACAATACGTGACTTGTACGGTTTTAGTTGTATAACCTGCTATGGAATGTGGCGGTAACCTGCTATTGAACATGGTTAGCTATAGTAGGCATACGATAATGGTCGTATGTTGGCTAAGATTTATATTCTACTTCCGAAATAAATTTTCTCTACACTATGCACTAGTAATAATATAAAATGTTCTTTTAAATGCGTATCAAGCATCTTTGACTATCATAAGGAGAAATCTCCTCCGATTCTGCGTTTGCATTGTGTGTGTGTGCGGGAGGCCTTATGGTAGTCCCATTTTTAAAAGCATTGCGAATTGAATTTAAAAATATTCCTCTTTTTGATTTTAAAGATAAATAAACTGTTTTGAGTTCTCACACCAGTCACATGACTGACTTGGAGTTTATTGTTTTCCTTCCTAAACTCTGGGTGCCCACCAATTTCCACACGGGCAGTCAAGAGTTTAAGGTTTATCAGGATATTCTGGATATTCTGGAGTTGCTGGAGGCAAGCTGGATGGCATGGCATATTACTTATATAGTATTTCTTTTTCCGCTGCACTGTTTGATGTTGTATGTTGTACACTCTGATGATTTGATGTAATGTAATATAATGTAATGTAATAACTGATATAGTTCTTTGTTTAAAGATTATTCATTTATTATTATATGTTGTTCCGCTGAGAATTGTGAGATTCTGTTGTTGTTCTGTTGTTTTCTATTCCGTCCTATTTTCTTCTGTGTTCCATTTCCTTTCTCTTCTCTTTTCTTTCTATTTTAAAATTTTCTACCTTCTATTCTATTTCTATTCTCTCTATCTTCTCTCTTCTTCTTCTCTCTTCTTTTCTTAAATTCTTTCTTAAACCCCTAAGGGTTCGTATTTTCGTTCATCTTGAATTAATCAATGGAGATTAGTGTCTATTCAAGGAGTACGGATTTACGGGTCCTTACAGTCAAAGATAAGAGGTGGTGAATCAGAGGAGTTATCAGCAGGAAATGGATCAATGTGAATAAGATCAGACTTAGTCATACTATGAGGACTAGCTGGAATAGAGTAGAAGGGAATATGTTCAATAAAGGAAGCATGACGAGAAACATATAGTTTATTTGAAGAAGGATCATAACAACGATAGCCTTTTTGTCCAATACCATACCCAAGAAAAACACATATAGCAACACGTGAAGATAATTTTGTACGTTCTACGTGTGGACGAAGAACAAAACAAGTGGAACCAAACAATTTTAGGTGAGAGTAATCAGGAGTTTGACCAAACAACTTTGGCAAGAGGAGAAATACCAGAGTTATGAGAAATCGAGATCTTATTAATAAGATAAATGGAAGTGAGAACAGCTTCTCCCCAAAATTCTTTTGGAACGCTAGCTGAAAGAATCATAGAACGGGCAGTTTCAATAATGTGTCTATGTTTTCTTTCAGCAACACCATTTTGTTGCGGGGTATCAGTGCAGGAAGTCTGATGCAAAGTACCATCAACCGTGAATATGTTAGAAAGGTCTCCCTTAGTGTATTCCCTTCCTAAATCAGAACGAAAGCATTTAACAATAGCAGAGTGTTGTGTTTTAACATATGCTTGAAAGGCAGTATACATATCAATAAACTCAGAACGACGTTTCATCAGATAAACCCAACAATAACGAGTATAGTCATCGATAAAAGAGACATAATATCTGCACCCACCTTTTGTGGGGATGGGTGCTGGACCCCAAACATCAGAATGAACTAAATCAAAAGGTGCAGTGGAAGTAGAAACACTTCGATTAAAGGGCAAAGCAGAAAATTTTCCAAGTTTACAACCACTACAATCTGAAATATCATGAGAACGTAAATCTCCCAAAACACCAGAATTACACAAGAATTTAAGACGAGAGCTTGAAATATGACCAAGTCTAAAATGCCACAAATAAAACTTAGAAGACAATGAAGTTAAATGAAAAGAAGAAAGGTCAATACTAGCAGCGGCGACATGACTTGGAATGTGCAAGTCATCCAAAACATAGAGGCCGCCCTGCCTACGGCCTGTCCCAATCAACTTCTTGGAGTTGGGATCCTGCACAGAGCAAGTGGTAGAAGAAAAATGAACAAGATATCCAAGATCACAAAGTTGTCCGACCGACACAAGATTTATAGTTAATTTAGGAATACAATAAACATTTGGGAGGGAAACGTGTATGGTTTGAATTGTACCGATTCCTGTTAATGGCAAAGGTGTGCCATCAGCAGTCAAAATAGAAGTTGAGCGAGAATCAAAAGACATAGATATAAATGATGAACAATCATGGGACATATGATATGAGGCACCAGAATCCAAAATCCACAAAGGAGAATTCAAACCTGATATGGAGGGAGTTGACATGGCAAAGTGCTGAGATTGAGGAGCAGTCATGTTTTGAGATAAAGACCGGCGAGCAAGAAACTTCTGAAATTGTTGTGCAAGAGAGTCCATAAAGGAATCCACAACTGATTCACCGGAAGGATGTACCAATGCAGCAGTCCTAGGCTGGGAACTACCTCGTGACTGTCCATGTCCTTGTGCGGTAGAGAGGGACTGTTGTTGGCTACCGCGTTGTTGCTGTTGTGATCTATCACCTGGCTTAAAACTTTGATTTTTTTGACGAGCCAATAATTCAGGACATTGATTCTTCCAATGGCCTGGTTGTTTACAATAATTACAATCACGACCATTCTTGATATTTATCTTGTTGCGTTGATGGGATTGGTAAAATCTCTATAGCAAAAACAGATGCAGAAGAAGTCTGTGCAACTTTCTCAGTTTGAGACTTCAAGCGAGTTTCTTCAGCTAATAATTCATGTAGAACATAATCAACAGAAGATAAAGGAGTGCGATGTAGGATGGACGCACGACAATGCTCGTACTCTGGTCGAAGAGCCATCAACAATTGAACAAGACGTTATTCCTCCCTACGAGCGATATATGGAGCAAATGACCTAAGCTCAGCAACCTCAGTCATAGCCAATTGATCCCAAAGAGCAGTAATTTCAGAATAAAAATCTTGAATATTTCGATCATTCTGAGACAACGACCGAATATCAGCCTCTAATTGATATTGAATGGCAAAGTTAGAACGCAAAGTCGCTCCAAATAGTCCCAAAGTTGCTAGCAGTATCATACTTAGCCAATTGCATACCAATTTTATTCTCAACAGAATTATTAATCCAAGTGATGACCTTTGAATTGTTAGTATCCCATTTCTCCATCGATTCAACATTAGCAGCTTCAGAAGCCACAATAACACCAGAAATATATCCCCACATCTGTTTTCCTTTCAGAAAATTTTTCATGACATAACTCCAATAAGAATAGTTTTTTCCATCTAAACGAACACTAATAGCCTGTAATGAATCATCACCTCCTGCCATATTTTGAAGTCAGCAACTGCTTCAGGTCGAGACAGGTATCAATTGGGCTAGAGTTTTGGGGAACTAGGGTTTCGGGTTGATCAGCAGGCTAGGGTTTCAGGACAGGGAGATCGGCAGGCTAGGGTTTCGGGGTTCTAGGGTTTCGGCAGGGAGATCGGCAGCTAGGGCAGGGAGATTGGCAGCTGGGTCAGGGAGATCGGCAGCTAGGGCAGGCTGGGAACTCGGGTTTCTGCAGGCTGGGGACGGGGCTCTGGGGTTTTGGGACAAGATCGACGACATGCTAGGATTTCGGTGGGTGCTAGGGTTTGGAGCAGGTGATGATACCAGGCTAGGGTTTCGGGTTGAGGCAGGAAGACAAGACATCGACGAGGCAGCAACGAGGCAGCAGGCAGAAACAAGAACGAGGCTCCGATACCATGTAAACGTCTGTAAAATCAAATAAGAAGAAAAGGATAATTCATATTATTCAGCAAGACGGCTGAGCAAACAAAGATTGATTACATTAGGGTTACAGAGATAGGTTTATATAGATAGAAAACATAAACAATAAAAATGCTAAAATGCCCAACCCAGACAGGAAATGGATCAATATGCTAACATGTATGAGTCAAAGAGTGCTACTAGGAAGGTTTTTCTCATTCAAAAGTTGGTACAACTGAGACTAGATGAAGAGAAGTCTGTTGTAGAGCATTTGAATGAATTTTAGGATGTAATAAATCAATTGACAAATATGAAGGTCAATTTTGATGGTGAGTTACAGACTCTTTTATTAATGAATTCACTTTCAAAAAATTGGAAAATTTTGGTTGTTTCATTGAGTAATTCTAATACAAATGGAACTATCTCTCTGAAAACTTTTCGAAGCAGACTTTTGAATGGGGAGCGTAGAAGAAAAGAGTCGAGTATGAAATCAATTCAAAGTGAGGCTATGGTGGTAAGGGCTCGAAGAAAGATATAAATTGAAAGAATGACGCTAATGGTAAAGGTGTTATCACTTGTCGTTATTGTAATAAGAAAGGTCATATATGCAGCAAGTGTTATGCTTATAAAAGAGATCAGAAAAAGGCAGTGCATGGTGATACTAGTAGTGATGCACATGCAGGTTTTGCTGAAGGTACCGATAGTGATGCTTCTTGTGATGTCCTCTTTAGTGAAGATAAGCCTTAGAAGATGGATTTAGGATCCATTTTTCACATTTGTAGAGATGTGAATTGTTTTTCTTCTTATGAAAAGAGTGTCGGCATGATTAGGACAGCCAATGGAGAAGAGCTACCGACTTGTGATATCGGATCTATCCAATTTCGTATGCATGATGGTGTGGTTGGAGAGGTCTTTAGAGTGAGATATGTACCCATTTATTCGCATAATCTTATTTCTCTCGGTCAGTTAGATCGCCATGGTTGCACTTATGAGACATAAAGTGGAGTCTTGAAAGTGAAGAAAGGTTGTCGTGTAAGGATGAGAGGAGTATTGGAAGAAGGAAAACTTTATAGCTCGGTTGGTTCTGCAGTCGACAATGGAAAGCAGGTGACGGTTGAAGGACCTAGTCTACAGCAAGGTGGAGAGGTTAATGTGGTCACTACTTATGATTCTAGCATTGAGGATCATATTTTAGGCAGGGGTCTTCATGTTGATGATGCTTGAGAGATCGATAGTGATCAGGTAATGAGTTAAGATCGAGTGATAGATGGGTGTCGAATTACAAAATCCACAAAGATAAGATGGAGATCGTTGTGGTATTACAAAAGTTTTTGAGACAGGAGTTGTGTGATGCACCTCATGTGGGAGATGCATCACTTGCAGACGGTGGTTGAGGTTTGTAATTTAGTGTGGTTGAGATATGGGGATTTGTGATAGATCTAGATATGACATGCTTGATATGTTGTAGATATGTCATTTTGCATCAAGGTGGAGTGTTAAATTTTAGTGATACAAAACCGCAAATAGAGGAAAGTAAACATGCTAAAGAAAGAAAGAGAAAATTTTGTTTCCTCTAATTAATAGGCATATTTGAGTATGTTTATTTCTCTCTCAAAATGGCTAATCAAATTATTTTTTGCCATCTAATGTTAACTTGGGAATTAAGTAATTAATTATATAAATACAGACTAGAAGAGAGGGTAAAAGTGTGGTGGAAAATCTATTTGTTAATTTTCTCTTCTTCATCTTTGTTATTTTTCTCAAACAATTTTAGCCATATAGATATTTGCTTCCTTTCTCAATTTGGTTATTGATTCAATGGTATTTTGTTTATTTAACTTTTTTCTATCAATTGTAAACAAAATTTTAGTGAATCAATAAAGTGGGTGGTTGGGTGGAATATTTTATGTTATTGCATTTTGATTTCAATTCCGTCTTGTTTTCAATCAAAGTTTATCTCTTTGTGATTTAGGTGACAAAGATCCATTGATAAAAGCATCCGCAAAGCGCAACTATTTTCATAACATTCATTAACTCAGTTTCATCAGGTACAAATTTTGGCATGATTTTAAGTTCCTTGAAGTCAATAGAGTCCAAGGATTTGGTAGTAGACAATGTTAAAGGGAAAAGGATTGATGCTAGTTATAATAGTAATTATTATAATGCAAAAGACTTATTGAATAAGGAAAGAGTTGTTAAGAAGTCCAAAGCAGGTGAAGCTGAGATTATGACTGAGAAGTAAATCAAAATTGACACTACTGCAACTAAAACTGAGGTTAAGAAGTCAAAAGATATTGGAACTAAGTGAAGTGAATAGATAACTGAAAGAAACCATGAATTATCCATAAACGCGAGCAAAACAAATAAAGGATGTAAACTATAATTTATTCCACATGAAAAATGGTGATGGTGTTTTTCTAGTGATAATTTTTTCTTTTCAAAAAACAGAAAATTATACATGTGATGAGAGGAGTGAATACTAGAGTGAATCAAGATAAGTCTAGGCAGAAAGACTCAATTATAATAGTATAGTTTAGATAATCTACTATTTAAAGATTGACCTAATATTAAGGGACAGAGGTTGCAATTAAAGATGTCAACCATGGATTCTGTGCTACCATATTTTGAGATGAGATTCATCATAGAAATAAGCAAGTCCCCATACATTTTACAAAGTCGCCCTCAGCACCCTATTATTTAAATCTAAATTGCAGGATGGAATCCGAGAAATATACAAAATATTATGGAAGCCTCACCCAATGTAAGAAACATAATGACATCCATGCTAAGTGACAAAAAATATTCATTAATTACTCTATTTTTCATCATGTGAATAAAGCCATTAGTGCCTGCAAAATTACATTTTATTGTTCACCAGTGGTTTTTTGAAATTTGTACCATGTTTTTTAATTATTTTTAATTCAATTTTGGCATATTTAACTTTTATTTAGAAAAAAGAATATTATAGTAGAATTTCTTGGATGTTTGTTATACATACAGGTCAAATTTGATAGCTATAAAAAATGATATTAATGTGTACATATTACTTAAAAATATATATGTGCTTCAGTAGGTAACTCGTTTAATCCTCATCCAAATGTTTGCGTCATAAAAACAAGGCTTTCCAAAAAAATAGTGCCTATACTAACTACTAGATAACAAACACATAAACTAAAGTATGGTTCAAAGCACAAAGTGGTTCAACCAAAAGTAATGGAATTTCGATTAATTCTGCATCATACCAACAATAAGCATCAAATAGAAGAGAAAACGATAAAGTGAATGCTAATATCCAAAAAAGATGAAAGATAATGAAGTATAGACTCCCAAACATCAAATACTTTCAAAGTAAGGTCAAACTGATTCATGGTAATGTGAGATAAAAATCAAGTTTTTGGCTGATTCTTTTTATCAGCTTCAATTGGAATCTATGAAACAGATTTATTTCATGCTACTAATTTGAAAGCAAGAATCCTTGCATGAGATAGAAATCAAAAATATTACCAAACACCAAATGAAAATCATTAAAATTGGGTGAATGCTTACCTGAGATAGCAAGCTAATCAGAGTTAGAGGAGGAATTATTCCAATTGGGTGGTGAGTTGTTTATCATAGTAGCGTTGGAATATGTGTAGGCAGAGGAAGGCTAAGCAGAGTGTGGTTTGCGGACCTCTAGTGAACTACGTCTAAGTGAAGACGAGAGTGGACGTGTTGGAGGGAGTAATTTTTGGTGAAAATGATGAGAAATGGGGACTTGTTGCGGTTATAAGAGGGAATGAAACAAAACTAAATGTAGATGTGTGTGTGTGTGTGTGAATGCAAATGTAGATATTGTTGGTTAGGAGATGTATTCCCGCTCGATTGGCGGAGGCATATAACACGTATTTACAAGGGACTTATGATGGCACATAGGTTTAGACAGAGGACTATGGAAAAATGTCATAGTGGTTCATAGCAGAAAGGCCGCGATGAATACACTTCCAAAGAATTATGGAAGGCCCCTCGCAAATGTAGCTTTTACTTTCTATATATTTATTTGTTATGTGAATGGCCTGTGTGCTGGAAACTTGGTAGCGTAGCCTATTTAATGTAAATGTTGGCATGACTTGATGGAATTTTTTTTAATTTTGTTGTTTGAAGAAAGACGGATAAGAGAAGTTAAGTTATGGTTGTGAGGAAATAAAAAGATATAAAAATGTGGGAGTGAGCGGGTGAGTGAAGTAATTGATTGTGTGAGATGATAAATGGCTGAGAGAAGTATTTATGTGGGTGTAAATAGTATCAACCCTTACTTTAGTTTTCTTTTAATTAAATTTCAAATAAAAAATTTGAAAACCTGAAGATGATTGTGTGTGAGTGTAAACCCTGATTTTGGTAACACTTCTTGTACTTTAGAAATGATATAAATAAAGAGGCACTCCTTTCCATTAAACCCCTTGTCCATTTCGATTTTTCATTAACAATTTTCTTAAAAATGTTGCATACATACGTATACGTTTATTTATGTATGAATTAATCGTATGTATATAACCGATGTATTTATGTAAGATTATAAGAAAATATATTTAAGAACTACAAGAAAACATGAAGCCTTTCATTGTTGATGCCATTTATGCGCTCTTAGTGTTCATGTTATGTTTAACCTCTTTTCTTTTCACAGATTAGTTTGGGAAATCCCCTAAATTGTTAAGCTTGAGAAATGACCTTAGTATCTATCTTTTAATTTTTACGTTGGAGCTTTTCAAGTCAGATCTTCCAAACAATTAGTTGTCAAATTATGCAAAAGTGAACAAAGGAGCAGAAGCAGTAGTAGAAGAAAGAAGAAGAGGAGAGAGCTTAACATTTTTATAGTTACTCTCATTTTAAACAATTTTTTTAGTTGATACACAATGAGCATAGCTAGCTAAGCACATCAGTAGGTAAGTATAATGATAAAAAAACATATTTTATGTTTATAAAATTTGAAAAGAAAGTTTCTTATTCATAAAATTTCAAATTGTGTCTGGATCTTTGAATATTAAAATTTAGAAAAGTCTCTCCCAAAATACATGGAAAATAAAACATGCATATCAACTTTTGAATGGGGAGATGGATCCTTATCTTTATTGGTTAATTAACGATACAAATTAAACTTTTACCACTGTATTTACATCACTTGTAATTTTGACGCTTCAGACAGAGGATCAAAAATTCAAATGCGTTTTGATTTTATAAATCATGTGAACAACGGAAATATTATTGGAAAAGCGTTCAATAGTGGTTACATCCAACTTATCCAAGATAAGTCGGATGTAACAATTACACCAGCATTTGCTTGGGAAGCATTTGCCTGCCCCGAATTGTGGAACCATGGAAGACGTAACTCATAAGTTAGATAAAACACAGTTAAGTGGGACGTAAATTTTTTTATGTTCATTTCTTTGATATTTAAGTTGTCATTCTTGAATGCTTCTTCACATTCATTTTTCAACTATTCTTTCTATATTATTTCACAATCATGTCCACATACAATTATGCCTTTTGATAATTTTGTAAATGGTTTATAAAGGATAGAAGACTCAACTAATAGTGATGATTTACTTCAGATGATTCAGAGGAGTACGACAATGACCTCGAAGCTATTGCTAGATTGATGGTAAAGCTATTTCAATCAATTATACTCCACATAATACTTCTTACACTGGTCGAAATGGATAGCTAATGTTCTTCATGGACTTGAAAACAGAAGAAAAGATCTTTTCTTAATGAAGAGTGTTGTTTCAATTTTATTTTTTGAAATTTGGTTCCTTTATTGGAAATAAAAAATGCGTACAAAGTTATTTACACACCATATTTAATTACATACTACCGGCCCATACCCTTAGTAATAAAACATACTGGATAAATATACTAGCCCGCATTCTCCGGTTCTAGAACCCTAGTTTATGCGAGCTGGAGAAATCATCTATTCTACCATTTAGGCTCATATCTAGACTGTTGTTTTCATATATACACACAAAAACGACGTCATATATACTAGGTATGGCCTAATTTCCACTAAACAAAAAGAGATCCTAAAAATGTAGAAGGTGAAATTTTTATTTGAGCATTGGCAGCTTAGTACTTGTGTTTACAAGGTCTTACAAATTGCTAAAGATATTATAAAACCTAAATATTTTAGCGAGGTTCCAAATGAAATCAAGTGTGATACATGTTACTACACCTTTTACGAAATGCAGTTGGAGCTATAAAGAGAATATATATATTCCTACGAGAGTTAGTCAAAAGAAACTACCAACATTTATAGATATACTACAACAAAAATACCTTTTTACAACATCAAAAAAACGTTATAATTAGAGTTTTTCAACATTTTTGCAAACATAGTATTAAGCGAAGTTGTCAAAGAGTTGACACCTTTCACAATGTTTTATAGATGCTGCAAAAATCATTGTAACAAAATCGACTGCAACAATTTTTAGATGTTGTGATAGAGTCAATTACAACAATTTTTAGATGTTGTAATTGAATTAACCACAACAATTTCTAGATATGGCGAGATATGCTGGCAATTTCAATTATTATAGAATCACAATTCCAAAAATTCAAATATACTAAATTCATCGATTCAAATATGTAGATTCATTGATTCAAACAATAATACTTTTCTAAACTCTTGCCATTCAAAATAAATCAACATTATTCCATCCCAAAGTAATACATCATAAAATACTACACAGATAAACTTACATTGTTTGAACCCACTTCAACACGTCAGCAATTCTTTATTTTCATTCGGCCAACTAATCAAGTCCCACATGCTTTAGCCCAGCCACTACTTATTGGAATAGTGAACCCACAGTAGGACAAGCCTTCCCATTGCAAAACCCAATACAACCAAGTTACTCACCCCTCAGGCCCATAACAACACACACCTCATCTGTACCTATTCTCACATTCCCATTAACTTTGAAAGCATAACTCCACCACAAGCTGCTACAATTTATTTACCAAGTGCCACTCGCCACAAGGTACGCCCATCAAGAAGGATCGCCAATCGTATGTTGAGTTGCTTCAGCTACCTTCATCAACAGCCCCAAAGTGCCAGAGAGATCGGTCAACCAAACAAGCAACAACCGAATTTAACCCTTTGCTTTTACTTTTAAGAAGATTCAAATGAGGGCATTATATCTCCTGTCCCCATCAACCCTTATCTTCAAGAAGTAAGCTATAGTTTGATATTTGGAACCTTGGCATAAACAAGCATTGTTTGAGTAATCACAACAAATTCATCTTCAAGTAGTTCGGTACGAAATCAGTAAAAACCACTAGTTAATGCATGCTTACATATAGAACTATAGAAAAGTATGGCATAGCTGCAAGTGGAGGATAATAAATAACTAGCACCGTGCGCAAACCATTGACAAAGAACAAGATATGATACTACATTACATGTACTCAGATGATCTTATCATGAGAATACACACAGTAAAGATACCGCGGCATGAAATTTGCAGTGATCAAGGTTTTTGTAGAATTGAGTAATCATTATATGTAAGTTTTATGTTTCCATTATCCATCAAAGAATGTAAAAGCACACAAGTCTAGACTTCTAAACTACAATTTCTATAATCAAATAATATAGAAAAAAAAGGATGATAATAGTTTATCAAACCCAAATCGATCAGCCCATAAATTACCTTCATCAAAAATCGTTCAACCCATCAAACATAAATCTTTCAATACCAATCGTTCCACCTAAACTGCCTTCATCAAACACAAATCACTAAAACTCACCTTTCAACCCATAAATACAAACCAGGGCCCTTGAAAAGGCTCTAGAATTTGTGCTTGACCTTGCAATAGCCCACCACTGTCGACGTCGATGGAGTCGGTGCGGAAGTTCTCCGCCCAACCGTGGCAGGTGGAGGTGCCGTGGAGGGAGCTGGAGGTGTGATCGGGGAGGGAGATGCGTCTGGAAAAGGAGGTAGGAGAGGAGTGGAAGGCATGGTAGGTGGACTGAATAAGGTCTCCGTAGATTTGAGCCTGCGGAGCAGATCTGAGAGTGGAAGGCGTGGTAGGCATAGATCTGAGCCCGCGGTGGTTTTTAAGAAGGAATTGTTGGAACATATGTGGAGGTGTGGAGTAAGATCTGACCTAATTTCTTGTTTTTTTTGGAAAAAAGGTATTTTATTAACAAAATAAAATCATATACTTCTATGATATGTCTCGTTAAAACCTAGTAATCCTTCTAACTTAAGTGGGTGCCTTACTGGAAAAAAGAGTACATATCATGTGCATATATGAAACAGTATAAATGATACTGCAGACCATTACTTAAGTTATCAAATAGGTGGAGTAGATAAAATAACAATATACTCAAAACCACCCATACAGTCAACTTAGAGCAAGAAAATAAGACAGAAGCAAACAAAGTGCAAATATACGTGTAACTATTGGAATACACAAAACAGGAGACACAGAGAAAACAAAAATCTTCACAGTGCTATGGCAGGAGAAGAGCTCAACACTTAACTTTTATTGATACGCTCAAGTCTTCAATGGCGCTGAAGGCATGTAGCTCGAAACATGGCGAATTCCTGGTGACTTTTGTTTTTTCGACTTTTTGTTCTTATCTTTCAATTGACTAACCAGATTTATCCATTTAGGATTATCTATGACATAAGTTGTAGCAATAGCTTTAAATTCAAAAGGTTATTCTTCTGGTCTAACTTTCCTGATGGGTGTTGTTTTGGAAGACCGTTGTATATCCGAGCTTTGGTCAGTAGATACATCACAAGGAGTAGTCGAAGCATCAGGCAGAACGACAGAGGGTTTTGAGTCTCCGGTATTATTATTAGTAGAAATTTGAGTGGTCGTGCCCATGACATGGAAGAAGTATCCTGAAGTGGGTTTGAAAAATTGGGTAAATTCACCAGTTGGACTCCATTTAATGTGTCCTTTGAATTAGTGACTATATCACAGTTTGAGAAGACAGAATTACAAACTGTTTTACTCTACTCTATATTATCTGAATCAAGATTCATATCAGTGTCATTCGGAAGGACTGTCGTGTTTGTACCAATCCAATTGGTATCAACATTCATATCATTAGGATTGTTCAACTTATCAGAAAAATTCATTAGGTCTCCAAGTCTTAGTGAATTGACAATGTGTATCCACATGGCCAAAACTATGACAATTAGCACACAAGTTTGGCTTCCACTCAAACATTACTTCTTGCCATATAAGTTCATCATTCTCCAGTAAGATAGGAATTTTAGAAGGAAACTTACAGGAATTATCAATCTCAATTAAAACTCTAGCATAAGCAATTTTAATAATACCTTCTGTTAATTTGTCCAATTTGATTGGGGATCCTAGGACCGATGCGATACGACTAATCCCTTCCTCATCCAGAAGTCAAGAGGAAGGTTAGGTAATCGAACCCTGACCAAAATTAAATTTAGGAGATCTTTATTAAGTAGCATACTGGGCGACCGTTGTTTCATCATTATCAAATTCTTGTTGTAAAAATAGGGGCCCCCTTTTAAGATTCTATCACGGTTTTTTATTCTGAAATTTGATAAAATAAAATCTGTTTTCCTTGGAGAAAATAGAAAATTCTTCTTCAGGTTTCCATACTCTAGTGATACAGTCTCTAAAATATGCATAATATGGTTTAGGATCAACAACATAAATTGCCATTGCATTATCCCATTTTTTTTCTAGCAACCTGAACTACGTCATGGGGTATCTTGGCACGTTTCATCGAATTAAATTCACGTGGCTAGAAAAACTTTAGCGGGACGGAGAAAGGAACATTATTTCCTTTGAAGACTTCATTCCACGCTTTGTTAGAAGAGGCGGAGGAACTCCATTTGTTTGTAGCCAAATTGTTTTCTGTTTGTATTGGGGGATTAACATATCTAGGGCAACGAACTGTCTACGTTTGATTATGCTGTTGTGAAGATTCACGACTGATGGTCTCTGAAACACGTGAAGCAGGTTTAGGTTTGAAAGATGGACTGACAAAAGGGGGCTGCCTCTTCCATTTGGTTGAATGTATGACGATGAAGCCTTCATCCACATCAGGCGGAGGAGCTGCTTTGTCCAACGTTGTGAAACCAGGGGGAGGGTCGGGGATCCTAGTGGAGGGTTTGGGTGGATTTTTAATCGGTTTGTCGGAGGCCATGTGAGGCGCAGGCGGAAAACAAATGACGATTGTTGGAGGCCACAGATGAGAGGGAAGGCGAGGCAGGACGAGTAGGCGGACTGGAACCTAGAAGAGGGACGAAGAAAACATGCAGGCGACATGAAATTTAGTCGAAGGAAGCAGCGACCGCCATTTTCAATTAGGGTGTTTCCATTACAAAGGTAAATATCTAGTTGCATATACTGAAGAAATTCTCCATAGCATAAACAAGATGCAATATTTTATGGCATCCACAAGTTAAATATATTTTAACATTTTCTAATTTTTTGAAATTTTAAATATTTTATAAAATCTTTGATTTGTTTTAAAAAAATTGGATCCTATGAATATTTTAAAAGTTAATGAATACGTACACACAAACTAAAGTTACGCGACATGAGACAGATTCATAAATAATATGTACAAACTAGTATTATATTTGTATTTCGAACTACTAGTATGTAATAAAAACTACCTTTTGTGAGCTCCTTTCGTGTCGCAAACAATCCACCCTTAAGGCTAACCAAAATGAGAGGAACAATGAACATTATAAATTTTTATTTTTGAATTCTATAAAAAATTCAAAATTTTGTTTATAAATTTAGTCTAATTATTAATTATTGATAATAATGGAAATTATCTGATAGTAATTATTAATTGAGGAAATTAGTTTAAAGAAAAAACTTTATGCTAATTTTTAAACCTAGGACGGAACTTTTAAGATTTAGGCCCAAGAACAGTAGCGCGTTTTATTCAACCAGCTTCATCTGTTTCCTCCATCGTCTAAAGCCTGCCATAACCGCCACCATCTTAGCCCTAATCTGTCGTAGCTGCCGCCACCCAAGCCGCCGTCATCCAAGCCGCCACCATCGTCAAAACTCCCGCCATCAATTCCAAAATTAAAAAAAAACTAATTCGACACTCCAATCCAAACGTAAATTAGAAATTTCATGAAAAATTGAAGTCGAGTGCCACTAAATCTAGAGGTAAGAAACAAATGGAGAAGCAGAACACAGAAAAAGAAGAAAGTCAAAAAGTTTTAATCATAAGTTGAATGATATTTAGATACAGCGTTTCTACATTTGAAACACAATAGACTGTTTAATATGCTAAATGATAGACTAATATATCATTTGTACTTTGAAAAATAGTATCATTATCTGTCTATGAAAAATGATATTTGGATATAGCGTAAGCATATTTCAATTGAAAAAGGAGGAAAAATATATGCAAAATGAACTTGAATTTAGCATAAGTATATTTAAAGTGAAGTAGTAGGAATAGAATATACAAAATGAAATAAATATTCCTAAGAAGAACTACGAAATGCAAAATGATAATTGCATAAAGCATATGTATTTTTAATGTAATATTTTAATCACAAAGTTCACCACTATGTTTATGATATGCAAAATGATAGTTTAGTGTAGCATTTGAGCTATGAAGTCCACTATCATGTTTAAAATATGCAAAATGATAGTTTGATATAGCATTTTAGTTGTGATGCTCAATACCAAAGTTACAATATGCAAAACGAGATTTAATGTATCATTTTAATTACAAAGTCCATTGGCATGTTTTAGTTATATAAAATGATAGTTTAACATACTATTTCAGTTAATGAAGTCCAATATCATGTTTACAATATACAAAATGGTAGTTTAATGTAGCATTTCAATTATAAAGTCCACAAGTATGCTTAGGATATCCAAAATGATAGTTTAATGTAGCATTATAGTTATGAAGTTCACTATCATGTGTACATATGAATGCAAAAGATAACCAGGTACCAGACCATATCGGGTACTTGTGGATGTAAAAGCCAACTGAATGCCAACTGTAATCGAGTGTATATGGAATCGATCTATACCCAGGATATATTGTTTAACCGAGCGTACCATCGAATGCAAAAGCAAACCAAATGCCAAGTCTAGTCGGGTATGTATGGATGCAAAAGCTAACCGGATGCTAAGTCTAATCGGGTATGTACAGATGTAAGAGCTAATCGGATGCCAAGCCTAATCGGATACGTATTGTTTCAAAGGATAACCAAATGCCAAGCCTAAGTGATACATATTGATTCAAAGGCTAACCAAATGTCAATCCTAATTGGATACATATGAAACTAATTTATACCCGAGATATATTGTTTAATCGAGCATACATATGGATGCAAAAGCTAACCGGATGCCAAGCTTAATCGGGTGTATATGGTAACGATCTATACCCGAATTTTTTTTAATCGAGCGTATCATCGAATGTTAAACCTAACCGGATGCCAAGCCTCATCGGGTACGTATGGATGTAAAAGCTAACCGAGTGCCAAGCCTAATCGGGTACGTATGGATGTAAAAGCTAACTAGATGCCAAGCCTAATCGGGTATGTATGAAACCAGTCTATACTCGAGATATATTGTTTAACTAAGTGTACCATCGAGTGCAAAAGTTAATCGAATGTCTAGCCTAATCAAGTACATATGGAACCAAGGCTAACAGGATGTCAATCCTAATCGGGTATGCATGGATGCAAAAGTGAGCCAGGTGCCAAACCTAATCGAGTACGTATGGATGCAAAAGCTAACCGGATGTCAATCCTAATCGGATACATATGAAATCAATCTATCATTTTTATTTTTAAATTAGTGCATTATAATGTATCGAATTGAATGGAATGTGCCAAATGATAGTTAAAAATATCATTGTATTTTTAAAGTGCATCACAATATATTGAATGTGCTGAATGAAAAGTAAAAATATCATTTCTATTTTTAGAGTGCATTAGAACGTATTGAATGTGGCGAATGGTAATTAAAATAGTTTAATATGGCATTTTAGTAATGAAGTTCATTATCATGTTTAAAATATTCAAAATGATATTTTAATATAGCATTTTAATTACCAAGTCCATTATCATGTTTATAATATACTAATCTATAGTTTAATGTAACAATTTAGTTATGAAGTTCACTATCATGTTTATGATATTAAAAAATAGTTTAGTGTAGCATTTTAGTTTCAAAGTCCACGAGTATGTTTATTTAAAATGATAGTTTAATATAGCATTTCAGTTATGAAGTACACTAGCATTTTATTTGTGATATATGTAAAACTCAAAACAAAGCAACTCAATAACAAGTAAACAAACAACTGATGCATTATGTTTTATGCATATTTTATCATCTTCCGATACATATAAAGAATTTTATCAAATCAAAATCACATCTTTTGTGCATTTTTGAAAAAAAACTTACTTCAGCTCCTTGAAAATTAGGAACATTCAATCATGCTATTAGAAATGCATAAACTATAACAACAACAATAGAGAATATAACATTCAGTTATGCATTGTACACATAGAATTAGAATGATAAGTTTATATAGTATTTTTTTCTTAGTTCATTTCAACACATTTAATCGCCATCGTTACCTTTGGCACTACCAGCAATCTTAACCTCCACTCCATCGCTGCTCATCTGAAATCGTCCATAAAAGTCATGGCTCAAGTCACCACAGACTTTCAAAGTAGTCGCCACCACCTACTGTCCATCGCCTTGGGTTGACGAACGAGCTCCGCCTTCGCCTGAATGAGCTCCGCCTTCGCCTGCGATTGCACCGCCATCGCTTGTTCTTGTGATGCAGCGTCGTCTATTCTTGTGATGTCGCCACTTGTACTAGTGATTTGAGAACGAGATATGAGAACAGTCTATTTTTTTGTGAAGAATTATCTTCAGGCGAAAGAATAAAACTTGCGTCCTTAAAACATAAATATAATTTCCGCGTCGTTCATTCCAAAAAGAATGCTAAGTTTTTCCTTCAGTCGGTTTTCCTGTTATTAATTATTACATCTTATTTATTAATCATCAATTATTACTTATTACTTCTTTATTATAATTAAATATTAATTATTATATGTATTATTAATTAATAATTATAAACTATTAAATATATTACTAAATAGTAAACTAATTATTATTATTGATTACTAAATAATAAATATTAATTATTAGACACTAAAATACAACGTGTTATTCAATATTAATTATTAAAATAGTAAATTAATTGAACGTTAATTGTTAAAAGTTAATTATTAATTATTTAATAGTAATCATTAAATATTAACTATGTAATAGTTTTATTTTAATATTAATCATTGATTATTTAATATTAATTATTGATTATTAATTATTAAATGTAATTAATAAATATTACGTTTAATATTTATTATTATTAATAATTAACTATAATAAATTATTAAATATAAAATATAATCATTGATTATATGTAACGCTTACTAAAACAATCTTTTTTGTAGTAAAATAATAATTAAAATTTTACGGAAAAGTTGCAAACAACAATTAGTTTTACAATTTTTTGCAATAGAAGTTGATAAAAGGGTTTAATTACAACATTTGCAAAAAAAGGTTGCAAAAAATAAGGTATTTACAACTTTTGCTACAAAAATATGGTAGAAAATAAGTTTTTTACAAACGTTTACAAAAAAATGTTGTAAAAAATAAGGTATTCATAGCATTCAATACAAAGACATTGTAGAAAATAAGTTTTTTACAACCTTCTAAAAAATAAGGATTTTTTTACAACGTTTTCGTCAAGTATGTTGTAAAAAGTGTTTTTCTACAACGATTTAGAAATAAATGTTGTAAAAAAACGTTGTGATAGGCTGTTTTTGTTGTAGTAATAGAAAACAGTTTTCAATACAAAGTATTCTTGCTAGTGTTAATTTTTAATTTAACATTCAGTTCTCTATTGTCTGGTTTGAATGGCTCTACCCATGATAGTAGACTGTTAAATTATGTAATTAAAGTTGTTTTGCCATACCTACCATCGGGCAAGTATTACCTTGTAGATTTAGATTACAAGCTTAGAAATTGATATATACTACCCAATCGTAATGAATGCCGCAACCTTCAAGAATTTCACCAAATCATAATATTCTAAAATCACATGACGAAATTTACCTTGTTTTGTGCATGGCCGTGGGAAAGACTTCTGCAGTTTGGAAAGACTTTAGTATTTTACAAGACATTCTGAGTATAATTTCCCCAAACATACACATTTTTTCATTGCAACTTGAGCTATTCATAATTTTATAAGAAAATACATTGGTATATATCCTAATTATGAAAACATTATTAATGTCGAAGTTCCACCGGGTTGTTTGGAAAATTAACATGAACAGCATCAGCACAACAATCGTAGTGCAAGTTCATCAAATACAATATAGATTGTTGTAATACGCCATCGGACCGAAGAAGCTTTTGTTGCTGTAGGACAACGTTAATGTATTAAAATATTAGAGTTCTTTATCATTACTTTGAACTTGTGCTTGAATTTGTAGTAGGTTTTTGAATTTGTATTTGTATTTCAGTATGAATTCTAAGTTGAAATTTATTTATTTGTTGATTATTTATTGATTAATAACTAATAACTACTACAAATAAAAAATAGAAAATGAACATTACAAAATTACAAATATGTAATGACCCGCCTCTAGTAACACCTAGAATTCATGCTCTCAAGCAACGAGATTCCCCAATAGTGTCATGGAAAATGTTCTGTTAAATATAAAATATGTAAATATTAACAAATATCATAGAACATATCTGTCGCTACACATTTAATTCTCATGGTGGAAGGATATAAAATATAATATTAATACAAACATATAGACGACTTAATGTGTATCATATAAAAAAGCATAAAATCCAACATCATAATACAATAGTGGATTATACATCAAATCCCATAAGAACATATTGTTAATACCCTAGGTATTGATTTTGATGACAACAACCATATAAATATTACTACTAACGTATCTTCGGGTTATGCAGTCATATCAGATATATTATGGAGACATTTACAGAGATAAACAAGAATACAATGGAAGCAAATGAATTATAGAAGAAGGTTGACCAGAGAAATTGAAGAACAACACCCAATTAGAGAAGAATGCTGAAGCATAAAGGTGTTTGAAGTGATGAGGAGTTGGTTGAACCTTAGAATACCTTGTTAAAGATCTTATGGCAATTATACTTGAAGATCATCAACCATTGACCTAAACCGAATCACAAAAATCCACAAATATAAGGTAATTTGAAATGTTGAAAATTTGCAACACTTATTAGTGTTGCTGTTCATTTTGCAACACACCCATGTCGACATGGGGTACTTGGGCATGTCGACATACTGGCAGTTTTCTGAATTTCAAATTTTAAATGAAGAGACATTTCCCTCCACCTCTTCACCAAAAGACACATCTCTTCAACCACTATATAAAGGCCTCTGAAAACGAATTTTAGCATAAAGAATTCTCATTTTCTCTTACTCCTTCTCCAAACATTTGCAAAAGAAATCCATTGCATACTCTTCAAATCTCCTTGCAAATTGATACTATTTCACTCCAATTCTTCACTAATTTGCAAGCCACACAATATCAGAGAGTTGTACTTTAATTCACATCATTCTCTCTCTGATTTCATCCTATTCCTCAAAGAATTCAAAGATATATTGCCATTGGAGGTCTGTAGGATCATTATACCGAATCTGCAAGAATCTGTATTGAAGATACAACCACTTGCCATAGTTTGTTGTTGGTGATAAGGAGAAAGTGTTCTTGTAGCTTGTAAAATCAAGAGGGTGTGTCTTGTAGCCCGTGAAACCAAGATTGTAAAGGTGTTCTAGCCACCCGTAGAAAGCAAGCGATTATAGTGGAATTCTGCACGATAGAGTGCAGGACTGGATGTAGGATTGGTTAATCCGAACCAGTATAAAAATCCGGGTGTTATTTACATTACTGCATTTTACTTTATTACTTATTCTCTGATTACTTCTTTGTGTTTGCAATTTGAGTAAATACAGTTTTATATTCATAAGTAAGTAGTTAATGTACAATTCACCACTTCTAGTGTCTGAATAGCCTTAAGATCCAACATTGTGTTATAGCCACCCCAGTTTTCTAACAAGTGGTATCAGAGCCTTGGTTTTCAAAAATTCATAACTTGGTTTTTGAAATGTATAAATGGCTAATGACACTAGTAACACATTTTTTAACACTTTTGTAGAAGGGCAATCTACCACTAGACCCCCTCTATTTGATGGTAGTAATTATGCATATTGGGCTTGTAGGATGAAATGTTATTTGCAGTCTAATTGTTTGGATATTTGGAACATTACCCAAATAGAGTGTATAGAGCCTCAAACTGAATATTCAAAGTGGACACTAGACCAAAAAACACAAGCACTTAATAACTCTAAGGCCATTAACATTTTATTTTGCTCCTTAAATAGGAATGAATTTAATCGAGTGTCTATTTGTAATTCTGCATATTAAAGTTGGAAAACACTGCAAGTCACACATGAAGGCACCAATTAAGTAAAACAAACGAATATATCTATGCTATCTAACCACTTTCAACTCTTTCAAATGAAACCAAATGTGTCTATTTTTGATACGTATTCTAGAATTCAAGATATAGTACATGCTTTAATATCATTAGGAAAGAAAATTATTGAAGAAGACCAAGTCAGAAAGATCTTGAATTCACTTCCTAGTGAATGGGATCAGAAGACTTTGGCAATTGAAGAAGCCAATGGTATTAGTATTATGAAAATAGAAGATTTAATTGGTAACCTAATGTCTTATGAAGTAAAGTTGCGGATTAGAAAATAGAATCAGGCAAACGAGAAGAAATCACTAGCACTCAATGCTATGATCGACAAAGATGAACCAGATGATGATGTTGTTGATGATGATATCGATTTTTATGTCCAAGAAGTTCAAGAAATTCTTGAAGTATTGGATAACAAACAAACTTCGAAAACTAACAACAATAATTCTACAAATGGAAATGTTTTTAAGTGTTTCGAATGTGATAAACCGGGTCATATGAAAAGAGACCGTCCCAAACTGAAGAAATCAAAGTCAAACACTTTCAATAAGGAGAGGAAACAAGCACTTAATTCAAAATGGGATGATTCAGATACATCATCAAGTGATAGTGATTCAGAAACAGAAAACGCCAACATGTGCTTCATGGCAAAGGATGACCAGGTATGGAATTTTAATAAAGAAATTACTAATGTTTTGAATGATGTGAATCAGGGATATAAAATACTTAGGAAAGAGTACAACAATAGTTTGGCAAAGATAGATAGGTTAAAAATATTTTATGAAAGGTTAACTAAAGAAAAACAATGTCTAAAAGATGAAATTGAAAGATTTAATGGGTATAATGATGAAAAGGATTTGACACTTGGAAGTTTTGAAAAACTAAAAAGTGAAAATGAATCCTTCAAATCATAAAATCTTTCAATGAAGTCACAGATCACAGATCTGAATGACAAAATAACATCTCTAGACAATGTTATTCTTAACCGTAATAAGGATTTTGACAAAATGAAAACTGATGTTGATAAATTTAACAAAGGGAAGGATGATCTAGAAAAATTATTATCAACATCTAAACACACTAGGAATAAACATGGACTTGGATACACCCCTAAGGCTAAATTAAAGAAAAATAGTATTCAAAATACTAAGTTTGTTAAGGCTACCAAGTTCAAACCAAACCTAGGAAATTAAAGTTAGAACCTCTAAATAGATTCATTAATTTATGGGTTCCAAAAAGGGTGGATGATATTGAAAAAGAAAAATATTTCGATAATTTTATTAATAAGGTTCATTCATCTAATGATTATATTTTGAAAGGACATTCAAACTCTTTATGGGTTTGGCGTCCCAAAACCTAACCCCATGGATCCAGAATAAAAAGGGTACCAGTGTGCAAATTTTATAATTTTTCGTGTACCAAACAATGTATATCAGATGGCAGATGCTCAAAGCATATGACAATAAATCTATTGTACATTGGATAAATACGAAAAGGATTTGTTATTGGCATAAGCAAAGTCGGTAACTCTAATACTCATCTTATTATTTGATAAGTTTATTTCATGTTTTGAATTGATTTGGTTTCCCCTCAAGTGTTTTATTTATAAGCATTTATCTCTATATACAAACTCTACATATTGTCTAGCAGTGATTTAAGTGACTCTTTTTCGCCCTTTTTGTTGATGACAAAGGGGGAGAAAAGTTATAAATATACTAGGCAGACTGATAGGGGGAGTGCATAGAGTTAGGGGGAGTCAAATATAAAAGTATTATATTTTATCTCTCAAATATTTATATGGTTGTCATCATCAAAAAGGGGGAGATTGTTAATACCCTAGGTATTGATTTTGATGACAACAACCATATAAATATTACTACTAACGTATCTTCGAGTTATGCAATCATATCAGATATATTATGGAGACATTTACAGAGATAAACAAGAATACAGTGGAAGCAAACGAATTATAGAAGAAGGTTGATTAGACAATTGAAGAACAAAACCCAATTAGAGGAGAATGCTGAAGCATATTTGAAGTGATGAGGAGTTGGTTGAACCGTAGAATATCTTGTTAAAGATCTCATGGCAATTATACTTGAAGATCATCAACCATTGACCTCAACTGAATCACAAAAATCCACAAATATAAGGTAATTTGAAATGCTAAAAATTTGCAACACTTATTAGTGTTGCTGTTCATTTTGCAACACACCCATGTCGACATGGGGTGCTTGGGCATGCCGACATACTAGCAGTTTTCAGAATTTCAAATTTTAAATGAAGAGAGATTTCCTTCCACCTCTTTATCAAAAGACACATCTCTTCAACCACTATATAAAGGCCTCTGAAAACGAATTTTAACATCAAGAATTCTCATTTTCTCTTACTTCTTCTTCTCCAAACATTTGCTAAAGAAATCCATTGCACACTCTTCAAATCTCCTTGCAAATCGATACTACTTCACTCCAATTCTTCACTAATTTGCAAGCCACACAATATCAGAGAGTTGCACTTTAATTCACATCATTCTCTATCTGATTTCATCCTATTCCTCAAAGAATTCAAAGATATATTGCCATTGGAGGTCTATAGGATCATTGTACCGAATCTGTAAGAATCTGTATTGAAGATACAACCACTTGCCACAGTTTGTTGTTGGTGATAAGGAGAAGGTGTTCTTGTAGCCTGTAAAATCAAGAGGGTGTGTCTTGTAGCTCGTGAAATCAAGATTATAAAGGTGTTCTTGCCACCCGTGGAAAGCAAGCGATTATGGTGGAATTCTGCACGATAGAGTGCAGGACTGGATGTAGGATTGGTTAATCCGAACCAGTATAAAAATACGGGTGTTATTTACATTACTGCATTTTACTTTATTACTTATTTTCTGATTACTTCTTTGTGCTTGCAATATGAGTAAATACAGTTTTATATTCATAAGTAAGTAGTTAATATACAATTCATCACTTCTAGTGTCTGAATAGCCTTAAGATCCAACATTGTGTTATAGCCACCCTAGTTTTCTAACACATATGTCTCAAAATAATACATATGTCTACGTGTCAATACACCGAAAACTGGATAGACATAATCGTAGTAGTGATATAGCTATGGCCCTATAAATCGCCTCCACCTAATAAAGATCCCAATCTCAATGTCAATTTACTCAAAAAATAAATAATAAAGAAACAACAAGAGAGGGTCAAACAAAAAGTCCGATAAATATGAACTATCACTAGTCGACCGGATTATTAATATGTTAATATTTCATGAGTAATACCAAGTGGTAATGCCCAAGTTATAGATCCATACTACACCTGCATCTTCACCTATATCCAACAGGTTAGCATATTTCTACTATCATGCTATACTATATGATAAAACTATCGTATACAAAAGAACAAGACACCAATCATGACTTAACCATTACACACTAGGCTACTGGGCCATGGGTCTCCCTACATAGCCAAAATGCTCACCAAGTGTAGCCACTTATATAAGATCAATACTTATGGTGCAACCAATGCACCATCCACCACCAAAGAATCGCACCGAATCTGAACCGATATATATAAGTGCCTAGCCGCTACCATTTGTTTGTCATGAGAACTAATGACTAGTACATCCAAGATCACGAACCTTGCTACAATATAGCCCGAGGTCATAGCTCTAGTACCGAGATAAAACGCCTCCTTTCCTCGTATTTTCGCCGCTTGAAGGCGCACAAACAAAAACAATAACCGCTCATGCTACAAACATCCTATAACTATCAAATTTCAAAGCTAAGGCTAAGCGAATAGACTTACTCCGTATATAAAAAATCATAAGGAATCTTATATTGCAACACTCTAGTCATTATGTCTTAAACCCACCGGATGGCCGTATAATTTTACCATACAAGTTCAAAGTATTACCAATCATCAACTATGACCTCAACATCATTTTACTTATCTAATTCACTCTCCTAGTCTATCTTGAAATGTATGATTTTAGAATACGAGTTGGAGTGGGTCCCACATTGGCCCAAAAATAAATTTACTTGAAAGTCTATCAAGACGGTTTGTCCCCTTTGAAACTTATAAACATAGGTACAAACACGTCCCAATTCGAGTTCATGTGTGAAATTTATCGCATTTTGAAGTATCAACTGAAATGAGAATCAAATAATGGAAATATCATTGCATACGTCTTAAATGGGAATTCAGATGTTTAAATTAAACTTCAAATATCTAAATTTAAATTTTGATGTTTGAATCCCCCAAATTTACGTAGGAATGTTTAGGGAAAATTTTCCTAAAATTTCAGCATTAGAAAAGCTGATGCATGCGAACCGTGGACTTCAAATGTTCATAACTTTTCATCCATGCTCCAAATGACTCGTCGTTTCTTATGGTGCGATCATTGCAGCTTCCTCTTTGGCCATGAGACTTCATGTCCTTATGGTGCGATTTTGAACTAGACTTATCTCTAGATTAAACTTAACAACATTTCTCTGATATCGCTTGTATGATCGAACAATAAACCATAGAGGAAGGGGGGTGAATATGACATGTAAAAATATTTGACAAAACCACTGATTAGATATGAAATTTAGTAAAAAATATAGATGTGACGTCTAATGCCTACCGCTGTCTCCAAAGTAAAATCTAGAGTTAAATGTTCACACATTTACAATTGATAAATTTGCAAACCATGATGGATATTCTAATTCTATGACTAATTACCCTATTTCGCCTCAATCTAAAGACAAAAATTCCTTGACTACAGCACGTAGTTTCACATAAAAATTCTGGGGTTAAAGCAGAAATAAATAAATAAGAACGAAATAAATAATAAAAAAACCTTTGTGAAATAAAATCCCCCCCCCCTCACGTGATGTCTCTGTACACATGGCTTCAAAAAAGATTAACCTGTCCCTTCACTTCAACAAAAAGGATAATTCTATCTTGGGTCCGTCTATTCTCACACCGTATTTTGCTTTTCTCACCCCGTTGTTTTGAGAGAAAATAATCCACCCTGGGGTTTACTCTTCACACCCCGTGTACTTCCAATATTACCCTTCCTCTTCTCTTAAAAGATGTTTTGGGCATGGGGTTGTGGTGAGATTGCA
Organism: Allium cepa; assembly: GCA_030765085.1. Classification (NCBI taxonomy): domain Eukaryota; kingdom Viridiplantae; phylum Streptophyta; class Magnoliopsida; order Asparagales; family Amaryllidaceae; genus Allium; species Allium cepa. The sequence goes on from CM060937.1 coordinate 590,147,956, forward strand.
GAGTCGCAATGTTGCAGAGGCGACTGGATTTCGATGTTTTGGTGTTGCATGAGTTTGGGTTTCAGGAGATTCGTGGTGAGGCAGTGGATTGAATGTCGATGAGGGAAATTAGGGTGCAAGGAGATGATGTGTGTCTTGATGGGGCACTGGTTCGGTGGTGTGGAGATTTCCGAGGGGCTGGCAGTAGCTCAGTGGTATTTGATTTGATGTTGCTTGGCCGAATCATGGTGAACGGTGGTTGTTTTGGTTGTGCTTAGTGAAGTACTGGCAGCAGATTGGAGGAGATGTGTGAAGGTGAATGATGATGTACAAGTGGTAGGAGGAAATCGTTTGTCTTGTGGATGATAGAAGTTGTCGAGTAGCAGAGGTTGTGATTGTTTCTGGTGGTACTGGCCACGGTCGATGATATGGCTGTTGTATCTGGAATAGGGCAGTTTATTGGCTTGTCGATATATGGTGGTGTAGGTTGCAGAAATGTGGAGTGGTATGAGAGAGAGGGTGGTGATGAATATGAGTATGGTGAAGTGGTGATGTTCAAGTCTGTCAATGGAGTTTGAAGGGAATGGCATGCAGGTGATTGGGTGGGTGGTATGTTGAGATGTTCAGAGGATGATTGATTGTAGTGTTGATGTCAGTGTGTTGAAGTCAGATGGTTTGTGTGCAGGCAGATGTGAGGATGGTGAAGGAGGTAGAAATGTGATTAACAGTGGCTAGTGTAGTGAACCGTAATGGAGAAGATGGTCAGAAAATGGTGAAAGTAAGTATGGATTGACTTGTGTATAGGGAATGGTAATAGAGAAAGTAGGTAGAAATGTGATTAAACAACCTCATTCACGTGGTTCTTGCTATGCTGTGTTGTTTGCATTTTTTTTTCCTTCGTTGAGATATCCATTTAACTATTAAAGGGTATAATTGGAATAAATTGTTTAAAGTTTTAACCGGGGTGTGAAGAGAAAATACTGGGGGGTTAATAGATGGACCCTTCTATCTTTTAAATAATTTCTTTCAAGCTCAAATCTCATCTAAAAAAAGAAAAAATCCAAGCTTTCCAGATAATTTCAGCGCGATAATTCTATCGTAGTCATATAGAGATGCTCGTGACGTCGCATTTGAAGACGTAGCTGTGCTTAGTGCTTCGTCAAACGCCCAAAAATTCTTGGACCTGAAGCTTGGCTACTACTTAGATCTTAATTTTGATGCTGACAAGATGTCACGTCGTCGTTCATTGTTTTGGATCTAAAGTTGATGCTCCGATGGAGTTTTACTCGGCGAATGGTCCTGATCGGATATCTTCTTTTGTAGAACCGACGATGAATGTTCTATTGTGTGGCCTACTTGAGGTAAGGCACACTGTGTCTAATCTGAATTGAACTGTCTTGCTGACTTGAGATCGTCGATTCTCTTGTCTATGTTTTGAAGTTGCTGGCAAGAAGATGCTATTCGAACAGTTGTGCATATACGAAAACGTGTTACCTTGATTGCTGCTTCTTGATGAAGTTGTGAATCTGGAAATGCACTTGGATGTGCTCATTGATTGTTGATGAGGGTGCGTCTAGAACTTTGTATCGTGTAGGCAGTGTCAGTCCAAAGAATTTATTGACCAATCCACACTTGAATTTTGTTGCTCACTGCTACATAAAATTTCAATATTTTTTTTTGAATATTAAGTATAAGATAACATACAAGATTATAACATACAAAATGTTCACTTTCCATTCAAAATACACTACATGAGGAAGGTTATAACATTCAATTCAAAAAATAAATAAATAAAACATCAGCTTTTCATACAAAATAATGACCAACTTTCTTCAAAAAGTTCAAAGAAAAATGCTTCTTCTTGCATTTTTTTGTTGTAAATTCTTCGATCAAATTGTCATAATTAAGCTTCTTTAAAATTCACTTTCTGTTGAAATCATTGCTAGCCCATTCAGTCGTTCCTGTGACATGCTAGTTCGAAGATGGTTTTTAATCAATTTCAATTTAGAAAAACTTCTCTCCGCGGAAGCAATTGTAGCCGGAATAGTTAACAAAATTCGATAAGCAAACTATGGACATTGAAAACCACCTTCTTCTACAAGAACTTATGAAGTGAAGAATTTCGATCAATTTAACTATTTCTTTAGGTAACATAGTTTGCAAAGCTTTTAAATCTTGAAATAAATCTTTTCCATATATATATCATATTGTTCATTGTATTTTAAGTAACTTTCTGAATGAATACAATGTTCCGTTAACTCTTCTTTACCAAGATTCATAAACTTTGCTTTCAACAAAAATCCAAAGATACTATCATAAAGTTCAATTTGTTTAAATCGATCTTTGAATGATGTAAGAGCTTGATCTATGATATGAATGAAATAAGTATAGCTCTTACACTTTCAACATGACTTTCCCATTGAGTAGCGGATAATGATTTTGGTGTTAAACCTTTCACATATTTTTTAAGAACATCACACTGATGGGTAGATCCTGAAAATAATGTATAGATCTCTTGTACAAATGCAAAAAAGCTTCTCGTTTTAACACAAGATTTAGCCATATCATATAAAGCATGATTTAAACTATGACAACCACATGGTATATAAAATGCTCGAGGATTTATATCAAGAAGTCTTTTTTGTACACCTTTATGCTTACCTTTCATATTGGATCCATTGTCATACCTTGACCTCTTATGTCATCGATGTTAAGTTTAAGCTCATGCAAAACATTTTCAAGTTGTTTGAAAAGGCCAAACCCCGATGTATCATTAACTACTATAAATCCAAGAAAAAATTCTTCTACCTTCACTGCATTAATATCTTCAATATCCACACATCTTATAATAATCGACATTTGTTCTTCATGACTTAATCCGGTGTGCAATTAAGAATAACCGAAAAATAAGATCTTGGTTATTATTTTGACTTTGATCACATTCGATAATAGAAGTATTATCTTATTTTGAATCTTATGACTAAGATAATGATGTTGAATTTCTTTATCTACCACGCGATGAAGACGATCTTGCATAATAAGATCAAATTTTGCAAGTTTGCAAGAAACTCAATAAACTGGCAGAAAGTCCATTATTTTTTTCATATATCTTCTCATTGCTTCCACGAAATGGCAAACTATTTCTACAAAGTGTTTTCACAACTTCGATTATCCGAACTAATATCATCTTCCAACGATGATAAAACTTTCTCCATCTTAATTTGAGCTTCCATTTTTTATCAACCGTTGCTTTCAAGTTTAGTCCCTTTTGCAAATCAACCCACTTCACAACATTTTCACAATGTTCCGGATTAGTTTCACGCTCTCTAAGTTTATGTGGACGGTTTTGCCAATCATAAATTCTATCTTTCGACAATTTGCTTGCCACTAATTTATTTTTAAATAGTTTGCAACAAAAACAAAATATTTTGTTCAATGTATTAGAATATATAAGCCACTTTCTTCATGTTCCTCATCATTTGGAAAACGACGAATATGATGCTTAGACGAAAAACTTCTAATTTTCCCAAACTTTATGACGCTTGGAAATTTGTCATTTTTTTTAAGGATTTTGATTGGGCCTCTTTGAACTATCATTATTCTTTTAGCATCATTAATAGGTCCCCATAAACCCGGATCATGATCTATATCAACATCTTTGTTCAAATCAAGCATGCTTTCTTCGTTCACATGTTTTTCATGATTATCATTGTTTGTTTTTTCATCAACAATTTCATTCACATAAACATCTTCACTGATATGAATTTCACGATCTTTATATGTTTCTATAAAATCGTCAACATTTTCATCAATAGCTTCACTTGTTTCTCCGACTTGACTTGAAACAATTGAATGTTGTGCTTTTGCGTCGAATAGTTTAGAAATTGAACCGACTACTGATGTAGATATTGCATCTTGATGTTGTTTCAGTCTTCTATTATAAGCACTGGAGTTTTGCTTTCTATTTCTCACCCGTTCCTTATCATCTTCTTCTTTTGTCATACTATCCACTATCTAATAATATAATTAAATAAAATTTTATGTTGCTCCTTATAATCTAAAAATATATATTTAGTTTGAAAAAGTTGGTTAATCAAGTTATGTCACAAATTTACTTTTAATATAGGGAAAAACACTAAACAATTTGTTTGGCTAATTCACTGATAGCAAATCAAATTTGAATATTGGCAAGTCTCAATGTCGATGAGAATCATGAGATACAATAATGCTTTTGTAAAGGTATGTGGTAGCATAGTTTTGACATCAAACTGTAAAAATTATAATCAGTAGCTACCATAGAAAATGAAAAGAAAAGAAAGGGGATAAAACAGTACTTAATAAATCTGAAAAGAGAAGCTGTGATTCATGTTGACCATTAATGATGTGAACTTGATAATTTCTTTCATTGTAAGTGGTTCCAAATATACATTAATGAACATTATTCCTACACACTGCACTATGTAGTAGCATTAAGAAACCAATTCTAAATTCATGATTTGTAAATTTCTAATAAAAATTCCTACCTAAATCAAAACTTATGATTGTCATATTATCTACTAACAACCAATTCTAAGTTTTAAGCAACCAATTTATTTTGGAAATCAGTTTTGGCCTTTTAATTACCTCTGCAGTTGCTGCTTTGCAGGGGGAGATGAGCACTGCTGCCCTGGCTGGAGGCTGGCGTCGGCGTTTTGGAGCTTAGGAGCAGCAATCAGTGGAGCCTGGAGGCTGGCGCTGGTCGATCGCTTGTGCTTGCTTGTTTTTTTATGATAGGTAACTCTAATTTGAATGTGAGTCTCTATTCAAAGAGGAGGCAACGTGAGTTTCTGTTCAAAGAGAAAGCAGCAAAGTGAAGCAGGCCCAGTTTCTTGGGCTGCATCTATTTTTTTTTTCCGTTGTACTATTTATTTTTTTTGCCTTAAGCCTGGGGGGTTGCCCCAGCCCATGGCCTTGGTGAGCTTCTCCCCAGGCCGGCCCTGCATGTAGGGTTGATACTTAGCTGGAGTTTGGTAATGACTTATTGTTAGAGATCCTTGCCTAAAGTAGAAGAGGTGAATGAAGATACAGTCTCACATTGTCAAAAAACGAAGTAGATTTCGTGTTTATATACTTTTCTCCATCAATCTATACTGACCTTTAGGATTTTGATAATTTTATACCAGGGGTAGGATCTATATTGTCATGGTTTAACACCGCGCATGCTGTCCGTCCATCCTATTCTGGATATAGGTCCAATAAGACTGAACTGTGTTTTATTTTTACTGCATTATTATCATGCACTCCGGTGTAGTGTTTTCTATAATTAAGATCTTATATTTATAAGTAGCTTTGCTTTTACAATTTGAAATGTTTGACAAGAACTTAAATATTTGACTTAAAAATAGCAAATAAGTTGATAAGTTATAAGCAACATATACTTGTTTATGACCAATTTTCAATTTTATAACTAAGTTTAAATATAATTTTAACCTATCTATCCAGACAGCTTATTACTATCCATTCAAAACTACTTATAAGTTGTTATTCAAAACTCCTTTTAAGTAGATTTGAAATGAACGGTTGTTAAAAGAGCTCGTAATGATTAGAGATAGAAAAGCTGTTGTTGTTTTACAGTGTTGAGGTTTTTTTTTGGTTGATGGTCGGAGAAGATGAATGGTCGAAGGGGATTTTGGTGTTTGGTATGGTGTTTTGTGGTGGTCCTGGGTATGAGATAATGAATGGTCGAAGGAGAAGTTGGCTGTAAATGAATCAGAGATGGTATTGAATGAAAAACGTTGGTGATGTTTTGCTGAAGAAGTTGATAAGATAATGGTATTTGATGAAGTATGTTGATATCAAAAATAACCGCATCTTTTGAAAATGATGCAAGCACACTACTGAGATACTGAAATGTCATGAAGAAAATCTTCTTCACTTTGAACTATTCAGAGCTAATCTTTTGTTTTTGCTTGCAATAACATGAGAAATCAATGCATTTTTTTGTTTGTAATGGCATGAGATCAATACACCGTGTACTTCCATTTATAATATATTTTCAACAAATTCATATACTTGAAATCATGCACCAAATTACTACGTTTTTTTCTTTACCATTATATTATTATTTCCAAATAGGAAAGACCAATAAAATTTTGTTTTGAACCAATCAAAAGAGAACTCCAACATGAACTATGTTTGATTCAGGTAATTGAAATCAAAACATACAAGTATCCAATACTAAACTAACACATTAAATGCAACACATGTTTGTTAACATCAAACAGAAATCATCGATTGTCATATTTAAGAACCATGTGTACAAAAGCATAATCAGAAAACGTCAAGTACCTCTAGCTCAAGTGGTTATGGAGTAGCGCTTTATATAGGGTTTTTAAAGATCGTGGGTTCAAGGCATCAAAAAGAGAGTGCTCTTCTCTTGAATAGAGTATCATAGAAAGATGTGTCGATTTCCCAACGGGATTCGACACAATAAGTGAGTCATCAATAACATGGGGCATTAGGCATAAACTATCAATGACATGGTTAGCAATAAAAGAATATGAAGCAATCATATCAAGTAAAACACGACTAGTCATAAACAGAAAGCATACCTTCCACAATGATGTTTAACTCTTGTCGAGTTTTGGTGGAGCACTTGAACTAGGAGTTACTTGAATAGCATAAGCTTTGACCATTTTCCCACCCTTTGAAAGAGATGGACAATTTCTCTTGAACTATTTCGGTTGATCACAAACGAAGTATTTCTTCCCTTGGATGTCGACTTTACAATCTCTAACTAAATTCGCTTTCAAATGCCATCTATTGCACACTCCTCGCGTCTTAGCTCGGCTTTGATCACCCTAGCCTATTTCACCTTTCTCTTACCTTGGCAATGGGGTCTTGCGTCAACTTTGGTGTATTCCACTTTGGGAAATTCCCAATCATCGAATATGACCATGCCATTTCAGGAAGGCCACTACAAGCAGTGTTTATCGGGGTCTAACTAAGAGCTAGATCCCTACTAAGCCATTGGGAGGCAGGAACGGGTGGTGGATGGATAGGTATCACTCCATCTGCTACTGGTATAGGTGGGACTCCTGTTGAAGATGGAGTTCCCATTGTTATTGCCTTACCTCCAAAAACATGTTGAAAAGTATAAGTCCGGACCTTAACATCGCATGTAATGGTTGGTTCTCGGTATGCATGACTCAACACAATTATTTATAGATGGGAATTCTTAGAATTTTTTCCTAAAAGATATTATAAAGCACTAGAAACAAAAATATGCCTAAATGCTATGCGCATAAGTAAAACAAAATACAAATACACTCTCTCAACTTATCCAAATTTGTGATGATTGGGTAACCTAAGCTCTAATAACCAATGTAACGACTCATCTTCTATAACACCTAGAACATGCATACCCAAGCAACCAGATTACCTAATAGCAGATTCCGTTAAAGGTAAAATATGTAAATATTAACAAATATCATAGAGCATATCTATCACTACAAAATCAATTCTCAAAGCGGAAGTGTATAAAATATAATATCAACATAAACATGTAAACGACTAAATGAATAACTTATAAAGAGATATAAAATTCAACATCATAATACAATAGTGGATGATACATCAAATACCTTAAGAATAAATATCTTAAAATAATACATAATTCTACTTGTTGATACACCAAAACTGGATAGATATAATCATAGCAGTGATATGACCATGACCCTATGAATTTCCTCTAATTAGGCAAGATCCTCATCGCTATGTCAACCTACTCAAAGAATAGATAAAAAAGAAACAAAAAAAGAGGTTTTGACATAAAGTATGGTAACAATGAATTATCACTAATCTACATGATTATCAATATGCTAATATATCATGAAATAATACCAAATGGTAATGCCCAAGGTAACGGAACCATACGTCAACTTGCATATTCACTTGTATCTAATGAGTTAGCATTTTCTATTAATGCCATACGATAGAGCTACCATATACGAAACGAGGCACAAATCATGACTCAATTGTCACACACTAGGCTAGTAGGCCATGGTTCTCCTTGTCAGGCTGAAACCTGCCGAATACAGCCAATAATTTAAGACCAATACTTATGATGCTCCCAACGCATCGTCCACCACTTAAGAACGTTGTCGTCCCTAAATCAATACATATATGCCTAACCATTACTATTTATTTATCATGAGAACTAATAATAAGTACATCCAAGCCAGTGACACTTGCTATAACATGGATGATGTCATAGTTCTAGTGTCGAGATGGAAATTCTCCACTCTCCAGATCGGCCTTGCTCGAAGATGCACAAATGAAACAATAACTCTAATACTACAAATGGCCTATAACTATCAAATCTCATGGCCGAAGCCAAGGAAAATAGACTTTCTCCATATACATTATAATATGGGAACGTATATCGCAACAATCCAGCCTATACGTCTCAAACACACCGTACTATTCTATAAAAGTTACCATACAAATCCAAAGTATCATTAATCATGAACTATGAGCTCATCATTATTTTACTTCTCTAATTTACCTGCCTGATCTTTCTCAAAATCAAAAATTTTAGAGTACATGTCGCAGTGGATCTCACAAGAGCTTAAAAATCAGGAAATCTGAAATGTATAAAATTTTTAAGGATCACAACCCTTGGAAAATCATGAATAGTTGACCAAACCGCATCTCAATTCATGTTTGTATGTGAAAGTTATCTCATTTTGAAGTTCCAGTCGAATTAAGCGACAACTAACCGAAATCCATTCAGACGTTTGAAATGAGAATTAAAACATCTAAATTTAAATTCACTCATCTAATTTGAGTGTCTAGCATCTGATTATGCCAAATTTACATAGGAAAGTTTCAGGAAAAATTCTCCGAAATTTCAAACATCTAAAAAGCTGATATGCACGAACCGTGGATTTCAAATTTTCATAACTTTTGATACATAGCTCCAAACGACTTGTCATTTTTCCCGCTGCGATTTTGGCAACATTTTCTTCGACCAGGAGACTTCTAATCCCTATCTAAAACCCTTCCCTATGGATAGTTTTCGAAGCGCCCTTAGTACACTGTAAACATTTGCCTTTTTGACTTGAAAATGTTGGCATTCTTACGTCCACGGTATTCGCGTGTCGAGCATTCAAACGCCAAAGAGACAAATTATTAAGGTAAAATATAAAAGAATAGAACAAAAAAAGATAACGTAACATCAAAATCTCATAGCAGAACGATAACATATAATATCAAAAGGCAGTGCAAAATATCACTCTAAGATACACAGCATTTCAAAGTTACAATCCATGTACTATCATTAGCCCAGACAGTTGTAACAGCTTACCTCACAAATGCAGATATGTGCATAATATTAATGCAGTAGAAAAGGGCATACAACAGTGGATAAAAGCATCCATCTCGTCTCCTCAAGTTTTAAAGGATACCCACAAAAATCTACTTTTTCCAGACTACTCGAAAGAGTACCCATAGAAATAAGGAAAATATAAAATCATGAATCAGATATAAGTCTGTTCTGAAAAACTTAAGAAACATATGATCAACATATAACAATACTTCTGAGATCGCACGGATCACTATAACGATTATCCCCTCAAAGGAACCACCCATCTGATAAGTGCATAAGTGATATAATAGATAATGCATAGAGTGAAGAATATAAACAAGAAAATAGTTGTGCCAGTTGCAACTTAGGACATAACAATATTGGGCAGGTATAAAATCAAAATCACTAAAATATGTTTGCATATGGACATTGGAGACGCCCCCAGCAAGCTAGGGCGGATCTCTCAACAAGGGTCGAAAGCTACCTTTTCGAAACCAGGCATAGCTCTAGGTTAAATATGCCTTATTTGCACCAAAAGTTGGCATAAATACCTAGTAGATTTTATGTAGAGAAATAAAATGAAGAACAAAAATTAAAATAGAGGAAACAAGCAGAAAACAAGAACACACAGATTTGTAGTGGTCCGACGTTGATTGCCTATGTCCACATTGATGAAATTGCTGTAGTCACTTGTTTTTCTAAGTACAAGGGAGGATTGATCGTTGATTACAATGGAATACAAGTAAAACAAAAACGTAAAGACGCCTAAAATGAACAATGAACTTTGTGTTTATAGGGGTAGATGACTGAATATCTTTCTAAAATTTCATTTTCGTGATCTCAAGATATAGACGAGGCACTCAAAATATTTCATGGCCCAATTCCCAATGCCAGGCGATCGGTACTGATCGGTCTTAGAGGCCACATAGCAGCTTGCAATCGGTTTAATGGGTCCTCTCTATGCTAGCTTCATATTTCCAAAGTTGTTTGCATACTTGCTTAAATGTTTTTAGAGATATCGATCGATTTACATTGAGTTGAACAGTTGTTTTGTGTTATTCATTGCCATAGTGATACGATTCGATCCTCTACCTAGTTGAAGGGATAGGTACCGATTCCCTGTCTAGGGTAGGCACTAATCTATACATAGAATATTTTGAAGAATGTATCTCTTGGTCTCCCTTGATTGTTGCTTCATATTATTTTTTGTGCTTGATCTCTGGACTCCACGATCACCTCTTTGGGCTGTTTGCCCTGTCAATTGCTTAGTCTAACTTACCTAATAGTCTGGATATAGCCGTGTCAAAAGGCCAGATGAAACTTGCCCTAAAGTACGTCTTATTTCAAACATGACGTGCTTTGAATCGAAGCAAGTTAATGCCATAAAAAATGATTCCATTCAACTTCTGAACAGTCATTATCCTTCCATTGAGTTGTCTTTTTAAAGAGTCGTATCTCTCTCTACTTGTCACGACGCTTGGTCAATTTTAGTCAGTATAAATCTAGAATGTCATCCCCAGTCTTTATCTATGCTCGATTCCATTGAGCTTGTCAATCAAGTTAGTAGGCCTTGGTTATTTGAATTAGTCTTCTCACTCAGGATTCCTTAGGCAATGACCCATTTTCTGTCGAGTCAGGAAATCAAAAATGTCGAGTTTGTACATGTGCATGTTCATTCATGTATGCATTTTGTCTTTGGCTGCAAGGCACAGTTACATGCAGATGGGTCGTTGCCGATTCCACGTGGTTCAAGTGCAATTATATTTCAATTCTCCTTTCTTTTTTTTTCTTTTTTTCTTTTTGAAATAAGGGTTCGATACCAATCCCTTAGGCAGGGTTATCGTACCATCACTTTATGGACATAGACTTGGTCAGTTTGGGCCACAAGAGAGATAGGCTGCATCTCATATATAAGCTAAATGATTAGTTCCATCTCATCACTTATTCCATTTATACCTCATTTGTTTCACAACTGAACCGATCTCCTCTCCTTTTCTTGCGTCCATCGTTAATGAACTTAAGCTTGAGCAATTCAATAATCTCCTCAACAGTTCGTCGCTAGCTCAATTATTACCCCACTCTACACCTCATGCCGCTTCATTTTTCACCAAACCCCAACCAACTTCATTGATTTTACCCTAAATTGTTTGCATTGGAACCCTCGATTTTTTTCAAAGCCGAGTTCCTTTCCTTTGATCGAGCCTTATTTCCATATAGATGGGTTTACAATTTAGTTATATGTGATTCGATTATGTGTTGAGTCGATTAGGATTATTCATGTTAGTGAATGCAATGTGTAAGCTAGGTAATGATTTGGAAGTGACAAAGTGGAGAGGGTGAAACTGCTAGGTTCTATCATGGCATATAATTGGTTGTGATGCGAAGTATGGGATCGGCTGTTGTATTGGATACGAAGTGAAGTGTCGAAGTCTAGGGGATCGGTTCATGCGTTGGCATGGAGCGATCGATGCAATTGGGATCAGTGGCTATATGTCGGAGTTGAGATGGTTTTGTGAGGCAGGAGGGATCGGTTGGTAAGTGGATCAATTCAGGCGTGTTGGAGTTCGAAATTGACTAAGTTTATGGTGCCTAATCTAGGGATCGGTCGTGATCCCTTGCCCATAGGGGACTTAGGCATTTTTAGCTTGGATCGGTCGTGATCTCCACTTGCTATTCACTGGGTCAACAATCAGAACAACCTGAAAGTTCGCATCGAGTTCCTGAAATCCCTCTATGCGAGAAGTAGAAATTGAACCAACCCTTGACACTTTGGAAGATGCTATCTTTCTGGAGAACCCAAAAGATTTTATGGCTTCGTGAATCCACGAGGCTTCTCTACATCGAATTTGCATCAAATACAGGATACCATATGAGGATGCATGAGTCTCGAATCACAATGATAGAGCTCATTTGTCTCTGGAAGGGTATACCGCTTGTAACAGATATATGTGCTAGGCAGGTTGCATCCCACCCTTTAATCCATTCATCCAGAAGTTGTTACATCATTTGAGATTGGCTCCTGCCTAGTTGCATCCAAACAACTAAGCATTTCTGCATTGTACATATACGATATTTCTCGAGTTTTTATATCGTGAACAAACTTCAGAGGACGCTCGGTTCATTTTCAATTTCAAGCGACGAAAGGGAAGGCTCTTGTATACATCTCTTGAGTCAAGCTGTAATTATCAAGTCGTGACCGATGCTTAGAATAAGCTAAGTGCTTTCAAGAATGAGTAGTTTTATGTGCATTTCCTGCCTAAATTCATAGGCCAATGGCTGAAAAGACATAAGTGCTGTCTTGAACTTAATCTTTAGTGATTTTATCCAAGCCGTACCTTGAATTAAGCAGTTCTTTGAATCTTGTAGGTAGCTATCCACGTCCCATAGAAGATAGATATTCAGAGGCGGTCCTCGAGCTTAGGAAAATATCATCGGAGGATAGAGATGTTAGATCCCTTATTACTGGTGAGCATCTCTTTTCCTTCGGCTTGTTAGAAGTGGGTGGTAGCACTGGGTCAACTGGGAACGCTAATAAGGAATTAAGAGGAAGAAGAGGTGCTTCTTGGTAGGGAGGTTGCGATGTTAATCTTGCGGTGCCCCAAGTCGAGGAAGCTCAATATGATTTTGAAGAAGGTGAGATAAGGGATGATACTAATGAGCCTAGATGATGCGTGTTCAAACTGTGAGCCAGTTGTCGGGTCCTCCCAAGACACACAGCTCCCTGCCTCAGAGAAGAGAATAAGAAAAAGGCTCGTTTACAAGCTTTGCAAAGGGCAAGTCACCAAGCAGCTCAAGCCAACCACCATTGCTGCAGATCAATCTACTTCTTAGCCTTTAGAAAATTTATTCGAGGGATCGTCAGTTATCCCAATAATAGAGGTTGTCAGGAGTTATGATTTTGCTAACATGAGCCTCAAGGGGTCCGATTCTCCTATTCGAATTGGTGCTGACATGGGGAGATCATTCCGGCTAGCAAAGCTCCAGTACGTAGTCCATCAAGAGGACACTAGGACAATCACAATCACATGCACTACACCACATGACACCTATCCATTTTTAATTCTAGTGATGCAGATACATCTTTGTTTTATTTCTAGGTTCCATGGTATGCACTTGCAACTACGATCGCTTGAAGAAGTCATCATACTCCCTGCTATATTATTTCAAGTCCAGTCGAGCTTTGAACTATGGTCGAAGGCCTAGATAGAAAAGAGAAGGCTACGACATAAGAGAGGATCGAGATAGAAGTCATCAATCTAAGGATTCGTCATCCAGGGACAAGTCAATGTCCCGGTCCTCTCATCACAACGTTGTCGATCCATGCCTTATCATCTATAGTAATAGCAAGTCATTACCTCACACATCTACTTCGACTATACTACCTGAGCCATACAGGTTCTTTAGGGACCCAACGATCTTTTGAACACCAGATTGGCACATGAATTATTGATACGTCTTCTCATAGGCATGATAAATGGTCCCTCTTAGCTCCAATTACTCTTGAAGCCACTGCTGCAGAAAAGATTGCCGAGCTCAAGGCCACATTTCCTAAGTTATGTCTTGATGAGTTCAAATTTGTTTTTTTTTTGCATCTAATTCCTTCGAAGGCCAAGGACACGGTGCTCTCTTATGTCAATGATGTCTACATTCAACATGGTACAATTCAACATTTGGCTGTAAGGACTTCCGAAGTGTTGATGGAAAGAAAGTATGACAAATAAATAACTCTAGAAGCGATTCACGATAAAGTCATCATCAAACACTTGGATAAGGAAGTTAAAGGAATTGGATACAAAGTTGGCTGATGCCGAGAAAAGAGCTTGCAAGTGTTCTGAAGTAGTTGATCATTTGAAGAAAGTGCATCAAATTGAACTAGACATCATTGTTCATCACGGTGGCACTTTAGCTCTTGAGAAAGATGTTCTGTAGAAGGAGAAGGATGCCTTGAAAAAAGATAATGATGCCTTGGTCCTTCGCATTTGATAGCTTGAGGAGGAAATTGAGAGGGAAAAACAAGAGAAGCTTGAGGCTCAATTACAGTCTCAAAGATATTATATGAAAACCGTCAAGTCTCGCCTGATTAAGACATAGGCCGATAAACAACTCCAGCAAATAGAGGCCCTCAAAGAAGAAGCTAGGAAGGCTAGTCGGATTGAGATAAAGGATGATTTCGATCCTCTATTGATATATTATAATGGCAACTTCCTCATGAACTACAACCTTCACTTTCTTTGGCAGGGATATCCCAAGTCGCTAGTCGAAGCTTGGGACTACATTGTGGACTTGAAGAAGAAGTCTCTCGATGGCATAGAGGTTGATAAGGAGCAGCTTGTTTGCGAAATTTTACGCGATGAAGAGCCAGATGATCTCAAGGCTACTTGGCTCAATCTACTTCGTGACCTGACAATAATCAGGAAGGGGTAAGATTGTGGTGAAGCCTCTGGGTCTTGCTATTAAGTCCCTCTCACAAGTTAGGAAACTAGTGCCTCCACTTCTTATGCCCTTGAAAAGGAGATAGGCTACGATCCAGATCATCTTGAAATCCACAAGTCTTTTGGGCTGTCTTTGATTCTTAGAAGCAACACTCCAGCTTTGGTCGAAGGCCAATTCGGAGAAGGTATATCACTCACCTCGCTGAAGTTTGAGAAAGTTTACATCTTGCACATGAAATTCATGGGCTTACCCATTGTACCTTGTGAAATTGCAGGTCTGTCTGCATCTGTACATGCTTAAGGTGGTGAGGCCATACTGGGACAACAGACACTGGCCATGGAGTCTACAACTGTCATCACTTCATAGATGGCCTCGACCGTCCAGTGCACTAAGACTTTCGGCCCGGATGCTAAAGTCGTAAAGGCTTTGAATGAAGAAAAGACCAATAGTTAATGAGCCCAGGATGAAACTGATGATGTCATGGTGACTCATGCCTCTAAGCATATAGACAAGCATAGCTTGAAGGAGCGCATTGAGAAGGAAGAGCCGGACAAGCAAGTCAAGAGGGAACATGCCAAGGTAGATGTCACTCCACTCCAAACCATATTACCCGACGGTATTTTCCCTGAAAAGGTCGACTCTTCCGTATCTTAAAGTGAGCCGTTTTTGCCTCTAAAGGCATTTCACCTAAAGGTGGCAAGGCTGGAGGATGGTCGAAGAGGAGAGGCAATGGTGAGAGCTCTAGTGAGTCTACGTCGACGAAGCCCAAGATGGATAAGAAATAGCTATTGACTCGGCTTGGATTATGTATAGGTAGGAAGCTAGTTCCTTTGTTGGTCGTGATTGTGCGGTATAGCGTCCGCTTTTGGTTTGTAGTTCTAGGAATAAACTTTACTTTTCTTTCCAAGTTTTTGCTTATAAATAAAAACTTCTTTCATTTTAGTTTAAATTTTGTGTGAATTTTTTTAAGTGTTCGGGCTATTATGTTTTCCATCAATGTACTTGTAATTTGTCGCTCATCGTTTAAGTTGTAATGTTATTCGATCGACCATTTCTTTAGACGTCGATATGATAAGTTCATCTCAAGGCCTCCCTTCATTTGTGGCCTTAAGCTGTATCAAACACAGGGCGTCGGCCATGGTCTTACACTATCAAATTCATCAGTTAGTGATTTATTCCTGCTTCCATGCTCGGGCTGGCAGAGTTAGCTTGAGGATGGTTGAATCCCATCCATTATGAATTTGTACTCCTCTTTTCAATCTTAGGTCAGAGTTGGCCAATGAATGGCGGAGTTGAACTCATTCATTTGTTTATACTCTTATCCGCACTATGGGGACCAGATTTAGTTGAGGATGGTTCATCGTATCCATTGGAAGTTTATACCACAGCCCACACTTTAGAGACCGAAATTGTTCTAGTAAAGTGTCTAACCACATTTTCCTTAGTTAATTCCTTTTCTCCCAAGTTAGGAGCGAAATTCGATAGCGGTCGGTCGTATCACATCCACTTCTACTTTATATTCCTCCGGCTGAATCGTGGGATGAAAATTAGCTAATGGATGGTCTAGTCATATCCGCTCTACATTTTATACTCGGTTCGTCGTATTGTAGGCGAGAATCAATGGATGAACGATTGAGTCACGTTCATTTTTGGTTAATTTGATTATGGACCCAAGAATTTCGTTAGCACCAAACCCGGGCACTCATTGGTTTATAATCAGGAATATGTGGATATAAGTCGGTTGCATATCATAATCATTATACTATGCACCAGCAACTCGCAGACATGGAAAAAACTTCAAGTTCTATTGCCAATTGAAAGAGAAATCCATAGGGTCCATCTTATTACATAGATTCAAAAAGAAATGCAAAAGCAAATTATAAATGGATTACAAATGAATGAAAAAAAGTGAAGTACCATCGTAAATGCTCATTATTCCACACTCTAGGAAGTGTAACGCCATCGGTAGTCATTAGCTTGAAATTTCCATCACCATGCCTCTGATCAATGACATATGGTCCTTCTCATCTCAGAGCCATGTTGATGGGGCTAGGAAAGGTATATTTTAGGACGAGATTGCCAATTTCAAACTTTCTAGCTTGGATTTTAACATTTTAGTGCCAGATGACTCGGTGTCGGTGTGCAGGTGCTCTTATATTAACTTCTTCGCGCTTCTCATCAACCATGTCTAGAGATTCAAAAAGGAGATCTTTGTTTGTTTTGGGGTCATAATAAGTCAATCGATGGGAAGTGATTTCAAATTCTACGGGAATCACGGCTTCTAAGCCATAGACAAGGGCAAATGAAGCAAGGCCAATCACAGACTTGTGGAGTCTATGTGCCTATAGAGCTAACAGGAGTATATCAACCCAACTTCCTCTAACCTTTTCCAAACGGTTCTTTAGAATGGAACTTATGATTTTATTAATAGCTTTGACCTGCCCATTAGCTTGAGGGTAAGAAACTGCAGCGTATCTTTCCTCAATACAATGCCGACGACAAAAGTATTTGAATTCAGCATTGTCGAATTGGTCCTGTTGTCAGTTATGTTTGTTCTGGGAAGACGAAAATGACATATGATGTTTCAAACAACAAATTTGATTACTTTCTTTATGGTGATCCTGGTCAATAGCTTAGCTTTAGCACATTTAGTAAATTAATTGACAACTATGATGGCATACTTCGCACCACCTTTAGAAATCGTTAAGGAGACAACAATGTCAATATCCCAAGTAGTAAACGGCCATGGTCTAACCATTTGAGTAATCTCCATCAGTGGGGCTCTTGGAACCATTATGAATATCTAGCACTTGGCGCATCACCTAGCATAATGTCCTGCATCTCGATTGACAGTTGGCCAGTAATAACCATAGCACATTGTCTTCTTTCCCAAGGTTTGCCCACCAGTTTGATCACAACATTCTCCTCCATGGACTTTCTTCATACTTGCTTGATTTCATCATTGGAAATACACCGAAGTAGGGGAATGGAAAAATCCTTCCTGTACATGACTCCTTCTAAAGGATGTATCGTGAAGCTTTATGGGGTACCTGCCATTTTTCATTCCTTTGTTTGGGAAGGATTCCCTTTGTAGATAATCTTCTATAGGAGTCATCCATGATTCCTTTTCGAGCTCTGCCTCTAAGACCCAACCAATCTCCATCTGGTCAATGCTCGAAGCATTAAGTACTTCAATTGGGACCAGATCCAACTGCTATGCATCTTCAGAACTAGCCATTTGGCCAGTGAGTTAGCTTTCTCATTCTATTCCCTAGGGATATGTGTAATAATGTAATGCTCAAAATTGGTTAGTAGCTCTTGGACCCTGTTGAGGTAAAGAGCAAGTCATGCTCCTTTGGCTTAATATTCTCCCTTAACTTGATGCACGACTAATTAGGAATCACATAAAATTTGTAAAGCTTGTACTCCTACCTCCTTAGCAAGTTTGAGCCCGGCGATCAAGGCCTCATATTCAGCTTCGTTATTTGTCATAGGGAATATTCAAGTTTGAGGGTGTAGCAGATCAAGCGTTCCTCAGAAGTGACTAGTATGACTCCAGTGCCAGAACACCAATCGTTAGATGCTCCATCCATGTACATCTTCCATTGGATAGTAGGTTCTTCACTCTTACCAGGAGAGTCATCTTGTGCAGTGAATTCAACTACGAAGTCTGCCAACACTTGTTCCTTGATGGCTTTCCCAGGGAGATAAGTGATATTGAACTGGTTCAATTCAATGTGCCATTTCAGTAACCTTTCAAACGTCTTAGGTCGCTGTATAACCTGCTGTAACGGTTGGTCGCTGAAGACCATGATAGGATGAGACTAAAAATAAGGTTGGAGCTTCCTTAACGCAATCAGAAGGCAATATGCAAGCTTCTCTAAATTTGGATAATTTCTTTCAGCGCCTATCAATCGCCTGTTAACATAGTATACTTACCTCTTGATTTGATTCTCTTCGTGCAGCAGTGCAACACTTCTTCCATGTACCGACGTTGCTAAATAAATATGCAAGTCTTCATGATCCAGTAGCTTGGATAAGAACGAGGGTCTCTCTAAGTGGTATACTAGAGCTTGAAATGTGTCAACACAATCCTGCATCAATGCAAAGTTCATCTTCCCTCTTCTGATCAAGTCGAAGAAGGGAATGCACTTATCGGTGGCTCTAGAGATGAACCAACATAGGGCGGTGACCTTCTCATTCAAGCTTTAGACCTGCTTAATCATTTTCAGTAATTGGATATATCTTATCTCCTGAATCTTCTTGGGGTTAGCTTCAATTCCACGAGAATTAATGATGAAACCTAAGAATTTCCCTGACGCAACGCCAAAAGAGCATTTTAAGGGGTTGAGTTTCATTTCATATCTTCGGAGAACACTGAACATCTCCACCAAATCATCAATGTGGTCATTTGATCATTGTGACTTCATGAGAATATTATCTATATATACTTCCATTGGTCGTCCAATCTATTTTATAAACATCCGATTAGCTATTCTCTGATTTATAGCTCCAGAATTTTTCAGTCCAAATGGCATTACAATGTAGTAGTATAATCTTAGGTTGGTAATAAAGCTAGTGTGTTCTTAGCCTGGGATGTGCATCAGGATCTAACTGTAATCGAAGTATGCATCCATAAATGAAAGAAGTTCATGTTCACTGGTTGAGTCTATCAGCTGGTCGATCCTTGGAAGTGGAATGTTTTCCTTCGAGCATAATTTATTCAGGTCTGAGTAGTCAACGCATATCCTCCACTTTCCTTTGCTTTTCTCACAAGAATATGATTAGATACCCATTACAGGTAGAGGGCATCGTGGATAAATCCATTATTTGTGAGTTCATCCATCTCCTCTTTAAGTGCAGCACATCTCTTCGGATCCATGCCGCTTCTTTCTGTCACCGGGACATGCCTTGGGTTGATATTCAATGCACTGCTCACAATGGCTGGCGAGATCCTACACATGTCAGAATGGGTCCAAGCGAACAAATCAAGATTCTAATGGAGAAAGCTAGCTACTTCTTTCATCATTATTGCACTGACCCGTGATTCGATCTTTAGGACCCGTGATGGGCAATCATGGTTGACCATGAAGTCGCTCGTCAGCTTAGCGGGTGCAACATTGGGTTCTTTGGGATCCTCTTCCTCATCTTTCGGATTTATATCTTTATAGAACTGACCGTGGTGCCCGAACCAAGGCTAGGACACTGATTTCTAAGGTTTGTTAGTTTTGATGTAGAGAGGGGTCTCACACCCTTTCCCGTTTCCTTTCATTAAACATCCCTCATCCCAGCAACATAGCAGGCACAGCATGCAGTCTGATCTCCGTGAATAATTATCACATCATTCTCTGTCGGGAATTGGACTATTAAGAACCAAGGGGCGACAGCTGCGCTGAGTTTAGCAAGGGCCAGTTGGCCTAAAAAAATCTTTGTACGGAGAGTTCACATCCATCACAATAAATGGCAGCACCCCACTCTCTTACGATTGTCATCTCCCAATTCCACTGGTAGCTCAACATAGCTTACTGCTTTAGTAGCAATAATGTTAAAGCCATGAATACAAGCTTTGCATGATTTCAAATCTTTGGCTTCTAGTAATATCTACTCGTATGACTTCTTGAAAATGATATTAACAGAACTTCCACAATCAATACCCACCAAGCCGAGAACGATCATGGCCGGGTCATCATCGGGTCTATCGTAGAGGCCTCCACCTTGTCTTATCTCTACTCAAAAACACGATGTCACCGGTCATAGTCCTCTGCTACTTTGCTGGAGCACCGTCCTCCATGTTCAGGTAGCATTCAACATCAACATGTCTTATAGTGTTCACGTAATGCTCCATTTGTTCCAGCTTTTGTCAGTCGGATGTGATCCTCAAACAATAGTGTTAATAACTAACCTTCCTTCCATCTATCTAGGTTCCTCAGCACTAAGAAGAGATTGTCGTATATTGGCTTCGAATGTTCCCTACCCTCCATCTTGCGAGGCTTAACAGATTGTTGCAACTTTTTTTCATGAATCAACTTTTAATGACATCACGGAGGTGGCGACACTCGTCTATTGTATGACCATATGTTTCATTGAATCTAAAGTACTTTCCTGTCTGTCTTGGCTTCTCCGTTCATTCTTTCGAAGGCGGTTTCCTGTACTACATAGTGTTACAATTTGATAAATAGATGTTCTACAATGGTGTATTCCACGACATGTATGTATCAAATGATGGGATCCTCGGCTTCCCTCTCTCTGAATCCCATTTTCGGTCGTGGTTTCTATCACCACCTCTCTTCTACTTATTTGATTTGTTTTGAACATTAATCTAAAATTTCCTGGAACTCTCTATGGATTGTTTCACCACCATGATACTTTGTACTCCCTCCGCACTCTGACCTGCAACATATCTCTTCCTGGTATGCTTCGCCTCCTCCTTCCTCAGGTTCTGAGCTTCCTTTACATAAAAATGGTCCACCATAGAAGGAGGCTTCCCCGCCAACCAATCACCAAAATCAAAATTAGGGTCGACCCCCTAAATCAGTGCCATCATTATTGCATCATCTTTTGGATTACTGACTTCTCTAATACCTGTATTAAACCTTTTCATATAATCTTTCAATGACTCCCTCAAAGCCTGGATCAAGTTGGGGAGTGACACGACATCTTTGGGGTGAGCCGCATGCATAAGGAATTGCTCCACGAACTTTCCTGCCAATTCACCAAATGAAGAAATTGACCATGGTAGTAGCTTGGTGAACCACATGGTCGCAACCCATTCTAGAAAAATAGGAAAAAATCTGCACTTGACTGCGTCGAGGGCTTATGCGGAGTCCATGTGCCACTCGTACTTTATGAGAAGCTGCATGGGGTTGATTTTTCCCGCATATGCAGGCATCGTAGGCATATTAAACCTCCATGGATACTATACCTGTAGGACATTATCAGTGAATGCAATATGATTTCAGGACAGTCCGCAATCATCGTTGGTCAAGCCTTGAGCTTCTTTCACCAGTTGTCATATAATAGCCATCAGGTCCAGGGTCTAGTAAGCCAATGCTTGGTAGTGGTCGTGTTCCACCTCATGTGAACGACCCAATCCATGCCTTCAGGAAGCACCATATTGCCTTAGGTTAGCATGTCCTTCATTTACTGCCTGAGCAGCAATCCTATCACCAATCTTCGTATTAGCCTCCAGAAAATTTATTCAAGGAACTATCGGACATCCCGATACTAGAGGATGTCGAGAGTTATGATTTTGCTAACATGAGACACGGGGGTCTGATTCTACAATCTGAATTGGTGTTGACAATCCTCCTAATAGCATGGGGGAGATCACTCTAGCCAGCAAAGCTTCATCACCTAGTCTGTCAGGGGGACACTAGGACACTCACGATCACATACACCGCACCACACGACACCTATCCATTTTTAATTCTAGTGATGTTGATACATATTTGTTTTATTTGTAGGTTCCATGGGATGCACATGCAACTACGACCTCTTGAAGAATTCATCTTACTCCCGGCCATCTTATTTCGGGTCAAGTCGAGGTCCGAACTCTGGTCGCAACCTGGACAGGAAAGAGAAGGCAATGGCGGAAGCGAGGATCGGGGTAGAAGTCATCAATCCAAGGATTCGTCATCCAAGCACAAGTCAAAGTCCTAGTCTTCTCATCACAAGGGTGCTGATCCACACCCCATCGTCTATAGTAGTGACAAGTCATTATCTCACGCCTCTACTTTGGCTACACTAGCCGAGCAATATTTAAGTTCATTCGGCACCCGACATTCTTTTGAACGCCAAACTTGCATAGGAAGTTTTGATACATCTTCTGATAGGCATGAAAAAAGACATCTCTTAGCTCCAACTACTCTAGATGCCACTACTGTGAAAATGATGGCCGAGCTCAAGGCTATGTTTCTTAAGTTATCTTTTGATGAGTTCAATTTTGTTCCTGTTTTGCATCCGATTCCTCCAGAGGCCAAGGACATGGTGCTATCTTTTGTCAATGATGTCTACATCCATCCTGACACAATTTAACATGCGGTTGAGTGAATTTCCAAAGTGTCAATGGAAAGAAAGTATGAGATAGATTGCTTAACTCTAGAAGCGATTCACGATAAAGACACCATCAAACACTGGGATATGGAAGTCAAGAAGTTAAACATAAAGCTGGCTGATGCCGAGAAGAGAGCTAACGAGTCTTCTAAAGCAGTTGAGCAATAGATGAAAGTACATCAAATTGAAGTGGACATCGCTGCTCTTCACAGTGGCACTTGGGCTCTTGAGAAAGATGTTCTACCAAAGGAGAAGGATGCCTTGAGAAAAGAGAACGTCGCCTTGGCCCTTCGCATTCAGCAGCTTAGGGAGGACCGTGAGGGAAAAACAAGAGAAGCATGAGGCTTAGTCAGAGTCTCAGAGATATTGTGAGGAAACATCAAGGCTCTTCTGAAGAAGATAGAGGCCGATAAACAACTCCAGCAAATTAAGGCCCTCAAAGAAGAAGCTCAGAAGGCTGGTCAGATTGAGATAAAGGATGATTTCGATCCTGTATTGATATATTATAATGCAAATGTCCTCATGAAATGCAACCTTTGCTTCCTTGGTGAGGAATATCCTAAGTCACTAGTCGATGCTTGGAACTACATTGTGGACTTAAAGAAGAAGTCTCTCGATGGCATCGAGGTTGATGAAGAGCAGCTTATGCATGAAATCTTGCACGATAAAGAGACAAATCATATCAAGGCTGCTCAGCTCAGTCGACTTTGTGACCTGGTAATAACAAGGGAATGGAAGGCACTAATCCATACTTTGAATACTCCAAAGATTCTATCTCTTGGTCTCGCTTGATTGTTGCTTCATATTGTTGTTTGTGCTTGATCTTTGAACTCCACGATGACCTCTCAAGGCTGCTTGCCTTGTCAACCGTCGAATCTAACTTGTCTAAAAGTCTAGATATATTCAGGTCAAAGGGCTAGATAACATGTCTTAAAGGTAAACACAACTTGTCCATACCTAACACTTGATCCTGAATATCATCAACTCTCGTGCGCAACATCCGTTGGCATCTCTAAATATTTAGAGTTGATATACCCTATCATGGGTTAGCTAAACCCCAGGCTGTGCATCCTACTTTGTTTTTTGTTATTCCTAATGTTGAGGTAGCATTCTACATCTCTCACATGAGTCTTTGTCAGTGGAATAGAACACAAATTACTTCATGGATTCCTAGCACAAGTTGATCGGTAAATGCTAACACTGACCTCTCCCATAGACTTAACCTTAGGATACACGGTACAACTATATAACATATGTCAAATGTTAACACTAACCTCTCTCTTGGACTTAACCTTAGGATAGATAGTTCAACTCAATAACATTCCACTTTACAACCACTTCCTAAACATAGACTCATATACTAGTTTTGAAGCGGTATTTGGTAAGTTAAATGCTCAAAGAGCCCGAACATTTCAAAACTAATTCGATAAATTTTTGATACACTAAATTCCAATTCTTTTAAGTGAGCAATATATAAAGAGGATTCCTTCTCGGGGGATTTCTCATATATATGTTCTTAAAGCTAGAGACATTTCATACCAATGCTCCTCCTCGAAGTTTCTCAAATCGTATTAAGCCATGAAGCTTTTAGATACTTCCTAAGTTAAATTTGGTCAAGTTTGATAGTCCACTAATCGACTATCAAGTACAAAATAGATGGTCATAAATCAAAACCAAGTCTTGTATACTTATCACACTTCCGACCTTTTCAACTTACACTATCCCTCAATCAAGAGTGAAGCAGGTAGGTTAGAACACTATTGCTTTTAAACTCTACTAGAACATCATGCTTAACTCTCATCGATGGACAAGGCTACTTCGCTAACTTTTAGTACATAGTAAATAAATAAATACTTTCCATGAATAAGTAAAACACAAAGCACGATTAAGTCCAAAAAAGCATGATTAAGTCATATAAAGCACGATTAAGTCACATAAAGTACGATTAAGCTACTTAAGAAACTCTTAAAAGATTTTTATTTAATTAATCCATTTATTAATTAAAACCTCTTAGAAAATACTTGTGTATATATATAATAACTTTACAAATGATATATATATATATATATATATATAGACACACACACACACACCACTATTTCACTATTCATTTATACTCTTTTCAATACCAGAAGGGTATTCATTTTCATATCCCAAATGGTATAAGAATAATAACAAATCTAAAAGAAGACTTCATATTTCTAAAGTTTTAATGGGTTAAAAACAAAAATCATTAAAACATTGCTATAGAAAACCCAAAACCCTTTCACTTATAATTATCTTTAAAGCATTCTTTTAAAGATCTAATTATATTACTAAGTATAATAAAAATGGGTTGAAAACAAATGTCGCGTAAACATTGTTCTATATAAAACCAAAACTATTATTTACATGTCATTATATTTAAAAACATTTATTTAAAGATCCAGGTATAACTACAATTATTAAACTGGGCAATATAATCTTGATTAATTTTACAAATCTATTTATCATAGCATGAGTATTATAATCCAAAACTATCCTTTATTCTTTTATAAAATACTTAACTTTTCCAAAACATATATATTTACTAAAAACCTTTTAAAATGATACATATATATATGTATGTATGTATATGAATGTATGTATACTAATTTATTTATAAAGCAAAATATTTCATAAAATTCTACATGACAATTTAAAAGATATTTATATTACATATGTTTTTAATACTTTAATAAAATAATTGTCTAATTTTCAAAAAACCATATGTACTTAATAGAACATTAAAATAATTATAATAAGGTTTAAAACATTTTTTAAAATATTACTTAAAATTACTGATTTTATAATTTATTTAAAAGCATATAAAGCAAGTTTTCTAATTTAAAAAATAAAACTTCTAATTTAATAATTCATAATTAATTATTAAAAATTCATAAAAATTCCAAACTACTTTTAAAATAGTCTAATATAAGTTTGACAACATTTTTTAATAAACTAAAGCAAAATACTTAAGTTTAAGGTCTTTTCAAACCAATTTAAACTTTCAGATATAAAGCACATCATTTCCAGAATGCTATAAAAAGTGGTTCACAGGGAAGGCAACGTTTTAAAAGTGGTGCAGATGATTGTTAAAAAAGAGTAGGAATTATGGCATTTTGAATCGTTAAAACTTTTTCCTTTTTTTGGTGTGCAAATAATTTTTTTATCATCCATCCTTTTACAATATTATCAATACACATAATAAATTAAAAAGATGGAGTGAAACCCCTAAGAATTTCCCTGTTAAAAATCATAGAAAATGCCGAACACAAGACATTTTCGAAGTGCTTCTATAGAAACTATCGCTATAAAACCACTCCAAATCAAGCTTGATTCAAGTCAAAGTCCAACCAAAACCTATGTGCTTTGTTTCAAGTCTATGCAACAAGTCATAGAAAGTCATACAAGTCCAAACGCATAAATTACATATGTCATTGGCTTTTCAAAGCAAGAATCATAAATATGACACAAGCATTATACAATTAATATACCTTTTAAATGGTGAGTTTTCTCATCGAAAACTAAGTTAGCACAAAGTACAAGCCACTACAATAAGCCCACTTCCTACCTTAACCAATCAACCATCAAAACTGCCTCTTACCATCTCCTTCCTCACGGCCAAGGCTCAAATGGCCTCCCCATGCTCATGCTCAAGCAAGTTTAGGCCTTTGTGCTTTGAATCTTCCAAGTTGAGTTGCTAAAAGGTATTACTATGATGTCCCAAGGCTTGAACTAGAGTTTGGTGCAAGTTTGAGTTGTTTTGGAAAGCTTTATTCTTTGGAAATTATAAAGAGAAGAGAGTGAAGAGCTTTTGATTTTATTTTGCAAAAATGTAAAAGTGATTCAAGAGTGTGTGGGTGCACTTATAGGAAACAAGTAGTGCTTCCTACACTTTCATTCACCCCTATAGCCGGCCAAGCCTTACTCCCCCTTAATGTGCCCATCATCTTACCTTTCCACCTCACCTTGCCTCAGAAAATATCTCCTTCCGCCCTTATCTCCACTCAACCTTCTAGAAGCTTCTCTAAAGTGATTTAGTGCTCATTATTTTTCTTAGATAATGATTTCCTATGTTATTTAGTGTATGTTAAAAAAGTTTAAATAACTTATGTCGAATAAAAAGGTGTTTATCTATAAAATGATTTTCGATCACATTATCGATATTTTTCAAAATATTTATTTTTGTAAATATTTTTCAATAACTAGTATATCATTATTAGTTATTAATTAAAAAGAGGTTAAAAAGGTTATTAAATTGATTTCATCACATTAAATCTATGATTTAAATATTTAAATAATTTAGATGTTTAAATACAAAGTGTTCGAAATTCCGGGTTATTACATTCTCCTTGACTTAAAACGTTTCATCCTTGAAATTCCAACACGACCAACACATAAAAGAAAAAAGATAAAAATACTTAATAGAATTTAAAGTTACTAGCAAACAAAGATCATTGTTTACTCAGGTTCATAAACCTTCTCACGCTCAAGGGTGATACAAAATTTACTAAGCGTACCTTACGCTCAATAGCCTTAGTTTATTACTTAGTCAATTACTCATGCAACCCCATAACAAATCGAAGAGTCATTCGTTGAATTCTTCATATGCCAACATAGTATTCATATATGCTTAGCCGATATAATGCACATGGATCATCTGTACGCAATATCTGATTCGATCACTTGCTTGATCATGTAGGTTTCACTTCTAAATTAGTATAATTCACGTGATCTCTCTCGTGTGGACTCCAATCAGGTTTCTTAATTAGAAACTTCTGTCCTCCTTAAATAGCTAGATACTATGACGTAAAACTTCAGGATCATATCAAGAATCCATTTCTTGTGTTCATCATCAAGGATCGAGTGAAAAATCCTTGTATGGACCATCGTAAATCACCTAGAAATCATATATTCGAATCATAAATCAAGGATATTCATCCGAAAAGAATGATTTTCGTACAACTTACGTACTTATCCTATTGATTTCGTAACTTATTATACCAATTTCTTTTTAAATCACACTTATTTATCCAAATAGTATTTCATTCTATACTAATTAATGAATCATTTCATTAAACCGTAACTTTAGTTTACAAACATTTTTTAAAGACATCTTTATTTATAAAACATTTCATGAAAAGTTACTGCACTTTATTACTCAAACAGTACCCCACTACATCCAAAGATTACATACAAGACATCAAATTCATTTTACTTTCTAAAATCTCGACGAAGGACCAAAATAAATCAGGGTCTTATAACTATGTTGTAACAACCCACCTCTTTGGACGGTTTAAATCGACAATAAACCACACATGTCAACTCAACTCATTCAAAAGGAAGGATTGTAAATGGGGAAAATAAGAAAATAAGAGAAAATAAGGAAAACAAAACACAGAATCTCACAGTGGAATGACAAAATATAATAATCAAATAAACAGTTCATGAAGCTGTTTTACAAATAACATTTGGTTACACATTTATAATACTATCAGAATTATACATAAATAATATAATAGAATAACATGATGTAGTGAAATAAATATAATAAATAGTAGACTAATCTTCATCTTCATCCACCTAATAAATGATCTTCAATACACTGAAAATTATAGATTGACCCGGGCGTAATGCAAAGACAAAACATTCGGGTCAGAACCAAAAGATCTTATGTAAGTTAAATCAACAGAAATAAATATGTGTGTAATAGTTTAAGAGATGTTTACGGGATTTTGCAACTCCTATCCAATGTCTAATATGCGTAAAATAACTTAAGAGATGTTCAGGATTCCATCTTCTAATGATCCGTTAAACTATCTACATACATAGTACAATACACTATTATAATATGTCTACAGTTAAGTAAAGTATTAAAATAGCATTAAGGCGTTATCCATATCCCCCTTAACATATTTTATATAAATGTCGTAGTCTATACGGTACCATAGACTCCACCGTGAACTTGTGGGCTACCAGGGGAGCACTCCAAAGATACGACACAAACCAAATGTATAGTGGGCACGATAAGGCATATGACGCAGCATGCAAGGCAATGCCCATGTAGGATTCTACCGTTTGTAGAACTGGGCTGGTTGCAACGCATAACAGCTACTACCGTACACCTCGAAACACACTCCCATAATCAAATTGAGGGGTGGCCAACAAATCAATCACAAAGGAATAAATATGGTATCGAAGAAGCATGTCTGATCGGAGGCGCGACCTCACTTGGCCCAGGTATAGCTCCTGTTTTACTCATATTAAGATGACCTGAGGGGGTCAGGGCTGCATTCATACCTTATACAAAATCATTTGCCAAACCGTCCTACTTTGTTTTGGATTCTCTACCACGTGCACAGTTGTTATAGTGGTTTTCGGTATTGGCAGAGAGTTGACAATATCCAATCCTGCTCTCTTAAACAAGAAAATATTTCATATCGGTTGGTTCTTTTATATTTCCTTCATATTTGATATCAAAATATCAAATTCACCAAAAAAACATATCACTTTCGAAATCGTATTCATTTTCGAAATCATATTTACTTTCAAAATCATATTCGTTTTAAAATCAAACCACCAATTAGGTTAAAACCTCAAATCAAAATATTGCCTTTAAATCAATTTAATCTAAATCATAACGGTTCCAATTTTAACAGTTCGAATATTGAAAGTAGTTTATATTAGAATAGTTATACATTTAAAAATAATTTATATGTTTAAAAATAGGTTATTGATTAAAACAGTATATATTCAGAAATAGTTTATATACTACAATAGGTTATATATATGTATAAAATAAAAGTTGATGTATTAGAAATAGGTTATATATATATTAAAAGTTGATGTATTAGAAATAGTTTATATATTAAAATAGGTTATATATATATATATATCAAAAGTTGATGTATTAGAAATAATTTATAACAGTTTAAAATAGTTTTAAGATTTTAAAATAGTTTAATAGTTTATGGATTTTAAAACAGTTAAAATAGTTTAATATAAAATGGTTTGATTATTGGAAATGGTTTATATAGTAAATAGTTTGAAAATCTAAATAATCTAAAATTTCAAATAATATATTTTTAAATAGTTTATGTTAGATTAATTAATTTGAAAATAATATCAAATTAAACTATTTCTTCCATTTCAACAAATCTGGACCATATCCAGATTTCAAACTAATAAAAACTCAATTCAAATTCTCATTAAAACCATTTCAATATGTATCTATTTCAAATCCATGTTTGAATTACAAATTTAAACCACTTCAAATTCAATAGATTTCAAAGTTTAAATATCTAAACATTTACAGTAACTCAATTTTTGATAAATTTCATTTATATTTCAAAATTCAACTTTAAAATTTCAATTTAATTTCTATAAACAATTCATTTAAACCAATTTCAATGACATCTTAAAGCTTGTATTTTTGAAACAATTTAGTTCACATAAATCAAATTTTATTTCAAAATATCATTCAACTAGATTCAAAATTTAAGGTTTTAAAAATTATTTAATTTAGCCAATCCAGTGTCCGTATATAATTTTCTACCCTATGGTCAATTGATACAGATATATATCATTTCAATCCGCAATAATTTAAATTTTACAGGTGTATATTATTTCAATCCGTAATCTCGAATTATAATTCAAAATCCGTAAAATCACTTAAATTTATAATTTCAACCATAACGAATTTTCCCTAGCCTAGAAGATCGTTCGAGTATGTATCATTTCAACCCATAGTGATTTTCTAACAATGAACTATGGGAACTTGCAGTGTGATAGCAACATATGAATAAACATACATCCAAGCATCCAAATATCATAATTAGATTACCATCACAATCATCATTCAAATAAACCAACAAATCACAACAATTAACTGGTTAACATTGACAGGTATCTAAATGGAAATTTAAATTCAATATTAAATTAAATGGCAATTAAATTTGGTATAAATTCAAATTAAACTCGAATGGCAATTTAAATATAGCAAATAGCAATCAATCAAATTCTAATTACATCATAAATTAAATTTAACTAATATAAGATACATGAGTGGGTTAAAACACTCATCTTTGATTTATCGACAAATTAAAATAAAAAAATGGCCCAAAATTCTAATAGTCTCAGAATGTAGCCAAACCAATTTTAAAATGTTCGAAATTTCGGTACGATACAAAAGAGAAAATTGCACATGAACCTGAGCTTGTATGAACAAGTTATGACCGTTAGAAGATTGAGACTCAAATTTAAATAAATTAATATATAAACAAATAGAAATTTACCACATCATCTTGTTACCACGCATGCAAACCCTACCCACACTCTCGACCTTGTTTAAACGCGTAGAGCCGCCGTTATCACCAACCAAACGCCACCACGCCGATCACCCCTGATGAGATCGTGGGTCATCGTTGGCCTCTCCGGCCTTGACCGGCCGCCACATGCCCTCGCGCACTACCTAGAGCAACCAAAAGATGATCCGCCACCTTCGCCTTTAGTTGAGATTTCAGACGATCTAGACAACTTGTGACTCGAGCCAACCACGCCTATGTGCACTGTACAGCGTCCTCCATATGCTTCTATTCCCAGATCGTCCTATCGACAAAGATCCACCGTTGAAACATAAACCCTAGTTTCGACGGTCGAGACTTCTTCGACGAATTATGGCCATACGGTGCATCAAACCAAAAAACGAATTGCTGTAGTAGATTGCGCTTATTGAGAGCTTTCCAATGATATATAATATGATAGGGTTTGGAGAGTTTGAATTCTGAAATTGATTTTGAAATTGGATTTTAGGGTTTGAAATAAGAATTTGGTTTTGTTGTTTTGTCGTTAGAGAAGGTGGAACGTGTAACGATCCGTAAATTTTAGTAGTCTTATTTATTTAATTCAATTGAAATTTTGTGAAATTTTAAATGTTAAAATTTTGAAATATAAATTCGACATTTGGAATACGTCTAATTAAACGTAACAACTGGTATATTTTCAGCAGATAATATGAAAGTTTATTTTCTTGTGTAATTTTATTTAAATTTAAATCAGTTTTATTCAATGATAATAAAATGTTTTTCAAATCTAAATATTTTTACATAACAAATTTTTGAATCATTTTTTGAGTAAGACGTCATAGTTCATTTCGTTAAATTTGAATTTCCATTGCTCCGTTCATCTTATTTCTGACATTTGTGCAGCATTTCGATACGGATATCGCCTTTTGATCGGATGATCATAACATTAATAACTGTATACCGTTTTGATCGTCTCGTCATGCCAATCTCTATGGTATATTCATTTTTGTATTTCGGAGTACCGAACGCGGTGAAATCTGTAACATCCCGCCTTTTCGCATGATTTAAACAGACACACGTGCCAATTCAAACCATACGGAAGGGCGGATTGTTATGGGGTAAATAAGAAAACAGAGAAGAAATAAAACAAAATAGAATCTCACAGCGGAAGGATAAAATATAACAATAAAATATACAGTTTATAAAACTGTTTACAAAGCATTTGATTCTTCTTTATACAATTAAATATCAGAGTTCACATACCAATAATATCAATGCAGCGGAATACAGTGTGAGTGTAGTGCAATACTATAAATAATAATAATACAAATCTTCGTCTTCGTCCTCCAGAGCTAAATCTTCAAATCCCGAAACGCTCGGACTGACCCGAGCGAATTTGAAAAGACAAAAACACTCGAGTCAGAACTAAAAGAACTTATGTGTGTTAAATCAACATGAGTAAATATGAGTGTAGTAACTCAAGAGATGCTCGGGATTTACATCTCCTAATGATCCGTTAAACTATTTACTATATAGTATATTGCGCTATTATAATAGTGTCTATTTGTAAAATAAACTTACTTTTTAATAGCGTTAAGGGGTTACCCATATAGCGCTTAACACAAATAATGCCAATAGTCTATACAGTACCGTAATACCACCTGATCGGGAGGCTATCAGAGGATACTCCATAGGTACGACAAAAATAGAAACTCGTAGTTAAGGCGCGGTAGGGTAGGTGACACGGTACAACTAGGCAATGCCAGGGTAGATATACCAATTGCTATCCGGGCTGATGGAAACGCGCAGCGCGCAGCTACCGCCCACCTCGAACAAACACCCCCAAAATCAAAGAAATCAATAGTGGCCACCGAAACAATCCAAAGTCAGAGTATAGTATCGAAGGAGTGTGTTCGATCAGAGGAATGACCTCATTGGCCCGAGAATCGCTCCTATTTTAGCCACCTTATGCCAACTCACGGGAGTTGGGTCCACGTATTTACCTTACAGGAAACGTCGCCACCATCGTACTTCATTCTGGAATCTCCACCGCGTACACGGTTAGTCAAAGTGGTTTTCGGTGTCGACAGAGAGTATATCCATATCCGATCCTGGTCTCTTTGCTAACCCATCGTTATTATAACACCGCGGTCATTTAAAAATAGTTTATACTTTAAAACCAGAATAAAATTTTCCATTTCAAACTATGAATACGATATCATTTTAAAAACCCAAACAATATGATATCATTTTATCCCAAATATAATTCTTTTCCAAAAATCATACTGCTTTAAAATTTATAATATCTGGAAACCAAACATTTGAATTATACTTTCAAAGCATAATATTTCGAAATTCATAAATTTTAAAACCATAACTTCTAAAACTGGAATGGTTTGGATATTCAACGGTATATAAACAATGGTTTAACTTTAAGGTTACTTTGTAAAGAAAAATAATTTCCATGGCTTTACAAATATACTTCTTTATTTAAAGTCTAAACCATAATTTAAATATCACTTTCAAGTTCCAAACCACTTCAATTTCTATATATATATATATATATATATATATATATGTATATATATCCATTTGGAGTATTAATATTTCAAAACTAAAGTTGGAGTTTATTCTTTCAACAATTCAATTTTCTATTATTTAGTCTTGAATATTCACATAAAATCCATAAATAAACTCCAATTTCTAGCAATTTAAATATTTTCTTCAATTTAATTTATACTAAAATATTCATTTTAAATTATCTTGAAAAAAATCCGGTTATAAATATCATATCTTAAAATTTCCAAACTTAAACATTTACATATGATATAAATTACCAAACTTCATTTTCTCAATTTTTCCATTTTTATTTAAGAGATTTATACCCAGTTTAAATTCAAAATTTCTAACTTCATATGTGTATATATAGAAAAAAAATATCAAAATTAACTTATTATAAACCGTATTCCATCCAAACCACAGAAATCACTTTAAAATATTTTTATATATAGACCATGGTGCCTGTATATAATTTCCTATCCTATGGTCAAGTGATACAGATATTTATCATTTCAATCCGCAAATTAAAAAATAAAATTTTGCGGTTGTATATCATTTCAAGCCACAATCCCGAATAAAATGAAAAATGCATGATAACTTGCAGCTTAAATGATATGAAACAAAACATCCATTCATCCATCATCAATCATCAACAAATTATCTCAAACATCATCAGTTTAAACAAACATCAAAATATGGCATATACAATATAACAGGAAATAATTGGCAGTTATTAATTAACATTTCATATTCAATTAAATTTATAACTGTTTAACTAGCAGTTTATATGCACCTAAATAAATTCTAACTGTCAATTTATGTGCAATACATAAAAGAAATTAACAGTTAAATTAAATAAATGCGATTTAACAAATATGCTGAATAAAACATGCCAAACAGTCATAATAAATTTCTACTCATATCTAAAATAAATTTAACCAACATAAAAACTTTTAGAAGTTGTGAGTGTGTTAAAACACTCACCTTTTGAATTTAAATCGAATTTAAATCCGATTTAAATCCAAAAATTCGACGGTCTCCAAATCAGTCCAAACCAGCGTCAACAGATCCGAAATTTAATTACGATCCTAACAAAAGAAATTTCGTGCGAAACGGAGTTCGTAAGAGAAAGTTATAGCAAAATTTGTATTTGAAATCAAAAATTAAAATAAAATAAACAAATAATCACTACCTCCATTCAACGTGGCCGAGTTAGCACGTTCAGTCGTCACTCACGTACACGCGCGTCAGCCCAAGATAAAATCGATCGAAATCCTAACACAGCCGCCTAACTCCTGTGCTATACGCACGTCACCAGAGACGTCGTCGCCAAGATCCGATGATGCCGCCGAGATCCTCTCCTCCAGCCGCCCAAGGCCCCCACGTCGCGATCGCCTGCAGCTCCTCCTTCCACGCCGCCGCCGCCGATGCTTACTCAAATATTTGGCGAACCCTCGGCCATCTTGAAGCAAATGAAGGCTACCGATGCAAAGCCCAGGTTCACCTCTATCCAACGCGACCCTCCGATCGCTCTCAAGTTGCAGATCCACCGTCCAAATCGACAACCATCAAAGGACGGCCGAGAATGATTCTCTGATTTCTGGACAATCCGTGCAACAATTTGAAAAATGAATAGTACCATCAGATAACGCTTTTCGAGAACTATGACATATATTTTTATGGAATTTTTCTGGAGAGTTTGAATTTTCATTTGAAATTTTGAATTGTAGATAGATCTAGGTTTTGCAACCATTGAGGCAGAGAAAGAAATGAAGAAAATGAACGTACAGACAAATGATAGAATATGGAGGCTAGGGTTTATCACAACATATATATAGACAAATGGTAGTAGGCTAGGTGGGCACGAATTTCGAACGTGCTAAACGGTAGTTGGCCCAAAAAGCCCGTTCTATTCCCGGAACGAAATTTATTAAACCCATATATCCAAATAGGTATTTTAAAATATTCTGAACGCGATGGAAAAAGTTTCACGTCCAAATTCGATCGTATGAAGAAGTTATGCTGAAAACAAAATTTTCAAATCGATTTCAAATTGATTTCAATTAACTCGATTTCAAGGCGTTTCGCGTTCGTACGATCAAACGACAAATCCGATCGATACGAAACTTGAAACCTTACAATAATTCACCAATACGGATCCGAGTCCGTGGCCAAAATGGCTATTTTTATATTAATTAAATAAATTAAAATTTTAGTCAATTAAATCAAATTTCCCATTTCTTTTTGATAATTGACGATTCTTATTATTATAAATTTTTCAATCACCTATACTAATTTAAACAAAATTTAACTTGTCGAATTTAAAATTTTAGAAATCCCCAAATTTCATTAATTTCACCAAATTATAAATTAAATTTCCAAAATTTTAATTAAATTTACTTTCCATTATTATTGTCAAATAGAAGAATTTATCATTGGATTCATATTTCAATATGTAAATATTTCCAATTTCATCTAAACTTATATTTACATAATTCCTAAATATTAAATTTCAAATATCACTTCAATTAACGTTAACGTAATAATTATTTATTATTTATTGCAGTTGATTATCAGTTACAATTAATATACTAAATAGATGGTAAATCTTGAATACTGGTTATCCTTAACGTGTTATTTCCCATTTAATTGCAACAACGCAATTTCAAAAATTTAACTCAATTAAATAGACAACTCTTTATATTCTAAATCAATTGCAATGGTTTAAAAGTTGCTAAATTTTGATTTCAGTAATCCTTTTAATTCGATTCAAAATCAGCAATTACCTATTAAATGCCCCAAAATTCTTATTAAATAAATCTAACAAATCTTTATCATCAATTAGATGAATTAAATATTGCAATCAAACTATTTCGTTAATAATTTCCGTTTCACTTTAAAGTATCTAAATTAGCCAATTACAATACTTATTGCCCCAATAACTTCAATTTCTTCCAAATAATATTTACATAATTATTTTAAATATTGAATCCATTTAATTGCAATAAATTCAATTGATTGCAAATCAATTCCAAATAAATTTGATTTTTATCCAGTTACAACTTAATATTAAATCATTTTCACTTAACTAACAAAGTCATTATTACTTAGATTTCATTACATTTTATATTTTCACATTTTCATTTTGGTTTCATTTTTTTTCCCACATAGTTTATTAAAAATGGGATTTTCCTTGGTTACAACTTATTTGGATCCAACATTCTTCACTTACCAATTTATTCCACTTTAACTGCAGTAATTTTGGGGATAAATTGAATTTGATTCCAGATTAACGTTGATAACTAATAAAATAAGTAACGTACAATAATTATAGTCATTAACCCTATTTCACACGTCTACATCCAGTTACTATTAGAAAATCTTATTGCATTGGTTTTATACAATCGCCATTTACTTTACATTTCATTACTATTTAATATATATTTTTATTCATAAATAAATTCGATATTCATTCTTCTTTACTCCTATTTGATAAATAACCTAGTATACATTTTACATATATTCATTTCATTTCATTCATTTATGGGCATTGCATTGAAATTTATTTATTAACTAATATCAACGTTATTATCATTAATTTAAATTGGATTCCCAATTTTATTCAATCCCCTGAAAAACAACATATATATTAATCAAATCCCTACATTTGTATTTCTCATATTCCATAAAAATCAAATCATAACATTTAAATGATTTTATTAAATTGGAATCTCATTCAAGTCGTAATCTATTAACTGGAACTAATATGATTCCTTAATTTATTCCCATTTACCATTTAAAATCTTTCATTGCATTAAAACCATTTAACATTTTCATAAATTTCTCATATTAAATTCCATATCCAGGTGAGAATCCTTTTCTACTTAATTCATTTGGATTTCATTCTAAATTAAATTAGAAATCCTATTAAATTATCACATTTAAAATCATCAAATTTTACGGGTCGTTACACTCTCCCCCACTCAAAACTTTTCGTCCCCAAAAAGGAAAAAGAAGGGAAAAGGAAGAATAAAAAAAAACCAGTACATCTTATTTCAAATATTAATTTATAAACAATAATTTACTAAATTAATTTCCTTAAATGAAATATACCCGTTTTATAATCATTATATCCTTTTATACTTAAATAATTAAAGTTTGGAAAACATTTTCAACATAATTCTAAGTCCAAAATTTACGGAAAATTTTGGCAGAGTCTCCTTTGTACGGAGAGGTTTGGGAGAAAAATATAGTATTAAAATATTACAAATATCATATATAATATTCAAAATAATATATATCCCAATACGGGAAAAATATATAAATAGCGTTATAAATCGTAATCCGAAACGTACCTATTTGTCGGGCATATTACGCTTATTATTATGGAACCAAAAGCAGTAGCAGTTGCTTCCATAACCTGCATTTCACTTATAAAAATCTAAAAGGTTAACTATTTATTAAAGTGAAATATTTTCATAGTTTCAACTACTAACAATAATCACCACACAATCATCGATTTCAACAAACAGCATACTCAACAAAACAAAACAACCATTCAGTCAAACAAGCAAATAGTTGTTCGGGTTCAAAACTTGAAATGGTACGGAATGAAAAATAATTATCCAGTGCATCATTTACTCGACAATCTTAGATGGAACAAAAATAGATTATTTATTCATCCAACAACTTCAAATTTCCTTACCCAACCAACCATAGATCAAACAATAACAATTCAAACCAACAAATCAATTTACCTTATATAAATTCTTTACATACTTTAGTTGTTTGATTTCCTTTCCTTTATTCAACCACATAAATTTTCATTTTTATAGTTTACATTTATTTCTAACAACTTCAAATTTTATTTTCTCGTCAGTGGTTGTATCCTTTATTTTTACTTATTACTTACAATTTATTCACTTTTATTATTTATTTATTCTGGTCATGTAAGTTTCTTTTATTTGTATTGTATTTAATACACTTCTCAATTTCAATCTTTTATTCCATGCTTACAATTCTATTACTTATTTATAGTAACCCGTTTTAATTCCCTTAAATTCTTAACCCTAAAATATCCATTCTTATAAGTAAAGGAATTTACAAATTCTTTAACTAGGGTTTGCAGTCATTTATTTATATTACCTACTTTCCATTATATTCAGCTAGTAGTATTTAATTCATACTTAAGTTAATAACCCTA
This sequence comes from Allium cepa, assembly GCA_030765085.1. Lineage (NCBI taxonomy): Eukaryota > Viridiplantae > Streptophyta > Magnoliopsida > Asparagales > Amaryllidaceae > Allium > Allium cepa. The sequence goes on from CM060937.1 coordinate 590,186,852, forward strand.
CACATCAATCCTTATTTATTAAAGAATTTCATTTTATTCACTTAATTTTAAAATCACCTATTAACAACTTAATTTTAGTAAAATTTCAATTATACTTAAGTTTATACCATTTAATAATAGCAATTCATTGAATACTTCATTATTTCCAAAATTTCTACTTGTATAATATTTTATTCCAATCACTTATTTAACATTTCAACTTTTCATATTTTGGTAAGTTATTTATGTTAAAGAAAATGCAAAGAACTTATACAAGTTTTTATCTCTTCTTTTAATTAAATTTAATGTTCAACAATATTACTTTTTTTTATATGTTAAAAATTTCAAATTTCTCTTTATAACCTTGCATTAATACTCTTACCCTTTATTTCACTAAAATAATTTAAACCATTAATTAATGGAAATTTAAGAATTAAATACCGGGTCAAATTTCAAATTATTAAAAAAAAATAGATAAATAATTTCTTACAACTTATATATCCCTAATTATATTGAATTAAAATTTTAGATAATTTCAAAATAAATCTGCAATAGAATTTACTACAGTGGCCTTTCCCCTTCAAAACTCGAAAATGAAAGTCGATGATGCGGCCGCCATCACCGAAATTATTTTCCAGCGACGGAGAGGAAAGTACAAAACCCCCTTTTCTCCAAAATCTTCTTTAAAACAATTTTATTAAATATTTATATCAGAAAATACTTATAACAATATTATTATATTACAAATCATTTGAAAGAAGTTTTCAAAAACCCCGGAACTTAAGTTCTAAAATTTCCAAATTTCATTGATTTATTTTAAATCTTATTTTACCTATTATATATAAATTTTATTCCTAACAACCAATCTATTGCACCCAAATATATATATCTTTTGGAAAAATTTATTTTATATATATAAAATATAATAGGCAAAATTATTTCATTCACCCATATTAAAAACAAATACTATGTCGGTCTGTCCTATTAAGTGTTTAGAAATCCCTATTGATGTCATAGCGTCCCATGCACCAATCAGAATTTATAAATACAAAACGGAACAGATTAACACAATATTAAAACCTTTTTATAACACTAACAAATACGCTCTCTCATATATATACACTCAGCGACTCCCATAGGGTATTACTACCCTATCAACAAAGAGTCAAACCCCACAAAGCCAAGGTTTATCGCTAAACCAAAGTTCTGATACCAACTGTAACATCCCGCCGTTTCGCACGATTTAAACAGACACACGTGCCAATTCAAACCATACGGAAGGGCGGATTGTTATAGGGTAAATAAGAAAACAGAGAAGAAATAAAACAAAATAGAATCTCACAGCGGAAGGATAAATATAATAATAAAATATACAGTTTATAAAACTGTTTACAAAGCATTTGATTCTTCTTTATACAATTAAATATCAGAGTTCACATACCAATAATATCAATGCAGCGGAATACAGTGTGAGTGTAGTGCAATACTATAAATAATAATAATACAAATCTTCGTCTTCGTCCTCCAGAGCTAAATCTTCAAATCCTGAAACGCTCGGACTGACCCGAGCGAATTTGAAAAGACAAAAACACTCGAGTCAGAACTAAAAGAACTTATGTGTGTTAAATCAACATGAGTAAATATGAGTGCAGTAACTCAAGAGATGCTCGGGATTTACATCTCCTAAGGATCCGTTAAACTATTTACTATATAGTATATTGCGCTATTATAATAGTGTCTATTTGTAAAATAAACTTACTTTTTAATAGCGTTAAGGGGTTACCCATATAGCGCTTAACACAAATAATGCCAATAGTCTATACAGTACCGTAATACCACCTGATCGGGAGGCTACCAGAGGATACTCCATAGGGACGACACAAATAGAAACTCGTAGTAAAGGCGCGGTAGGGTAGGTGACACGGCACAACTAGGCAATGCCAGGGTAGATATACCAATTGCTATCCGGGCTGATGGAAACGCGCAGCGCGCAGCTACCGCCCACCTCGAACAAACACCCCCAAAATCAAAGAAATCAATAGTGGCCACCGAAACAATCCAAAGTCAGAGTATAGTATCGAAGGAGTGCATTCAATCAGAGGAATGACCTCATTGGCCCGAGAATCGCTCCTGTTTTAGCCACCTTATGCCAACTCATGGGAGTTGGGTCCACGTATTTACCTTACAGGAAACGTCGCCACCATCGTACTTCATTCTGGAATCTCCACCGCGTACACGGTTAGTCAAAGTGGTTTTCGGTATCGACAGAGAGTATATCCATATCCGATCCCGGTCTCTTTGCTAACCCATCGTTATTATAACACCGCGGTCATTTAAAAATAGTTTATACTTTAAAACCAGAATAAAATTTTACATTTCAAACTATGAATACGATATCATTTTAAAAACCCAAACAATATGATATCATTTTATCCCAAATATAATTCTTTTCCAAAAATCATACTGCTTTAAAATTTATAATATCTGGAAACCAAACATTTGAATTATACTTTCAGAACATAATATTTCGAAATTCATAAATTTTAAAACCATAACTTCTAAAACTGGAATGGTTTGGATATTCAACGGTATATAAACAATGGTTTAGCTTTAAGGTTACTTTGTAAAGAAAAATAATTTCCATGGCTTTACAAATATATTTCTTTATTTAAAGTCTAAACCATAATTTAAATATCACTTTCAAGTTCCAAACCACTTCAATTTCTATATATATATATATATATATATATATATATATCCATTTGGAGTATTAATATTTCAAAACTAAAGTTGGAATTTATTCTTTCAACAATTCAATTTTCTATTATTTAGTCTTGAATATTCACATAAAATCCATAAATAAACTCCAATTTCTAGCAATTTAAATATTTTCTTCAATTTAATTTATACTAAAACATTCATTTTAAATTATCTTGAAAAAAAATCCGGTTATAAATATCATATCTTAAAATTTCCAAACTTAAACATTTACATATGATATAAATTACCAAACTTCATTTTCTCAATTTTTCCATTTTTATTTAAGAGATTTATACCCAGTTTAAATTCAAAATTTCTAACTTCATATGTGTATATATAGAAAAAAAAAAATCAAAATTAACTTATTATAAACCGTATTCCATCCAAACCATAGAAATCACTTCAAAATATTTTTATATATAGACCACGGTGCCTGTATATAATTTTCTATCCTATGGTCAAGTGATACGGATATTTATCATTTCAATCCGCAAATTAAAAAATAAAATTTTGCGGTTGTATATCATTTCAAACCACAATCCCGAATGAAATGAAAAATGCATGATAACTTGCAGCTTAAATGATATGAAACAAAACATCCATTCATCCATCATCAATCATCAACAAATTATCTCAAACATCATCAGTTTAAACAAACATCAAAATATGGCATATACAATATAACAGGAAATAATTGGCAGTTATTAATTAACATTTCATATTCAATTAAATTTATAACTGTTTAACTAGCAGTTTATATGCACATAAATAAATTCTAACTGTCAATTTATATGCAATACATAAAAGAAATTAACAGTTAAATTAAATAAATGCGATTTAACAGATATGTTGAATATAACATGCCAAACAGTCATAAATAAATTTCTACTCATATCTAAAATAAATTTAACAAACATAAAAACTTTTAGAAGTTGTGAGTGTGTTAAAACACTCACCTTTTGAATTTAAATCGAATTTAAATCCGATTTAAATCCAAAAATTCGACGTTCTCCAAATCAGTCCAAACCAGCGTCAACAGATCCGAAATTTAATTACGATCCTAACAAAAGAAATTTCGTGCGAAATGGAGTTCGTAAGAGAAAGTTATAGCAAAATTTGTATTTGAAATCAAAAATTAAAATAAAATAAACAAATAATCCCTACCTCCATTCAACGTGGCCGAGTCAGCACGTTCAATCGCCACTCACGTACACGCACGTCAGCCCAAGATAAAATCGATCGAAACCCTAACACGGCCGCCTAACTCCTGTGCCATACGCACGTCACCAGAGACGTCGTCGCCAAGATCCGGTGATGCCGCCGAGATCCTCTCCTCCAGCCGCCCAAGGCCCCCACGTCGCGATCGCCTGCAGCTCCTCCTTCCACGCCGCCGCCGCCGATGCTTACTCAAATATCTGGCGAACCCTCGGCCATCTTGAAGCAAATGAAGGCTACCGATGCAAAGCCCAGGTTCACCTCTATCCAATGCGACCCTCCGATCGCTCTCAGGTTGCAGATCCACCGTCCAAATCGACAACCATCAAAGGACGGTCGAGAATGATTCTCTGAATTCTGGACAATCCGTGCAACAATTTGAAAAACGAATAGTACCATCAGATAACGCTCTTCTAGAACTATGACATTTATTTTTATGGAATTTTTCTGGAGAGTTTGAATTTTCATTTGAAATTTTGAATTGTAGATAGATCTAGGTTTTGCAACCATTGAGGCAGAGAAAGAAATGAAGAAAATAAACGTACAGACAAATGATAGAATATGGAGGCTAGGGTTTATCACAACATATATATAGACAAATGGTAGTAGGCTAGGTGGGCACGAATTTCGAACGTGCTAAACGGTAGTTGGCCCAAAAATCCCGTTCTATTCCCGGAACGAAATTTATTAAACCCATATATCCAAATAGGTATTTTAAAATATTCTGAACGCGATGGAAAAAGTTTCACGTCCAAATTCGATCGTATGAAGAAGTTATGCTGAAAACAAAATTTTCAAATCGATTTCAAATTGATTTCAATTAACTCGATTTCAAGGCGTTTCGCATTCGTACGATCAAACGACAAATCCGATCGATACGAAACTTGAAACCCTACAATAATTCACCGATACAGATCCGATGAAACTAGTTTCGTCGAAATCCGAGTCCGTGGCCAAAATGGCTATTTTTATATTAATTAAATAAATTAAAAATTTAGTCAATTAAATCAAATTTCCCATTTCTTTTTGATAATTGACGATTCTTATTATTATAAATTTTTCAATCACCTATACTAATTTAAACAAAATTTAACTTGTCGAATTTAAAATTTTAGAAATCCACAAATTTCATTAATTTCACCAAATTATAAATTAAATTTCCAAAATTTTAATTAAATTTACTTTCCATTATTATTGTCAAATAGAAGAATTTATCATTGGATTCATATTTCAATATGTAAATATTTCCAGTTTCATCTGAACTTATATTTACATAATTCCTAAATATTAAATTTCAAATATCACTTCAATTAACGTTAACGTAATAATTATTTATTATTTATTGCAGTTGATTATCAGTTACAATTAATATACTAAATAGATGGTAAATCTTAAATACTGGTTATCCTTAACGTGTTATTTCCCATTTAATTGCAACAACGCAATTTAAAAAATTTAACTCAATTAAATAGACAACTCTTTATATTCTAAATCAATTGCAATGGTTTAAAAGTTGCTAAATTTTGATTTCAGTAATCCCTTTAATTCGATTCAAAATTAGCAATTACCTATTAAATGCTCCAAAATTCTTATTAAATAAATCTAACAAATCTTTATCGTCAATTAGATGAATTAAATATTGCAATCAAACTATTTCGTTAATAATTTCCGTTTCACTTTAAAGTATCTAAATTAGCCAATTACAATACTTATTACCCCAATAACTTCAATTTCTTCCAAATAATATTTACATAATTATTTTAAATATTGAATCCATTAAATTGCAATAAATTCAATTGATTGCAAATCAATTCCAAATAAATTTGATTTTTATCCAGTTACAACTTAATATTAAATCAGTTTTCACTTAACTAACAAAGTCATTGTTACTTAGAATTTCATTACATTTTATATTTTCACATTTTCATTTTGGTTTCATTTTTTTTCCCACATAGTTTATTAAAAATGGGATTTTCCTTGGTTACAACTTATTTGGATCCAACATTCTTCACTTACCAATTTATTCCACTTTAACTGCAGTAATTTTGGGGATAAATTGAATTTGATTCCAGATTAACGTTGACAACTAATAAAATAAGTAACGTACAATAATTATAGTCATTAACCCTATTTCACACGTCTACATCCAGTTACTATTAGAAAATCTTGTTGCATTGGTTTTATACAATCGCCATTTACTTTACATTTCATTACTATTTAATATATATTTTTATTCATAAATAAATTCGATATTCATTCTTCTTTACTCCTATTTGATAAATAACCTAGTATACATTTTACATATATTCATTTCATTTCATTCATTTATGGGCATTGCATTGAAATTTATTTATTAACTAATATCAACGTTATTATCATTAATTTAAATTGGATTCCCAATTTTATTCAATCCCCTGAACAAATAACATATATATTAATCAAATCCCTACATTTGTATTTCTCATATTCCATAAAAATCAAATCATAACATTTAAATGATTTTATTAAATTGGAATCTCATTCAAGTCGTAATCTATTAACTGGAACTAATATGATTCCTTAATTTATTCCCATTTACCATTTAAAATCTTTCATTGCATTAAAACCATTTAACATTTTCATAAATTTCTCATATTAAATTCCATATCCAGGTGAGAATCCTTTTCTACTTAATTCATTTGGATTTCATTCTAAATTAAATTAGAAATCCTATTAAATTATCACATTTAAAATCATCGAATTTTACGGGTCGTTACAAAATCCGTCGGTATCCATTTTGGGCTTTTATTATTCTGTGACCATTCAATTTTCAAAAGGTTAAAATTGAATAGTCATTTTGATATCAGTTCCCTCTGAATCGACGTATGGTGCCTTTACATTTTTCCATTCATTTTTATAAATTATTTACGGTTCATACTATATTCTTCTGTGCCCAACCATTCCTTTCTCTCCTCTATTCTTTCATTCAGCATGAAAACTCTTTATATTATATTATAAGCAAAATTAATCGACTCTCTGATATAAAGCTGCTCTATTGCCTTCTTCCCATGATGGCCATGCAACCATCACGCTCGCATAGGATCAGCACCCGAGTACACCACCACAGCTACGCTTCCTACCCTTCCCTATCGTCTCTCCACTTGACCATTGCCGAAGTCCACAATCCATCAAAGCACCCAATCACCACTGACGCGCAACACCTAAACCATGGTCGTCTCCTCCGCCGCACGCAAAGCCACCGCCACCGAGACCCGCCTATTCACCATGTGCGCAGTCGACCTGTATCCTCCGCGTCTCAAGCCTCCACTTCCTCTCCCGCCGCACCTTGTCGCCATTCCGTTCTTCTCGGCCTCCTTTTCCCCCGTGGCCTCTACTTGCTGCACGCATGCGAGCCCTGACCGCCATCATTTCCTTCCATCTGTGCCTCAGCGTCGCATCGCAGCCCTTCCACATTCTCATCATTCCTTCAAGCTACCCTTCCGATCGTAAGCACCATCCACTTCTCTTAATTCTCTGTAGTAAGTGTTTTGCATCATTTATATAATTTATATATAATATAGTAAGTATATTTTGAAGTTCTTATGTTTGTGACAGAATATATATGCGCATACCTGTTGCATATGGATTAGTAATATAAGTTTACATCTAGGCTTGGTTGTTACATAATATATATGTTTAAATGAGTTCGGCATATATAAAGTTGTTTAATGAATATAACTTGTATAAATTTATATTTAGTTTGTTCTATATATATAGCACGTGAGCTATTTTTATAGTCTGCATTCGATCCAAATTGAGTTACCTATTTTTTTTGTATATTGATTTATAAATATAGCATGTTACTTATTTATATGTAAATGATAGTTATATTCAATAATCTGTTGTATGGTATATAGTTTATTATAAAGTAAGTTGTTTGTCATATATATAAGTATGTTTGTATAGTATCTAATTGATTTTATATAACTTTATATATATTGAGTTAATACGTTTATTTGTATACTAATATATATATATATATATATATATATATAAATATGTTAGTATGTTTTAAAAATATATAACCTGTAACGACACGCAAATCCGTACCCCTTGAGTCAACACTATTCTACAACATTCAACTCAAGTTGTAAAGAAATACGAACCATTTGGGTTAAAGAAGAAGAGGTACAAGAAGAAAATAGAAAACAACAACAGAATCTAACCATCGCAGCGGAATAAAATATAATAGATAATAAATAATCTTTACTCAAAATCAAATATATCTGTTTACATACATTACATCATCAGAGTAAATCAGTCACAGCTCACATCAATATAATACAATGGATACACAACAACTCAACAGTGGAAAATATATATATATATAACAAGTACGAATATACGTATCGTCATCCAGCTCGTCTCCTAAGCTCCACATCATCACATCCTGTATTCTATAATACTCGGTCTGACCCGAGCATTACAGTTAAATAACACCCGAGTCAGTCTGGAATACCAACGTGAGAAAATCACACCCAATTGATTATTAAAGTTTCAAAAATCCTTTGAAAACAAAGCATCTCGTAAGACCACGCCACAAATAAACATGTCGGGTTTTTACCTTACGATAGCTAAAACAATTTTTATAGAAATCCTCTGATATTATAATAGGGTCTATATACAAATACTTATAAAACAGCCGAAATTGTTACATGATTAAATTCCAGCTACTAGCCACTGAGTGGGTAATACAAACAAAACTCGTACAAGGCTCGTAGGGAGAATGGATTTCCAACTAATGACTAGGCACTGGGGTACCACCTGTCACAGTACAGGGCCTAGATCACCGTACCGAGGAGTACGCCCGCTCCCCTACAACACAAGGCCGGGACTACCCCTTACTGGATAATCCCGAGTGAGATCACCCCACGGTTGGGATCAGCAACCGCCCACTAAGCCAAAATAAAAAGGTACATCTAGACTGGAATGACCTCACCCTGCTTGGGTGCTACCCACCTAGCCTTGCTGCATGACCCCTGATTTTCAGTCATTCCCATTTGATGAGGCTTGAGGCTAAGCGTTACCTTTTTAGAACAATATCCCTTAGAATGCCCATCGTCCACTTGACCATGTTTCGCAAGCATTCGTCCATACAAGTCCGTCCCGGGTTCGAACGGAACCGAAGGCACTATTCCTACTACATCCATTTTGGAAATATCCTCAGGATTGGTAGCGACTTGCCCTTGCACTTCACTGCTCCATCTTCGAATCCAAAATCGTTTACATGAAACGTACAAACCGGATGGAAGTGGTTTTCGAGAAATAAATCTCGATCCCGGTTTCTTCGAAACGATCAACGCATTGGCCAATATTGATAGTCGATGATTTAACTATCAATTTTTATTCACAAACATCCATCAAACAATAAATAATTTCCCAAATTATTTATTAACCTCACAATATCTTTACAAGATATATTTCTATTCTCAATCCTTTAAAAACAGTTTCAAAACCATCTTTCCTTTCAGAATAAACTTTCCCAATTATTTCGATCTTCTCTGAAATTACCAAGCACAAAAACTAGATTTTTAAAATAATTTAAAACACTTTACTTTGAAATATATACTTTAAAACACTTAGGATAAAACTACTTAAATAATTTGTTACAAATACATATTATATGAATTTGAGAAAATAAGGTTACTTTATAAAATATAAAACCAGGTTTTCACTTTTCATACAAATACTAAGTCACTTTTAAATAATTAATGCTATAATATATTAAAAGGAAATACTTGCTTTAGAAATTAAATATTAGAAATAATAAATTTTACAAACGTGACTTTCTTTAAAACAACTTTAAAACATTTAATTTATATTTACAAATTTACTTTTAAAACATGTACTTGGCTATCCAGAGAATATTCCAACTCCAATTACTTAAATCAATTTCCCAAATTGATTTCCAATTCATTCTATTTTGAAATAAATTTCTTACTTGCTCGGTTCATTTCAAAATTCATTAATTATGGATTTTATTATTATTATTATTATTTGCCGTTTGATTTTAAATCTTTAACTGAAATATACAAATTTCAGATTTTTTCCCCATTTTCTTCTTTGTTCTCTTCAAAATTTAAATCTTAAATTTAAAATAAATGTTCTGTTCTTTTAAATATTAGCATTGGAGTTTACAATTCATTAACTTTCTATTAATTCAAAAATCTCCTTTCTATATTCAAGATTTATTAATTAGAATTCTTATGTCACTTTATTTTATTTTTATTTCATTCTTAAATTTATTCAATGTTCTAATATTATTCATCACGGAATATCAATCAATCACAGCAGTGGATATTAAATAATTTAAATACATGTTGAGGGATCCAGTTGGATCCCTCCAACCTATTTTCCCTGCATCCATAGACGTTAGCACAAAATAATATATCAATTCCCAAATATAGCATACAATAGCACATCAAACAATTCAACCATTCAAACAATTATTTAAATTTAATCATTTAAATTTAAATTTCAACTGAGTGAGATTAACTCACCTTTGCTATTTAAATTGCAATCCCTCCAACCGACTTGAATTTCCATGATTTCAGACCTTGTAAAAATATCGATATAGTTTTATTAATATTCGTACTAACCGTAAATAAATTATCGTTATAAATTCCTTTAAACCAATAATTAAATTTTAAGTTGATTTGCTCTTCATAAAATATTTTTAGTACCAAAGAAAATTCAATGAAGTTAATATCTTCATCATATATTATTACAATAACTAGTTAGTAAAGACATGTATATATATTTTTTTAAATAGATATTGTTACATATATAATTATTTAAACTTATTCACTTAAAAACTCGTTTATATGAATCTAAAATCTAATTTATATAACCTCCCTTTAATATTCAAAATTCATAGTTATTATTCCAAATTCTATCTATATCCTAATTCTTGTTTCTGTCTATATTTCAAACATGTATGTGTATATTTTTCCTTTTATATATTACAATTTTTTTTAAAAACAAAATAACATAAAATCAATTTGATGACTGTAAAATTTATATGTGTTCTTATACCCAACAGGTTAAACTAAAATCAACGCCCAAATTGGAAAGCGAAAAAAAAAATTCAGACCTGCAAATATGCTGCTGCTGCCCCTACTTCCATCGCAACTTGCCATCACAAACTATCGGAGCCGCCCACCTTGCGAACTCCACTATCAAACAAGAAACCCCGGCCTCGTGCTTGCGAGCTCAAACACACGTGTTTCGCAACGACGTCGCCCTCCTTCCCTTCGCAAGCCAACCACGACCGCCTCTACCCATTGCCCGTGCGATTCGCCACGATTCGGTCACCCCTCTTTCTTCGGACGAGATGGAATCGACTTTGATTTTAGCTGAGGGAAAAAAAATGAAACTCGATTTTCTTGATAAGGAAAATGAATCGCGATTTTTTTCTTCTTTTTTTGCTTGAATTTTGAAGAAAAGGGGAAAGGGAGGTTCGGCTTTGAAGAAATAAAAGAAGGCTGAGGAAGCTTCGTGTGGTTATCCTTGTTTTCTTCTGAAGGAAGCCATTTTATATATATATAATTTTATATTTTGGTTCTGGACTTTAGATGAAAACGAACAAGATTGAGACATTGCTTAAATAAAAGAAAGGGAATGTTGCGTGGTGATATTGAAAGAGGGAACACGGAGATGAAGGAAAATCGGCGTACTCAGGAACAATTTTTGGCTGAGATGTTGCTTATGTGACAATATACTTATAAAATTTAAATTAAATTATCGTTGTAAATTTCGACGCGTTTATATATCGTATGCTCACATAACAACTCCAATCGCTACGAAATTTGAAATCCGATAATAATTCAATATTACGGACCCAATGGAACTGGTTTCGTCGAATTCCGAGACTGTGCCTCGAAAGGCTATTTTAAAATTCAATTTAAATTATATTAAATTTCAAAACTGAACAAATCACTGCTAATTTCAATTTTACAACTTCTATTATCCTCAGTACTATTAATATAAATTTAACTGACCTTCAAATTATTTTTAACAGGCTTAAATTCTAGATTCGGTATTTTACTCAACTTTAAATTATTCAATTCAATAATTTAATTGTCAAATAAATTATGTTATCTGTAATTCAAGTTAAAATTACTCTATTGAATATTTAAAATCAATTAAATATTCTAATTTTAAACGCTCGAAAATTCCGGGTCGTCACATTCCTCCCTCCTTAAAAGAATTTCGTCCCCGAAATTACTAGTTAGGAAGAATGGTCCAATACCCGTTTACTTTTTCCTAAAACCAAACGGTTTCTAACAATTCAACAACTTACCAACTATCCTTTATAAAAGATCCATTATCATTCTTATTAACTTTCCAAACCTTTCCCTAGTTTGCAAACAATCCTATTTGCCCAACCATTCAAGTTTTAATCATATAACCAATTTTTGAATTATCAAAATTTTCTCAAAATTTTTCTAACTCCCTAAATTCCCGAAAAATTTCGCCAGCGTCTCCTTTGCGCGGTTATCTCGGTACAACTACAAAATGGCTCTATGGCCTCCCAAATCCAAAAAGAAAACAAAAAGCCAAGTGGCTCAATCCAAATCCAAATCCAAATCAAATTTCATACCAAATTTAAATACATACCTTTTTGTCGAGAAATTCAAATTTATCTCTTGAAATCAAATCCAATTTCCTTTTCCCTTTTATAATACCTGCATATCCTGCTTAGCACTAATATCCAATCACAATATTCCCAAAACATTTTATCGACCCCTTACCAAATGTCAATATTTCTCCAAATATCAACTTAGAATACATTTGCAATATTCAATTTCCAATTAAGAATTGTCCATTCCTTACTTAAGTTAACATAAGCATTTCATATGTTTCTTATATTCATTTTCATCTTACCACTTTAGGTTGTATCCATTCCTATTCAAATTAATTCTTTCATTTCCATACGAATTCAATTTATTTTCAACTCTAAACTTTACATTTTATTTTTCATTTATAACTAATTCATGTGATTATTTTAATTAGTTTCATTCACTAACTTATTTCAATGTCTAGTTTGAAACTGTTTTGTCTTTAATAAATTTTCCAAAAAATTTTCTAACTCCCGAAATTTTCGAAATTTTTTGGCAGAGTCCCCTTTGTACGGTGGAGCTTTTGCAATTTGACAAAAGAGATAAATATATATACATCGACCCACATGGTCGGAAAAACCAAAAACAGTTCATATTTCCTAATTTTATTGCGTAGGCATACCTTATTTAGCATTTTAAGCAAGCGGCTTATTATTTTTAGCAAACAGCACAACCAAATCCAGCCACACGGCTTCCAGGTACCTGTACTTACTCAATTTAAACATGTAAGTACGATATAAATGAAGTTTAACTACATTTTACTTATTTACAATAGTTAAACATGTAAGGAATTCACACCAAATATTTTCCATAAGCAATTTATATAGTTTCCATGCCAATTCAACTGTTTCAATTTATTTATAACCATTTTCATTCAATTCGAATGGTTTTCAATCCATTCGTATACATCTTCATCAAATTCGAATGGTTTAAAACACAATAGCTTACCTTTGATTTATTCTTAAGCAAACTGAACTCATATTTAATTCAATTGCTTCCAAAATCAATTTATTTTACTTCTATCAACTCATAGAATTTTAATTACTTCCATTTGCATCCAATCGACAATTCATTCCATGCAATTCGACGAGATTTATGTGAATAAATAAGTATTTATGTTTATAACCAATTTAAATTGATTTCAACTCAATTTATACTTAATTCTATTCCGTTTTTAAATTTATTCACAATTCATATATTCTCAGTTTCATTGCATTTAAATTTGAATCAATTCACTTGCATTTCATTTTATTAACCAAACTAGTTCGTTCAAAACCCTTAACAATTTAGGTCCATCTCCATTACCCATTCACAACCATTTATTTTGCTCGACAACAATTCAGGCTATTCCATTCAATAACTATTTCTCAACTCATTTAAACCATACTTCGTTTTGAGTTCGGATTTTATTCAACACTTACTTAAGTCAAAAACTTAAGTTCATTTCCATTTCTTTTTATAATAAGTTCTACTTCCATCCTTCATTTAATTCTTATTTATTCTATCCATTTACTTATTCAACAAAATTAGTTTATCCTTATTCACTTAAACCATTCTAGTAAACTTGAAACATTTTTTTTGTCTCAAGTCATTTCAATCCCTTAATAATTTAAATGGTTTACCATTATTTATTTAAGAAATTTCATTCCATTAAATATTATCGGCAACTCACCGAATTTTATTTCAATTTAAATTTATTTTTACTTGATTTAAAACCAATCCAATATTATTAAACTTTGCTCAAGTTGATTTCCATTCAACTCCTCATCTATTTAGCTTAGGTCAATTTACTTCAATTTATTCAAATTTTATACTTAAGCTCATTTTCATTTTTCAAGTAAACCCTCTCTCATTTAAATCTCATTTTTAAATTTGTAAATTTCATTTGATTGGTTATTATAAAATTTAACTTCCCAGATTCACTCATTCAATTTATTACAAGGCCGTTTCTAATTTACTTCCACTTATTTGGATTTTATTTTTAATTCATACAATTACTATTTTAATCCATTTCATTTTTATTCTATACTTTTCAAATTATATTTACTTTGTTAACACTTCAAGTCTAATTTTAATTAATAACTCAAGTTCTGATTCTATTATTCACTTCTAATTTACCACCCAATTTATTAACTCACAATTCAGCTTCATTCTCAATTACTTTCACTTCATCCACAATTTGAATCAATTTTAATTTATAACTTGAGTTTATTTCCAAACTTCATCATAAACTCACAATTCAATTTCATTAACTAATTTATTATCTAATTAGTTCTTCCCTTATTTATAATCCAACACTTGAATTTTTATTCCAAATATCACTTCATTTTATTTACTTAAGTTCAATATACTTTATAATTCAAGTTTGGATTTCCTTCTCATTTTTCAATTCATCAAAATATTGATTTTGGGCTTTGTATTCCATTTTCGAATTAATAAGTCGCAACTCATCGTTTTATACAATTCTATTTCATCATAAGCTTGAATATATTCATCTTTTATTTTTAACTCAAGCCTTCTATTTATTCATAGCCCAAGCATATTTTATTTTATGGATTTTAATTCTTTTATAAGTTATTCTGGTTTATTTATTTCAATCCAATCCTTATCCAAGTTATTTTCCATTTATTCAGGTAAGAATTTAATTCCATTTGATAACTCAATTGAACTTTTTATTCCAATTCAATTTTATTTTAACTCAGTTTTATTTAACTCAGTTCGATTTTAACTTAATTCGAATACAACTGGGTATTATTTTCAGCTTATTCAACTTATTTTAATCCAGTTAAATTTTATTCTCCAATCCAAGTTAATTTCATTTTTAACTTTTCTCTTTAAATTTACATTCCAACATTCAAGCTTATATTTCCTTCCCGATTTAAAAATCATCTCAATTTATAAGCTTACAACCCATCCTATCAGGATTTTTTTTAAACTCCCGGCTTTAGTTTCAAATCATTTTGAAATCTCCGACATCTCAAATCACATTTCTCAAAGGCCAAACCAATCCTGGTTTTATTCCCAACAAATTCCCTTTGAAATTTCAAAAACAAACAGGTTTTCCTGAACAAATCAATTTGGTAGCAATTTATCACTTACAAACTCGAAAATGAACATCGATGGTACTGCAGTCATCAACGAAGTTATTTTCCAGTGACTGAAGTGAATTCAATGCTAAATCTCTTCCCAAAATTTATTTAAAACAATTTTCCTTTCATAAATACCCTAAAAACAACAATGCTACTATTTATTTTCAAAATACTTTCAAAATCTCCGGGTTTAAAAGTTTCAAATTCTATTTTAATTTAAATTTTAACTATAATGCATTTGTACAATTTATGCTTATACAAATTCCCATTTAATTATATTTCCATTTAATATTTACGTTTATAATCCATATTTATGAATTTCATTTTATAATGAATTTATTCCTTCAAACTTTGGTTATTTTTTTCAATTTCTAGTTAAATTTTCACTTAACAATGATAATACTTTAATATTATCATTTCTAACATCCAAGCAACCATATATTAGCTAAATAGTTTACAAAAACTTTCTTTATATCGAAAATATATTTTTGGGTAAAATTATTTCATTTACCCATATTTAAAACAATACCGTGTCAATTGTTCTATTCAAGTGTTTAGAAACCCTTTTAATACAGTTGCGCAGACTGTGTCGACGAAGGTTCATATGCCACTCAATAAACCAATCAACACAATATTAAAACAATTTATATTCACTAACAAATACACACTCATATCTATTAATACGTTCAAACTCATTATAGAGTACGTCGGACTCTATTTTAAATGAGTAATTCCCACTAGAGCCAAGGTTATCTCCAACCTGGCTCTGATACCAAGTGTAACGACCCGCAAATCCGTACCCCTTGAGTCAACACTATTCTACAACATTCAACTCAAGTTGTACAGAAATACGAATCATTTGGGTTAAAGAAGAAGAGGTAGAAGAAGAAAATAGAAAACAACAACAGAATCTAACCATCGCAGCGGAACAAAATATAATAGATAATAAATAATCTTTACTCAAAATCAAATATATCTGTTTACATACATTACATCATCAGAGTACATCAGTCACAGCTCACATCAATACAATACAATGGATACACAACAACTCAATAGCGGAAAATATATATATAAAACAAGTACGAATATACGTATCGTTATCCAGCTCGTCTCCTGAGCTCCACAGCATCACATCCTGTATTCTATAATACTCGGTCTGACCCGAGCATTACAGTTAAATAACACCCGAGTCAGTCTGGAATACCAGCATGAGAAAATCACACCCAATTGATTATTAAAGTTTCAAAAATCCTTTGAAAACAAAGCATCACGTAAGACCACGCCACAAATAAACATGTCGGGTTTTTACCTTACGATAGCTAAAACAATTTTTATAGAAACCCTCTAATATTATAATTGGGTCTATATACAAATACTTATAAAATAGCCGAAATTGTTACATGATTAAATTCCAGCTACTAGCCACAGAGTGGGTAATACAAACAAAACTCGTACAAGGCTCGTAGGGAGAATGGATTTCCAACTAATGACTACGCACTGGGTACCACCTATCACAGTACGGGGCCTAGATCACCGTACCGAGGAGTACGCCCGCTCCCCTGCAACACAAGGCCGGGACTACCCCTTACTGGATAATCCCGAGTGATATCACCCCGCGATTGGGATCAGCAACCGCCCACTAAGCCGAAATAAAAAGGGACATCTAGACTGGAATGACCTCACCCTGCTTGGGTGCTACCCACCTAGCCTTGCTGCATGACCCCTGATTTTCAGTCATTCCCATTTGATGAGGTTGAGGCTAAGCGTTACCTTTTTAGAACAATATCCCTTAGAATGCCCATCGTCCACTTGACGATGTTTCGCAAGCATTCATCCATACGAGTCCGTCCCGGGTTCGAACGGAACCGAAGGCACTATTCCTACTACATCCATTTTGGAAATATCCTCAGGATTAGTAGCGACTAGCCCTTGCACTTCACTGCTCCATTTTCGAATCCAAAATCGTTTACATGAAACGTACAAATAGGATCGAAGTGGTTTTCGAGAAATAAATCTCAATCCCGGTCTCTTCGAAACGATCAACGCATTGGCCAATATTGATAATCGGTGATTTAACTATCAATTTTTATTCACAAACATCCATCAAACAATAAATAATTTCCCAAATTATTTATTAACCTCACAATATCTTTACAAGATATATTTCTATTTTCAATCCTTTAAAAACAGTTTCAAAACCATCTTTCCTTTCAGAATAAACTTTCCCAAATATTTCGATCTTCTCTGAAATTACCAAGCACAAAAACTAGATTTTTAAAATAATTTAAAACACTTTACTTTGAAATATATACTTTAAAACACTTAGGATAAAACTACTTAAATAATTTGTTACAAATACATATTATATGAATTTGAGAAAATAAGGTTACTTTATAAAATATAAAACCAAGTTTTCACTTTTCATACAAATACTAAGTCACTTTTAAATAATTAATGCTATAATATATTAAAAGGAAATACTTGCTTTAGAAATTAAATATTAGAAACAATAAATTTTACAAAACGTGACTTTCTTTAAAACAACTTTAAAACATTTAATTTATATTTACAAATTTACTTTTAAAACATGTACTTGGCTATCCAGAGAATATTCCAACTCCAATTACTTAAATCAATTTCCCAAATTGATTTCCAATTCATTCTATTTTGAAATAAATTTCTTTACTTGCTCGGTTCATTTCAAAATTCATTAATTATGGATTTAATTTTTATTATTATTATTTGCTGTTTGATTTTAAATCTTTAACTGAAATATACAAATTTCAGATTTTTTTTCCCATTTTCTTCTTTGTTCTCTTCAAAATTTAAATATTAAATTTAAAATAAATGTTCTGTTCTTTTAAATATTAGCATTAGAGTTTACAATTCATTAACTTTCTATTAATTCAAAAATCTCCTTTCTATATTCAAGATTTATTAATTAGAATTCTTATGTCACTTTATTTTATTTTTATTTCATTCTTAAATTTATTCAATGTTCTAATATAATTCATCACGGAAGATCAATTAATCACAGCAGTGGATATTAAATAATTTAAATACATGTTGAGGGATCCAGTTGGATCCCTCCAACCTGTTTTCCCTGCATCCACAGACGTTAGCACAAAATAATGCATCAATTCCCAAATATAGCATACAATAGCACATCAAACAATTCAACCATTCAAACAATTATTTAAATTTAATCATTTAAATTTAAATTTCAACTGAGTGAGATTAACTCACCTTTGCTATTTAAATTGCAATCCCTCCAACCGACTTGAATTTCCATGATTTCAGACCTTGTAAAAATATCGATATAGTTTTATTAATATTCGTACTAACCGTAAATAAATTATCGTTATAAATTCCTTTAAACCAATAATTAAATTTTAAGTTGATTTCCTCTTTATAAAATGTTTTTAGTACCTAAGAAAATTCAATGAAGTTAATATCTTCATCATATATTATTACAATAACTAGTTAGTAAAGACATGTATATATATATTTTTAAATAGATATTGTTACATATATAATTATTTAAACTTATTCACTTAAAAACTCGTTTATATGAATCTAAAATCTAATTTATATAACCTCCCTTTAATATTCAAAATTCATAGTTATTATTCCAAATTCTATCTATATCCTAATTCTTGTTTCTGTCTATATTTCAAACATGTATGTGTATATTTTTCCTTTTATATATTATAATTTTTTTTAAAAACAAAATAACATAAAATCAAATTGATGACTGTAAAATTTATATGTGTTCTTATACCCAACAGGTTAAACTAAAATCAACGCCCAAATTGGGAAGCAAAAAAAAAAAATTCAGACCTGCAAATATGCTGCCGCTGCCCCTACTTCCATCGCAACTCGCCATCACAAATTATCGGATCCGCCCACCTTGCGAACTCCACTATCAAACACGTAACCCCGGCCTCATGCTCGCGAGCTCAAACACATGTGCTTCGCAATGACGTCGCCCTCCTTCCCTTCGCAAGCCAACCACGACCGCCTCTACCCATTGCCCGTGTGATTCGCCACGATTCGGTCACCCCCCTTTCTTCGAACGATATGGAATCGACTTTGATTTTAGCCGAGGGAAAAAAACGAAACTCGATTTGCTTGATAAGGAAAATGAATCGCGATTTTTATCTTTTTTTTTCGCTCGAATTTTGAAGAAAAGGGGAAAGGGAGGCTCGGCTTTGAAGAAATAAAAGAAGGCTGAGGAAGCTTCGTGTGGTTATCCTTGTTTTCTTCTGATGGAAGCCATTTTATATATATATATAATTTTATATTTTGGTTCTGGACTTTAGAAATGAAAACGAACAAGATTGAGACACTGCTTAAATAAAAGAAAGGGAAAGTTGCGTGGTGTTATTGAAAGAGGGAACACGGAGATGAAGGAAAATCGGCGTACTCAGGAACAATTTTCGGCTGAGATGTTGCTTATGTGACAATATACTTATAAAATTTAAATTAAATTATCGTTGTAAATTTCGACGCGTTTATATATCCTATGCTCACATAACAACTCCAATCGCTACGAAATTTGAAATCCAATAATAATTCAATATTACGGACCCAATGGAACTGGTTTCGTCGAATTCCGAGACTGTGCCTCAATAGGCTATTTTGAAATTCAATTTAAATTATATCAAATTTCAAAACTGAACAAACCGCTGCTAATTTCAATTTTACAACTTCTATTATCCTCAGTACTATTAATATAAATTTTACTGACCTTCAAATTATTTTTAACAGGCTTAAAATTCTAGATTCGGCATTTTACTCAACTTCAAATTATTCAATTCAATAATTTAACTGTCAAATAAATTATGATATCTGTAATTTAAGTTAAAATTACTCTACTGAATATTTAAAATCAATTAAATATTTTAATTTTAAATGCTCGAAAATTCCGGGTCGTCACATAACCACTGTTTTTGTTATATATGGTTTTACTCCATTTTTTCTCTTATATATAGAGCTATATATAATGTGTTTGCATTTGGAAAGAATAGAGAGATATGTATGTTTGGCTATTTATAAAAGCATATATATTATACTAGCTTATAAATGATTGTTGTATATATTTTTATAATATTTTATTTTATAATGTAATAGGTTTGTATAAATTTATTTGTCATTTTACACTCAAGCATATACATTTGAAATTTTGTTGAATGTTAGATTTGTGGAATTTTTAAAAGATTTGGAAATCTGTTAAATTCTAAGTGTAGTACTGTACAATATATACTTGTAAAACCATATGTTTGGAATTTAAAATACGATTTATATTTTATATATGTTCACTTGCACCAATTATCTTCATCGATCCAGTTTTGATTTGATTTCGTCTGTCCCTATTATCAGATCTGTTCGTCGTATTCATGCCAATCTTTCTTTGTTTGGAATTCATTCCTGGATCTATAACCCATTTCATTGTCTATTCTCTTTAGCTTTAGAAGGTGAGTCCTTCTCACTCAGACATTTCTACTTATGAAATGGTAAATTGATGTCAAGTGTTTAGTAATTAAAAATGCTTATGCAAGTAAATGATGATTATATGATATGCTATGCCATGTTATTACCATGTTTACTTTGTTAATTATCACCTGACATCTAATACATGACATATTGTCACATTGACATTATACTATGATATTGACATTGTTTATGCATATGTTCACACTGCAAGTTCCCTATTAGAATAGAATCATTATGGATTGAAATGATACATACTCGAACGGACTTTAGAATAGGGAAAAATCGTTATGGGCTGAAATGATAGGCCTGAGAGATTTTTATTTATTTATATTTACTTGGGATTGCGGTTTGAAATGATAGAACCCAGGTTTTCTTTGTAAACTACGGATTAAAAGATATATATCTGTATCACTTGACCTAGGTTAGAAAATTATATACAGACCCAGTGGTATACTTTTAAATAATTATATATATGTGTGTGTGTGTGTATTTTTAAATGTATGAAATTTTGATTTAAAAATATATATATTTTATGGTTTTGAGAAAGCTAAATATAAAGTTTTGAAATGATATTTGAAGTAAATGTGATTTTTTTTATTTAAAATTTATTTTAAAAATGTAAGTAAATAATGGAAATTAAATTTAAAGGTTTGAAATGATATTTGAAGTGAAATTTTAGGTTTATTAAATTTATAAGTTAATAAACAGTGAAATTTTGGCTTAACAAATGAATTGAGTTTTAAATTGGATATATAATTATAAAATTGATTATTTGTGAAATTTAAGAGTTTTGAATGTAATTTAATATTCAAATTTAAATTTTAAGGAATTTAAATTGAATTTGAATTTAAATAATGGTTACTTTGTCATGTGTTAAATGGATTGAAATGAAATGTGATAAATGAATTTTTGAATGAAATTTTGATTGGGGCATTCCACGAGAAGGACAAACTTTGCATTACAATTTGTTTCTAGGACACACATCCACAAGAATTAATTTCAAGGCCAAAGTCAGCAGAATGATTACTTTTAAGGACAAAGTCAGCAGTCCAATTACTTTCAAGGACATAATTTCACAGGATTTTAGGCCTTAGAAACTAATTTTTTGCATTTTGTCCTTAAAAATAATTATTTCCGCTAAACGTCCTACAAACTGATTGCACTTGCTAAAGAGGCCCTTGTGGTTAATTTCCACATTTTGATGTGTGTATTAAAAATGTATTTGAAATAATAAATGAATGACATATTTGATTTTTAAAATGATACTTAAATTCTATATTGAATTGAAGAATGATAATGAATTTATAATGGATTTGGAAAGGAAATGATTTTGAAATGGTTTGGCAATGATTTGATCTTTATTTTGAGAAAGAATATAATTTGGAATGATATTTGATTTTGATAAATAAATATTTGAAGTTTATATTAGTATGAAAGGATGTTTGGTTTACTTGTAATTTGAGTTTATTTAAATAATATTGGATTTATGAAATGAATATTTCAAAACTAAGCAATAATGAAGTTAAATCAGAGATATATGAAATTATAAAATTTAGTTTTGAAATGTGGGAAATTAAAGCTTTTAAATATATTAAGAATTTAATAGTTTATTTTATGGAACAAATCTTTATTTAAAATTTGATAAGATTTGAAATGGTTTTTTTGGAAAACTAAATTAAGATAAAACTGATGGTTTGAATTGAATTAAATTGGAAATCTGAAAATTTGGGTTTAATCGAATAAATTTGTAAAGTGTACAGAATTAAAGGAATGTTTTCATGATTTCAAGTGTATGATTTCAAAATGTTATGATTTCCAAAGTGTAATGATTTCAAGTATTTTGGTTTCGAAAGAATTATAACTTTGAAAGTATTATGACTTTTGAAAGGTGTATATAAGTTTGAAATGGAAATGATATCGTATTGATTTCACTACAACAAAATGCACTATCTATAGCACTAATCCATAGCGTTTCCCTATTAAAGGCATATGAAATAAACAATCATATGATTTCCAACGCTATTTGTCAAAAGGCGGGAACAAATTATTTAGGCGGTGATATCGTGAGCTAACTTTCTAATGTTGTGCCTTATCTCCCTCTTTTCACCTTCTCCTGAAATAAAGAAAAAAAAAGCTAATTTCACTTTGTCCCCCTTCTCTTCAAAAAAACCCTAAATCAAATCACGTCATCGTTCAAAATTCACTAAATCAAATCAAATCAAATCAAATCAAATCACAACCGCCCTCATTTTGTCTTGCTGCTTCAATCAGAAGAACCACCATCAGAGGAACCGCTCAATAACTATCACCCAACGCCCTCCAATCTGAAGAGCTGCCTTAACTTCATTTCGTCACTTCAATCCAAAGAACCGCCAATAGTGGAACCGCTTCAAAGGTACTTATTTAGTTACAAAGTTTGATTGTTATCTAATAGCTTTGTGTGCCATCAGTGCCCCATGTTTTTATAATAAATATTTTTTAAGTTAATGTAAACGCATTATGTCTGAAATTTTATTTAGCTTTAGAATGGTTATGTCTTAGTTCTACACTTGTTATTGAATTAATGAGTGTATAATGAACTATTACTTTTTTCCTATGGTTCTTAAATGTGGAATATTGGATGTGCAGTGCACTAGTCAACTGTTATTTGTGACAGTCTGGATCTAACCTACCTGTTATGTGTTGAAGCTTCAGTTTTGATTATTTGCACGATTTGAATTCTACATACATTTTTGTTAACATGACTACGTAATGTTTGGTTTAATGTCATGTAATGTATAGTGTGTTTGTTAGTGAAAAGGAAAATTAAGGAAAAAAGGAAGAATGAGTTTTCCTTTTCATTTATGATTTTAAGCTACTGGGCTGACCAGCATGGTGGAAGTAATTGCCGCTCCACTATTTTTATCTGTTCGATTTTTTAGAGGGTATAGTCAATTTTGTACGGTCAATATCAAACAAGGTTTTTATTTTTTTGCATTTGGTAAGTTTTTTAAATCAGTCTTCTTGAATTTTATCCAGGATAAAAAAAGTTAAGCAATAAGCCTAAATTTTGATTATGATAAAAAGTCTAAGTAAAAAAGCATAATAATATAAACGAATATAATTACATAAAAATTTACTATTTACAAGCTCATGAAATAAGCTTATAAACAATAAGCCTAACCTAAGCCATAGCCAAATGTTAAAGTTCAAAACGGTTAGAATCATAATTCATAAGCCTTTGCCACCGATTTACTAACAGGCTTTATAAAATAAATATTGAAACTCTTTGAGTATAGCTCTTTTCTCTTGTATCCAAAGTACTAATAAAATTTGTACTCAATAATTATTACTCTCTTTAATTAAGCCTTATTCAATTTCTTCACAAGGTGAGTTTGTTTTTCTAACTAAAAATTTTTTGTTTTGTGGTTTGTTACGTGGTTATTCTACATTAAATTTTTTGCCTTTCATTTGTTAGATATGGTAAAAATAGTAGAATTTCTATAAAATTTGGTGATGTCACTGATTGATTAGGTAATAGTCAGATTCATTTACGTTTGACTTTGAATTTAAGTAGGTGGTATTTTTTGGGTATGATTATGATAATTTAGTGGTTTTTCATCTATCCATTTAATTTAACTTTCTCTTTTTTTGGTGATTTCTTGTTTACGAATTATGATTAGGTAATGTGGACATAATAAAATATGTTGTTTGAGGTTGTTTATCTTTTTTTTACGACCCAGAGAACCAAGCTTTTTCTTGTAAACCTAAGGAAGTATGTACAAGTATGCACTGAATCCACAAGAATATATACTACCACTTCCACTAATCTATATTATATTATTATTAGTGAGTTACATCAAGAGCACACACCCAATTTTCCATGAATCTTAAACTGAAAGGTCACATTTTTGCTTTCTTTTTTCTTCTTCTTTTATCGTTCCTCTTCCTCTCACCTACGTAAGTTCAAGGAAAAAAAAAGAAAAATCTATTTTCCAGCCAATGTCGCCCTCTTCCTATCATCTCCACTCCACCCCTAGGCCTTCGATCAAATTAAATAAAATAAAACACTCACTATGAAATCGAGTCCTTCGTTCTTTTCTCTATGAAAATTCGACTCTTCGTTTCCATAAGAACGACTAATTTATCAATTTTATACCATTTTACTAATTATTTTTGGTTAGACCAATATTAAAGGTTTTCATTTTACTTTATGCAGGAACATTGTCTTGCTGAGATAATATCCACTACTTTGAGTTAATCGGTAAATATTTTTTTGTATCAGTAATACTACAAAAATAAGGGCTTTTAATAGTACTAATACATAGCGTTTCCGCATTTGCTCCTTTCAACGCTATGCAAATTATGGT
The DNA here is from genome assembly GCA_030765085.1 of Allium cepa. Classification (NCBI taxonomy): domain Eukaryota; kingdom Viridiplantae; phylum Streptophyta; class Magnoliopsida; order Asparagales; family Amaryllidaceae; genus Allium; species Allium cepa. The sequence goes on from CM060937.1 coordinate 590,212,403, forward strand.
TTCTAACATTGAGATAAATTGGTATGTACGCTCAACGCTATTTGAAAACGCCAATTACTATTTTTTTATAGCTGCTTTAAATTAGTATCTAAATTTGTTATTTAAACAAGCCAAATCTTTAAATTAGTATCTCAAATTTTGCACTGTTTGAAGACTACAGAGGTTTGAAAATGACGACATTAAAACTTCTCTAAGTAAAGAAAACAAACCTTACCTATACTGATACCGGTTGTCATGTTGTAATAACAAATATTTGCAGCACAATGAGTTAACACACAATCAAAGTGTTTGGGTGTTGTACAATAATTTGCATTAAATCACTAATGTGACGATTTTCAGCTTAAAACACATACTTTTTATTCACATCACTAAACGATTCAGGCATCGGTTCAGTCATGACTAATGCCAGTTTGATGCAATGTATTAATGATTGGTGACATTGTTGCATAAGTTGAAAAAATTATTGTTAATGAATCAAGCTAAGTATCAGGAGAGGGGTAATGCATAGACATTACTCCGGTGCTACAAAATAGCGCCGTTGTAATGGCAAATTTTTTGGAAACAGTTTGGTGCTAATGTTGTATATTGTTCTGACATTGTTGTATATTTGTATCCATGCACCTTATAGTACTCAAGTTTTCCATATGAATTCTATTCTTTTTTGGGTTACATAGTTTCAGCAGGATGGTAACAATACATAAATACAGCCGGTAGATGTTTCATTTTGTTAATAAACTTCTACATGTCAGTTAGGCTTCAGTTTCCCTTTAACCTTATATATTTAAATTAACTGATGTAGAGTTTTCCCGAAATTCACATTTTGTTTTTGCTCCAGAAAAACGTTGTTGCATCTAAGTATTTTGCCCATGTTTACTCGAGAGTACATAGGTTATGTTTGTATGCATTTTTGTGATATTGACATGACCTGCAATGATATATTCTGAAAATTTCACTAGATACTTTGTGAGATGGCAAATTCTCTCCCATTTAGGAAGACTAGGGTGACCAATATTGCGTTTACCTTTGCTGTTTAATTTTCAGTGAATGCACTTAAACTATTTCTGCATTCAACTAAATTGAATTATACGATAGTTGTAAATGCAAATATTTTTTCTAATTGTTATTTCGATTTTGCTTATTTTTTTCTTAAATTTAGCAATATGCCATATTGGAAAAAAGAAAAAGAAAAAAGAAACAGTGAGTGTATACTACCTTTTTCACTTCAGCTTACTGTTTTTGATGTCTTATAAATGTTTATCATTTCAATTATATCTTCCCCTAGTTGCTTTATTTTCTGAATAAATAGATTACCCATTTATAAAATTTGAGATACAAATATGGAAAACTTGTGTATATATTGTTTGACGTCATTAGTTGCATCTTCCAAAACATGAGTAACGATGCTACTGTTGTAGTAATTGCTGTTTTTGCTAGTGGAAGCAATTTTTGTTATATAAAGAATGAATGAATATGTGTCAAGAGAGAGTTACTGTTCGTAAATCTGATACTTTTTTCCATTTTAAAAGACAAGAAATGATGGATAAAGACTGGGTACGTCTAAACAGGTAATTACATGGTACTTTAGTATAATATTGAATTTAAAACATATTTTAATACCTAAGGTTATTATTGTTTTTTATTATTATTGTAGAACCACTAAAGAATACGAGCAAGCAGCTTGGAATTCTATAAACGATGCAAAGCTAAAGCTGCAAAATGTGGAAAAAAAATTATGCCCTTGTGTAGATTGCAGAAATCTTACCGTCTTCATGGAGAAGTTATTGTTGAGCATTTGATTATAAGAGGAATGGATCCTAAGTACATGGACGGTGAGTGGTACAATCACGGCGAGCGAAAAAATAAAAGCAAAAATACAAAGCCGGGTGATGCGTATGATTTGCTTAAAGCCATTATCTATGAAGGCGAAGATTTTATTAATCATACTTTATTTGATGATGATAAAAGTGAAGATGATGCACAGAGACGAAAGGATGAATTACACAAAAATTTGGAAGATGCAGATACCCCATTGTATCCTGGTTGCAAGGATCAAACAAAGTTATCTGCTATCTTTACCTTGTATAATCTTAAATGTGAGATTGGATTGTCTGATAATGGTTTCGATAAGCTTCTAAATGTGCAGCAATTTTTGTTGCCAAAAAATAACGTACTTCCCTAGTCGTTATATGAATTGAAGAAATTCCTTAAAATATTTGACATGGGTTTCGAGAAGATTCATGCATGTGAGAACGACTGTTGTCTTTTTAGGAATGAATATAAAGATTTGAATAATTGTCCAAAATGTGGATTTTCGAGGTGGAAAGTAAATCAACGTACAAAGGAGATTATGCATGGCATTCCAGCTAAAGTGTTGCGTTATTTTCCAATAATTCCGAGGTTTAGGAGAATGTTTAGATCCAAAAGGATGGCGGAAGATTTACGGTGGCATTTCAATAACAAAAGCACCGATGGAAAAATGCGACATCCGGTAGATTCTATAACATGGAATGTAGTGGATGAGAAATTCAAATCATTTTCAGCAGATCCACGCAATCTTAGGCTTGGCCTGGCAACAGATGGCTTCAATCCATTTTCTATGTTAAGTTCCAAATATAGTTGTTGGCCTGTAATGCTCGTGACATATAATCTTTCGCCTATGTTGTGCAAGAAGAAAGATAATATTATGTTAACATTGTTAATTCCTGGTCCGAAGCAACCAGGAAATGACATTGATGTATTTTTAGCGCCATTGGTAGAAGATTTATGTCATTTATGGAATACCGGAGTTGAGGTTTATGATGCATATAGTCAATCAATCTTTAATATGAAAGCAATTTTGCTTTGGACAATAAATGACTTTCCGGCATATGGTAATCTTGCTGGATGCTGTGTAAAAGATAAAAAGGCTTGTCCATTATGCGGTGTCAACACTCATCATCGATGGCTAAACCACAGTAGAAAGACCGTCTATATGGGCCATAGAAGATTTCTGTCTCCTTCAAACCCTTTGAGAAAACAGAAGGCCTTGTTTGATAACACCGTGGAGGAAGGGTGTAGACCTAGGATTATAACTGGGAGAAAAATTTCTATCATTTTAAAAAAAATTCCGAATAATTTTGGAAATCCAAAGAAGAACCAGAAAAAGAATAACAGAAAAGGTAAAAAAATGAATGAGCAAAATATAATAGGAAATAAAAGAAGAATTGAACATAGCAAGAAAAATGAAGATGATGAGGATAAAGATCCCGTGAGAATGGAGCTATTAAGGTGGAAAAAAAGTCCATCTTTTTTCAGTTGCCATATTGGGAGGTTAGTGCATACGTTTTATTTTATTCTATTAGACTAACATTATGGAATCATACAACTAAATTGTTCCATTATTGATTTTTATAGGAACTTACAATATGTCATAATGTAGATGTAATGCATGTCGAGAAAAATGTTGGAGAAAGTCTACTAGGCACAATGTTGCATGACAAGAAATCAAAAGATGGAGTTAACTCTAGAAATGATTTGAAGGATTGGGGAATTCGACATGGTCTTCATACACAACCCCGCGGTTAGAAGACATATCTTCCGCCAGCTCCATATACATTATCGAAAGGAGAGAAAAAAACATTTTGCAAAAGGTTGTATGATTTTAGAGGACCTGATGGTTATTGTTCAAATTTTAAAGGTTGCGTATCATTAGAGGACTGCAAAACTTGTGGCTTGAAGTCTCATGATTATCATATTTTAATGCAACAATTATTACCCGTTTTAATCAGAGGATTGCTTCCAAAGAAGCCAAGGAAAACAATAACTCGTTTCTGTTCATCTAATAAATTATGTCAACGTGTTATCGATAGAGAGAAATTAAATCAACTTGACGACGAGATTGTTGTAACTTTGTGCGAGCTTGAAAAATACTTTCCACCTTCTTTTTTTGACATAATGATACACTTGACAATTCATCTTGCAAGAGAAGCACGATTGTGTGGGCCAGTCCATTTTCGTTGGATGTACCCCTTTGAAAGATACATGAAGACACTAAAGGATTATGTAAGAAATCATGCTCGTCCTGAGGGGTGTATTGCAGAATCTTATCTTGCAGAAGAATGCATGAGATTCTTTGGTGAATTTTTAACAAAATCACAGAAGAAAGAAGTTAGAAATGAAGATTACCAAAGTAATGTAATACTTGAAGGACGTCCAATATCAGCACATAAGACAATCACATTGTCTTCAAATGAGAAAGAATCTGCTCATTTGGCTGTGCTAATGAATATGCCCGTCGTAGAGCCATTTTTAGAGTAAGTGCATATTTTGATTGTTTGTAATTTTAAATATAGCATAACATCTCTTGTTATACGTTAGTTTGCATTTGGAGGAGTTACAAAATTCAGACAAGCGCGTGGAAAGAAATGCAATGTTACTTTGGAAAAATCATATAGCTACGTTCTCTAATTGGATTAAAAAAAGGTCAATTGAATTCTTAAATGTTACTAATTAACTTAAAACCGTATAAAGAATATTTTAATTAAATTAAATTATTTTTTGTAGGTATCTGCTAGCTCTGAAGATCATGACGACATGTTAAAATGGACTACTTATGGTCCAAAGAACGATGCTTTGTCCTACACAAGATACATCATTAATAGACAACGTTTTCACACAAAATATGTTGGGAGAGAAACCCAAAATAGTGGAGTGACTTATGATGCAACAACCATGTGTAGGGCAAGCGCAAAAGATGTTTCTCAAGTGGTCGATGTTGTCAGTTATTATGGGATACTTACCGATATAATTTTGTTGGACTATAACATTTTTTATGTTCCGATCTTTAAGTGTGATTGGGCAAACATAAGAAATGGTGTGAAGGTTGAAGATGGATTTACTCTTGTCAATTTACATCAAAGTCAAGCTTCATTTACAAAAGATCCATATATACTTGCATCTCAAGCAAAGAAAATTTTTTATTCAAGAGAAAATGATTCTTCTAATTGGTATGTGGTAATGAAAGCACCTTCGAGAGTTTTTGACGATTTAGAGACCCACGACTCCTTTGAGGAAGTAAGCCATGTTGGGGAAGATTGCCAAGGAATCAATATGGATGTTGATGGGCATGTTGAGGATGTTTCTTTTGTTAGAGAAGATTGTGAAGGCATACTTGAGTAGTCTTGAAATGTGTCCTTATATTTTCCTTATAAATCTTCCTTTTTTTGTTGAGGAAGATTGCCAAGAAATGTGTCCTTATATTTTCCTTATAAATCTTCCTTTTTTTGTTGTTTTTTCCAACACTTGTTTAAGAACTTGCTTGTTTAAAGCTTAACTCACACATCACAAGAATGCATATTCTTGTATTTTGTTGCATGAATGTTTTACTGCCTAATTGAATGTTTAAAGCATGGTTTCATTTGTCATAGTTTGTCTTCTTACAACAACATCCAAGTTGTTTGTTTCCATTGTCCTAGTTACTATGTCATTTGCTTTTTCTTTAATGTCTTTACCCGCATAGAACTATGAATTTTCTACATATAAAACGATTAGCCACTATTAAGAAGCCGTGTCATGTAAATCTGACCATCAATTAATCATAAATCTAACAAACTAAGAAAGAATTGGTGGATGATGTTGCAGAGAAGCCGAGAGGAGGTGACAGTTTTGGTGGGTGTCTTGTGCAATCGGGGGAGTAGTGGAGATATGGGATAGTTGTTTGACAGAGCTGTGTGTGTTGTGATGTGGTGGTTATTGTTGTGGTAAGGTAGTGGAATGAATGAAACAGCAGTTGTTGGGATGGTCAGAGGTGTTTAGGTTGATTGCAAGGGGCAGTGAGTATGTTTTGTTGAGATGCTTGTTGTTTGTTGAATGGTGGTGGATGTTGAAGGTTTGAATGGTGGTGGTGGTGGATGTTGAAGGGAAGAGGAGGTCAGAGGTTGGGGTAGGAAGTTGGAGGAAGTGAATGATGGCAGCTGTAGTTGCAGTTGATTGATTGTGGGTTAGAGGAGATGGTATGAGGTGAAAAGGGGCGATTGTAGTGACAGGGAAAAGTTGTTATGGCATGTGAATGGCTGAGGATGTAAGAGGAGTTTGCAATGGTGGAATGGGGATTTTTGTGTACAGTTTCAGCTGATATGTACACAGGCACAATGCACAGAGGAACAGTGGCAATGAATTGATTAGGTGATGAAGGCACTGTGCAGTATGGATGCTGATTGTGTAGTATGTATTTTGGTGGAGTGAAAACGTGGAGAAGTTTATTGACTTAGGGACTGGGGTTTGGATGCAAGAGATTACCATTTCATGTTGCACTGTGCAGGGTTGATGCAAGAGTTGTGGAGATGGTTATGGCAGAGATGCAATGTAGTGAGTGGTGGAATGTTTGTTGTATGTATCGAGGAGGTGGTATGGCTGTTTATAACGAAACTTGGTGACAGGGCCAAGCATATATCATTGATCAAGAAGATACAATTTGCATGGCTCAATTTCAAGTTAGCTATATCAATGGTGAGAGGGCCAAGCATATATCATTGAAGTTATTCTTCACACATGAACTTTAGAAAGTAAATAAAATTGCGGTGAAAAAAAATCATATCTCATGAAAATCCAGATCTTTAATAAAATCGGGTGAACTGATTTGCAAGTTTTACTGTATACATTAAACATGTTGTAATATAATGATACAGATTATTGTTTGAATGTGTTTAATGATATTAATATTACTAACATTCAATGTATATATAAAATGTACTGATTACCAATCGTTTTGCAGGCAAGATTTAAACTGGATGAGGAGTGGCAGAAAGCGCCTATTTTTCAGCAAATGGGATGCATATGGAGGGCTTCAAAAAGCAGGTTCGTTAGGCAAATACTGGAAGCGAAGAACAAGGAGGAAAGAATTAAGCTCAAACCTGGTAATGTCGAAAATATGAAGGACTGAAGGGATTTTCTAAGAAAGAAAACAGACTCAAAGTTTAAGGTAAATAAATACCAAATTCAATTGTATTACGTAATAATTATAATTATTCAGTGTATTATATCTTTTCATCTTAGGCACAAAGTGATCAATTCAAAGCTATTAGAAGTTTTCAAGTGCCACATACAGTAAGTCGCAAAGGAATGGCTCGATTAGCGGAAGATATGGTGAGAAAGAACAACTAGTTTAATTTGTGTAACAAATTATGATTATGTATTTAATACAACCACATTCACTTTATCTATCATTTTTAACATAGAAACAGGAGAGTGGTGGCCACATCTCCATTCCTAGAAGTCAAATTTGGATTAAATCCCGCACTCGAAAGAATGGAGAAGCAGTTAATACATATGTTCTAGAGACTATTGTAAGACACCGCAATATAAAAATTGTATAGTATTGTCTTTCTATCCGTTATTGGCATTCTATCTATTAATTATATGTGAATAACGTTAACTTTTGTAGGAAAAGGTTAAAAAAATTGAAAGTGAATCAAACTCAACCAACAGTTCTTTGAGTGAAGATGCTCTCTCCAAGTGTTGGGTCAGGATAAACCTGGACGACTACGAGCAATGGGAAGAGGTGCAAACTATACCAAGTTCTTGCTCTCACAAGCTAAAGATGATAGAATTTCACAATTGGAAGAGGAGGTTCGCATGCTAAAGAAAAATCTGGTATATAACATATCAATCTTTACTTGTTATTCTACTTGTGTGGTAATATTAGAGGTATTGTTCGATTTTTTTATCATATGGTTTTTTAATCCATCGTCCACACTTGATTTTTTAGGTTACTACATGTCAAAGAGAAGAATCAATGCCTCGGGTAAACATCGAATATTAGCATATGCATAATTTCACGTTCGCATATGTGTGCATATGATACTTTGCTATTAAACATCAAATACATTATCATTGTGATATTATCTAAAAATTAATTTTAATATAGTATTTAACTTAAGACGCTTCTAATTAATTGCAGAGCAATGGAAATACATTTGATAAATGTGATTTATTGGATTGGAGCGGAACCGATGAAATAGTTGCTGAAGGAAGAGTCGTGTCAAGTGATCCAAATGAGCTTGTACATAGAATTCCTCTAGGACCAAATGCAAAGATAGTTTTGATTGAGTTTCCAAGGAAATTGGATGCTTTTTTATGGAGAGCCGTGTTTCATATGATACATATTGGAGAGGCTGCCGGTATGTTAGTAGCATGGCCTGCCGATAAAGTTATTTTGCATAAGCTAGATCAAATCGACAACACGGTAAATTAAATATCACTTTATTTATAATTTTTATTTCAAAATACAACTATTAATTTCATAAATGCATATTTTTTTGGAATAGACTAAAAGTAGCAGAACAGAGCCTTCATGCAAGCTATATGATTGGGTTGGAGGTGAAGAAGTAGTTGCTGAAGGACGCTTGTACTCTAGCGATCCAAACCAGCTTGTGAATGGCGTTCCTATTGGACCATCAGCTATGGTAGTTTCTATTGATAATCCAAACAACCCCAAGGCCTTTTTATGGAAACCAAGAAATAATATGATATATGTTGGAGATGCCGTTGGTAATAAAGTTGCTTGGCCAAAATCAAAAGTAGTTGTCGAGAAAGCTAAAGCACCATCATTTGTTTCTAATAGTGGCAACGTAACATCTCATACGGTAATATGATTAAACATAATTATAACAACTTGTTATCAAATTTATTAATATATATATATATATATTTATTGAAACCATCACTTTTTTTTCTTGTTTGATAGAGTGGAAGGCCAGCCCCCAAAAGCAAATGCAGGCTGATTGATGTTGGTGGAACAGCAACAATAGCTGCCGAAGGTGTTGTGGCTTCAACCGATCCAAATGAAATGGTCCATTTTGTTCAACTTGGAAGAGACGCCGTTAAAGTTTGGGTAGTGAATGCTACAGTTCCCGATGCAGTTCTGTGGAGACCATCTTCTGATCTTGTCTGCATTGAAGATGCTGTAGGCTCTACAGTGGCATGGCCAACCTCAAAAGTTGTGATAGAATCAAGTTCTAGTAAGTATAATTTTTTCATACATATATACAAAATTTCAAAATGTATTCATATTTGATTGTATGATTTAATTCTTGACATTATACGGTTTTCTTTTATATAGGTAACCATTGTTAAAGTTTGTTGACTGATCAGAAGAAAAGAAAGCTTCACAACTGCACTCTAGGTAAATATACGAATAATACATCATGCATAAAAGTCATTTTATGTTTTTCGTTTGATATGCATATTTTGGTTCTTATCAAAGTGTAGCACTGTGGTCAGATATACGAATGTAAATATACGAATATGTGAAGTTTGATGGTCTGGGTGGTTTGCACTGGGAAATGGTCAGAAGTGGAGCATTGTTTGTGAGTAATTTACTTTTAATCACATGCCAACCTTAGCTGCCCATGCAGTAATCTAAGTTTGATGTACATCATTTTATCATGTGTTATACGAGCATTCACATATTAATTAATCAATATAGACAAAATGGCACTACCACTTAAATAAGTACAATTACTTTAATTTCAGTATTAAGTCACAAATTGCAGGTGTTTTCATACATACTTAATTTTCATATTTATAAATGTTTACATATTTTTGTTCATTAAAAGAATATATGAATTTAATGATATAAACAGTGATGATTTCTTTTAATAATAAGTATTATTACTATTATCGTTGTTGTTCATTCCAACTTCTAGCCTCTAATCTTAAATCCAATGATTTACAACCAGTGTACGCCATCTAATCAATTATCAAACATATATTCATTTTACATATCCAAATAACAATAATAAGGATGTTCAAGATTTCAGCTTAAAAAGCATATGCTGATGAAATAATAAATAAATTTGGGTTGTGGTTTTGTCGATTGCTGAGGCTTTATTGGAGATGGTTGGAGGGGCGGCGATGGAGGAAATGCAGAGGGTGGTTGCTATTAGTTGCGCTTGGTGCATGGTTGATTTTGCGAGGTGGGGATGAAGCTGCAGTGTGGAAATTGAAGAAGGCAATGCAGTGGGATGTAGTTGCTATAGGTAGTCACAGATTTGGTTTTTGAGGAGTTTGGGGTGGTGGTGAGGAGGTTGTTCGGGTTACTCGGATTGAAGAGTGTGAAGGGTTGATGATATACACCTGGTTGTCGACGCTAGCAGTTGGAGGAAGTGATCGTGTGCTTGCTAACGAAGGAGTGGTGATTGGTTAGAGTTCGATTGTTGAAGGATTCGATTGGGATTTCACAAAGGCAGTTTCAGTGATGACGATTTGGTTGGCGATGGAATAGATGTGAGGGGTAGGAATTTGAGAAGTGGATTTGAATTGCAGAAGTTTGGATGCACTGCAGTGAACAAGAGCTGCAGTATGCTGATGGTTTGTGTTTGAATTGTGATATGCAGTGGCCAGAGGTAGTTTGTGGTCAATGTTCTATTGTGATGTTTTGTGGCACTGCTGAAGTATATGCAGGGAGATGTGATGATAAGGTCTCTAGTAAGGAGTAGGTGTGGTCAGAAGTGGTGACGACTTGGGGTTAACTGATTTTGAGAAGAGGATAGGGGATGTTTCATGGTATTTTAATTGCAATGTGGCAGAGTGCTGTTAGAGGGAGTTGTGGGTGAATGGATATTGATGTTAAATGGTTTGGTGATATATGTTGAGTTGGTGAAGTGATGAATTCTGAAGTTTATGATGTGATCGATGAAGTTGATTGTTATGTGAAGGGGAAGTATTTGTCTGTGGGTGGTGTGTAGTGATTAGGCAGAAGTATGGAAGGCCAGAGGAAGTTTGGTTGAATTGCAGCGATCGGTATGTATGGTAGGGGGCTGGTGAAGTCTGTAGTGGAGTGGTGAGTGATCACTGACGAGGCTGGAAGTGCTAGTGGTCAGGTGATAGTGTTTTAAACCAGTTGTGATTGTGGTGAATTAGTGCCGCAGATTGGATGTAAGATTTTAAATTACCATGCGCTAATATAAATAAAATTAAACATTGCCGCCTTAATTGTTTATGAAAGGGTAAAGTCGATAAATTCCCTTGGGAAATTTTATGTAGATAAAAATCTGAGGGGTGTTTCGGTCTGAGAGATCCTAAGAGTTTGAATGAAGCTTTAAGTATTAAACTCATTTGGAAAATTTTACGTATCAGCATTCATACTTCTTTGTTATATTCAATAGATTAGGCATGAAACTCGGTGCTTAATTTTATATTAACAAAGCTAGATTTGGATCCAGATTAGATGCACAATTGTATGTTTAAAAAACTTCATATTGATTGTAAAATAATGTCAATGTATTCGGTAAGCATGGAATTAAAGTATATTCTGGTACTTATATAAGATCAACATATGAAGAATGAAACAAAAACCTTGTCATTATATGGGAATTTTAAACTACTCACATGAATGAGTAACGAGTTATTACAGTAAGAAATTTAAGTCTAATATCATGTGGTCCAAAATTTTATGCACTACTCACTTGAACTACAAATGGAAACTAGATTATGTGGTTCAGAAATTTATGACTGACAATCATATTAGTTCAGTGGTTGAATTTTTGCTGTTTAAATCTAAACTATAATCAATCAAAGTTTCAGAAATAAGACACAAAAAAATCGTTTTCATTGAACTGTGAAGTTACCCAAAATCTTGAGTTTTTTATGTCACTTTGATGATTGGAAAACAAACCGAAAGCTTTGAGGTTTGATTCAAATTCAAAAACATGGAAATAATTTTATTGTCCTTGTGGATAAAGAAAAAATTAACAGAAAATGATATTAGTTGTTTTGAAAAGTATCAGCACTTTTATACTTTGTCAACAGCTTCAGCACTTTTATACTTTGTCTACTTTGTCATTTAATGCAGGAACTTGGTTAACACTGAAGCAACCTGGAGCAATGTTTAGATCCTTGCAAGAATCTTCTGTAGCAGCCATTTTCGTATCATCGTCTCCATAACTGAGTATTTGTGTCCATTTGTTAGACTATTTTGAGCTATTATCATGTGACCATGTCTTGTAGTATTTGTGTTCATTTGTTAGACTATTTTGAACTATTATCATGCGACCGTGTCTTCTAGTATTTGAAATATAAGCAGAATTATTTGAAACTTTTCCAGTGGTTTGATTGTGTGTTTCCAAATTAGAATTCACTGCAACGTTATCATTGTTACATATAGTTGTTGTCATCTTCTCGATTTGTTATTTTTGGGATCCACATTTTAATATATATATATATATATATCTGTGTGTAATGTGTATACATATATCTATCTGTGTGCATATATATATATATGTAATATAATAAAATGAAAATTGAAACGAATGCTAAAAATTAATATTATATAGGATAGCGTTTGAAAAACGCTATTGATTCATCAAACGCTATCGCAACTCTATATGAGATGTAAGATTTTTCCACCAAAAACGCTATAATAGAATAAAAAACGCTATAGTAGAAAACAAAAACGCTATGCAAACATGACAAGAAATGCTATCGGAAAACATTGTAACGCTATAACATGGTTTGATTAAATGCTATAAAATGTGATCAAAAATGCTATTGATTCATCAAACGCTATCGCAACTCTATATGAGATGTAAGATTTTTCCACCAAAAACGCTATAATAGAATCAAAAACGCTATAGTAGAAAACAAAAACGCTATGCAAACATGACAAGAAATGCTATTGGAAAACATTGTAACGCTATAACATGGTTTGATGAAACGCTATAAAATGTGATCAAAAACGCTATAGAAGTTAAATGAAGGATTATAATTCCCTATAGCGTTTAAGTTTAATAACAGCGAAAAAACGCTATTGTAGGTTGCAAACGCTATGACCTTTTGTAAACGCTATTAGATATTATAGCGTTTTCCTTCCTGCTATGTAATGCTGTCGGCCTACCATAGCTTGTGGTTCCACGGCGTTCTCTGAAACGCTATGGTAGCCTGTTATAGCATTTTTCAAACGCTATGAAAAGCATAAACTGCTGTAGTGTTTGGATATAGTATTGAAATAAAAATAGTTTTGGTTTCGAAGTATAAACAATTTTGAAAGGGATATAGTTTTGAAATTAAATGATATGATTTTTTTGAAGTATGAACTATTTTGAAATGACCACGGCGTTATAATAACATTTGGTTGTTAAAGAGACCAGGATCGAAAGTTGTCATACTCTCTGCCAACTCCGAAAACCACTTTAACAACTGTGTACACGGCGGAGATTCCAAAATGAAGTAGGATGGTGGCGTCGTTCTTGAGGTATATTACGTAGACCCAACTCCCGTGAGTTGGCATAAGATGGCTAAAACATGAGCGATCTCGGGCCAAAAGGGGTAGCTCCTCTGGTGGGACGCAGTTCTTCAATACTATACTCTTACTTGTGGTTGATTTGGTGGCCATCCTCCAATTTTGATTGGGAGTGTGTTCCGAGGTGGGCGTAGTGGCTGTTACGTTACCGCCAGCCCGTGTGCGTAATTGGTATATCTACCCTGGCATTGCCTCATGTGCCGTATCACCTACCATAGCGAGCCTTACTACGAGTCTCTATTTGTGTCGTACCTATGGAGCATCTTCTCATAGTCTCTCGATCAGGAGATACGCAGGTACTGTATAAACTATTGGCACTATTATGTGTTAAGGGCTATATGGGTAACCCCTTAACGCTATTTCAAAGTAAGTTTATTTTACTGTAGACATTATTACAATAGCACAATATTACTACATAGTAAATAGTTTAACGGATCCTTAAAGGATGGACAATCCCAAGCATCTTTTAAGTTACTGATGCATTTTATTACTGTTCACTTGAGTTGATTTACAGTTCATAAGTATTTATGTCCTGACTCGAGTATTTTGTGTTTTACTTTACGCTCGAGTCATACTGAGTGATTCAGCATTCAAGACTCACCTTCAGAGTTGGAGCTTTGCTTGATGATCCAGCCATCTATCTTTGATTCCTGTATCCAGTGTTTCCAGTGATGTATTCTAATTTTTGCCTGATGTACCTCGTTACTCTTCTGTTGTACCTTATTTAACTCTGATGTATCTTACTTTTATATAGTAGCTTCATGAACTACTATCTCTTTTAATTCCGCTACATTATTATTTACTCTGTGATCTGTGATTATTTATTTACTGTATATTCTGTGATTTTCCAAATTTTATTTACAACGCGGTATTTTGAGCAATTCATGTTCGACATGTGCGGATGCGAATGGCTGAAAATATCGGGTAATTACATGTGGTACCAGAGCTTTGGTAGCTCTAGGCAAAATTCATCATATATGGTAAATGCTTTTACAGAATCACTTTCATTTTAGTTTGAATCTTTTCTTTTTTGACTCGATTCCTTAGAATTTTGGAACGTTCCTTGCGGTTCCAAAATCCATTCGTGTCTCTCACTATTCATCTTCTTTTGATTCTGGAATATCTCATAACTCCACTTTGAATGATCTTTATAATGAGTAGGCGGTCTTGCCAATCTCAAATTGATTTGTAAAGGGGTGAAACTCCTTTACAATAACATCGATTCACCAAGGATTTTATATCCTCGGTTTAGATGCTAGTATCTCTTATTATCCCAAACTCTATCTCTTGAGACCGAATGTTGATTTATCCTAGAAATCCACATTGATCTTATTCTTTAAGTCACGATTGACCCGGTTTAGGTTGCCCACGATTTATATAAGCTTATCCATCTTCCTATTCTATTATTTAATCATCTCGTCTTTGTTTCCAACTTATCTTCAAATCATTCTTGAAGTGTATTTGTAAACTAATATTTAAATGTTTTATATATATTGTGTTGTTTTAGTTGTTGATGTTGATTTGGATTTCCGATCGATTCTTCTGATCAACGCTATCGATAAGATTTCCAAAACACTTGAACAGAACAAACTGACACAATATGTTTTTTCCAAATTTAGTAATTAAATAATTTTTTTAACTATATTATAAATCTTTTCCTGGATTTTATTAAATTGGTTGTTAAGAAATAATATTTGATTTTATATATCATTATTTCTTGTTTCATATATAAATAATTGAAATATAAAACATGGTTATAAATTTATTTGGAAATTTAAAATGAATTTAAATAAGAATTTAAGAATTTAATTTCCGATGGATTTCAAACCTGGTGTTTAAAGTTTTAAAGCATATATTATTTAAAGTGTTTTCTAATAGAAATTTGTTTCCAAAGAATTTTAAAGTTTAAAAATAGTGCTCTTCTCTTTGTCGCTGGAAAATAACTTCGGTGATGATAGCAGCATGATCGACATTCATTTTCGAGTTTCGAACTGAAGAGACCATTTTATAGTCTTGCTACAGTTTTTTTGGGGAATTTAATTAATTTTAACTTCTAAAATAAGATTGGATTTATAACATATGCTGATATATGATTTAAATCTGAATGGATATATATATATATATATGTATGTATATAGTATATGTGCATTTATTTATCTCTAAATAGTTTGAAATTTATCGAAAATTTAATTCCTAAATTTTATCTTAAAAGATAATTTCAAGTATAATTTCAAGATTTGGATAAATATTCAAGTTTGAAATGATTGAATTAGAAAGATTTATTTGTATAATACACAATTTCATTCCAATATAACTGACCTAAATTATCCAGAAGTAGAATATGTAATTAGATAATATACAATATAAAAGGATTTTATAAATAAAATTTGAGTGGTTATAATAAATGTTATACACTTAAATTTTACTTAAAAAAAGATTAACAGAGGTAAATAGAAAAAAAGGGGTAACGGAATAATTTACAATATAAAATGATATCAAAGGAATTTATAAATAATTTGAGTGGTTATAATAAGTAAATGAACATAATATATGCGATAAGATATATTAGGTGGAATAAATTTAATAATAATTTGGAATAAAAGAATTAAATTTGTTGAATAAAATATGATTACAATAAATGACTATTAAAATTTACGATTTTAGAAAATTATTAATAGAGGATAATTGGATAATAAGATAATGAATAAATGAAATAAATTAAATAAATTTTGCTTTGAAGGAATTAATAAATTAACAGTTAAATCAACTTAACGAAATATCTTGAATCAAAAATCAATTTTTGAGTATTAATTGATTTAAATTGAAATTTATATGATTAAAATTTAACAATTTAAACTAACAAATTTAAATTGAATGACTATTTATTGATTTAATACAAATAGATTTAACCAAATTGTTAAATATTAATTTAATTTAAACTGAAATTTATAAGGTTTGGACAAATTGTTTACTTTGTTTTCAATCTATTTTCCTTTCTGGTTGTTCTATTCTCCTACCTCTTTCCTTTTCGTAGACGAAAAGTTTTGAGTGGGGGAGAGTGTAATGATCCGTAAATTTTAGTGGTTTTATTTATTTAATTCAATTGAATTTTTTTGAAATTTTAAATGTTAAAATTTTGAAACATAAATTTGACATTTCGAATACGTCTAATTAAACATAGCAACTGGTGAATTGTCAGCAGATAATATGAAAGTTTATTTTCTTGTGTAATTTTATTTAAATTTAAATCATTTTTATTCAATGATAATAAAATGTTTTTCAAATCTGAATATTTTTACACAACAAATTTGTAAATCATTTTTTGGGTAAAACGTCATAGTTCTTTCGTCAAATTTGGATTTCTATTGCTCCGTCCATCTTATTTCTGACATTTCCGCAGCATTTCGATACGGATATCGACTTTTGATCGGATGATCATAACACTGATATCTGTATACCGTTTTGGTCGTCTCATCGTGCCAATCTCTATGGTATATTCATTTTTGTATTTCAGAGTACGGTACGTGGTGAAATCCGTCGGTATCCATTTTGGGCTTTTATTATTCTATGACCATTCAATTTTCAAATGGCTAAAATAGAATAGTTGTTTTGATATTAATACCCTCTAAATCGACGTTTGGTGCCTTTACATTTTTCCATTCGTTTTCATAAATTATTCACATTATATTCTTCTGTGCTCAACCATTCCTTTCTCTCCTCTATTCTTTCGTTCAGCATGAAAACTCTTTATATTATATTATAAGCAAAATTAATCGACTCTCTGATACAAAGCTGCTCTATTGCCTTCTTCCCATGATGGCCATGCAACCATCACGCTCGCGCAACATCAGCACTCGAGTACACCACCACCATAGCTACGCTTCCTTCCCTTCCCTATCGTCTTCCCACTTGACCATTGTCGAAGCCCCCAATCCATCACAGCACTCAATCACCACTGACGCGCAGCACCCAAACCACGGCCATCTCCTCTTCCACACGCAAAGCCACTGCCACCGAGACTCATTTCCTTCCATCTGCGCCTCGGCGTCGTATAGCAGCCCTTCTACATTCTCATCATCCCTTCCAGCTGCTCTTTCGCTCGTGAGCACCGTCCACTTATCTAAATTCTCAGTAGTAAGTGTTTTGCATCATTTATATAATTTATATATAATATAGTTAGTATATTTTTGTGATATCCCGGAATTTTTGACAATATCAATTTAATAATCTTTATATAAGCTAAATTGATTTGATAATATTGATCAATAAAATATATGAATTGGTTTAATAATCTGAATAAATAAATATTTAATTAGTGATTTACCTTTTAAAAACTAAATAATGTTTTAAATTATAATGTGTATATATATTTGTATATATATTATAGATAAAATTTGTTTTGGAATTTAATAAATAAATAAAGTTTTGTTTTTAAATTCTAATAATATATAGAGTAATTGGGAAATTATGTTTTAAATTAACTTTAAGTTTTTTAAAATTATTTAAAATAATAACTATATGGTTAGTAAATATTCAAAATAAATGTTAAATTTGTTTAAAATTTATCTTCGCTTAATTTGTGTTTTAAATTGAAATAAAAGTTGGTTTTATTTCTTTTGCAAAACCAAAGCAAATGAATCAAAGAAAACACCATCTTCAAAATCTGAAATCTCTCAAACATAATGATCTGTAACACTCCTCAAAATTTCAATTGCATTTCTTTACAATCCTACAAAACAAGTTCCTGCAAAAGAAAAAAAATCAATTAGTCTATTGATCACCTGCATTTCATCTTTGAAAATCAAGTCTGCCTTCTTTCAAAAAGCCTGCATGCGTGAATTTAAAATAAGAAGCACTTCAGTTCAAATAGCATAACCTGCAACATTAAATCAAGGACTGGGTTCCGAAACTTTTCAAAAATCAATGATGGCTCTGTTAAAATCAAGTGAGTAACATTTTTGATTAATAATTTAAGTTTAACATGGTTGTATGATTTATTTCTGTGATGGGTATGAATGGTGATAAGTAGGTTTCTGTATATATATATATATATATATATATATATATATATATATATATGAATTATCTATAGATATTGGAATGAGATGTGTGCATGTTTATCCTTGACCCTCTACTTCTAGTTTAAAACTCAGTTTTATTTTTAAATTATACCCCTATCTCTGGATCATGCCATTGTTATGATTTAAGTTACAAACAAATTTTTGTTGAACATAAATCTAAGAATGAAAATTTAATAAGGTAAATTAAATTCAAAATCTTCTCTGGAAATTAGAATATACAGAAAACATGAATTTGTTTAAAAACATCAATTCCTTAATTTATTGAATTAAGACTGTGATCTGAAACCATTCAAGAAAACATGATTTTTAAGTCAGAAAACACAATTTATAGTTTAAGATTATAGGGGCAGTTCACTTTTATCTGGAAAATGTGAATTTGGAAAATTCTGTTGATTTTGAATATTAGGGGGTTTGAAATTTCTTATGGATGAAGAAGAGTGATCAAGCTTTTCACAAAAATTAACAAATCGATGAATTGATCTTTGAATTAGCAGAGGAGTGGGAAATTGTTCTGTAACCCTAATATTTGAATCTGTTAGCAAATAGGATCGTTCTCTCTCAACATTTGATCGAGTGTTAAGTGGTTTTGAAGGATGGTTGCTGGGCCCTAGAGGAGAAAGTAGCCGGAGTTTCAGCCCAAACGATGGTCGGAGGGGGAAGAATTGGTCGTTGACAGGTTTTGGAGTTGTAGGGTGCACAGTGTTCCAGGTTTTAAAAGGGAGGTTGTTCTGTTTGATTTTGGGTAATTGGGGATTTTCTGATGTTTTGGTGATCATGTTGGATTCAAGAGGGGTTGGTGGATAAAGATGATCATCGTTGATGATCGAAAACTAGCTATGGGCTATGTGCATGTGCACAGAGGTCAATTGAGCTGGTTTTGGTTTTTGGAAAATTGTGGGGAAGTGTTCTCGGGGAATACTCGTATCGCTTAAGGGTGTGACTCGAAGTTAGGAGGAAGTTTACTCGAAGAAAATTGTTCCTGGCTCAAGTAGTTTGTTATTTTCAGGTTTTGTTCAGTAACTTGACTGTTTCAGGTTTTTGAAATTTTAAAATTAAATTTAAATAAAAAAGAAAGCAAAGCAGTTTTAAATCTAAATTTGAAGGAAGTCTAAACTATGAATTCAAAATGAATTTGAATTTTAGACTTTGAAAATAAATAATTTTATAAAAGATGAAATGGTAAAACAACTTAAACCTACACAGTTTTTATATAAAGTGTTTTATAAATCTGGAAATGAGATTTTAAAAAAAGATTTAAAATTTAAGTTAAAATCTGGATTTGAAATCCTGAATTCAAATTGGAATTTGAATCTGAAGTTTTTAAAAGGAATTAAGTTATAAATTTTGATGTTATAATTAAGTTAGAATATTATAACTTTATAACATGTGTTTTTATAAATCTGAAAAGAGATTTTAAAACAGAATTTTAAATTTAAATTTTTAAATCTGGAAACTGGAACACAATTTGAATTCTAGTTTGAAATGAAATAAGATTTTGAATTTAAAAGTTTCAGAATCACTTGAATATATTTAAAGTATAATTTAAATTTATTCAAATGGATTATGGGTTAAACTATTTTTAAACTTACCTTGGAACATAAGTAATTCTTTTAAAATGAAATAAAACGGGTTTAAGTACTTAAACCTTGTTTAAGTTTAAACTTGATTTCATTTTAATTTAAAATGGAATTTAGAGGAAATGTAAAAGCAAATTGTTTTTAAATTACTTTGATAATGATAATTAAATCATTAATGAGATTAATGATTATCATTAAGTTGATTTGAACTTAATAATTTATTATTTGATCAAGGTAATTAAGCTTATAATAAATTAATTTAATTAATAAATAATTTGGTTAATTAATTAATTAATTAAAGGTTTTATTAAATTAATTAAAGGATTAGGTAAGTTAATTAAGCTTGATTAAAGTGTAATTAAGAAATCAATCAACTAAATAAGATTTGATTTAATTTAATCAATGATTTGAATTTATTAATCAAGTAATTAAAAATGAATTAAATTTTTGATTATCACTTGAATTATTTATTAATTAGAGATTAATTAATGAGTTTTAAAGATAATTAAATTTGTAATTAATCTTGATTAATTCAGTTAATTACTTTGGAAAAGTAATTAAAGTTTTGTTATTGGTTAATGAAGGTCATTAACATAGTATTATTTTATAATCAATTAATGTGATTAATTTTAATTATTAATTGTATTAATTAATTTAAAGATAATCATTTGAGAATTATTTAAGTATAATTACTTAATGAAAGTAATTAAGAAATTAATTACAGATTGTAATAAATTAATTTTATTTTGATTAATTAAGTTTAATTAATTTAAATTAATCACTGGTTGATTTGAGAAGTAATTACCAATGTAAGTAAAAGTGAATAATTACTTAGTGAAGTAATTAAAAAGATAAATTCCTTGATGTAATTTAATTGAAGAATGCTTGGATGATGGAGGAGTCTTGGAAAATTAATTACTTTGTGTAATTAATATGTAATTTGTATGTTGAATAATTACTTAAGTAAGCAATTAATAATTAATTACCTAGGGTAATTAATTTGGGTTTTGATAATTGAGTTATTTTAAGATAATTAAGGATGAAATTGATTAAGATAATTATTTAATATGATTAATCCAGAATGATTAATCAATAGGGATAATTGATAATTAATTTAATAGGGTTATTTTAAAATAAAATAATTTGGGATCATTAATTTATATAATTAATGATGTAATTAAGGATTGATTAATAAGAATAGTTAAGCAATGAAGGAATTAATTAATGTAATTAATTAAGGATTAATGTAATTAATTATAATTAATTGATTAATGAAGTAATTATGGGTTAATTACTTAAATAATTAATTTGTGAAACTAATTAGAGGTTAATTACTTGAATGTAATTAAAGAATAGTTAATCAACATGATCAATTAGGGTAATTTGTTAAGAGTAATTAATTGGTTGATTTATAATTAATTAATTGATATGTAAGCAAGATTTATATGCATGGGTAATTAATTCAATTCATTTTAAATTAATGAAGGAACAAGTAATTAATTTAATTCATTTCAAATTAATTATAGAATGATTAATAAGTCATTGCTTATGAATGTTGATTGATACTGATTACCCTGAATGGTTGAGATCTCAGTTATGAGATAAATGATGTTGTGTGATTTGAATGCTATGGTTGCATTGAGTTGATGATATGAATTATCTGTTTGGAATGATAATATGGATTATATATTGTGATGTTATGTATTATCTATCTGTGTGTATATAGATAATATTGAATTGAATTGTTTTAAACTTTAAACAACTTGGACCTAAAAGACACGTTTTGGATTTCGATGAGACCGGGATCGGATTTCCATATTTGGATATCCGAAAACCACATCGATCCAAATTAACGATAGGTCGTGAATCTCAAGTGAAGATGAAGATTCAGAGTGCAAGGGTTATCATCGTTAACTCTGAGGGTGATTCCAAAATGAGTGTAACGAGATAATGCCTTCGGTTTCGTTCGAACCCGGAACGAACTTGTATGGATTGAATGCTTTCAGAACATCGTCAGGTGGACGATGAGCATTCTAAGAGATGTGTTCTCTAAAGGTAATCGTAGCCTCAAGCCTCATCAACCAGGAATGGCTAAAACAGGGGAGGTGCAGCAAGGCTTCGTGGGTAGCTCCCACTGGAGAGTGAGATTTACCCCTGTCTAGAAGTCCCTTTATATTCGGCCGTGCGGGCAGTTGGTTGCAAACAACTGCGGGGTTGTCTTGTTCGGAACTGTTCAGTAAGGAATGGTTTCGGCCTTGTGTTTCAGAGGAGTTAGGGTGGCTCCTCAGTACGGTGATGTAGGCCACGTACTATGACGGAGGTACCGCAGTAGCCCTGCCATTGTATGGAATCCACAATCCAATAAGTGCCAACGGTTTTGATTGTATTACCCACTTTTGTGGCTAGTAGCTGGAATTAAATAAATGTAACAATTTCGGCTATTTCTTATTTACTTGAAAACCCTAGACACTATTATAATATCATCGGATTTCCTATCAAATGTTTTGGTTAGCGTAAGGTAAAAACTTTTCCATGTTTATGTGTGGGAAGTCTTACGTGATACCTTTCTTTTAAAAAGGTTTTTAAAGTTAAGCAACCTTAACTTGTTACTCACACCAGACCCATGTCTGACCAGGAGTTTATCTTTGTTTTCTTAAACTCTTGGGTACTCAAATTTTTACGAGTAGCCAAGGGATTCAGGCTGGCTTTGACGAATAATGGAGGAGCAATGGAGCAGGAGGCTTCTGCGTTAGAGATATAGTTTTCCGCTGTGTGTTCTCTGAGTTGAGTTTGTATTAAGTTGTAAATACTAGACAGGTGTTTATAACTGTCTAGTATATGTGATGTGTATGTGGTGTAACTTTGATTGATATTGTATATTATGTAAATACTTATGTTATTAATATAATTTATTCGCTCCGCTGTTGAGATTCTTGTGTTGTTTCTTCTTTCTCTTCTTTCTTTTCTTCTTCTATCCCTTTCTTTCTTAATAGATGATACGATTTTCTGTGAGTAGGAAGTCGGGTCGTCACAGTTGGTATCAGAGCATTAGGTTGAATGAATACCTAAGCTCTGGAGTGGTGTCTATTTTGAGAGAGCGTATTTGTAATTTTTAATATATTTATATATATTTATTTATTTCTACATATCTATTGGGTTACCTGTTCGGGTTTTCCAATATGAGTTATAAAGGTAGATAAGGTAGTGGTGTGTATAACACGACTACCATTGGTTGGAGTTTGTATGTTTGAGGTTGGAAGTGTATCTGTCGAGACTGTAGACCTAATACCATCTCGAGTGAGCTTTGAAGTGGTATAATAACTTCATCGATCTCTGAAGGTAATCTGGTAAGGTTCGGAGTTCATCTTTGAAGTTGGATGAGTAGTGTTTGGATCTGTTGGCTAAGCAGAAGTGAGTGATGGTATTTTGATATCTCAGGAAATGGTAGCTGCGTGATGAGATGCAATGACTATGGATGTTTCTGAAAATGATTTCTTTGGAACAATTTTAAGGCAGTAGGTCTGCTTTGGTGTTGTGGCTGAGTTCAGCAGGGTGTTTCTGTGTGGTTTGAAGTTCGAGTTTCTCAAAGAGTTTTGATTAGGAATTCTTTGGCATTGGTGTCGGCGGTGCAGCTCGGAGTGTTCGGCGTGTCGGCCGAGTTTTCTGGCTTAGTAATTTTCTGGAGATGGAGTTCAGAAGCAGCTGAGTGAATCCATTTCTTTGATGGATTGGCAAGACCAGCATAAGCTGTTCTGATTGGTACAGAGAGTACAATTTTCTTTGGATTTTGGTTTAGATTGATCGTAAAAGTGACTTGCGATAGTTGAGTTTTCTCTTGGATTGTTGGAGATTTTTATGGATATTTTCAGGGAAGTCAAAGGTTGTCCGCATCTAGAAATTCAGTTTTCTTATCCACCAGGATTCCAAGTGTAGTACCGTGGTTCAACTAGTTGAAGGTTGGTTCCTCGAGATGGAGTTTGTTGAAGCAACTTAGGATTTGAGGAACTTCTGAGTTTTCTCTTGGTAATCAAAGATCTTCTTGGTTATACTGTCCAGTTGTGCTTATGTTCTTCATCAGCATTCTTTTCTACTCCAGATCAGAGTTGTGCAGCGGAAGTAGTTTGGGAGTGCATCTGCTTTTCTTTTCCGGATAGGAGAAGTTTGTTTTCTTCTGATGGTGGTGAGTGGAGTTTGTTCTTGATCTTGGTTGATCGTGGAGGGTCATTCTGGTGGATTAGATTTGGTCCAGTTTGTTTCTTGAGACATCAGCAAGGATTGAGCTGATCAGGTAGGATGTAGGCAGGCTAAGATCGTCTGAAGAGTTTTGTGAATCTGAAGTCGGAGATCTGATTTTGGATAAGTTTTCTCAGTTTTTAGGAGCTATAAATTTTGGTAAGGTTGGGTAAGATAGCTTTGAGATGTTTTGGATTTCTTCTATGTTCTGTTATGGATAAGGGTTTAATTTTCTAGATTGAATTGCTAGTTTGGACAACTGGAATTTGATGTGTTTCACGTATCTCTGAGGGAATACGTGTATGATTTATTTCTGGTTTTGGAATCAGCTGTTCTAGGAGATTTGGTTGCTGAGTCAGACTTGTTTGTAGTCTGATGTCTTGTTCAGTTGTAGATCTAAATGAGTAGGAGTTCTATAACTCAGTGTGTTGATTGCTTAGGTTTTATAGAGCGAGTAACCCGGTGTTTACTTGGGAAACTCGAGAAACTCTATCCAGAATTTTGTCTGGATACTTAATTTTGTTTGATTGGATGAATTGATTGCTATGGTTGTTAGCATATGTTTGATATATGCTTGTGCTTTAAAATTAAAAATCTTAAATAGGTTATTAAATTACCTATGTTTTAAGTTCCGGGGACGAAATTCTTTTAAAGGGGAAGGAATGTGATATCCCAAAATTTTTGACAATATCAATTTAATAATCTTTATATAAAATTAAATTTATTTGATAATAGTGATCAATAAAATATATGAATTGGTTTAATAATCTGAATAAATAAATATTTAATTAGTGATTTACCTTTTAAAAACTAAATAAATGTTTTAAATTATAATGTATATATATATATATATTTGTATATATATTATAGATAAACTTTGTTTCGGAATTTAATAAATAAATAAAGTTTTGTTTTTAAATTCTAATAATATATTGAGTAATTGGGAAATTATGTTTTAAATTAACTTTAAGTTTTTCAAAGTTATTTAAAATAATAACTATATGGTTAGTAAATATTCAAAATAAATGTTAAATTTGTTTAAAAATTTTCTTAGCTTAATTTTTGTTTTAAATTTAAATAAAAGTTGGTTTTATTTCTTTTTAAATATTATTTGATTAATATGATTTAGAAATATTTTATATAAGTCTAACATACAAATAACATATGGTTTAAATTCATTTAATAATAAAAGTGATTTATAATCTTTTTATAAATCATATAAAATTTGTTAAATTATTATTTTCAAGCCATATTAATAGATGTATTATTTTTCCATAAATATAAAAAGAAATTAAAATAAGAGAATGAAATTTTCATTTTAAATTGAATAAATTGATTTTAATTTGAAAATCAAAGGATTAATTTGAATTTGGAATTTTTGAAATTCAAATTAATAGATTCTTTAAAATATTTGTATAAGTTTTAATTTATAATTTATTTTATTTACATTTGCTTTAAATAGAAATTCATATATATATATATATATATTACATAAGTATAAATAAATTTAAGATAAATTCTTCATTTACATTTAAAAATATAACTTAATTAAATAAAGACAAGTGTAACCTATTTAGTAATCTAAGCTACATGTGTTTATTTAAAAATAAGGAAACATGACAAATTGTTTTATCTTTCTTTTATTTTATTTTTTAAAAAAGTATTTTCAGCCCTTAACCATTTTTATTTTTCCTCATTCTCTTTGCAAAACCAAAGAAAACACCATCTTCAAAATCAGAAATCCCTCTAACATAATGATCTGTAACACTTGCATTTCTTTACAATCCTACAAAACAAGTTCCTACAAAAGAAAAAAAATCAATCAATCTGTTGATCACCTGCATTTCATCTCTGAAAATCAAGTCTGCCTTCTTTCAAAAAGCCTGCATGCATGAATTTAAAATAAGAAGCATTTCAGTTCAATTAGCATAACCTGCAACATTAAATCAAGGACTGGGTTCAGAAGCTTTTCAAAAATCAATGATGGCTCTGTTAAAATCAGGTGAGTAACATTTTTGATTAATAATTTAAGTTTAACATGGTTGCATGATTTATTTCTGTTATGGGTATGAATGGTGATAAGTAGGTTTCTGTATATATATATATATATATGAATTATCTGTAGATATTGGAATGAGATGTGTGCATGTTTATCCTTGACCCTCTGCTTCTAGTTTAAAACTTAGTTTTATTTTTAAATTATACCCCTATCTCT
Organism: Allium cepa; assembly: GCA_030765085.1. Taxonomy (NCBI): domain Eukaryota; kingdom Viridiplantae; phylum Streptophyta; class Magnoliopsida; order Asparagales; family Amaryllidaceae; genus Allium; species Allium cepa. Next base: position 590,238,785 of record CM060937.1, read on the forward strand.
GGATCATGCCATTGTTATGATTTATGTTACAAACAAATTTATTTGTTGAACATAAATCTAAGAATGAAAATTTAATAAGGTAAATTAAATTCAAAATCTTCTCTGGAAACTAAAATATTCAGAAAACATGAATTTGTTTAAAAACATCAATTCCTTAATTTATTGAATTAAGATTGTGATCTGAAACCATTCAAGAAAACATGATTTTTAAGTCAGAAAACACAATTTATAGTTTAAGATTATAGGGGCAGTTCACTTTTATCTGGAAAATGTGAATTTGGAAAATTCTGTTGATTTTGAACATTGGGGGGTTTGAATTTCTTATAGATGAAGAAGAGTGATCAAGCTTTTCACAAAAATTAACAAATTGGTGAATTGATCTTTGAATTAGCAGAGGAAAGGGAAGTTGTTCTGTAACCCTAATATTTGAATCTGTTAGCAAATAGGATCGTTCTCTCTAAACATTTGATCGAGTGTTAAGCGGTTTTGAAGGATGGTTGCTGGGCCCTAGAGGAGAAAGTAGCTGGAGTTTCAGCCCAAACTGTGGTCGGAGGGGGAAGAATTGGCCGTTGACATGTTTTGGAGTTGTGGTGCTCCAGGTTTTAAAAGGGAGGCTGTTCTGTTTGATTTTGGGTAATTGGAGATTTTCTGATGTTTTGGTATCATGTTGGATTCAAGAGGGGTTGGTGGATAAAGATGATCATCGTTGATGATCGGAAACTGGCCATGGGCTATGTGCATGTGCACAGAGGTCAATTGAGGTGGTTTTGGTTTTTGGAAAATTGTGGGGAAGTGTTCTCGGGGAATACTCGTATCGCTTAAGGGTGTGACTCGAAGTTAGGTGGAAGTTTACTTGAAGCAAATTGTTCCTAGCTCGAGTAGTTTGTTAGTTTCAGGTTTTGTTCAGTAACCTGACTGTTTCAGGTTTTTGAAATTTTAAAATTAAATTTAAATAAAAAAGAAAGCAAAGCGGTTTTAAATCTAAATTTGAAGCAAGTCTAAACTATGAATTCAAAATGAATTTGAATTTTAGACTTTGAAAATAAATAATTTTATAAATGATGAAATGGTTAAACAACTTAAACCTGCACAGTTTTTATAAAGTGTTTTATAAATCTGGAAATGAGATTTTAAAACAAGATTTAAAGTTTAAGTTAAAATCTGGATTTGAAATCCTGAATTCAAATTGGAATTTGAATCTGAAGTTTTCAAAAGGAAATAAGTTATAAATTCTGATGCTATAATTAAGTTAGAATATTATAATTTTATAACATGTGATTTTATAAATCTGAAAAGAGATTTTAAATTTAAATTTTTGAATCTGGAAACTGAAACACAATTTGAATTCTAGTTTGAAATGAAATAAGATTTTGAAATTAAAAGTTTCAAAATCACTTGAATATAAGTATAATTCAAATTTATTCAAATGGATTATGGGTTAAACTATTTTTATACTTACCTTGGAAGATAAGTAATTCTTTTAAAATGAAATAAAAAGGGTTTAAATACTTAAACCTCGTTTAAGTTTAAACTTGATTTCATTTTAGTTTAAAATAGAATTTAGAGGAAATGTAAAAGCAAATTGTTTTTAAATTACTTTGATAATGATAATTAAATCATTAATGAGATTAATGATTATCATTGAGTTGATTTGAACTTAATAATTTATTATTTGATCAAGGTAATTAAGTTTATAATAAATTAATTTAATTAATAAATAATTTGGTTAATTAATTAAATAATTAAAGGTTTTATTTAATTAATTAAAGGATTAAGTAAGTTAATTAAACTTGATTAAAGTGTAATTAAGAAATCAACCAATTAAATAAGATTTGATTTAACTTAATCAAAGATTTGAATTTATTAATCAGGTAACTAAAAATGAATTAAGTTTTTGATTATCACTTAAATTATTTATTTACTAGAGATTAACTAATGAATTTTAAAAATAATTAAATTTGTAATTAATCTTGATTAATTCAGTTAATTACTTTGGAAAAGTAATTAAAGTTTTGTTATTGGTTAATGAAGGTCATTAACATAGTATTATTTTATAATTAATTAATGTGATTAATTTTAATGATTAATTGTATTTATTAATTTAAAGATAATCATTTGAGAATTATTTAAGTATAATTATTTATGAAAGTAATTAAGAAATTAATTACTGATTGTAATTCATTAATTTTATTTTGATTAATTAAGTTAATTAATTAAGTTTAATTAATTTAAATTAATCGCTGGTTGATTTGAGAAGTAATTACCAATGTAGTTAAAAGTGAATAATTACTTAGTGAAGTAATTAAAAAGATAAATTACTTGATGTAATTTAATTGAAGAACACTTGGATGATGGAGGAGTCTTGGAAAATTAGTTACATTGTGTAATTAATATGTAATTTATACGTTCAATAATTACTTAAGTAAGTAACTAATAATTAATTACTTAGTGTAATTAATTTGGGTTTTGATAATTGAGTTATTTTAAGATAATTAAGGATGAAATTGATTAAGATAATGACTTAATGTGATTAATCAAGAATGATTAATCAAGAATGATTAATCAAGAATGATTAATCAAGAATGATTAATCAATAGGGATAGTTGATAATTAATTTAATGGGGTTATTTTAAAAGAGAACAATTTAGGACCATTAATTTATATAGTTAATGATGTAATTAAGGATTGATTAATAAGAATAATTAAGCAATGAAGGAATTAATTAATGTAATTAATTAAGGATTAATGTAATTAATTATAATTAATTAATTAATAAAGTAATTATAGGTTAATTACTGAATTCGGTTTGTAATAATTAATTTGTGAAACTAATTAGAGGTTAATTACTTGAATGTAATTAAAGAATAATTAATCAAGATGATTAATTAGGGTAATTTGTTAAGAGTAATTAATTGATTGATTTATAATTAATTAATTGATATGTAAGCAAGATTTATATGAATGGGTAATTAATTTAATTCATTTTAAATTAATTAAGGAAGAAGTAATTAATTTAATTCATTTCAAATTAATTATAGAATGATTAATAAGTCATTGCTTATGAATGTTGATTGATACTAATTACCCTGAATGGTTGAGATCTCAGTTATGAGATAAATGATGTTGTGTGATTTGAATGTTATGGTTGCATTGAGTTGATGATATGAATTATCTGTTTGGAATGATAATATGGATTATCTTTTGTGATGTTATGTGTTATCTATCTGTGTGTATATAGATAATATTGAATTGAATTGTTTTAAACTTTAAAACAACTTGGACCTAAAAGACACGTGTTGGATTTCGATGAGACCGGGATCAGATTTCCATATTTGGATATCCGTAAACCACATCGATCCAAATTAATGATAGATCGTGAATCTCAAGTGAAGATGAAGATTCAGAGTGCATGGGTTATCGTCGTTAACTCTAAGGGTGATTCCAAAATGAGTGTAACGAGATAATGCCTTCGGTTTCGTTCGAACCCGGAACGAACTTGTATGGATTGAATGCTTTTAGAACATCGTCAGGTGGATGATGAGCATTCTAAGAGATGTGTTCTCTAAAGGTAATCGTAGCCTCAAGCCTCATCAACCGGGAATAGCCAAAACAGGGGAGGTGCAGCAAGGCTTCGTGGGTAGCTCCCACTGGAGAGCGAGATTTACCCCTGTCTAAAAGTCCCTTTATATTCGGCTGTGTGGGCAGTTGGTTGGAAACAACTGTGGGGTTGTTGTAACATCCCGAAAATTTTGAATTTAAAAATTTGGTTAATTATTTGAACTTTTGAATTTAAATTTGAGAGTTTCAAAAGAAATATAATAATTATTGTCAATATTAATATTTTAAAAGATGCATGGAGTTTAAAAAATTGATAGTTGAGTTAAATAAATAATAATAAATAAAGGAAAGAACATATTATAAACAAGGAATAGTATCAAACAATAAAATTAAAAAAAAATGAACAAATTTCATGTTGTAGTTAAATCCTTTGAATAGAACTAAAACAAATTTTTGTAATAAAATCACATGGTTAAGTGTTAGTAACTAAAACCATTTTTCTTTTAATTAGCAAACTAAACTAAGTATATAAGTTGTAAACCAAAATGGAGTAAAATTTAATATTTAACAAACCAAACAAAGAAAGAGAATAAAACTGTAAAATAAATAAAATAAGAACAGCACTTACAAAAAGAATTCACAGCAAATGCATGTTAACAAGCATGTTATGTAAACAAAGAAGGGAACATGAACATTCCATCTACATACTTTTATTAAATGCCATCACCTTTAGCAAAGTAAAAACCCTCTCAGCCGAAATTAAAAAAAAAAATGTACTTATAATATAACCTGCTGAAAATATGCAAAGAAAACATACTTGCATTAAATGCAAGCCTACATCAGCACCTTGAAGAGAACAGGGAAGCATGAAACACGGCATGCTATAAATATACAAAGCAACATACTTTCATTTAATGATTTTACTGCAGAGCCATAAAAACAGTTTTTGATTTGCCTTTATACCATAAAACAATGTACTTGCCTACTTTTGTACACTTCTATATATATATATATATATATATATATATATATAACTAAGCATCATCTCGTTCAAAACTTTTTATTGAAGAAAGAAAGAAAAAAATAAACAAGCAAAGATCAGAAATTAAAAAGAAAAGGGAAACATTACTTTATATTCAAGTTGAAAGAAATAAGATCGAGGAAAGAAAATAAAAAGAAGAAAAAGGCATCACTTTATATTTCAAAGTTGAAAATAAATTACTGAAGAAAGAAGAAAAGAGAAGAGGATCAAACTGCAGTTCATAGAAAATCAATATAGCCTCTGTTTAAACATTTGCCAGGTGAGTAAACATGATTTTGTAAAGGATATTAAGTTTATTTAAAACAGTTTAAACTTCAATTGTAACTGCTATGTTCATATTCCAGTATGATGCTCTGTGTTCTCTGTAAACATTCATGCAGGGATTACATGTGTTTTTAAAACTGAAGTCTATTTGTTTTAATCACTAACAAGCTATGATTTTTCACATAATCAAGTTGGTTAAACCATGAAACAAGATTTTGCAAGTTTATTTAAATATACAGTGGATTATCACCAGTGTAACTTTGGTTTACAGATCTTCACTAATATTGATAAAAATAAATTGTTGTAAAATATAAATTCAAGAATATTTATTGAACCTATACTGCAAGACATGAATTTTAAAACAAAAGTTTAGATTTTTAGTTTGGTATTCTCAGAGAAATTGGTATATGAACAAAAATTGTACTTTTATGAATTGCTGAAAATCAAATCAATTATAAATATTGAAATTCGTATGGAAGCATGTTTGAACACCTACGAATCCAGGAAAATTGTTGAAGAATTTTTATAATGAGTGAATGGGGAGAACGAATCAAGATTAGGGTTTAAACCCCTTTTTTCTGTTCACGTTAAAAACCATGGTGCCGCGCCACCTATGGCTGACCGGACTGTGTGTCAGTGGGGTGAACAGAGGCGCCGCGTGATGACGAAGCTAGGGTACAAGGTTGGTGGCCGATAATGGCCAGAGGAGGTGGCACGGGTTCGATTTCTAGTGGTGAGGATGGGTTCGGGTTTCGAACTTAAAGCTAAATTTCGTTCTGGGGTTGTTAGCGTGGAGTTGATCACTGCTACCGAATGTAGGGTCGATGAGTGACTTGTGGGAGGTTGCGATCGTCACCGAAGCGTCGCCATGGTGGTGTGCACGTGCACGTGAATGTATCAGTGATGATGTGTGCGTGAGTGTTTAGCTTAGCTAAATAAATAGAAACAGAAGAAAAAGAACAGGAAGGATAAGAAGATGGACTCGTGGATGCGACAGGGAAGACTCCGGGTTTTTTTGGAAGTTTGCTTGAGTTTCTCGTCGTATAGCTCGAGTCTTTAAATTGAAGCTACCAGGTTTTAACTTGAAAAAAGAACAGAAGAGTAGGAACAGACGCGGGGAAGAAGAAGATGCTTCGGGGAAAATTTGTGGGATACTCGAGTTTTGACTCGAGTAAGGCGTGGGAAATTTTCGGCTTTATAAAGTTACAGCAAGTTGTGACAAAATTTTAGTACCAAGGAAGTAACTAATACTCGTTTAGTTTAAGCAAGAACTTATTTCAAGCAAACTTGATTTAACTCTGTAGTTAGTCATAAATTGATTTTTTCTTTTTAAAAAGTTTAAAGAAAATGTTAAATGATAATTAAGATGAATAAGTTTTGTAAGTTAATGATTTTGAAAAGAAATTAAATATGATTTACAAATTGTAATTAAATTGATTAATAAACAACTAAGTATTCAAATTAAATTGTCAATTTAGAAATTGTTATTGAGATAAATTAAAATAGACAAATCAAATTTAGTGGTTAATTTAAATAACAAATTTTGAAACAATAAAACGAGTTAACAAAGATCTAAATTATTTATTCAAATACTTATCATTGTTTTAAAATAATTGTGTGGTAAATTTATTTAGACCACATTTGAAATAAATTAACTATTGCTGCTAACTTATATTGATATTTCTATTTTGATTGTGATGCTGTGTTATTTAAATTGCCATGTACTGCATTGTGATTATGATTCGTTCTGTATTGATGTGAAAACCCTGTTGCCCGTAAAACGGCATTTAAACTTCGATGCGACAGGGAATCGGATTTCAGTTGTTATCCGAAACCCACATCGAACCTGTGAATATTTGTGAATGACATCCACATGTTTTAAAATTTGACACTCACTATTCGAATTAGCCGGGAAAGGACCTTTGTGTCATATAACCCATTTCGAATATGTGATTCGACGTTATGAATAGCATTTGAAGACCGGTGTTGAAGACCGGGTATTCGCGAGAGCGATAGGATGACCTATCGATTGACTCTGCACCGAGTTGCTCCGGTATAGAGTTCTCCACATGTGATGGGGAATCCGATCAGGATTGTGGATATCCGGATTTCAAGGACTTCTTTGGAAGTGCCTTCGGTTCTGTTCGAGCCCGGAACAGACTTGTATGGATTGTATATCTGACATTACAAATTGAGATATAAAGCAGATTTCTTTCAAATATATTTCTGTTGGTGGCGGAGAATTTATTCTCTTAGCTTAACACCCTTCTCTGAGACGTACGAGCTTAGAGGTTATGTAGTTGAAGGTTATCAGCGATATATTCCCAATTTGGTAATGTGACATGCTGAGTGTTGCTGTGAAATGATCATTGTTTGATCATTTGTGATATGATCATTTGTTTGATCACTTATCTTTGTGATCATTTCTATGATCATTTGTTGACCCAAAGCACAGCTTTTGTATAAAGCGTGGCTTTGTGGACGAGACTTCGTCGGACCTCACACCCCGGAATGGTCAAAATAGGAAAGATGCAGCAAGGCTATCGGGGGTAGCACCCCTTAGGGTATGTGCATTTCCTTCTGGATAGAAGTGGTATCATGGTATGGAGCCCAGATACTTAACTTATGTTGATATTGCAGATATATATATATTACTTTGTGATTTGTTGCTGGGGCCCCGGTTAAAGGTTGGTTACAATCGGGAGATGGCATACTCGTGTCAGTAGTTACCCAGTTAGGGGTAACCCGGCCTTGTGTTGGCAGAGATCCGGTTTGGTTCTCGGGAACGTCCTTCCAGAGGCGTTCTCATGTGGCAATGGGAAGTTCCTTGGCCTGACCATTTGTTGGAAATCCAAAGAAACATTACGAGCCCTGTACGGTTTTAGTTGTAGAACCTGCCATTTAATATGGTAGCTATAGTAGGCATAATATAATGGTACCTATGCTGGCTAAGATTAATATTCTACTTTTGAAATGCTTTCCTCACTATGCACTAGTAATAATACCAAAGAATTCTTTTCTCGTACCAAGCATATTTAACTATCATAAGAAGAAATCTCCTCCAATTCTGCGTTTGCATTGTGTGTGTGGCGGGAGGTCTTATGGTAGTTCCATTTTTAAAAGCATCCCGAAAATTCTTTTATAAATATTGTTTTATTTAAATGCAACTGTTTTTGTTTACTCATACCAGTCCCAATGACTGATCCGGAGTTTATTGTTTTCTTTCCTAAACTCTGGATGCCCATTATTTCCACACGGGCAACCTAGTAGCAGGTTTCTGTATTTTGGAGTAAGCTGTATTTTGGAGCTCTTATCTTGGAGATATCTTAGGAGATTTTGGAGATTTCAGGTGTTTAGCTTTTGGGAGTTCGTTATCACCTCTCTCATTTGAGGACTTTTGGATATATGATCACTGTTATATTATCATGATGTTGTATTTGGAGTTGTGATGTATGTATGTATTATATACTCTGTTGTAGTATGATATTATGTTGATGTTGTAACTGTGATGATATTTATGATATTGATTCTGTTCCGCTGTTTTATATTCATCTATTTGTTGTTATAAGCTCCGGCGATGCAAATTTGATGTTGTTTATCGGACATCGAGTTTGGGTCGTCACAAGTGGTATCAGAGCTGTTGGTTGAGTAAGAACTTTAGCTATGGAGTATAACACATTAGATGGATCATTAGAGATAGGGTGAAGTATACCCTAGAATGAGTATAACCAAGACTGAAACTTTAAATTTTCTTAGTCTGTTTCTTTTTACTGCTGATATTCCTTAAGATATCTCGTCTGTATATCTAAATCAATTTTCTTACTAATCTCAGATAGTGAAAATGAGTGGACGCAGAGGAAAAGCTAGGGGTCAAGGTAATGCCGCAGCACCTAATCAAATTCCCCCAGCCGCAGAAGCAGTAATAGATATTCAGCAGCAGCTGGACTTGGCTGATTTATATAAGAAGTTCTAAAAGCTTGGCGGCAAACCGTTCACCGGCAAGGAGTCAATTATTGAGGCTCAAGCTTGGGTAAGATCGTGTGAGAAGATTTTTAAAGGGCTAAAACTGCAGGATGAGCAGAAGAGACTTATAGCTTCTTGGCAACTCCAAGGAGAAGCTTCAGCTTGGTGGGAAACAATCATTATAGATGAACCCGAGGAAGAATTTACTTAGGATCGTTTTAAGGAAGTGTTTGAGAAACGTTACATGCCGTCGGCGGGAGTTTCCAGAATGTATCAGGAATTTCTGGATTTGAAACAAGGAAGTTTTTCGTTTGAAGAATACTTGAATAAATTCAGCGAACTATCTCGGTTTGGCCTGGAATTGCTAAACACACCTCTTAAGAAAAACGAAAGGTTTATCCGTGGAATGAACCAGAAATATCATGAAAGAATGACGGGTCACGTTAAAGAATCTTTTTCAGATTTAGTAGATATGGGGTACAGATACGCTACCCTTGATATACAAGAAGCAACGGTGGAGAAAGGTAATTCAGGAAATCAAAATTGGATAAAGCGGAAATTTGGAGGCAAGAAACCTTGGCAAGGCAACGAGAAGAAGAAGAGCATTCAAGGAAGCGCAGCAGAAAATGTCACTTGTTACAACTGCAAAGAGAAGGGCCACTATTCAAATAACTGCCCAAAACCAAAGAAGCCAGCTAAAGAATGTTACAATTGTCACAAGCCGGGACATGTAGTTAAAGATTGCCCAGTGATGAAGCCAGCGCAGGTGGCAAAAGTTTATACGATAAAGAAGGACCCCTCATCTTCAAAAGCTGATAAAGGGAAAAGCGTTTTGGAAGGTAACCTTACTATTAATAATAGAACTGTTAGAGTTTTATTTGATACAGGAGCTTCACATAGCTTTATCTCCCAACAAACCGTAAATGAATTAGGACTTGAAACTAAATTTGCTAACGATCTTATTTGCGTGAAAAATCCGGTTGGAGGTCCCGCAAATCTTTGTTCATATTGTAAAAGAGTTCCTATTTCATATGCTAGCTATAAATTTCCTATCAACCTTTATGTCCTCGAATTTGACGAATTCGAAATCTTACTCGGAATGAACTGGTTATCGAGTTACGAAGCTATATTGGACTGTAATAATCGGACAGTTTTAGTTCAAACGAACCTAGGAAATTTTATTGAAATCTCTTGTGAGGATCCGAGTCCAAGGAGAGATAGATTGATGTATACTTTGGGGTATCTTGAACCCACTTTGCAGTCTATACCTGTTGTTCGGGATTTTTTCGACATATTTGAAGAAGTGAAATCTTTACCTCCTCACCGAGAAATAGAATTCCGAATTGATCTTGTACCCAATGCTCGTCCTGTTGTTCAGGCAAGTCGCAGGATGGCACCCCGGGAAAAGATTGAATTGGTTCATCAAACTGATGAACTACGAGGAAAAGGATTAATTCGACCCAGTGTTTCTGAATGGGGCTCAGCCGTCGTATTTGTTGCTAAATCGGACGGGTCTTTGAGATTGTGTGTAAATTACCTCGATCTAAATAAACAAACTCTCAAGAATAAATTCCCTCTACCAAGAATTGATGATCTATTCGACCAACTTCATGGCGCTCGTTTCTTTTCAAAAATGGATCTAGCCCAAGGATTCCATCAATTACGAATCGCCGAAGATTGTGTCCATTTGACCGCTTTCAGAGGTCCTGATATGTTCTATGAATGGTTAGTTATGCCTTTCGGGCTAACCAATGCTCCAGCATACTTCGTAGATCTTATGACTCGTGTGTTTCGGGAAGTTTTGAATAAATTTGTGCTTGTATTTATAGATGACATTTTGATCTATTCTAAGACTAAAGAAGAGCATGCCGAACATCTTAAAATTGTATTGGAAATATTGAGGAGAAATGTTCTATATGCAAAATTTTCCAAATGCCACTTCTGGGTCAATGAAGTCAAATTCCTTGGCCATATTGTTAATGAAGAAGGAATTTCGGTAGATCCTAGCAAAATTTCCGCTATTCTTGATTGGAAACAACCCGCTACTCCAAGAGAAGTTTGAAGCTTTTTGGGTTTAGCAGGCTATTACCGGAAATTCGTTCAAGATTTTTCTAAGTTGGCTAGTCCGCTGACTAAGTTAACAATGAAAAATGCAAAGTTCATTTGGACTTCAGAATGTGAAGAAGTTTTTCAAGATTTGAAAAAGAGATTGACCACTGCTCCTGTTCTCACTATTGTTTAACGGGAACCAAGGCTTATCTGTCTATACTGATGCATGTGGTGAAGGGGTAGGTGCAATATTAATGCAAAATGGAAAGGTGGTTGCCTACGCGAGTAGACAATTACGTCCGCATGAGAAAAACTACCCAACACATGATTTGGAACTTTTGGCTGTTGTTCTCACCTTAAAAATATGGCGACACTATCTTCTGGGTAAGAATCTTTTCAGCTTTCCTAACAATTTATGAACTAGCTTAACTAAAGAAATATACCTAATAAACTCTCTTTGTTTTAGGTGAAAAATTTGAATTATTCACCGACCATAAATCTTTGAAATATCTCTTTACCCAGAAGGATCTGAATTTACGGCAACAACGTTGGTTGGAATTTCTGGCATCATATGACCTGGATATTCTGTATACGTCGGGGAAGGCCAATGTGGTTGCTGATGCTTTGAGCAGAAGACATGCTGTTCTTGCATATCTTATTGTCAATCCTACCCTGATTGAGAAAATCGCCAACAAGAAAAAAGAGGACCAGTTTCTTCAGGAAATATATGGGAGGATTCGTCGAGGTGAAGATTCCAGTTTTGTAATTGATGATGATGGGGTTATAAGTTTGAAAGGCAGGATTGTGTTCCAGACTTCCCTGATCTGAAACGTGAAATTTTAGATGAATGTTACAAATCAAAACTCAGCATCCATCCAGGAGTCAATAAAATGTATCGAGATGTTAAAAGAACATTCTGGTGGAAAACGATGAAGAGAGACATATCTATTTATGTGAGTCGTTGTGCTACTTGTCAGCAAATCAAAAGCGACCAAATGAAAGTGGCCGGTTTACTTCAACCTTTGGAAGTACCGAAATGGAAGTGGGATCAGGTATCGATGGATTTCATTGATGGATTGCCTCGTACCAAGAAAGGCAATGAAGCGATTTGGGTTATTGTGGATCGTCTAACCAAAACTGCTCATTTCATTCCAGTTAAATCCACTCGGACTGCAGCAAGCTTGGCAGATATTTATATAAAGGAAATTGTTCGCCTCCATGGTATTCCCAGCAGTATAGTGAGTGATCGTGATCCGATCTTCACTAGTAGATTTTGGGAAGCATTTTAGGACGCATTGGGAACGAAATTAAATTTCAGTACTGCTTATCACCCACAATCAGATGGATAGACTGAGAGGGTCAACCGAATTTTAGAAAACCTACTGCGTGCTTGTATGCATGATTTTGGTGGTTCTTGGGAGGACCATTTGCATCTGGTTGAATTCTCTTATAACAACAGTTATCAGGCCAGTATAGAAATGGCTCCTTTCGAAGCTTTATATGGTCGTCCGTGTCGATCACCTACATGCTGGATCGAATCAGGTGATAGACTTGTTCTTGGACCGGATATGATAAAAGAAGCCACTGAGAAGGTAGACTTTATTCGAAAGAAGTTATTAACTGCCCAAAGCCGTCAAAAGAGCTATTATGACCGCCGAAGGAGAAATTTGGAATTTCAAGTTGGAGATTCTGTATTTCTGAAAGTATCTCCGATGCGGGGTGTATTGAGATTCGGGAAAACTGGAAAGCTAGCACCACGTTATATTGGTCCTTTTCCTATTCTGGAAAGGATTGGTCCTCTAGCATATCGAGTACAGCTACCCAGCTGGTTGTCTGGCGTACATGATGTGTTCCATATTTCTAATCTTCGGAAATATGTGCACGATCCAGATGATATTATTGAAGAAGCTGCTCAGCAGGATCTAGAAATCACTCCCAACTTGGCAGTTAGAAGGGAACCAATAAAAATTGTTGATCGTGATGAGAAGCGATTAAGAAACAAGATTGTGAAGCTGGTCAAAGTTCAATGGAGTGGCGATCCAAAGGACTGTACTTGGGAGACTGAAGATAATATGAAGAAATCATATCCCAACTACAGAATAGACATTTCGGCTTAAAACTGTAAGTCATTTCCTTGTTTCTGAATTCATATATTCTTTGTTTGCGTTTCTCTCTCTTTCAATTTCGAGGACGAAATTTTCTTAAGGAGGGGATATTGTAACATCCCGGAAATTTTGAATTTAAAAATTTGGTTAATTATTTGAACTTTTGAATTAAATTTGAGAGTTTCAAAAGAAATATCATAATTATTGTCAATATTAATATTTTAAAAGATGCATGGAGTTTAAAAAATTGATAGTTGAGTTAAATAAATAATAATAAATAAAGGAAAGAACATATTATAAACAAGGAATATATCAAACAATAAAATTAAAAAAAAATGAACAAATTTGATGTTGTAGTTAAATCCTTTGAATAGAACTAAAACAAATTTTTGTAATAAAATCACATAGTTAAGTGTTAGTAACTAAAACCATTTTTCTTTTAATTAGCAAAGTAAACTAAGTATGTAAGTTGTAAACCAAAATGGAGTAAAATTTAATATTTAACAAACCAAACAAAGAAAGAGAATAAAACTGTAAAATAAATAAAATAAGAACAACACTTACAAAAAGAATTCACAGCAAATGCATGTTAACAAGCATGTTATGTAAACAAAGAAGGGAACATGAACATTCCATCTACATACTTTCATTAAATGCCATCACCTTTAGCAAAGTAAAAACCCTCTCAGCCGAAATTAAAAATAAATAAATAAATAAATAAATGTACTTATAATATAACCTGCTGAAAATATGCAAAGAAAACATACTTGCATTAAATGCAAGCCTACATCAGCACCTTGAAGAGAACAGGGAAGCATGAAACACGGCATGTTATAAATATACAAAGCAACATACTTTCATTTAATGATTTTACTGCACAGCCATAAAAACAGTTTTTGATTTGCCTTTATACCATAAAACATTGTACTTGCCTACTTTTGTGCACTTCTATATATATATATATAACTAAGCATCATCTCGTTCAAAACTTTTTATTGAAGAAAGAAAGAAAAAATAAACAAGCAAAGATCAGAAATTAAAAAGAAAAGGGAAACATTACTTTATATTCAAGTTGAAAGAAATAAGACCAAGGAAAGAAAATAAAAAGAAGAAAAAGGCATCACTTTATATTTCAAAGTTGAAAGTACATTACTGAAGAAAGAAGAAAAGAGAAGAGGATCAAACTACAGTTCAAAGAAAATCAATATAGCCTCTGTTTAAACATTTGCCAGGTGAGTAAACATGATTTTGTAAAGGATATTAAGTTTATTTAAAACAGTTTAAACTTCAATTATAACTGCTTTGTTCATATTCCAGTATGATGCTTTGTGTTCTCTGTAAACATTCATGCAGGGATTACATGTGTTTTTAAAACTGAAGTCTATTTGTTTTAATCACTAACAAGCTATGATTTTTCACATAATCAAGTTGGTTAAACCATGAAACAAGATTTTGCAAGTTTATTTAAATATACAGTGGATTATCACCACTGTAACTTTGGTTTACAGATCTTCACTAATATTGATAAAAATAAATTGTTGTAAAATATAAATTCAAGAATATTTATTGAACCTATACTGCAAGACGTGAATTTTAAAACAAAAGTTTAGATTTTTAGTTTGGTATTCTCAGGGAAATTGGTATATGAACAAAAGTTGTACTTTTATGAATTGCTGAAAATCAAATCAATTATAAATATTGAAATTCGTATGGAAGCATGTTTGAACACCTACGAACCCAGGAAAATTGTTGAAGAATTTTTATAATGAGTGAATGGGGAGAACGAATCAAGATTAGGGTTTAAACCCCTTTTTTCTGTTCACGTTAAAAACTATGGTGCTGCGCCACCTATGGCTGACCGGACTGCGTGTCAGTGGGGTGAACAGAGGTGCCGCGTGATGACGAAGCTAGGGTACAAGGTTGGTGGACGATAATGGCCAGAGGAGGTGGCACGGGTTCGATTTCTGGTGGTGAGGCTGGGTTCGAGTTTCGAACTTAAAGCTAAATTTCGTTTTGGGGTTGTTAGCGTGGAGTTGATCACTGCTACCGAATGTAGGGTCGATGAGTGACTTGTGGGAGGTTGCGATCGTCACCGAAGCGTCGCCATGGTGATGTGCACGTGCACGTGAATGTATCGGTGATAATGCGTGCGTGAGTGTTTAGCTTAGCTAAATAAATCGAAACAGAAGAAAAGAACAGGAAGGAGAAGAAGATGGACTCGTGGATGCGACAGGGAAGACTCCGGGTTTTTTTGGAAGTTTGCATGAGTTTCTCGTCGTATAGCTCGAGTCTTTAAATTGAAGCTACCAGGTTTTAACATGAAAAAAATAAAATAAAATAAAACAGAGGAGTAGGAACAGACACGGGGAAGAAGAAGATGCTTCGGGGAAAATTTATGGGATACTCGAGTTTTGACTCGAGTAAGGCGTGGGAAATTTTCGGCTTTATAAAGTTACAGCAAGTTGTGACAAAATTTTAGTACCAAGGAAGTAACTAATACTCGTTTAGTTTAAGCAAGAACTTATTTCTAGCAAACTTGATTTAACTCTGTAGTTAGTCATAAATTGATTTTTTTTTTTAAATTTTAAAGAAAATGTTAAATGATAATTAAGATGAATAAGTTTTGTAAGTTAGTGATTTTGAAAAGAATTTAAATATGATTTACAAATTGTAATTAAATTGATTAATAAACAACTAAGTATTCAAATTAAATTGTCAATTTAGAAATTGTTATTGAGATAAATTAAAATAGACAAATCAAATTTAGTGGTTAATTTAAATAACAAATTTTGAAACAATAAAACGAGTTAATCAAGATTTAAATTATTTATTCAAATACTTATCATTGTTTTAAAATAATTGTGTGGTAAATTTATTTAAACCACATTTGAAATAAATTAACTATTGCTGCTAACTTATATTGATATTTCTGTTCTGATTGTGATGCTGTGTTATATAAATTGCCATGTACTGCGTTGTGATTATGATTCGTTCTGTATTGATGTGAAAACCCTGTTGCCCGTAAAACGGCATTTAAACTTCGATGCGACAGGGAATCGGATTTCAATTGTTATCCGAAACCCACATCGAACCTGTGAATATTTGTGAATGACATCCACATGTTTTAAAATTTGACACTCGCTATTCGAATTAGCCGGGAAAGGACCTTTGTGTCGTATAACCCATTTCGAATATGTGATTCGACGTTATGAATAGTATTTGAAGACCGGTGTTGAAGACCGGGTATTCGCGAGAGCGATAGGATGACCTGTCGATTGACTCTGCACCGAGTTGCTCCGGTATAGAGTTCTCCATTTGTGATGGGGAATCCGATCAGGATCGTGGATATCTGGATTTCAAGGACTTCTTTGGAAGTGCCTTCGGTTCTGTTCGAGCCCGGAACAGACTTGTATGGATTGTATGTCTGACATTACAAATTGAGATATAAAGCAGATTTCTTTCAAATATATTTCTGTTGGTGGCGGAGAATTTATTCTCTTAGCTTAACGCCCTTCTCTGAGACGTACGAGCTTAGAGGTTATGTAGTTGAAGGTTATCAGCGATATATTCCCAATTTGGTAATGTGACATGCTGAGTGTTGCTGTGAAATGATCATTGTTTGATCATTTGTGATATGATAATTTTTTGATTACTTATCTTTGTGATCATTTCTATGATCATTTGTTGACCCAAAGCACAGCTTTTGTATAAAGCGTGGCTTTGTGGACGAGACTTCGTCGGACCTCACACCCCGGAATGGTCAAAACAGGGAAGATGCAGCAAGGCTATCGGGGGTAGCACCCCTTAGGGTATGTGCATTTCCTTCTGGATAGAAGTGGTATCATGGTATGGAGCCCAGATACTTAACTTATGTTGATATCGCAGATATATATATATATTACTTTGTGATTTGTTGCTGGGACCCCGGTTAAAGGTTAGTTACAAACGGGGGATGGCATACTCGTGTCAGTAGTTACCCAGTTAGGGGTAACCCGGCCTTGTGTTGGCAGAGATCCGGTTTGGTTCTCGGGAACGTCCTTCCAGAGGCGTTCTCATGTGGCAATGGGAAGTTCCTTGGCCTGACCATTTGTTGTAAATCCAAAGAAACAATACGAGCCCTGTAGGGTTTTAGTTGTAGAACCTGCCATTTAATATGGTAGCTATAGTAGGCATAATATAATGGTACCTATGCTGGCTAAGATTAATATTCTACTTTTTAAATGCTTTCTTCACTATGCACTAGTAATAATACCAAAGAATTCTTTTCTCGTACCAAGCATATTTAACTATCATAAGAAGAAATCTCCTCCAATTCTGCGTTTGTATTGTGTGTGTGGCGGGAGGTCTTATGGTAGTTCCATTTTTAAAAGCATCCCGAAAATTCTTTTATAAATCTTGTTTTATTTAAATGCAACTGTTTTTGTTTACTCATACCAGTCCCAATGACTGTTCCGGAGTTTATTGTTTTCTTTCCTAAACTCTGGGTGCCCAATATTTCCACACGGGCAGCCTAGTAGCAGGTTTCTGTATTTTGGAGTAAGCTGTATTTCGGAGCTCTTATCTTGGAGATATCTTAGGAGCTTTTGGAGATTTTAGGTGTTTAGCTTTTGGGAGTTCGTTATCACCTCTCTCATTTGAGGACTTTTGGATATATGATCACTGTTATATTATCATGATGTTGTATTTGGAGTTGTGATGTATGTATGTATTATATACTCTGTTGTAGTATGATATTATGTTGATGTTGTAACTGTGATGATATTTATGATATTGATTCTGTTCCGCTGTTTTATATTCATCAATTTGTTGTTATAAGCTCCGGCGATGCAAATTTGATGTTGTTTATCGGACATCGAGTTTGGGTCGTCACAGTTGTCTTGTTTGGAACTGTTCAGTAAGGAATGGTTCCGGCCTTATGTTGCAGGGGAGTTAGGGTGGCTCCTCGGTACGGTGATGTAGGCCACGTACTGTGACGGACGGTACCCCAGTAGCCCTTCCATTGTATGGAATCCACAATCTAATAAGTGCCAACGGTTTTGATTGTATTACCCACTTTTGTGGCTAGTAGCTGGAATTTAATAAATGTAACAATTTCGTCTATTTCTTATTTACTTGAAACCCAAGACACTATTATATTATCATCGGATTTCCTATCAAATGTTTTGGTTAGCGTAAGGTAAAAACTTTTCCATGTTTATGTGTGGGAAGTCTTACGTGATACCTTTCTTTTAAAAAGGTTTTTAAAGTTATGAAACCTTAACCTGTTACTCACACCAGACCCATGTTTAACTCGGATTTTATCTTTGTTTTCTTAAACTCTTGGGTACTTAAATTTTTACGAGTAGCTAAGGGATTCAGGCTGGCTTTGACGAATAATGGAGGAGCAATGGAGCAGGAGGCTTCTGCGTTAGAGATATGGTTTTCCGCTATGTGTTCTCTGAGTTGAGTTCGTATTAAGTTGTAAATACTAGACAGGTGTTTATAACTGTCTAGTATATGTGATGTGTATGTGGTGTAACTCTGATTGATATTGTATATTATGTAAATACTTATGTTATTAATATAATTTATTCGTTCCGCTGTTGAGATTCTAGTGTTATTTCTTCTTTCTCTTCTTTCTTTTCTTCTTCTATCCCTTTCTTTCTTAATAGATGATGCGATTTTCTATGAGTAGGAAGTCGTCACAATTGGTATCAGAGCATTAGGTTGAGTGAATACCTAGGCTCTGGAGTGGTGTCTATCTTGAGAGAGCGTATTTGTAATTTTTAATATATTTATATATATTTATCTATTTCTACCTATCTATTGGGTTACCTGTTCGGGTTTTCCAATATGAGTTATAAATGTAGATAAGGTAGTGGTGTGTATAACACGACTACCATTGGTTGGAGTTTGTATGTTTGAGGTTGGAAGTGTATCTGTCGAGACTGTAGACCTAATACCGTCTTGAGTGAGCTTTGAAGTGGTATAATAACTTCATCGATCTCTGAAGATAACTTGTTAAGGTTCGGAGTTCATCTTTGAAGTTGGATGAGTAGAATTTGGACCTGTTGGCTAAGTAGAAGCGAGTGATGGTATTTTGATTACTCAGGGAATAGTAGCTGCGTGATGAGATGCAGTGACTGTAGATGTTTCTGAAAATGATTTCTTTGGAACAATTTTAAGGAAGTAGGTCTGCTTTGGTGTTGTGGCTGAGTTCAGCAGGGTGTTTCTGTGTGGTTTGAAGTTCGAGTTTCTCAAAGAGTTTTGATTGGGAATTCTTTGGCACTGGTGTCAGCAGTGCAGCTCGGAGTGTTCAGTGTGTCGGCTGAGTTTTTTGGCTTAGTAGTTTTCTGGAGATGGAGTTTAGAAGCAGCTGAGTGAATCCATTTCTTCGATGGATTGGCAAGACCAGCATAAGCTGTTCTGATTGGTAAAGAGAGAACAGTTTTCTTTGGTTTTACTCCATTGTGTTTGTTATATATGGTTTTACTCCATTTTTTTTCTTATATATAGAGCTGTATATAATGTGTTTGCATTTGGAAAGAATAGAGAGATATGTATGTTTGGTTATTTATAAAAGCACATATATTATACTAGCTTATAAATGATTGTTGTATATATTTTTATAATACCTTATTTTATAATGTAATAGGTTTGTATAAATTTATTTGTCATTTTACAATCAAGCGTATACATTTGAAATTTTGTTGAATGTTAGATTTGTGGAATTTTTAGGAGATTTGGAAATCTGTTAAATTCTAAGTGTAGTACTGTACAATATATACTTGTAAAACCATATGTTTGGAATTTAAAATATGATTTATATTATATATATGTTCACTTATACCAATTATCTTCATCGATCCAGTTTTGATTTGATTTCGTCTATCCTTGTTATAGGATCTGTTCGTCGTATTCGTGCCGATGTTACTTTGTTTGGAATTCGTGCCTGGATCTGTAACCCATTTCATTGTCTATTTTCTTTAACTTTAGAAGTTGAGTCCTTCTCACCCTGACATTTCTACTTATGAAATGGTAAATTGATGTCAAGTGTTTAGTAATTAAAAATGTTTATGCAAGTAAATGATGATTATATGATATGTTATGCCTTGTTATTACCATGTTTACTTTGTTAATTTTCACCTGACATCTGATATATGACATATTGTGACATTGACATTATACTATGACATTGACATTGTTTATGCATATGTTCACACTGCAAGTTCCCTGTTAGAATAGAATCACTATGGGTTGAAATGATACATACCCGAACAGACTTTAGAATAGGGAAAAATCGTTATGGGCTGAAATGATAGGCCTGAGCGATTTTTATTTATTTTTATTTATTTTTATTTACTTGGGATTGTGGGATTGAAATGATAGAACCTGGGTTTTCTTTGTAAACTATGGATTGAAATGATATTTATCCGTATCACTTGACCTAGATTTGAAAATTATATACAGACCCCGTGCTATATGTGTAAATGATTATATATATATATATATATGTATTTTTAAAAGTATGAAATTTTGATTTAAAAATATATATTATATGGTTTTGAGAAAGCTAAATATAAAGTTTTGAAAAGATATTTGAAGAAAATGTGATTTTTTTACTTTAAATTTTATTTTAAAAATGTAAAAAAAATAATGGAAATTAATTTAAAGTTTTGAAATGATATTTGAAGTAAAATGTTAAGTTTATTAAATTTATAAGTTAATAAAAAGTGAAATATTGACTTAACAAATGAATTGAGTTTAAAATTGGATATTTAATTATAAAATTGATTATTTATGAAATTTAGGAGTTTTGGATTTAATTTAATATTTATATTTAAATTTAAATAAATTTAAATTGAATTTGAATTTAAGTGATGGTTACTTTGTCATGTGTTAAATGGACTGAAATGAAATGAGATAAATGAAATTTTGAATGAAATTTTGATATATGTATTGAAATGATATTTGAAATAATAAATGAATGACACATTTGAATTTTAAAATTATATTTAAATTGAATATTTGAATTAAAGAATGATAATGAATTTATAATGGATTTGGAAAGGAAATGATTTTGAAATGGTTTGGAAATGATTTGATCTTTATTCTGAGAAAGAATATGAATTAGAATGATATTTAATTTTGATAAATAAATCTTTGAAGTTTGTATTAGTATGAAAGGATATTTGGTTTACTTGTAATTTGAGTTTATTTAAATAATATTGGATTTATGAAACAAATATTTCAAAACTAAGCAATAATGAAGTTAAATCAAAGATATATGAAATTATAAAATATAGTTTTGAAATGTGGGATATTAAAGCTTTGAAATATATTAAAAATATAATAGTTTATTTTGTGGATCAAATCTTTATTTGAAATTTGATAAGATTTGAAATGGTTTTGTTGGAAAACTAAATTGAATTGAAACTGATGGCTTGAATTGAAATATATTGGAAATCTGAAAATTTGGGCTTAATTGCATAAATTTGTAAAGTGTACGGAGTTAAAGGAATGTTTCCATGATTTCAAGTGTATGATTTCAAAATGTTATGGTTTCCAAAGTGTAATGATTTCAAGTATTTTGGTTTCAAAAGAATTATAACTTTGAAAGTATTATGACTTTTGAAAGGTGTATATATGTTCGAAATAGAAATGATATCGTATTGATTTGGATATAGTTTTGAAATAAAAGTAGTTTTGGTTTCGAAGTATAAACTATTTTGAAAGGGATATAGTTTTGAAATTAAATGATTTGATTTTTTTTGAAATATGAACTCCTTTGAAATGACCATGGCGTTATAATAACCTTTGGTAGTTAAAGAGACCAGGATCAGAAGTTGTCATACTCTCTGCCAACTCCAAAAACCACTTTAACAACTGTGTATGCGGTGGAGATTCTAGAATGAAGTAGGATGGTGACATCATTCTTGAGGTATATTACATGGACCCAACTCCCGTGAGTTGGCATAAGGTGGCTAAAACAGGAGCGATCTCAGGACAAAAGGGGTAGCTCCTCTGGTAGGACGCAGTTCTTCGATATTATACTCTTACTTGTGGTTAATTTGATGGTCATCCTCCGATTTTGATTGGAAGTGTGTTCCGAGGTGGGCGTAGTGGTTGCTACGTTAATGCCAGCCCGTGTGCGTAATTGATATATCTACCCTGGCATTGCCTCGTGTGCCGTGTCACCAACCATAATGAGCCTTACTATGAGTTTCTATTTGTGTCGTACCTATGGAGCATCTTCTCATAGTCTCCCGATCAGGAGATATGCAGGTACTGTATAGACTATTGGCACTATTATGTGTTAAGGGCTATATGGGTAATCCCTTAACGCTATTTTAAAGTAAGTTTATTTTACTGTAGATATTATTATAATAGCGCAATATTACTGCATAGTAAATAGTTTAACGGATCCTTAAAGGATGGGCGATCCCAAGCACCCTTTAAGTTATTGATGCGTTATGTTACTGTTCACTTGAGTTGATTTACAGTTCATAAGTATTTATGTCCTGACTCGAATGTTTTGTGTTTCGCTTTATGCTCGAGTCAGACTGAGTGATTCAGCATTCAAGACTCACCTTCGGAGTTAGAGCTTTGCTTGAAGATCCAGCCATCTATCTTTGCTTCCTGTATCCAGTGTTTCCAGTGATGTATTCAAATTTATACCTGATGTATCTTGTTACTCTTCTGTTGTATCTTGTTTAACTCTGACATATCTTGTTTAACTCTGATGTATCTTATTTTTATATTATAGCTTCATGAACTACTATCTCTTTTAATTCCACTGCATTATTATTTACTCTGTACCTGTGATATGTGATTATTTATTTACAGTATATTCCGAGATTTGCCAAATTTTATTTACAACGCGGTATTTTGAGCAATTCAAGTCCGACTTGCGAGGATGCGAATGGCTGAAAATATCGGGTTGTTACAGAACATATGGAATAATAGGACATACAACAATCAGAAATGAGAAACAACTAGGATTTATAACAGCTTATATATAGGCAAAGCGAAAATAGAAACGGATGGACCAAATTGATTGGATCGAAACGATAACATTAACCCGAAAAGCACGTTTCGTTCCCGAAACGAAAATGGGCCATCCTATATTTTGAAATATTGGTTTTTGATATTTTTAAACTCAATGGAACTGGTTTCAAGCCCAAATTCCATTGTATACAGAAGTTAATTTTTAAAATCAGCTTATTTTATTTGAATTCATTAAATTGATTTCTATGCTTTTCGAGCCCGCACGATCACACAGTTAGTCCCATCGGTATGAAACTTGAAATCCTACCTAATTCATTGTTACGAATCAGATGAAACTGGTTTTGTCAAAATCCAAGACAATGACCAATATGACTATTTCTTGTTAATTAAATTAACATTAAATTAATTCATTCACTTTAAATTCAGATTTTAAAGTTAACAATTCCATCATTTATTATAGCATAGAAATTTATAATCTTTTCAAAATAAATTTTCCATGTTAATCTAATATCTAAATATTGAAAAAATTACAACGTTCGCATACAATTGTAATAAAGTTTCAGTAAATTTTATTTTTAATTTCAATTGAATTCTTTATTTTGATTCTAACTCTTATTATTGAATCAACTATTACCCTATGAATATAATTAACATTAATTTAGAAACAAAGCGAATAAATTTACATACTAATTAATTAATTCCTTAATAAACCTATTCTAATTTATAGCATATAATTTCAATATTAAATCCAACATTTAATATATTCCTTATCTATAATTATAACCAAATTTAATTTACAATTATTTTGATTTATTTAAATTACATTAAAATGGTTACCAATTAAATTAAATCAACATTATTAAATTACATTCTAGTTATTTTTCTCATTAATAAATCATAAATTTAATTTCACACTATATTAAATTCCAAAAATATTATCTAATTTAATATTTTTAATTATCGAAAATTACGGGTCATTATGCTATCAACTTTTTAGGCTTCTTTAACTGTCGAGTTAGGCAAGTAGCCAGGACTGTTAGATATAGGTATCCAAATCAAGGCTAGAGTCTACTTTCCTTAGACAACCCTAAGGTACAGATGTTGTATTACTTGGCCCGATAACATCGATTAATTGCTAAATATTGATGTTCAACAAATTTAAAACTTGTTTTAACTTACTACCCTCTCAAAAACACTTCGCTTTTAAGTTCTAAAATTATATGGATGGTTTAGGCTATCCATAATTATTGGAAATTCGTTTTCATTCAAACAAATAAAAACTATCAAATAGTCTTATTATAGTTAGATGAACATACCAATGAACATATCACACTACCCTAATGCATTGGATATATGTGATAATAAATTAACTTAAAAAAGTTTTACTTACATAAATATACTATACTATAAAGGAAAAGATGAAAATGCGTTCTTAATAATCTGGGTTATGCCACTACGACTTTGGCTCCCTGCGTAACATACATGCAAATTTTTCCATATAAAAAGCTTATTTCAAAATCTTTATTAAACCACACAATATTTTATATCAAATTTCCTTAACTAAAAACTTAAGAACCAAACATCGGGTCTTTATCTCAAATCATTTGAAATAATATTATATACGCATATCCCTTTCTATATCAAATTATAGCTTTGGGATCAAACCAAATCTATTTCAAAGCGGTATAAATACTTCGTATATATTAGTAAGTATCATGACCTTAGTTTGTAAACCAATTTTCTAAATATTTATTTTAAAATCTATAGAAAATATACGCATAGACCGAGCAACACAAAAAATGATATGATGGAAACAGGCTCTACTAAATCATACCATATATTCCCTTACCAAGAAGGGTAGTGTCCACGAGAAGTGCTTACCAACCAAACACATCCCATTTTTAGACACTTTCAAGCCACTTAAATAAGATAACACAAAAATACTTTGTTTACGAGTCGATTAGTCAATTCCGAGAGCAACCTCTAACTCAAACAAATCTAAAAACTCTTTTCAAATTATTAGTATTTCCAATACTTACAAATAGTACTGCTATTATTTTCCTAAATCTTATAAAACCAATTTCAAAGACATCATCAAAATATTAGTCTAAATCTTCTTTATTTATAAACCATATTTGATAAATCATACTTATATAAAGTCAATCTCTTATATAAAATATTTCCATAATTTTTTTTACAAAATATATTATCTTTTCCTTTAGATTATAATAAACATCTTTTACTAAACTTAACTTTTAACCCAACATTGTTATTGAATGCCTTATAGTCAGAATGTGAAACTAAATGTATAAGATGTTAGTTTCAATGCTTCCACAAGTACTATCTACCCAACCCATGTAGTAAAAAGGTAAAACTGCCCATAAACTGGTCAAGCACCAGTCAACGATGAACAAACAATAATCAATGCTCATAAATGGGTCGAGCGTGACTAAGCTAAACAACAAGGGATAATAGAAGAACATCATTAACCCCTACATGAATTAGACTACACTATCAACTTATACATATATTACTAATATATAACAATTAAATATACACTCTCAAATGTATAATACACTCAATTCATTCTCGGGTGTTACTTAACCTATCTCTAATGAGCCATAACCAACCAAATCCAAGGTTCTTTCTTAACCTTCAGCTCTGATTTCAAGTGCAACGATCTGCCTTTTCGACGCCCAAATGTCGATGATAATACATCCATGTAATTCACATGTCGAGCGCATAAGTGCTGGAGAGGCAAATTGTTGGATAAACTAAAAAGAAAAGGAAACAAAACAATATAGAAGAGAATAAGCATTAGAATCTCACAGCGAAACAATAACATATAATATTAAAAAATAGTACAAATTGTCACTCTAAAGATATATAGCATTTCAGAGTTACAATCCTAAGTATTATTGTCAGCCAAGATAGTTATGCTATCCTCACAAATGCTGATATATATACGTAATAGTAATGAAATGTGAAAAGGAATACTATGGTAGGTGAAAGCATCTAGCTCGTCCCCTAGAGCTCCAAAGGATATCAACAAAAACCTGAATTTTCTAGATTACTTAGAAGAGCAACTATGAAAATAAGGGAAATATGAAACCATGAGTCAGATATATACTTGGTGTAAGAAACTCAAGAAACAAGCGATTAACTTACAACATTACTTTTGAGACTGTGGGGATCATCATTAAGGTTATGCCCTAAAATGAACCACCCATCTGATAAGCACATAAGTGATATAATAGATTATTCCTAGGATGATGAATATAAATCAAAAAATAGTTGAACTGCTTGTATCACATGCAAAGCAATATTGGATGGGTATACGATAAAAACCGCTAAGTTACGTTTGCATATGGATTCCCATTGTGACATCGTTAGTAAACTGAGAAGATCTCCTAAAAAGGGCTAGAAACTACCTTTCCAAACCATGCGTATCTATAGATAAATATGTTTCAAAGGTAAACACAACTGGTCCTTGTCTAACACATGATCCCAAAATCATCAACCCCCTCACACAACATTTGTAAGCATCTCCAGATATTTAGAGTTGATATACTATATCATGGGTTAGCTAAACCTTAGGATGCGCATCCTACTCTATTTTTTTGTCATTCCTGATGTCAAGGTCATGTTTGGCATCTCTCACGTGAGTCTGCATCACTCGAACAGAACACGAATCACTCCATGGATATCTAGCCAATGTCGATCGACAAATGCTAACTCTTACCTCTTCCCTAGACTTAACCTGAAGGTAAACAGTACAACTCTATAACATTAGTCTAAAATGGTAACATTGACCTCTTTCTTGGATTTAACCCTAGGATAGATGGTTTAACTCTGTAACATTCCACTTTATAACCCCTTCTAAAACAGAGACTCGTATACTAGTGTTGAAGTAGTACTCGGTAAGTTAAACACTTTCCAATCTTGGAATCTTCAAAACTAAATAGATGAATTTTCAATAACGCAATTTTGATTCTTTTAGAAGTAAGTGAATAATATACAAAGATGACTTCTCCATAAGGGATCTCGTATATATAAGTTCTGTAACATCAATAAAATTTAATAAGGAGTTCAGTAATTAAAATAAGGTTAAAAAAGGGAAAATTTTAAATGCCCAAATTTGATCATGGAAGTTGCACTATTACATCCATAACGATTTTCTAATCAATAACCATATGTAATATATTGAAATCGGAGTTCAAACAGAGAAATTATGGGCGTTTGAAGTTTTTAAATTTAAAATTTAAAAATTTGAATTTGAATTTATAAATACAAAGTTTGAATTTGAAAAGTTAATGTGAGAAGCTAAAGGGTTAATTAGGATTAAGCGTTAACATGTGGTTAATTGGAAAAATTAAGTTAGTAAATAAAAAATAAATGGAACAAATATACAATCCTAAGTGGGGGAGTTTGACCCCTTGACCAAGGCCACGACCGATCGACCGCTACTAATCGATCGATGGAGGGTGCGGTCGACCGCCACTTGATGGTTTTGGCTGGGGTTTAGTTATTTTGAATAGCCAGATTTGTTTGATTTTGATCCGACAGTTTTGGTTCCTTCTCAACTCTATTAATATTCCCTGGACCGTCACTTTTCCTCATAAAATATTTTGAGCAACGGGGAAGCTCTGTCAAATTCTTTCCCCTTAGGGTTTCAGAAGCAGTAAACTTTATGATGAGTAATTCTAGTTTCTAATCTCTAATTTAAATTAATCTTTCTTCTTCCTATCTTCTAATTTCTAAAATCTAATGCACACACACAAAATCTATTTGTAGTATATTCAAAAAGGGGAAAGATCAAACAGAGAATTAGGAGCGGTATAAATTGGATCTCATCTTCTTCCTTTTTTATATTTCAGAAGTAGTGAAATTTTCAAGTAAGAGGTTTAGATGTTTACTTCTTTTAATTTTTGATTCTATTCCCTTCCAGTTTCTGATTCTATATCTAATTTCTATATACAGTTCACTTTGTTGAATATTCCAAAAGAGGGAGATCTGAAAGGGAGTTAGGTGTTGTAGAATTAAATCTTGTTAGGAAGCAAAAAAATTTCTATGAGTGAAAATATCAAAATTTTCATATTTTTGTATTGAATATCAGTTATTTGGACATGATGTATGCCTTGGGAAATTTTGGTAAATGAAAATATAATATCTAAAACTCCTAAAATTTCCGTAAATAAATGTAAATATGTGAATATGTTGGAATTTCAATTGCCTGTATCAAAATAGTAGGATCGGATCTAATCTAGTAATTCAGAATCTATCCCACTTTATTGCTTTTGATTTCGTTTAGAGTATAAAAAGGGTTCTAAATGGAATTTTTTTAGAAATAGTGTGCAAATTATGAATTTAATTGTAATTTGCACTGCCTATTTCTGTAAATTAAACATGTATGAACCCTTTTTCGCTTCAAAGTGCTTTTTGTAAAAGTTGAATAGAATATAAAGGGTCTAAATTATAAGAGTTGTTTAGTTTGAAATAGAAGAGGTAACTTCTACTATGATAATATATGAGATGAGTTCGGTATTCGTTATGTATACAAGTCAGTTAATGGCTGAGGATATTAGAGCAACTCCAACAGTTCGGAGTGTGGATATTCGATTTTCCACAGTTTGAAATGTTGGAGACGTAATTTCTCTAACAGAGATGAGGCCAGGCACCTGTTCAATAGGCGCCGGAAGCTAAAGTGCCTGTTTAACAGGCTCCTGGACTGAGCGCTTATATCGAGGGCAAAAACCACCATTTTCTCTTTATTTTCAACGTTTAACCTCTCCTTTTAATTTTTTTAGTTCATTTTGCATTGAAATGCCGTTTCTTTCGGTCAAAACTGGTAGACGGACCATTCGATATACGATAGATGCCAATATCGATCCTGCTCATGTCCCTCCTGATGCTACCGTGACTGCAGATGTCCGTCGATCCTTGCACGACTTGCCCTCCACTGTTTCGCATCGACTTACTGTAGCTACACCGATGCCACAGGTATACGTTTAATTTTTTATTGTTTGATGAACAACCGTGTAAGTGTATATGAATGTTAATTGCTTGTTTATTTTAACATTAAATAATCATATATTTTGGTTCACCACATAGCGATGCAAGGTAGGTGGTATAGATGTATATCTGAGTATTTTGATCAGTTACCACGGCCGATTTTGGATAAGCTACATGCGTCGCCTTTTGGTTAATTTCTAGATTTACTTAGATTTGCACGCGTAGATAGCTGCCTTGCAGAGGCCCTCACTGAGAGATGGTGGCCTACCACTTGCACATTTCATTTCCTCGATTTTGAGCTAGGACCGAATCCTTTAGATTTTTATATATTCACTGGCACAGAGGTTGGTCGACCAGACCGTCTCCCTGTTCCATTTGATAGTTCATTTGAGGAGTTTGAGTCATATTCAGCTTATTTACCAATTTTGGCTGATGAGGAGGTTAAAGGAAGTGCAGTTACGTTCCTTTGCCTACAACGATATATAATAGAGTACATGGCCGTCGAGGATATGCACACTCTGGTTATCCACGTCTTTATATTATACCTTTTTGGATCTACATTTTTTAGTACTATTAGACTTGGCTGGCTAGATTAGTAAATGTGGATGGACTACATATATATGATTGTTGTATTGCTATTCTTGGTTATTTATATGTAGCACTGGATACTTACGTGCTATAGCAGTTTAAATAGATGCATAAATTTTGGTACATTCTTCTGTTTTGGTATTACGAGTATACTGCCAATATGCACCCTCGAATTATTGCAGAAATGAATGCTACACCTTATATTTACTTCCCTAGATTACATCATTAGGGTACTCTTATGCATTATTCTCGTGTTGCACAAGGGTTGCACAATGAGCTGATGTAGGCTAGACAGTAGATGGATATAAGGTGGCGCAATAAAATTATCGTTCGTCCTTGGGATCAATACTTACAATTCCTAGAGCCTGGTCCTGATCATCTACTCACTTTTCAGTTTGCTATGTCGCAACGTAGGGTTTGCTTTCGGGTTCCTGCATGTCCTTTTCTATGGTATTTAGGACAGCGGTGTTAGCTATGGTTGTATGGTATAGTTCGCATTCAATTAGATCCGCTACCATGGAATCATATGTATGGTGATATTAGGGTTGGACCAGCTTATATTCTTATGATAAGGGGTGCAGAATGGGTGGATAGTGAGCCTTTTACAGTTTCGGGAGACTTTGATTCATATTGGGCTCGGGTAGCCTCACGTGCATACGTATTCCCTGATTATATTCGAGGTTTGAACTTCGATCATATTGGTCCGCGTACCTCTTTTGGCAGAGTTTCATTACCGCCTTCCACCTTTGAGCCTACATCGTCTCAGTACAAGCAGCCTCCTATGTTGGACCCTCTCCTCATTCATTTAGTGCATATGATGTGCATGGTCAGGTGGTGGAGTATTCCTTGTAGTATCCTCCATATGACGCTATTATGGATGTACCATCCACCGGATTGTATTAGCCTCACCAGGTTTGTACGAATTTTAAATTTCATTAAAATTACTTGTCCTTATATTCTCAACCTATGTATATTTTTTCTTGTGCACATATCGGTTTTCTCAGTACATGGATTATGATAGACAGATGATTGCTGCATTTGAGCATATGACTCATGATTATACATAGATGATGTATAAGAGTTACCAGACTACGGTCCAACGGTAGCAAACTAAGTATGATGCGCAGATATAGGGATTACAGACCCAGATTCAGCAGCTTCAGGAGCATCTCCAAGCAAGACCTGAACCTCATGACTTTGATGACGTCAACGATGACAGTGACGACGATAGTGGTGACGACGAGGAGACTGATAGCGGTTCCGATCACATAGACTGATGGGCTGCATATAGATGTTTCAGTTTTTTTTATTATTTTTTATGCATTACGTTAGTTGGTGCATATTATTTTGGTGATGATGCTATTGTTATATGTGCTTGTCTATATTTTATGTTGAGTATGGCATTGTTTTGACTATATTTTATGCTGAGTATGGCATTGCGTTGAGTATGGCACTGTGTACATTATTTGTAGTGAGTATGGCATTATGTTGATTATAATTTATGCTTATTTATCATTCAACTTATATGATGCAAAACTGTTAGAGTAACAAACACAGTCGTGTTTGTTTGTCTAAAAGTTTATGGATGTTTGACACGTGGGCGTTCATATCATGCTTCGTTTTTTTAACGTGGATTATGACCTCTTATTAAGAGAAAGTATTATATTCAAGGGTCACAACATTTAAAACATCAGTAAATTCAATCAATGTCCAACGTAAAATTTTTGGCTAACGATTTGAAACTGCTAATAAATTCATAGATACAAACTGATCAGATGTGCGACGATGATGAGATAATGGTAATTCAATTTTTTAGACACTATTGCTCAACTTTACAATAGCAGTGTTAAGTGTAACAGTAGACGTACGAATGAAGAGTTGAGGACTACTTCTGGCAACTTCTGCAATGCCTGTAAGCGGTACAGTACGGTTATCAATGAGGTTATATTTGAATTTTTTTTCGAACTAACTCATTCCACATTTGAAGGTCGTTACTTTTTCATATATCACACCACATTCACTGGACATGAGGCTTATATCATATGTCAAAATTGGCTATAAAGATTTAGATATCCCTAATTTGAGTTCTGTATTATTATGAGTGTATTATTGTTGAATTTATTATTGTTTCCGTGTATGCATTTGATTATTATCTTGTTTGTTTGTGCCTAACAAAAACAATTTCATTGTAATGTAAAATCAAAACCAACGCTTTGATTTCACAAATATATCAAAAACAACACTCAGATCCTAGTGTACCGTCAAATCAAAATACAACGCTCACATTTCAACATAAAAAAATTTAAGCATTCACACACATCTATGTAACATCTATATATACATAAGTGCTTTTCTTCCTAAACACACAATTCAGTCCTCCACTCCTTCATTCTTCTATTCCTTTTACCAATGCCTTCCTGGCCATCATTTATTGACTCTGACTTTGGCTATGTTCCAACAAAAAGCGAACAAATCGATGAAGATTGGAATATCAATTACCAAGACCAGCATTACGAGGATGTTGCTCATGAATTCCCAAATCTTGACCAACTCACACTTCAGGAAGATGTTCAACCACTGTATAAACGGCGGCTGTCCAACCTCTAAATGAACGGTTGGTTCATCAACGACCACAAGAACATGAGGTTGATCAAGTGCCGCA
Source organism: Allium cepa (assembly GCA_030765085.1). NCBI lineage: Eukaryota > Viridiplantae > Streptophyta > Magnoliopsida > Asparagales > Amaryllidaceae > Allium > Allium cepa. The sequence continues at coordinate 590,271,015 of CM060937.1, forward strand.
ACCTTTAGTTGAACAAGAGGTTGACTCTTACACAGTATGTTGCCAATGTGGTTAAAAGGTTGAAGTTGTGGTGAAAGATGATGGCGAAGATATTGGTCATTAAATCCAGTTGTGTCCCCTCTGGCCTGAAGGGTCAAATTAAACAGAATGGGTTGATGAACGTCTATGCCCAAAGGCCATAATATATGCCAACAGGCTGAAGCAAGAAATAAGACGTCTCAGAAATGTCCTATAAAACTTGCAATTTGGCCGTAAATAGTAGTTTCTTTGTGTCAGTTCTAAGTATTAGTGAGGGTATTATTGTTGGTTGTATTATTGTGGAGTGTATTATTGTTAACTGTATTACTGTTTGTTTATGTATTATTATTGATTGAATTAATGTTTGTGTGTTTGAGTAATATTGTCCTGTTTCTTTTTGTATTATTACCATAGAAAGTTTTCAGTGTATTATTATTTGGTATTGTCATAAAGTCATAAAGAATATGGCTATAGTTGTATTATGGGATGAGACACTGCACCAACAGTCGATAGTATATAGATGGGATGAGACACTGCACCAACAATCAATAGTGTGTAGATGGGATGAGACACCATACACGTGACATAGTTGGAATCTACTTTATAGATAGTCGTTGAATTGAATTAATGCTACCTGCCAACCAGTCATGATTGTTTGTTTTGTTATGAAGGCCAACATGTGATCTATGCTATAAAAAGCTTAATAAATGTTAGAAGTTTTATTGTCCATTCATATCTCATACAATTTCAAAGATAAAAATGGCCGTGGAAGATATTTTTTTTCCGATGATAACAGCAATGAATTTGATGAAATGATGGAAGATAATTTTCATCGCGAAAAAGAGCTAATAACTATGGCTGCAATACAAGTTGGTCAATCCAGCGAGCAACATGGTGGATCAGTTGTTGGTCATCGGTATAAAACTCGAAGACATGACAAACTGATGGAAGACTATTTTGTTCCAAATCCTACTTGCACAAATGCTGACTTTAGGAGAAGATTCCCCTGCGACGACCTCTGATTCTTAGAATCTATCAATGTATCAAGCAACATGATAAATATTTTGTCTTCAAACCCAATGCATCTAGTACGATGAGATTGACTGGAATTCATAAAATGATAGCCATACTAACAATGTTTTCACATGCAGGATCGGAAGACGCGCTTGATGAAAATTTGAAAGTGGCGGAAAGTACATTATTAGAGTGTTTGGAGCATTTCTGTCATGCTATCATGGACATTTACGGTGATCAATACTTATGCAGATCAAACAAAGTAGATATAGAAATGCTATTGAATATGCATGGTAGTAGAGGACGGCCTGTAAGTTAGGTAGTACAGATTGCATGCATTGGGAGTGGAAGAATTTTCCAAAGGCATATGCCGGAGCTTCTCAGGGTAAGTCTAATAGGTCTATTATTATTCTTGAAGCCATAGCGTCGTATAACCTATGAATATGACATGCATTTTTGGGAATGTCGGTTTCAAACAATGATCTTAATGTAGTCGAACGATCTTCATTGTTCAATGATTTAGCAAGCGGTAGATCAACTCCTTGTACCTTTAGGAGGTAACACATACGATCATGGATATTATCTTGGTGATGGTATATATACTAAATGGAATACCATTGTCAAGACAATTCCTAACCCACAAAACAATAAAAAATCAAAGTTTGTAGCGATGCAAGAAGGCTAGAGGAAGGACCTTGAAAAAGCATTTGGGTTCTTCAATCTATATTTTCCATAGCAGTAATCCATGCCGACTTTGGTCACCAGTTAAAATGACAAAAATAATGTACATTTGTGTTGTTTTGCATAATATGATGATAGAGGATGAAAGAGACATGGAAGAAGATTTCTTTTACGAGGGTGCTCCAACACCGCCGCCTGTTTGGCGCAACGATATGATTGGGAGCGCATTAGAACTCGAGTTTCATGTAGAAAGCCAAATGCATACGGTAGTGTTCAACTGTATCGAAAGACTGCAAAATGATCTTATGGATCATCTTTGGAACCTTTGTAGAAATCTGCGAAACTATATTTCTGTTGTTGCTTTTGTTGTTGTTTATGTTGTTGTTACTTATTATTGTTATTATAATCTGTTTATGTTTAATTAATGTAATGTTATTATAATATTTTCTCAATGTAATGCAATTTCAATCATAGTACTTATAAAAATAATTGCTTAAGTTTATAATACAATATAACTAATGGTAATTCAAAGATATAAAGGTTCTAGAAAAATAGAAACGGTTAATGACCCTCTTCATGTCTACGTCTCATAATTTCTCTCCTTTTATGCTCTGTATACTCCAGTTGTTCTTCAGACATGTGCAATGTATCCATGAACATTATTTCTCTTCATCCTTTGTTAGTTTCTAGAAAGAAGCCGATACATTCTTGACAACTTTTCTTGATGTTGAATTGCTCGAGTCTCCATTGCATGGTTATATCTATCTTCAGATTCAAGTAGGAGTTTCTTAATTTCTGCCTGATCCACTCTAGCAGAATGCTTCTTTTTTTCGGATTTTTTCTCTGTGGCCTAACAAAATGATCTTTGATAGCAGTTAGGTCTTCTTCTAATCCTAAATCATAGCTTCCTAGCTATTCTCTAGGACTAGAGCTTTCTCTAACTCTTCTAGGAATTTTACCACGACCTGTTTGGTGGGACTTCCTGAACAGTTTTTTGAAGTGATGATTTCCATTTAACATGCTCAATTAACATGTCATAAACATGCGTGAACTGATAAAATTGTGGTGCTTGTTACTATCAGGTTTATGGATTTGTTTAAACAACTTGTCTGTGGCCATTCTCTGTAATAAAAATAACACTAGTATAATTAGAGAACTATGATAAAAATTAGAACAATGAAATTATATTAAATCTTACCAAATGCGTTTCATTTCCAAATCCACTAGGATTCATTTGCTTTAAATTGAAAATTTGAGAATCGAATGTTTGTATTTGACCATTGATTTTTCCATAACGACCTTTGATTGAAGATAACATTCTTTTCCGATCGATGTTCTTTCGATTGTACAATTAGAAATTTTTCCCCATAAAGTCTCAGCACTTTGATCGGTTTCTCGAATAGGATCGACTGAGAGTGCACGGTAATTGTAGCAATGATCATAGTCTTTCGCAGCGCTCCAACTTGCATTAGTTACCGCTCCGCCAATCGAAACCGTAACGTCTTGTAAATCGTAGTCTTCAAAACTGCACCTTGCAGCATCAACGTCGAAATCAGAATAGATGTTGAGTTGCGACAAGTGAGAGTAAAAAATTTGGATTGTTGAAGGAAATTAGTTGTGAAGGAAATAAGATGGAGGGGGTTATATTTGAAGGTGGAGTAGAGGGGTTGGGGTGGAAAATGGCCATTGCACATAGTCGTTGGGGGTAGCCACTGGGGTGCTTGGGAGGGGTAAATTGAGGCGCTATTGAACAGGAACTTAAATAAATCTGATATCTTCACACTTTGACCCTTTATTTCCATACTATCCAAATATCTTTACTCTGCTGGAACTGCTTTTAGTGCACATATCAGATTATATGAGATCCAATACTCTGTTGGTGTTGCTTAGCTTTATATTTCATTGAAATTTAGGACTTTCATACATTTGACATTTAAATTAACAAGCGTTTTCATAAATTCTATTGGGTTGGAATTAGGTCCAACAGAGATTCTGAAATATTAACAAGCGTTTTCAGATTATGAAAGACCTAATTCCAACCTAAGCTCACCTTGAGATGGGTCTAAGGTTCGACGGGCTTTTTTTGGGTCGGAATTAGGTCCGTTTCGGGGCGGGTTGCTTCAAGTGGTATCAGAGCTTATGTTACCTAATCAACGTGGACAGGTATTGTAACAACCTGCATATTTTACGATTGTATATTTAAATATTTCAATTAAATATAGTATCGTTAGTCGGATTTAAGTTCGAAATGTTACTTTTTGCAAATAGTCGAATTAGGACTCGAGACCCCTTCCATTGGGTTCAAAATGGCGTTTGCGAAACTTTTGAGTATAAACATTGATATGTTTGGAGTTGAGTTGAATTTTGATGTTTTCATTTAGGGCTTTGGGTTTGGGTTTCAGCCTATTAACCCAACATATTAACCCAACTCCACTCCTTTCCTCTTCATTCCTTCATAATATTTCCTAACACTCAAGCTTTGGTAAAAATGGCGGAAAAGATTGGAAATTAAAATTCCTAAGCCCTAGATTCTTAGGAAATTCTAATTCAAGCTCTAGAAATCCAAGAGAAGCTTTAGTAAGCATCCTCTTCATCTTCTCCATCTCAATCCCTCTTCAATTTTCAAAACTTACTATAATCTAACTTAGGAAAAACTTCACTTTTATTGATGGATTGAAGATTTTAGAGGTGTAGTGAAAAGTAATTGATCTTGCCTTGTTTTAAAAGCTTCTCCTTCATTGTTTTTGGGTCTAAAGGTGAGTTTTTGAACTCATATCTATGTCTATAACTTTCTTTGTTGTTATGCATGAATTCCTAACATCTATTCATGTTCATTTGCTTTTGATTTGAATGGATTTGGTGAATTTTCCAATTTTTGATTCTTGTTGTCCAATTTTTGAAAATCCTACTATGGATGTTTGGACATGTTTTTAGGGTGTGTCGAAGAGTCTATAAGGCTGGGTTGTCGTGTGGCATAAATCCCTAGTCGTCTTTGCTCCTTCGATCGCCTATGTTACAATTTTTGCCCTTCGTTGGGGCTAGGCTGAGAATACTGGAAATACCAGCTCAGTCGACTGAACTAGGAAGTCAGTCGACTGAAACCAAAATCTAGAAACTTTCCTGAGCCAGTACAGTCGACTGACCACTCTGGTCCAGTATACTGAACCTGAAAATCGAAAGTTTCCAGGAATAGTTCAGTCGACTGACCACCCTGGTTCAGTCGACTGAATCTGCTATCTCAGCCAACTTTGCCTTTTTGTGGATTTCCAATTTTTGATCGATTCTAGCGAATCCGATTAGTTGTTATCACCTTTGTTGACTTTGATAACTTTTTTTGGGATTTCGGGAATATCCATTTTGATGGATTTTGAATCGATTTCTTTGTATTTAATTCACGTCTTCGGATGTGAATTTCTGCTGATTGATTGCTTGTACGATCATTTCTATGGTTTGCCACTTTAAAACGCAAAGGTTTCTGTACTAGTAGTAAATATCAAAACTCTTTCATCAAAACGATTACAATACTATTTTAATACAAAGCTCGTTTATTAAAACCGTTTTTCAACCTATTAGTATATACAAATCTTTACCTCGTTCGTAGGAGAAAATCTAATTAAACGCCTTAGCAAAACAAGTGGTATGAAATGCTTGCGTTTACTTCATCGGTTAATTTTTTGACTTGTTCGATTGAAAATCTTGTGACAATTTTCGAGTGGGAATCTACAATTTGTTCGTAAATATTTAAGTAAAGCCAGTTGTTATGGGACACGAAGCTAAACTCATTTATTTACTTGCTTACTGTAATTGACACTTCTTGATGATCGACGATGATCATTTTATGATTTAGACTAGCGATATCTCTGTGTCCACGTGGGGGACTATACCTCGTTTTATTGAGCTTCGTCCCATTTCTTTTATAGGTTAACGATCTAAGGGTTCTGTGGAGTTTCGACTCATTTTTGTGGGCAAGCGACCCATGTTTTCTTATGGAGTTCGGCGCATCGGACGTACCGTTATTGTACTACGTCGTTGTTTCGAATTATTCGAGTTTTTGGTTCCTCGGGAATACCGATATTGTACTACGTCACTGCACCGGCTCTATGGTTAGCAACCCGTTTGTGATGCATATGTTGGTGAGTTTTCATGCTCTCGTTTCTGATAGGCCTCCTCTTTTATGATTTCTCGATTTCTAATTGATGATTTCTAGAATTTGTGTTTCACTAGTTTTGTGATTGGCATTGATATATGTGTCAATATTTCTGGTTCGGTGAATAAAATAAAGAATATGATGTTCTTTTTTATCTCTGAGATTCTTGAGATATTGTATGTTTTGTTGTTGTTAAATGTATACTTTTCATAGTATGGCATTATTGTTATCATATGTTTTTGTTATATCTCATCCTATCTCATTTTATCTGATATTTATAGGTAGACCGATCCGTTTATTATTTTCTTATTAAATAATACTCGGGTCACTCGAGATGTTACAGGTGCTTCTGCTTGACTCCTTATCTGGGAACATCATCTGACTTTCTCCTAACTACTTTAGATTTGGTAGTTTTTGTTGTTATACATTCGAGATAGAGACTACTTGATGTATACTTATTCTTTCGTCTAGCTCTTGCACCCATCCTTTTGAGACGTAGTGGATCTTGTATGACCACTACTTTGATGTACACTTTTATATGATATATTCATATCTGTTTCCGCCTTTGTGATATGGATATTTGTGACTGATTTGTGTTATGCTTATTTTTATATTTGTTTTTGAAGATCACATAGCCACTGGGTAGTAGCTTTGAGTTTGTATTTTATATGTCGGATTTCCTCTTGAAATGAAATGCATGTTATACTATCTGACATATCGGTACTCGCACAAAGCAATTACATGGATGGTCGCTCCTCAACGGCCTTATTCTTCATGCTAGTTGACGGAATTACCTCGTAGTGTCCTGGCTAGCGTGAGTATAGAGGTGGGGCGTCGCTGCGTGGTATAGAAGCCAAACTTCGGAACAATGTAGAATAATCTAGTAAGGATCATTGTCCTAAGTCTTTCTTAGGAGTCGTGCCACAGGATTATATCCGAGTCTTAGGACCCGTTCTATCCTATTTTCTTTCGTAATGCCTTGTTTTTTCAATCATGATTGTTTGATATTCATTTTGTGAATAAACTTTTTCTTCTTCTTTCTTTCTTTCTTAAATAAGAGAAATGGTTAGACCAGGCTGTCCTAGCGTTGGTCAATCCAGAGCTACTCCTTAGGATGGAGTATTTATGTCTGCCCAATAGCTTCTAGATCTCGTAAAGAATGCAAATGCTGTCGGACCTATTCCAGAGCCTACTCACCCTAAATCTAGGTTTGCACGCTTGTGCAGTGATTATACCAATTTTGGTGGAAAGCCATTCAAGGGTTCCAAAAGCGTTATAGAAGTCCAAGCTTGGCTTAGAACATGCGATCACATCTTTTCTCGCATGAATCTTATTGATTTGCATCGTGTCCAAGTGGCTTCTAGTATGCTCCAAGAAAGAGCATTAGATTGGTATAAGCTTCTGATTTCTGAAATTATTGAGGCGAATCTTACTTAGGAGCAATTCCGAGAAAGATTTGAATTGAAGTTTGTGCCGGTAGCTGAAAAAGTAACTTTAGCTCGGCGCTTCATTGGCCTTGTTCAAGGTGAATCTTCGGTGATGGATTACGTCACATCTTTTGAATCCCTATCTAAATATGGGGTCGAGTACATTAATGCCCCGTTGAAGAAAAATCAGAGGTTTTTCTATGGCTTGATTAAGAATTTGAAAAGGCCATTACTTCTGAAATTAGAATTTTCTTTCGATCAGCTTGTCGATATCGCTCTTCGACTCGAAGAGGCCAATAAAGAAAGTGAGGTTGAAGTTGTGGTTTTCAAACCGAACTTCAACAACAACAAGAAGCAGCCTATTAAGTTCAAAGGTCCTTATCCCAACAAGAAAGGGAAGCAAGCAACTCTGGTAGCAAAGACATCTACCTCTAGTCATGGGCAATGCTACAATTGTGGTTCTAAAGACCATTTTGCTAATAGATGTCCGAAACCTCTCTTTTGTCATTATTGAAAAAGTTTGGGGAATCTTTTATCTTCATGTCCCAAACTTCAAAGCAAGAACAAGGGAAAACTAAATGTTGTGCAAACCCCTAATAACACTTCTCGTGGTCAAGGTATTTCTCATTCTATCCTTGATGGCATTATTATGTTTCATGATCATCCTATTCGAGTTCTTTTTGATACGGGTGCATCCCATTCTTTTATATCAAAAGAACTTGTTGATACTTTTTGTTGAAGTGTTATGGCTTTGATGACTTCTTTGGGAGTTACGAATCCGATTGGTGGATCCGCAACACTCATTTTGCTTTGTAAAGATGTCAAGATTATTTTATGTGATTTTTCCTTCCATGCCGATTTGTCCTATAATCCACCACCCATACACAAGCTTCGATCTACTTAGGCTTCGAAATGATTTTGGGAATGGATTGGTTTAACCGTTATGAAGCCCACATCCAATGTCCTGAGAGGACAATTCATCTTCGATATCCTCAATCTATTAAGAAGATTTCTATTGTTCTTAAAGATTCGAAGTCCAAATTGGCAGTGTCCTTATATTCTGTAAACCCTCATGATGACGTTAATGATGATGAGGAAGATGTCACTTCCCTTATTCACGTTGTTCATGAATTTCCCGACGTATTTGGGCCCGTCTTAGGATTGCCCCCTAAGCGAGCAATTGAGTTCAGAATTAATCTAATCCCTAAAGCTCTACCTATAATTGGTTCTCCTTATCGTATGTCTAATAAAGAAAATGAGGAGATGCATAAACAATTATTTGAATTAGAAGGGAAGCAATTTACTTATTCTAGTTCCTCTCCTTAGGGAGATTCAACTATTTTTGTGAAGAAATCTGATGGTACACTTAGGCTTTGCGTTGACTACCGCAACCTTAATGATCTTACCATTAAAATATCCTTTACCTCGGATTGATGTTTTATTTGACCAATTTAGCAGTGCTAGAGTCTTTTCACAGTTAAACTTAGCAACATGTTTTCATCAGCTTCGTATTGTAGAGGATAACATTCCTTTGACACCGTTCTGTACTCGTTATGGATCTTATGAATGGCTTGTTACGCCATTTGGTTTAACGAATGCTCCAACTTATTTCGTTGACCTTATGAATCGAGTTTTCAAAGACTTCCTCGATTGATTTGTTCTCATCTTTATAGATGATATTTTGTTTATTCTAAAACTGAGGAAGAGCATGAAAAGCATCTTCAGATTGTGTTGGAAACTCTTAAGAGCAATCAATTGAAAGAAAAAATTTCTTAGTGCCACCTTTGGCAATCTCGTGTGAAATTTCTCGGTCATATTATTTCCGAATCCAGAATTTTCATGGATCCTTCAAAGATCGAAGCGATTCAAAATTGAAAGAGACCGGAGAGTGTGACAGAAATCCGTAGTTTTCTTAGATTGGCGGGCTATTACCGTTGTTTCATAAAACACTTTTCTAAAATTTCCGTGCCTCTTACTAGTTGGACAAAGAATGGAGTTAAGAACATTTGGTCAGGTAAATGTGAAGCTTATTTTCAAAGATTAAAAGAACTCCTTTCTGATGCTCCTATTCTTGTGATTCGCAAAGGGAGCTAAGACTTTATTGTTTATACCGATGCTAGTCGTGTTGGTTTGGGAGCCGTTCTCATGCAAAGGGAACGTGTTATTGCTTATGCTTCCAGGCAATTAAAGCCTGCCGAGACTAGATATGCCACTAATGATTTAGAGCTCGCGGCTATGGTTTTTGCACTTAGAATTTGGCGTCATTATATTTTAGGAGAGAAATTTGTTCTCTGTACCAATCATAAATCTTTGAAGTATTTATTTTCTCAAAAGGAACTTAATTTATGTCAACAATGTTGGCTCGAGTTCCTTGCATCTTATGATCTTGATATTCTTTATACTCCCGGAAAGGGAAATCGTGTTGCCGATGCCCTTAGTCGTAAGCAACAAGCGGTAGTTTCTATGATGATATCCGAATGGAATGATCTTGAGACTTTATCCACTTATGAGATTCGAGATCGTGAATCCGATTTATGTTCATCTATTGTTCTATGTAGCCTTGAGGCTCATCCATCACTTTTAGACCGCATTCTTGAAACTCAAAAGCATGATCCCGAATTGGTTCTTCTTAGCCAAAGTTGTCGGGATAGAAATTATGATGGTTTGAAGGACTTTGAAATCGATGTCTGTGGTGGCATTCGAAAATTTGGTAGACTTATCGTGCCAAGTATTAGTGGTCTTTGTAAAGATATTTTAGAAGATTTTCATCATTCTAAATTTACCGTCATCCAAGTAGTAGTAAAACGTATGCGTATAAGAAGCGACTTTATTATTGGGATGGAATGAAATCTGATATTGCTAACTTCATTAAGTGTTGCATGATTTGCCAACTCATAAAGGCCGAGCATCAAAGGCACGGTGGGTTATTGCAACCTTTGGACATTGCATTTTGGAAGTGGAATCAGGTCTCCATGGACGTTATTGATGGACTTCCCCGTTCTTGTTCAGGCCATGACATTTTATGGGTGATTGTTGATAGACTTACAAAATCCGCCCATTTTATTTCCATTCGATCTAATTGGACCGTACCTCTCTTGGCCAAACTCTATATTAGAGAAGTTGTTAAATTTCATGGAATTCCTACTTCTATTGTTAGCGATCATGATCCATTATTCACTAGCGGATTTTGGAAGAGTCTTCAAAAAGCATTGGGAACGAAGCTTAATTTTAGCACCGCTTATCATCCTCAGTTCGATGGACAAACTGAGTGTGTGAATCAAATTCTTGAAGATCTTCTTCGTGCATGTGTCCTTGATTTTGGTGGAAGTTGGGAAGATCATATTTCTCTTGTTGAGTTTTCCTATAATAATAGCTTCCAATCTAGTATTAGTATGGCACCTTTTGAGGCACTCTATGGAAGGCCATGTCTCTCCTTTTTTTGACTTGAAGCCGGCGAGAAGCTGGTTGTAGGTCCAGATTTTATTTGTGATTCCATAGAAAAGATTGATCTTATTCGCCGTAAGATGAAAAAAGCTCAAAGTTGACAAAAATCATATGCCGATAACCGAAGAAGGAAATTAGAATTTTCTGTGGGAGATTTGGTATTTATTCGTGTTTCACCCATGAATGGTGTTGTGCATTTTAGTCGATCGGGAAAGTTAGCACCTCGATATATTGGTCCATTTCCCATCACCAAACGTATTGGTTTCATGGCTTATCGCCTTTTATTACCAGCTCAATTTTCTGCTATTCATGACATTTTCCACGTCTCTCAACTACGGAAATGCCTTAGGTATTCTAATTCTATTCTTAAGCCTGGTTTTATTGAAGAAATTGAAGTTTCGCCTAATTTGACTTATGAGCGACGTCCTATTCATATCATTACTACGGAGGTGAAACGCCTTCGAAATAAAGATATTCCGCTTGTGAAAGTTCAATGGTCCTCAAATCCTAAGGATTGCTCTTGGGAATCTATAGAATTCATCGAGCGAACACATCCGGTCTTACTCTCTCATGCTCCTTAGTGGTGAACTTCTTACTTCAAATTTTCTTTTGTATTGATAAGCTTTTATGGTTGTTACTTTTTATTTTCTTCTTAATTATTGCAAAGACGCAATTATTTTTAAGGAGGGGAGTCTGTAACAACCCGCATATTTTACGATTGTATATTTAAATATTTCAATTAAATATAGCATCGTTAGTCGGATTTAAGTCTGAAATGTTACTTTTTACAAACAGTCGAATTAGGACTCGAGTCCCTTTCCATTGAGTTCAAAATGGCGTTTGCAACACTTTTGAGTATAAATGTTGATATGATTGGAGTTGAGTAGAATTTTGATGTTTTCATTTAGGGCTTTGGGTTTCAGCCCATTAACCCAACATATTAACCCAAATCCACTACACTCCTCTAGATTCCATCATAATATTTCCTAACGCTCAAGCTTTAGTAAAAATGGGGGAAAAGATTGGAAACTAAAATGCCTAAGCCCTAGATTCTTAGGAAATTCCAATTCAAGCTCTAGAAATCCAAGAGAAGCTTAGGTAAGCATCCTCTTCATCTTCTCCATCTCAATCCCTCTTTAATTTTCTGAAATTCCTATAACTTAACTTAGGAAAAACTTCACCTTTGTTAATAGATTGAAGATTTTAGAGGTGTAGTGAAGAGAAATTGATCTTGCCTTGTTCTAAAAGCTTCTCCTTTGTTGTTTTTGGGTTTAAAGGTGAGTTTTTGAACTCACATCTATGTCTATAACTTTCTTTGTTGTTAGGTATGAATTCCTAACATCTATTCATGTTCATTTGCTTTTAATTTGAATGGATTTGGTGAATTTTCCAATTTTTGATCCTTTTTGTCTAATTTATGAAAATCCTACTATGGATATTTGGATATGTTTTTGGGGTGTGTCGAAGACCCTATAAGGCTGGGTTGTCGTGTGACATAAATCCCTAGTCATCGTTGCTCATTCGATCGCCTCCGCTACGATTTTCGCCCTTCATTGGGGCTAGGCTGAGAGTACTAGAAATACCAGTTCAATCGACTAAGCCAGGAAGTCAGTCGACTGAACCATAACCCAAGAAATTTCCTGAGCCAGTATCAGTCGACTGACCACTCTGGTCCAGTCGACTGAACCTGGAAACTGAAGTTTCCAGGCATAATTCAGTCGACTGACCACCCTGGTTCAGTCGAATGAATCTGCTGTCTCAGCCAATTTCGCCTTTTGTGTGGATTCCTAATTTTTAAACGATTCTAGTGGATCTGATTTGTTGTTATCACCTTTGTTGACTTTGATAACTTCTTTTTTGGGATTTCGAGAATATCATTTTGATGGATTTTGAATCGATTTATTTGGATTTAATTCACGTCTTCGAATGTGAATTTCTGAAGAGTGATTGCTTCTATAATCATTTCTATGGTTTGTCACTTTAAAATGCAAAGGTTTGTATACTAGCAGTAAATATCAAAACTCTTTCATCAAAACGATTTCAACACTATTTTAATACATAGCACGTTTATTAAAACCATTTTCCAACCAATTAGTATATACAAATCTTTACCTCGTTCGTATGAGAAAATCTAATTAAACGGCTTAGCAAAATTAATGGTATAAAACGTTTGCGTTTACTTCGTCGATTAATTTTTGGACTTGTTCGATTGAAAATCTTGTGACAATTTTCGAGTGGGAATCTACAATTTATTCGTAAATATTAAAGTTAAGCCAATGGTTATGGGACATGAAGCTAAATTCATTTATTTACTAGCATAGTGTAATTGACACTTCTTAATGATTGACGATGATCATTTGTGATTTAGACTAGCGATATGCGATGTCACTTTGTCCACGTAGGGGACTATACCTCATTTTATTAAGCTTTGTCTCATTTCTTTTATAGGTTAACGACCTAAGGGTTCTTTGGAGTTTCGACTCATTTTTGTGGGCTAGCAACCCATGTTCTTTTATGGCGTTCGGCTCATCGGACATACCGTTATTGTACTACGTCGTTGTTTCGAATAATTTGAGTTTCAGGTTCCTCGGGCGTATCGATATTGTACTGCACCGGCTCTATGGTTAACGACCATGGGTTAACGATCATTTGTAATGCATGTGTTTGTGAGTTTTCATGCTCCTATTTGCGATAGGACTCCCCCTTTTGTGATTTTTGGATTTCGAATTGATGATTTCTAGAATTTGCGTTTCACCAATTTTGCGATTGGCATTGATATATGTGTCAGTAATTATGGTTTGGTGAATAAATAAAGAATATGACTTTTTTTTTTTATCTCTGAGATTCTTGAGATATTGTATGATTTTTGTTGTTGTTAAATGTATACTTTTCATAGTATGACATTATTATTATTATGCGTTTTTGTTATATCTCTTATCCTATCTCATTTTATCTGATATTTATAGCTAGATCGATCCATTTATTTTTTTCTTATTAAATAATACTCTGGTCAGACCGAGATGTTGCAGATGCTTCTGCTTGACTCCTTATTTGGGACCATCATCTGATTTTGCCTAACTACTTTAGATTTGGTAGTTTTTTTGTTATACAATCGAGATAGAGACAACTTGATGTATACTTATTCTTTTGTCTAGCTCTTGCACCTATTCTTTTGAGACGTAGTGGATCTTGTATGACCACTACTTTGATGTACACTTTTATGTGATATATTCATATCTGTTTCAGCCTTTGTGATATGGATATCTGTGACTAATTTGTGTTATGCTTATTTCTATATTTGTTTCCAAAGATCACGTAGCCACTGTGTAGTAGCTTTGAGTTTGTATTTGATATGTCGGATTTCCTCTTGAAATGAAATGCATGTTATACTATCTGACATACAGATACTCGCACAAAGCAATTAAACGGATGGTCGCTCCTCAACAATCTTATTCTTCGTGCTAGTTGACGGCATTACCTCGTAGTGTCCCCGGCTAGCATGAGAATAGAGGTAGGGCGTCATAGGTAAACTTATGAGTAGCGTATTTGTTATTTTGAAAGTAATTTTTCAAAAATCTACTATGTATAAATATGTATATACACTTAATTTGATTTACTCTATAATTTCCGACTGTAGAAGTAGTTGCAACCATACTCCAAAAGGATGGACAATGCGACTATGGGTTTGAAAAAGTGAATATAATAAGGAATGTATAAAGGGGGTCGTATCGTAAGGAACGTAGATGGAAAAGATTATAACTCCAAAATTAATAGGGCAATAAGTGTTAGATAAATAGAGAGCTACAATAATTTAATAAGGATATAAATGAACTATGTAAAGAGGTTATGAGGGAAATTTGTAGAAAGATTAGAATGAATAAATAAATGTCCTTAGAAATTGTCTAGTTGGAATAATAATTATTTATTATGGACAATCAACATTTATAGGAATAGTGAATAAGCATATTAGGTAATAGTTAAATACTACAAAGTAGTATAGATGTAAATATTCATAAGAAAGGGATGAAAGAAGAAAGAAATGTAATAGAAAAGACCATTAAAGTCAATTTCTAAATCTAACTCCATGCGATAGATTTGATCAAAATATTTTCTTTGGAAACTTTATTGAAATGTTTTAGAAGGGTTTTTCAAAGTTTTATTAAGAAGGTATTGTTTTGAAAAGTAAGAAAAATTATAATTTAAAAAGAAGTTGTGGAGTCAAAAGTTCTTATTAAAAGGTTTTTGGTAAAAAGTGGTTTTTCTTTTTTGAAACTCTTAGTTTAGAATTTTGGTTGGGACTAAAAAATTTGGTTTAAAATTTTTCGATAAAGGTATTTTTCTTCTTTGAAATAAATGTAAAATAAAGCATAAGTGGAGCTTGATGATTTTTCACATTTCATAAATTTGGAAGTTCTTTTAAAATTATTCTTTACAAAAATAAAAATGGAACCGGATTAAAATGAATTTGAAGCTATTTAAGTAGGAAAAATTTAAACAGAGGTATTGGAAGATTCGGATAGGAATAACATTATGAACTTATGAAATTGGAACGACAAACTAGTTAAAGATAATGCAGAAGAGAAGTGATGACAATAGGATAGAAAAATAATAGGATGGTAGTTATCTTTGTTTACTCAACTTTCCATTGTTTAAAGTTGTAAAAGATGTAATTGAATGTTTCAAATAAAAAGACCAACTTTTAAATTAATAAATCTTTAATGTAGAAAGTTTTTGAAATAGGAAAATTATTTGCACCTTTCCAGGACTAAGCAATCCTCTTTGACATTTCAACAATTTGGTTTAATAATTGAGTTTTTGAATGTTTTGGGGTTAAAAATCCTACTTTTGAAAACGCAAAACTTTGAAATAAAAGTATTAGAGAAGGGAAATTACTTTACTAAGTAATTTTAGAATCTTTTGAAAGGTTGCGACTTTGAGCTTAAACTTGATTTCGAGGGAATGGGTGAATTCTGATGACTAGGGATTGGGGCGTGGATGATCGTCGACTTGCTCGACGACGTGGTGTCGTCTGGAAGTGATCTACGGCGACATGCACGTGCACGTGATGGTTGTGTGTCAGGTTGATAGTTTAGGGAGGAAGGGGAGACGACTCGAAGAAGTACGCAGGGGATTGAGGGAAAAACTCGAAGACGAACTTGAGTTGTTTTAGCGTTGTATCTGGTTGGTTTTAAAACTTAAATTTTTGAAGTAAAATGTTACTTGGGTCAATGTTGGCCAAAAGTCGAAGCAAGTGAGTGTTTTCCCCAGGTGCAACTCGAGGAAGACTCGGGTAGTCAATAAAAACAGCAAGGGAACCTAGTTTTTGACTAAATTTTTGGAAACACAAGTTAAATGTATATTTCTGAATAAATTAGTGATAATTATAGATGGAATTTCAGGTAAATGATATTGAGTTAATTATTTAAAAATTATGAAGTTCAAGAATATTTAAAATTTTACAAAAGTTGTTTTAAAATTTTACTTAATAAAATTTTAAAAGTAAATCAAATGTTTAAATGTTAAATTAAAAACCAAATTTATTTATAATAATGAAATAATAATTAACCTTTAAGGTTTGTAATGATTTTATAATTTAAAACTAACTTATTAAAGAATAGGCAATTTATAAAAGTAATTAGACTTAAATAATTAACAATTAAGAATTAATAAATTAAAATAATAAATTAATTAATTAATTAAGCCAATTAATATTAAATTAATTCATAACTAAGTCAAATTAAACATTAATTTAAAATAATTAATTAGGATAGTTATACGGTTAATTCACCTTAATCACAATCACCTTAATCAAAGATGATTGACCTCATCAAATATCCTGTACTGGATTGATATGTCTGTTGTGATACTATGATTGCTTTCTGATGAACTGTGATTTGTGATTTGTTCCTATATGTATATGGAAAAAACCTTTTTGCCCGTAAAACGGCATTTGAATTTCGATGCGACAGAGAGTCGGATTCCAGTTGGTTATCCGAAACCCACATAGAATCATAATGATGAATCTTTGTGATTGATAAATTTATTTTATCTATGAATCTGTGAATAAAGATAGGCGTTATGGGTTATACCGCTTATCGATATTGATGTGATAGAATCTGTGATGGTTGACGTTGTGCACTATTGTGTAAAACCCCTGTACTACACTATACACACACAAATATAGATTGCACATGGAAATTGGTTAAGTCACGGACTTTTGAAATAATTTTAAAATTGAATTTTTTAAACCAAATGGTTTTGGAAATGGATCGGATTTAAAGTGAAAAGCTTTTGAAAAAGAATTTCAAAGCTAAAAAGTTATTTTTGAATAACTTAATTTAGTTTTGAAATCTGATTTAGATTTGAATTCAAAATTTGAAATTTGAATTCTATTTTGAGAATTTAAGATGTAAAAAGGTTATACAAGCCTATATGACAGTTTAAATAACTATACACACACGAATGCTCTATAGTTGCTTCTGTTGATGATGAAGAGTTGCAGCGAAGAGAAACTGAGATATCGATTCGAATTTGACAGTTGAAGTTTTTATTTGAAATCCGAATTTGAAATCAGACGTCTGGGATATGTTTCAGACGTCTGATACTAAATATATTTTTGAATATAGTAGTAGATCAGACGTCTAAGTACAATTGCAAGACGTCTGGTTCAGTCTGTCTATTGTTTCAGAGTTCTGTTTCAGACGTCTAGCTCATGCACCCAGACGTCTGATATTGTGCATATCTGTTTTTGTGCTCTTTTTCTTGTGCTTCTTTGTTCCTATCAACTTGTAGCCTCTTGTAGTGTCCTTTGAGCCTTGTTCTTATCTTTCTAGTAATGTTGTTCTAGCAAGTACCTATATATATATATATATATATATATATATATATGCGTATTCGATTTCCATTGTTTAGTTGTTGTCATCGAAACCTTAGATTTGATTTCTTAACACCATCTTTCTAGCACAACTTACCAACGTTTACATATTCCCCGTTGCCAAATGAATAACATTCATTAAATAGAGTTATAGCCAATTAATTACTCATAAATTATCTCTACTTCTCTAACAAGCATAAAAATCTTCATATGGTTTGAAAATTAATTACACATACATATTCAAAAAATAATGCTATACTCAAATACGAGCATAGTCACACCAACATCAATGTATATATTTAACACTTCATCTGGTTTCAAAAGATATAAAACTTGACCAACATGCGTGTGGGTCACTTATTTGGAAATAAATGACATGCAAGTCAACATTTCAATGTAATGTCACCTAAGTTTGTATTAATGAAATTTTAAGTAATCAATATTTGCATATGAAAATTATTTTCGCACATTTAACAACGTCAACGCTTAACAGATTGATAAATGATATAAAAAACTGGATGCTACATTTAAGAGCAGTATATCATTCCACTGACTATGTCTTAAACAGTAAATTTTGTTGCAAATGTATAGACTTTCACCTCCAGCTATCATAATACAAGTAGTGAACTGGGGTTAAACATAGAGCAACAGTTGCAAGGTTATTGCTCTAGTTTTTCATATTATTTTTTAATGTTGTTTAAGTTAGAGTTAATAACAACAGAAAATTATTGTCAAGGACAAAATTTCACAGCTTTTTAGTCTGAAGGACAGACCTTCAATATTTTATCCTGAAGGACAACTTTCTGTAGGTATCAGTTTTTAGTTATTGATAGCAGTTTTTAGGTATCAGTTTGTAGTTATCGGTAGCAGTTTTTAGGTATCGGTTTTTAGCTCGGTAGCAGTTTTGTTGTCCTTATGAATAATTTTGGAAAATGTCTGTCCTTATAAATAATTTTTAGAAGAATGTTTGTCCTTATGGTAAAAATATTGAGATCGTGTTCTTGAGGCAAAAAATATACAAATCTTTGTCCTTTAAAATGATTCTCCCTAATAACAATACGTAGTGTTGAAAAATCCTTACCAAAACCTAATATGTAAATTAGTAAATGAAACAATTTTGTAAAAATTCATTTTTGTTCCAGGATAGACAACGATTTTGGATCAAAGGTATTTATTATCAAAGCTCATGTACAAAAAATCCATACTAATAAATCCATATAAATTAGATCGTTGTTTTGTTATTTTATACCAAATTGTTCCCTTCTAGAAAATCAATCCAGCATTGAAATCAGAGAAAAAGTGGTTCCACTGCAAAAATGAATTTTCAAAAAATACCAAAATGGCATGACTTAATTTTTAGAAATTTAATCTAAATTCAAACTCTGACACATGAAATAAATGATCATGCATATCCGCTGTAGTATTATGCTCGAGTTTCAACTAAAAAATCGACCATACAAAAGATCATAATGAAACACAGCATAATCATGTCTATAGTGTTGTTACGCTTTTCTACAAAAATAGTTTTTTTAGTACTGCAACAATTAAACTTAGCCTGCAACTTATCCAGCACGTCATTAAGCAAGCATGTAGATAGAATGTACTATCATGGAATCGAGTTTAAGTGGAAATATGTGCTCCTGTAGATCCGACATACTACTGACATTATGAATATGTATAATTTTACAGTGCTAAATCATTATTAATAGGTGTACCACATGTTGTGTCACACTTTTTTATATCACTTTATTTAAAAATATCACCCACAAAAAATCTAACAATTACACTTTATTTGGAAATTCAACCCGCTTTTTCAATAAATATTAACAAATTTTATGTATCGTTTAAAAATTGAATCTAACAAATAAATTTTCATTACAAAATCGTTCTTTATTAATCTTCATTCTTTAATAATAGTTGTACTACCTTTGATGTCATAATTTTTTGGTATCAGCGTGAAATAAAAAAAATTAGAATCTAACAGTTATACTTTCTTTACAAATTAAAACCACTTTTCAATAAATATTAACAAATCTTAATATCACTTAAAAATTGAATCTAACAAAAAAACTTTCATTACAATATCGTTCTTTACTAATTAGTAATGCAAATAAAAATTAAAAAATTAGACACAACTAAAAATAAAAAATCAAACCAACCATATATAATTCAATCCAAAAATATAACTAAATTTTCATACATATCATTCTTTCTTGATTGTGTTAAACATATACATTTTGTATAAAAATAATTCACGTATGAAACACGTGTCATGATCATACGCGAAGCGCGTGCCGTATCGTTTGTTCAGACACATATTGTTTTCTTGAGTAAACTAATGAAAAAGGGTCTACAAAATAGAGTCATAACTAACTTCGAAATGCTGCTCAAAACAAATATTGTCGCAAAATCTATTAACTTGCAATTCTATTAACTTATGGCTTGGTTTGTATTGGGTCAGGTAATAAAATTATTAAAAAAACCAAGCTCTTATTTATTCAGTCCGAAACAGGCATTACAGTACAATATGATAGCATAATATTACTAATTACAGTAGTTACATAACAACATCTGCATTATGTTGCCAACAATCAACACTAAAGCACACAAATAATAATAGGGTTTGCTTGTAGTTTTCATGTAGCTTAAATAAACTAATAAACTACTTTGAAAATATCCTGTATCATGGGTAACACATGCATAAGAATCTGTAAGTTATGTCAGATATTCTAAATTAGGGCCTCGATAGTAAGCTGATCAGCATAAAAAAGATACGTAGACAAGCACCATTGTCCCAGTGGTTAAGTGATTTGGCTTTGGTGCGAGAGGTCACGAGTTCGAAACTTGCCTAGCGTGATTCGAACATTTATTGACATGTGATATGTTGTCACAATGATTTATTGTATATAAAGTACCATTTCAAAAAAAAAAATACGTACTGTAAGAAATTACAACAGACCATTTCAAAAAAACTTATGTAACTCATAATTTCATGCGGATGACAACCAACAGTTGAACACGGTTGCAAAAATATCGCTACAACAATACTTTTGGATTCCCTACGCCAATTTGACGAAGGTTTCCTACGCCTTCCCTACGCCAAAAAAAAGTCATAAACAGTACGTCACTAAATTCCTTATGCATTTCCTACGTCGTTTTCCCACGCATTCTCTATGCTACATTTTCTACGTTATATTCCATACGCGTTACCTACATCGGATTTCATACGCATTATCTATGCCTCGTTTTATATGCATTACCTATGCATTCACCCTGACACATTCCCTACACCTAGCCTTCTTCTTTTTCCAAATGCAAAAAATTGAATATTTCTTACCAGTTCCATACGTCTTCTCTACGCCACCGTACACCAAAATTAGATATGATCATATTGTATCCACATTCATCTAGCTCACATATCACAACAGAATTTAATAAAACCAAACCAAACATTAACAACGGAAATCATTAAATATATTATATAACCACATGCAAAAATCATAATTACATGTGTCATGAAATGTATCTCATTAAAAACATTAATGTACAATGTATATCATGATCAAATTAGCATAAACTTTCTACAGAATGTGTTTAAAATACATCATGTCCAAAAAATAATAAAATAAATAATTGCTTCATAACTCTAACATAGTTGTTCATCTAATTCAAACATCATACAATGTATGTTATTAAAATAGAACATCAAACCCATAACCAAAATAGAAATAACTCACGAAGTTGGTCATATCTCTGGTCCTTGATCCCGCCTCAACATCCGTATAAACTCCTACACAAGACTCATCTCCTCCTACATGGAACATAAATTCCCATGTAGTTTGTTAATCACAGCATTCATTTTTGATTTTTACTCCTTAGCTCTTCTACTTCCTCCTCAAGTTTCTCTTTGTCATGTAAAACTCCAAACCTATCAGTATATGTAGTATCTCTGTATATCTACATATAAATTATTTAAACAAATTAAACAAATGTACAACTATTCGACTGTTCACTGTCTAAGAACAAATTTGCATGGTTACGCTACAAAATATTTAATCAAACAATTCTGATAATGGATGTAAGAACAATTTTTGCAGTACACCATCTGCTTCCTATTTTAGTAGCCCTTCTTGGAATTTTGATGCTGTTATCAGAAGAATATACATATGGGTTGTAAATAATGTAAATATAACTGCATACTTGCATACTTGTAACTGCATACTTGTAAATAAGGTACATATGGGTTGTAATTGTTCGGCCCAGTTAGTTTACCTGTAAGTATATATGTAAGCAGGCCGAAGTAATGAATAGAAATGAAAATAATCTGATTTTCATTCTCTTCTTCATTTATATCATGGTACCGGAGCGCGGTTAATTCAAATTTTAGATCTACATCTCTCAATCTCTTTTTTGGGCTATGGGAGAAGTTAAATCAGTCATGAAAGTTGTACCGATGATATCGAAGATAACAGAGCACAAATTAAGTGAATCAAATTATTTTGATTGGAGTAAAACAATTCGATTATACCTAAGAAGCTTTGATAAGGATAATCATCTAAGTGGAGATCCACCGAAAGAAGATCCATCAGACAAAGAAGCCGTGACTTGGTTTCGAGATGATGCTCGACTGTTCCTTCAGATTCGAAATACAATTGATAATGATATCATTAGTCTGGTTAATCATTGTGAATTTGTTAAGGAACTTATGGATTATTTGGAGTTTTTATACTCTAGAAAGGGAAACTTGAATCGAATGTATGAAATATGTAGATCATTTTATCGGGTTGAGAAACAAGATCAATCTATAATGAACTATTTTATGGCGTTTAAGAAGACTTATAAAGAGTTTAATATGCTACTTCCCATTAGTGCAGATGTGAAAGTACAACAAAAAAAAAAGAAAGCAAATGGCTATTATGAGTTTTCTAGTAGGGCTTCCATCTGAATTTGAATCAGCTAAAGCACAAGTTGTATCTGGATCTGATGTAACCTCATTAAATGATGTTTTTAGAAGGATACTTCGAACCGAAATTTCAAGTTCAAACACAACTACCTATGCTCAAAATAAAAGTGCTCTAATAAGTTCGAATAATAGATATGTACCATGGAAACAGGAACAAAATATGCACAAGAGAGATACAGGTGTATCTGGAAATCTCACAGTGAATACAAATTCATATGCATACTGTGAGAAACTGGGACATACAAAGTTTGAATGCTGGAAATTACAAAACAAACAAAGGCAATTTGGAAATTCGAATGCACAGGTAGCTCATGTGGCGGAAACACAAGATCAAGCTAATCAAACTGTTCTTGTATATGCTAAAGAATATGCAAAATTCGCTGAATATCAGAATAGTATGAACAAATCTACATCACTACACCAATTGTCTCTACTATTGCAAACAATAGTAGGTCTATGAGTCCAGGCAAAACTCAATGGGTGCTTGATTCTGGTGCAACAGATCATATGACAGGTAATTGTCTTCTCTTCACAAGTCTTCAATCACAAACTTCCACTCATAGTGTTACTTTAGCTGATGGTTCTTCCTCTAATGTTCAAGGGTTTGGAACAATTAGTTCAAACCATTCACCTTTTCCACTAACATCTGCTTTATATATAACCAAGCTTGCTTCAATTTGCTATTAGTGAGTCAGTTAACTAAAAAGCTAAACTGTTCCATCTTATTTTTTCCATCTCATTTTGTATTTCAGGATCTTATGACGCAACAAATTATTGGTAAAGGACATGAGTCAAAGGGATTGTATGTTCTTGATACTCCTTTTGTTGATAAAAAATCTGTTGCTTGTTCAAGTATTTCACAAGTATTAAAAACTCACTGTCAATTAGGTCATCCTTCTCTTTCATTTTTAAAGAAACTATGTCCACAATTTAGTTATGTTCAATCACTAGATTGTGAGTCATGTCAATATGCTAAGCATCATCGAGTTAGTTTGAGTCCAAGAGTAAATAAAAGAGTTGACTGTCCTTTTGAGCTTGTTCATTCTGATATTTGGGGACCTGCAGCAATCCTTTCTAATCTTGGATTTGGATACTTTGTTACATTTATAGATGATTATTCTCGTGTAACTTGGTTATTTCTTATGAAAAATTGTTCTGAGTTGTATTCAATATTTTGTTCATTTTGTGCTGAAATTAAAAATCAATTCAATGTTTCTATTCGAACTTTGAGAAGTGATAATGCAAAGGAATATACCTCAAATCAATTTCAAACTTACATGAATCAAAATGGAATACTTCATGAAACATCTTGTGTAGATACAGCACCTAAAAATAGGGTAGCTGAAAGGAAAAACAGACACCTTCTTGAGACTACCCATGCTTTGTTATTTCATATGAATGTACCCAAACAATTTTGGGCTGGTGCTGTATCAACAGCATGTTTCCTCATAAATCGTATGCCATCAACTGTTCTGAATGGTGATATTCCATATAAAATCCTTTTTCCAAATAAAACATTATATCCAGTAAAACCAAAAATATTTGGTTGTACATGTTTTGTTCGAGATGTTAGACCACAAATATCCAAACTTGATCCAAAAGCAATGAAGTGTTTATTTCTTGGTTACTCTCGTTTGCAAAAAGGTTATAGATGTTTTTGTCCCTCTCTAAATAAGTATCTTGTATCCATTGATGTCACCTTTATTGAAGAGACACCATTTTGTCAATCATCACCAAGTACATATGATCAGGTTCAGATAGAAAATGATGAATTCCTTGTATATGAGATATTTGAAGTTCAACAGGAGCCTGATATTAATACTAATGCCTCATCACCTCCTCATAATACAACTCTACCTCCTCAGTCAGAAGTCATACCTCCACATGAATCAGTTTCCATATTTGACCCTGAAAGTGACTTACCTATTGCTCTACGAAAAGGAAAACGTCAGTGTACATATCATATTTCCTCATTTGTATCATATGAACATATCTCATTGTCTACTTACTCACTTGTTGCTTCCTTGAATCGGTGTCTATACCTAAAACTATTGAAGAAGCTTTATTAAACTCTGGATGGCATGCTGCTATGGTTGAAGAATTAGATGCTCTTGAATATAACAAAACTTGGGACTTAGTCCAGTTACCCAAGAATAAAAGACCCCATTGGATGTAAATGGGTATTCACTGTAAAAGCAAACTCAGATGGATCCATTGCCAGATTAAAAGAATGGTTGGTTGCAAAGGGATATGCTCAAGTGTATGGTATAGATTACTCTAAAACTTTTTCTCCAGTAGCAAATTAACTTCTATTCGATTATTCATTTCCTTGGCAGCAACTTATAGTTGGAAGTTGCATCAACTAGACATCAAAAATGCATTTCTCCATGGGGATTTGGAAGAAGAAGTTTATATGATCCAACCACCTGGATTCATTGCTCAAGGAAAAAGTGGTCTCGTTTGTCGACTTAAGAAATCATTGTATGGATTAAAACAGAGCCCGAAAGCTTGGTTTGGGAAATTTAGCAATGCTATGGAGAGCTTTGGCATGGTGAAGAGCAAATGTGATCATTCAGTGTTTCACAAACATACTAAAGCTGGTATAATTTTAGTAATTGTTTATGTAGACGATATGGTGATTACTGGTAATGATGAATTGAGCATTTCATCTCTCAAGACTTTCATTCACAAACAATTTTATACTAAAGACCTGGGAGATTTGAAGTATTTTCTAGGAGTGGAAATGACAAGAAGTGATGAGAGTATTTTTATGTCTCAAAGAAAGTATGTGCTTGACTTGTTAGATGAAACTGGAAATTTAGGGATAAAACTAAGTACTACACCTATCCTACCAAATAACAATATCATGGAAGGTGGTGAATTATTCAAAGATCCAAATAGATATAGAAGGTTAGTAGGAAAGTTGAATTACCTGACTTTTACACAACCTGATATCTCTTTCTCTGTAAATGTAATAAGCCAATTTATGCCATCTCCCACTGTTCATCATTGGATTATATTAAAACAAGTTCTAAGCTACCTTAAGGGAACTGTTGGACATGGAATAATGTACAAAAATCATGGACATTCACAAATTGAGTGTTTTTGTGATGCTGATTGGGCAGGGTCTAAGGTAGACAAAAAATCTACCTCTGGTTTTTGCGTATTTGTAAGTGGAAATTTGATTTCGTGGAAGAGTAAAAAGCAAAATGTAGTTTCGAGATCAAGTGCTAAATCTGAGTATAAAGCTATGGCCAAAACAGTTTGTGAAATAATGTGGATAGATCATCTTATGTGTGAAGTTGGACTCGAAATTGTGAAGCCAGTTATACTGAATTGTGATAATCAAGCTGCTATGCACATTGCATTAAACCCAGTATTTCATGAAAGAACTAAACATATCGAAGTAGACTGTCATTTTGTGAGAGAAAAAATACAACAAGGGCTTGTTTCTACAAAGCATGTAAAAACTGAAGAACAACTCGTTGACATCTTTACAAAAGCTTTAAACGGAGCCAGAATTGAATATTTGTGTGACAAGTTGGGCATGATAAATATCTTGCACCAACTTGAGGGGGTTGTTATCATAAGGATATACATATGGGTTGTACATATAACTGCATACTTGCATACTTGTAACTGCATACTTGTAAATAATGTAAATAATGTACATATGGGTCGTAATTGTTCGGCCCAGTTAGTTTACCTGTAAGTATATATGTAAGCAGGCCGAAGTAATGAATAGAAATGAAAATAATCTGAGTTTCATTCTCTTCTTCATTTATATCAGATACTAAAGCTGCCAACAAAAATATAGATTTAACTTCAGACTTTTTTTACGACAATCCAATAATGGAAACTGGTCCAAATGAAATGAACCCAAAATATGTCCTTGAAGATACATATTCAAAAAAAATTCATGAGTTTACAGAGTCAAAAGTTGCTACTAAAGATCTTGATTCTGGCGTTGTTCATAAAGACCGAGAGCCTGACATTGTTTGTAAAGATCCCGATGTAGAAACTATCCTAAATCCATACCCTGAAATTAATGTTTCAGATGCAATAACTTCATGTTGTAATGATTTCACAGGTCAGAGAACTACTAATGTTGAAGAAACAGAAAAGATATACATGGAGGAAAAAGATAAGAGCAATCATCTATTTTCAAGGAGTACATTGTTTAATGGTAAAACAAAATTTGAGTCAACCGTGAGAAGTAAAAAGAAACTGATGGGTATAGACAAGCCGCAGAAGAAGAAATGAACAATGGTTATACTACACCTAAGAGTGTAATGCGAGTACAAGATGGATTAATCATCAACCGTGAAAAATATAAAGAAATTGATGGGTATAGACAAGCTGTAGAAGAAGAATGGGCAACAAGACAGCACGAACTGCAGATTCAGGTTGGTAGTATTTTGACTTTACATACCAAACCTAGTACATATTCATGTGCAAGTGATAATATATAAGTGAAACAATGTAGATGTAATATTATAACAGGATTGTTTCCATAGCAAAGTATATGAATTGATAAGGCCTAGAATTTGGAAACATATATATAAAACATTGTACTTGCATAAAATACTAGCTTAAAGCCTACAATATATAAAGTTGTTGTTCAACGTTGTACTTTCAAGTCATACACATTCATCTTTTATATTTTTTAGTTGTTGTTCAACAAGTCATTGATGTTTTTTTTTACCAAGTTTCTTAAAATAAACCAGCAATCTCTTGTTCTAATTTTGAATACAAAATCACATTTAAGTTCTAAATATAAAGCAGGAATTGGCTAAATGAATATTTCATAATTTTCAATATATACTTATATTTTTGGAATTGTGTAGCCTATATGGTTTTTGCGGTTGTTTATGTTACATTCGTATTTATTGTATACAAATGAGCGAGCACGTATGAGAAGCTAAAATATAGGTTATCGTTTCACTAAGGTGCATTGTAGCAGGACGCAAGTTGGACCAAGACATAATCATCGTTAACCGAAAAGGATTGTAATACCAATCAAGCAATATTAAAAGTACTAAATTAAGTTATTATTTCAAAATGCACACGCCATTGTATTCCCTAACCAAAAAGATTATAATACCGAAAATGCAAATATTAGAAGTACTATATTAAGTTTTGAGTCATTGCCCTAGGAATATTGCCAGTACCAGATCTCTGCGTGCTTCTTAAGGAAGCGGATGTCTCACCTTCTCCAATAAACAGCATGTACATACGGTTTAGCTCATCGTGAAAGAGATCTCGACCCTTATTCTCGGTCATTTGAGTAGCTCGCTCGTTGTATTTGGTCTGTAATTTACATAAAGAGTTAGGTATTGTACACATAACATAATTTGGAATTTGTAAATTAAAATTCAAAATTTTTGTTGATTACATACAACAAACTGTTCCTGGTACTCATAAATCCATTCTCGATCTACAGAACCTTCTGGTTTCTCAACATAATGTGTTCAAATGTACACCTGCATGTATGTCGGGGTTCGACCCTGTTCTTTCTCCTAAAAAATAAAAATAATTTATCATGTGTTTATTTGAATTGCATAATAGTATTGTTAAATAACTTAAACAGTCACCATATCGTTCATCTATTGTGTCATTGATTTAGAACCACATCTGTGTGGCCTTGGATTGCTTTTGTGAGCGATTGAGTTCTATTGAGTAAGCTCCTTCACATCCTCTCTCTCTCCCGGTGGGCTAAAAACTGATGTCATACCTCATCTGTTATACAAGCATTCTTCTTTTTATACCTTTTCATGTCTCCAACAATCCACCTATACTTCAAAGAGCACTTTTGATCCCATAATCATCTGACATCAGCAAAAGAAGTGATAGGATCCCAAGAGTACAATGCGTGTATAATAATTTGGGAGTAGATTAAATGAACTGAAAAACTTAATCGTGATGGACTAAAAATATTGTAACATCGTGAATTTCAAAATTATTTTACCTTAAAATCTTCAAACCAATGATATTTAATATTAGCAGGACTCGCACTGAAGCAAGGCCAAAATGATGTTATAAGAGCCATAAGCGTAGAAGATAAAGTACGAGACGTTGATGCACTATTTGCGAATTCCCAGCTGTTAATGCACAAATTATATTAATCATTTATTGCATAATTAACATATACGATAATTCAAAATTTTATAAATTTTAGTCACTCTCCAATCTCCTTGTAATAAATATACATGGTGCCGACTCAGAAAGTCGAGCCAGTCTGTGACATACGTCCAGATAACTCAGGGGTGCCTTCATCATGATCACTGCCATCTGAAGGAGTGGGTTGTTGATCGATGAAGGGGGTGATGGTTCGATCAAAGCCAAACCACGTCCACCATCACTACGACCACCACCACTACTGGGACGATCACCACCACGAGAACTCATATCTATTACAAGAATACAACATATGCAACTATATACATAAGATAAGGTAACATTCAGAATGAAGTGATCTTTATTTAAGACAAGCTTTGAAAACATGCATCAAATAACATAGAATATAAATCAATAACTAAAATTTTTACTATTAACTAAAAGATGAACAACTTCATCATAAGCATAAAAGCAATCGAGCAACTAAAAACACATGTAAACAATCATACTTAAATATACATGCCACCAATCGTCATTATCATCATCACTCTCAATATTTACACTCTCATCTTCAAGCTCACACTCATCTTCATTTACTTCGACTTGCTCATCGTCGTCTTCATCTACTTCGACCCCGTCATTAGCGTCTTTAATAAGGGATTCTATATCTTCTACTTCTTGTACAATCTCCGGTAGTTTGTTAGGTTCTGTATCATTTTGATATGTCATATTTTCGATTATGATCGTGTCTGAGTAATGACCATCTCAGATTTTTTTAATAACAGCCCACTAATTTGAACGACTGTTGTCGATAGCAAGATACGGCTTAAAATAAACTTGTGTGGCTTGTGCTGCCAACACAAATGGATCGTACCCTAAATATTTTTTCTTCTGGCTTACTTCAATAAGAGGGTAATACTTGTGTACACATCTTGGTCCAATATTCGGCCTACTATCAAACCATCGACATTTGAATAGAAATGCTTTTAACTCCGACACTACTGAGTAAGTTAACTCGATTATTTCCTCCAGTACACCATAATAATCTTTTATGTCATAGTCGTTGTTTCCACCTTTAATACAAACTCTGTTGATAACAGTTGTTTATTTCTTTCCATATGCTTCTGTATGAAACTTAAATCCATTTATAAATATTATTGGACATATTCTGTAGCTATTACGCGGACCAAATGTAAGTTTCCTATTGGAAACGTCAGTGACGTTGTTCGTATCAACCTATCGATTTGAATCAAGTACATAAGTTAATATATAATGAATACCTTGCGAGTTTAAAATATATGACTTATCATACTTACATATTGTTAAACCATCCCTCGAATTCTTTACAGAGTTCAACATCGGGATATTCACTTTCGAACTTGCTGTTTAAATCAAGCATGTTAACGTTTAAGGAGTATTGTGTGTAGGTTAAAAAGATTGACATAAATTTAGTTAATCAATAATCAAACTATTATAGTACCTAATAAGATCAATTAATTCATTACAATTAAGAAGCACATTTGTCATGGCTAGATTGTAATCCTTTTTTGTAGCGAAGACTTTAACATTCTTCCATTTACCATATGGACGTCCTTGTTTTTTTGAATATCGAGAGAATGTTATCGATTGAATCATCCACAATATCGTTTTCATTGTGATGACCACAATTAAAATTTAAATTCATGTGATCATCGAAATAATGACTAAAAAATATGGATACTGCTTCAATAATGTATGCTTGACAAATAGAACCTTCAACACGTGCTTTCTGTTTCGCTTTTTTCTTTAGATGACCCAGATACCTTAATATGAAAATGTGTGAAATTAATTGTAATATGCCCTATATTTAAAGATTGCATAAATAAATATAACTATTACATACCTCTCAAAAGAATACATCCATCCATACTGCACAGGTCCCCGTAGTAACGCTTCAATTGGTAGATGTATTGGTAAATGTTCCATGCTATTAAAAACTCCAGGAGGAGCTATTTTCTCCAATTTACACGGTAATTTGGGTATATCTCTTTCAAGCTTCTACAAATGGCTTTTAGATAGAGTTGTCGAACATATCTCTTTAAAGAATAAACCGAGCTCTGTTATAGGCATCCAAACCTTTTGTGGTAAAAGCTCCTTAAATACTATCGGGAATAGTCTCTAAAAATACATGGCAATCGTGACTCTTCATATCTGACAGTGTAACATCTTTCATATCCACACATCGTTTCATATTAGAAGCAATTCCTTCAGGAAACCTGAAAGAATCGACTCACTCTATTAATTTTAAACCACGAGTCCTATCCAGCTCATAACATGCAAGAACTTTGAAGTTTGGATGCATAGGAATAATATTAAGCTCTGAACGATTGCGATTATATTCGATATCTTTTCTTGATCTCAAATCATCTTTGGTTTTTCCTATCGCATTCATAATTGTATGAAAGAAATTCTCAAACACATTTTTTTCCAATATGCATCACGTCCAAATTGTGTCGAAGTTTTAGAGCCTTCCAAATGGTAATTCCCAAAATATACTCTGTTTGCACCGTTGTGATGATTCCTTTTGCCAGGAATTTTATGCTCTTTGTTTCCTGTCTTGTGTAATTTTGCATAATCTTTTACAATATCAAATACCTCTTCTCCATTCAAAAATATCGGTGATTGCAAACTTATAATTTTATTTCTTTCAAAAAAATTCTTATCACGTCTAAACATGTCATTCGTATGCAAAAATCGACGAAGGCAATCCCACCAACACTCCTTACCACCATACTTCAGTGTTAATGCTTTTGTTGAATCCACGCACATGTGGCAAGATAATTTAACACCCGTGCTCCAGCCCGAAAGCATCCCGTACGCGGAAAAATCGCTTATCGTCCACAATAAACAAGCAAATAGTTCAAAAAATATTCTCTTCGACACGTCATAACACATCTTCTTCAAGTCCTCGATTAAAGGTTGCAAATAAACATCTATTCCGTTTTTTGGATTTTTCGGCCCAGGGACAATTAGAGTTAAGAACATGTATATGGATTTTGCACACACATCCAAGGAGGTAAATTGTAGGGTGTTAAAATAACTGGTCAAGTGGAGTTTTTTTAACATACTGGCTAAAAGGTTGGAAACCATCAGTACATAAACCAAGCCTAATATTTTGTGACTCCTTGACAAAATGGGGATATTTGTCATCAAAATGTTTCCGTGCTTCTCCATCTGCAAGATGACATAAAACCTCTTCCTCTTAAACTCATTCACTATGCAATCTCATGTGCTCCGCAGTGCCATAAGACGAATACAATCTTTGCAATTTAGGAATAAGTGGAAGATAATGTAAAAGAGTAAAAGGTACACATTTACCATTACTTTTTTTCTTTTTATATCTTCTTAAGCCACAAAATTTACATTATGAATGGCTTATGTCCTCTTTCCAACATAGCATGCACTCACTTCGACATGTATCTATCTTTTCGTACGACAATTCAAATGTAGACACTTGTTTTTATAATTAATACCAATTTTATGCCAATTTAGTCTACAAACCGGATGGGACCACATCTCGAACTAAACGTCTAAGAACATCGTTCATTAATTTTGTATACAGTTGTATGCGGAGTTTATAGCAACTAACCTAGAAGTCACTGCCAACTCCGTCATTGGACATCCACCAAAAATCGGTCTTTTCTATACTTCTAACAAGTCAAAAAATTTCTTAGCTTTTGGGTTTGGTTCTTCTTCTACATCCAACAAACTATGGAACATACTCGGACCAGCGGCCTCAATAACCATATCTGTCATTCTATTTTCTGAAGTACTGGATTCTTCAAAATCAACACCAATATTTACGTTATCATCCTCACCAACCACTGATGTATTAATAACATTCATCGTATCTTCATCATGATGTATCCACACATAGTAAACATCTATAATACCGTTTTTAGTCATATGCTTTTGAACAAATTCATAAGAATGATGTTTTGTGGCTTTACACTTCTTACAAGGACAATGGGTTTCTGTCATGTTTATCTCATTGGAAGATGTCACTAGCATAAACTCAGTTAAATCTCTTAAAAACTGAAATGATATCGTTCCTCTATGCTCTGCATTTTTTTACATCCAAGCTCGACGAAGTTTCAAATGTTCCATCTTGTATTACATAATTAAGATAAGTTAGTTTATTACTCAAAACAAAAACATGAAAAGTAGCAGTAAAAGGGAAAGACATGTGCTGCCAAAAAAAGTGATGTTATAGAGAGGGACACCTACAAGACGGTCATGGAACATCCTGTTGGGCGAGAAACATGAGTAGGAAAAGCTAAATGTTGTGCGGATTGGTAATTCTCAATCATTGGTGGAAGCAAGAATTATTCTCTAATTTTCAAAATCCACTCATGTTAAGATTTTGCAAACTGTAACCTATTCATGGTTGATAAAAATTCATTTGAGATGATGCCACTCAACTAGCAAGTAGCTCATTGTGCTTCAGTTTTTAAGCTTCAGGATACACACATTCAGGCAGAGAAACTGCATGTGCAAAGCTGCTATACATACATGATGATTGTGTCATTACTTTCATTTATATTTCTTTTTAAACTTGTGCATTTGATCCTTTGTCTATAAACATTAAACTATTGATATAATAAAATCTAACCACTAATAAAATATAAGAATAAAGTTGTATACTTTAAAAAAGAACAAATCAGTTATCTTTTTTGTCGAAACAATACTCTTGCATTTCTCTTTTATTCAATTATGTGTGTTTTCAAATGTTTATTTGCGTTTAACTTTTAGGAAAAAGGATAGACATAATACTTCAAATAAATATTCATGCTTCGGACAAAAGAAGGGTTTATATCTAGATTTTTAAAAAAATGACACATAAACTTATCCTTTGATCAATACAATGCTTTAGCATTCTTTTTTTTATTGTTTTAAAGAATTACATTTAATCCATTTTCTTCACTTAGATTTCAAATAAATAGATAAATAATTTACATTTTGAACAAAGTTAAATTAGTTAATTAATATTAAAAAAAGATTAATAAGACAGTCTTTTGATTAAAACAATAATTTAATTTAATTAATTAAATCATATGCATTCGAACTTTCCTTCATTTAACTTGTTGTCCAAAATTCTTTCTATTTTTTTATTTTTTTTATTTTAAACAATCATATATTCTCATAATAAAATGGTTTGCATTTACCTATCAAAATGCTAAATAATTTTAAATTTATTGAATAGCTAGCACCTAATAACAAGCAAGCCAATTTTAGCAAAATAATCAAAATAGAAAAATGATAAATAGATCTGTCATTTTCAAGTATAACAACACTGCTAAAAATCATAAGTCGTATTTGGAATAAACTCCACAGCCAGAATAACTCAATGAGAATAATGAGTTAAATCTAACGATGATGTAAAATTCTTAAATTTTAGGATCTAGTGATGTACGAAATTAAAAGTGTATCCACGATGTATATTTTGAAAGAATCATGATAAACTTATGTAGCGTGCACATGTATATATATGTGCGCGCACACATAATGACAGAACCAACACTGAAAGATTACTTCTATATTTTTTAGGTTTAGACTATGCACAACAAGTTGGTTTAGGTCAGTACTATCATGTATGCTATGAAGGCTGCTTGACTAACTTCGATATCAAAGAAAAAGAAGAGGCATCTCATTTGTATCTAGAAGTTGCATATGTTCGAGTGAAAGACTATCTCAAATGTTATGTTTGAGCAAACATGTGCGTGATTGTGTATTATCTCAGTGGTTGCTGATGTGATTAATCAGAAATAAAAAGTGTGTGATTTCGTTTACCAGATTTTTCTTGAAATTTCCAAGTTGAAATTGTTTTAATTAAAATGACAATATAAGAAATCGAATAAAAAGCTAACAAAATGCACTACTAACGGATGGTTAAATTGTTTGACTATCCTTCTTACAAGTTTCTACAGTTTCTTTATTTATTTACTTTTTTGGATATACATATACATAGATATATGCATGTGTGTGTGTGTATGTATATATATATATAGGATTTTTTTACTAATGTGCGTGAACAGTATGAAACACATAAATAAATCCTACTGGCGAAAAAATAAAGTAAGGAGTACAGAGATAATTGACCAAGTCATATATGATATTGTAAATAAGGGTTTCAGGGGCATTTACGTCTTTACTCCCCTCTGTATAGTTTATATAAATACAGCTGTATATGTAACATTCATATCATCTCTTTTCAATCCAATAACATTTTATCTTTTCTCCTTTATTCAAACTTCAATCAAATTCTATTTTGGTATCAGAGCTATATTTGCCTAACGGCAGAGTGAATTTTGAATCATCATCCATTTGATCAAATGATCAATATTTGGATGTTTGTATAATTCATTTCTCCTCAGATTATAGTATCATCACCGGAGAGTATTTCTTTCTGACCAAGTATTCTGTTCATCCAGTTTAACATCTCTGCCTCGCCTAAACCCTGTCAGCACTCATCATCCAGGATAGGCTGCAGATTCCCTCTTCGATTCAATTCTCATCAGAGAGGAGTGTACTTGGCTTCGCTTAACAGCATTCTAAATCAAGAATTGAATTCTTGAATTAATTTTCTTCCTCAACTTGTCAAGAAAGAAAAAAAATTCATTGGGCTGCAGCCACAAGAACTGCCTCGCCACAAATAAGTGTAGATTCAAGACTCGGCAATGGGGGACACTGCAGAAAGCAACACTGAATCAATATCTCCCACGAGAAGGAATCCTTCAAATCCAACACAAGAATCTGCAAGTTTGTACATAATCAAACCAAAGAGTCAACTCTCAATTCAATTAGATGAACATAATTATCTGCTATGGAAATATCAAGCAGAAACAGCAATAAGGGGCTACGGTCTTGAAAATTATGTCAATGGAACTCTAGCAATACCACCAATGATGATAAGTGACACCAGTGGAAAACTAATTCCAAATCAAGATTTCACAAACTATCAAAGGCAGGACAGTCTACTGGCATCATGGTTAATGTCTTCTATCAGTGTCAATTTTTTGTCACAAATTATTGGGTGTAAAAGTTCACAAGAGATATGGTCAACTATTAATCAAACATTCAATTCTCAAACGGCAGCAAGGATTCTACATTACAAAAGGCAACTACAGAATCTGAAGAAAGACAATATGTCAATGCAAGAATATTTGACTAAAGTTAAAACATGTTGTGATCTTTTAGAGACTGCTGGTCATAAAGTGACAGATACAGAGCAGATTCTTACCATTCTTAGTGGTCTAGATGAAGATTATGAGTCAATTGTTGCAATAATTTCATCAAGAGAAACCTTACCATCAATTCAGTATGTTCAATCTACTCTTCTTGCACAAGAAGGCAGAATTGATCAAAAGAAACCACATGATACAGATCTATCTATCAACTATGCATCAAACAGTAAAGGAAAAGGTCAAGAAAGATCACTCAATAACAGGGCTCAACAAAATAATCAGAGAGGTGGTCAGTTTTACAGAGGAAGAGGCCGTGGCAGATGGAACAATTCCAACAGACTTAGGTGTCAGATCTGTGAGAGATTTGGACACACGGCAATTAAGTGTTATTTCAGATTTGATCAAAATTTTAGTGCAAATCAGCAGAATAATGCTCAAAGAAGTAACAATCCAAGTATCAATGTTGCACATACTAGTTTAGATGCAAGACAGCAAAGCAGTACATCAAGAAATCAATCTAATGCAAGCCAACAAACAAAGACTGATGATGATCAATTTGAAGAATGGTACCCAGATTCTGGTGCAACAAATCACATCACAAATAATCTTGACAATCTCAATCTTGGAAACAAAGAATACAAAGGTACGCAATCTATTTTTATGGGTAATGGAAGTTCAATTAAAATAACTCATACTGGTAATGCCAGAATCAGAGGCAAGAGAGAATTACATCTCAATAACTTGCTTAGAGTTCCACAAATTAAGAAAAATCTATTGAGTGTGTCTCAATTTGCCAATGACAATCAAGTATACTTTGAATTTTACCCAGAATACTGTATAGTCAGAGATTTATTGAGTCAAGAAATCTTGTTACAGGGTAAGGTGCACAATGGTCTTTACATTTTCAATCTGTTGAAGAAAACTAAGTCTGCTCAAAAAGGAAATTGGTGCAATTATACTAGATGTGATTCAATTGTCAAAAATGAAAGGATGTTTGATCTATGGCATAACAAACTGGGTCACCCCGGTGTGGATGTTGTAAAACATGTATTGAAAAACATGAATATAAATTTTGAAAGTATATCCACACCATATATGTGTACTTCATGTCAAATGGGAAAAAGTCATAAGCTACCATTCTCTAAATCATCAACTAAATTTACAAAACCACTAGAGATGGTAGCAGTTGACTTGTGGGGTCCTGCCCCAATTAACTCTGATTATGGGTTTAAATATTATGTCTCTTTCGTAGACTCATTTACTAGATATACATGGATATACTTCCTTAAATCAAAAGCAGAAGCCAAAGATGCAGTGATTCAGTTCATCAATCAAGCAGAGAGGCAGACAAACAATGAATTAAAGATAATTCAGACAGATGGAGGAACAGAGTTTAAACCTCTGAAAGAATACTTTATCAACAAAGGAATAATACATAGATATACCTGTCCATATACTTCAGAACAGAATGGGCTCGTTGAGAGAAAGCACAGACACATAGTTGATACTGGCCTAACATTGTTAGCACATGCCTCAGTGCCTCTGAAATTTTGGCCAGAGTCTTTCAACTCAGCTGTATTTCTCATCAACAGATTACCTGCAAAGGTGTTAAAAAATAAAACACCACATGAGATGCTATTTAGCACATCACCAGATTACACTTCACTTAAAACTTTTGGTTGCCTGTGTTTTCCATACTTAAGACCATATAATTCACACAAGCTTAGTTTCAGATCACTACCATGTACATTTATTGGATATCCAACCAATCAAAAGGGATACAAGTGTCTTACCAGTAATGGTAAGATAATTGTCTCTCGACATGTTGCTTTTAATGAACATGTCTTTCCCTTCTCTATGAGTGATTTGAAAACCACACATAAGGTTTATGATGCTAAATCATCCATGCATTCTGTTCAAAAACACTATGTTCCAACTTACTCAAGTGAGGAGATTAAGGGAACTCAAACTGATCATTTGACAAATGAACACACACAAAACACATCAAATGATCAGTCAGAGTTCAATGGATCTAAGAATTCTGATAGTCAATGTCAAGACAGAAGTTCATCAGATTCCAATATGGACATCTCATCAAGTATGGATACTTCCTCAAGTCCAGATCAAGCTGATCCTACTGTTATCAGTGAACCATCACCTCCTGCAAGAATAGGACACCACATGATGACTAGATCTAAACATGGTATTTTCAAACCAAAAATCTACACAACAATACTGAAGCAAGATGAACCAGGCAGTTATGAAGAAGCTCTTACCGACAGTAACTGGAAGACAGCTATGGATAATGAATATAATGCTTTAATTAAAAACAAAACTTGGAGCATTGTGCAAGCACCAGAAGACAAAAACATAGTTGGATGCAGATGGACATACAAACTTAAAAGGTCAGCTGATGGGAAAGCAGTTAAATATAAGGCAAGGTTAGTAGCTAAAGGCTACTCACAGCAAAGTGGGTTTGATTTCACAGAAACCTTTTCACCAGTTGTAAAACCAACTACTATCAGAGTAATACTCACTATTGCTCTACACAATAAATGGGACATGAGATAACTTGATGTCAACAATTCATTTCTACATGGTGAACTTCAACAAGATGTGTACATGCAACAACCACCAGGATATGTCAAAGGCAGTGATGAGAAAATGGTATGCAAATTACATAAAGCAATCTATGGACTGAAGCAAGCTCCCAGAGTGTGGTATGAAAAATTAAAATCTACTCTGATCAGTCTTGAATACAAGCCAACCAGGTCTGACAACTCACTTTACATCAAAATGAATGATAGTAGTACTACTTATATACTTGTGTATGTTGATGATCTCATTATTACAGGCAACAGCAGTAATGAGATTAATTATGTCACTAATCATTTACATCAAATCTTCTCAATCAAAGATTTAGGGAACTTAAGTTACTTCTTAGGCATAGAAGTGCACAGAAAATCACAAAGTGAGTTAATATTATTGCAGAGTAAATATATTACAGAGATTCTGATTAGAGCAAATATGAATAATGCAAAGCCTATGCCAACACCTATGATAAGTAATCTACATTTATCTAAATTTAAAGGTGAGCATATAGAGAATATAAAACAGTACAGAAGCATTGTAGGCGCTTTGCAGTATGTTACCATCACTAGACCAGATATATCATTCAGTGTGAATAAGGTTTGTCAATTTATGCAGGAACCTCTAGATCAACACTGGAAGGCAGTGAAGAGGATCCTGCGATACTTAAAGGGGACATTAAACTATGGAATATGTATTAAAGCAAGTAAACTTCTAGATATTCAAGGATACGCCGATGCAGATTGGGCATCTGACTCTGACGACCGAAGATCAACATCAGGTTACTGCATTTATCTAGGCGGTAACCCAATATCATGGTGCTCCAGGAAGCAATCAACAGTCTCTCGATCGAGTACAGAGGCAGAATACCGTAGCGTAGCCAGTGCCACGGCCGAGATAATGTGGTTGCAATCACTTCTTCAAGAGATAAAGATTATAAGCAAACCGAAACCTATAATATGGTGCGACAATCTCAGCACAGTGTCACTTTCTGCCAACCCGATTCTTCATTCACGAACAAAGCATATGGAAATCGATCTTTATTTTGTTCGTGAGCAAGTCATCAGTGGGAAGCTCAGTATAAATCATCTTCCGGCTACTCATCAGAAAGCTGACATACTCACAAAACCACTCTCAAAGAATAGTTTTGCAAGGCTTCGGTCAGATCTCAAAGTTGAGGAAGATCCAGATAGTCAGATCAGAAAGAAAGATTCGCTTCCAACATCAGATGCTTGCGCAACCTAGAAACGCAGTCAAAACCCCATGGTGGATGAGATTTTGACCACCATTCCCAACTTCGAGCATCTCTTCAAGTTTTTCCAGCGTTACAGTGAAATTGACTCGCTTCTGCTTGAATCAGTAGGAAATACTTGAATAAATTAATTTCTTTGAGAAGGAAAAGATTAGTTCTATCAGACGAAATCTCAGAATGCTTATGGGAAGAAGGAAGAAAACCCTAGTCGACATTGTCGGGGGGAAATAAAGTAAGGAGTACAGAGATAATTGACCAAGTCATATATGATATTGTAAATAAGGGTTTCAGGGGCATTTACGTCTTTACTCCCCTCTGTATAGTTTTATATAAATACAGCTGTATATGTAACATTCATATCATCTCTTTTCAATCCAATAACATTTTATCTTTTCTCCTTTATTCAAACTTCAATCAAATTCTATTTCGAAATATATAAATGAATAAAATGGTCATGGGAATAGACACACAAGCTGAACAAGTAATTACTATGTGATAAAATATAATTTTATTAGCCCTCATAGAGGAAAAAACTCCTTTTTGTATATGTAAAAATTTATCATAAGTTGTATTAAGTGATAGAATATCATTTGTAAAAACTGTATCCTAATTTGTAACATGTTGCTTAAAGTCTTGGAATCAAAAGGACATCCAACCATTCTTAGGCCCCAGCCATCATTCATCATACATACTTGAAATCCTTCGCTTTAGCAA
This sequence comes from Allium cepa, assembly GCA_030765085.1. Taxonomy (NCBI): domain Eukaryota; kingdom Viridiplantae; phylum Streptophyta; class Magnoliopsida; order Asparagales; family Amaryllidaceae; genus Allium; species Allium cepa. The sequence continues at coordinate 590,311,478 of CM060937.1, forward strand.
ACAAAACTAGTTGCTAATGATCCATTGATAGTTATCTGAAATGAATACATAGAATTTCATAATTTTAAGAAAATTTGACGGAATGTTCAATCATAATATGAATGTCGAATTTAAAAAAGAACCAACATGTATAATTTAAGGGTATGGTAACCCAAAGTTATAATCATAAGATATGATTAGTTTAGAAAACTAGCAGCTAGCCTTCACGGACATTCAACAGTCTGATGATTCAAAGCTTCAATCTCTTTCTTTTTATTTTAAACAAAATGGAAAAAGATAAAAAGACCTACTTCGACGAACCTACCTTGATTACAAGTACAAATTTTGACATCTTAAAATTTTACACTGCTTAAATCTGGATTAACCTTTCAAGAAAGGCAAAAAAAGTGATCTTTCTATAAGTTGTAATCACAAAAAATATGTACACCAAAATCCTAAATATTAGATTGATGCTCCAGATCATTATATTGTTTGAACTTCTATACATCAGCGATCTTTCTCATAACCATATTATAATATCACGTGTAGTAATAGCTTTATACAAGTTACATCATGTACGCCACAAATACGAGTTACATCATGAACTAGAAACTATACATTTAGCCAGAAATTATACATTTGGCTAGAAATTATACGTACAGGAATTGGGGATAGCTACTGGCAGCGGCACTGCCTGGAGGCAACTACTGGTGGTGGACTTAAAAAATTGCCATTTCCCTTGTAGTGTATTGAACAGTGAATTAAACAACATTTGATAGATGTAAGAACAGACATAATTCAATCAACGAGACACATAATAAATCAATTATAATTGCACAATTTGGACTTTAATATGTTGGTAGTGTAACAAATAGGTATTCAGCAGGACTAAATTCTAAATTATGCAACCGTTATGATAACAAACAAAAAGAACCTATAATTCATCAAAATCAATAATGGCGATTACAATAAGAAATCAAGAAAGCTTTAATCAGACTTTGGCCTCCAGCTCTATTACACCCGAGCCTCCTCCTCACTTTCCCTTTCTTCTTCATATAATCTCAAGGAGGTACAACCGCAACTCGACAGTGAGGGGTTCCAACTGGTGAGGAACCGCCATATAAGGGAGAAACCTCCTCTTCTTCAATCTAAATCTGCCTCTCATACAAAAAATCAATACAACAATGTTCAAAGAGAGCCAAGAAACAATCCTAGTTTTCTAAAACCAAGAAATGACTCTCTGGTTTCATCAACCTCTGCTAAAGGGTTTCAGAACAAGCAAAGTTATAATGGAGCTGTAGCTAATCAGGGACAATCAATGAGCAAGCAAGGGATTTTCTCTCACAAAATATCATCATGGGCAGATTTGATTAAAGAAGGAGGCTTCAACCATGAATGTACCTTGAAATATCAAACTCCAATAACCATTAACAATAAGAAAATAGTGGTAGTCAATGAAGGGGTTAGCAAGAGAATGGAGTCCAAGTGGGGCTACTCGGTGATAGCATATATCTATGGTAATAGGCCATTTTATCATCATTTTAAAGCTTTTGTTCAAAGAGCTTGGAATCCCACAGGTAATTTTGAAATCCTTACAAGAAACAATGGTTTTTTATTATAAAATTTGTTGTTGAAAGCGATTGTGAAAAAACAATTAATGGAGGCCCTTACTTTATTAATGAAAAACTGATTATTCTGAAAAGATGGAGCAGTAAAATTTCTTTTGATAAGGATCTTTTAAAAACAATCCCCATATGAATTCGTCTACCAGAAATCTGTTTAAAACTGTGGGATAGTGAACCTTTTGGAGCAATTGCTAGCACAGTTGGTACCCCTCTAAAATTAGATGAACAAACAGCTAAAGAAACCAAGTTATGCTATGCTAGAATTCTGGTCGAAATCAATGCAAAATTAAATCTTCCAAATGAAGCTTATATTACAATGCATGATGGAGAAACCATAGTGCAGAAAATTTAATATGAATGGATTCCTCCAAAGTGTGTAATATGTGAATGCTTTGGACACAAAACTGAAGACTGTTCATAAAAAAAGTTTGGAAAGAAAAAGTTTAAGATTCAAATAGCAATCAAGAAAAGGAGAATTCCACAGACCAATTACAAAACAGGAATCAAGAAACTGTCAATAATATCGACAACATTACAATAATTGAGTCTGAGCAGCAGCAAATTCATGTTTTTGGAAAATTGGAAAGCTCTCTTTATGGCAAGATTAAATTCTTTGAAAACATGAAAAGAAAAAATAGGGATCTTCAATCCTTTGATACTTCACAAGGGAAAGTGATACCAGATCAAGAAATGATAGAAATTGCAGATGAAATTCCAATTTCAAATTTATTACAGCAGCAAGCAGAATTATCTGAGGAGAGTATGGAAATAAGTTTAATTACAGGGGTTAAAAACAATCCTGAAAGGAATACTGAAATCATAATACAGAATTCAAGTAACCCATAACAAAAAGTAGGTGAAGACTTGATTCATAAAGCCATAAAACTTATCCCAAATTCTCTCATCACAACAAAAAGGAAGATAAAGAAAGAAAGAAAAGCAAAACAAAAAATTTATAGGACATTATTGCTCAGAATAATGAAAGCAGCAGAGAAAAAAATGATTTTCAAGAAAAATACATAATGAGAAATCCAAGATGGGAAGAGCATCTAAAAATTCAAGGCAGAAAACCTCTTAAAAGAAAGGGGGCTAAAGGCATTGAATTCATGGATGAAAGGAAAGAAAGGGAGAGCTCAGAGGATTTTGATCCTAGTCTCTCTGTAACATCCCGCCTTTTCGCACGATTTAAACCGACACACATGCCGATTCAAACCATACGGAAGGGCGGATTTGTTATGGGGTAAATAAGAAAAAAAAACAGAGAAGGAAAAAACAAATAGAATCTCGCATCGGAAGGATAAAATATAATAAGAAAATATACAGTTTATAAAAACTGTTTACAAACATTTATATAATACATATCAGAGTTACACATACCAATAACAATGCAGCGGAACAGTGTGAGTGTAGTGCAATACTATAAATAATAATAATACAAATTCTTCGTCTTCGTCCTCCAAAGCTAAAGTCTTCGATCCTGAAACGCTCGGACTGACCCGAGCGAATTTGAAAAGACAAAACACTCGAGTCAGACTAGAAAATCTTATGTGAGTTAAATAAACAGAAATAAATATGAGTACAGTAACTCAAGAGATGCTCGGGATTTACATCTCCTAAGGATCCGTTAAACTATTTACTATGTAGTATATTGCGCTATTATAATAGTGTCTAATTGTAAAATAAACTTACTTTTAAATAGCGTTAAGGCTTTACATTTTCCACCTTAACACGTAAAATGCCAATAGTCTATACAGTACCGTAATACCTCCTGATCGGGAAGCTACCAGAGGATACTCCATAGGTACGACACAAATAGAAACTCGTAGTAAAGGCTCGATATGGTAGGTGACACGGCACAACTAGGCAATGCCAGGGTAGATATACCAATTGCTATCCAGGCTGGTGGAAACGCGTAGCCGCAGTTACCGCCCACCTCGGACTAACTCCCCCAAAAATCAAAATATAGAAGTGGCCACTGAATCAATCCAAGTCAAAGTATAATATCGAAGAGGAGCGTCCGATCAGAGGAATGACCTCATTGGCCTGAGAATCGCTCCTGTTTTAGCCACCTTATGCCAACTCACGGGAGTTGGGTCCACATATTTACCTTACAGGAAACGTCGCCAACACCTACTTCATTCTGGAATCTCCACCGCGTACACGGTTAGTCAAAGTGGTTTTCGGTATCGACAGAGAGTATGTCCATATCCGATCCCGGTCTCTTTGCCAACCAATCGTTATTATAACACCGCGGTTATTTAAAAACTGTTTATACTTTAAAAACCAGAATATAATCCATTTCAAAACCATAATATTTCGATATCATTTCTTCTTTTAGACCCAAACAATTCATTTTGATATTAATTTATAAAGACTCAAATCAATGATATCGTTTCCCAAAAATTTCCTTTCCCAAAATTTTGTCACCTTTTATTATTAAAATTCCTTGAACCAAATATTTGGGAATTAACTCTTATTATAATACTTCGAAATCCATAGACTTTAACACATTACTTTCAAAACTAAATGGTTTGGATATTCAACAATATATAGAATAAGTGGTTTTAACTTTACGGTAGATTTGTACGGAAAATAATTTACATGGCTTTATGAATGTTTCCTTACCCAAAGTTAAAACCATAATCCAAATATTATTTCAAGTCCCAAACCATTTAAATTTTATATATATATATATATATAATTTTTATCCATTTGAGTAATATTTCAACCAAAGTTGGATTTTATTCTTTCAAATCAAATGTTCTATTAGTTAGTCTTGAATATAAAATCCATAAACAATAAGACTTTAATTTCTAGAAATAAAATATATATATTTTCCCAATTCAAATTTTTCTAGAATATTCCTTTCACTTTATTTTGGGAAAAATCCAAATATAAATATCATATCTTAAAATTTCCAACTTAACATTTAAACCTATGATTTATCAAACTCCATTTCTAAATTTTCCTCCAATTTAATACAGAGATTTTATACACCTTTAAATTCCAAAATTTCAACTTCATATGTATATAATTATGGAAGAAATATTCATACAATATAAAATTTAGGATTTATAAACCGTATTCTATCAAACCATAGAAATCACATTAAAAATAGTTATATATAGACCGCGGTGCCTGTATATAATTTTCTATGCTATGGTCAAGTGATACGGATATTTATCATTTCAATCCGCAATTTAAAACAAACTGTGGTTGTATATCATTTCAAACCGCAATCCCGAATGAAATGTAAATGCATACTAACTTGCAGTTTAATGATATCAAAATAAAACATCCATTCAACAACACATCCATCATCCAGTCACAAACATCAAGCAATATCAATCAATAACAAAATATGTTTGGAAATATACAACAGGTAATAATTGGCAGTTTAATTCAAATTATATTTATCAACTATTTATCTAACAGTTTATTTTCAGTGATAATTGATATAACTGTTAACTAGCAGTTCTTATGCAAACAATAATTTCTAACAGCCAATTAATACGCAATCAATCAATTTAATTAACAGCTAAATTCAAAAAAATGCAATTCAACAGATATGGGTGAAATAACATGCCAAAAGCTCATAAATAATTTCTATTCATTTCTAAAATTTATTTAACAAACATAAAAGCTTCTAGTAATTGTGAGTGGGTTAAAACACTCACCTTTTGAATTTAAATCGAATTTATATTCGATTTAAACCCAAAAATTCGCCCGTCTCAGAATTCGTCCAAACCAGCGTCATCAAGTCTGGAATTAAATTACGATCCTAACAAAAAAAAATTCGTGTGAATCCGAATCCGAATCCGTATGAGAAAGTTATGGCAAAAAATGGTGATTGAATTCAAAATTGAAATTAAATAAAAGTGACACACATTTCACCCCTACCAAATTATTCATCCACGTCATCACACGTTTTCTTTCCAGACATCTGCACGCGAGCTCCTCTATCACGCACGCGATCAAACTCCACGGCCTCCACCCTATAACGCACGCGCCACCTCACAAAACAGTCGCGATACCTTCCCCTGACACCGCGACCACCGCTTCCTTCCGCACTGCCTCGCGAGCACGTAAACCAATGCCCACAGCAACCGGCCGCCCCCATTACTCTAAACCCAAATTGAGATTTGCCGATGATCTAACCGTTGATCCTCGAAACAAAACACATAGATCGACTCCTCTCAGTCCTCTCTGCAAAACCCAGAAGCCGTTTTCCGATCCGACGAACTTTTGTGCGCTGATGATGAACGGTTTTGGGGCTGTTTGAATTTATTCTGGATGAATGACAGCTCCAATTGACAAACGAATTTCACCATGAGATTACGCGTATCGAATACTTCAACATATATTTTTTCTGGAATTTTCTGAAATTTTTGAGTTTTGACTTTTGATTTTGAACTGTGGATAGATCTGGAATTGGCTCTGAGATGTATGCATTTGGGGAAGAGAAAAGAGTGAAGAAATGAACGTACAGCAAATGAAAAAGAAAGGAGCTAGGGTTTATAACTGTATATTTATAGATAGGCTAGAGGTAGGGTAGCTAGACTGGATACGCGGACGTACGGAATAAACTATGGCCCAAAAAGCCCGCTATGCCTCCGGAACCGAATTTATTAAAACTATATATCCAAATAGGTGTTTTAAAATATTCTGAACGCGATAGAAAAAGTTTCGCGACCAAATTCGATCGTATGAAGAAGTTATGCTGAAAACAAGATTTCCAAATTGATTTCAAATTGATTTTTAATAAAATTGATTTCAAGGCGTTTCGCGTCCGTACGATCAAACGACAAGTCCGATCGATACGAAATTTGAAACCCTATAATAATTCACCGATACGGATCCGATGAAACTGGTTTCGTCGAAATCCGAGTCCGTGCCAAAAATGGCTATTTTTAATATTTATTAAATAAATTAAAATAAATTATAAATCCAGTTTTTATGTTTCAACTTCTAATATTGGCCAAATTTTGTGACTTATATAATTCAAACAATCCCAAATGGTTTTCCAAGCTTGGATGTGAATTAAAATTTATAAGTATATCAATTTTGCAGTGTTAATCTCTGCGTTTCCTTATTATTTGGGAATTATAAATTTTATCCTCAAAACCCACTTATTAAAACTTGTTTTCTTATACCCTCATTTTAAGTCAAATTAAATAAATGACTTGAATTCCATTTCAACTCATTTGATTGAAATTAACCTTTTTACCATAAATAAAATTCCAAACTCAATAATAAACTTTATCTCCATTTATTCGCCTTAATATTTCTTATTTATTAGTAATTCCAATCTTGATGAATTCACACCATAAGTTTGATTAATCTATTAAATTCACTTCCTTTCTATCATTCAAAGCCATTGCTGTTAATATGAAGAAACTAACATTAGTTTAAGATTCACATCATTATTCTTTAAGCCTAATGTTTACCAATTTCGTTTCAAATCCAATAACGTAATAATTTACGTTTAATTCCATTTTATATGTAGTAAATACCATTTGTCGAATCAAATACTCAAATTATAACTAAAATCTTGTTTTCTAAAGCTATATCGACAATGGTCAAATAAAAATTTGAATTAGCTTTAACTTTATTCTATGGTATTAACTATTGCAATAAATCCAAATTAATAAATGAGGTTTGACTCCTATATTAACTTCTTTGGTTTCAATTAACATTTTATGGTGAATATGAATTTCAATGTATGATTGAAACCTTTATATCTATTTTATTTCACTATTCCATAAGAAAAATTAACATTTGGTTCATACTTTTTACAAATAACTCCCATTTCTTCCAAATAATAATTACATAAACTATTTAATATTAAATCCATTAAATTGCAATAGATTCAATTGATTGCAATTTATTTCCAAATAAATTTGGATTTTTATTTGGTTATACACAAAATTCCGTTATTACTTGCCTAACAAGGTTATTATCACTTAAGATCTCACTGCATCCACATTTTCACATTTTCATTTCCTAGTTTCTTTACTTTATTCTACATAATTTATTACAAATGGGATTTTCTTTGGTTTACATCTTATTTGTATTTAACATTTCTCAATCACCAATTCATTTCACTTTAACTGCGGTAAATTGGCGGATAAATTGAATTTGATTCCCAAAATCTAAATTAACAAGAAACAAGGGTAGGTAACATACAATAGTCATCACTCCAAATTCTAGTCACCTAAATAGGCTTTTATTCTTTGCAAATAAATGTTACTATTTATTCTTATAGTACAAATCTCAATAATTATCCTATTTTAATTTGCTTAGGCCATTTATTTCACTATACATATCTGCATAAGCGGACAATTTATTCAATTCATTGAGTATCAATTCTATTAAGTCCTGTTTATATTTTTATGCATTCTTCTATTACTTTACAAAAGGGAATAACTTTTAAACTCATACACTTAATAACAAAACCGTTATAAATCCAATAAACTTCCAAATCCAAGTTTTTACACATTTTACACAACTATTATGATTTCTCACAAACGTTGAATTTATTAATTGACCATTTATTATAATTTAATTCCCTTAATTGAATCAAATGCTTATTATTATATATATTCTTTTCATTCTACCATTCCTTCCCATTTTATATTCATTAACGTATTTACACATCTCTATCTTTCAAATATAAAATAACCAAACTGATTACAAACACTGTTTCTATCAATTTTCATAAGTTTGTTTAGATCTATACTACTTTATATAATTAGAGTTTATGTCTCTATTAGATTTCTTTTTCACTACAGGCATAAATTATTACTATATACACTAATTACATCTTTGTATTAATGAACACCATTCAAGTTAATATTTGTACTACATTCACAGATTCAACATTTGTTTGTTTCTTAAAATTAACTTTAAATCAAATTGTGACAATTTGCATTATCCACATTTATCGTCATAAAATTTATATTTTAACACTAAATTTCAACTACTATACCCAATCTCTACATTTATTCCTCAACAAATTTGAAATTATTTTAATTCAATTTATTAAATATCATAAATTTAACGGGTCGTTACAATCTCCCCCATTCAAAACTTTTCGTCCCCGAAAAGGAAAAGGAAGGGAGAAGGAAGAATAAAACAGTATATCTAATTTCAAATATTAACTTATATTTTACTGGATTAATTTCCTTTAATGAAATATACTTGTTTAAAAAAAATCATTATATCCTTTAATACTTGAGTTAGTAAAGTTGGAAAAATATTTTTAACAAAATTCTATGTCCAAAATTTTCGAAAAATTTTGGCAGAGTCTCCTTTGTACGGAGGGACTCTGGAGAAAATATAATATCCAAATATACAAATATATTACATATATATCCAAAATAAAATATCCCAACACGGGAAAATATATAAAATAGCGCTTTAAACGTAATCCGAAACGTACCTATTTGTCGGGCAATACACTTATTATTATGGAACCAAAAGCAGTAGCAGTTGCTTCCATCACCTGTATTCACTTATATAGTCTAAAGGTTAAATATTTATATTACAGCGAAATGTTTGCGTAGATTCAATCATTCATATTCAATCAAATGCGACAACCATACATTTTAACAACAGCACACACCACAAACAAACAATCATTCAATCAAACAATCAATTTGTTGTTCGGGTTCAAATTCTGAAATTGTACGGAATGAAGAATAATTATCTAGTGCATCCTATACTCAACAGTCTTAGATGGAACAAAGATAGATTATTTGTTCATCCAACAACTTCAAAATTCCTTACCCAACAACCATACATCAACCAAACAATTCAAACCAACCCCAAAATAGCTTGTTATACATTTATTTCATAGTTCGGTGGTTTTATCTTTTTTTTCATTTATGAGGGATTTCTTTGTTTCTTACGAGTTCTATTTTCCAATTATCACAAAATTCATTATATTTGTATCTCCTTTTTATTACTTAAGTTTCCTTTTATTACTTAAGTTTATAAAATAAATTCCCATTAGTAACAACAAATATTTTGAATATCTTCATTTCCTTACTCTTCATTTGTAAGATTTCCCTTAAATTCTTAATCTGCTAACATTCATTCTTATAAGTGGAAGTTTTTATTTATCTATTAACTATGGATTACAGTCATTTCAATTCTTCCTACTTTCCATTATATTGGAATAGGGGAGATTAAAACATACTTAAGTAAATAATCTTACAACATGTCACCTATTAATAATACTTAACTTTATTTTCAATAGAATTTTAATTATCACTTAAGTTTATACCATTTAATTCTTATTTATAACGGTAATTTATTGAATACTTCATTTTCCTACATTCCTACTTGTAAAATATTCAATTCTAGTTTCACATTTAACATTTCAACTTTTATGTTTGGGTAAGTTATTTATGTTAAGGAAATTGCAATTGAACTTATACAAGTTAAATCTCCATTCTTTAATTAAATTTAATGTTTATCCATATTACTCTTTGTCTCATGTGTATTCAAATTCCTCTTTATAGCTTTGCAATTATTCTCTTATTTCAATTAGAGGTTTCAATTCATTTATTACTTAACTTTTTTTTCACTAACAATTTATTAATGGGAGATTTTAGAATTAAATTCCGGGTTAAATCTCAATTTATTTCAAAATAATAGATAAATAAGTTCTTACAACTCAATATCTCTAATTATATTTAGAACAATAAAAGAAAATTTTTAGAAAATTTCAAAATAAATCTGCAGTAGAATTTACTACAGTGGCCTTTCCCTTCGAAACTCGAAAATGAAAGTCGATGATGCGGCCGTCATCACCGAATTTATTTTCCAGCGACAGAGAGGAAGGTACAGAATTTAGTTCTTTTCCAAAATCTTCTTTAAAACAATTCTTCCAAATTATACGAAATATTTATATAAAAAAAATACTTATAAACCGAATCATTATATTTCATAAATTCTTTGAAAACAGATTTTCAAAAATCCCGGACTTAAGTTCTAAAATCTCCAAATTTGGTTTATTATAATTTCACTTAGCTTCAGTTATTATAAATATTTTATTGCCTAACACCAAATCTATAGCAACCAAATATATATATCTTTATAAAATATTTTTATATATAGAAAATATAATAGGCAAAATTATTTCATTCACCTATATTAAAACGGATATTATGTTGGTCTGTCCTATTAAGTGTTTAGAAATCCCTATTGATGACATAGCGTCCCATGCATCAACCAGAATTTATAAATACAAAGCGGAACAGATTAACACAATATTAAAATCTTTTTATTAATACTAACAAGTACGCTCTCTCTTATATATACACTCAGCGACTCCCATAGGGTATTATTACCCTATTAACAAAGAGTCAAACCCCACAAAGCCAAGGTTTATCGCTAAACCAAAGCTCTGATACCAACTGTAACATCCCGCCTTTTCGCACGATTTAAACCGACACACATGCCGATTCAAACCATACGGAAGGGCGGATTTGTTATGGGGTAAATAAGAAAAAAAACAGAGAAGGAAAAAACAAATAGAATCTCACATCGGAAGGATAAAATATAATAAGAAAATATACAGTTTATAAAAACTGTTTACAAACATTTATATAATACATATCAGAGTTACACATACCAATAACAATGCAGCGGAACAGTGTGAGTGTAGTGCAATACTATAAATAATAATAATACAAATTCTTCGTCTTCGTCCTCCAAAGCTAAAGTCTTCGATCCTGAAACGCTCGGACTGACCCGAGCGAATTTGAAAAGACAAAACACTCGAGTCAAACTAGAAAATCTTATGTGAGTTAAATAAACAGAAATAAATATGAGTACAATAACTCAAGAGATGCTCGGGATTTACATCTCCTAAGGATCCGTTAAACTATTTACTATGTAGTATATTGCGCTATTATAATAGTGTCTAATTGTAAAATAAACTTACTTTTAAATAGCGTTAAGGCTTTACATTTTCCACCTTAACACGTAAAATGCCAATAGTCTATACAGTACCGTAATACCTCCTGATCGGGAAGCTACCAGAGGATACTCCATAGGTACGACACAAATAGAAACTCGTAGTAAAGGCTCGATATGGTAGGTGACACGGCACAACTAGGCAATGCCAGGGTAGATATACCAATTGCTATCCAGGTGGTGGAAACGCGTAGCCGCAGTTACCGCCCACCTCGGACTAACTCCCCCAAAAATCAAAATATAGAAGTGGCCACTGAATCAATCCAAGTCAAAGTATAATATCGAAGAGGAGCGTCCGATCAGGGGAATGATCTCATTGGCCTGAGAATCGCTCCTGTTTTAGCCACCTTATGCCAACTCACGGGAGTTGGGTCCACGTATTTACCTTACAGGAAACGTCGCCAACACCTACTTCATTCTGGAATCTCCACCGCGTACACGGTTAGTCAAAGTGGTTTTCTGTATCGACAGAGAGTATGTCCATATCCGATCCCGGTCTCTTTGCCAACCAATCGTTATTATAACACCGCGGTTATTTAAAAACTGTTTATACTTTAAAAACCAGAATATAATCCATTTCAAAACCATAATATTTCGATATCATTTCTTCTTTTAGACCCAAACAATTCATTTTGATATTAATTTATAAAGACTCAAATCAATGATATCGTTTCCCAAAAATTTCCTTTCCCAAAATTTTGTCACCTTTTATTATTAAAATTCCTTGAACCAAATATTTGGGAATTAACTCTTATTATAATACTTCGAAATCCATAGACTTTAACACATTACTTTCAAAACTAAATGGTTTGGATATTCAACAATATATAGAATAAGTGGTTTTAACTTTACGGTAGATTTGTACGGAAAATAATTTACATGGCTTTATGAATGTTTCCTTACCCAAAGTTAAAACCATAATCCAAATATTATTTCAAGTTCCAAACCATTTAAATTTTATATATATATATATATAATTTTTATCCATTTGAGTAATATTTCAACCAAAGTTGGATTTTATTCTTTCAAATCAAATGTTCTATTAGTTAGTCTTGAATATAAAATCCATAAACAATAAGACTTTAATTTCTAGAAATAAAATATATATATTTTCCCAATTCAAATTTTTCTAGAATATTCCTTTCACTTTATTTTGGGAAAAATCCAAATATAAATATCATATCTTAAAATTTCCAACTTAACATTTAAACCTATGATTTATCAAACTCCATTTCTAAATTTTCCTCCAATTTAATACAGAGATTTTATACACCTTTAAATTCCAAAATTTCAACTTCATGTGTATATAATTATGGAAGAAATATTCATACAATATAAAATTTAGGATTTATAAACTGTATTCTATCAAACCATAGAAATCACATTAAAAATAGTTATATATAGACCGCGGTGCCTGTATATAATTTTCTATCCTATGGTCAAGTGATACGGATATTTATCATTTCAATCCGCAATTTAAAACAAACTGCGGTTGTATATCATTTCAAACCGCAATCCCGAATGAAATGTAAATGCATACTAACTTGCAGTTTAATGATATCAAATAAAACATCCATTCAACAACACATCCATCATCCAGTCACAAACATCAAGCAATATCAATCAATAACAAAATATGTTTGGAAATATACAACAGGTAATAATTGGCAGTTTAATTCAAATTATATTTATCAACTATTTATCTAACAGTTTATTTTCAGTGATAATTGACATAACTGTTAACTAGCAGTTCTTATGCAAACAATAATTTCTAACAGCCAATTAATACGCAATCAATTAATTTAATTAACAGCTAAATTCAAAAAAATGCAATTCAACAGATATGGGTGAAATAACATGCCAAAAGCTCATAAATAATTTCTATTCATTTCTAAAATTTATTTAACAAACATAAAAGCTTCTAGTAATTGTGAGTGGGTTAAAACACTCACCTTTTGAATTTAAATCGAATTTAAATTCGATTTAAACCCAAAAATTTGCCCGTCTCAGAATTCGTCCAAACCAGCGTCATCAAGTCTGGAATTAAATTACGATCCTAAAAAAAAAAAATCGTGTGAATCCGAATCCGTATGAGAAAGTTATGGCAAAAAATGGTGATTGAATTCAAAATTGAAATTAAATAAAAGTGACACACATTTCACCCCTACCAAATTATTCATCCACGTCATCACACGTTTTCTTTCCAGACATCTGCACGCGAGCTCCTCTGTCACGCACGCGGTCAAACTCCACGGCCTCCACCCTATAACGCACGCGCCACCTCACAAAACAGTCGGGATACCTTCCCCTGACACCGCGACCACCGCTTCCTTCCGCACTGCCTCGCGAGCACGTAAACCAATGCCCACAGCAACCGGCCGCCCCCATTACTCTAAACCCAAATTGAGATTTGCCGATGATCTAACCGTTGATCCTCGAAACAAAACACATAGATCGACTCCTCTCAGTCCTCTCTGCAAAACCCAGAAGCCGTTTTCCGATCCGACGAACTTTTGTGCGCTGATGATGAACGGTTTTGGGGCTGTTTGAATTTATTCTGGATGAATGACAGCTCCAATTGACAAATGAATTTCACCATGAGATTACGCGTATCGAATACTTCAACATATATTTTTTCTGGAATTTTCTGAAATTTTTGAGTTTTGACTTTTGATTTTGAACTGTGGATAGATCTGGAATTGGATCTGAGATGTATGCATTTGGGGAAGAGAAAAGAGTGAAGAAATGAACGTACAGCAAATGAAAAAGAAAGGAGCTAGGGTTTATAACTGTATATTTATAGATAGGCTAGAGGTAGGGTAGCTAGACTGGATACGCGGACGTACGGAATAAACTATGGCCCAAAAAGCCCGCTATGCCTCCGGAACCGAATTTATTAAAACTATATATCCAAATAGGTGTTTTAAAATATTCTGAACGCGATGGAAAAAGTTTCGCGACCAAATTCGATCGTATGAAGAAGTTATGCTGAAAACAAGATTTCCAAATTGATTTCAAATTGATTTTTAATAAAATTGATTTCAAGACGTTTCACGTCCGTACGATCAAACGACAAGTCCGGTCGATACGAAATTTGAAACCCTATAATAATTCACCGATATGGATCTGATGAAACTGGTTTCGTCGAAATCCGAGTCCGTGCCAAAAATGGCTATTTTTAATATTTATTAAATAAATTAAAATAAATTATAAATCCAGTTTTTATGTTTCAACTTCTAATATTGGCCAAATTTTGTGACTTATATAATTCAAACAATCCCAAATGGTTTTCCAAGCTTGGATGTGAATTAAAATTTATAAGTATATCAATTTTGCAGTGTTAATCTCTGCGTTTCCTTATTATTTGGGAATTATAAATTTTATCCTCAAAACCCACTTATTAAAACTTGTTTTCTTATACCCTCATTTTAAGTCAAATTAAATAAATGACTTGAATTCCATTTCAACTCATTTGATTGAAATTAACCTTTTTACCATTAATAAAATTCCAAACTCAATAATAAACTTTATCTCCATTTATTCGCCTTAATATTTCTTATTTATTAGTAATTCCAATCTTGATGAATTCACACCATAAGTTTGATTAATCTATTAAATTCACTTCCTTTCTATCATTCAAAGCCATTGCTGTTAATATGACGAAACTAACATTAGTTTAAGATTCACATCATTATTCTTTAAGCCTAATGTTTACCAATTTCGTTTCAAATCCAATAACGTAATAATTTACGTTTAATTCCATTTTATATGTAGTAAATACCATTTGTCGAATCAAATACTCAAATTATAACTAAAATCTTGTTTTCTAAAGCTATATCGACAATGGTCAAATAAAAATTTGAATTAGCTTTAACTTTATTCTATGGTATTAACTATTGCAATAAATCCAAATTAATAAATGAGGTTTGACTCCTATATTAACTTCTTTGGTTTCAATTAACATTTTATGGTGAATATGAATTTCAATGTATGATTGAAACCTTTATATCTATTTTATTTCACTATTCCATAAGAAAAATTAACATTTGGTTCATACTTTTTACAAATAACTCCCATTTCTTCCAAATAATAATTACATAAACTATTTAATATTAAATCCATTAAATTGCAATAGATTCAATTGATTGCAATTTATTTCCAAATAAATTTGGATTTTTATTTGGTTATACACAAAATTCCGTTATTACTTGCCTAACAAGGTTATTATCACTTAAGATCTCACTGCATCCACATTTTCACATTTTCATTTCCTAGTTTCTTTACTTTATTCTACATAATTTATTACAAATGGGATTTTCTTTGGTTTACATCTTATTTGTATTTAACATTTCTCAATCACCAATTCATTTCACTTTAACTGCGGTAAATTGGCGGATAAATTGAATTTGATTCCCAAAATCTAAATTAACAAGAAACAAGGGTAGGTAACATACAATAGTCATTACTCCAAATTCTAGTCACCTAAATAGGCTTTTATTCCTTGCAAATAAATGTTACTATTTATTCTTATAGTACAAATCTCAATAATTATCCTATTTTAATTTGCTTAGGCCATTTATTTCACTATACATATCTGCATAAGCGGACAATTTATTCAATTCATTGAGTATCAATTCTATTAAGTCCTGTTTATATTTTTATGCATTCTTCTATTACTTTACAAAAGGGAATAACTTTTAAACTCATACACTTAATAACAAAACCGTTATAAATCCAATAAACTTCCAAATCCAAGTTTGTACACATTTTACACAACTATTATGATTTCTCACAAACGTTGAATTTATTAATTGACCATTTATTATAATTTAATTCCCTTAATTGAATCAAATGCTTATTATTATATATATTCTTTTCATTCTACCATTCCTTCCCATTTTATATTCATTAACGTATTTACACATCTCTATCTTTCAAATATAAAATAACCAAACTGATTACAAACACTGTTTCTATCAATTTTCATAAGTTTGTTCAGATCTATACTCCTTTATATAATTAGAGTTTATGTCTCTATTAGATTTCTTTTTCACTACAGGCATAAATTATTACTATCTACACTAATTACATCTTTGTATTAATGAACACCATTCAAGTTAATATTTGTACTACATTCACAGATTCAACATTTGTTTGTTTCTTAAAATTAACTTTAAATCAAATTATGACAATTTGCATTATCCACATTTATCGTCATAAAATTTATATTTTAACACTAAATTTCAACTACTATACCCAATCTCTACATTTATTCCTCAACAAATTTGAAATTATTTTAATTCAATTTATTAAATATCATAAATTTAACGGGTCGTTACACTCTCTATTTAGCTGCTGTGATATCCTTTGTGTGTCCTTTAATCACTATTTCTATTAATTATGTCGATTATTTCTTGGAATATTATGGGATTGAACTCTCCTGGTAGATAATTGGACTTGAGCAATTTAATTTTTTCAATTAAACCTAGTATTATTGGTATCTTAGAGCATAAACTTGATGATTCTAATATTTTAAACTTTCACTCCAACAATTACAAAGATTGGAGTTTAGTAAATAACAATATTATGGGTGGTTTTGGCAGGATTATAGTGCTTTGGGAACCAAGTATCTGGAGTTTAGATCAATATTATTTAAATTTTCAATATATTCACTGTAAATTCTCTAATAAGGGGGGATTTCAAATTGAAATAACATTTGTTTATGCTTCAAATAGTGAAAAAATTAGAAATTCTCTCTGGAATGGCCTTGAAACTTTAAATATGAATTTAAGTAAGCCTTGGATTATAATGGGAGATTTTAATACTGTTTTTCATTATTATGAGAAAAGAGGCGGTCTTCCAATACCTTTTAAAAAATTGAAATTTCTGAATAACTTCTTTATTAAAACTGGTTTAATTGAACCAAATATCATTGGTAATAAATTTACATGGAAATTTGGTGCTTTTAGAAATATTCATTGCAAATTAGATAGAATTCTAATTAATTATGACTTTGCTAATAAATTTTCAAACTATCAATGTTTTACTCTTCCTCAAGCCACTAGTGATCATACTCCAATTCATATTATTTTCCCTGATAATAAAAACTATAAGTGTAAATCACCATTTAGATTTGTTAATGGGTGGACTTTTGAAAAAGACCATATGGATGTGATTAAAAACAGTAATATCCCTCCCTGTCAAGGCTCTGCTCAATTCAAACTCAAAAATTTTCTTAAAATAACAAAAGAAAATTTGAAACATTGGAATAAAAATAGGATGAGAAATGATATCAATACAATTAGAAAGGAATGTGAGCCTCTCTAAAACATTATTGATAATAATTGCTCAGACTTATCTATTGTCAATCAATTTTTCCAATGTCAGAACAAACTAAATAATAGTTTACCTATGCTAGCTTCCAATATGAGGCAAAAATCCAAGGTGGATTGGCTTACTAATGGGGATGAAGCTAGCAAATTTTTCTATGCCAAGATGCCTAGTAGAAAGAAAATCAATGATAGAGGAAAACTGCTAGACAGAAATGGAAATATCTTAAATGATGTTTCTCAACTTGGGCAGCTTGTTGTCACATATTTTACTGATTTATACAACACTTTGGATTATAAGAAGGAGTTCCCAAATATTGAACCAAAATTTATTCTTAAAGATAGTAGTAAAGATATTCTTCTTGCTCAAATTGTTTTAGAAGATATTAAAAAAATTATTTTCAATTCCAAGGATGATAAAAGCCCTGGCCGTGATGGGTTTGGAGCAAAATTTTATAAATTCCATTGGGAAGATATTAAATTCAAAATATTTGGTGCTGTAAATGAATTCTTTACTACTGGTAAACTTCTGAAAAGTTTAAATCACACTTTTATCACTTTAATTCCTAAAGTTAAAATTCCTTCAGAAATTGGGGATTATAGACCAATTTCATGCTGCAACTTTATTTATAAAATTATTTCCAATATATTAAGTAGCATAATTAAAATATTTTTAAAACACCTGATTTCTGAAAATCAGTGTGCATCCATCCCTGGTAGATTTATTATTGAAAATAACCTTTTGGCTCATGAAATCATAAGAGACTTTAACAAAGGTAGCAAAAACAAAGTTTGCATTAAAATTGATATTCACAAAGCTTTTGACAAGATAAATAGATCTTTTATTATTCACATGATGAATCAACTGGGTTTGCATGAAAAATTCTGCAAACTAGTTCAAGAATGCATTGAAACCGCTTCGTTTTCTATATTAATTAATGGTTCACCAAGTGGGTTTATTAACAGTAATAGAGGTATTAGACAAGGGGACCCTCTTTCCTATACTTATTTGCAATTGCTATGGAATTTTTAACAATTCAAATGGATTATGAATATTTAAAAGGAAACCTCAAACCTATTAATAGGGTATTCCCTATTGTTACTCATTTATTATATGCTGATGACCTTCTTTTGTTTACAAATGCATATTTGAAAAGTGCTCATACCATTAGAAAGCTCTTTGAAAGTTTAAAAGAAAATACTGGTCTTCAAATCAATGAAAGCAAAAGCAAAGCTTATTTCAACAAAAAATTGTGGTAATAAGGAGGTTATTCTTAACATTCTTAATATTCAAGAAGGTCAATTGCCTGTCAAATATTCGGGACTCCCTCTTAGTACAAATCAACTAACTACTAGAGATTGCTCAAGACTTTGTAACATCATTCAACAAAAGTTAGTAAGTTGGTCCAGCAGACTTTTATCTATAGCTGGTAGACTTGAGCTTACTCACACTGTCATCATGGCTATTATAATGTATTGGATACAGACTCACAATATACCAGTAACAATCATTCAAATATTGAAAAAATGTGTGCAAATTTCATATGGAAAGGAAAGTATCATAAAAATTTATGGGATACTATCTGTAAACCAAAAGAGTATGGGGGATTGGGGTTAAGGAATATCAAGGATCTTCAAGAAGCATGTAATATGAAACTCTTTTGGAGATTTGTTGAAGGAAATCCCTATGGTCAAAGTGGATGAAAAATAAGTATGTTGAAAACAAAAATTTCTGGACCATGCCACCAGAAATTCTCAACTCAAGCTCTTGGAAAAATATTCTAAAATGCAGAAATACTGGTATCAATCTATTGGAAAGAAGTTTCAAGGATGGCAAAAACACTAGCCTTTGGTTTGATCCTTGGATCAATGGAAAGTCGTTGATTAACTTAGTAGGCTGGAATAATTTGCTAAATTTTGGTGGTGCAAATTTAAAAGTTGTTCATATCATTCAAAATCATACTTGGAATGCAAATATACATCTAGCAACTTCTATTTTCAAAAGGTGTATTGAAAACATTGAAATTGATACAAATTTGGTAGAAGACTACTGGAATTGGAAGCTATCGAAGAATGGCAACTTTTCTTTCAAATCTACTTGGAATTTTTTAAAAGGATTTGAAACTGAAATGGATTGGCACTCTGTCATCTGGAATAGAGCAAACTGCCCAAAAATGGCTCATTGTACCTATTTTGCTCTATTAAACAGATTGCCAACCAGAGATAGATGCAACAAATGGAATAAAAATAGTGAAACAGAATGTCCCCTTTGCAATAATGATAAAGAAACAGCAGAGCATCTTTTCTTTGATTGTGAATTTTCAAGACATATATGGCATTTGCCAAAAGAAAGCACAATTTCAACAATAATATTTCAATCCAAAGCATCTAAGAAAGTATTAATTTCATCCGGGAAAATCTCAAATCCAAATCAAAGAAATTTAATGAAGCATGCATCATGCTCACTACTGCAGTGTACTCTATATGGAAAGAAAAAAATGCTAGATCGCATGCCAAAAAAACAACAGATGCTTTTCAAATCTGAAAATCCATTGAAGTAAATTTTAAAATTTTAATTCATAAAGACATCAGCAAAAGAAATCGACCTCACCATCTTTTCTCAGATAGTAATGATCATCAAAATCTCGAAGCAGTTGTAGAATCATACTTACAAAATGGGAATCTCAATAATTTTATCTTCCATAGCAATTATCCTCAGATTTCTAATTAGAGAATTTCTCATTTGATGAAGGAAACCATCCTTGTCAATACCGCATTCTCTGGAGGCGGCCATTTCAGCTCCAATACCAGAGAAAATCTCTGCAAGGGAAGTAAACAGGATTTTATTGTTATGTCTAATAGCAATCATAATATACAGCATAGATATATTAACTACTTCTCACCTGATATTGGCAGGAATTACCGCACAACAAGTAAAGAGGCGTTGAATATGATGGTTCCCTTGATTCATGAAAAAACAAATCAGTTAGATACCAATTTGCTTATGTTCGACAACTATCATTACATCAGTAATCTGAATGGCAAAGTATATCACATATCTGAGTGGGAAAAGGGGGAAAGCAGCAACTTTTCAGGCACTTTGGAAAATGCGACAGTCATAGCTGCTGAAAGGAGCAAGCTTTATTGCATTACTGAACTTCAGGTTGTAATGGAAGGTCGAATCAACTGCAAAGGCAGCAAGATGCACTATAATTCTATCCTCCAACTTGTTTGGAAGTCAACAACAACAATCGGAGACTTAAAAATCAAAACTTTGCTAAGTTAAATGAAGATCTGGGTCCTAATAATTTTGTCAATGGCGACCGACGAATCTACATCTGCTAAGGAAGATTCGCAACTTCCAAAGCGCGTTGACACTTCTAGTAAAAAAGCGACTAGATTTTTGGTAGTAGAGACAAAATCTGCTAATCAAAGCCATTTTTGCCCAGTTCATAGGATTCAAAGGCTCCGCTACAACGTATTAAAGGATTGGAAGCCTCCTAGAATTTCAAAATCCATTAATTTTGTGGATCGCAAAATTATGTAGATCTTCCATTATTTTCATTTGGAGAAAAATGAGTTATGGAGGCGCTTGCTAACCCTAGCCTTCATTTGGTTCGTTTTATCGAGTATAGAGTCGGTTTTAGTTGTAACAGGTATTTTACCTGATTTCACTTTTGGGCTTGGGCCTATTTTAATTCAATTTCAAAAAAAACATAGATACCTGAACAAAGTTGAAATGACTCAAATGATTGGTAGTTCAAGATAGTTGTACTAAAGCCAAATTTCCATAATTGGGATATAATCAGCGTAGTGGAGCGGTGAACTTCCACAGAATGCAGTCGACGAGAGTAATATTTCTGCAGATTTACAAAATTGTCGCATATTGCTTCAAAAGTTGGAGGATAGTTAAGAGTCGATCAGCATACTGGAGTGGTGAACTTCCTCAAAAGCAGATGACTCTTGCAGTTGGTTCCTAGGGAGTATTACTTGATCAGATTTACGAAATTTACAACATATTGATTTAAGATTTGGTGGAATTTTTTTAAATTGGTTGGATATTTGGGACGAAATTTATGGTAGGGAATTTTCAGTATGGAATTTGAAATGTACGGGAGAAGTTGGCGACGAAATTTATACTATTATATTATTGTTGAGATCCATTTCAAGGACGCACAAGCCTCCTTACTTTTTTGTCAGCTGGACAGTCCCGTATTATATTTTTTTATTCTCCTCCCAGCTCTCTGCTTCATCCTTTTTCCGTAACCTACAAATAAAAAGAGTAGGATTTTAATTCCTTCACAGTCCCTTTTAGCTAACCCTAATTTCAGTTAAATCTCGAACAAGCAAACGAACGTACCGCTGATCGATCGTTGCGAATGAGTACCTCTGAAGGCTTCTCTTCGCGACAAGCTCAGCAGTTCCATGTCTTTCTCCACCGCTTCCGATATCATTCCTAAACTTGGTCAGCCCGATTCAGTTGGATTTCAGTCGAATGCTTCTTCATGTATCTAAGCGTGGGTACCTCTTCCGTTCCTTATTTGTTTGCCTTAGGGGGTTGCTTTAAACAATCGAGAAACATGTTTAGGTAATCTTCTTTTCCAATTTGAATTCGTCAGGATATCTTACTTTTCACATATGTCATTGCTATTATCTCTGTTCGATCTCTGTTTTCTTTCATTTATTTCCGATTGAATGTTTATCTTATTTGTCTGGCTTCTTTGTCTATGTTCGTTCTATTCGCCTCGGATTTTTCTTCAATGTTTCCATAGCGTTTTAGTGCGCAGTTATGCTACTAGGTCGTTTCAATTGAATGCTATTACTTCTTTTACCCATTCAAAATCACAGTCCGAAGACTATGTTCGCATTTCAAAAACATTGTTCAAAGCCTATGTTTACAATTTAATCCTTATTTTAGTTTAGTTATTTTGTATATTATTACTGATGTTTTGTTTAATCCATGACAAAAAGTATTTTTCAGTTGTCTAACTCAGTCCTTATTTTCAGTTTTACAATTTTTGTGCACAGTTGATCGTTTTTCCTGTAACATATATGCACCTCCTTAACTATTTTTATTCTCTACACTAGGTATGATACAATTATACATTATTCAATTTCATATTTGGGTTTATTTGAAGTGGAATTGCAGTTACTCTATATTTAAACAGAGAATGAAATATTGTTGGTTTCATACTTGTTTTTTGGGTGAAGCTATTACTATAACTATGTTTAAATGTTCAAGTTCTAAGGTGAAAAAATATATTCTAAAATAGTAGAATTGGTTTTTATTCTATCTATTCTGTATTATGTAACATGTTTGTTGCCACAGTGGTTGTGATTTAGCATTGTAAACAGGGTACATAATTCTGTATTGGAGGGTATGAAACAGAGTACAATTATAATGATTAAGTATAAAAAGATGTGTATCAATGTACTTCTTACTGGTTTTTTCCCATTATATAAGAGTTTGGTTGCCTGGATTTTTTTACCACTTTAGACCTAGGTAGTGAAAAATGCATTTGTACTCTCTACTTTAACCAAAGCTCATTTTTAAGGTCTTGCAAATTTATAAACAGTGTATTTTTTAATCTAGATGGACTAACCAATATTGGTATATTGATCATGGTACATGTGTAAGCGATACCACCTAATCCATTTCATTGCAAACGAGTATATTGACACACAACACTTTTTACTGTTGCAAAGCTCTTACATTTTTTAGCTCTGGATCGATTTACCAATATTGGTAAATTTTTTGAATCTGTGAATCTTCCTGATCTGTTGTTATTTACATATGAAACTAATTTGCAATTTTCCTTCTAAAAATGAGTAGAATTCTTTATTTGCCTGCGTTGTCTAAATGTTTCAATTATATTAATCAAAATAACCTGTAACGTCTAACCTAAGAATGGTTTTGATGAAGTTTGCCTTCTCTTTGGTTTTTTTCTCTTCATTCGAGATTTTTGTTAGTATTTAGTACAAATAAACGTAAGAGTCTGTGATAGGAACTTCACATAGCTAAATTAAAATGAAACCTCCTTTGAAGTACAATTAAATGCTCCAAATGGAACTGTGATAGAGTATATGGAGAGTTTATTCTATTGATTTTCAAATGCATAAAAACACATACAGATCCTTTTACAATGCTTTATAATAGTTTCTACTTGGCTTTTCTCCTCAGGTCTGTTAACAGGAAGCAATTATATGTTTTCAAAACAGCCCACGAATCTATAAAACATCATAATAATATGGAAATTTTATATGGGTGATCATGTCCTTTTATGAATTTTATTCTTGACTCATAATCAATGTTTCTATTTTTGAACATTTTTTTATTTCAGATGAAGAATTTAAACAACTACTTTTACACTATTTTAATAAATAAAATGTTGAAGATGTAATAACCCGAATTTTTGGACTTCTGTAACTGATTAACAAACTAGATTAATTATTATATTGTTGTATTTTAAATTGAACGAATGAATCTGATCAGATAAAAATTTGTATTTGTAATTGTGTTGTATATATATACATAGATTTTAAATAAAATTATTGATTACAAATTTAATTTGTGTTGCTTAATACATACATATTTACACATATAAAATATCGTAGCATAAATTTAAACATGTATAATATTTTAAACATAAAATTTTTACTTTAAAATTTAATTAGTGCATGAATATAAGACAAGTGTAACAAATCTAAATAAACATTAAAACAAATGTAATAATATTTTTTAAAAAAAAATTCAAAGAAACATTGAAATGTGTAATTTTATAAAGGAAATTTATATGTAATCATTTAAGGGCTAAATGTAATAAACATTTAAAAACATGTTAAATATAAATAAGAACTTGTTTAAGAAGACTTATAAACATTCGTAAATTAAGAAATCTATTTTTATATTGAAATTGTATATGTGTTAAGCTTTTTATACATAGAGAGGACACTTGTAATTACTCTATATTATTATGTAACAAGTGGCAATGATTTTATTTTTCTTAAAAGATTTTTTTACTAAAATTTATTAATAAGGAACTTAACAAATCTTTTTATTCAAACACATTACCTTCAATGGAGAAAACTAAAATTAGATTGTAGAAGAAATATGCAAATACAATTCAAATTAAGAACTGCAAAACCAAATGCAAAACAAACAGATTCAAGAGGCATAAGGCATATGCACACTGCAGATTCAAGAACATCAGAGTGTTCTCTGTTCAACAAAATCTTGCAAGTGAGTAAACTGCAACTTTGAATTCAAATCTTATCAATATTCTATGAGTAAACAAGCTGGTTATTTCTGTTTTAAGTTTTGTTGCATGCCTGATGTTGCTCTGTCCTCATGCTTCAGAATTTCAGAACTTTGGAGAGAAAAAAAAATTATCTCTTCCCTAAATTCTTATTATACTTAGATATATAAACAAATCTTGTTTGTAATGACAAGATATCTAATCTAAAATATTTACAGTTAAGAATCGATGCTAGTATTAAATCATGGTAAAATATTAGATTCAGGTATATCGTTGATTTCGTTTTCGAAAACTAGGATTTTTAAGATTTAAATCATTTAAATTTAAGTTTGTAAATTAAGTGATATTATATTTTGATCGAATTTGGGCTTTCGAGCGATTTTTGTTGAGTGCGAAAGTTTGGGAATTCGTGTTCATGACTGAAGCTAGTTTGATGGTAGACAATCATGAGAAAAATGAGTTTGTGATTTATTTAGGGCCGTGGTGGTCGGTTTGTGATGATTTAGGGTTTAGCGTATCATTTTGGCCGTGGATTTTTGGAGCTTCGTGTGGAGCCGATGGATCGCCAGAGACGATCGCATAAGGGGGATTAGGAACAGGATGTCGTGGTGCAACCGTGGGTTGAACGGTGTATGTATTTGGGGTCAGAGATGACGGCCAGAGTGGATTTTGCGATTGGGTATGGGTTTTATTTTCGATCGAGATTGCTCGATTTTGGTTCGGTCATCGTTCCCGTGGTTATGGAGGGTGAGTTGCTCGTTGTGGTCATGGGTAGTTGGGTAAAGGCCTGAGAGATGGTCGGCGTGGTACTTTTACGTTGTGCACATGCACGGTGGGTCGTGCACCTTGTTGAAGCAGGTTGTAATGAGGATTTAGGGAAGAAGTAAGGAATGGGAGAAGAGTAGAGAGTTTGGGCCGAGAAGAGGAAGTGGGCCAGTTCTGTTTCATTGGGCCAAAGTTTTAAATAAGCGGGACGTAGAAAAAAAAAGAGAAGAAAATAAAATAAAATAAAATAAAGTGTAAACCAGTTTTCATTTAAGTATTAGCAAGGGCGGGCTCAAAGTATAGGGTAGGAGGTCTCACGTATTTGAACTCGAGGAAACATTGTACAGCTCGGGTTTATGTCGTGGGTTTTTGCGTGTTTTCTTAAAGCAGCAGAAGGAGCATTGTCTTGAGCCGAGCTTGGTAATTTGAGTTGAATAACTCGGATCTATTTTATTTAGAAATCCGGGCTATGGAAATAGTATTTGAACAAGTTTTATTAAAGGTAAATAAATTCAAAATCTAGCTTAAAGATGGAAGAACAAGGTTAAAGGGGAAACAAACAAGTTTTGGAATTTTAATAGGGATATAAAGTTTATCAAATTCCGATGTTTTAGGAAATAATTAAAAAATTAATTATTGGTAAATAAATTAGTAATTAAGAGTAATTAATCATTAGGAGAAGAATAATTAATAATTGTGGTTAATTATTGATTTAGGTAAATTAATCAATTTTAAGGTAATTAATTGTGGATAATTAACCAATGGGATAATTACTTGATGGAAGTAATTAGAGATCAATTACTTAAGGGAAGTAATTAAGAATCAATTACTGGGTGTAATTAGTTAAAAGACTGATTTATGAAGGAAATTAAGTAAGGTTAGCTAATTAATGAATATAGAATAATAAATCAATGTAAGTGATTATAAAATAATAAATTTGAGGATTTATTAAAGAAATGTAATAAATGTGATGAGATTGAGGTTAATTAATTTGTGTAATTAATTAAAAGCAAATTACATAATGTATCAAAGAATGATTAGGATGATTAATCAAGATGAATAATTAAGGGATGATTAATGAATTGAATATAATTAATTAATGTTAGTAAAGCAAGATTTAAGTAATAAGAAATTAATGTAAATCATTGATAGTTACTTAAATTAACCGGAAATGGTATCACTAATTTGTCTTGCTTATGAATGATATTTGAATGCCTTGGATTATTTGTTGTCTCTGGTATGTGATCGAGATGCTATGTGATACGAAATGTTTTTGTAATATGATAGGTTGAGTTGAACAGTGATATTGTGGTTGTCTATGATAAAATGTTGTGTAGAGTGACATCCAGAATTTAAAAGAAAATTTGTATTCACTTGAATATATTGGGTATAGATGACTTTGGATTCGAAGAGACCGGAATCGGATATTAGTTAGTACCCGAAACCACTTCGATTCCTTATAGGTTGATATGTGAAACCATTAGGCTGGTTTGGGATGATTTAAGTGAATTGGACCTGTTAATCTACGTTATGACACTTAGAAATTGATGTGTGAAATTTGTGATATCTATAACAACTTGTGAAGCTGTAAAATTAATATTAATTACCCGGGTTTATATAAGTTGTATACTTTTGTCATTCATGTTAGATGGGTTTGCTCATGCTGGTTTCCAGCCTGACCCGGGTGTTACTTTGATGTAATGCTCGGGTCAGACCGAGTACTACAGATGTGACGCCCCACCTCTATACCCACGCTAGCCAAGAACACTCCGGAGAAGTGCTGTCAACTAGCACGGAGAATAAGGCTGTTGAGGAGCGACCATCCATGTAATTGCTTATCACACGGTGGCTATAAATAATCTTCGGAAACAAACATAGAAATAATCATATCACAAATCAGTCACAGATATCCATATCACAAAGGCGGAAGAAGATATGAATATATAACTAACACATGAAAGTGTACATCAGAGTAGTGGTCAATAAGATCCACGATAATACAAAAGAATAGCAACACGTGCTATACAAAAGAATACAACTATGAGTCTATATCTCAAGTGTATACAACAAAAACTGCTAATCTAAACAGTTAGCCAAAAGTCAGAGTGATGAATCCCTGGGAAGAAGTCAAGCAGAAGCACCTGTAACATCTCGGTCTGATCCGAGTATTATTTAAGAAAATAATAAACGGATCAGTCTAGCTATAAATATCAGATGACATGATATAACATAAAAGATATGGCATAAACATAAACATCCATAACAACATACCGCTATAAGTATGTAAATAATGATCAACAGAAGATCAATCAATAAGAGATAATCAATATCACAAGAATCTTCTCAAAGATTCGAAGGGGGCATCATACCCTAAACTTGTACTCATAACAAGTCAATGACATAAATTCCAGAAATCAACACGAGAAATCCAGAAATCATAAAAAGGGAAAGAGGCCTATCACATGACGGTCCGAAGACCATGGGGAGCTACCCCACATGTGTGAGTGGAATCACACAGAATGAGGTCAAGACTAACCAAAAAGCAGAAAGGTATGTGTGAATGGAATCACACAAGTGGTGTCTAGTCTAACCTTGCAATGAAAGAGACATCGCGCAATTGCTAGTCTAATTCATAAAGCGATCATCAAGATCAACGAGAAGTGTCAATTACACTAAGCTAGTAAATATAGAAGTTTAGCTTCATGTCCCATAACCACTTGCTTAACTTAAATATTTACGAACAAACTGTAAATCTTCACTAATAAAATTGTCACAAGAGGTTCAATCGAACAAGTCCAAGAATTAACCGACGAAGTGAACGCAAGCGTTTCATACCACTTGTTTTACTAAGTCGTTTAATTAGATTTCTCATCCGAGTGAGGTAAAGGCTTGTATATACTAATAGATTGGAAAACGATTTAAGAAAAGAGCTTTGTTATTAAAAATAGAGTTGAAATTGTTTGTTAAAAGAGTTTTGATATTTACTACTAGTATTGAAACCTTTATATTATAAAGTGACAAAACACATAAGCAATTGTAGAAACAATCAGTCACAAAAATCGCATACGGAGATGTGAATAAAATCCAAGGAAATCAGCTCAATGTTTTTCAGATAAGATCCCCTACGGAGGGGGGGTCCAGGGGGGGTGGCAACCCCCCAAGGTGGGGGTGCGGGGGCAACGCCACCGCTTACGGGGTTCGACCTGCCCGGTCAGGTCGCGGGGGTCCAGGGGGCAGCGCCCCGTCCAAAACGGTATGACCTAAGTGAAGACAAGCGGCCTACGACCTAAAGCAAAGTGAGGTCTAACGACCTAAGGGTTCACGCGGCCTAACACAATGGCCGAGCGACCTAACTGGAGTTAAGGGAGGCAAGCGACTTAAGGTCCAACGACCTACGACTCAAGCAAGCCGAGCGACCTAGTGTGGAGGGGTCGAGCGACTTAAGGAATGCGAACGACCTAAGGTCTAACGACCTACGACTTAACAGAGTCGAGCGACCTAAGGTCTAACGACCTACGACTTAACAGAGTCGAGCGACCTAGGGTCTAACGACCTACGACTTAACAGGGTCGAGCGACCTAAGGTAAATGGTCCAATGACCTAACTCGAACGACTTATCTGGAGCTTAGGTCGGAGACGACCTACGAGATAAACCAGGCCGACCTAGTGGACGAGCGACCTAAGGTAAATGGTCCAACGACCTAACTCGAACGACTTATCAGGAGCTTAGGTCGGAGACGACCTACGAGATGAACCAGGGCGAGCGACTTAACGTTTGCCTAGAGATTATAGGTCGGAAACGACCTAAGACTTAAAGCTTAACTCGCGAGCGACCTACGGCTTAAGGCCTAACTCGTGAGCGACCTACGACTTAAGGCTTAACTCGTGAGCGACCTAATTCCGAAGTGCCAATTCTTCCAGAACGACCTAAAGTTAACTCGTGAACGACTCACGACCCATGGACGAACGACTTAACTCCGAACGACCTAAAAATGGCCAGAACGACCTAAGTGCAGAAAATTCACCAAAACGCTAAAAATTGGAGTTTTTCGCCAATCCAATCCAAACCAAATGCTAACATGCATGCAAAAATGATAGGGAATCATTCCCAACAGTCCAATATAGTTATAGGCTAGAATTGTGAGATAAAAATCTCACCTTTGCACTAAAATTTATGAAGATGAAGCTTGAAAGCAAGGAGAAGCAATCCAAAGCTTGAATCCAATATCTTCTACTTGAATTTGGAGTTGAATGATGGAGTTGCAATTGAATTTGAGCTTGGAGTTTTAATTTCCCATTCTCTTCACCATTAATGCTAAAGCTTGAGTTAGTTAGGAAATTTATGAAGAGTGAGGAGAAGAGGGTTGGAACTTGGGCTTAATAGGCTAAACTAACCCAAAGTCCAAAGCGGGAAAAGTTAGTGAAATTTCACTAACTCCAAACCTATCGATGTTTATACTTAAAAAGTTGTAAACGACATTTCGAACTCAATGGAAGTAGTCTCGAGTCCTAATTTGACCGTTTGCAAAAAGTAGTTTTTCGGACCAAAATCCGATTAACGATTTAATATTTAAATAAAAATATTTAAATGTAAACTCGATAAATATGCGGGTTGTTACAACAGATTTTCAGGTAAGGACGTTCTGAAGCTCAGAAGGTGAGCTGGAGAGCAGGAACGTTTGGAGAGTTTCTATTGTGTTATATTATAGTATCTGAAACAGATTATTTATCTGTGGATGTAAATATGTGTAACTCTGATATGTTAAAGTGTAATTTGACAAGTACAGTTTCCTTTGTATAACTATTATTTATGTGATATTATATTTTGATCCACTACGAATGTGAGTTTTCTGTGATCTATGTTCTGGTATTTCTTCTTTTTCTTCTATCTCTTCTTCTTCTTTTTTTTTCTTCTTTTCTTAACTATCTGGAAATTTCGGGATCGAAATTTTCGGGTCGTTATAGAAGACTTCCATGTTTAAGGGCTTTGGATCAAAAACAAGCCATTTTATATGTATTTTAGTACAATCAAAGATATATATTTATTGTTTTTTTAAGTTAATAGGTTTTTGTCAGGCTTAACTATATGTATTGTCCATGTGGATTTGTATTTAACAGAATTTTTTTTAATATATAAAAATTTAAAAAGCTTTGAAATATATTTGTAAATTATTACTTATTTAAATACATAAATATATATAATTTGATCATGGTATAGAATTCTGCGTTTAGTTGATAGAGATATTTTTTGCATTCATTTAGGTAAAACTCTATTGAGGATAATTAATTGAGTAATATTCGATTTTTTAAACTGAGTTACTCGGTCATAAAAAAACTAAGTAGTACTGAGTAATGCTCATTTTTTTTAACCGAGCTTACTCTTTTTTTCTAAGCTCGGTATTACTCAATTTAAAAAATGGAATATTGCTCGGTCTAAAAAAAGCTGTGTAATACTTGATTTTTGAAGCGAACTTTCATAGGCTTTTTAAGTGGACTTTTAGGCATGAACTAGGATCATGTGTGCTTAACTTTTCATAGCATGGACTCCATCTTTACTTCCCATAATATTACTCTAAAGCATTTATGAAATTAACGTATTTTTACTTCGACGACTATTTAAATTACAAAATTATGTTTTTGTAATGCATTATCGTCGATAAGAAAATGGGTATATTACTGCATCGCTGTTCACAGTACAAAACCTTTCTCTTCTTTTAGGTGTTGTAAATGGTTGTAACAATATTCTGATATTTAATGTCGAGTTAATTATGCATTTGTCTTCGGATCCATGTACCTTGACCAATCTTTCTTCATTGCATAAAACATAGACATGTACATATTAGTCAATGTCTCAGTCTGCTATGCCCTTAAACAGTGTTAATATAATATAGAAAATTGATGTTTTCCATAAACAGTAATTATATGTTGCTTATACAATGGCTTTAACTTGCTCATAATTATATACATATACATATACATATACATATACATATACATATACATATACATATATATATATATATATGGCACGCTAGAATATGGAATGATATATTAGATTGCTCAAACATTTGAAATTTTCCAACTGCTAGTTGTCATATTGCCTTAACTTGCTGATTTGATTATTATGGTATGCTTTTTAACTTTTGAATTATAGAGTAGATGTACATGCTAGAGATTGTGGACCTTATATTTCATAAGAATTTGGATCTTATTTTTTAATCATTATTTTAAATTTATCTGTGGATATGCATATGTGTGTGTGTGTGTTTTTATGAGTGTGTGTTTGGATATCAAAAATAAATCAATTATTTGTGTTTAGGTTATCTTAAAATTAAATTTTTCCATATATAAAATTCATGTCTACCTTAGATTATGTAATTACATATTTATTTTCTACATCAATACCTTATGATGAGTTACCTTACCATGTGCAATATATGAACGTTTATAATACTCCTAATATATTGGATTTTATCTTATTATTTACTTGCTTTTATGTTTCCTTTTTGTGGATTAATTTAGTGAATTTGACCTATATGATAAGTGATGGAATTTTATTTCTTTTCTAATGAAGGAAACTGAATTTTAAATTTTTTTGATAAATCTAATAATAATAGACATACATATATTTATCCAATAATACATATACACTTGTTTTGAATACCAATTTACTAAATGCAAAGCGGAAAATAATGACTCAAATAAGCCAAGTAACTCAGTTTAAAACTGAGTTTACTCAATGCCTATTTTTTCACAGTCAGTATTGCTCAGTTTTTTAAACTGAGCACTGCTCGGTTATAAATTGAGTATTTCTTAGTTTTTAACTGAGTAGTACTTGGATTTTTTAAATGAGTTATTTATTCATAAAAATTGACTATTACTTTCGAGTAATGCTCAGTTTTTTTAAACCAAGCTTACTCTTTTTTTTAAACTAAGTATGTCCCTGATTCATATAGCAAAAACAATATTAATAATATATTCCATATATCTTCTCCTTTTTCTTGAGTTTTCTTCATGTGAAATATTTTCTTCCTTTTATTAAAGAAGTAGTTCTAGAAAGTGGTAAAACTCGGTTATATCTGGATAGTATGATTTATTATACAATTGAAATGAAGCAAGAAGATTATAAGGATTAGAGAAAATATAAGGGTTTTTATTTCTCCACTTCTCTTTTATCTGATTGCTTTCACTAACTCGTAATTATTTTGGCTTACTTTAAAGCACCTGCTGCACATATTATTCTAGATTATTTTCTACTATTTGGATTGATTCATTAAGCATCAGATCAAAGTAATGTTTTAGTTTAGCCACTCATGTTGTATTTAAATTTTAATGCTTTGCATTTATAAGGGATTACGTTATAATGTCAAGCAACCATGACTTCATACTTTATTCATATGTGTTTTATGCTTTTCTTCCTTTGAGTTATGGATAACTATGTAGTCATGAAGTAATAAAGCAATAATTTCATGAATTATTTCTCAAATATGGAAAGTGTTCGGCTATGAGTTTGCATTATGATTTGCACGTTCTATTGTAATTCATAGCCAATAGGTGTGTTGATGCATGTTTGTTTATGTTGCTTTTGGGTAAGGCTAAAATATGTCATTATTTGATATTAATAAAAAACAATATTTACATGCACAATGAAATTGAAATTTAATAGGCAATTGTATCTATTATTTTATTCCTTTGATGGATCTCTTTTTCAGTATGAAGTTATGATCAAAGTGATTTAATATGTTATTACATTACTTATTTGGAGTCATTTTCATATTTCTCCCTCAAATAGATAA
The DNA here is from genome assembly GCA_030765085.1 of Allium cepa. Classification (NCBI taxonomy): domain Eukaryota; kingdom Viridiplantae; phylum Streptophyta; class Magnoliopsida; order Asparagales; family Amaryllidaceae; genus Allium; species Allium cepa. The sequence continues at coordinate 590,345,212 of CM060937.1, forward strand.
GTGAAACGGGTTCTAAAAGTTTGGGAGGATTGGATATATGTTTCTCAAAGGTGGATATCATTTCATATTCCACTCTCAAAATAAGAGAATCGGGATAATTTGGAATCATTGTAATTGACTTGCTATATTGATTAGGTGGCCTTAAATATATTAATTAGGTGGCCTTAAACATTGGGCAGTTTCTAACATTGCTGCAAATTGGTTTATGGTTAATATGGACGAAATGTTGGTCAGTACAAGATTATTACTAATTAGTATTTGTAATTGAAACTCTATCTAGGCACAAAACATAGACACAAAAAGGAACACAAGGGATCTTGACCATTAGATCTCCTTCTAATTTCCATCTTCCATGTAAAGACAAAATGATCCAAGATCTACATTTGTTATGTCCCATTTTTTGTTTAATTTTGTGTCTAAATAGCAGCTCCCTTTTGTAAATGCCTAACTAAAATTAATTAAAAAGTGTTAAGTGTACCATCCAAACATATACTTAAGTGGCTATATTATTTATTTTGATATTAGTCTAACTAAGTGTAATGTTTTTAAAGTGATTTTCGAACGGGGGAAGAAAATTTCATCAATATAACCAGAAACCTTTTTTGGGGTATTTCTTAAAATTAAGTAGATATAAGATATATCATTGGTTTTACTGAAAATATATAATATTTCTCCTACGTTCTTTAGATTTATCACAAAGTGTTTTTGTTAGGTTTTCTGTTGTAAACATAAAAAGAAAAATAAGGAAAAATGTGAAAAGAAATTGGTACTAAATGCGGTTCAAATATAAACTCAAATGAACTATTTCAGTTTTGGTATAAAATTTCATTTCATTATGTACAATAGTAGTTTTAAATACTGTTTATGATAGCACAAAAGGGAAAGGTGCGCCTCGGTGAATAAATATGGATTGTCCTATACTAATGATACATGTACATTGCGTGTAGTGACTTCTAAAATTCAACTCTCTGCCGGATTAAAGAATTATAGGGAGGTTTTGGGCTCCATAATATCATTCTATGTATGCCAACATTGCATATGTCTCCGTCTACTAGATTTTGATCCAATAAGTTGGAGTATATATTAAATGCCTTACCTATTTTGAATGTTATGGGCTCATACTAGTGTCACAAATCATTATAAGTTCTTGCATGCTTTGAAAGTCTATCCCCAGTATACTTATCAATTATTCCTTGCTTAAACGACATTAAGCATCCTTATCAAATCTTAGGACATTCCTCATATTTTATGTAACAACCTGTAAATTTTAGTAGCTTTATTAATTAATTGAAATTTTATGAAATTTTAAACAATAAAATTTTGCGATAAAAAAAATTTAATATTTGAAATACATCTAATTAAACATAGCAATTGGTCAATTTACATCTGGTAATATGAAAGTTTATTTTCTAATGTAATTTTATTTCAATTCAAATTAGTTAACATTTGATGATAATTAAAAAAAATTCAAACTTAAATATTTTTATACAATAAATTTGTAAATCTTCTTCTAAATGAGACGGCATATTTCGTTTCTTCAAATTTGGACTGTTATTGCTCCGTTTATCTTATTTTAAGCATTTTAACAGCATTTCGATACCGATATCGACTTTTGATTGGATGACCGTACCACTGATATTTGTATACCGTTTTGATCGTCTCGTCATACCGATCTCTGTGGTATATTCATTTCTATGTTTTGAAGTTCGGTACGCAGTGGAAACTGCGAAACAGTCATCCGTATCAGTACCATTTGAACTTTTTAAATTTCTTCGTCCATTCAATTGCCCACCATTTGAACCAATGGTCAATTGATGTTATTATTTCATAATTCAATAGTTGACCTTCACTATTCTAGTTGTTAGATTTATTATATTGGATGGTTCATTTTCCATAGACTCTTGGTTTTCGCCTTTCTATTTTATAAAATTTTATAATATACATGTCGGCCTCAAATGTTTCATGTTCTTCATGCTGGCACGTCCCATATCCCCATCTATCTTATTTTGTGAACCCCTTCAGCTCATAAACTCTTCCTCTACACGCGTAGCTCATCAGCCCTCCTTCGTCTTCGTGTAGCTCTGGCCATAACCTCCATACCGATGGCCTCTCCTTCCCTGCCGCTCCGGCTAGCCCTCTCCTTCGGCCATAGGAGCCATCGAGCCAAACCCCTCCATCTCACTTTTCATCATCCACCTCTAACTTAATCAGTGCCGCTCCTCCCTGACCCGCATCGCCTCCGTGCTTTGCCCAGATCTCCTCCTCACCACCGAGTGTTCCATCTTCTTCCCTTCTTTCAGGAATATATATATATATAGCTTATATTATAGTTTATTATTTAAGTTTGTTTTGATACATATATTATGGCTGTTATTTTATAAAAGAAGTGTATATATATATATATTGTTACAAAGTTACATCTCGGTTTATAAAGTTTATAAAATATATATATTAGTTTATTTATAAGTTATAAAGTCTGTATATTATCTGGTACAAAAATATCTTCGGCAATGTATTTGTTTATATAAAATATGTTTTGTTAACATATTGTTATGTTTATATTTGTATAATATGTTGTATTCACAACTTTATTAATGCTTTGGAAAGTTTATGATGTGAGCTTCATAGCCGAGAGAAGAATATACGGTTTTACTATATATTGTAATATCCCGAAATTTTTAACAATATCAATTTAATAATCTGTATTTAAAATTAAATTGATATTGATAATCTGTTAATAATTATTCAAATAAATTTAATAATCTTCTTCAATAATTATTTAAATTGGTCATTTTATCTTTTAAAAATAATAAATTGATTTCTATTTACAATATAAATATATGGATTATATTTTAAATAGATTAGCTTTGTTTTAATTTTTAAGAAGTAAAGCATATTTTCTAGTTTTAATATTTGTAGTAATTTGGAAAATTTGTTTTATCTAATATTTAAGCTTTTCAAAGTTAAATAAATGATTATAGTTTAAAATTAATAATTGAATCGTGTTTTAAAATTCTAATATATACATTATAAATTGGAAATTTTGATTTTTAATTAGTATTGAGTTTTTAAAACTATTTCATAAATAAATATATGATTTTAAAATTGATAACAAAAATATTTAAAATATTTAAATTAAATTAGATTGAGTTTTAAATTTAGAATTAATTCAACAAAAGGTTTCATGGCTTAATAAAATGGATATTTTATTGATAAAAATATAATTTCTTGTAAAATGATTTAAATTTAATAATAAGAGATTCATAAAAACAATATTCATATTGTATTGTCTTTATAAAAAAGTTTTGAATATGATTTGTAATTTTTATTTCAAATTGAATTTATATGTATAACTTGATTTGAAAAATATTTGATTTTGAATTTAGTTTGAATTTAAATTCAAGAGTATAAAATCTTAATTGTTTTAATCTTTAATATGTATAAGTTTATTTATAAACATGATTTGTTTTTATTTCATTTATAGATTTATACACATATTTAAAAATAAACTAACAACTTAAATCTAAGCTAACATACACACACTAATTTGTAATTAGTACTAATTATTTTAAAGAGATAAGTGTTTCATTCTTTAACATTCATATAACAAGTGTTCAAATTTAACATATCAAATTGACAAATATTGAGATTATTTACAACATTTGAAATTTTGTTTTCTTTTATTTTTATTTACAAATAATTTCAGCCTTTATATAAACAAACCTTCTTTTCCTTTCATTCTTTTCCTTTTCTAAATCTATAAGCTAATTTCAAGTCTAAAGCTTAGTTAACAAATCTGAGAATAACTTATAACCATTTCTAAAATCAGTAATCATCTTCATTTCAATATGAAAAGCCTGAATCATTTTCCCTGTAAACTAATCCTCTTCATTTCAAACATGCAAATCAAACTCCTCATATCAAAGATCAAATTCATGTAACATTTTCAAACCTGTTCACTTGCAAATCATTTTCCCTGTAATTCATTTCAAAATGCAATCTAAAAATTTGTTTTCTACATTTTCAAATCTGCATCATTCCCTTCCTAAAAATCAAATAAGCCTGCACTATTTTTTTCTGCATTCTGTTAAACCTGGGAATGATAGCATGCATTTGAGGAATTAACAATTGCATCTACATCTGCATTATTTCCTGGAAAACAAATAGGCAAAACTGCATATCAATTCAACATGAAGCAAAGGGTCAAGCCTGCACATTTTTATGTCTTCTGCAAAATTCAAAACAGAGCTCTGTTCATCATGATTGACTGTGAGTAACATTTAAAATCTTAAGTTTTAAAAATAAGTTGCATGTTTTACTGAATGGAAATAGTATGGTTGTGTTATCAGTAGTTGTTGATGTGAAATGGTTTATGTTAATCCTGTTCTTTATTTTCTGATTTGTTTTGATTTTACCTGGTAAAATTTTATTGGTTACACTTACCTTTTCATTTAATTTTCTGTTAAAATGGAAGTTGCAAAATAAAGTTATTTTATTTTCTTAAGTTCAAGTTTAAAAATTTCAATTAAATTAAAAATATGAGTTTGGCTCTGGAAACAAAAAAAAAACATCATGCATGTTTATTTTTATCAAAACCCAATCAAATTAATATGGTAATTCAGTAATACAAATCAAATATATAAATCGGGACTTGAGTTTTAAATCAAGTATCATGATTTTTAGAGTATAGTTTCATCAACAGTTTGTTCTTGAACAAAAATATGAATTGGAGCAAATGCTTGCAATCTGTAGTTTAAGAAAACTTAGAATTCTTCTGGGTTATAGAGTAAGGATCATAGATCCGTAGAAAAATCAGAGAAGTGGTTAATATTTGTTAGATTTGAAGCAGTTTGCAAATCTTTGTATGAACCCTAGTTTTGAATAGGGGTTAAAGATTGAGTCAGTTTGAGTTAATGGATTGATCGAGTGTTTTGATGTTTGGTGAATGTGTGGTAGGTGTGTGGATGAGTTCTTGGCCGGAGAGGTGGATCTCAAGGTGGTCGGAGTGGCGAACTGTCGCCGTTGACAGGTTTGTAACAGAAACCTAGTTTCTGTTTACAGGTTTTGAATTAGGGGCAAGTTTTGAATTCTTTGATTTTGTTCGACTTGGTGATGATGTTAGTGGATTGAGGGGTTGCTGGTTGTGGTTTGATCACCTAAGATGATCAGCAGAGGTGGTGGTCGCCTTGCATATGCACGGCGATGAAAATTTTGGTGAACTACTTTTGTGGGTTGGGTTTGTTGCAGGGGAGATCTTTTAGATTTCTCGAAGCAAATAGGGTGACGACTCGGAGTGGAGAAGCTTTAAACTCAAAGTAGAATTGGGTTTTTGGGTTACACTGTAAATTCCAGGTTTTAGAAAACTGTTTTTAAATTTGGTTTTAAAACATTTAAAATTTGTAGTTTTTGTTAAAGTAAAGTTTAAGTTTAAATTCAATTAAGTTTGCATTTCTGATTTGAATTTAAATTCCAGTTTTTAAATAAAATAAAAGTTTTAGAAATTTAACTTAATTATCTAATTTGTTTTGGTAAAATAGTTTAAACACTTTTAGTAATGAGAATTTAAAAATATGAGTAGATTTGAAGTTTATTTAAAATCTGGAAATTCAAAAGTGAAATTTGAATTTCAGTTTTAAACTGTAAAGAAGGTTTAAATTAAAGTTTTAAATTAAATGAAAATTTAAGTCATTAAAATTTTGAAATGAATTTAACTTCAAAAAAAATTCATAGCTCCTGTTTGATTTGCAAATTTTTAAAAAAGTTTTAAATTATTTGAACTTTGATAAGTTTTAAAATTATTCTACTTTAAACTTGTATTTAAAATGAAAGTTCAAAAAAAATACTTTATTTCAATTAAATTGTTTTAACATAAATAAGTTTTGTTTTATCTTGAAATTTAAATTAAGATTTATGTTTAGAATAAATTAATAAGGTAATTAAGATTTATTAATTAATTTAATTAATTAATTGAATTTGGAATTAATAATTGATTAATGATTAATAAATCTATAATTAAGATCATTAATTAGATTATTAATTAATGATGAATGAATATTATTAATTATGTAATTAAGTTTTAAATTAAGGTTAATTAATTTAATAATTAACTTTAATTAATGAATGATTAAAGATAATTTAAATGGTAATTAATTTAAGTTAATTACTAAATGAAATAATTAAAGAATGGTTAGTGAAGGTCATTAACCAGGATTATTTAACAATTAATTAATATGACTAATTTTTATAATTAATTAGATTAATTAATTTAATAATATGGTTTGAGTATAATTACTTGATAAAGTAATTAAGAAATTAATCACTTAATGTAATTAATTTAGTATAATATGATTGTTTATTTTAATTAATTAAGTTTAATTAATTTTAAACACTTGAGTTTTATAAATAATTACTTTATGTAATTAATGATTTGGAAATTACTTAGTTAAGTAATTGATTAATAATTAAAGAATGTAATTTAATGAAGATGTTAAGAGTAAAGTAATTTGGATTTAAATTACTTAATAATTAATCAAGGGATTAATTAAGAAATTAATTAAGGATAATTAATTTGGTTTAAATAAAGTAATTAAGTTAGTTAATTACTAAATGTAATTAATCTGGGATGATTAATAATTATAAGCTAATTACTTAAGGTAATTAATAAAAGCGGATCATTGGTTATTATAATTAATGATGTAATTAAAAATGATTAATTATGATTAATTAATCAATGATAGGTAATTAAAGGTAATTAATTAATTAATTAACTAAGAATTAATGTAATTAATTATGATTAATTAATTAATTGAAGTAATTAAAGGTTAATTACTGTTTAATTGAGAATAATTAATTTGTGAAATTTATTGAGGATAATTACACGAATGTAATTAAGAGTAATTAATCATGGGTGATTAATTAAGGTGATTAATAATGGATTAATAAATTGATTGTAATCAATTAAATAATTAAGTAGGCAAGATTTATATTGGTAAAGATATTAATTTAATTCATTTTAAATTAATTAAGGATGGAGTAATAATTTAATTCATTATAAATTAATTATATTGTGATGAGTAAATCATTGCTTATGTATGAATGGATGTCATTGATTGTCTTGGATGCTTTGTGATATCAGTAATGAGATAAATAATATTGTGTTGTATGGATGTTGATTGCATTGTGATGATAACATAGGTTATCTATTGTGATGGTAATATAGGGAATATCTATTTGATATTGATAATATGGATTATCTGTTATTTGATAATGATATTTATCAATTGTGATTTATGAATTATCCATCTGTGTGTATATAGATACTGTAATTGAATTGTTTTAAAACTTTAAAACAACTTGAACCTAAAAGACACGCTTTGGATTTCGATAAGACCGGGATCAGGTTTCCATATTTGGATATCCGAAAACCACATCGATTCCAAATAACGTTAGGTCGTGAATCAAAGTAGAGCTTTGTGAAGACTCGAGGTGTAAGGACTATAAGTCAGTATAACTCTGTGGGTGATTCCGTAATGAGTTGACGGAATTAGTACTTATAGATTCGAGATGGTAGTTCAGAGTGCAAGGGTTATTGTCGTTGACTGTGAGGGTGATTCCAATATGAGTGCAATGAGATAATGCCTTCGGTTTCGTTCGAACCCGGAACGAACTTGTATGGATTGAATGCTTTCAGAACATCGTCAGGTGGACGATGAGCATTCCAAGTGATGTGTCCTATAAAGGTAATAGTAGCCTCAAGCCTCATCAACCGGAAATCGCTAAAACTGGGGAGGTGCAGCAAGGCTTCGTGGGTCGCACCCACTGGAGAGCAAGATTTACCCCTGTCTAGAAGTCCCTTTATATTCGACTGTGTGGGTGGTTGCTAGCTACAACCACAGGGTTGTCTTGTTTGGAACTGTTCAGTAAGGAATGGGTTCGGCTTTGTGTTGCAAGGGAGCAGGCGTACTCCTCGGTACGTTGATCTAGGCCACGTACTGTGACCGGCGGTACCCCAATAGCCCTGCCATTGTATGGAATCCAAAATCCAATAAGTCCCAACGGTTTCGATTGTATTACCCACTTTTGTGGCTAGTAGCTGGAATTTAATAGATGTAACAATTTCGGCTATTTCTTATTTATTTGAAAACCCTAGACACAATTATAATATCACCGGATTTCCTATCAAATGTTTTGGTTAGCGTAAGGTAAAAACTTTTCCATGTTTATGTGTAGGAAGTCTTACGTGATACCTTTCTCTTCTAAGGTTTTTGAAAGTTAAGCAACTTTAACCTGTTACTCACACCAGACCCATGTCTGACCCGGAGTTTATTTTTGTTTTTCATAAACTCTTGGGTACTCAAATTTTTATGAGTAGTCAAGGGAATTCAGGTTAGGATTTTAGGTTGGCTTGACGAATTCTAGAGGAGCAATGGAGCAGGAGGCTTCTACGTGTAGATATGTATATATAGTTTTCCACTGTGTGTTCTCTGTGTTGTTGTCTTTGAGTTGTATTGAGTTGTAATAACTAGACAGGTGTTTATAACTGTCTAGTATGTGCTGTTTTAGCCGAGTATCTCTGATGTATATGATACTATGTAAAGTATTATGTGATTAATATAATTTATTTGTTCCGCTGTGTAGATTCTGATGTTGTTTCTTTCTTCTCTTCTTTCTATTCTCTTTTCTATCCCTTTCTTTCTTAAAGATGATACGATTTTCTGTGGTAAGAAAGTCGGGTCGTCTCATTTGGTATCAGAGTATTAGGTTGAGTGAATACCTAGGCTCTGTAGTGGTGTCTTTCTTGAGAGAGCGTATTTGTAAATTTTTAATATATATATATATATATTTATTTATTTCTACCTATCTGTTGGGTTACCTGTTCAGGTTTTCCAATATAAGTATAAAGGTAGATGGGGTAGTAGTGTGTGTAACACAACCTACCATAAGTTGGAGTTTGAATGTCTGAGGTTAGAAGTGTATATGTCGAGACTGTAGACCTAATACCGTCTCGAGTGAGTTCTGTGGTGATGAAGAACTTCATTAATCTCTGAAGGTAACCTGTTAAGGGTCGGAGTTCATTTCTGAAGTTGATGAGTAGATTTTGGATCCGTTGGTTGGGCAGAAGTTAGTGATGGTATCTTGATACCTCACGAAGTAGTAGCTGCGTGATGAGATGTAGTGACTATGAATGTTCCCGAAGATGTTTTCTTTGGAACAAGTTTAAAGAAGTAGGTCTGCTTCAGTGTTGTGGCTGTGTTCAGTAGGTGTTTCTGTTTGCTTTGAAGTCCGAGTTTCTCGAAGAACTTTGTCTTGGAATTCTTTAGCATCTGTGGCAGCGGTGCAGCTTGGAGTGTCCTCGGTGTTGGCAAGAGATCTTCTGGCTTAGCAGTTTTTCTAGAGTGGAGTTCAGAAGCAGTTTAGTGGACCCGTTTCTTCGATGGGTAGGCTAATTAAGTTTAAGCTGTTCTAATTGGTTAAGGAAGAACATTTTTCCTTAGATTTGGTTTGGGTGGTTCGCAAAAGTGACTTGCGTTTGTTTGAGTGTTCTCTTGGATTATCTGAGTTTTTCTGGATGTCTTCAGGAAGTCAGAGTTTGGTTCACATATGGAGATTGAGCTTTCTTATTGACTGAGATTCCAGGAGTGGTATCAGTGGTTCAGCTTTATAGAAGAATGGTTCCAAGAGTTGAGTTGGTGTAGCAGCTCAGGGTTTTGGAGGGAAATTTCTGAGTTTCTTATGGATTTGTTGAACCATATCTCTGGGGTGTGTTGTCCAGTTTGTGCTTGCGTTCTTCTTCAAGCATTTTCTTCTATTTCGGATCAGAGTTGCACAGCGGAAGCAGTTGGGAAGTGTATCTGCGTTTTCTTTTCCCGGACAGGAGAAGTGAGTTGTTGTCTTCTGATGTTGAGGAGTAGAGTTTGAGTTCTTGGTTTTGGTTGATCTTGAGGAGATCATTTTGTTGTATTGATTGGTCTCGTTTGTTTCTAGAAGCATCAACGAAGGTTGAGATGATCAGTAAGTTGTAGATAGCCCAGGATCGTCTGAAGAGTTTTGTGGACAAGAAACGGAGCAATATGGATCCTGAAGTCGGAGATTTGATTTAGGATAAGTTTTCTCCGATCAAATGTGAGCTATAAGTTTAGGAAGGACTGAGAAGCTAGCTCTGAAATGTTTTGGATCTTTTCTGTATCTAGGAGATTAAGTGATTGATCTATAGGATTGCATTGCCAGTTTGGATAACTGGGATTCGATGAGTTTCACGTAACTCTGAGGGAGTACGTGTATGATCTATCTGTGGTTGTGACACCAGCAGTTCTGAAATTTTGGTTGTTGAGTCAGACTCGTTTGTAGTCTGATATCTTGTCTAGTGTTTAGATGTAGTTGAATAGGAGCTTTATAGCTTCATAGTATTGTTTCTCTGAATTCTCTGAAGCGAGTACTCCGGTATATATATATACCTGGGGAAACTCGATAAAATTCTATCCATAATTTGTCTGGATAATTAGATTTGTTTGATTGGTTGTTTTTGGTTGATAGCATATGTTTGATATATGCTTGTGTTTTTAAATTAAAAGTTAATGAGATTATTAAATTACCTTTGTTTTAAATTTCGAGGACGAAATTCTTTTAAGGGGGAAGGATTGTAATATCCCGAAATTTTTAACAATATCAATTTAATAATCTGTATTTAAAATTAAATTGATATTGATAATTGTTAATAATTATTCAAATAAATTTAATAATCTTCTTCAATAATTATTTAAATTGGTCATTTTATCTTTTAAAAATAATAAATTGATTTCTATTTACAATATAAGTATATGGTTTATATTTTAAATAGATTAGCTTTGTTATAATTTTTAATAAGTAAAGCATATTTTCTAGTTTTAATATTTGTAGTAATTTCGAAATTTTGTTTTATTTAATATTTAAGCTTTTCAAAGTTAAATAAATTATTTTGGTTTAAAATTAATAATTGAATCACGTTTTAAAATTCTAATATATACATTATAAATTGGAAATTTTGATTTTTAATTAGTATTGAGTTTTTAAAACTATTTCATAAATAAATATATGATTTTAAAATTGATAAGAAAAATATTTAAAATATTTAAATTAAATTAGATTGAGTTTTAAATTTAGAATTAATTCAACAAAAGGTTTCATGGCTTAATAAAATGGATATTTTATTAATAAAAATATAATTTCTTGTAAAATGATTTTAATTTAATAATAAGAGATTTATAAAAACAATATTCATATTGTATTGTCTTTATATAAAAGTTTTGAATAGGATTTGTAATTTTTATTTCAAATTGAATTTATATGTATAACTTGATTTGAAAAATATTTGATTTTGAATTTAGTTTGAATTTAAATTCAAGAGTATAAAATCTTAATTGTTTTAATCTTTAATATGTATAAGTTTATTTATAAACATGATTTGTTTTTATTTCATTTATAGATTTATACACATATTCAAAAATAAACTAACAACTTAAATCTAAGCTAACATACACACATTAATTTGTAATTTGTACTAATTATTTTAAAGAGACAAGTGTTTCATTCTTTAACATTCATATAACAAGTGTCCAAATTTAACATATCAAATTGACAAATGTTGAGATTATTTACAACATTTGAAATTTTGTTTTCTTTTATTTTTATTTACAAATAATTTCAGCCTTTATATAAACAAACCTTCTTTTCCTTTCATTCTTTTCCTTTTCTAAATCTATAAGCTAAGTTCAAATCTAAAGCTTAGTTAACAAATCTGAGAATAACTTATAACCATTTCTAAAATCAGTAATCATCTTCATTTCAATATGAAAAGCCTGAATCATTTTCCCTGTAAACAAATCCTCTTCATTCCAAACATGCAAATCAAACTCCTCATATCAAAGATCAAATTCCTGTAACATTTTCAAACCTGTTCACTTGCAAATCATTTTCCCTGTAATTCATTTCAAAATGCAATCTGAAAATTTGTTTTCTACATTTTTAAATCTGCATCTTTCCCTTCCTAAAATTCAAATAAGCCTGCACTATTTTTTTCTGCATTATGTTAAACCTGGGAATCATAGCATGCATTTGAGGAATTAACAATTGCATCTACATCTGCAATATTTCCTGGAAAACAAATAGGAAAAACTGCATATCAATTCGACATGAAGCAAAGGGTCAAGCCTGCACATTTTTATGTCTTCTGCAAAAATTCAAAACAGAGCTCTGTTCATCATGATTAACTGTGAGTAACATTTAAAATCTTAAGTTTTAAAAATAAGTTGCATGTTTTACTGAATGGAAATAGTATGGTTGTGTTATCAGTAGTTGTTGATGTGAAATGGTTTATGTTAATCCTGTTCTTTATTTTCTGATTTGTTTTTATTTTACCAGGTAAAATTTTATTAGTTACACTTACCTTTATTTAGCTTTTTGTTAAAATGGAAGTTGCAAAATAAAGTTACTTTATTTTCTTAAGTTCAAGTTTAAAATTTTCAAGTAAATTAAAAATATGAGTTTGGCTCTGGAAACAGAAAAAAAAAAATCATGCATGTTTATTTTTATCAAAACCTAATCAAATTAATATGGTAATTCAGTAATACAAATCAAATATATAGACTGGGACTTGAGTTTTAAATCAAGTATCAGGATTTTTGGAGTATAGTTTCATCAACAGTTTGTTCTTGAACAAAAATATGAATTGGAGCAAATGCTTGCAATATGTAGTTTAAGAAAACTTAGAATTCTTCTGGGTTATAGAGTAAGGATCATAGATCCTTAGAAAAATCAGAGAAGTGGTTAATATTTGTTAGATTTGAAGCAGTTTGCAAATCTTTGTATGAACCCTAGTTTTGAATAGGGGTTAAAGATTGAGTCAGTTTGAGTTAATGGATTGATCGAGTGTTTTGATGTTTGGTGAATGTGTGGTAGGTGTGTGGATGAGTTCTTGGCCGGAGAGGTGGATCTCAAGGTGGTCGGAGTGGCGAACTATCGTCGTTGACAGGTTTGTAATAGAAACCTGGTTTCTGTTTACAGGTTTTGAATTAGGGGCAAACTTTGAATTCTTTGATTTTGTTCGACTTGGTGATGATGTTAGTGGATTGAGGGGTTGCTGGTTGTGGTTTGATCACCTAAGATGATCGCAGAGGTAGTGGTCGCCGTGCATATGCACGGCGATGAAAATTTTGGTGAACTACTTTTGTGGGTTGGGTTTTTTGCAGGGTGGATCTTTGAGATTTCTCGAAGCAAATAGGGTGACGACTCGGAGTGGATAAGCTTTAAACTCGAAGTAGAATTGGGTTTTTGGGTTACATTGTAAATTCCAGGTTTTAGAAAACTGTTTTTAAATCTGATTTTAAAACTTTTAAAATCTGTAGTTTTTGTTAAAGTAAAGTTTAAGTTTAAATTCAATTCAAGTTTGCACTTCTGATTTGAATTTAAATTCCAGTTTTTAAATAAAGTAAAAGTTTTAGAAATTTAACTTAATTATCTAATTTGTTTTGGTAAAATAGTTTAAACACTTTTAGTAATGAGATTTTAAAAATATGAGTAGATTTGAAGTTTATTTAAAATCTAAAAATTCAAAAGTTAAATTTGAATTTCAGTTTTAAATTTTAAAGAAGGTTTAAATTGAAGTTTTAAATTAAATGAAAATTTAAGTCATTAAAATTTTGAAATGAATTTAACTTTAAAAAAAAATTCATAGCACTTGTTTGATTTGCAAATTTTTAAAAAAGTTTTAAATTATTTAAACTTTGATAAGTTTTAAAATTATTCTATTTTAAACTTGTATTTAAAATGAAAATTTAAAAGTAGCTCAAAAAAATACTTTGTTTCAATTAAATTGTTTTAACATAAATAAGTTATGTTTTATCTTGAAATTTAAATTAAGATTTATGTTTAGAATAAATTAATAAGGTAATTAAGATTTATTAATTAATTTAATTAATTAATTGAATTTGGAATTAATAATTGATTAATGATTAATCAATCTATAATTAAGATCATTAATTAGATTATTAATTAATGATGAATGAATATTATTAATTATGTAATTAAGTTTTAAATTAAGGTTAATTAATTTAATAATTAACTTTAATTAATGAATGATTAAAGATAATTTAAATGGTAATTAATTTAAGTTAATTACTAAATGAAATAATTAAAGAATGGTTAATGAAGGTCATTAACCAGGTTTATTTAACAATTAATTAATATGATTAATTTTTATAATTAATTAGATTAATTAATTTAATAATATGGTTTGAGTATAATTACTTGATAAAGTAATTAAGAAATTAATCACTTAATGTAATTAATTTAGTTTAATATGATTGTTTATTTTAATTAATTAAGTTTAATTAATTTTAAACACTTGAGTTTTATAAATAATTACTTTATGTAATTAATGATTTGCAAATTACTTAGTTAAGTAATTGATTAATAATTACAGAATGTAATTTAATGAAGATGTTAAGAGTGAAGTAATTTGGATTTAAATTACTTAATAATTAATCAAGGGATTAATTAAGAAATTAATTAAGGATACTTACTTTGGTTTAAATAAAGTAATTAAGTTAGTTAATTACTAAATGTAATTAATCTGGGATGATTAATAATTATAAGTTAATTACTTAAGGTAATTAATAAAAGAGGATCATTAGTTATTATAATTAATGATGTAATTAAAAATGATTAATTATTATTAATTAATCAATGATAGGTAATTAAAGGTAATTAATTAATTAATTAATTGAAGTAATTAAAGGTTAATTACTGTTTAATTGAGAATAATTAATTTGTGAAATTTATTGAGGATAATTACACGAATGTAATTAAGAGTAATTAATCATGGGTGATTAATTAAGGTGATTAATAATGGATTAATAAATTGGTTGTAATCAATTAAATAATTAAGTAAGTAAGATTTATATTGGTAAAGATATTAATTTAATTTATTTTAAATTAATTAAGGATGGAGTAATTAATTTAATTCATTTTAAATTAATTAGAGTTAGAGATAGTTAATTTAATTCATTATAAATTAATTATATTGTGATGAGTAAATCATTGCTTATGTATGAATGGATGTCATTGATTGTCTTGGATGCTTTGTGATATCAGTAATGAGATAAATAATATTGTGTTGTATGGATGTTGATTGCATTGTGATGATAACATAGGTTATTTGTTGTGATGGTAATATAGGGAATATCTATTTGATATTGATAATATGGATTATCTATTATTTGATAATGATAATTATCAATTGTGATTTATGAATTATCTATTTGTGTGTATGTAGATACTGTAATTGAATTGTTTTAAAACTTTAAAACAACTTGGACCTAAAAGACACGCTTTGGTTTCGATGAGACCGGGATCGGGTTTCCATATTTGGATATCCGAAAACCTCATCGATTCCAAATAACGTTAGGTCGTGAATCAAAGTAGAGCTTTGTGAAGACTCGAGGTGTAAGGACTATGAGTCAGTATAACTCTGTGGGTGATTCCGTAATGAGTTGACGGAATTAGTACTTATAGATTCGAGATGGTAGTTCAGAGTGCAAGGGTTATTGTCGTTGACAATGAGGGTGATTCCAATATGAGTGCAACGAGATAATGCCTTCGGTTTCGTTTGAACCCGGAACGAACTTGTATGGATTGAATGCTTTCAGAAAATCGTCAGGTGGACGATGAGCATTCTAAGTGATGTGTCCTATAAAGGTAATAGTAGCCTCAAGCCTCATCAATCGAGAATGGCTAAAACAGGGGAGGTGCAGCAAGGCTTCGTGGGTCGCACCCACCGGAGAGCAAGATTTACCCCTGTCTAGAAGTCCCTTTATATTCGGCTGTGTGGGTGGTTGCTAGCTACAACCACGGGGTTGTCTTGTTTGGAACTGTTCAGTAAGGAATGGGTCCGGCTTTGTGTTGCAGGGGAGCGGGCGTACTCCTCGGTACGTTGATCTAGGCCACGTACTGTGATGGGCGGTACCCCAGTAGCCCTGCCATTGTATGGAATCCAAAATCCAATAGGTGCCAACGGTTTTGATTGTATTACCCATTTTTGTGGCTAGTAGCTAGAATTTAATAGATGTAACAATTTCGGCTATTTCTTATTTATTTGAAAACCCTAGACACTATTATAATATCACTGGATTTCCTATCAAATGTTTTGGTTATGGTAAGGTAAAAACTTTTCCATGTTTATGTGTGGGAAGTCTTACGTGATACCTTTCTCTTCTAAGGTTTTTGAAAGTTAAGCAACTTTAACCTGTTACTCACACCAGAACCATGTCTGACCCGGAGTTTATTTTTGTTTTTCATAAACTCTTGGGTACTCAAATTTTTATGAGTAGTCAAGGGAATTCAGGTTAGGATTTTAGGTTGGCTTGATGAATTCTGGAGGAGCAATGGAGCAGGAGGCTTCTGCGTGTAGATATATATATATAGTTTTCCGCTGTGTGTTCTCTGAGTTGTTGTCTTTGAGTTGTATTGAGTTGTAATAACTAGACAGGTGTTTATAACTGTCTAGTATTTGTTGTTTTAGTTGAGTATCTCTGATGTATATGATACTATGTAAAGTATTATGTGATTAATATAATTTATTCGTTCCGCTGTGTAGATTCTGATGTTGTTTCTTTCTTCTCTTCTTTCTATTCTCTTTTCTATCCCTTTCTTTCTTAAAGATGATACGATTTTCTGTGGTAAGAAAGTCGGGTCGTCTCAATATATACAAATTATATACTATGGGTTAGTTCATAAAATTTATATATACAGTTATAAGCTTTCATATATATTTTCTGTTACCATGTATAGGTTGTGTATTTTTAATTTAGAAGCCTCAAATATGTTTCGCAGCACGTATATATATGGTTACAGTGTTATATATAGTTTTCGTTATAGTCTATAGTTTAGTTTTGGATGTCAACATATATATAGGTATAAAGTATGTTATTTGTCCAAGTACATATAAGATAGTTGTTTATATTTAAGTCATATAGGTTGTAATCTATATATTGTGTGTATATATGTCTTGTTCTACTGAGTTATATGGCTATTACTACAAAGCAAGTTGATGGTTTATAATTAGTGTTGATTTTAAATATGCTATGTATGAAAGTATACACATGAATATAATATGTTCCAGATTTTAAAATTTTTGATTTATGTGGTATATGCATTGTTTTAAATATGCATATAAAGTTACACATTGAATCTATATAATAGTTTATATATATGTAAGGATACCCTGTGATTTAAGTCCATATAAATATTAATGTTATATATATATATATATATCGTATTCATGTTGATTTTATATGTGTTTAATTAAAAAAATGACTTTTTATATATATGTTATTTTAATACTTGTTTTAAATTAAATTTTGATTTCATGTAAATAAAAATATATGTCCATTGCACCAATTATAATCATCAATCCAGTTCTGGTTTGGTTTCATCAATTCTTATCTATTAGCTTTGTCGAATTCGTGCCAATATGGATTTGGTTTGGAAGTCATACTTGGGTTGTAACTCAACTTCATTGTCTGTCTCTCTAGCCTCGAAAGGTGAGCAATCACTCACAATTAACATTCTTTTATTTACTAAATTTGATTTCAATTGAAACGACAATTGAAATATACTGCTGTTAGTTATTTACATTGTTATATATATATATGCTATCCGTTCACCTGTGACATCTGACACCGCTAGCTGTTATTTATATTGATGACATATGCATGTTATATTATTATCATATCTGTTATCACTCTGTAAGTTCCCTGTTAGTATATAATTCACTATGGATTGAAATGATACACCGAACGGACTTTAGAATAGGAGAAAATCATTATGGGTTGAAATGATAGACCTAAGCGATTTTCATTTGAATTGAATTTGGGATTGCGGGTTGAAATGATATATACCCGTATATATTTTATATTGCGGATTGAAATGATAAATATCTGTATCACTTGACCACAGGATAGAAAATTATATACGACACCGTTGGTATATATATATTAAAAATGATTTCTATGGTTTTGGAAAGATATATGTATGGTTTTATTTGATATTGAAATTATTTTATAAATAAGTTTAAATTAAGGTGGATTTAAAATTTATTTGGAATTGTATTTAATTAAGAATTGTCTTTAAATATAACAATTTGAAACTTAATGAATTTGAAGACTTAAGGATATGACTTTATAACGTGGTTTTCATTTAAGATGATTTAAAGGAATATTTCAAGTTTAAATAAATTGAAGGAATATGTAGTGATTTGGAATTTGGGGTTTATTTAAAAGATATTGGATTTGTTAAGTCAATATTTCAAAAACTGAATAATAATAAAGTTAAATTAAGGTATATATGAAGTTATCAAATTTAGTTTTGAAATTGTGAAATATTTAAAGCTTTGAAATATATGAAAATTGAAATGTTTTATTTGAGGTTCAAAATCTGTATTTGAAATCAATGTAAATTGAAATGGTTTATTGAAAAATGAATTGAGTTGAAATTTATGAATTGAGATTTGATTTAAATTGAATTTTTGGATTCAAGTTGATTTGAATCAATTTGCGAAGTTGAGGAAGTTATTTTATTTTATAAAGTAATTTTAAATTTAAACTATTTTATTATATATACTATTTGAATATCCAAACTGTTTAAGAGGTGAAAGTTATGGTTTCGAAGCTACGAATTTCAAAGCATTATGTTTTGAAATGTTATATTTTCAAATGCTTGGTTTCGAAAGTGTTATAATTTTGAAGTACTAAGATTTTGGAAATGGATATACTTGAAATGGAAATGATATCTTATTTGGTTTTGAAATTGTAATGATATCGTATTGATATGGTTTTGAAATGGCAATGATATTTTAGTTTTGAAGTATATACTATTTTGAAAATGACCGCGGTGTTATAATAACGTTTGGTTGTTAAAGAGACTGAGATCGGAAGTTGTCATACTCTATTCCAACTCCGAAAACCACTTTAACAACCGTGTACGCTGTGGAGATTCCAGAATGAAGTAGGATGGTGGTGACATTCTATTGAGGTATATACGTGGACCCGATTCATGTGAGTTGGCATAAGGTGGATAAAACAGGAGCGATTCCGAGCCAATGAGGTGGCTCCTCTAATCGAACACACTTCTTTGATACAATTCTATTACTTTGTGATTGATTGAGCCCACCTTTGATTTTAGGAGTGTGGCTCGAGGTGGGCGATAGTGGCTGTTATGCGTTACCACTAGTCCGGATGCGTACTTGGTATATCTACCCTGACATTGTCTTGTTGTGTCGTATCACCTACCCTAGCGCGCCTTGTGCGAGTTTGATTTGTGTCGTACCTATGGAGTATTCTTTGGTAGCCTCCCGATCTGGAGGTATTATGGTACTGTATAGACCATTGGCACTATAAAATGGACTAAGTGGGATATGGGTAACGCCTTAACACTATTTTTGAACATATTATACTTAACTTTAGACGTTATTATAATAGCGTATATTACTACATAGTAGATAGTTTAACGGATCCTTAGATGATGGTTATCTCAAACATCCTTTGACTTACTTGTATTTCAGTTGTTATTTGCAACGATCCAGAATTTCTGTCATTTGAAATTCGTATATTTAATTGATTTTAAATATTAACAAGTAAAATTTGTAAGTCGAATAAATTATATTTCGAATATCTAGATTTAATTGGATAATTAAATCGATAATTTAATATTTGAAATTACGGAAATAATTGAAAATTGGGTTTAATGCGATTAAAAATGAATTGTAAAGTTGTATTAAATCATATTGGAGTTAGAATGATGTTATAGAACTTTTAAATTGAATTAAAAGTAAATTTGTGGAAATTGAATATTTAATATTCAATTGACGAGTAAAAATAGCTTTTTTATAAACAGTCTTGGATTTCGACGAAACTAGTTTCATCGGATCCATAATGTTAAATTATTATAAGATTTTAAATTTCGTGTCAATCGGATTTACGGTTTGTCCGGGGCAAGCCAAAACGCATAGAAATTAGTTTAACCGATTTAATTTAAATTTGATCGTTTATTTCCGTAACTCGCACATATGATCGAATTGGCTCTCGACACCTATTCCATTGTGTCCGGAACGTGGATTAAACCATAGAAACGTCAGTCGGTACGCTTCGTTTGGAGTTCGAAAAAATTGGAAATGAATAGTATTTTGGCAATTTTCTGTATAAGGACCTCATTTTATTTGTTATACTCAAACCCTAGGGTTTCAAACTTCAGCCCCACATATATATTCAATGCCCGATGTCTTTCCTTCTTCTTCCTCGATTTTCTCTTAATCCACAAGCAATTGGTAAAAATCATCAACTACAAAATGATAGAGGGAAGCGAGATCTATAATCTCAACGGTTACGATTGAAAACGAGGCGATAAATCGACGACAATTTTAGTTGAAGGCAATACGTTCGTGCACGATTACCAGAGCATAGATGGGGCCGAGTTCAACCGCGTGCACGGCGGTGGTAGGTGGAGGCAAGGGCTTCGACGTGAAGCTCGCCGATCGACTTCTAGCTCGTCGATGTGGGTCGCGTTAATTCGAACGTCGGGGGCGGCAATGGGTTCTCGTTCGCGATTTTTAATCTGGAGAGGAAGAAGCTTGCGTGCAACGGCCACGATCTAGAATTTGAAATCAATGGTCATGAATAAAAGAAGGTTTAAAATGGAAAAGAAAATTGTTAATTTATTTTATTATAAATTGTACAAACTTTAAAATTTCATATCTTTGTCGAACGAGGTCCGTTTTGGACGAAACGACTTGCGTTGGAATCGTATGGACGAGCACTACGTGATGGAGCTGGATTGGGATTGATTAGAGCTAGTGTGAATTTTGGATAAAATTAAACGCGCGTTTAATTTTATTCGAAATAAAACGCCGAAACCGCTATTGGAAGAAAGGTGAGAACTTCTCACTCAATCGAATTGTGTTTCGATTTAAATTTTAAATAGTTAAATTTAAAATTTCTTGATTGTGTGATTGAATGATGGTTGCTATCTGTTGTATTGAAATAGACCTTATACGTTGCTATTAAGCGGAGGTTATTATATTAAACACATATACCGCGATATTCCACCTTGAAGTGGAATTGGTATTATATGTGTACTTGGAGTTGATTTCCCGCATTATATAGCGGATAAGACCCTATGACCGCATAATAGTGGATGATATTTTATATAAACCCTTGTACCGTGATATCCCGTCTTGAAAGGGGATTGGTATTGTGCTAACATCTGTGGATGCAGGGAAACAGGTTGGAGGAATCCAACTGGATTCCTCAAATAATTTGATTTGTTTCAATGTTGTGTGTTGATTATTTATAATCTCTATGTGATTATCTTTGTGATTGAAATCGTTGAAGGCTAAAATTTAGCCGAATATAATTTTGGTATCGTTAGATAGCGGAAATAAATAAAATTTGATTTTTGAAAATTCAAGTTGAAAGTTTATAATAAAATTTATTTTTGAGAATTGGATAAATTTAAAAAAAGGAATTCTAAAATGATAAAGTTTATTTCTAATCTTATTGAATAAAATTCCAAATATGGGAAAAGCTTTAATAAATGGATTTCGGGTAATATTATTCAAAGGTTGAAGAATTTATTCAAAATACGGATTTTAAAGAATTTGAAAAATAAAAAAGTTTATTTTCTTTAAAAGGAATTTATTTTGAAAAGGAAATAAAATTTGAAACCCATTTGGGAACTGATTTTGGTGATTGAATTCAAATCTTTTGCCATTTGGAAATTTATTAGGTGTTTTGAAAAGAATTTAGGATCAATTTGAAAATTGATTTAGGGTTTAGTAAAAATTGATTTCAATTTGAGATTTGAATGAAATTCACTTGGTGTTTAATTCTTGGAAAATCAATATGGAATTTGATTTGGTTGTTTTTGAAATCAATTGAAAAATTGAATTGTTGTTGAAAGTGAATATTTGAAATCGATTTGAAAATCGTATATCAGTAGATATTTTGAAAATGTGAATTCACCATGGAATTTATAAACGAAAGAGAAATTTGTTTTAAAAAATAAACATTGATTTATTTTTGGAGTGTATAAATAAATTTACGGATTTGGAACGAAAGTTCAAAATAATCAGTAAGGATTTATTTGATTGGTTTAAATAAACCATTTTGAAGTGAAAGTGTATTTTCCCTGGAAAGCCGAGTATATTTCCAAAGCAACTTTTAAAGCATAAATTGGAAGTTCTGAAGTTGGGTTTTAAAGAATACTTTAGAGAAATTACTTCTTAAATTGTTCTAAATCCTTTAAGTAAAGGTTTATTAAGTTTATTATAGAAATGGTTATTTCTAAGATTTAATTAATATTTGAGTTAGAAAATAGTTATTTAAATAGTTATACTTTCTTATCCACTAATTTTATTTTGGAAAATTAGTTTGGACTTAAGTTATATATATTATTAGTATAATGTTTTTATAACTAATATTTGGGAGTAAAGTGTTTTAAAAGTAAACTTTACTTGAAGGTTTTCCAAATATATTCTGGATAAGTAATATAAGTTATTTTCAAGTATTCAGACTCGGCAGATTTCCAGTGGAAATGAATAAATATTTGGAAGCGTTTCCGTGTAAGGAAAATGATTTGAAATTTGTTTTCAAATGGTTGAAGTGTGGAAAAATATATCTTGTAAAGATATATTTTTTTGGAAAATAAACAATTTGGGAAATTATTTGGAATCTGGTGATGTTATGCATATCCATTGATAGTTAAATAACCGACTATCAATATTGACCTTTAAATGGGTATTTATTGTGATTTGCTTGAAAATTGAATGCTACACTTATTTTTTTTAAATAAGCGCTCGTTATTCGGTTTAGCCGGGAGAGGACCTTTGGGTCATATAATCCATTCCGAATAGTGATACGTCGTAATGGATAGCATTTGAAGACCGGTGTTGAACACCGGGTATTCGTGAAAACGATAGGATAACCTATCGATTGTCTCTGCACCGATAGCTACGGTATGAAGATTTCCTTTGTGGTGGGAAGTTCTGTCGGGATTGTGAATACCCAGATTGCAAGGGCTTCTTCAGAAGTGCCTTCGGTTTTGTTCGAACCCAGAACAGACTTGTATGGATTGTATGTCTGACATTACATTTTGAGATATAAAGCAGTTTTCTTTCAAATACATTTCTGTTGGTGGCGGAGAATTTATTCTCTTAGCTTAACACCCTTCTCTGAGACGTACGAGCTCAAAGGTTATGTAGTTAATGGTTATCAGTGATATACTCCTAATTTGGTAATGTGGCATGCTGAGTGATGCTGATCATTTGTTGATCAAAGCATGGCTTTTGTGAAAAGCGTAGCTTTGTGGACAAGACTTCGTCGAACCTCACAACCCAGTTATGGTCGAAACAGGAATCGTTGCAGCAAGGTTATTTGAGGGTAGCGACCTTTGAGGGTATGTCATTTCCTTCTGGATTATGAGTGGTATCATGGTATGGAGCCCAGATACTTAACTTCGTGTTGCTGCAAACTTATTGCTTTGTGGTTGTTGGTTGAGAGGATCCTTGGATAAAGGTCACAAACGACCGGGGAATGGAATGCATGTGTCAATAGTTACCTAATACAGAGGTAACCCGGCCTTGTCTAGCAGAGATCCGGTTAGGATCCGGGGACGTCCCTCCAAAGGCGTTCCATTTTATTTGGGAAGTTCCTTTGCCCGACCATTTGTTGGAAATCCAATCAAAACAAAACGAGCCCTTTACGATTGCAATTGTAGAACCTGCCATTTAATATGGTAGCTATAGTAAGCATACTATAATGGTGCATATGCTAGCTAAGATTTATATTATATTTTCGAAATGTTTCCTGCACTTTGTACTTATAGTAATAATATCAAATAAATTCGCGTATCAAGCATATTTGACTATCATAAGGAGAAATCTCCTCCAAGTCTGCGTTTGCATTGTGTGTGTGGCGGGAGGCCTTATGGTAGTTTCATTTTCTAAAAGCATTGCGGATCTATTTTAAAATATTTCTTTGTTTTTTTCAAATATAGACTGTTTTAAGTTCTCACACCAGTCCCATGACTGACCTGGAGTTTATTGTTCTCTTTCTAAACTCTGGGTGCCCATCATTTTCCACATGGGCAGCCTAGAGTCAGGTTATCATGATATTCTAGAATTCAGAAGGTGCTGTGGAGCTCAAGAGGCGAGCTGGATGGCGAAACGTATCACTTGTATATGATATTATCTTTTCCACTGTGTATCCACTTGTAAGGACAAGTTCATATTGTTGTCCAGTTGTGTTGTGTTGTAAGTTGACTCTGATGATGTAATGTATAAAATGTACATTTCTTTTGATTTAAAGATTATTCATTTATCTATTACATGTTGTTCCGCTATGATTGTGAGATTCTGATATTGTTTCTATTGCTTCTTTCTTCTTCTACCTCTTCTTCTTTAACCCTAACTATTCGGTTTTTCGGCGTTCAATTGTTCGGTAGTTGATACAGTGTACGTATTAATGTTGATTTTCGAAAGTCGAAAATCTTGAATCGTTACAATATGGTATCAGAGCATTTGGTTAAGCGACAACCTTGGCTCTGTTGGGAATTACTCATTAGAGATAGAGTCATCAGTACTCTAGAATGAGTTTGAGTGTAATAACATATATTAGCGCGTATTTGTTAGTAAATATAAAAATGTTTTATATTGTGTTTGCTTATCCGTTGAGTTGTTTGTGAATTTTGGTCGGTATGTGGGACGCTATATTATCGATAGGGATTTCTAAACACTTAAACGAGGCAAGTCGACATAGTATCATTTTAAATTGGGTAAATGAAATAATTTTACCTCGATTATATTTTACATTTAAAGGAAATAATTTTTCAGAAATTATTTAAGTGTATATAAATTGATTGTTTGGTTGTTGAAAATGTAAGAATATATATATATGTTAATTAAAAGATGTTTGAATAATCTAAATAAAAACAACAATTATAAAAGAATAATTGTATAAGCAAACGAATTATTAAGTATGGAATTATAATTAATGTGATTTACAATTGTAAAATAATCTTATATATATAAGAAGTGAAACTATATGAATATATTTATAAATATGAGTTGTAAATAAAATGAATTTGGACTATGAATTTGAAAGTTCTGAATCCCATCTATTTTGAAAGTTGTTTTTCAAAGTTAAAGATGTTATTAAGTAAGATAAATCAATTTGGAATAATCTAATGTAAGTGAAGTGGAATAGTGAAATTCTATAAGAAAAAGACTTATAAATGTGAGTTATAAGTAAAAGGAAATTTTTTTTGAAAGAATTTAAAGCACTAGATTCGCCACTGTCGCTGGGAAATAAAAAGGGTGATGATTGCAGCATCATCGGTATTATTTTCGAGTTTTTGTGTGATGGATTTGCTACCATTGTAAATTGGAAATTGAAGTTTTATTGTGATAAACAAATTTGAAAATTTAAAATCCAAGTTGTAATTGTTGAATATAAGTAATCAAGTTTTGGACTTATAATATGAAATAATAAAGATTTTACTTTGGTAAAGTTGAAATAAATTTGAGTTGGCATAATAAAACGTATGATTTGAAATTTAACTAAACGAAGGTTAAATAAATTGATTTGGATTAGGTAAGCTATCAAAATGGAAATTAAACCGAAGTGATTATATAAAACAACTTTGTAGTTTAAATAAGTTGTATAACTTGTAAAGTGAGAAAATGTAAGTGAAACCAAATGATAAAATGGATAAAAAATTCTGTTAAGCAAAACGAGATATGAATTTGAATAAGTGATGAAATTTGACTTGGGTAAAAGTTAAATAGAATTGGAATCTGAATTGGATTTATAAGGGGAAATTTAAGTTAAGTTAAACAAATGATGTTTGAAATGGAAGATAACTTGAGTAATGTTGAATGAAGTTGATTTTAGTATCAAAGTAAATTAATAAAGTGAAGTGATGAATATGAACTTGAGTTATGTAATGAAATTCAACTTTTGTGATTAAATGAATTAGCAATCGAATTGAACTAATGAATTGAATATTAATCAATCGAATGTAAAAGAATTGATATAGAATAATGAATGTAAGTGTTAATTCATTAGAAGCTAATGAAGTTGAAAAAAATTGAATAATTGAAAGAAAGGTCAATTAGATATTAAACCAATTAGAAATTAAAAGTGTTAAACCAAATTGAAGTTAGACAAAGTGAATATGGATTGTTGAATGTAAATTTAATAAATTTGGTTGTATTGAATATACATTGATTGTTAGATTGTTGTTAGTTGATTGTATAGAAATTCATATGAAGTTGAATTGATAAAATTGAAAGCTATGTAATTATATTTGAATTGAAAGTGAACTAATGTGAATTGGTTGTAAGCAATTAAAATTTGTATCGAAACCTTATAAATTGCTTGTGGGAATTATTTTGATTGCATTGCTTATGAAAACTATGTGTTTTCTATTGAAAATTAGTGAAATGTAAATGAATTTCCTATATATGTCACTTACATGTTTAAATTGAGTAAGTACAGGTATCGGGGCTGTAGTTGGCTGGATTTGGTCATGCTAAAATGCTAATAAATAACTGCTTTGCTTAAAAATGCTAAAAAGGTACGCCTACGCAATAAAAATAGGAAACATGAACTGTTTTTCTGTTTTCCGACTGTGTGGGTCGATATATATATATATATATATATATATATATATATATATATATATATATAATGTGATATTGCAAAAGCTCCTCCGTACAAGGGAGACTCTGGCAAATTTTTCCGTAAATTTTGGGAGTTAGAAAATTTTTTGGAAATTTTTTGTTAACAAAAGTAAATTTCTAAATTGAAATGAAAATGTAGGAATTGAACTAGAAAAGTGTAGCCATCGGATTTTGGAAAAGTTAAGAAATTAAAATGAATCTGAAATCGAGTTGGAACGGTTTGTTTATGAAAAAAAAGTTAATGGATTTCAAGACTTTTCTGACTTTGCAATTTCGAGGATGACATTCTTTTAAGAGGGGAAGTTTGTAACGACCCAGAATTTCTGTCATTTGAAATTCCTATATTTAATTGATTTTAAATATTAACAAGTAAAATTTGTAAGTCGAATAAATTATATTTCGAATATCTGGATTTAATTGGATAATTAAATCGATAATTTAATATCTGAAATTACAGAAATAATTGAAAATTGGGTTTAATGTGATTAAAAATGATTTGTAAAGTTGTATTAAATCATATTGGAGTTAGAATGATGTTATAGAACTTTTAAAATTGAATTAAAAGTAAATTTGTGGAAATTGAATATTTAATATTTAATTGACGAGTAAAAATAGCCATTTTTCAAACAGTCTCGGATTTCGATGAAACCAGTTTCATCCGATCTGTAATGTTAAGTTATTGTAAGATTTCAAATTTCGTGTCAATCGGATTTACGGTTTATCCGGGGCAAGCCAAAACGCATGGAAATTAGTTTAACGATTTAATTTAAATTTGATCGTTTATTTCCGTAACTCGCACATATGATCGAATCGGCTCTCAATACCTATTCCATTGTGTCCGGAACATGGGTTAAACCCTAGAAACGTCAACCGGAACGCTTCGTTTGGAATCCGAAAATATTGAAAATGAATAGTGTTTTGGCAATTTTCTATATAAGGACCTCATTTTCTTTGTTTTGCTCAAACCCTAGGGTTTCAAGCTTCAGCCACCACATATATATTCAATGGTCGACGTCTTCCCTTCTTCCTCCTCGATTTTCTCTTAATCCACAAGCAATTGGTAAAAATCATCAATTACAAAATGATAGAGGGAAGCGAGATCAATAATCTCAACGCTTATGATCGAAAACGAGGTGACAAATCAACGGTAATTTTAGTTTGAAGGCAATACATTCATGCACGATTTCTAGAGCATAGATGGGGCCGAGTTCAACCGTGCACATGGTGGTGGTAGGTGGAGACAAGGGCTTCGACGTGAAGCTCGCCGATCGACTTCTAGTTCGTCGATGTGGGTCGCGTTAATTCGAACGTCGGGGGCGGCAATGGGTTCTTGTTCGCGATTTTTAACCTGGAGAGGAAGAAGCTTGCGCGCAACGGCCACAATTTAGAATTTGGAAATCAACGGCCGTGACTAAAAAAAGGTTTGAAATGGGAAAGAAAATTGTTAATTTATTTTATTATACATTGTACAAACTTTCAAATTTCATATCTTTGTCATACGATGTCCGTTTTGGACGAAACGACTTGCGTTGGAATCGTATGGACGAGCACTACGCGATGGAGCTAGATTGAGATTGATTAGAGCTAGTGTGAATTTTGGGTAAAATTAAATGCACGTTTAATTTTATTCGAAATAAAACGTTGAAACCGCTGTTGGAAGCAAGGTGAGAACTTCTTACTCAATCGAATTTTGTTTCGATTTAAATTTAAAATAGTTAAATTTAAAATTTCTTGATTGTGTGAGAATGACGGTTGCTATCTGTTGTATTGAAATAGACCCTATACGCCGCATATTAAGCGGAGGTTATTACATTAAACACATATACCGCGATATTCCACCTTGAAGCGGAATTGGTATTATATATGTACTTGGATTTGATTTCCTGCATTATTTAGCGGATGAGACCCTATTGCGCTGCATAATAGCAGATGATATTTTATATAAACCCATGTACCGCAGTATCCCGTCTTGAAACAGGATTGGTATTGTGCTAACATCTGTGGATGCTGGGAAACAGGTTGGAGGGATACAACTGGATTCCTCAAATAATTGGATTTGTTTCAATGTTGTGTGTTGATTATTTATAATATTTGTGTGATTATCTTTGTGATTGAAATCGTTGAAGGCTAAAATTTAGCCGAATATAATTTTGGTATCGTTAGATACCGAAAATAAATAAAATTTGATTTTTGAAAATTCAAGTTGAAAGTTTATAATAAAATTTATTTTGAGAATTGGATAAATTTAAAAGAAGGAATTCAAAAATGATAAAGTTTATTTCTAATCTTATTGAATGAAATTCCAAATATGGGAAAAGCTTTAATAAATGGATTTCAGGTAATATTATTCATGAAGAATTTATTCAAAATAAGGATTTTAAAGAATTTGAAAAATAAAGAAATTTATTTTCTTTAAAAGGAATTTATTTTTAAAAGGAAATAAAATTTGAAACCCATTTGGGAATTGATTTTGGTGATTGAATTTAAATCTTTTGAAAATCCATTTGGAAATTTATTAGGTGTTTTGAAAAGAATTTAGGATCAATTTGAAAATTGATTTAGGGTTTAGTAAAAATTGATTTCAATTTGAGATTTGAATGAAATTCACTTGGTGTTTAATTCTTGGAAAATCAATATGGAATTTGATTTGGTTGTTTTTGAAATCAATTGAAAAATTGAATAGTTGTTGAAAGTGAATATTTGAAATCGATTTGAAAATCGTATAACAATAGATATTTTGGAAATGTGAATTCACCATGGAATTTATAAAGGAAAGGGAAATTTGTTTTAAAAAATAAACATTGGTTAATTTTTGGAGTGTGGAAATAAATTTACGGATTTGGAAGGTAAGTTTAAAATAAATCGGTAAGGATTTATTTGATTGGTTTAAATGAACCATTTTGAAGTGAAAGTGTATTTTCCCTGGAAAGCCGAGTATATTTCCAAAGCAGCTTTTAAAGCATAAATTGGAAGTTCTAAAGTTGGGTTTTAAAGAATACTATGGAGAAATTTGTAACGTTTCGGATTTTGCCCGCTCGAAAATCGACATCCATACTTCAAATCGTATTCGAATGCCATAGATTCGACCGTTCAAATCCGATACGCCGGAGCTTATAACAACATTAAGTAAATAACACAGCGGAATAAAAGAATAATACATTGATATACAGCTTTGATACAATATCTGATACAACAGATGATCCAATAGATATCAATATACATCAGAGATATGATACAATAAAATAGCAGCGGAAAAGAAAAAAACAGATAACATCTAGTAGCGGAGCAATATAACTCTAAGATAGTCTTCAAAAGAGAACTCCGAGAACTGCAACTCCATTTCCAAGGATCAATCCAGCAATAGCTCGAACTCCCAATAACGATGCACCAAGCTCAGCAAGACTGGTGTGGTCCAAAGACTGAACTAACTCCAGATAATCCACTATATCTAACTATCTGAAAAACCCAACTCTAGACTGCTCGTGTAGAAAATAATGAGCACCCAGAGTTTAGGAAAGAAACAATAAACTCCGGATCAGTCGTGGGACTGGTGTGAGCAACAAAAACAGTTTATCTTTTAAAACATTCAACAAAAGATTTTCAAAGTCAATTCGCAATGCTTTTTTAAAAATGAGACTACCATAAGACCTCCCGCACACACACACAATGCAAACGCAGAATCGAAGGAGATTTCTCCTTATGATAGTCAAAGATGCTTGATACGCATTAAAAAGAAACATTTGATATTATTACTAGTGCATAGTGTAGGAAAAAATTATTTCGAAAGTAAAGATATAAATCTTAGCCAACATACGACCATTATCGTATGCCTACTATAGCTAACCATGTTCAATAGCAGGTTACCGCCACATTCCATGGCAGGTTCTACAACTAAAACCGTACAAGTCTCGTATTGTTTCTTTGGATTTCCAACGAATGATCAGGCCAAGGAACTTTCCATTGCCACATGAGAACGCCTCTGGAAGGACGTCCCCAAGAACCAAACCGGATCTCTGCCAACACAAGGTCGGGTTACCCCTAACTGAGTAACAACTGACCGAATATGCCATCCCCCGGTCCTTTGGGACCTTTAACCGAGCGCTCGTAATCAATTCACACAATCATAAAGTGTTTTCAACATGAGTAAGTATCTGGGCTCCATACCATGATACCACCCTTTTCTAGAAGGAAATGCGCATACCCTAAACGGCGCTACCCCTCATAACCTTGCCGCGTCTTTCCTGTTTTGACCATTTCCGGGATGTGAGGCTCGACGAAGTCACGTCCACAAAAACATACTTTATACAAAAGCCATGATTTGGGTCAACAAATGATCATAGAGATGATCACCAAGATAGACGATCAAATAAATGATCCTATCACAAATAGTCAACACAATGATCATTTCACAGCAACACTCAGCATGTCACATTACCAAATTGGAAATATATCGCTGATAACCATCAACTATATAACCTCTGAGCTCGTACGTCTCAGAGAAGGGTGTTAAGCTAAGAGAATAAATTCTCCGCCACCAACAGAAATATATTTGAAAGAAATCAGCTTTATATCTCAATTTGTAATGTCAGACATACAATCCATACAAGTCTGTTCCGGGATCGAACAGAACCGAAGGCACTTACAAAGAAGTCCTTGCAATCCGGATATTCACAATCCCGATCGGATTTCCCATCACTTAGGGAGTTTCTATACCGGCGCGACTCGGTGCAGAAACAATCGATAGGTCATCCTATCGCTTTCACAAATACCCGGTCTTCATCACCGGTCTTCAAATGCTATCCATAACGACGTATCACATATTCGGAATGGGTTATACGACACAAAGGTCCTTTTCTGGCTAAACCGAATAGTGAGCACGATATTTCAAAAACAAATAGATAATGGGATTTCAATTAAGTCACAACTTATTACCCAAAACCTCTCTTCAAATGGCTTAACAAATTACCATTTCAATCTTTAAACAAAAAGATTCATTTTCACAACCTTTAACGGTTTAAACAATTTTCACATTTTAATCTTTTAAACAAAAGATTCATTCACAGATTTTCCAAATCAATTTTCATTTCGATTTGATTAACTCGTTAAATCTTTAAATCAAAGATTTAACTTATAGCCTTCAAAACAATTTCATTTCAATTTGATTAAATCATTAAATCTTTAAATCAAAGATTTAACTTATAGCCTTCAAAACAATTTCATTTCAATTTGATTAACTCGTTAAATCTTTAAATCAAAGATTTAACTTATAGCCTTCAAAACAATTTCATTTCAATTTGATTAACTCGTTAAATCTTTAAATCAAAGATTTAACTTATAGCCTTCAAAACAATTTCATTTCAATTTGATTTAAACAAATCATCAATCTAAATCTGTTAAAAATAAACAGATTTAATTCATAGCTTTCAAAAAGAATTCATTCATAACTTAAGAAAATCATTTCTCTATTCAATCTTGAAATTCCCCTAATTAACTGGAATCTCGGTTCTTATCTAAAAGTGTTTATCATTTGAAAACAACAGTTTTCATTTTGGAAATCTGATTCATTTATACGAGTTGAAATCCTTCAAATTCCCAAAACCATACCTTTAAAATGGTTTAAATTCATACAAACCTGTTTATAATATCTTTAACCATAATTTCCAATCATCGAATTCAATTCCAAATATCGAATTCAAATTCAAATTGAATTATTTAAATTGGAAATTTTACCGAGTTATTCAAAATAGCTTTTATCTGTGAAAACCTTTTTCAAAAGCTTTACCGTTTAACCCAAATCCATTTTCAAAATCAATTTGAAATTAAAACTTTAATTTCAAAAACATTACATTTAAATTATCTGTGACTTAACCGATTTCCTCGTGAAATCCATATTTGTGTGTGTATGGTGTAGTCCAGGGGTTATACACAGTAGTGCAACATCATTTAATCATGACAGATCAAATACAACAATATATCTGATAAGCGATATAAATTATAACGCTTATCTTCATCCACAGATCACAGATATATTAATATATCACAGATAATAAATTACATCACAGATCACAACACCAATCAGGATAATCATAAAGCATCATATAACAGGGATATCAAACAGTTTAACATCCAATATAATCCAAACATCCATAAATAGGATTAATTTAATTATCTGATTAATTTAAATCAGATTAAATTTCTATGAATAATTCTTTTCACATTTATTATCAAAATAAATTTCAAGTAAATGATCCTCATTAACTATTCATAATTATTTAATTACTATTCTTAAGTAATTAAACTCAATTTAACTATTGTTAATTATCATTTAATTAACCTTTAAAATCATATGTTTAATCACTAATTATTTAATTAATTAAGTTCTAAACTGTAACTTAATAAATCTTAATTACTTGATTAAATAACCTTAATCATTTGTTTAAAAGACAACTCTTTATTAATTTAATGAATCTTATTTACAAATTAATTTACCTTAATTAATTTAACTCAAATCCTAATTTCTTGATTAAATAAATTAATCAATTATTCGCTTGAACTAATTTAATGAGTGCATATCATTTTATCTTTACTAATTCAAATTTAAAACATTTTCTAACTAATGTTTTAATTATCATCACAAAGCAAATTTAAACAATTTAAATATTAAAACTTCTTTGATTTCAGAACTAGAAATAATTATCTTTAATTCAGATTTAATTTAGATTTAAACTTGTTTTAACTTTGCTTAATAATTTAAATTCAGTTTTAAATTTCAAAACTTTACATTGACAGGTTTCAAAAATCTGAAAACTGTAATCTTAAGTTTACTCGAGACAAGCTAACTTTGCCCCGAGTCCAAAACAATATTTCTTCGAGCGAAAGCTGAAGTAACTCGAGTAAAACTTGAGAGAATCACGCGAACAAATCCCACCTTTCTTCCCAAACTAACGAAATTCCAGGCCACCAGAAACTCGTGCACGGAGCACGTGCACGTCGCCGATGGCCATCTCTAATCGCCACCACTTCATCGAGCATGTCGGCAATCTCACCCACAAACTCCACGAGCTCCCCGATTGGCCAAACCCACCAGAGAACAAAATCGAGCAAATCAGTTCATCCTGGAACCGAAGTCCAACCTGTAACCACCTCGCACCGCCGCTACACAGTGCTGGAACGCACGCGCCTTCGCCACGAGCTTCCCCTATCGAACACTCACCGCCACCGATCAACCCTATCTGGTCCGATGCGACATAGATTGCACCGTTGCCACATGAATCGATCGGCAAAAACACAGGGATAAAACCCTAAATCATTTTCGCCCCCAACCTCCTTGCATTAGAAAATTTTTTCAGTATTTTTCCTAGATGTGAAAGTGATCAAACTAACTCCTCAACAAATTTCAACAGTTAAAATTTGTTGAACTAACAGAGATTGGTAAAAGTGTATTTTTAGTTCATCCACGGTTTTCTATTGATATACTTAATGAAAAAATACAATTTTTGGTTTAAAAAACTTATTTTTCAGTAAGGATTCAAGATAGGTATTCGAAATTGCAAATCGTTAGGTTCGAATTTTATTAAATTTTGAAATTTTCTCTGTATAACTTGAGCTGTTCATCCTGTATATGTTTACCCTTCATGAAACTATTTTTATATTACAATTCATACTTAAACACATTTATTTTTTTTTGAAACTAAAGCCTAATATTGATTATAAAACAAGAAATTGAATTGTTCTTTTCTTTGTTGGGTTGTACTCTGTAGAATAAACAGAGAAGAACAGGTACTAGCATATGTACATACAACAAAACAAATAGCCATATGGATTCAATTTAAATTGCTATATGTTACTCACATGATATACCTATATATATATAAGCAACAGTTTTATATTTTAAAAGTATCTAAAAAGAATAAGTTACTCACATATTTATTCTTCAAATTGTTTTAAATGAAATGTTACCCACTTCTAAACATATACAGGCTTTCACAAGTATATGTGTATGTATTCTTTTACCATACATTTAAGAAATCATCTTCATAATATCACTTCATAGATTTTCACAGGCATCAAAAAAAGTTTATCCAGATTTAAAGCTTTTTAGAGGAGAATTAAAATTACTCACAGGATATTGAAACAAAGAAGCCTGTTAACATACAAACCTATATATAAACAGATTAAGTTTAAAGATGGAAGTTTGCTCACCTTGAATTAATTAACAGAGAGTTTTCTCCTAGATTTGAAATGGACACAGTTTGATGTTTTGCTTTCCAGACTTGAATTTTTGCTTTGTTCATTTTTTTTTCTTTTGCTCAGTTTAAAATAAATGGAAGAAACTGAGATGAACGAACTAAGGAGAACTTGATATATGGAAAATGAAGCTTCCAGGATATATTTTTGTACAGGGTTCCTATTTTTAAGTTTGTACAGGTTGGTATATGGAAGCTTACAGGTGATAATAATTTGTACAAATGATATAGTGTTGTTTGTACAATATCACATATATTTCCATTGTATATTGGCTGATAGGTAATGTGGTGTGTACCAAGGACATCTTTGCATAAATTACTTAAGTCCTTCATGTCTTGCTTGCATACTGTTTAGCTTACTACATACACTTTATTGTCTGATGAGGAACAAAATGTTGTGTACTTTAGATTTTCATGTGCAAGAACTTTTGTTTACCACTTGCTTGTACAGTAATACTTGGATTTCTCATTCTTTGTTTATTTTTCTTGCTTATTTCCTTACTCCTTGTACTCGGCTGCTATGATTTCCTGGTGGCTGAATCTTGCTTTGTACTTTCCTTTTTATATTATACATTTGAGTACATAGATATTCTCCTTTATTTGTTGCTTGAGTTAATTATATGTTTTGTTTATGTTCTTGCCTACTTTTCTTTAGCTCGGCTGATGGTGGGTTTGTTTGTATACATACTTTGTTTTGGTATTCTTTGTTAAAGTTTTGTTTTCAAGTTTAAGTGTATTTATTACTTTTGTGCTTATATTGTATTATATGTCTTATTTTATATATTTTTTTTCCTAATTTATCTTATAGTCTTGTATTTTATTTATCAAAATAACTCAATATTAACTCTAAAAAAAAAATTATAAAAGAAACCGTTTTCTTATTAATAAATAACTCAAACCATTTGAATTTAGAAAAACTCCAATCGACTATCATTTAATTTCAAAATTTTAAATCAAAAGTAAATTTAATTATCAATTTAAAATAAATTAAAATTCGAGATCGTTACAGACTTCCCCCTTAAAAGAATTTCGTCCTCGAAATTCGCAGGCACGAAAACAACAAAGATAAATGAAAGATAGAGAAATATCTTTTCAGATCAAACTGGATATCAGTTCTGCATTTGGCTCACCAAATCAGAATATCAACAATAGTACAAGAAATTATAATAGAATTTCAAATTTATTTAAATTTCAATTCCAGATTTCCGATTCAAATTCGCTAAGGTTTAAAATCAAAACTGATAAGAAACTGATGAAAATACAAAGTAAGGATTTCTACAACGATCCGTAGGGCCACCATTATACCGAAACTTCTTCTTGCAATTGCCACAAAGCAATCAAAAGAATTTGGAAACGAATCAAAAAGAGATTGAGAAGAAAGTTGTTTCCACTGTTGTTACAGAGTATTGACCAATTATAGTCGTATTTCCCTGTCCCCTATCTCGTTTTCTTCTTGTACCCATACTTACTATCAGTGGATAGTAAGAGAATTTACTGAGGCATTCAAACGGATATCTTAGGGATTACTCATTCTAGGGTATACTTCACCCTATCTTTAATGAGTTACTTAATGTGTTATACTTCTGAGCTAAAGTTTAACCCTTAGCTCTGATACCAAATGTAACGTTTCGGATTTTGCCCGCTCGAAAATCGACATCCATACTTCAAATCCTATTCGAATGCCATAGATTCGACCGTTCAAATCCGATTCGCCGGAGCTTATAACAACATTAAGTAAATAACACAGCGGAATAAAAGAATAATACATTGATATACAGCTTTGATACAATATCTGATACAACAGATGATCCAATAGATATCAATATACATCAGAGATATGATACAATAAAATAGCAGCGGAAAAGAAAAAAACAGATAACATCTAGTAGCGGAGCAATATAACTCTAAGATAGTCTTCAAAAGAGAACTCCGAGAACTGCAACTCCATTTCCAAGGATCAATCCAGCAATAGCTCGAACTCCCAATAACGATGCACCAAGCTCAGCAAGACTGGTGTGGTCCAAAGACTGAACTAACTCCAGATAATCCACTATATCTAACTATCTGAAAAACCCAACTCTAGACTGCTCGTGTAGAAAATAATGAGCACCCAGAGTTTAGGAAAGAAACAATAAACTCCGGATCAGTCGTGGGACTGGTGTGAGCAACAAAAACAGTTTATCTTTTAAAACATTCAACAAAAGATTTTCAAAGTCAATTCGCAATGCTTTTTTAAAAATGAGACTACCATAAGACCTCCCGCACACACACACAATGCAAACGCAGAATCGGAGGAGATTTCTCCTTATGATAGTCAAAGATGCTTGATACGCATTAAAAAGAAACATTTGATATTATTACTAGTGCATAGTGTAGGAAAAATTATTTCGAAAGTAAAGATATAAATCTTAGCCAACATACGACCATTATCGTATGCCTACTATAGCTAACCATGTTCAATAGCAGGTTACCGCCACATTCCATGGCAGGTTCTACAACTAAAACCGTACAAGTCTCGTATTGTTTCTTTGGATTTCCAACGAATGATCAGGCCAAGGAACTTTCCATTGCCACATGAGAACGCCTCTGGAAGGACGTCCCCAAGAACCAAACCGGATCTCTGCCAACACAAGGTCGGGTTACCCCTAACTGAGTAACAACTGACCGAATATGCCATCCCCCGGTCCTTTGGGACCTTTAACCGAGCGCTCGTAATCAATTCACACAATCATAAAGTGTTTTCAACATGAGTAAGTATCTGGGCTCCATACCATGATACCACCCTTTTCCAGAAGGAAATGCGCATACCCTAAAGGGCGCTACCCCTCATAACCTTGCCGCATCTTTCCTGTTTTGACCATTTCCGGGATGTGAGGCTCGACGAAGTCACGTCCACAAAAACATACTTTATACAAAAGCCATGATTTGGGTCAACAAATGATCATAGAGATGATCACCAAGATAGACGATCAAATAAATGATCCTATCACAAATAATCAACACAATGATCATTTCACAGCAACACTCAGCATGTCACATTACCAAATTGGAAATATATCGCTGATAACCATCAACTATATAACCTCTGAGCTCGTATGTCTCAGAGAAGGGTGTTAAGCTAAGGGAATAAATTCTCCGCCACCAACAGAAATATATTTGAAAGAAATCAGCTTTATATCTCAATTTGTAATGTCAGACACACAATCCATACAAGTCTGTTCTGGGATCGAACAGAACCGAAGGCACTTACAAAGAAGTCCTTGCAATCCGGATATTCACAATCCCGATCGGATTTCCCATCACGTAGGGAGTTTCTATACCAACGCGACTCGGTGCAGAAACAATCGATAGGTCATCCTATCGCTTTCGCAAATACCCGGTCTTCATCACCGGTCTTCAAATGCTATCCATAACGACGTATCACATATTCGGAATGGGTTATACGACACAAAGGTCCTTTTCCGGCTAAACCGAATAGTGAGCACGAATTTCAAAAACAAATGGATAATGGGATTTCAATTAAGTCACAACTTATTACCCAAATCCTTTCTTCAAATGGCTTAACAAATTACCATTTTCAATCTTTAAACAAAAAGATTCATTTTCACAACCTTTAACGGTTTAAACAATTTTCACATTTTAATCTTTTAAACAAAAGATTCATTCACAGATTTTCCAAATCAATTTTCATTTCGATTTGATTAACTCGTTAAATCTTTAAATCAAAGATTTAACTTATAGCCTTCAAAACAATTTCATTTCAATTTGATTAACTCGTTAAATCTTTAAATCAAAGATTTAACTTATAGCCTTCAAAACAATTTCATTTCAATTTGATTAACTCGTTAAATCTTTAAATCAAAGATTTAACTTATAGCCTTCAAAACAATTTCATTTCAATTTGATTAACTCGTTAAATCTTTAAATCAAAGATTTAACTTATAGCATTCAAAACAATTTCATTTCAATTTGATTTAAACAAATCATCAATCTAAATCTGTTAAAAATAAACAGATTTAATTCATAGCTTTCGAAAAGAATTCATTCATAACTTAGGAAAATCATTTCTCTATTCAATCTTGAAATTCCCCTAATTAACTGGAATCTCGGTTCTTATCTAAAAGTGTTTATCATTTGAAAACAACAGTTTTCAATTTGGAAATCTGGTTCATTTATACGAGTTGAAATCCTTGGGTTAAATTCAAATTCCCAAAACCATAGCTTTAAAATGGTTTAAATTCATACAAACCCGTTTATAATATCTTTAACCATAATTTCCAATCATCGAATTCAATTCCAAATATCGAATTCAAATTCAAATTGAATTATTTAAATTGGAGATTTTACCGAGTTATTCAAAATAGCTTTTATCTGTGAAAACCTTTTTCAAAAGCTTTACCGTTTAACCCAAATCCATTTTCAAAATCAATTTGAAACTAAAACTTTAATTTCAAAAACATTACATTTAAATTATCTGTGACTTAACCGATTTCCTCGTGAAATCCATATTTGTGTGTGTATGGTGTAGTCCAGGGGTTATACACAGTAGTGCAACATCATTCAATCATGACAGATCAAATACAACAATATATCTGATAAGCGATATAAATTATAACGCTTATCTTCATTCACAGATCACAGATATATTTATATATCACAGATAATAAATTACATCACATATCACAACACAAATCAGGATAATCATAAAGCATCATATAACAGGGATATCAAACAGTTTAACATCCAATATAATCCAAACATCCATAAATAGGATTAATTTAATTATCTGATTAATTTAAATCAGATTAAATTTCTATGAATAATTCTTTTCACATTTATTATCAAAATAAATTTCAAGTAAATGATCCTCATTAACTATTCATAATTATTTAATTACTATTCTTAAGTAATTAAACTCAATTTAACTATTGTTAATTATCATTTAATTAACCTTTAAAATCATATGTTTAATCACTAATTATTTAATTAATTAAGTTCTAAACTGTAACTTAATAAATCTTAATTACTTGATTAAATAACCTTAATCATTTGTTTAAAAGACAACTCTTTATTAATTTAATGAATCTTATTTACAAATTAATTTACCTTAATTAATTTAACTCAAATCCTAATTTCTTGATTAAATAAATTAATCAATTATTCACTTGAACTAATTTAATGAGTGCATATCATTTTATCTTTACTAATTCAAATTTAAAACATTTTCTAACTAATGTTTTAATTATCATC
The DNA here is from genome assembly GCA_030765085.1 of Allium cepa. Classification (NCBI taxonomy): domain Eukaryota; kingdom Viridiplantae; phylum Streptophyta; class Magnoliopsida; order Asparagales; family Amaryllidaceae; genus Allium; species Allium cepa. The sequence goes on from CM060937.1 coordinate 590,385,472, forward strand.
ACAAAGCAAATTTAAACAATTTAAATATTAAAACTTCTTTGATTTCAGAACTAGAATTCAAATTATCTTTAATTCAGATTTAAATTTAGATTTAAACTTGTTTTAACTTTGCTTAATAATTTAAATTCAGTTTTAAATTTCAAAACTTTACATTGACAGGTTTCAAAAATCAGAAACCCGTAACCTTAAGTTTACTCGAGACAAGCTAACTTTGCCCCGAGTCCAAAACAATATTTCTTCGAGCGAAAGCTGAAGTAACTCGAGTAAAACTCGAGAGAATCACGTGAACAAATCCCACCTTTCTTCCCAAACTAACGAAATTCCAGGCCACCAGAAACTCGTGCACGGAGCACGTGCACGTCGCCGATGGCCATCTCTAATCGCCACCACTTCATCGAGCATGTCGGCAATCTCACCCACAAACTCCACGAGCTCCCCGATTGGCCAAACCCACCAGAGAACAAAATCAAGCAAATCAGTTCATCTTGGAACCGAAGTCCAAGCCTGTAACCACCTCGCACCGCCGCTACACAGTGCTGGAACGCACGCGCCTTCGCCACGAGCTTCCCCTATCGAACACTCACCGCCACCGATCAACCCTATCTGATCCGATGCGACATAGATTGCACCATTGCCACATGAATCGATCGGCAAAAACACAGGGATAAAACCCTAAATCGTTTTCGCCCCCAACCTCCTTGCATTAGAAAATTTTTTCAGTATTTTTCCTAGATGTGAAAGTGATCAAACTAACTCCTCAACAAATTTCAACAGTTAAAATTTGTTGAACTAACAGAGATTGGTAAAAGTGTATTTTTAGTTCATCCACAGTTTTCTATTGATATACTTAATGAAAAAAAATACAATTTTTGGTTTAAAAATCTTATTTTTCAGTAAGGATTCAAGATAGGTATTCGAAATTGCAAATCGTTAGGTTCGAATTTTATTAAATTTTGAAATTTCTCTGTAGAACTTGAGTTGTTCATCCTGTATATGTTTACCCTTCATGAAACTATTTTTATATTACAATTCATACTTAAACACATTTATTTTGTTTTGAAACTAAAGCCTAATATTGATTATAAAACAAGAAATTGAATTTTTCTTTTCTTTGTTGGGTTGTACTCTGTAGAATAAACAGAGAAGAACAGGTACTAGCATATGTACATACAACAAAACAAATAGCCATATGGATTCAATTTAAATTGCTATATGTTACTCACATGATATACCTATATATATATAAGCAACAGTTTTATATTTTAAAAGTATCTAAAAAGAATAAGTTACTCACATATTTATTCTTCAAATTGTTTTAAATGAAATGTTACTCACTTCTAAACATATACAGGCTTTCACAAGTATATGTGTATGTATTCTTTTACCATACATTTAAGAAATCATCTTCATAATATCACTTCATAGATTTTCACAGGCATCAAAAAAAGTTTATCCAGATTTAAAGCTTTTTAGAGGAGAATTAAAATTACACACAGGATATTGAAACAAAGAAGCCTGTTAACATACAAACCTATATATAAACAGATTAAGTTTAAAGATGGAAGTTTGCTCACCTTGAATTAATTAACAGAGAGTTTTCTCCTGGATTTGAAATGGACACAGTTTGATGTTTTGCTTTCCAGACTTGAATTTTTGCTTTGTTCATTTTTTTTTCTTTTGCTCAGTTTAAAATAAATGGAAGAAACTGAGATGAACGAACTAAGGAGAACTTGATATATGGAAAATGAAGCTTCCAGGATATATTTTTGTACAGGGTTCCTATTTTTAAGTTTGTACAGGTTGGTATATGGAAGCTTACAGGTGATAATAATTTGTACAAATGATATAGTGTTGTTTGTACAATATCACATATATTTCCATTGTATATTGGCTGATAGGTAATGTGGTGTGTACCAAGGACATCTTTGCATAAATTACTTAAGTCCTTCATGTCTTGCTTGCATACTGTTTAGCTTACTACATACACTTTATTGTCTGATGAGGAACAAAATGTTGTGTACTTTAGATTTTCATGTGCAAGAACTTTTGTTTACCACTTGCTTGTACAGTAATACTTGGATTTCTCATTCTTTGTTTATTTTTCTTGCTTATTTCCTTACTCCTTGTACTCGGCTGCTATGATTTCCTGGTGGCTGAACCTTGCTTTGTACTTTCCTTTTTATATTATACATTTGAGTACATAGATATTCTCCTTTTTTTGTTGCTTGAGTTAATTATATGTTTTGTTTATGTTCTTGCCTACTTTTCTTTAGCTCGGCTGATGGTGGGTTTGTTTGTATACATACTTTGTTTTGGTATTCTTTGTTAAAGTTTTGTTTTCAAGTTTAAGTGTATTTATTACTTTTGTGCTTATATTGTATTATATGTCTTATTTTATATTTTTTTCCTAATTTATCTTATAGTCTTGTATTTTATTTATCAAAATAACTCAATATTAACTTTAAAAAAAAATTATAAAAGAAACCGTTTTCTTATTAATAAATAACTCAAACCATTTGAATTTAGAAAAACTCCAATCGACTATCATTTAATTTCAAAATTTTAAATCAAAAGTAAATTTAATTATCAATTTAAAATAAATTAAAATTCGGGATCATTACAAAATTACTTCTTAAATTGTTTTAAATCCTTTAAGTAAAGGTTTATTAAGTTTATTATAGAAATGGTTATTTCTAAGATTTGATTAATATTTGAGTTAGAAAATAGTTATTTAAATAGTTATACTTTCTAATCCACTAATTTTATTTTGGAAAATTAGTTTGGACTTAAGTTATATATATTATTAGTATGATGTTTTTATAACTAATATGTGGGAATAAAGTGTTTTAAAAGTAGACTTTATTTGAAGTGTTTTCCAAATATATTCTGGATAAATAATATAAGTTATTTTCAAGTATTCAGACTCGGCAGATTTCCAGTGGAGATGAATAAATATTTGGAAGTGTTTCCGTGTAAGGAAAATGATTTGAAATTTGTTTTCAAATGGTTGAAGTATGGAAAAATATATCTTGTAAAGATATTTTTTTTGAAAAACAAATAATTTGCGAAATTATTTGGAATCTGGTGATGTTATGCATATCCATTGATAGTTAAATAACCGACTATCAATATTGACCTTTAAATGGGTATTTGTTGTGATTTTCTTGAAAATTGAATGCTACACTTATTTTTTTTAAAATAAGCGCTCGTTATCCGGTTTAGCCATGGGAGAACCTTTGGGTCATATAACCCATTCCGAATAGTGATACCTCGTAATAGACAGCATTTGAAGACCGGTGTTGAAGACTGGGTATTCGTGAAAAAGATAGGATAACCTATCGATTGTCTCTGCACCGATAGCTACGGTATGGAGATTTCCTTTGTGGTGGGAAGTTCTATCGGGATTGTGAATACCCGGATTGCAAGGGCTTCTTCGGAAGTGCCTTCGGTTCTGTTCGAACCCAGAACAGACTTGTATGGATTGTATGTTTGACATTACATTTTGAGATATCAAGCAGATTTCTTTCAAATACATTTCTGTTGGTGACGGAGAATTTATTCTCTTAGCTTAACACCCTTCTCTGAGACGTACGAGCTCAGAGGTTATGTAGTTGATGGTGATCAATGATATACTCCCAATTTGGTAATGTGACATGCTGAGTGCTGCTGATCATTTGTTGACCAAAGCGTGACTTTTGTGAAAAGCGTTGCTTTGCGGATGAGACTTCGTCGAACCTCACAACCTAGTTATGGTCGAAACAGGAATCGTAGCAGCAAGGTTATTTGAGGGTAGCGCCCTTTCAGGGTATGTCATTTCCTTCTGGATTATGAGTGGTATCATGGTATGGAGCCCAGATACTTAACTTCGTGTTGCTGCAAACTTATTGCTTTGTGGTTGTTGGTTGAGAGGATCCTCGGATAAAGGTCGCAAACGACCGGGGAATGGCATGCTCGTGTCAGTAGTTACCTATTATAGAGATAACATGGCCTTGTCTAGTAGTGATCCGGTTAGGATCCGAGTCCCTATAGAGGCGTTCCATTTTATTTGGGAAGTTCCTTTACCCGACCATTTGTTGAAAATCCAATCAAAACAATACGAGCCCTTTACGATTGCAATTGTAGAACCTGCCATTTAATATGGTAGCTATAGTAAGCATACTATAATGGTACCTCTGCTGGCTAAGATTTATATTATGCTTTCGAAATGTTTCCTGCACTTTGCATTTATAGTAATAATATCAAAGAAATTCGTGTATCAAGCATATTTGACTATCATAAGGAGAAATCTCCTCCAAGTCTGCGTTTGCATTGTGTGTGGCGGGAGGCCTTATGGTAGTTTCATTTTCTAAAAGCATTGCGGATCTATTTTAAAATATTTCTTTGTTTGTTTTTTAAAGATAAACTACCTTCAGTTCTCACACCAGTCCCATGACTGACCTGGAGTTTATTGTTCCCTTTCTAAACTCTAGATGTCCATCATTTTCCACACGGGCAGCCTAGAGTCAGGTTATCAGGATATTCTGGAATTCAGGAGGTGCTGTGGAGCTCAAAAGGCGAGCTGGATGGCGAAACGTATCACTTGTACATGATGTTATCTTTTCTGCTATGTATCCACTTGTAAGGACAAGTTCATATAATTGTCCAGCTGTGTTGTGTTGTAAGTTGACTCTGATGATGTAATGTATAAAATATACAGTTCTTTTGATTTAAAGATTATTCATTTATCTATTATATGTTGTTCCGCTGCGATTGTGAGATTCTGATATTGTTTCTGTTGCTTCTTTCTTTCTTCTTCTACCTCTTCTTCTTTAACCCTAACAATTCGGTTTTCCGGCGTTTGATTGTTCGGCAGTTGATACAGTGGACGTATTAATGTCGATTTTCGGAAGTCGACAATCTCGAATGGTTACATTATTTCTCTTGAGTTGGATTTATTGATATAAGAATGTTAATCCTGACTTGAGTGTTTTGTGTTTTGCTTTACGCTCGGGTCAGACTGAGTGATACAGCTTTTGAGACTCATGTTCGAAGTTGGAGCTTCGTTGGAGATCCATCTACATATTTTCTGCTTGTAGTTATTCAGTTGATTATAGTGATGTATTATGATCTTGTATTTGACTATTGTATTCGAGACTTCTGTTGTATCTTATTTAACTCTGATATACAAGTAGCTTCATGAACTACTAATCTTTTGTTTCCGCTGCATTATTGTATATTACTCTATGTCTGTGATTATGTGATTATTTTATTTACCGTATATGCAGAGTTTTGCCGAATATAAATTAACAATCTAGTATTTTGAATAATTCAAATCCGTCATGCATTGATGTGAATGGTTGAAAATATCAGGATGTTTAATTTGGTATCAATGCTTTGGTTTTAGGAAAACTCAGCATATGTAGCAAATTTGATTACAGAATTACCTTCGTTCGAGCTTGAGTTCTCTATTTTGATTCGGTTTTCCTTTGACTTTTGGAGCGTTCCCTTCGGTTCCAAAATCCATCCTTATCTCTCCCTATTCGTGTTTCTTGATTTTGGAGTATCCAACAACTCCACTTTGAATGATCTCCATAATAACTCGACTGTCTATCTTCGAATGATTTCTAAAGGGATGAAACTCCTTTGCAATAGGCATTGATTTACCGGAGATTTATGCATCCCCAGTTTATGATGCTATTTATCTCCTGCAATGCCTGAATTCTATCTTTTGTGATCGAATGTCGATTTGCCTCGGAATTCTGCATCGATCGTATTCTTAATGTCGTGGCCAACCCGGTTGAGGTTGCCCGTGATTTATATAAACTTATCCATCTCCCTATTTTGTTATTTAATTTTCTTGTCTTTGTTTGATACCTATCTTCCAATCAAAATTCTCTTTGATTTGAGTCCATCAAACTTGAATCTCTAATCTTGTTTTGAAGTCCATCCTAGACTTATCGAGCAAGGAGTGTATTTGAATTTATATTAAAAATGTTTTATATATTGTGTTGTTTGAGTTGCTGTTGTTGATTTGGGTTTTCGATCGATTTGTCTGATCAACGCTATCGATAAGATTTCCAAAACATTTGAACAGAGCAAACCGACACAATATTGATTTCAAATTTGGTAAATGGAATACTTTTGTATGATTATATTACATATAAGTATATTTTCTAAAATTAAATTGTTTAATAAATTGGATGTTTAAATGATAATATTTGATTTTCAATTATTGTTTTGAAAACCATTGACTATCTCAACATTTTAAATAAATGGAATTATGAAAACATGGTTATAAATTGATTTAGAATTTGAATTAAGAATTTGAGAATTTAAATTTCCGGTGATTTCAAACTTTGTTTTTTAAGTTTAAAAGGTATATTATTTGAAGTATTTTCGAATAGTAACCGTTTTCAAAGAATTTTAAATGTTTAAATCGGTGCTCTTCTGTTTTGTCGCTGGAAAATACTTTCGGTGATGGCGGCTGCATCATTGACATTTATTTTCAAGTTTCGAAGTGGAAAGACCATTCTGTAGCTTTGTTACACTTTTGTTTTGGAAAATAAATTGATTTGAATTTCTAAAGTATGACTTGATTTAAAATATATATTGGTATATGATTATAGATTTGGTATGAATATATATAGTATATATATTTACCTCTAAATTGTTTGAAGTTAATCAGAAATTTAATCCATAAATTTATGTTAAAGGATGTTTTCAGTTATAAAATGAAGTCAAAAACTTTGAATAAATATTTAAACTTGAAATAATTGAATTGGAAGAAAAAAAATACTTGTATAATACTCAATACATTCCAATATAACTTACCTAAAGCATTCAGAAGTTGAATATGTAATTGAATAATTTACAATGTAAAATGGTGATTAATGATTTTATAAATAAATTTTGAGTGGTTATGACAAATGTTATACACTTAGATTTTAGTTATAAAATGTTAATAGCGATAAATTGAATAATGAGTTGTTTGGATAGTAAATAAGACAAATTAAATAAATAAATTATTGGAAAGGAACCATTTGCATCAAATATTAATAAATTAAAATAAAATCAACTCATTGAAATACCTTAAATTTAAAATCAATTATTTAATATTAATTTTTATATAGTTATAAATTAATTAGTTTATTTTGTTTTCAATCTATTTTCCTTTCTGGTTGTTGTTTTTATCCTCCTACCTCCTTCCTTTTCGAGGACAAAAAGTTTGGAGTGAAGGAGAGTGTAACGACCCGTAAATTTTAGTGGTTTTATTAATTAATTGAAATTTTGTGAAATTTTAAACAATAAAATTTTGCGATAAAAAGTTTTAATATTTGGAATACGTCTAGTTAAACATAGCAACTGGTAAATTTACATCTGATAATATGAAAGTTTATTTTCTAGTGTAATTTTATTTCAGTTCAATTTAGTTAATATTTGATGATAATTAAATGTTTCCCAAACTTAAATATTTTTATACAATAAATTTGTAAATCATCTTATGAGTGAGACGGCATATTTCGTTTCTTCAAATTTGGATTGTTATTGCTCCGTTTATCTTATTTTCAGCATTTTAACAGCATTTCGGTACTAATATCGACTTTTGATCGGACGACCATACCACTGATATTTGTATAACGTTTTGATCGTCTCGTCATGCCGATCTCTATGGTATATTCATTTCTATGTTTTAAAGTTTGGTATGCTATGGAAACTGCGAAACAGTCATCCATATCGGTACCATTTGAACTTCTTGAATTTCTTCGTCCACTCAATTGCCCACCGTTTGAACCAACGATCAATTGATGTTATTATTTCATAATTTAGTAGTTGACCTTCACTATTCCAATTGTTAGATTTATTATATTAGATGGTTCATTTTCCATAGGCTCTTGGTTTTCGCCATTCTGTTTTATAAAATTTTATAATATGCATGCCGGCTTCAAATGTTTCATGTTCTTCATGCTGGCACGTCCATATCCCCATCTATCTTATTTTATGAACCACTTCAGCTCATAAACTCTTCCTCTACATGCGCAGCTCATCAGCCCTCCTCCAACTTCGTGTAGCTCTGGTAATGACCTCCATAACAATAGCCTCTCCTTCCCTGCCGCTCTGGCTCGCCCTCTCCTTCGGCCATAGGAGCCACCGAGCCAAACCCCTCCGTCCCACTTTTCATCATCCTCCTCCAACTCAATCAGTGCCGCTCCTCCCTGACCCGCATCGCCTCCATGCTTTGCCTAGATCTCCTCCTCACCACCGAGCGTTCCATCTTATTCTCTTCGTGCAGGTATATGTATAGCTTATATTGTAGTTTGTTATATAAGTTTGTTTTGATACATATGTTATGGTTGTTATTCTATAAAAGAAGTGTGTGTGTGTGTGTATTGTTATAAAGTTACATCTCAGTTTATAAAGTTGATAAATGTCTTCAGCAACGTATTTGTTTGTATAAAAATATGTTTTGTTAACATATTGTTATGTTTATATTTGTATAATATGTTGTATTCATAACTTTATTAATACTTTGGAAAGTTTATGATGTGTATTTCATAGCCGAGATGAGAATATATAGTTTTACTTATATATAAAAATTATATATTATGGGTTAGTTCATAAAATTTATATATACAGTTATAAGCTTTCATATATATTTTCTGTTACCATGTATAAGTTGTATATTTTTAATTTGGAAGCCTCAAATATGTTTCGCAGCACGCATATATATGGTTATAGTGTTATATATAGTTTTAGTTATAGTCTATAGGTTAGTTTTGGGTGTCAACATGTATATAAGTATAAAGTATGTTATTTGTATAAGTACATATAAGACAATTGTTTATATTTAAGTCATATAGGCTGTAATCTATATTTTGTGTGTATGTATGTCTTGTTCTGCTGAGTTATATGGCTATTACTACAAAGCAAGATGATGGTTTATAATAAGTGTTGATTTTAAATATGTTATGTATGGAAGTATACACACGAATATAATATGTTCCAGATTTTATAAATTTTGATTTCTATGGTATATGCATTGTTTTAAATATGTATATAAAGTTATACATTGAATCTATATAATAGTTTATATATATGTAAGAATACCCTGTGATTTAAGTCTGTGTGAATATTAATGTTACATATATATATCGTATTCATGTTGATTTTATATATGTGTTTAAATAAAACAATGATTTTATATATATATATATATATATATATATATGTGTGTGTGTGTGTGTTATTTTAATACTTGTTTTAAATTAAAATTTTATTTTATGGAAATAAAAATATATGTCCACTGTACCAATTATATTCATCGATCCAGTTCTAATTTGTTTTCGCCAATTCTTATCTATCAACTTTGTCGAATTCGTGCCAATATGGCTTTGATTTGAAAGTCGTACTTGGGTTGTAACTCAACTTCATTGTCTATCTCTCTAGCCTCGAAAGGTGAGCAATCACTCACGATTAACATTCTTTTTTTATTAAATTTGATTTCAATTGAAATGACAATTGGAATATGCTGCAGTTAGTTATTTCCATTATTACATATATATGCTATCTGTTCACCTATGACATCTGACACCATTATCTTTTATTTATATTGATGACATATGCCTGTTATATTATTATCATATCTATTATCACTATGTAAGTTCCCTGTTAGTATAGAATTCACTATGGGTTGAAACATACCCGAACGGACTTTAGAATAGGAGAAAATAGTTATGGGTTGAAATGATTGGCCCAAGTGATTTTCATTTGAATTGAATTTGGGAGTGCGGGTTGAAATGATATATACCCATATATATTTTAAATTGCAAATTGAAAGGATAAATATCCGTATCACTTGACCATAGAATAGAAAATTATATACATACATTGTTGGTCTATATATATATACACACACACATATTTATGTATGTATGTATGTGTAACATCCCGCCTTTTCGCACACTTTAAACCGACACACGTGCCGATTCAAAGCATACTCAAGGGCGGATTGTTATGGGGTAAATAAGAAAAACAGAGAAGAAATAAAAACAAAACAGAATCTCACAGCGGAAGGATAAAATATAATAATAAATATACAGTTCAAAACAGTTTACAAACACTTGATTTGCTTTATACAATAAATATCAGAGTTACACATACCAATACAATCAATGCAGCGGAAATTTAGAGTGTGGTGCAATACTATAAATAATATAATACGGATTCTTCGTCTTCGTCCTCCAAAGCTAAAATCTTCGATCCTGAAACGCTCGGACTGACCCGAGCGAATTTGAAAAGACAAAAACACTCGAGTCAGAACTAAAAGATCTTATGTGAGTTAAATTAACAGAAATAAATATGAGTACAGTAACTCAAGAGATGCTCGGGATTTACATCTCCTAAGGATCCGTTAAACTATTTACTATGTAGTATATTGCGCTATTATAATAGTGTCTAATTGTAAAATAAACTTACTTTTAAATAGCGTTAAGGCTTTACATTTTCCACCTTAACACGTAAAATGCCAATAGTTTATACAGTACCGTAATACCTCCTGATCGGGAGGCTACCAGAGGATACTCCATAGGTACGACACAAATAGAAACTCGTAGTAAAGGCTCGGTATGGTAGGTGACACGGCACAACTAGGCAATGCCAGGGTAGATATACCAATTGCTATCCAGGCTGGTGGAAACGCGTAGCCGCAGTTACCGCCCACCTCGGACTAACTCCCCAAAGTCAAAATATAGAAGTGACCACTGAATCAATCCAAGTCAAAGTATAATATCGAAGAGGAGGGTCCGATCAGAGGAATGACCTCATTGGCCTGAGAATCGCTCCTGTTTTAGCCACCTTATTCCAACTCACGGGAGTCGGGTCCACGTATTTACCTTACAGGAAACGTCGCCACCACCTACTTCATTCTGGAATCTCCACCGCGTACACGGTTAGTCAAAGTGGTTTTCGGTATCGACAGAGAGTATGTCCATATCCGATCCCGGTCTCTTTGCCAACCCATCGTTATTATAGCACCGTGGTCATTTAAAAATAGGTTATACTTTAAAAATCAGAATAAACATTCCATTTCATAACCATGAATACGATATCATTTCCAAACCCAAAACCATATTTTATCACTTATCCCAAATATAATTCTTTTCCAAAATCATAATGCTTTAACTTCATAACGTCTGAAAATCAAATATTTTCAAAGCATAGTATTTTGAAAATCATAATTTAAAACCATAACTTCTAAAACTTGAATGGTTTGGACATTCAACGGCATATGAATTAAATGGTTTAACTTAAATGTTACTTTGTAAAGAAAATAGTTCTCATGGCTTTACAAATACATTTCTTTATTAAAGTCTAAACCAAAGTTTATATTCTCTCTCTCAAGTTTCAAAACCACTTCAATTTATTTATATATACGTATATCCATTTTGAGTATCAATATTTCAAACTAAAGTTGGATTTTATTCTTTCAACAAATCAATTGTTCTATTAATTAGTCTTGAATATTCATATAAAATCCATAAATAATAAGACTTCAATTTCTAGTAATAAAATATATATATTTTTCCCAATTCAAATTATACTAGAATATTCATTTTAATTTATTTTGGGAAAAATCCAATTATAAATATCATATCTTAAAATTTCCAAACTTAACATTTAAACATATGATATAAATTATTAAACTCCATTTTCTTAATTTTCTTCCATTTTTAATAAAGATTTTTATACACCTTTTAATTTCAAAATTTTCAACTTCATATGTATATATATATATGGAAGACAAATATTTATACAATATAAATTTTAAGATTATTATTATAAACCGTATTCCATCCAAACCATAGAAATCACATTAAAATAGTTATATATAGACCGCGGTGCCTGTATATAATTTTCTATCCTATGGTCAAGTGATACAGATATTTATCATTTCAATCCGCAATTTAAAAGATATAAAATTTTGCGGTTGTATATCATTTCAAACCACAATCCCGAATGAAGGGAAATATGCATGATAATTTGCAATTTAATGATATACAATAAAACATCCATCAACATCACCCATCATCCAATCACAATCATCAAGCAATATCTATCAATAACAATTTATATTTGATAATATATAACAGGTAATAACTGGCAATTTTATTCAGATTAAATTTAACAACTATTAATCTAACAGTTTATATTCAGTAATAATCTATATAACTGTTAACTAGCAGTTTATAGGCAAACAAATAAATTCTAACTATCAATTAATACGCAATAAATAAATTAAATTAACAGTTAAATTTAATAAATGCAATTCAACAAATATGAGTGAAATAAACATGCCAAATACTCATAAATAAATTTCTATTCATTTCTAAAATTAACTTAACAAACATAAAAGCTTCTAGTAGTTGTGAGTGGGTTTAAACACTCACCTTTTGAATTTAAATCGAATTTAAATTCAATTTAAACTCAAAATTTTGACGGTCTCAGAATTTGTCCAAACCAGCGTCATTGGGTCTGGAATTTAAATACGAACCTAACAAAAAAAATTTCGTTTGAATCCGAGATCGTATGAGAAAGTTACGTCGAAAAATGATGATTGAATTCAAAATTGAAAATAAATAAAACGACACACATTCATCACTTACAAATATATGTGCCACGTCACTCCTTCTATTCCCAGAAACGCACGCGGCCCCCTTGCAGAAACCCTAATCGAAGATCTACGACGATCTAACCGTTGAATCGACACAAAAACCATATAGATGCGATCCCCATCGTCCACTCTACAAAACCCAGAAAAGGTTTGACGATCCGACGAAGTTTGCGACGACGATGATGAATGGTCACGGACTGTTTGAATTAATTCTGGTCAAACGAATGTTCAAAACAGAAAACGAATTGCACCAGTAGATTACATGCCTCGAGAACATTAACATATATTTTTGTGGAATTTTTCTGAAGTGTTTGCATTTTCACTGAAATTTGGATTGGGGTAGATCTAGGTTGCATTCATTCGAGGAGGAGAAGGAGATGAAGAAATGAATATACAGCAAATGACAATATGATGGAGCTAGGGTTTATAACTGTATATATATATATTAAATTTCCAAAATTTAATTAAATTTACTTTCCATTATTTATTGTCAATTAGATTGAGTTATCATTGGATTCATATTTCAATATGTAAATATCCCCAATTTCATCTGCACTTATATTTACATAGTTTCTAAATATTAAATTTCAAATATTACTTCATTTAACGTTACGTATTTATTATTTATTACTTGCTGCAGTTGATTATCAATTATACTTAATATACTAAATAGATGGTAAATTTTGAATACTTGTTATCATTAACGTTTTATTTCCACTTACAAAATAAATGAAATTATTACATAAACTCCCTTAATTAAGTCAACCATTATCTTATATAACTTAACTGGTAATATATATACCCAATTGCCCTAATTGGTTTATAGTTATCAGCTAAATACATACTAACTTGTAAATAAATTCGTTTAATTGCAAATGGATCTGATCAAATTTAATAGATTGAATAGATGGGTAAGCAAATAATAAATTTTCCTTTTTGTCAAATTCAAACCCATTCCTACTTAATTATCAATTACAATTTATTACGAAACATTGATTTTATGAGTTACCTTTTATTTGCGTAGTATTACATCAATTCCTATAACCTTGGATTCATTCCCAATTCACCAAATTCAATTAATTACACTTTACAAATGTGTTTCCAATATATAGGTATTGCCCAAGTTAAATTTATTAGCTAACTCATATTAATAAACAAATGACTTATATGAATGATTAAAATTTTCAATTATCTCACTTTACTCCTAAACTTCTGTTATTTAATAATTATTGCTTAGAACCTGATTTTAATCTTCTCATTATCTATTTAATTCCTTCTAGAATCATAGCTAATATTTGTCATCCCTTCATTACCCAAATGTTCTTATCCCATCAAATTTTAAGTTATCGAAATATTAAATGTCAATTTCTTTTAATTGCACTAAATTTATCTATTAAAGGTTGCACTTAACCCAAATACATAAGACTTGCCCAATTTCTCCTTAAATCAATAACCTTCATATACAAATATGTTTATCATAAATTTTATCTACTCTTCCTTTTTAGGTAATGTCCTATATATTAGATTTCCATGTAATTTGCAATAAATCATACTCGTAGTTATATCACATTAAATGAATAACTAAGTGTTGACTCTATTCTTTTGATTCAACATTGGTTTACGTTATATTTCATAAATATTTCTACATACATCAAGATTTTTAAAAATGGTTGTAACGTGAAATCTCGTCTACTTCCCATTTTATATTTAAGGCTTCTAAAACCGATTCATATCATTTCTCTAGTCCAAATTTTATTAATATAACCTTAAATTTAATTTATTCCTATCGATGTAATGGTTAAACAAAAATTTCACTTATTTGCAATAATCCACAAATTGGATTTCAAATTTTCAAATAAATAAATAAATTTTAGTTTATCACTTCTTAAATACCCAAACGTCAATGCCTTAATTTAAACTGCATTTATTACATTTTATAAAAATCCTCCATCTTAAGTGACAAATCAAAACTACCCTAACTACACAAATCATCGTATTATAAAGATATTTACACTATCCTCCATTTATTACCTTAATTTATTTAAGGTAACCTTAAATTAATATCTATTGCAATGATTTCAAATTATTATTCCCCCATTCCTTTTTAATTTCAATAACGCCAAATTTAACCGTTATATTCTCTTTATTTATGCGATAAATGCAATTATTGAATCTAATACTCCATTTAATTAATAGATCCTGCTTCCTAGAATCTATATCAACAATAGGTCAAATATATACATAGAATTAGCCTTAACTTCACCTAAAAGAATTAGCTATTTCAACTACCGCACGAAACTACGCTACTGCACTATTTAATCAAATAAATTAATTGAACTTAAATCAGCATAAAGGTTATAAAATTATAAATGTAATCTTAATAAATTCATTTATTGATTTAGACTCTTTCTATATAGTAATTAACCTATTGTGGGTATAAATAACTTTGGAATTATATTACATCTCATTAGTGCGCGTTTTATTTCCTATAACTTCTCCTTATTTAACTATACCCATTAACAACCAAAAAAAATTAAATTAGCTTTATTTCAATCTATTTCCCTTCTTAACTAAATAAAATAAATGGTTAACCTAAACACTTGTTATCCTTTGATATATTCAAATTCACTTCCAACATTTATTAACAAAATGTTGCCATAGGTTTAGATTTACATAAATAAATTATATGAATAGGTAGAAAAATTGGTAATCCGCAAATGCCCAATATACACGCATTAATTACTACCTATTGTTAGAATCCATTTATTAATTTACTAGTTAATAACGGTCTTTTTATTTCTATTTACTACCAAACTCTCTATTTTATTATAGTTCCAATATATTAATACTTAGGCACATCAAGTGCTAGCCCTTTTGTTATTTATATTAAATTGGGTATGCACAAATAAGTTGTTAATTAACTATTTCTACAAAATTATATTCATACATTCAATTCCATATCTTATAGGGTTAAATTCTAATTACTTACGCTTATTCTATCAATTTAATACTCTATTCAAACATGCATTTAAATTCTTTTTATTCTAAATAAATTTTATTAAGTGTTGACATCCACTAATAGCATTCACCTTTATTACAACCAAAGGTGGCATCTTCACTACTGATTTTATATTAATGAATCTCATTTTAGTTAATATTTTTTTATTAATATTCTTAATTCAACATTTATTGATTTCTTAAAATTTACTTTTAACAAAAAGTGACAAATTACATTATCCAAATCTATTGTCATAAAATTTTATTGTTACACTAGGTTACAACTACTATACCAAATTTCTACATTTATTCTTAAACAAATTAGAAATTATATTAATTTAATTTATTAAATATTATTAATTTAACGGGTCGTTACAGTATGTATGTATATTTTGAAAAGATTTCTATGGTTTTGGAAAGATATATAAATAATTTTGTTTGATATTGAAATTATTTTATAAATAAGTTTTAAATTAAAGTGGATTTAAAATTTATTTGGAATTGTATTTTTTTAAGAATTATCTTTAAATATATCGACTTGAAACTTATTGAATTTGAAGACTTAAGGATATGACTTTATAACATTATTTTCGTTGAAGATGATTTAAAGGAATATTTCAAGTTTAAATAAATTGAAGGAATATTTAGTGATTTGGAATTTGGGGTTTATTTAAAAGATATTGGATTTGTTAAGTAAATATTTCAAAATTTGAATAATAATGAAGTTAAATTAAGGTATATATGAAGTTATCAAATTTAGTTTTTAAATTGTGGAATATTTAAAGCTTTGAAATATATGGAAATTGTAATGGTTTATTTAAGATTCAAATCTGCGTTTGAAATCAATGTAAATTGAAATGGTTTATTGAAAACTGAATTGAGTTGAAATTTATGGATTGAGATTTGATTTAAACTGAATTTTTGGATTCAAGTTGATTTGAATTAATTTGTGAAGTTGAGGTAATTATTTTATTTTATAAAGTAATTTTAAATTTAAACTATTTTATTATATATACTATTTGAATATCTAAGTTGTTTAAGTGGTGAAAGTTATGGTTTCGAAGCTATGAATTTCAAATTATTATGTTTTGAAATGTTATATTTTCAAGTGTTTGGTTTCGAAAGTGTTATAACTTTGAAGTACTAAGATTTTGGAAATGGATATATTTGAAATGGAAATTATATCTTATTTGGTTTTGAAATGGAAATGATATCGTATTGATATGTTTTTGAAATGGCAATGATAATTTGGTTTTGAAGTATATACTATTTTGAAAATGACCGCGGTGTTATAATAACGTTTGGTTGTTAAAGAGGCCGAGATCGGAAATTTTCATACACTCTACCAACTCCGAAATCCATTTAACAACCGTGTACGTGGTGGAGATTCCAGATTGAAGTAGTATGGTGGTGACGTTCTATTGAGGTATAAACGTGGACCCTACTCCCGTGAGTTAGCATAAGGTGGCTAAAACAGGAGCGATTCCGGGCCAATGAGGTAGCTCCTCTGATCGGACACACTTCTTCGATACCATTCTATTACTTTGTGATTGATTGGGTGCACCTTTGATTTTGGGAGTGTGGCTCGAGGTGGGCGATAGTGGCTGGTATGTGTTACCGCCAGTCCGAATGCGTAATTGGTATATCTACCCTGATATTGCCTCGTTGTGCTGTGTCACCTACCCTAGCGCGCTTTGTGCGAGTTTGACTTGTGTTGTACCTATGGAGTATCCTCTGGTAGCCTCCCGGTCTAGAGGTATTACTGTACTGTATAGACTATTGGCACTATAAAATGTGTTAAGGGGGATATGGGTAATGCCTTAACGTTATTTTTAAATATATTATACTCTACTTTAGACGTTATTATAATAGCGTTATTACTACATTAGATAGTTTAACGGATCCTTAGAGGATGGTTGTCACAAACATCCTTTGTGTTGCTCATATTTCAGTTGTTGTTTCTCTTGAGTTGGATTTATTGATATAAGAATATTAATCCTGACTCGAGTGTTTTGTGTTTTGCTTTACGCTTGGTTTAGACTGAGTGATACAGAGACTCACCTTCGAAGTTGGAGCTTTGTTGGAGATCCTTCTACATCTTTTCAGCTTGCAGCTATTCAGTTGATTCCAGTGATGTATTATGATCTTGTATTTGACTATTGTATTCGAGACTTCTGTTGTATCTTATTTAACTCTGATATATATAGTGGCTTCATGAACTACTAATCTTTTGTTTCCACTACATTATTGTATATTACTCCGTGTCTATGATTATTTTATTTACTGTATATGCTAAGTTTTTCCAAATATAAATTATCTAGTATTTTGAACAATTCAAATCCGGCATGCATGGATGCGAATATTGAAAATGTCGAGATGTCACATGTTATTTTCACATTGATGGTAAGTATAAAAGTCACACTAATTGTCATATTACTCTTAAAGGGAATCATTTAAGGCTTATTGAGGATGCCTAAAAGTTATTTTTTCAGATTAAAGAAAATACATGTGAATCTAAGGCTGCTGAAGAAAATACCAAACTTTTTAGAATATAATCTGAACCTTAAATAACATATAAAGCTATGTCTGTCAGTTTGATAATTGGTAATATTTAGAATATGCATTTTTCTAGGAAATAATACAATTGCAGAGGAAGTATGAGTAGATTAAGGTACTTATACAAGCTAATATTGGCTCAAAGCATTTGTCATAGCTATAGTTGGTTTGCGATGCTTAAAAAAATTCAAAGGGAACTCGCTTAGTGGCTGCAAAATGTTGGTCAAGCATGTATTGATGTTGGTGAAAAATTCAAAGCTCCTAAATAGACTCTAAAACTCACTGACCCTATGAAGAGTCAAGCATTTTCATGGATTGATATGGAGAAGGAAGCTAAGATGGATGTCTCGGTTTAAACATGTCGTTCAATCAAAACTGTAACTTGCAAAAAAAAGCGACTGTCATTATTTTTAGTGCATTTGGGAAAGGGTCATCTTTCACAGTACTTGATTTTCTTTCATTTCATTCTTGTGTTGCATGTAAAATGTTTAATTTAATATATGGTGCATTTATGGTTTACACATTTACTGTGTTACTGTGTAGTTCCATTTCTAAACATATTCCCTATATTTGAGTTATTTACCATCATGGCATTGATGATTATGCATTAGTACGATCATAGAATATTTTGGTATCAAAAATCTTCTCCCGCTTCCCTTGCATTTAACAAAGCATAACTACTCCGGTTAGAATTCCGTACTGAGAATATAATTCATTTATGACTATCAGGGTGTCTCAAAGATATCTCCCATCCTAGAAAAATATCCTGATCTCATACTTTTTCAACCAATCCATACCCAAAATGATTGTGAAATCTACAAAATCATAAATATACAAACTACATGCAAACTTATGACCTAACAAATTAAGTTCTAACAAGTCACATCTCATCTCCAGAGTTGCATACCCTTCTATTGGATTCGCAACTCTTAAGGAAGTAACAAGTTATGTGGATTATAAGCATAACCTATTAACCAAACATTGGGATATAAATGAATGTGATGCTTCTGTATCAAAAAGTATCCTAACTAGTATACTCTGAATCAAAAACGTACCTTCCATCACAATCTTTCCTTTATTAGCTGCAGTAGGCTTAGTTGATGATCCAACATCAAAAAATTTCCCCTTTTCCACCCTAAATGGCTCTGGACACTGGTTCTTATAACGCATCACTTGATCACATTTGAAGCACTTCACATTCTTCCTCTCTACAGCCTTCTTTCCCTTTCCTGACCACCGCTCACTTACATAATGAACCTTCGTGTCATATTTATAGCATACCAAATCAGTCTTTACTTTCTTAGCAGCATCCCTTTTTTGGGATCCCTTCTTCTTAAAGAATTTCCTCTTCTTTCCCTGAGGAACCTGGGATTCAACTGGGTTCTCTCTAGCAGAAACAACAAACATCTCTTAAAGGCGAATGGCCATCTCCACTACCACATTACAAGGTTCTCAGATATGGATCGTGGTCATTCTAGCAAGCTTGGGTCTCAGTTCTCGAATGAACCACTTGTTCCTTCTGACGTCAGTGTCAACCATAACATATCCATATCGAGACAACTCAGAAAACTTAGCAGCATACTCGATTGTTGACATCTCTTCTTGAATTAGA
Organism: Allium cepa; assembly: GCA_030765085.1. Lineage (NCBI taxonomy): Eukaryota > Viridiplantae > Streptophyta > Magnoliopsida > Asparagales > Amaryllidaceae > Allium > Allium cepa. The sequence continues at coordinate 590,405,283 of CM060937.1, forward strand.
TTCATGAACTTCCTCATCAATGCCGACTTAGCAACCTCAAACAAGAACCTCTACTCAAACCCCCTTCTGAAATTAGCTCATGTCAGCTCTTCCTCCAGTACTCCGGTAGTAACACTATTCCACCAATGAAGCGTTGCCCCTTTTGAAATCAACAAATGGCTTCCCACCCAAACTAGTATAGTCTCTACTTAGCTTAGCATAGTAATTCCCAATAGGAGCCACTGGTTTAGCTCCTCCACCATTACCAGCAACTCCAGCTTGCAAAAGGTTGGCTAACAACTGATACGCCATCCCCACATCTACTGGCCTATTTCCAACACCTACGTTGGTTTCAGTATTTAGTTTAGCATTAACAAATCGACCTTGATTTCTCCTGGTATTAGGTTGAGCAATTCCGTTGGTTGTGATGCTTCCTCCACCAAGATTTCCACTTCCATTTCCTGCTTTCATATCTTCTTTCTCGTAAATCTACATACGAGACTTAGTAAGATGCAGAAGAACGGTCTAAGGGAGAGGGTAACCGTACTTATATATATATATATATATATATATATATCAAATACAAGTACGTTACTATAACAGTAACCCAAACCCCAATCATATTTTCAAATTTATTGGATTATGTTTGAAAATCTTTTAGTTTTAACTTTCTTTTAAAGTTTCATAAACCCATACTCTGATACCAATTTGTAACATCCCCCTACTTGGAGGTCCAAAACTAATGACTACGGGTGCTATAGTCATCCATAGTTATCAATCCTCGGCGACCAAATATGGCGGTGTTAGATTCATTGATACACAGAAACACGTGAATATGGAAAAAACTTAAACTTCAAATAGAATCACATTTTATTTCAAAATATTTCCATTTCACTACATAATACCATATTTGCAAATCACGTTCAAAGAAAATATATTTATTACAATATACGCCAAGAGCGATATATGAAGATGCCGCTTTGGATGATCAAAGTATATACAAGCAATATAACAACTTTGCCATTACAAACAACACAGCGAAATCAAAGGAAAAGAGAACCCTGAATATCTATCATGCCTCCTGCACGTCTTCGGAAGCATATTCATCTTAAAAGGTACCTGAAAACCTCAACTCTCAAATTACTCAAAATCAATTAAGTACCCAAGAGTTTAAGGGGAAAATTTAAACTTTAAGTTAGACATAAAGCCTGGTATGAACAATAATCTACCATCTCAAATAATTTAGATATCTAGTGAGACTACACCGCTCAGCGAAACGGGTTTTCCTCTCACTAGTATCTCAAAACCTTTATAAAACTATATACCGTGCTCATGCATCCATAACGGTTAAAAAGAACGTATTAGTTGATTTTCTATAATTTTTCCATAATTTTCTATGATGATTTAATAGTTATATAAAATTATTTAAGGTATGGAACTTAAATGTTTTATACTATTATAAAGGATAAAGGGGCTTTTTCAAAATTGTTTAAATTTCTAAATTAGGAAAGACGACATCATTTTGAATATAAAAATCCGGCAACTAATTAGATTTAATCAAATAAGGCAGGTTAGGTACAAAATAACTATTTTAAAGCACAAATAAATAGTTTTTCTACTATTTCAACTCTTTCGGCAAGAGGATCTGCCTCCAATCCAAACCTTCCGACAAAGTCAAAAGGTATCAAATCTTTCGACTAGGTCAAATAACCAATGCACATAGTATCGGGCAACTGGTACGTAGTGAATTGGAAGGAGTCGAAAGGTTTAGGGTTGAAAGGTTAGAGCTTTCGAAAGAGATGAAACTTTGTTTTGGTTTTAAAGAAAATACACCTACTAGCTTTCGACGATGTCAAACGGTTTAAAAAAAAGTTTTAATTGGTTTGCTTTCTTGTTTTAATTGAAACCTTTCGACAAAGTCGAAAGGTATAGCTTTCGACAAGGATGAAAGTACAGTTGCCACTTCCTAATCTATTGACATAGATGGAGTCGAAGGTAATCTTTTGCTTTTCTGAAACTTGTTGCCTCTTTCCACTGATTTCAAAGGGTTGGTTCCAACACCAACACTTCATTGTTTTTGAATGGTTTCGAAAGGTTTTATAAAGGTTTCGAAGCAATTTCTTTCGACTCCAATATTTTTCTGATCCTTTTGCTCTAAGTCATAACCCAAATGTTTTAAGTTAAATTGTTTTAAAGGTTTAAAAGTAATTAACTTTGAATGGTTTCGAAAGATTTGTACTTATTTTAAATTGAACCCAATGTTTTCGAAAGGTTTTGAGTTTTATTGCTTTCGAAAGCTTTATAAATGATTTTGTGGGGGAGGTACCCGAGGCTTTCGGCAAAGTAGAAAGGTGAAACCTTTCAACTAGCTCTAAAGGAAACCTTTCGAAAAGGTCGAAATGTGGGACCTTCCGACAAGGTTGAATGGTATGGTTTTGCAAGGTTTCAAATGGCTAAGGTTTAAAGGATTTTAAGGCGAATATCATATGTTTTAAATCTTATCAAAGGAAGGCTTTTTAAAGGTTTTGAAGGAGCTACCTTCAATGATTTCGAAGGGTTTTATTAATAGTTTTGAAGGAGTTATCTTCTATGTTTTCAAAAGGTTGTTTAAAATTTTTAAATAAAGGTTTCAAATATAAGGACTAGGAAGATAGCCTAAGTGATTTTAGTTATAAAGGACTTTAACTTATTTTAAAAGGATAAATAATCCTTATTGAACATCATCAACATTATTTTGAGTAAAGTATATACAACATGGGAAAATAGCTTAGAGTAAAGTTAAAGATATATTTTCCTTGTTTATATATGATTTGACGCACTAAATCATTCTGAAATGGTTTTTAAGAAAAATTTTGAAGGGTTGTTAGCCCAGATATTTTGAAGGGTAGTCAATTCAAAACAAAATTCAAGCGGTTAGCTCATTTAAATTCGGACAATCGGTCCATTTTGATGACAGTCAGCCCAGAGGCAAGTTAGTCCAGAAAAGAGTGGTGAACTCTGATACGAACAATTAGTTCATTTATTAGCATAATGGACCTTGTTACTTTTTATGAACTGTTAGTCCACCCTTTTTACCTATTTTAAGCAGATAGCCCACTATCTAGCATAAAAGATATTGCTATTTTTGTATAACCAACTTTAGGACAGATAGTCCAGAAAAGAGCAGTTAGCTCAGAATTTAGGACAAATTGTCTAGAATAGAGCAGACAACTCGAATTTTAGACAGATAGTCTGTTTTATTTCATGTTTTGGCATAATGGATATTGCTATATTATTATTATTACCAGTTGATTAACCAGTTTGGTTGCAGGAAAGGATTTGCAAAATATATGTTTTGAATAAAGATATTAGTGAGGGGAAACTCGTTCCACTAAGCGGTGTGGTCTCACTACATGTTAGTAAACAGAGATGTAATAGAAATTATTCATACTAGGCTTTATGTTCGACTCAAAGTTTTTGTTTCCCCTTAAATTCTCAGGTGCTCAAAAATTGATTTGAGTAGGCTAAGGGCTTAGGTATTTAGGTTTTAGTAGATTTTGGCGAATAAGCTTCTGAAGACAAGTAGGTGGCTGATGGATAGCTAAATTTAGGAATTCTACTTTAATTTGTTTCCGTCGTGTTTCAAGAAAATTATGTCCACATTGCTTTGATCATCCAAAGGAGCATCTTCATATGTCGCTCTTGGCGCATTTTTGTAATTATATTTGATTATTGCCTACAAATATGTTGGGATTTTTATAACTTGGATATGATTTTGTTCGAAATGTAATCACTTAAATTATTGCTTTTGGAAATTTATGACATTTTTTCATATTCAAGTGCTTCTGATATTATGGATACCACTAACATTACCATATTTCGTCACCAGAAGTTAATATTGTGGATGACTGTAGCATCCATAGCGCTTAGCTTTTGGTTTCCAGATATGGGATGTTACAACTTGTCATCAGAGCATAGGTTTATGAAAAAATTAATTAAAATTGGTTTTGAAAACAAAAATCCAAAGAAATTAGAGTATGATTTGGGGTTGGGTTAACGCTATAGTAACATACTTGTATTTGTTATATATAAGTATGCGCTTTATCTCCATTCATCTATCTTTGATTGGGTTATTTTTTTTGTATATCAAGAGGTTTGGATACAGATATGGATGGTTGAAGAAGTAGAGTTAACCAAGGAGGGGAAGCACCGAAAGGAATGCTGGACCTAATGTAGGAAGAATTCAAGGTCAGGTAGAGAATGTTGGTGCTGAAGTCCTACAGGTTGGAATGGAAGCCATGTATCAGTTTTTCAGGAATATGATGCAGGTAGAAGTTGCAGCCAAAGTGTTAGAAGGAAATGCTATAGGAGCAGGGGTTCTGGAAGTTCTGGTAGTTAATCATTTTGCTAAGATGAGTGGTGATTATGTGAGCTAGGAGGGAAGTCGTTTATGGGAATGAAGGATGCCATTGAAGTTAAACTGGTTGTTGCACTACGAAAAGATTTTTGCATATTTAGGGCTCAATGATGAACAGAAGAGGGGTTGGCATCTAGGCAGCTTCAGGGAGCCGCATTGTTCTGGTGGAATAGTGTAACATCGATAATTGATGAGGAGACGGTAACCTGGAAGGATTTCAAGAGAAGATTCCAAGAGAGGTTTATGTCTATGATAGCACAATCAACTTTGATTTGGCATTTTGCTAAGTTGGTGCAGGGTGAGATGTCGGTTGTTATGTATATTAGGAAGTTTGAAAAGTTGGCTCGGTATGGGTATGCTTTTGTAGATACAGTGTTGAACCGAAATAAGAAGTTCATCAGAGGATTGAAGCTAAAATTGGCTAGTGTTACTTTGTCCCATCTTAGAGATCCTTCGGATATTGTTATGGAGATGGCTTTGAGGTAGGAAGAAGTCCTTGAATCTTTGGAGAAGAGCATGGAAAAAGGGTGCAGGTTGGGCATGGCCAGAAGAGAAAGTTCTTTCCCAAGAAATGTACTCAGAAGAGTAGAGCAGCCAAGAAAACGAAGTCTGAGGTTGTCTGTTATAAATGCGACAAGAAATGGCACTTTGCTAATGAGTGTTGCTCGGGGAAAGCAAAGTATGTAGCTAAGGGGAAGAACGTCGGGCATTATAACTGTGACCAGATAGGCCATTATAAGAATTGGTGCAAGGAGCCCATTAGAAATGGTAAGGGTAAGCTGTGTGCATTGGAGCCTGCTGCTTCTCAGCCAGCAGCCCCAGAGAAGGGGAAGGCGGTTCTTGGACGAACGCTTCAGATTCATGGTATGTCTGCTAGCGTTTTATTTGATACTAGTGCATCGCTTTTTTTTATATCTAGATGTTTGATAGATAAGCTTAACCTTGAACCCACATATTTAGTTACTTCCTTACGGATTGCGAATCTAGTAGGAGGGTATGCAACTCTAGGGTTGAGGTGTGACTAGTTTTAGTTTGACCTGTTAGGTCATACTTTTGTGTACAATTTTCATGTGTTTGATTTTATAGGGTTCAGGATTATCCTAGGTATGGATTGGTTATGTGAGTACGATGCAGAGATATTTGGACAGGGTAGGAAGATATCTCTTAGTCACCCTAATAGTAGCGACCAGATTGTTTCCACCTTATGAAGCTCTAGCGGTGCAGTGTTTGCTTTGTTGAGTGCTATGGATTCAAATGATGTGTTGAGCCAAGTTTTCATGGTTAGAGAATTTGCAGATGTTTTTGAGCCTATAGTAGGATAGCCGCCGGAATGAGCCATTGAGTTTCTGATAGATTTGGTTCCGGGAGTAGAACCAGTGAGTAGATAGCCAAGCAGGATGACCCCTTTAGAGATAAAGGAGTTGGAGGTGCAATTGGTGGTTTTAGAGGGCAAGAGTTTTGTAAGCCCGAGCAGTTCACTGTGGCTGCAGTGGCTGTGTATGCTAAGAAGCCGGACAGATCGTTGAAGCTATGTATCGATTATCGTAAGTTGAATGAGAGGACGATAAAGAATCGATATCCATTACCCAGAATTGACAATTTGTTCGAACAGCTCAGTGGAGTATAGGTATTTTATCAGTTCGATTTGGCAATAGGTTTCCATTATCTTAGATTATCAAAGGATACTATACCTTTGGTGGCACTCAGGACCGGATATGGGTCGTATGAATGGTTAGTAATGCCATTCGAACTGACAAATGCTCCAGCTCTGTTTGTGGATTTGATGAACCGGATTTTCCGAGAGCACTTGGATAAGTTCATGCTGGTTTTCATAGATGATATTTTGATTTACTCTAAGGATGAAAGAGAGCATGAAGTTCATCTTAGAATGTTGCTTGAGATGCCGAGGCAGCATCAGTTGAAGGCGATGTTTTTGAAGTGTCATTTTTGGAAGAAGAAGGTGAAGTTTCATGGTCATGTAGTCTCAGAGGAAGGATTATCAGTAGATCCGACTAAGATTGAGGTAGTTAATAGTTGGAAGAGACCCGAGAAAGTAACCGAGATTAAGAGTTTCCTTGGGTTGGCAGGTTATTATCAAAGATTCGTTAAGGATTTCTCGCGGATAGCAGCAACGATGACCAGGCTAATGTGGAAGGATGTGAAAATTGTGTGGTCCGATAAGTGTGTGGAAGCATTCCAGAATTTGAAATAATTATTGACCCATGCACCTATATTGGTTGTTCCAGAAGGGAACTAGGATTTGGTAGTTTATACCGATGCATATGGAATAGGATTATGAGCTGTGCTGATGCAGAGAGGTAAATTGATTGCCTATGCTTTTGGACAGCTTAGACTACATGAGGTCAGATATCCAATGCATGATTTGGAATTGGCTGATGTGATTTTTGCTTTGCAAGTGTGAAGACATTACCTTTATAGAGAAATTTTTGAGCTGTATACAGATCATAAGTCGCTGAAGTATTTATTCTTTCCGAAGGAGCTAAACATGAGACAACAAAGGTGGACAGAGTTCATAGCTGCTTATGATTTTAGGATTGAGTACACACCAGGGAAGGGCAACAAGGTTGTAGATGCGCTTAGCAGGAAGCAAGAGAATGCAGTGTTAGCAATGATGGCTGAGTGGAAAGATTTAGAAGCATTAGCAGATTGTAGAGTGTAGTGGAGACACGTGGATGGGTCTAGTGGAAATATTGTTGTATTGTCCTATTTGGAGGTTTGACCAGTGTTGATCGAATGGATTGCTTATAAGCAGATAGAGGATCCAGTGTTAGCTAAACGGATCAAAAAGCCAAAGGAAGGATTCAAGCGTGATGACTTGAAAGATTTTAGTCTTGACTAGAGTAGGTGGTTGAGAAAGAGAGGAAGATTATGTGTTTTATGTGTAGAGAACATAAGGAAGGAAGTCTTAGCAGGATGTCATCGTTTGATGTACACTATACATCCCCGAGGTACCCAGATGTATCATGATATGAAGAGGTGTTTCTTCTAGGAAGGTAGGAAGTGGGATATTGGTTTGTGTGTATGGTAGTGCTTGAATTACCAATAGGCAAAGGCCAAACACCAGAAGCCAAGTGGTTTGCTTCAGTCGTTAGATATTCCAATACGGAAGTGGGATTCAATTTCTATGGACTTCATTGATGGGTTTCTAAAGTCGAACAGAGGTAATGAAAGTATATGGGTCATAATGGACAGATTGACCAAGAATGCCCATTTCATTCATGTTAGGTCATCCAGGATGGTGCCTGTTTTAGCGAGATTGTTCATGAATAATGTGGTTAGACCGCATGGGATTTCGAGCGGTATAGATAGTGACAAAGATTCCTTGTTCACTAGTTTTGGAAGAGTACGCAGGAAGTTTTGGGAATCAAGTTTAAGATGAGTACAGCTTACCATCTCAGACAGATGGGCAAACGAAAAGATTTAATAAGATCTTGGAAGATTTGTTAAGAGCTTATGTTCTTGATTTCGAGGGATCATGGGAAGACCATCCGTACCTAGTCGACTTTTTATATAATAATAGTTATCAGGCTAGTATGGGAATGACACCGTTTGAAGCTTTGTATGGAAAGCCATGCAAATCTCTTATTTGTTGATTGGAGACCGAGGATAGGTTGGTTCTTGGTCCAGATCTGGTTAGAGAGGCTGCAGAAAAGATTAAGGTCATTGGACCAGAATGAAGGAGGCTTAGTCTAGGCAGAAGAGCTATGCAGATAAGAGATGGAAAGATTTGGAGTTTTCAGTTTGGGACCAGGTTTTCGTCAAAGTGTCACCAATGAAGGGTGTGCTTAGATTTAGGAAATCGAGGAAGTTATCCCCTAGGTTTGTTGGACCTTTTCCTATTCTTGAGGGAATCGGGAAACTCGCTTATAGATTTGAGTTACCGAGCAGTTTGGCAGGTATCCATGATGTTTTTCATATTTCTCATCTTAGAAGGTGTGTTAGAGACCCAAAGACTGCTATTGCACCGATAGTGCTAGATGACTTAGTGGTAGAACTAGATTTGACCATAGTGAGAAATTCGATTCGCATTGTTGCGAGAGATGTGAAGAGACTTAGAACCAAGATGGTCAGATTAGTCAAAGTCCAGTGGAGTGACGATGGCAGAGACTGTACTCGGGACGCTGAGAGCAGGATTAGAGATACTTATCCCGACTTGTTTGATGGTATGTTTTATCTACTTGTTTGTTTTGTATGCCTTATTGTAATTTCAAGGACGAAATTCTAAGGAGGAGAGTATGTAACACCCTAGATTTTTGATAACATTATTTATAAGATTTAGTTAGATAAACTAAATAAAATAATGTGTTAATTAGGAGATTGAGATTTGATTTTAATTAAGGTAGTCGTGCCTTTTAAACTGATGAATTAAAAAGGGTTTAAAATGAATTAGAGGAGGGGTGTTATGAGAAGAGGCCATTCCTATATCACCTTCCTTAGGTCGTATGTTATACACACATTCATTTCATTTCAAAATTTCAAAATTGAGGCCGACCATCATTATGAAGGAAAGAAGAAGTGGAAACTAAAGAAAAGCTAAAGCATAAGCAAGTTCAACTCAAACTCATGTAAATCTCAATCTCCTAAATCTCTAACGCAAAGGTTAATAATGTTTACCTCTCCAAATTTTTATGGTTTCGGTTTAAGGTTAAATCCGAATATTTTTTAAAGATTTTCCATCCTTTTGAATGATAGAATAATTATATATATGTATACATATATGTTGATGATTTTTGTATGTTTATATAGATTTTTATGACATGTTTTAAGAAGAAAATCCTATTAATTGATATCCGTTAGCTTTGTGTATTTTTATGGTGATCTAAAACGAAATTTTAGAGATAGTTTTCAATTTTCAGATTTTTTTTTGAATTTTTGTGGAAATATTATGAATTTTCTAAGGAAGAAAAATGGTATTTTGGACTATAAAATTATTACAGGAAAAATAATTATTGTCTCGATCCGAAAATTTTATATGTTGAAACGAACGTATTAATTGATTTTTGGAATTTTTTCAGAATTTACTAAGATGATTTATAGTAATATAAAATTATTTAAGGTATGGAACTTAAACATTTTATATAATTATAAGGGAGAAATGGGCTTTTTCAAAATTGTTTAAATTTCTAAATAAGGAAAGTCGGCAGCATTTTTGAATATAAAAATTTGGCAACCAATCATATTTTGACAAATAAGGTAGGTTGGGAACAAAAGAACTATTTTAACGTACAAATAAATAGTTTTTCTACTATTTTAACTCTTTCGGCAAGAGGTTCCGCCTCCATTACAAACCTTCCGATAAAGTCGAAAGGTATCAAACATTTCGACTAGGTCAAATAACCGATGTACATGGTATCAGGCAACTGTTACGTAGTGAGTTGGAAGGAGTCGAAAGGTTTACGGTCGAAAGGCTAGAGCTTTCAAAAGAGATGAAACTTTTTTTTGGTTTTAAAGAAAATACATTTGTTAGCTTTCGACAATGTCAAATGGTTTAAAAGAAAAAGGTTTTGATTGGTTTGCTTTCTTGTTTTAATTGAAACCTTTCGACAAAGTCGAAAGGTATAGCTCTCGACAAGGTTGAAAGTATAGTTGTTGTTTCCTAACCTTTCGACACAGATGGAGTCGAAGGCAATCTTTTATTTTTCTAAAACTTGCTGCCACTCTCCATTGATTTCGAAGGGTTGGTTCCAACGCAATACATCATTGTTTTCGAATGGTTTCAAAAGGTTCTATAAAGGTTTCGAAGAAGTTGCTTTCGACTCCAATGTTTTTCTGATCCTTTTGCTCTACTTGAAGGCATAATCCAAATGTTTTAAGTTGAAACATTTTAAAGGTTTCAAAGTAGTTAACTTTGAATGGTTTCGAAATATTTCCACTTATTTTAAATTTAACCTAATGTTTTCGAAAGGTTTCAAGTTTCATTGGTTTCGAAAGGTTTATAATGATTTTATAGGGGAGGTACCCAAGGCTTTCAACAAAGTCAAAAGGTGAAACCCTTCGACTAGGTCGAAAAGAAACCTTCTGACAATGTCAAAAGGTGGGGCCTTCCGACAAGGTTGAAATGTATGGTTTTGCAATGTTTCAAAAGCCTAAAGTTTAAAGGATTTTAAGGCGGATGTCATATGTTTTAAAGCTTACAAAGGAAGGCTTTTAAAAGGTTTTGAAAGAGTTACCTTTAATGATTTCGAAGGGTTTTATTAACGGTTCAGAAGGAGTTACCTTCTATGTTTTCGAAAGGTTGTTTAAATGTTTTGAACAAAGGTTTCGAATAGGAGTAGACAGACAGCCTAACTGCTTTAAGTTATAAAGGACTTTAACTTATTTTAAAAGAATAGATAATCTTTATTGAATATCATCAGCATATATTGAGTAAAGTACATATAACATGGCAAAATAGCTTAGAGTAAAGCTAAAGATATATTTTCTTTGTATATATATGATTTGATGGACTAAATCATTTTGAAAAGGTTTTCAAGGGAAATTTTGAAGGGCATTTAGCCCTAATATTTTGAAGGGTAGTTAACCCAAAAGCTGTGCAGTTAAAGCGCTCTACCGTTTCATAGCGTTTGAGGTGCGAAAAGTTGTAGCGAAGATATAGTAGGATATAGCGGACAACATTAAAAAGAGGAATGATGAACATTCTACATTAAAAAGAGGATAAATATTACTTAATATTTCCCACCAAGCAAAACAAGTTATAATAAAGTAAAGATAAAAAAACAAAGTTGACACCTAAAAAGTTAGAACTAGTTATAATAACCAACAGCGTATATCATTGTTACATCAACTTTGAAGTTTTCATAAAACATAGAAGCAAGACATCAAGAAAAATGCTTATTTATAGGAAAATGGGATATAGCGGGGCAACAAAATCGAAGATATATCGGATTATCTCGAGGATAATCGCGGATGTGCTATATTGGGCTGCTTTATAGGAATATCGTTGCCCTCAAAAAGTCCATTGTACGATATATCGGTGATATATCAGGGCAATGTCGGGGAATTGACTGCACAACCCAATAGAAAATTAGGTCAGTTAGCTCATTTAATTCAGACAGTCAGTCCATTTTGAGGGCAGTTAGTCCAGAAAAGAGCCGTTAACTTTGATATGAACATTTAGTTCATTTATTAGCATAACGGACCTTGCTACTTTTAAAGACAGTTAGTTCACCCTTTTTACCTGTTTTAGGAAGACATCCCATTATCTAGCAAAAAAGATTTTACTATTTTGTTATAACCAGTTTTAGGACATATAGTCCAGAAAAGGGCAGTTTGCTCAGAGTTTAGGCAGATAGTCCAGAATAGTGCAGACAACTCAAATTTTAGACAAATAGTCTATTTTATTTCCATTTTTAGCATAATGGACATTGTTATATTATTATTATTATAATCAGTTGATTAACCGGCTTGGTTGCAGGAAAGGATTTGTAAAATATATGTTTTGAATAAACATATTGTTATGGGAAAATTCGTTCTACTAAGCGGCGTGGTCTCACATATATTAGTAAATAGAGATGTAATAGAAATTATTCATACCAGGCTTTATGTCCGACTCAAGTTTTTATTTCCCCTTAAACTCTCAGTTGCTCAAAAGTTGATTTGAGTAGGCGGAGGGTTTTGGTTTTTAGATTTTAGCAGATTTTGGCGAATAAGCTTCCGAAGACGAGCAGGTAGCTGACGGATAGATAAATTTAGGAATTATGATTTTTTTTCCGCTGTATATTAAGACAATTATGTGTATATTTCTTTGATCATCCAAGGGGGCATCTTCATATGCTGCTCTTGGCGTATTGTTGTAATTATATTTGATCATTGCTTGGGAATATGTCGGTATTTTTGTAACTTGGATATTATTTTGTCTAAAATGTAATCACTGAAATTATTGTTTTTGCAAATTTATGATTTGGTTCATATTCAAGTGCTTCTGATATTATGTATACCATTAACATTACCGTAATTCGTCACCATAAGTTAATACTATGGATGACTGCAACATCCATAGCGCTTAGCTTTTGGCCTCCACATACGGGATGTTACACCTTTACCTTGATAACTCCTCAAACCTTCATGCATATTCCCACACAAACATCCCTCCGCTTCAACTCAATAAACTTTATGAGCAAACCAAATTGCGCTGTCACAGACATGAACCTCTCCTGAAACCTCCTTCTAAACTCTTCCCAATGCATCTCCTCTTCATTAATTCTAACTGTCACGCTATTCCATCAGAATAAAGCTGCTCCCTGAAGCTGTCTCGTAGCAAGCCTCCTCTTCTGCTCATCATTGAGCCCCAGGTCAACAAAGATTCTCTTACAATGCAACAACTAACTTTCCACCTCAATAGCATCTTTATTTCCAATAAATGGCTTCCCGCCAAGCCTATCATATTCTCTATTCAAAGCAGCATAATTGTTGACTACTGGAGCTTCATGTACTCCTCCTCCAACTACTCCAGCAAGAACCCCCGCTTGCAACATATCAATGAAAAACTAAAACATGGCTCCTATGTCAATGCCAATATTTCCAGCTCGTGCTTGACCTTGGTTCCTTCTTGTATTAGGTCTAGCAGTTCCATCTGTAAAGGTGCTTCCTCCTCCAACATTAACTCTTCGAGAACCCATATCTGCATTCAATCTTCATGAGATACAGAAAAATAACCTAACAGAGATAGGAGACTAGAGAAAGCACATACTTATATATAACAAATACAAGTACGTTACTATAATATTAACCCTTACCGCAATCTTATCTCTAATTCCTTAGGATTATGTTTTCAAAAACCATTTTTTTAGTCTAAAGTTTTTCATAAACCTATGCTCTGATACCAAGTTGTAACATCTCCTATCTGGAGGCCCAAAGCTAAGCGCTATAGATATTGCAATCATCCATAGTATTAACTTCCGTTGACCAAATACGGTAATATTGGTGGTATCTATAATATCAGAAGCACGTGAATATGAAATAAAATCACAGATTTCAAAAACGGCTTTTCTGATTACATTTCACAAAACACGTTTAATATTCCATTACATAATCCCAAACGTTTCCCAGGTTCAGATCAAATATAATTATTACAAAATATGCCAAGAGCGACATATAAAGATGCCTCCTTGATTGACCAGAGTACTATAGAGTCATAACTGACATAATAGAACACATCAGAAACAAAACAAAAATATCCTAAATAGCTATCCGTCAACCGTCTGCTCGTCTTTGGAAGCTTTATTCGCCAATCTACTAAAAAACTATAAACCTCAACCCTCATCCTACTCAAATCAATTTTGGACACCCGAGAGTTAAAGAGGAAAAACATAAACTTCAACTCAGACATGAAGCTTGATGTGAATAATACTATACATCTCAGTTATTTGATATTAAGTGAGACCACGCCACTTAGCGGAACGGGTTTCCCCTCACTAATATCCTTTTAAAACATATCTTTTGCAAATCATAATTTTGCAAACAAAACTGGTTAAAAACAGTAAAGAAATATCATGTAAACTTACAGGTCAGGCAATAACTGAACTATCTTTCTAAACACTATAGTTTTGTTTGGCTTACTACTAACATTTGGCTGACTTGAGCCTACCAGACAATATAAAAAAAAATCTAACACTCTTAGATTATCCTCTTATGGTCGGCTTGTCCCTAACTTATCTTCTCCCAGGGTCACCTGATCCTTATGGTTTTACGAGCTCACCAATAACCTACCTCTGTACAAATATATTCCCTTCTATATGTAAAATCATTTTAGTTTTACCTATGACAAATCCCTACACACTGGAATTTTTGGACTAAATTAGTTTGGGGATAATAGCTAATGTATAGGGCGCGATCCTATACCAGTCTCATCTGGTGTTCTAATATTTGAGTCATTTTACTTAAGGTAATCTTCCCTTCAATTTTTCTTGAAACCTTTTCATCTCATATTGATTTAAAACCTTTAAATCAAACTTGAACAAGGAAAATGCTTTACTCAAAATCACCTTGACATGTTATATATATGTATATATACTTCACTTAATTCTTTGTTGATGAAAACATTTAAGCCTTTGAAAGTACCCCTTCCGAATCTATGGAACATAACCATTTTGAAACTAAGTAAACGCCTTTCTTTCACTTAGGCCAAAAGGCCAAAAAAATCCTTTTGAAACCATTCATATAAACCTTTCGAAACCATTGAAAAACCTTTCCTTCGAAAGCCATAAAAGCTTAGATATCCTATCTTTAAAACCTTTAAACATTTCCTTTCAAAAACATTGGAAAAAACTTTCCTTTCAAATCTTTTGAAACCTTCCTTCTAAACCTTTCGATCCATTGGAGAACCACCCCTTAGAAACCATTCTTTAAAACCTTTCGAAAGCACTGAAACATCAAACCTTTCGAAAGCCTTTGGGTTCAAGTAAAACATGTGGAAAACCTTTCACAATCATTTAAAACTAAACCATTCGAAATTTTCGGATTCTACCTTCAACAGAGCAAAAGGGTCATAAAATATTTAAGTCGAAAGTACTCTTTCGAAAGAAATTCCTAAGTAAAGAAGTGATGGTGTCGAAACCACCCTTTGACAGCATTGGAGAAGTGGCTTAGCTTTGAAAACAAAGTATCCTTACGAAACCATCTGCTTCGAAGGCAAAAAGTGGCAGTTAGGGCTTTCAACCCCTTCGAAAGCATTTATTTAAAACAAAAGGTGCAACCTCATTCAAAACTATTTTTTAAAACATTTTTTGACCTGGCTGAAGCCAACCAAGTTGAAAGCATTCCTTTCGAAGTAAAGCAGACGCATTTTCATTTGAAAACAAAGCATGCTTCGATCCCTCGGAACCTTTGGTTTCAACCCAGTACCTTCCACTTGTATCCAATTCACTATGTACCAGCTATCTAATACCATGTGCATTGGTTTCGATGGAGTCGGAGGTGGAGGTAAGGAGTCGGAAGCCTGGCCGAAAGCATTAAAATAGGAAAAGCATGTATAAACTGATTTGACTTTTTTAATTAATTCTTTTTACCTAACCGCCTTGTTTGTCAAATTACGATTAGTTGCAAAATTTCTTTTCTAAAAGTACTTCCAATTTTTAGAAATTTGAAGTATTTACAAAACACCCATTCTCCTTTTTATAAATATATAAAACATTTAAGTCCCATACATTAAATAATTTTATATATCCATTAAAATACTTAGGAAAATTCTATAAAAATTATGGAAAAACATTTTTTAGTATGGTTTCTGACATATATTAATTTCAGACCCAAGACATAAATTATTTAGCCGTAAATAAATTTAAACCCAATTAGTCAATTCTTTACTAGAAAAATTAATATAAAATACACATTAATTTAGAAAATTATGAAAACTGGAAGCCATCTCTGAAATATCATTTCTAATCTAAATCTAAATTTGCAAGGCATTTGGATGTCACTTAATATGGTGTTCACATTAAAACATATCATAAAACCTATATGAATAATCATATATCTACAAGCATATATAAACATTTAATCATTCAAATACAAGGCATAGTCATGCAAAATACTTCAGATTCTTCTTTATTAAAACCGATACAATTAGAAAAACGAGATGTAGTCATTATTCACCTTAGTTTTGAGATTAAGGAGTTTAAGATTTGAATGGATTAAGTTGATTAATCTTCTTCCTTTAGCTCATTCTTCCTCTTGTTTTTGGTAATGGTGGTCGGCCTCTATTTGTTTTTAATTTTGCAAATGAACGTGTAGAACATACACGGCTAAGGGTTTAGAGTATTAGAATGATCTCCTTCCTATTTTACCCCTTCTCTAATTCATTATAACTCTTCTTTAGTTCATTAGTTACATGGACGACTACCCCTTATTAAAATCAATACATAATCCCCTAATCATCACATTATTTTATTTAATATAGCTAATTAAATATCCTAAATAATGTTACTAAAGACATGGAGTGTTACACCTAGTAATTATGCATTCGACCATGGCTCGGAAGGAAACTGTCACACTTGATCGGTCGATCCATAATTCATGACGGAGATAGATATTTGCAAAAGAAAGTCGATGGCGCGACGTTTCGCAAATTGTTACACCAAGATCCAATGATCTCAAACCCTAGTCAGCGGCAAATTGGTCGATCTCGGCCATACATTGTCAATTCAAATTCTACCACAGTCATTGTGTAGCTCTCATCCATATGATCTCAATCGATCCGACCTCGTATTTTATTGTCAATCAGTTGAGGAGAAATTAATTTTTGAAGTACAAAATGATGAGCGGCCATGGATTTTCTTTTACTTGAATGAATAGTGAATGATAATTTGAGGGGAAAGAGGATTTGGATAGTTATAATATTATAATATTCCATTTATTTAGTTTCTCAAATAAAGGGATATACGTTTCGAGTCCGTACAATCACACGACGCGTTCGATCATCACGAAACTCATTTGCATACATCACCTCATTTTTCCTGATCCAACGGAACTAACCACGTCTCCATCTAAGAATATGCCGCTGAAAGCTAGTTTTGCGTAGTTTGAGACTGTTTTGGCCATCAGATTGTTCGATCATGAAATATAGTGGTCAATTTAATTTGCAACGTCAATTCAAACTCAACGGAAGTGTTTTCAAGTCCTGATTTGGCCGTACATGAAAAATCACATTTTTGGGCCTTCATTTAATTAGCGATTAAATATTTAAATAAACTATTTAAATTTTCGATCGTTAAAAATACGGGTCGTGACATTCTCCCCTCCCTAAAGAATTTTGTCCCTGAAATCACAAAGCAAAGAGAACGTCTCCTAACCCATTGGCCCTCAAAAATCTACCAGATTCCAAAATAATTCGGCAAAACCTCCCTTGGACGACTAAGTCCGAATAACTCTATTGCAACAAAGATACATGTACAACTCATATCTTTAACTATACTAGATCATCTATAACAACCATCAAATAACAATGCTATAACTAATAATAACTATCTCGCATGCCTAATAACCATACAACATAAACTATCATCTCAAATGCTAATAATCAAATCAAACAAGCATACATAAGATCTAACTTCAAAAAGTAACATCCATGCCTATCCTAACATGCAGAATACTAAACCATCTAGCATAAGAGATCCAATATTTTATCCATAATGAAAGTCGATGATAAAAAAATCCCACTGTCTAAAGAACTCCCGACTAACGGTCCTCATGCTCCCCATAGTCTACCTTACCCTATCGCCTTTGATTTCATTCCACTGAACCATACCACTCCTTCGACCTCCTCCTAACTTGATTTGTACCATATCTACCGGCACGAGTAGGCTTATGAGGTCTCCAAGTCTATTGTTCAGTCTTGATATTATCTAATCCATTTAGCCGCCAAATATCCAAACGTCTCTTGTAAGTTCACCCAAAACCCAATGTCGAACAACGGGTCTTGGCCACTTACAATGCTCTTGGCACACATGGAATCACATCAACTACCCCTCAAAAAACACAACAAAAACAGTGGCCGCACTACTGGAATTAAGGAATACAAATCCTTTATCATCTGCCAACTAACCGATTGTGACTCAAATGTTATCTCTCTATCCTTAGTCATCGGATATCCTTTGATGTAGTCCTAAAACATTTGTTCCCACTGTTCTAGAACAAACAACTCCATAGAACCAACAAGCTTGGTTGGGTCTGCACTACATCTCTCTAGACGCTACTCACTCTTTTAATTTAGCTATGATCTCCACTAGTCTAGTTTAAAGCCTCTGACTAGTTCCAATCGGTTAAATCAAAGTAGGTCTGAAGGTCAAACTAGCCATCACATTCGGCCATAACTCATCGAGTCCTGGAGTCGTAACCAGTAATAAGCTTGGGAAATACCCAATCTAGGAATATCACTCCCAAATTGATAGTCTCCTCCAAAAAACACCAACAGCTATATTTACCTTTCAACCATCTAGGAAATGTCAAATCCATAGGAGGCTAAGAACTCCAAATATTGCTATAGGCGAAGATCGAGATCCTTTCGGAGAAGAGATACCATAATGATGTGGAATCACTGAATAGCTTAAACTCCTTTCTTAACACACAGTGCCTACATATCCCCAAAGCGAACTCTATAGCTTCCAACTCTGAACTAAGAGTTGTATATTACCAATTGACATCACTACCATACCTAATTAAGTACCATAGGCAAGTGCATACTATTGTCTCTTCATTCCCACTCAGAATGAGTGCCATCAATGTACTCGTTATCGTCTCGGTTAGACTCACTAACGTGTGTCTACACCTCGCGTCCCAAGCAAAATTTTAATCCCCTCCCATGCAATAGGTCAAGGATACTACTACCTTGGGTCAATTTAAATTTTGGATTGTCGTAATTACAAGATCTACAACGACTCCCTACTCTGAAACAACGTGACCTAAGAATCTCACTCCTCTGCTTCAGGAGTGATACCATCAAAATCTTATCACTAATCATGTCTTGTGCTCCTCTTTCGTCCACGGGTAGACGGAAGTATCATCTACGAACACAAGCACAACTCACTCAAGTGACCTCTCCAAACACGGTCCACGAAATCAACAAAGCATGTCGACACATTGATTAGATCGAAAGGCATAACGAACAAAAAATCAAATTAGTGTGTGAAACACTATAATCGGTACACTTACCCAAATTACTGTCAGTTGGTGCAACCACACCGTAGTGTCTAACTAAAAGAACATCCTCATGTTATAGAACTGATCGAACAGGTCATGAAAAAATAGGAGCATGAACATGTTCGTCATCTCATCCAGCTCACAACAATCAACAAACAACTCCAAAGAGCCATCCATCCTACAAACGAACACAACAAGTGCATCCTACCCAAAATATACACCCATGGATGAACCATCACCTAAACAGGTCGTCCGCTTGCACATATAATCTCCTAAGCTCTTTGGACATCATATGCCTTAAAGGCATATCTACCGGTCCAACTCCTCTAACCATATCTATACGGAACTCTATCTCTATATAGTGGTAATCCGGTTACCTCCTCGAGTGTGTCCAAACACTCTCCAGCTACATGTACAAATGACATCCTATCATGTGGAATATCCAGCAAATATATAAGGCTCCTCTACTGGCAGCCAATCCCTACTATTCACTCCTCTACAACCCTGATCGTCATCAATAGCCTCTCTTAGTCCACCACTAGCCTGTATCCCATTTAGCCTGTCCATGTTTAAACTATAATGCCAACCCAACTAATCCCCAAATAATCAATGCCCAACAAACAAACAACCATGACTCAAATGGGCAAGGTCTCAACAAACCACATACAAGCTGGTTGAGCCACTTACTAGTTCTGTCATGATCAAAGATCGGTAATTATCTCGAGTCTGTATCCCAATACCAAACCATCGGGTCTAGATATAAGGAACTTGAAACCTCAACGTCGAATAAAACATATACGGAACCACCACATGCAGAAAGCATATCTCAAATGGTGATTCCATTTCCCTTCTCTTTCGTCGATAGATCAATAATGAAACCGAAATGGCGATCAATACATATGTTTCCGATCAATTCCTACACAAGTAGTATGTGATAACTCTTCAATATTGGGTAGTTCTCGATCAACCTCTCAAATCCCTCATCAATATAACCAATCATTCGCTTCCCAAGATGATCTCTCAACCCAATGATAAACTTTCCATCCTTTTTGTGTGTAGTATTAACAGGAATAGAAGGTACCTCGATTTCATATCTGTAATGACCCGCCTTTCATTCCATAGAAAGATGCATCATTAAGAAGAAAGAAAGGGATAGAAAAGAGAAAAGATAGAAAAGAAAGAAACAGACAACATCAGAATCTCACAGCGGAATGAATAAATTGTATTATATCACATAAACATTACATAGTATCATATATATCAGAGTTATACAGCTAATACAACACAAATTAGACAGTTATAAACATCTGTCTAACAATTACAATTCAAGTACATCAGAGAAAACAAATACAACTCAAACACAGCGGAACCACTATATATATCTACATGCTGAAGCCTCCTGCTCCATATCTCCTCCAGAACTCGTCAAAGCAATCTTGAAATACTTGACTACTCATACATAATATGAGTACCCAAGAGTTTAATAAAACAGAAAATAAACACTCGGGTCAAAGATGGGTCTGGTGTGAGTAAACAGGTTTAAAGTTGCTTAACTTTAGAAATTCTTTTGGAAAGAAAAGGTATCACGTAAAACTTGCCACACATAAAAATGGAAAAGTTTTTACCTTACGCTAACCATAACATTTGATAGCGAATCCAGTGATATTATAATAGTGTCTAGGGTTTTCAAGTAAATAAGAAATAGCCGAAATTGTTACATTTATCAAATTCCAGCTACTAGCCACAAAAGTGGGTAATACAATCAAAACCGTAGGGTCTCGTAGGAAGAATGAGTTTCCATCAATGGCAGGGCTACTGAGGTACCGCCCGTCACAGTACGTGGTCTAGATTACCGTACCGAGGAGCCACCCTAACTCCCCTGCAACACAAAGCCGGAACCATCCCTTACTGGACTGTCCCGAACAAGACCACCCCGCAGATTGGCTGTCGCCAACTGCCACACAACCGAAATATAAAGGGACCTCTAGACAGGGATAAATCTCGTCCTACTTGGGCATGACCTACTTAGCCTTGCCGCACCTCCCCTGTTTTAGCCATTCCCGGTTGATGAGGCTTGAGGCTAGGATTACCTCTATAGGACACATCAATCTTAGAATGCTCATCGTCCACCTGACGATGTTCTGAAAGCATTCAATCCATACAAGTTCGTTCCGGGTTCGAACGAAACCGAAGGAACTATCTCGTTGCACTCATTTTCGAATCACGCTCAGAGTCAACGACCATAGCCTTTGCACTCTAAATCACCATCTCGAACCTTTAAGTACTATCTCCGTCAAACTCATCACGGAATCACTCCCAGTTATACTGACGAATAGTTCTTACACCTCGAGTCTTCACTCTTCACTTGAGATTCACTACCTAACGTTTAACTTGGATCGATGTGGTTTTCGCAATTCCAAATTTGGAAACCCGATACCGGTCTCATCGAAATCCAAACGCCATCTTAATGTCCAAGTGAATTTAGTTTGAACAATTAATTCAATCCATCATTATCTATTTACACACGGATAGATAATTCACATATCACAATAGATAATAACATTCATCATCATAATCAGATAACCCGTATCATCATCACAACAGATAATCATCACAACCAAATAATCATTACAAACAGATAATCCATATCATCATACTTTAACTAAGCATCCATATCATATAGATACTACTCATCTCATTACTGAGATTACAACCATCCAAAGAAATATCAATAACATCCATAAGCAATGATTTATTAACCAATATCTATAATTAATTTAAAATGAATTAAATTAATTACCGCTATTTCTAATTAATTTAAAATAAATTAAATTAATTACCACATCTATAAATCCTGCTTATATATCCATTTCTTAATTAACCTAGTTAATTAATCATTCTCTATTTAACTTGATTAACACCTTTGATTAATCATCCTCTAATTACAATAAGTAATTAGTCTTTAATTAATTTCACAAATTAATTAACCTTAATCATAAGTAACTAACATTTAATTACTTCATTTATTAATTAATTATAATTAATTACATTTATCCTTAATTAATTACATTAATTAATCACTTAATTAATTAATTATCCTTAATTAAACAATCCTTAATTACATCATTAATTATATTAATTAATGATCTCTACTTAATCTTTAAATCAACTACTTAATTTAAAATTTATTACATTTAGTAATCAATCTAAAATTTAAATTACAATTATTAATCACCCTTGATTAATATTAGTCCAGTAATTAAATACCCTTAATTACTTATAACAAATTAATTATCCCATAATTAATTATCTTCATTAATTAATCCCTTGATTAATTACAAAAGTAATTACCTACATTACTTCATTAAAAATCATCTTCACTAATTACATTCCAGTAATTATCATTTATTACTTCTCTAGGTAGTCATGCTCCATTAATTACAATAAGTAATTATTCTTATTAAACCATCAAATGATTTACTTAAAGTAATTAAACTAAATTAATTAACTTAAACAAATCCCATTATCAAAATTAATTACAATAAGTAATTAATACCTTAATTACTTTATCAAGTAATCATACTTAACAAATTACAATTGATTATATTCAATTAATTAATCTAATTAAATTATCATAATTAATCTAATTAAATTATCATAATTAATCACATTAATTAATTACCTAATAATCCTTAGATAATTATCATTATTAATTAACAACATTTCCATTAATTACTTACTTAAGAAAATTATCTTAGATTAATTATTATTAATCATCTCTAATTAAAAATTAATCCAAATCATTATTTAAAATCAAATCAATAAATAAATTCTTAATTAGCGTAATTATTTCCAAAATAATTCATTTACTTATTAATGACTTTATTTACACTCAAATGTATTTAAAACAATACATTTCTAAATTTAATTCAAATTCCATTTTAAAATTTAAGGTTTAAAATGTTTAATTATTTAAACAATATCCAAATTTTAAATAAATTATAAACCTTAAAATAAAAATAAATGTTAAAGAACATTCATTAGCTAAATATATAAGAAAAGTTTAAAACAAAATTACTTAATTTATTTAAAAAAACAGGCTTAAAAATAAATAAATTATTTAACTTTTCATATTTAAGTTAAACCCATCATAACCTTTATTCAAATATTTAAAGTAAATAATTTTATCAAGTTTTAACTATTTATTTGAAATCAAATTCATTTTTAAATTCTACTTTAAAACATTTTAAACTTGATCAATATTTTAAAATTTACAAACTGATTTAAATTAAAATTTCTGGATTCATAGTCAATATGAAAACCATATTGAAACTTGATTTTTAAACTTGATTTAAAAACTTATTCAAACCTTACTTAAATTTAAAATCTTCATTTTTAACACTTTGAATTCAAAAGTTCACTTGAATTCAATTTCAAACTTTGTATTTTAAAAAAAAAATCCTGTTCAAATTCTGCTTTAAAAATTTAAATTCATTCAAGTTTTAAAAACTGCACATTTTCAGGTTTTATAACCTGAACCCATACTTACCCGAGACCCCTCAAAATAACTTCGAGTCCACACACTAGTTTCTTCGGGTAAACTGCTCGATTCACCCGAGTGAAACTCGAGTCATCTCCCTACACCAACCCCAAAAGTTCATCAGACTTCAAATATGCACGGTGCATATGCACGATGCATATGTACCGGTGCTCAGGCCATCTCCAGCCACCCCAATTCCCTTCACCACGTCGTTGATCAACCTCCAACGTGATTGCGACCATCATATATCCCATAGCAGTTCGAAAACAAAATCCAGTTGAACAAGCCAACCTGGAAACACCACTGCAAAACATTCCCAAACCTGTCAACATCTAGAAAACCCACCTCCGACCATCAACATCGCTGCGACTCCGGCCAACCCTCCATCTACGACTCCTCTTCCAATCTCCAAAGTTACGCAACACTCGGCGCAACAGGGAAAACAAGAAGCTACAAACTTACCACTTCCGGTAAACTAGGTTTAAAACTGGAAAGAGCCAACCACGGTCGCCACCGACCCCTAACCATTCACTTGAAAATTTTCTTCACTCACCCAACAGTACTCCACCTCCAGGAAGCACTATAACTTTCCAAAATCACTAAACCACCAGATAAACCCAAAATTCCCAATTTTGCTCAAAACAGAAATGCCCACACAACAGTTTATTTAAAAATGTGATTCATGATTTAAAATTCATGATTTTAAACATGCATTCAAGTTATAAACTTGTTTTAATAATTTCAGATGTTTGATATTTCTTATTTGAAACAAATACTGTTATTTTTGCAACAGAGACAACATATTTAATTTTCAATTTAGCTTAATTATAATTTACAAACTTGAATTTATACTAAACAAACAAATTTTGTTTACCTATTAATTTCTAACAGAGATCAAATCCAGAGGTAAAGATTTTCTATTTAAAATCTTAGTTTAAAACATAAACAGGTATGCAAATACCTGGCAGCAACAATCACATATGTATATTGATATATATACACAGAATCTCACCACAACAAAATCATACAAACACGATTATTTCCATCCATCCACATGCACAGATAACTCAAGCTCTTTGCATTGTGAGATTACTCATTTAAAAGAAGACGGAGCATTTAAAAAAAAACAGTTTGAATTCAGAAAACTTGAGTTCTATAAATTTCTTAGCATTGATTTTAAAAGAAAACTGTTTTTAAAATAGAAATTTACTCACCTTTAAAATTGAAGAAGCAGAGAAGCAACTCTGATGCACTTTCCTATTCCTAAAACAGATTGCAAGTTCAATCTAGAGTTTTTAAATCTGCTGAAACTGTTAAGTGCTAGTTGAAGTTGATCTTTAAACTGCATTTTGATTATTGAATTAAAAACTACATGCTGACCCATCCCACATTTGCTTGAGTTTGAGTTGAAGTTGATTCTTTAACAGACTACAGATTTAAAAGTTGAATTTGAGTAAATTGGTTTTGCAGATTTTTGAGTGTACTTGGTTTTGAAATTCTTTTCTAAAATCTGATTTTCGGATTCAATTGAAGAAAACTGTTTTGAACTAAATGAATTTGCAAGGTTTTCTTATCTAAAATAATTATTTCAAAAATAAATTAACGTGCCACTTGTTACATAATAATGTAGAGTAATTACAAGTTTCCTCTTTATTAGTCAAATGACTAACACATGTTCTTCTTAATAATTAAAGAAAATTCTTAATTTATAAATGTATTTAAATTCATTTCTAAAACAATTTCTAATTTATTTAACATGTTTTAAATGTTTTATTTCCTTTAGCCTTAAATGATTACATATAAACCTTCTTTATAAAATTACCTATCTCAATGTTTATTTGAATATTTTTAAAACTAAATTTTCAAAAGAGAAAATTTTAAAAAGAAAAAGAATATTGAATTCAATTTTATTCCAAAGTTTTCAAACCAAAATATTATATTCTAATATAAACGAATTAAGTTTTTTCAAAAGAAAACAATTTTTAAAATAAAACAAAATAAACTTTTTATTAGAATAAAATACAATTTAAACTTTTATATTTTTAAGCAAAACAAATATTAACTTTAATTACTTTGAAGATATAAGACAGATTTTTAAACAAACTTTTTGAAAAGTTTTCTACACTAATTTAAATCAAATTAACCAATTCATAAGTTATACACATGCATATATATAAATTTGAAAATATTCTTATTAAATTAAAAATCAAATTCTCTTTTTACAATGTATACACATATATACGTTATAAATAAAATATTCTTTAAATTAGCTTAGAAAGACAATTTTATCATTTAAATATTTTTAACCTTTGAAAAGAATAAAATTCCCAAATAAAATTATTATTATTATAAATTTTCAAAAGAATATCATTTGACAAACTAAATAGTATTAGTTTTCAAAAGAATTTTTTTGTTTAAATTAGATTATTAAATCAATATTTCACATTTTAAAATAATTATTAATGAAAATTATTAAATTAGTATTGCCTAAATTTCCGGGACATCACAATATCATATCCGATCACATCTCCAACATAGACATAGTGTCATACTTTAAATCAGCGAACTCTCTAACCATCCCTAACTTTGGAAAAGTCGATACAAATCTTCTTCGAAGTGAACGATCAACTAGTCGTATGCGAATCGGTCCTTGGGAATTGGAGCTACAAAAACATTCCATAAGTTCACTGTCCATCTCAAGGGCCATCTAGAGGCTAACTTCTACCTCATGTATCATCTAACTCCAAGTCAATGAACATCCTTCTGCAAGCAACCAACCAAACTTACCTAGTCGACTCTGTTCCAAGGAACGACATGCCTCCTAGATTCTCGTGGACTATATACAGCTCCAGAAAGTTGACTCTAGCCAATTGAACTTGAGCACCGTAACTATCTAAAACAAACCGGGCATCTAGGAAATGATTCATTCCAACTCTACGAACATATCCTATCAATTAGGGACAGTAGCCTTAATCCTTCCCAATACTCAACTCTAAAGATAGAGCTAGAATATGTGATATTTTTTGTAAATTATTTTAAAATAATTTTATTTTTTTATAGAAATAAAGCTACCGTACAAGTATAGTAATATCACAATTTAAAATCGGTTTATCATTTCCGTGAGTCAATCTAATGCTATCCAACCAATTATAGTGTAGTGAACAATAATATTACCTACCTCAACCAAATCTGTCCAAACCAATGCCAAAACGCAGATTTCGCCAGTATGATCCTAACGTAAGAAACCGCATCCAAAATGGACCTTGTATGCAAAAGATATGAATATAATAAGAATCAAGATTAATTAATTAGTATATTAATCACCTAATTATGCCACTAACCTTTCTTCCTTCTTTTCAAAATTGCATGTACGTGCACAATAATGTTAGACTGCGCATATCAAAATCCTTCGCTTTTCATTCCTCAACCAATACTTGTTGAAATTTCGATCCATTTTAACCTAAATGCTCTACTAAAAAAATCTCTACGATCTTGTACCAAAACAATCAAGCTCAATCATACGTGCTATTACATGACCTGGTAATCACACGTTCGACCATGGTGTTAACCCGCCTTTTGTCAGGACCATAAACAAGCGGATTCAACCTAACCAACTCCACGAATATCGACGCTGGAATATCATGGATTTGGTTTAAATGGATAGAGAATTAATATGAAGTCAGGATTAAGCATGGTTGATGGATCAACGACGCAGCGTGCTTGGAAAATGGATCGGCATAAGCTGGATTAGCATAAGCATGGATCGAGGGTCTCCATGATGTGGGTCGGCCATGTCGTTCGGTAATGGTGTGAAGGTAGGAAGGTGGTTCGGCCATATTGAAGTGGCTCGGTTAAAGGTGGTACGGCACCACCTAGGGTTGGCACTTGGATGAAGTCCACATTGATAAGGGGTCGACATCCATTTGGGGGATCAGCCTCTAATGGTTCGGCTATATGGGTTCGGTCGGCATAGTTGGAAGTTAGGGACAGCCTGAGTGGATCGGTAGGATGGCGTGGGTCGGTGAGCTAGAGAGGTAACAAAGTGGAAGCGGTTCGGCCACGGTGGTTCGGCCTTGGTAGGTCAGCCATGGTAAATGAAGACGGAGTGGATCGGCCTTGGTGGGTCGGCCATGACATATGAAGTGTAAGTGGTTCGGTCATAATAAATGAAGAGGAAGTGGCTCGGTATGGATGGTTCGAGTTGGCTATGGTGAGGGAACATCTTCGGTTCAGTCAGAGGAGGTAGGCCGTAGTGGGTCGGTCGGTCGGTATAGGAAACACTTCGGATCGGCACTAGTAGGAACTTGGGGTCATCATGTGAAGTTGCAAGGGGTCGGTTGCGGTGCTACTTTGGGTCAATGTGGAAATCGCTTCGGGTCAGTGCTACGGATGCTTCGAGCCGGCAAGGCTTCGATATGGGGTCGGCATATTGGGATGGCTAGGGATCGGCTATGGTCTTGGTGGGCCCGGACTACTCAGAAATCCCGGTAACTTAGGTTTTACCTATATATACAGCAGACGGGGCTTTAGAAAAAGGGATCTTCATTCTGTTTTCCTTCTACTTTCTCATTAAGGTTACTCTGCCATTGTCATTTCAAAAATACTGGATTGTAACTGTAATTGATTCCAATATCAATAAAAAGGAAATTTATGGAGTGGACGTAGGCCAAAGTCAACCGAAACACTATAAATCCTGTGTTATTACTGCTTTCTTTTTAATTTTTATTGTTCTTCATGTTTATAGTCTCTACATACGTTCTATCTGTGGTCTGTGATTTGGTGCTTTCATCTGGATTTGGGTGTTAGTGACCAATTTTGGCGCTAATACACTTGGACAGAAATTGCCACACTTGACCAGTCAATCTAGAATTCACGACGGAGATAGACATTTGCAAAAGAAAGTGGATGGCGATCGCCGTTTCGCAAATCGTCACCTCAAGATCCAATGATCTCGAACACTAGTCGGCAGCAAATGGGCTAATCTCGACCATACATCATCGGTCCAAAATCCACCACGGTCATTGCATAGCGCTCGTCCATATGATCTCAATGGATCTGACCTCGTATTTTACCTTTAGGCGGTTGAGGAGAAATTAGTTTTTGAACTACAAAATGATAAGCGTCCATGGATTTTCTTTTGCTGGAATGAATAATGGACGATAACTTAGGGAGGGAGGAGGGGAGATGATTTGGGTATTTATAATATTATTATATTCTATTTAATTAATTTCTCAAATAAATGGCTGTACGATTTGAGTCCGTACGATCACACGATGCGTCTGATCGTCACGAAATTCGTTTACGTACACAATCTCATTTTTTTGGATCCAATGGCACTAACCGCGTCCCCATCCGAGACTGTGCTCTGGAAGGCTAAATCATGTATTTCGAGACCATTTTGGCTATCAGATTGTTCGATCTCGAAATATAGCGATAATTATACCCATTTTAATTCGCAATGTCAATTCGAACTCAACCAAAGTGGTCTCGAGTCCTAGTTTGGCTGTATGCGAAAATCATATTTTTAGACTTTCATTTAATTGGCGATTAAATTTCTAAATAAAATATTTAAACGTTATGTTAAAAAGTACGGTCGTTTCATAAAATAGAGAAAATCAAAGGAAAAGGGCTTACCTTTGAATAGTTTGATAATGAAGCGGAAGCCTATCATCGGTAGAAAAAGTCAGTATAGCCTTCTCTCTCTCGGAGAATCGGTGGCTCCTACAAAGATCAAAGCGCTAGTGCCTAAAATTAGAAATCCGCATGGAGATGAGGAGATTACAGAGCTTGAGATTAGAATGTTGGAAATTTTCAACCACCATAAATTTCTTGGAAAATATTTCGTTTAAGCTTTGAGAAGTTAATATTCTTGGTCTGCATGAATGAATACATGTTGCATTGTACTCAAGTTGAACCTAGACTTAACTTTGTGTAGTAGCATTTACGTTTAGACTCAATTTGGCTTGTTGCATTTTGATAATACCTACCACTTTTTAGAGTTCTCTGCAACTTATTTGGTATAATGAAGAGGTTCCCTGCAGTTTGTTATATTTCTTTTCCTACGCTTCTTTCAGCCTCTAACTTTACAAAGTAGTACATTTATTTTAAATAAACAAAGTACCAGTTTTCTAAAAAAAGATAGTATTTATATTATGTGTGTTATACTATATTAGAATGGTTGGTATCCACATCTATCAATGCAATAGTTTGTACCATTGGTAAATAACTAAATATTCAGTTCTCAAAACTATTTGTATCATCGTGTTTTTAATTTTTTATGTTTTCATACGAGCTGGTATTAAAATAGTATTTTTTATATTA
This sequence comes from Allium cepa, assembly GCA_030765085.1. Taxonomy (NCBI): domain Eukaryota; kingdom Viridiplantae; phylum Streptophyta; class Magnoliopsida; order Asparagales; family Amaryllidaceae; genus Allium; species Allium cepa. The sequence goes on from CM060937.1 coordinate 590,435,174, forward strand.
AATTGAATTCTTTTATGCATTAACTTATATTAACTATGAGCATACATATAATGATACGTTTGGATATTCATCTGTATCATCAGATGTGAATATCCAATATTCAAAAATAAATAGGTATAAACATGTACTAATATTTTAATTTGAAAATATCCATTGATAAATCCAAACGTAAATCAATGGAATGACGCGTAGTTGATAATGGGTATGGTTGATTTAGCTTGAGAAAAGCCCGTTTGACAAAAAATGGAATGAAATGCGGCTGGAACAATCCTTCCAAACCCTAATTTTTCCATCAGCTATAAAATCCCCCCAAAAAGTAAATGTTTTTCCTTACGCCGCCTACTTCGTTTTATCTTTTCGATTCTTTCATCAATTTTCTACTCTAAAAAGTTGGCGATGACGATTGATATTGGTCTCGTTCGTCGTAACGGTAATTTGATTACCTTGCCGACCATTCTGATATATCACCACCCATATTCTGAGCCTTTTATTTCAATTTCTTTTGTAACATATTTTATTTTTTGATTAGTGTTTAATTGACCGATGATTAAATAATTAGACAAGCATATGTCTGAAGATCAAATCTGTGTTGAACAACTCTAATCTTCTCCATGAGGTCATTTGATTTCAAATCAGGAATTTACTGTATTTCTTTTCTTTGATAGGTCGTGTGATGATTAATTGCATAGTTCAAATGAAAAATATCTTTTGGATAGTTTGATTAATCATTTTGTCTTTCGCTTCTATCTGATGACCTTTTTAGATATGTATTCTGAATATATTTTTGATTTTTTCTGGAAAAAAATGCTGGAAAGGCATATATTTTCAATCACTCGTGATTTGATCTTGAATGTTATTTAATTGAACTATTTCTAATTCGTTCTGCTGGGATTTCAAAAGCAATCTGTACGCTGAATGAAGATGCGATACAATTACCTCTAATAGACTTCAATCAGTTTTGGTTAATGTTTTTTTTTTCTTTAAACCATGAACCCACCTATATTTTTAATTAAGCTGTTGCTTTTGTTTTGCCAGTGGATCGATTTAATCCAACAGACTCAAATCAGATTAGGGATGAGACGATGGTGAAGCTGGGAACTGCTAGCAACATTTCAATTTTTATATCGCAGGCACCTCCAAATTTGGAGAAATTTGAATTTCAAGCAGTAAGTCAAATAGGTTAGTATGATCATTGACCTGATTAAAGATATCAATATGGTGTTAGCTCGGATCTTTCAGAGATCAAAGCAACATACAATTTCCACAATGTCATTGCTAACTACAGTAGTTACTATATCTGGGAATCGTTAAGCTTTGACAATATGAGTATGTGCCAGTAGAATATGAGTACAAACCGTTAGTTGTTTAGGATGTCCATTTTTGATGTGTTCTGGTATGTAGTGTTCCAACTCTTTGAGTATATACCATTAGTTGTTTAGCATGCGTCTTTTTTTGATGTGTTTGGTTAGAATCAATAAACTTAATGTAATGGTGAATACTGCTGCTAAAGACAGTCTTTGGTAATGACAATACTACTGTTGATATAAAATATAAATCATAACATTTGGAATGAGGGAACGACGGAATTTGAAAACCCGTTAGAGAAATGACAGAATTCTGTTTACCACGTGAGTAGAATTAATATGCTGTGTGATTGAGGTAGTTTTTTACAAGTTAGATTCCATTGCTTCGTCAAATAAATGAATGGAATAGTCAGAATCGATCTTAGGCAAGGTTGTATTAATGGGTATGTTACATCCAGGTATGTTACTTCTCCAACTATGTGTCAAGTCAAATAGAAGACAGACTAAGACAATGTCCATTCTCTGTCCATTTTTAGGCAAAATGCATGTTAAATGGACCCCCTAAATGGACAATGGATGGTTTAATGGTCTGCATTCTTTTTAAAATGCAATTATAAAAATATTGAAAATGATCCAAAATGGTTTAATGCTCTTTATTATTGAAAATTTCTTAGTGAGTTTACTGGAGCTTGGTAGGTTGGGGTTAAGTCATCTCCTCTAGTTACATTCCGCATTAGTTTTTTTTTCCTCGAATACATCAAGCTTATTTTGACTGCTTTAAGTCAAAGCAAGACGTCGTTATAGAAGTAATGCATTTCTTTTTGGTTTTATTGTTAACTTATTTAATTTTTGAAACTTCCAAGATTGGTCAGTTAATTCATGTATTAGTGAATTTTGTTTTAGAATGAAGTTATAAAATTAGAATAATGTGAAACTACTGATCTTGGAAGTTTAAGCAATAGTAAATTAAATAAGTTGCAAATAAAATTAATGACAAGCTGAGATAGTTTTATGATTAAAAGATTCCTTATAATTGCTATTTAAGCGGTTTTGCCTTAAACGTTGCGAAATAAAAGGATGGACAAAGCTAAAGATAGTACGAGAGGTGTGTAAATAAAATTTGGTTGGGAATAAAAGGAAAAACCTAGGAAGTTGAAGATTTTAATCATTTGGCAACATATTGCAATGTGAAATTAGTATCAGACATCTGGTGATGAACGTGAATTTAAAAATATAAAAACCAAGCAAAGGAACTGATGTAGACGTAGGTAATTGATGTATTGGCAATTGGCAATTGATAAATTCAAACAAAATATCTTTATTTAGATGTCATCTTCAATCCGTTGAACTCAGTCATGGCCCAACTCGAACTCGAGAATTTCTCAGTTGAACCTATTCGAGAACTATGAAAATACTTACTATGTTGATAAATGTATGGGTGGCGGAAATGATTTTGAGATTTTTTAACAAATTATTAACGTGGAAATCAACTATAATATTTGCTTTTAAGGTAAAAGTTGATATTTGGTGGCATATTTGCAACATATCCACTTTTGCCTTTAAAAAAAATTATAATCTATTTTCACAAATTTATAAATTATAAATAAATTTTAAAATCATCGTGCGTGTGTTTATATGCATATATCTATGTTAGGCACATCCATATATGAGTACTTTTGCACATGCAATGTACGTGCGTATGGTGGATTTATATTAGAAAACACCATTTGTAGTGTTTTTTGGATTTCACAAATTGACCTTGACGTGTATGTAATGTATCATTTTTTTATGCATGTACACGCATAAATCAATCGTTTATCAAACCGTGAGCGGGATTAAGTTACTTTAGGAAATAATCAACTACTATATGGATATTTACGGAGATGTTATAAATAGTAAAGTTATGCCTTTTGTAGTTTGAAACTTAAAAAACTTGCATCATCTATCATTTAAAAAGTATTAAACCATCTTATTAACATATCAGACTTTTAATGAAATTCATTAAGATTTATTGTACTATATAAATGAAATTATAGGTTTTTGATACTATGCATTTTATTGGAATTGATCCACTGTTTTGAACTCATAGGTTGTAGCAAATGCGAACATTATTTACTGATTGATATTATTAATCAAATGTTTTTTATGCTCAAATTGATGAGGATACCCATCTTTATGACGTCTTAAGGTTCGGGCCATGTTTATTAGCCATGTAAATTCAATTTTTTTTGCTTTAATTTTAAAATTTCTACACTATATGGTATTAGACAATGATAAAGTCTGCTTACTGTATATGCATGTAAGATTTCAGCCATGGTTGTTGATTTGTACGTAAATGTGCGTATATTTATATACATATTTTATTTTATTTAAATAAATATCGTATTGGACATTTTAACATGTTTAAATTCAAAATTCAATTCTTTTCATATCATCTTATTTTCATCTTCATTTAGGAATGAAAGCTGTAAGTTCAATACTTCATGAAATAATTATGACTTCATATTCTCTTTCTCTTCTCTTTTCTACTTTTTCTTATTTACTTTTATGTTTATGCTTATTTCTATGCTCTACTCTTTTCTTTCTTAGTAGAGTAAATTTACATTAATGCAAGTAGTGTACCTTTGTTATTTATGCAAGTAGTTAATCTCTCTTTCTTCTTTTGCTTAGTTTCCATTTCTTTGCTTTTTAATGTTGAAATTACATAAAGTTAGGGAGTTTTTATTAACCCTAAATTGAAGTGGTTTAGGTACTCATTTGTATTATTAAATCAACATTTGTAAATTTCAACATTAAAAAAAAAAATGGAAACTAAGCAAAGGAAGAAATAGCGATTAGCCACTTGCATAAAAAACAAAGCTACACTAATTGCATAAATGTAAATTTATTTTACTAACAAAGAGAAGAGCATAGAAATAAGCATAAACATAAAAGTAAATAAAAAACAGGTAGAAAAGAGAAGAGAAAGAGGTTAGTAAGCCATTTTTATTTCATGAAGCATAGAGCTTACAACTTTCATTTTGATTTCCTAACTAATTTAAGAGCGTAGAAGATCTTTTACATGTACATAAGAGGACTATTTATATATGCATAAAACGCTAATTTAATTTTTAAGGTGCTTCTTAAAATGATATTTAGAAAATGTGACCACCAAGTAAGTATTAGCCACTAGTTAATCCAACATTTAATGTGCATGAAGCTTTAATCTCCACTTAGTTGTCAATTAGTTTCTAATTGTAGATTTAGGTAAGTGAGTGGGGTCCTCCATGATCATTAACTTGAATTATTTCCTCTTTATTTTCTTGCATTCCCTGTGCGTGTATATATCTTCATGAATCCATTTTCCATATGTGTCTAAATTTTCTATAAAAATCATAAAAAAATATCCTAGTAAAAATTATCAGATTGACATATACATAAAAATTATCATTTTGCCCCTAAATGAAGATAAATATACGATGATTTGAAAAGTTGTAAATGTGAGACACGTACCAGAATGCAAGTTATGCATGTAAGATTTAATCAATGGTTATAACTTTGAGACATATACCAAGCGTACATTTGTCATAAAAGTATATATAGTAAGATTCAGAGACAAATATGGCATTTCCTATTTGGTTCAAATTGCATTTAGCACATATTTGGAGCCACATATTTATGTGTGCTAGTAAGATTTTTATTTTATATTAGCATACATGCCATTTAAATTCAGGTGATAGTGAACTAACCAAAAGCAAAATGTAAAATGCATAATCTTGATAATTGAATATAAATGGCGTCCTGCAATTTTTATGTAACATCCCGCCTTTTCGCACACTTTAAACCGACACACGTGCCAATTCAAAGCATACGCAAGGGCGAATTGTTATGGGGTAAATAAGAAAAACAAAGAAGAAATAAAACAAAATAGAATCTCACAGCGGAAGGATAAAATATAATAATCAATATACAGTTCATGATAACTGTTTACAAAATATTTATTTTACTTATACAATGAATATCAGAGTTACACATACCAATACAATCAATGCAGCGGAAATTTAGAGTGTGGTGCAATACTATAAAAAATATAATACGGATTCTTCGTCTTCGTCCTCCAAAGCTAAAATCTTCGATCCTGAAACGCTCGGACTGACCCGAGCGAATTTGAAAAGACAAAAACACTCGAGTCAGACTAAAAGATCTTATGTGAGTTAAATTAACAGAAATAAATATGAGTACAGTAACTCAAGAGATGTTCGGGATTTACATCTCCTAAGGATCCGTTAAACTATTTACTATGTAGTATATTGCGCTATTATAATAGTGTCTATTTATAAAATAAACTTACTTTTTAATAGCGTTAAGGGGTTACCCATATATCTTAACACAAATAATGTCAATAGTCTATACAGTACCGTAATACCTCCTGATCGGGAAGCTACCAGAGGATACTCGTACGACACAAATAGAAACTCGTAGTAAAGGCTCGGTATGGTAGGTGACACGGCACAACTAGGCAATGCCAGGGTAGATATACCAATTGCTATCCAGGCTGGTGGAAACGCGTAGCCGCAGTTACCGCCCACCTCGGACTAACTCCCCAAATCAAAATATAGAAGTGGCCACTGAATCAATCCAAAATCAAAGTATAATATCGAAGAGGAGGGTCCGATCAGAGGAATGACCTCATTGGCCTGAGAATCGCTCCTGTTTTAGCCACCTTATGCCAACTCACGGGAGTCGGGTCCACGTATTTACCTTACAGGAAACGTCACCACCACCTACTTCATTCTGGAATCTCCACCGCGTACACGGTTAGTCAAAGTGGTTTTCGGTATCAACAGAGAGTATGTCCATATCCGATCCCGGTCTCTTTGCCAACCCATCGTTATTATAACACCGCGGTCATTTTAAAAATAGGTTATACTTTAAAAATCAGAATAAACATTCCATTTCATAACCATGAATACGATATCATTTCAAACCAAAACCATATTTTATCACTTATCCCAAATATAATTCTTTTCCAAAATCATAATGCTTTAACTTCATAACGTCTGAAAATCAAATATTTCAAAGCATAATATTTTGAAAATCATAATTTAAAACCATAACTTCTAAAAACTTGAATGGTTTGGACATTCAACGGTATATGAATTAAATGGTTTAACTTAAATGTTACTTTGTAAAGAAAATAGTTCTCATGGCTTTACAAATACATTTCTTTATTAAAGTCTAAACCAAAATTTATATTATCTCTCTCAAGTTCCAAAACCACTTCAATTTATTTATATATACGTATATCCATTTTGAGTATCAATATTTCAAACTAAAGTTGGATTTTATTCTTTCAACAAATCAATTGTTCTATTAATTAGTCTTGAATATTCATATAAAATCCATAAATAATAAGACTTCAATTTCTAGTAATAAATATATATATTTTTCCCAATTCAAATTATACTAGAATATTCATTTCAATTTATTTTGGGAAAAATCCAATTATAAATATCATATCTTAAAATTTCCAAACTTAACATTTAAACATATGATATAAATTATTAAACTCCATTTTCTTAATTTTCTTCCATTTTTAATAAAGATTTTTATACACCTTTTAATTTCAAAATTTTCAACTTCATATGTATATATATATGGAAGAAAAATATTTATACAATATAAAATTTAAGATTATTATAAACCGTATTCCATCCAAACCATAGAAATCACATTTAAATAGTTATATATATACCGCGGTGCCTGTATATAATTTTCTATCCTATGGTCAAGTGATACGGATATTTATCATTTCAATCCGCAATTTAAAAGATATAAAATTTTGCGGTTATATATCATTTCAAACTACAATCCCGAATGAAATGAAATATGCATGATAATTTGCAATTTAATGATATACAATAAACATCCATTCATCAACATCATCCATTATCCAAATCGCAATCATCAATCAATATCAATCAATAACAATATTATTTTTGGTACTACATAACAGGTAATACTGGCAATTTTATTCAAATTAAATTTAACAGCTATTAATCTACAGTCTATATTCAGTAATAAATTATATAACTGTTAACTAGCAGTTCATATACAAACAAATAAATTTTAACTGTAAATTTATACGCAATAAATTAATTAAATTAACAGTTAAATTAAATAAATGCAATTCAACAGATATGAATAAAATAAACATGCCAAATACTCATAAATAAATTTCTATTCATTTCTAAAATTAATTTAAACAAACATAAAAGCTTCTAGTAGTTGTGAGTGGGTTAAAACACTCACCTTTTGAATTTAAATCGAATTTAAATTCGATTTAAACCCAAAAATTCGCCCTTCTCGGAATTCGTCCAAACCAGCGTCATCAAGTCCGGAATTAAATTACAATCCTAACAAAAGAAATTTCGCGTGAATCGGAAAACATATGAAAAAGATATTCATTTTAAACGATTTGAAAACAAAAATAAAAATAAAATAAAATAAAATAAAACAAAACTCACTTAACTTCAATGGCCACGTCAGCTAAAAGCTACAGCACATCGTCGAATTTTTTCTGGTCAAACGAATATCCAAAACAGAAAACGAATTGTACCAGCAGATTACGTGTCTCGAGAACTTTATCATAAAATTTTCTGGAATTTTTGTGAAGAGTTTGAATTTTATTAGAAAATTTGAATTGTAGATAGATTATGTTTTGTAACCATTGAGGAAGAGAAAGAGATGAAGAAAAATGAACGTACAGCCAATTGACAATAGAAAGGAGGCTAGGGTTTATCACAACATATTTATAGATGGATCGCAAAAGGATAGGTGTGCACGAATTTTAACGTGCAAACAGAAGTGGTCCCAAAAGGATATTAATTATACACGTTACGGATTAAATTATTTATTTCTCAACATTTACATTGCATTCTAAGCGTATTCACACATGTATAATTAGATGCTTCATTTAAATTTCCATATATATATATTCACAATTCCATAAATTTCCAAATACATAGATAAATTTCCAATTTCAACTAAATTTCTAAATTACTGTAATAATTACAGATTAAATTTCTACCCATTCTCAATAGATTTACGTTTACATGCTAAAATCCACATTTCTATGTACATTTGAATTCCATATTATACATATTTTATTTATCTTAATTACTTCCAACTTAAATTTCAATCAACATAAAACGTTTTATTCAGTTTCCAATAATTTCAATCATGCTTTAAATCCAAATGAATAAATAACTTAATTCCCATTTAAGCATTTTTCATTTGATTTGCAATCAACCTTTTATGATCAATTAAATCCCAATATATTAAATAAACGTTATTTCCATCATTTTTTATCCTATGAAGAAATTTAAGTTATTCACACCTATTACTAAATTTCATATTAATGCACACTAATTTACATTTATTGCAATGGTTACCAAATATTTCCCTGCAATAATTCATTCCCCTATACATACTTACAATTCCACTTAAACTTTACTATACCCGTTTATTTTCTCAACATTAAAACCAACGTTACCTCAATTCCACTAATGTACACTTATTCTATTATCACTTACTAACCATTCAAATTTTTATTAACAAATAGGCAGGTAATTCCTATGTTACAAATTTTTAATTCATCCTAATCCCTTACTATTGACATACATTTGCATTACTTACATATCATTTACAATGTTACCCAAAATTTCTATCCATTGTAATTAATACCTTAAATAAGTTTCAATTTATATTCAAGTGAATACATTACCCTTTTTCGTTATGTCATCCATTTTTCACAAGAAACGTTTTATCGTTTCGACAACATTTTATTTCTAATTACCTACATTGATTTGTGTACGTCTCTACTATTTAAAGCATTACCATTCTCACCTTCATCTAAATCTTCATTTATGAATATTTAAAAATAAATTTCACTTATTTCCTATTTATACACTTATAAATTCCAATTCCAAATATATAGATAAATCTCCGTTTGCACTACTTAAATCAAAAATCAGCGATTATCCTATCTATACATTTTAAGTGGATGGATCAAATATTGTATTCAAAAATCTACTTCTTAATATTCTTAGATTTAAACTCAACTCTCTATTAACATAATATTTAGATGTTTAAACTTCTTTTATTACCATTAACTTTTTATTATACATTAAACTTAAATATACTGACAAAGCTTGTTTTTGGTACTCTTTTCATTTCCATAAATAAAATTAGCAGTGGATTCATACCTTATTATGTAATTAACTTTAATTCCACCTAACTAAATATTTACATAATCTTTTATTTGCAATAAATCAACTATTTTATATTAATTAAATTTAATCTTCCTGGTTTACTTATTCATAGTATGTAATTCAGTTACGCACCCTAACCTATTTATTTGAAATCCAATCCAGATTATTTTTACTAAGTTCCAATTTCCAAAGGTTACTGCAATTAATCCAATTAATTGCAATAAATTCTAATAAATTTGATTTTATTGGATTACAACTCAAAAATAAATCAATTATTCCCCAACTACAAAGTTACCGTTTCTTATATATATATCACTACAGTAATACTTCCAAATGTTCATCTTTTGTTTGCATAAATTACTGTATTCAATTGAATTGTAATATTGTTAACTTACACATAAATAAAGCTTAACAACTAATAGAATAAATAACTTACAAAATTTGTTGTCATAAATATATTTTATAAGTCTACACTTAATTATTATCTTACAATACGTTTTTACGTTACTATAAAATTTATACACTCTTCTGTTACCATATTAATAATTACTAAAGTAACGTTCATTCTTAATAACAACGTCATACTATTCAACATATAAAAGGACTCCATTCCCCAAATACATTCATTTATATTTATTCCCTTAAAGTTCTCCTTTATTGACTAGACACATTAATTTAGATTCATTTACATCTAATGCCCTTCTTAGCTATATACTTAATACATGTTAAATCTACATAATTTTTACTCTTTTATTCAAATTCACTTATACCATCAATAACAAAATGTTGCCCTAAATTTAGATTCAATTATATACATTAGATAAATGGGTAAACTTTTGTAATTATCTCATATATGAAAATATTTTTATGCATACATTTCCACTTACTTACTATGCATTCATTTATTAAATTACTAATTGCCTTAGTCAACTTATCCCCTATTTACTACCAAATTTCAAATTTAATTATAGCTTATCAATATATAAAATTTACATAGGCAAAACAAATTTTATTACTATCTTAAGTCCATTTATTATTGACAACATTCATTAAATCTCCTTATCAACACTTATTTCATTGATTTATTCAGCGGTCACCTTTTATTTAGTTACTATCCATTTTACAATCCAATGTAAGTCTTTCACTATTTATTTTATATTAAATGAATTCCATTCTACTTAATCTTTTTATTGATATTCACTAATTCAACCCTTATATCAGTTTCTTATATTTAACTTTAAATCAAATTGTGACAATCTACATTATCCAAATCTATTGTCATAAAATTTTATTGTTACACTAAATTACAATACTATACCAAATTTCTACATTTATTCTAAATTAGATTAGAAATTATATTAATTCAATTCATTTAATATTATTAATTTAACGGGTCGTTACAATCTCCCCCACTCAAAACTTTTCGTCCCCGAAAAGGAAAAAGAAGGGAGAAGGAAGAATAAACAGTACATCTTATTTCAAATATTAACTTATAAACAATAATTTACTGGATTAATTTCCTTTAATGAAATACACCCGTTTATAATCATTACAACCTTTTATACTTAAATCATTAAAGTTTGGAAAATATTCAACAAAATTCTAAGTCCAAAATTTACGAAAATTTTTGGCAGAGTCTCCTTTGTACGGTGAGGCTCGGGAGAAAATATAATATCAAAATATACAAATATATTACATATATTATCAAAATATTATATCCCAACACGGGAAAAATAGCGCTTTAAACGTAATTCGAAAACGTACCTATTTGTCGGGCAATATACGCTTATTATTTTGGAACCAAAAGCAGTAGCAGTTGCTTCCATCACCTGTATTCACTTATATAATCTAAAAGGTTAAATATTTATTTTAAAGTGAACTATTCAAGTGGATTCAATCATTAATCAACCAAACAATTCAACAACCATCAACCTTACAAACAACATACATACACAAACAAAGCAACCATTTAATCCATCAAACAAATAGTTGTTTGGGTTCAAACTTGAAATTTGTATGAAATGAAATTAACTATCAAGTGCATCCTTTACTCTCAACAGTCTTAGATGGAACAAAGATAGATACTTATTCATTTAACCACTTCAAATTTCTTACCCAACAACATAAATCAAACAACACAATTTAAACCAACACCCAAATTTATTTATTATACATTTATCTCATGCTTCAATGGTTTGATTTTCTTTCTTTCATTTATGGAGTGATTTCTTTATTTCTTACAAATTTTCATTTTCCATTTATCCCAAAATTCATTATATTTGTATTCCAGTTTATTTACTAAAGTTTATATCATCTATTTATACTACTTAACTTTACTTATAGTAAAATTTCCAATTTAACTTAAGTCTATACAATTAATTCTCATTAATAATAGCAAATTAATAGAATATCTTTATTACCTTACTCTTCACTTGTAAGATTTCCCCTTACATTTTCCTACTAACATTGCAACTTTTATTATATGGTAAGTTATATATATGTTTTAAGAATGTAAGTGAAATTTATACAAGTTTCTTCTCGATTTCTTTAATTAATTAATGGTTAAATAAATATGTTCGTTTTATAAATTTCAATTTCAACTTACCTTTAATTTCATTTATTTATTTAAAGGTTTACGTTACTATTATATTTAATAATAGTAAAATTTAATTACACTAAATTTGCTACCCTATAACATTAATTCTTATAAATAAAGAAGTTTACTAATTCATTTACTAATGTTTACAATTGTTTATTTACATTTCTTATCTTCCTATGGTATTAAATTTCCTTTAATTAAAGGTTCACAATTTCTATACTAAATTGAACTATTAATTAACTGGAATTTTAAGAACTAAATACCGGGTTTAATTCCAAATTGTTTAAAATAGTAGATACACATATTCTTTTTTACTTATATAACTTTAATTATAATCAAACGATAAAGTTCTCTTAAACAAATTTACAATAAATTTCTACAGTGGCATTTCCTCTTCGAAACTCGAAAATGGATGTCGATGATGCGGCCGCCATCACCGAAATTATTTTCCAACGACAGAGAGGAAAGTACAAAATTTATTTTCTCCAAAATTTTCTTTAAAAACAATTCTTCCGAATTATACTAAATATTTATATAAGAAAATACTTATAGGCCAAATCATTATATTTCATAAATCCTTTGAAAGCAAATTTTCAAAAATCCCGGACTTAAGTTCTAAAATTTCCAAATTTCAATGATTTTAATTGCAATCTTATTTTACCTATTATTTATAAATTTTATTCCTAACAACCAATCTATTGCAACCAAATATAGATATAATTTGAAAATTTTATTTTATATATAGAAAATAGATTAGGCAAAATTATTTCATTTGCCTATAATAAAACAAATATTATGTCGGTCTGTCCTATTAAGTGTTTAGAAACCCCTATTGATGTCACAGCGTCCCATGCATCAACCAGAATTTATAAATACAAAACGGAACAGATTAACACAATATAAAAATCTTTTATAAAACTAACAAGTACGCTCTCTCATATATATACACTCAGCGACTCCCATAGGGTATTACTACCCTATTATCAAAAAGTCAAACCCCACAAAGCCAAGGTTTATCGCTAAACCAAAGCTCTGATACCAACTGTAACATCCCGCCTTTTCGCACACTTTAAACCGACACACGTGCCAATTCAAAGCATACGCAAGGGCGGATTGTTATGGGGTAAATAAGAAAAACAAAGAAGAAATAAAACAAAATAGAATCTCACAGCGGAAGGATAAAATATAATAATCAATATACAGTTCATGATAACTGTTTACAAAATATTTATTTTACTTATACAATGAATATCAGAGTTACACATACCAATACAATCAATGCAGCGGAAATTTAGAGTGTGGTGCAATACTATAAAAAATATAATACGGATTCTTCGTCTTCGTCCTCCAAAGCTAAAATCTTCGATCCTGAAACGCTCGGACTGACCCGAGCGAATTTGAAAAGACAAAAACACTCGAGTCAGACTAAAAGATCTTATGTGAGTTAAATTAACAGAAATAAATATGAGTACAGTAACTCAAGAGATGTTCGGGATTTACATCTCCTAAGGATCCGTTAAACTATTTACTATGTAGTATATTGCGCTATTATAATAGTGTCTATTTATAAAATAAACTTACTTTTTAATAGCGTTAAGGGGTTACCCATATATCTTAACACAAATAATGTCAATAGTCTATACAGTACCGTAATACCTCCTGATCGGGAAGCTACCAGAGGATACTCGTACGACACAAATAGAAACTCGTAGTAAAGGCTCGGTATGGTAGGTGACACGGCACAACTAGGCAATGCCAGGGTAGATATACCAATTGCTATCCAGGCTGGTGGAAACGCGTAGCCGCAGTTACCGCCCACCTCGGACTAACTCCCCAAATCAAAATATAGAAGTGGCCACTGAATCAATCCAAAATCAAAGTATAATATCGAAGAGGAGGGTCCGATCAGAGGAATGACCTCATTGGCCTGAGAATCGCTCCTGTTTTAGCCACCTTATGCCAACTCACGGGAGTCGGGTCCACGTATTTACCTTACAGGAAACGTCACCACCACCTACTTCATTCTGGAATCTCCACCGCGTACACGGTTAGTCAAAGTGGTTTTCGGTATCAACAGAGAGTATGTCCATATCCGATCCCGGTCTCTTTGCCAACCCATCGTTATTATAACACCGCGGTCATTTTAAAAATAGGTTATACTTTAAAAATCAGAATAAACATTCCATTTCATAACCATGAATACGATATCATTTCAAACCAAAACCATATTTTATCACTTATCCCAAATATAATTCTTTTCCAAAATCATAATGCTTTAACTTCATAACGTCTGAAAATCAAATATTTCAAAGCATAATATTTTGAAAATCATAATTTAAAACCATAACTTCTAAAAACTTGAATGGTTTGGACATTCAACGGTATATGAATTAAATGGTTTAACTTAAATGTTACTTTGTAAAGAAAATAGTTCTCATGGCCTTACAAATACATTTCTTTATTAAAGTCTAAACCAAAATTTATATTATCTCTCTCAAGTTCCAAAACCACTTCAATTTATTTATATATACGTATATCCATTTTGAGTATCAATATTTCAAACTAAAGTTGGATTTTATCTTTCAACAAATCAATTGTTCTATTAATTAGTCTTGAATATTCATATAAAATCCATAAATAATAAGACTTCAATTTCTAGTAATAAATATATATATTTTTCCCAATTCAAATTATACTAGAATATTCATTTCAATTTATTTTGGGAAAAATCCAATTATAAATATCATATCTTAAAATTTCCAAACTTAACATTTAAACATATGATATAAATTATTAAACTCCATTTTCTTAATTTTCTTCCATTTTTAATAAAGATTTTTATACACCTTTTAATTTCAAAATTTTCAACTTCATATGTATATATATATGGAAGAAAAATATTTATACAATATAAAATTTAAGATTATTATAAACCGTATTCCATCCAAACCATAGAAATCACATTTAAATAGTTATATATATACCGCGGTGCCTGTATATAATTTTCTATCCTATGGTCAAGTGATACGGATATTTATCATTTCAATCCGCAATTTAAAAGATATAATTTTGCGGTTATATATCATTTCAAACCACAATCCCGAATGAAATGAAATATGCATGATAATTTGCAATTTAATGATATACAATAAGCATCCATTCATCAACATCATCCATTATCCAAATCGCAATCATCAATCAATATCAATAACAATATTATTTTTGGTACTACATAACAGGTAATACTGGCAATTTTATTCAAATTAAATTTAACAGCTATTAATCTACAGTCTATATTCAGTAATAAATTATATAACTGTTAACTAGCAGTTCATATACAAACAAATAAATTTTAACTGTAAATTTATACGCAATAAATTAATTAAATTAACAGTTAAATTAAATAAATGCAATTCAACAGATATGAATAAAATAAACATGCCAAATACTCATAAATAAATTTCTATTCATTTCTAAAATTAATTTAAACAAACATAAAAGCTTCTAGTAGTTGTGAGTGGGTTAAAACACTCACCTTTTGAATTTAAATCGAATTTAAATTCGATTTAAACCCAAAAATTCGCCCTTCTCGGAATTCGTCCAAACCAGCGTCATCAAGTCCGGAATTAAATTACGATCCTAAAAAAAGAAATTTCGCGTGAATCGGAGAACGTATGAAAAAGATATTCATTTTAAACGATTTGAAAACAAAAATAAAAATAAAATAAAATAAAATAAAACAAAACCCACTTAACTTCAATGGCCACGTCAGCTAAAAGCTACAGCACATCGTCGAATTTTTTCTGGTCAAACGAATATCCAAAGCAGAAAACGAATTGTACCAGCAGATTACGTGTCTCGAGAACTTTATCATAAAATTTTCTGGAATTTTTGTGGAGAGTTTGAATTTTATTAGAAAATTTGAATTGTAGATAGATTATGTTTTGTAACCATTGAGGAAGAGAAAGAGATGAAGAAAAATGAACGTACAGCCAATTGACAATAGAAAGGAGGCCAGGGTTTATCACAGCATATTTATAGATAGATCGCAAAAGGATAGGTGTGCACGAATTTTAACGTGCAAACAGAAGTGGTCCCAAAAGGATATTAATTATACACGTTACGGATTAAATTATTTCTTTCTCAACATTTACATTGCATTTTAAGCGTATTCACACATGTATAATTAGATGCTTCATTTAAATTTCCATATATATATTCACAATTCCATAAATTTCCAAATACATAGATAAATTTCCAATTTCAACTAAATTTCTAAATTACTGTAATAATTACAGATTAAATTTCTACCCATTCTCAATAGATTTACGTTTACATACTAAAATCCACATTTCTATGTACATTTGAATTCCATATTATACATATTTTGTTTATCTTAATTACTTCCAACTTAAATTTCAATCAACATAAAACGTTTTATTCAGTTTCCAATAATTTCAATCATGCTTTAAATCCAAATGAATAAATAACTTAATTCCCATTTAAGCATTTTTCATTTGATTTGCAATCAACCTTTTATGATCAATTAAATCCCGATATATTAAATAAACTTTATTTCCATCATTCTTTATCCTATGAAGAAATTTAAGTTATTCACACCTATTACTAAATTTCATATTAATGCACACTTATTTACATTTATTGCAATGGTTACCAAATATTTCCCTGCAATAATTCATTCCCCTATACATACTTACAATTCCACTTAAACTTTACTATACCCGTTTATTTTCTCAACATTAAAACCAACGTTACCTCAATTCCACTAATGTACACTTATTCTATTATCACTTACTAACCATTCAAATTTTTATTAACAAATAGGCAGGTAATTCCTATGTTACAAATTTTTAATTCATCCTAATCCCTTACTATTGACATACATTTGCATTACTTATATATCATTTACAGTGTTACCCAAAATCTCTATCCATTGTAATTAATATCTTAAATAAGTTTCAATTTATATTCAAGTGAATACATTACCCTTTTTCGTTATGTCATCCATTTTTCACAAGAAACGTTTTATCGTTTCGACAACATTTTATTTCTAATTACCTACATTGATTTGTGTACGTCTCTACTATTTAAAGCATTACCATTCTCACCTTCATCTAAATCTTCATTTATGAATATTTAAAAATAAATTTCACTTATTTTCTATTTATACACTTATAAATTTCAATTCCAAATAAATAGATAAATCTCCGTTTGCACTACTTAAATCAAAAATCAGCGATTATCCTATCTATACATTTTAAGTGGATGGATCAAATGTTGTATTCAAAAATCTACTTCTTAATATTCTTAGATTTAAACTCAACTCTCTATTAACAGAATATTTAGATGTTTAAACTTCTTTTATTACCATTAACTTATTATTATACATTAAACTTAAATATACTGACAAAGCTTGTTTTTGGTACTCTTTTCATTTCCATAAATAAAATTAGCAGTGGATTCATACCTTATTATGTAATTAACTTTAATTCCACCTAACTAAATATTTACATAATCTTTTATTTGCAATAAATCAACTATTTTATATTAATTAAATTTAATCTTCCTGGTTTACTTATTCATAGTATGTAATTCAGTTACGCACCCTAACCTATTTATTTGAAATCCAATCCAGATTATTTTTACTAAGTTCCAATTTCCAAAGGTTACTGCAATTAATCCAATTAATTGCAATAAATTCTAATAAATTTGATTTTATTGGATTACAACTCAAAAATAAATCAATTATTCCCCAACTACAAAGTTACCGTTTCTTATATATATATCACTACAGTAATACTTCCAAATGTTCATCTTTTGTTTGCATAAATTACTGTATTCAATTGAATTGTAATATTGTTAACTTACACATAAATAAAGCTTAACAACTAATAGAATAAATAACTTACAAAATTTGTTGTCATTAATATATTTTATAAGTCCACACTTAATTATTATCTTACAATACGTTTTTACGTTACTATAAAATTTATACACTCTTCCGTTACCATATTAATAATTACTAAAGTAACGTTCATTCTTATTAACAACGTTATACTATTCAACATATAAAAGGACTCCATTCCCCAAATACATTCATTTATATTTATTCCCTTAAAGTTCTCCTTTATTGACTAGACACATTAATTTAGATTCATTTACATCTAATGCCCTTCTTAGCTATATACTCAATACATGTTAAATCTACATAATTTTTACCCTTTTATTCAAATTCACTTATATCATCAATAACAAAATGTTGCCCTAAATTTAGATTCAATTATATACATTAGATAAATGGGTAAACTTTTGTAATTATCCCATATATGAAAATATTTTTATGCATACATTTCCACTTACTTACTATGCATTCATTTATTAAATTACTAATTGCCTTAGTCAACTTATCCCCTATTTACTACCAAATTTCAAATTTAATTATAGCTTATCAATACATAAAATTTACATAGGCAAAACAAATTTTATTACTATCTTAAGTCCATTTATTATTGACAACATTCATTAAATCTCCTTATCAACACTTATTTCATTGATTTATTCAGCGGTCACCTTTTATTTAGTTACTATACATTTTACAATCCAATGTAAGTCTTCCACTATTTATTTTATATTAAATGAATTCCATTCTACTTAATCTTTTTATTGATATTCACTAATTCAACCCTTATATCAGCTTCTTATATTTAACTTTAAATCAAATTGTGACAATCTACATTATCCAAATCTATTGTCATAAAATTTTATTGTTACACTAAATTACAACTACTATACCAAATTTCTACATTTATTCTAAATTAGATTAGAAATTATATTAATTCAATTCATTTAATATTATTAA
Organism: Allium cepa; assembly: GCA_030765085.1. Taxonomy (NCBI): domain Eukaryota; kingdom Viridiplantae; phylum Streptophyta; class Magnoliopsida; order Asparagales; family Amaryllidaceae; genus Allium; species Allium cepa. Next base: position 590,454,209 of record CM060937.1, read on the forward strand.
TTTAACGGGTCGTTACATTTTATGTTTAAAAATTGAAAGTAGATCAAAAAATCGGTAAAAACAGGTTATCTAATTTAGTACTAACATAACTTACTGTCTTAACATCTGTATCTCTACTACATATATTTGTTGTTTTTGCTCTCTCTAATCCTTGTATTTGATGATGGAGAATTTGCTTCCACTTGTAAGCCAAAAGTCATCAGTACATCTACATATGATTTAAGAATTTTGATATTCAGTACGAAAAGATAACATGAACATTAATGGTTTATCTATGGTGGTTTAGTTCATTTGATATTAGGGTGCCAAATTAAATGATATTAATGTGCGAAAAGATAGCATGCACATTAGTGTTTTATTTATGCACATTAATCTTGGTTAGCATGTATGATATTATCGGGCTTTGTTCATATAAATAGCTTTGTTGCTCAAACCCTAGTAGTCTTTCTGTTTCTACTGTACATACAATTCTATCTCCCTATCTTCTTCTTCTAATGGCAAACCAAATCCAATTACAAAACCCTAAATTCAATTTCCAAATCAATTTCAAAATTCAAACTCTCCAAATCTTAACATATTATATATCGTTGGAAAGCACTCGAAGAGCGCAACTCAAATCTGCTGGTTGATTTTGCAATTGGGTTTTGGTTTGTCCGGAATTGGCCAAAGCATCTCGGTCATCTGTTTGGGGTTTAATCAACGATGATGGATCGTCGATTCGAGGATGCTTGGTTGTGGAGAGTGGTGAGTGGAACTATAACAATCATGGTTTGGAGATTACTTGACAATATTGAATTATAAGGGTAGTAATATTTAATATTGTTACCTGTGATGCCCCACCATGAGACTCACATTAACAAAGAGTATTGCTAGATAATACTGTCTGCTAATGCGGAGCTTGTAGGATCGATTTCACCTAGAGGGGGGGTGAATAGGGTGTAATATTAATTATAAAAATTAATGCGGAAGTATATAAAATAATTGTAACACAGATTTATCAGAATTATAGCAGCACGGATAATAGCAGAATAATAAAAATCGAATACACAGGTTTACCCAACTTGGGCAAAACCTTGCCTACATGCTACCCTAAGGTTTCTAATAGAAATTATATAGTCCGACGCTTACACACGTAAACTTTCGACACCCGCTATCGACAAACCTTCACTCTACGTTCAAAACTATGCCACAACTCATCCACTGAGTTGCGAATTCTCGAACTACACCACCGTAATTCATCCCCTAGTCACACGACTAGAATTTACAACGGTTTAAAAATTAAAATACAAAGTAAAAACAATTTAAAATCAAAATCCTAATTTTTTAACTAAATGCCTTATATAATTATAAACCCAAAACAAATAAAAAGACGCGGCCTAAATAATTAAAGCTATTATTCCCTTTTTCATTTATTTCTTCGGCCGGCTTTCTCTTTTATTTGCGATAATGGATGTCCCTTATTTTCGTTGCTCATTTGTTCTTCTTTGCTATGAAACTAGGGCTTTGTATATTGAAGTGCCGATTCTAATCAATTGCTGTTCGTTCCTTAGTTGACTTCACTCAATTTAGCTTATGGTCGCTTCCAATTAGTCGAGTTTGATTGTTGAAAGAAATGGCAACTTTGTTCCTTTTTTTATTTATACAATACTCGACTTGATTCGAGTTCCTAATTGATGTTGTGATCTATGATATGCTTGAAATCGAATGATTAATGCCGATGATGTTTTAGGGTTTATATAGGGTTCGATCTTCTATAATTTCGTTCGTATATTGTATACGAATTCGTCTGATAATTTAATGCTTGGCTGCTGGATTATGTTTGTATGCTTGAGATTGATCTTAACTTGTTCAAAGTCGTATATTTTTGCTCGATTGTCACGGCTTTGATTTCTGACTTGGTTCGTTTGCTTGGCTATCATGGTTTCGAATTTGCTGGCATTTAAATTTATTGACTTCAGTCACTTTTAAAACTTACTGACTCGACACTGTCACTGCTTTGATTTTGTCTTTTGTCTTTGTTCGACCGTTAAACTACTTATGCCAGTTTGGTGAATTTCTTATCACTTCGGCTTTGAATTGCTCTGACTAATTGAATCATTGACTGTTGTCGTGGTTGTGTACATTTCGTAGAGATGTTGTATGGTTTTACTTGAATCTTGTGTTCTTCATGATTCACCTGACTTTTGATTCACTTGATATTGTGATAATGTTGTTTCATTGGTGACATTGTTTTGCACTCTTTGGATTGTTGGTGCCACTCTTGTTTATGTAATTAAGTTTGGTCATACTACATACATATGTAGTTCACTGCTTCATGTACTTTGGGTTTTGTCTTTGTGTGTCGTGATGTAGATCAATTTTCTAGGTTCATATGTACATCACTAGCTTGCTTTTTCTTGTATCTATGCATGTCACTGGTATCACTATTTTGTACTGTTGCACTTGATATCTTCACATGTGCATGTTGCTCGAGCTATGTCTTCACTGCAACCATATTGTCTTGTCTTGTCATTTGGTGGTCTGGTTCACTTTGACCTTCTGAACTGATGCATTTAAGTCATGTAAATTGAGCGAGTTTCATATTATAATTTGGCTTGACTTTGGTCATTGCATTTATGTTCATTTGTATATTAGTGCTCTGGTGCCGTATGAATTTGAATCTGCACTTGTATTCAGTTGGCTTGCTCACTGGTCTTTGAGGCTGCTGCACCACTATTGTCACACTGGTTTGATTAGATGCATTGTGACTCGAGTATGCTTGCGTCTGCAGTGTTGTTTCATTGAGTCTGCTGGTTTGTAAATGACACTTCACTGCTGTCTGCATTTGCTTGTATACTTATCTTCATATATTTAAAGTTGCAGTCACATTCACTTGTGTACATTGTAGTCTTGGTCGAGTCTGGTGCTTGAATTTGTCTCAGCCTTGAACTTTTGTAGTCTGGTGTATATGCACACATCTCTGTTGTTCATTAGCTTAGTTTGGTGTAGTTTCATTGTGCGTCGAGAAATTTTTAAGTGTACTGCTGTGTGCATGTCGACATTGAATTTTAGTCAAGGCTTGGTTTTTGTGTCTTGACCATTTCATTTGGATTTGCACCTGTGTTGAATCCAGCCAGTAGCTCGAGTTTGACCTTGTGCTATTTTCGTGACTTTATATTTATTTCACTCGAGTTGAACCCGGCTTTTGATTTGGGTTTGACCTTGTGATCACCTGTCCCTGTAGACTTATCAAGTGTATATTGGTGTGCACGGCTTTGTGGCATGTACAGTGATACATTGTGCATGTCACAAGCTGTTCGTGTATGATGAATTCAAATTTAAACGATGACGAACAACCCAAATAACTAAAGCAAATAATATTTTCAAAATGCATTTTATTTTACATTGCAAATATATTTTCTTTTCAATTTTACAACGTCGGTGTATATTTTTGCAGATAACTCAGATGTTGGATTCAATCCGGAATGAAGTTGAAGATAAATAGGAGTGAATGAGTGATATGTAGTGAGGTGCTGATGTAAATGAAAATTTTGATGTAGTCGAATTTTATTGTTTAAAAATTGTATATATAGTGAGAGCTCAATTTCGTACTATTCAAAATTGTAATAAATATTTGTTCGAATAAGATATCAGTTTGAATTTAAATTCTGTGCTATTTATTTTATTCAGCAAATATTTATTTAACATGTGAAAATAAAATAGTACATTAACAAATACATTTAAATGAATATATGTTTATTATCACAAAAAAATCATATACTAGCATATTCAACAATCTCCCTCTTTTGATGATAACAAACATGTATTTAAGGTTTTGAATTTATTAAATGTATTTGATCATTCAATTTACTCCCCCTATTTGAATGCTCTCTCTCTACACAAAGCTCCCCTTTCATATATGCATGTAAATAAATAAAAATGAATAAATGAACCTAGATGCATATAGAAAATACAAAATAAAATATTTGATCTTTATTTTTCAAAATCTTAACCTTTCTCTCCCTCTTTTGTTATCAGCAAAAAAATAATAATGTTAGAAAAATAGAGATATAGTGATAGACATTAATACAATATTAATACTAATCGAGTATAAATATTAAATTTCAATAAAAAAATCCAAAAAAAATATCACAAATACTTTGTTTGATGCATATTCCACTTTAGAATGATACAGATGATGCAGAAACCATATAGTTGTATCTATTTGTGGTATATTTATATCAGGAATTTGAATATCTACTAACCATGCATAACCGTTAGGACTTTTAAATGAGATTAGCAGTATTCCAAAAAATTTATAAAAAATGAATTCAAGTATCTTCTAACCACGCATAGCAATGAGGACTTTTAAATGGGATTAGAATCAACTTGTCTATTTAATTAATCAATTTTAATATGTGTTCCATACATGCATAACCATGATAACTTTTAAATGAACATGGAAGCACCTAAAAAATTTAAAGTAATTCATTCATGCATAACCGTAAGGACTCTGTGAATATTTTGGATATTTTTATTTGTTAAAAAAAATGAAATGAAAAATGAATGATTTCCCATTTAAAATACCACATATTGACATACTATATTGGATTTTGACGAGTGATGGTCGATAGAAATATGATACATTAGAGATGGTCATGGAAATTTTACCAAAAAAAGTTTTTATAACTCTTGTTTAAATTTCTAAAGAAATTTACTAATTATACTGTCTCAAGTTATAATATATAATCAATGTCAACACTCATCACTTTTTCAATCACTATCTATCTTTTTGATAATCAGTAGAGAGTTAGATTAGTTAATGTAGTCATTTAAGACCAAATTCAAAAATAATTATAAGATCAAATTTTCAAAAATAACTAATCTAAAACAATGTCATCAAAAATTATTTTCTCGAAGGGGTTTTATAAGAAAATTGTCTGCTAATTTAAAAATATTTGATATGAAAAATATGCAGATATTTTCTTTGAAAAACGATGCAGCTACTAAAATGTCTCAACGTAAATTACATTCCACTAGTAATTCTTCTATCAAATAGATTACCAGTGTAATCTGCATCTGAATTTTTCTTTCACTCAAAATTATCATTTGTTGAAAGTCATAGACCAGACCGTGAAGTGTGCAACACAATATCTTAAAATCATTTTCAACAGCTTTTAAATGAAATTGAATTGAAGCAGTGCAAGTTTACATATAGTGACCATAGTGTAATCAATATATCCACGTGTATTAAAAGTAATCATCAATCATTAAAACATCATCAATAGTCCACACAAATAGTTCAAAGATAATTGGCTGATAAGTCAGATTAATCATCAACATTAATTTCTTTATCACATAACTGGCTGATTTGATTCAGATTCTGGTGCAGATTATCACATTTAATATAATCGTTAAAAATAAGTATATCGTTAACTGTTTTACCTTTAGGATAATTTTTCGTTGTAGCCCATTGTGATTCTGCCACCTTTGTACTTGGCTAAGGAACTTTGATTTGTCGCCCGTTGTGTGTCTGGAACAGCCAGAATCCATATAATACTATTGTTGTTCCTTAGCCTGCCACCACACCTACACGAGAGAAGATTTTTGTGACCTATTTATTTTTATAGGTCCTTAGTTGTTAGTGGCAAATGATTTTGAAAAATATGTTTGTGGAGACCCAAAACAATGTATATATGTTCCTTTTGGCACCTAGATTTTTTTTGATTTTCAAAGATTTTATATATGTGCCTTTTGGAACCCAAATTGGAATGGTTTTCACTTATTTGGGTCTATACCAACATATATTATGATTGTGTCCAAATTTTTCATAAATTGTGCATATGGAATTGACTTGTTTAATTACATTTCTAGCACATTTAGATTGATTATACCTAAATTCTTGTCTAACAGTATTAACGGTTTGTTTCCCTAATAGCATATTCAACGATTTTTCACTTTTGGAAATTTTTTCTAATATTGTAGACAAATGTTTAACTTGTGTTTTGAGAGATTCATTTTCATTCAATAATTGAGTGCACTTTTTAATTGAATTTTCTCTTCTAGTGTTTTCACTCTTTTTTAAAATCAGAATTTCATTTTCAAGCGATTTAGTTTTAATTTCTGATTTTTTAATTTCTTCTTTGAGTGATGTACACCTATCACACTTAGGGATCTTGCTTTGATAGTTTTTAACCAATTTATCAAGCTGTTTATTTAAATCTATCAAAATATCTCTTTGTGATTCAAGTTTAGCGTATCTCTCTCTAAGTCGTTCGAAACAGCCATTTACTTCGTGGAAATATATGAGTAATTCTAAGTGAGTAAATTTTGATACATCGCTTGGCTCGTCATCACCGCTATCAGTTATATCACTTTGAAGGCACAGATCTGCTTTCTCACTCTCACTGCTAGTATTTTTATTATCATCATCACTTTTATTCCACATGGCTGCAAAACTTCTCCATTTTGATTTCTTTTCTAGGCCATGTCAATTCCAAGGACAATTAGGCTTGATGTGTCCGACTTTGTTGTACTTGTGACAGATGTTCTCCTGTTATTATGGGTTGTCAAGTGCTTTGATTATTCTGCTTTTCAGTTTTTGATTTAGAGCTGGATTTCTATATTTGCGGTTCCACTTTTTGAATCTCTTCATTAGTAATGCAAGCTCAGCTGCTCCATCACCATTATCATCACTACTTCCTTTTACCAATCCTACTAAGCATGTTTCTTTATTTCTGCTTTGATCATGGGGGATCTCTCACGGTTGTCCACTTCTGCACCAAATATTGCATCAAAAGTATTCCTGATTTCCTATGCACTTTCACAAATAGAAGTAAAGTTAAAATTATCTTGATTAATATGAAAATATATTATATGCATAGCAAGAGCATTAATCGAGATAATTTTCTCGTCTGTTATATCACACCCATTTTCAATAATATCCCAACATTTAACATTAACAGATTTTAAATAAAATTTCATTTTTAATTTCCAATTCAAAAAATCTATTCCATCAAAAATAGGAGGGATAATACTTGACCGACCTTCAGCAAAAGTATCCATTTTAAAAATTCAAATTTGTAAAAAAAAAATTGGTCTTTGAAAAATCAAACTTTTTAAAACAAAAATGGCTTTTGAACCTGGCTCTGATACCATTTGTACGATCGATTTCACCATGGGAGGTTAAATAGGGTGATACTATTAATTATAAAAATTATTGCGGAAGTATATAAAATAATTGCAACATAGATTTATCAGAATTATAGCAGCACAGATAATAGCAGAATAACAAAAATAGAACACACAGATTTACCTAGCTTCGACAAAACCCTACCTACGTGCTGCCTCCAAGGTTGTTACTAGAAATTAAGTAGTCTGACGCTTACACATGTAAACTTGCGACACCCGCTATCGACTAACCTTAACTGTACGTTCAAAACTCTGCCACAACTCAGCCACTGAGTTGCGAATTCTTGAACTACACCACCGTAGTTCGTCCCCTAGTCTAAAAATTAAAATACAAAGTAAAAACAATTTAAAATCAAAACCCTAAAATTTAAACTAAAGGCCTTATATAATTATAAACCCAAAACAAATAAAAAAGCGGCCCAAATATTAAATCTATTATTCCCTTCTTAATTTATTCCTTCGGCCGGCTTTCTCTTTTATTTGCGATAATGGTTGTCTCTTATTTTCGTTGCTCGTTCATTCTTCTTTGCTACGAAAGTAGGGCTTTGTATTTTGAAGCGCTGATTCTGATCAATTGCTGGTCATTCCTCAGTTGACTTCAATGCTTCTTCAATTTCGCTTGTGGTCGCTTCCAATTAGTCGAGTTTGATTGTTGAAAGAAATGATACGTTTGTTCCTTTCTGATTTATACAATACTCGACTTGATTCGAGTTCCTAATTGATGTTGTGATCTGTGATATGCTTGAACTCGAATGATTAATGCCAATGATGTTTAAGGGTTTATATAGGGTTCGATCTCCTATAATTTTGTTCGTATATTGTATACGAATTCATCTGATAATTTAATGCTTGGCTGCTTGATTATGTTTGTATGCTTGAGATTGATCTTGACTTGTTCAAATTCGTATATTTTTTGCTTGGTTGTCACGACTTTGATTTCTAACTTGTTTCACTTTCTTGGCTATCACGGTTTTGAATTTGCTGGCATTTAAACTTATTGAATTCGGTCACTTTTGAAACTTCCTGACTTCGGCACTTTCACTGCTTTAATTTTGTCTTTTGTCTTTGTTCGACTGTTGAGCTACTTATGCCAGTTTGGTGAATTTATGATCACTTTGGCTTTGAATTGCCCTGACCAGTTGAATCATTGACTGCTATCATGGTTGTGTACATTTGACAGAGATGTTTTATGGTTTTACTTGAATCTTGTGTTCTTCATGATTCACCTGACTTTTGCTTCACCTGATACTATGATAATGTTGTTTAACTAGTGACATTGTTTTGCATTCTTCGGATTGTTGGTGCCACTATTGTTTACGTAATTAAGTTTGGTCATACTACATACATATGTAGTTCATTGCTTCATGTACTTTGGGTCTGGTCTTTGTGTGTTGTGATGTGGGTCAATTCTCTGGGTTCATATGTACATCACTATCTTGCTTTTGCTTGTATCTGTGCATGTCACTGGTATCACTATTTTGTGCTGGTGCACTTGATATCTTCACCTGTGAATGTTGCCTCGAGCTATGTCTTCACTGCAACCATATTGTCTTGTCTTGTCATTTGGTGGTCTGGTTCACTTTGACCTTCTGAACTGATGCATTTAAGTCATGTAAATTGAGCGAGTTTCATATTATAATTTGGCTTGCCTTTGGTCATTGCATTTATGTTCATTTGTATATTAGTGCTCTGGTGCCGTATGAATTTGAATCTGCACTTGTATTCAGTTGGCTTGCTCACTGGTCTTTGAGGCCGCTGCACCACTATTGTCACACTGGTTTGATTAGATGCACTGTGACTCGAGTATGCTTGCATCTACAGTGTTGCAGTGTTGTTTCATTGAGTCTGTTGGTTTGTATATGACACTTCACTACTATCTGCATTTTCTTGCATACTTATCTTCGTATATTTAAAATTACTATCACATTCACTTGTGTTTATTGTAGTCTTGGTCGAGTCTGGTGCTTGAATTTGTCTCAGCCTCCAACCTTTGTAGTCTGGTGTATATGCACACATCTCTATTGTTCATTAGCTTGGTCTGGTGCAGTTTCATTGTGCGTCGAGCAATTTTTAAGTGTACTGTTGTGTGCATGTCGACATTGAATTGTGGTCGAGGCTTGATTTATGTGTCTTGACCATTTCAATTGGATTTGCACCTGTGATAAATCCACCTAATAGCTAGGGTTTGACCTTATGCTAATTTCATGACTTTATATTTATTTCACTTGAGTTGAACCCGGCTTTTGATTTGGGTTTGACCTTGTACTCACCTGTCCTTATAGATTTATCAAGTGTATATTGGCGTGCACGGGCTTGTGGCATGTACAGTGATGCACTGTGCATGTGACAAGGTGTTCGTGTATGATGAATTCAAATTTAAATGATGACGAACAACCCAAATAACTGAGATAAATAATATTTTCAAAATACATTTTATTTTACACTGCAAAAATATTTTCTTTTAATTTTACTGCGTCAGTGTAAATTTTTGCAGATAACTCATATGCTGGATTCAGTCTGGAATGAACTTGAAGATAAATACGAGTGAATGAGTGACATGTAATGAGGTTCTAATGTAAATGAAAATTGTGATGTAGTCGAATTTGTATTGTTTGAAAATTGTATATATAGTGAGAGCTCAAATTTGTGCTAATCAAAATTATATTAAATATTTGTTTGAATAAAATATTTGTTTGAATAAAATATCTGTTTGAATTTAAATTCTGTATTATTTATTTATTCGGCAAATATTTATTCAATCTGTGAAAATAAAATAGTACATTAACAAATACATTTAAATGAATATATTTATGTTTTTTATCATAAAAAAAAATCATATACTAGCATATTCGACAGATCTCGGGGTGCGGCATCACAACTTGATATCAGAGCAATTTCCAGGCACCACACGAACAATTTTCCAATGAAATTTGGCACACTACAGCTACAACATATGAACTTCAATAAGAAGAAAACCCGGCAGCATTTCTTTGTTGGAATTGGATGATATTAACATGCAAAGAGACAACCCAGAACGGATTTTGACACAAAAACAAACCGACAACAAAACAACGTACTGGAAGCAAAATTTTACATATTTAAACAACTTGAAGCATTGGCTTCAGCTAGAATTGTGAGCTATTCAACTTACCTTGTTGTTGTTTATTTTCCAATTCTTCCACAGGCATTCTCCTGTTTGCAACGTATATTACGATATATCCAAGTATAGTACAAGTATTACAAATTTCTTAATCATTGTGCCCTTTATATTATTGTGTCCATAATTTAATTTTGTAAACTATAATAAAATTGGAAAATTTAAATTGTTTATTTGGAATAAACAACGAATTTTGAAAATAAAATGAGAAAAATAAAATTTGGAACTTATTTTATTTATGTGGGTTAATAATGATTGGAAAATGGTTTTATTTGAAGAAAATGCAATAATTGTATTAATTATTGCCAGTTACTTCTTTTAATTATTTTTCAGAAGAAATATGTGATTGTTAAATGGTGTTTATTTAAGTAAAATAAAATGGAGAAGATAAATTGGGAAATTTTTTTATTTCAAGTAAAAATGTGTTTGAGAATAAATGTTGGGTTTAAAATTGATTGGTTGGAGATTTTTAGTTAAATAAATTGAAAAAATTGGAATTTTTTTAATTTAGAGCTAATGAATTAAATAAGTGATGTATTTGCAGAAGACCAAATGATCTCATATTGAGCTGAAAATTGGTATGTATACAGTAGAAAACTTTATTTATGAACTGCAAAAAGATTCACTGAATTCCGATATGAAATGCTAAGGATATGAAATCTCAAACAAGGACTCACGCCGTGTTGAATTCTGCTCAGGTCTGGATTCCATCTGGTGCTTTAAGAATTCTGGTCGATGTGTTTGGCCAACATTATTGATAGGAATTTCCTAAACGCTGTGATGAGGCAGTCAAACATGGTAAATTGTCAGGTAATTTCCATACAAGGGTTGTTGGAGGAACGCATCTGTATGGTTCGTTAGGTGAGATGATGGGTAGCTCGGGACAGAAAATTCGATTAGGGTTTTGATAAAGGCGGCGGTAGGGCTTTTACACGTTGATCGACATGACAAGAGGCTGTCGTGCGGCTTGTGGGTGAGCGGCCGGTGGTGAGCCTTGAGGCGGTGCCACTGGACCTCTGGTTAGAGGTGGTAGGAGGCGTTGATTCATGGTCAACTTGAAGCTTCGGTGCGTGCGTGTTCGATGTTTCGTCCTGTAGGGATTCTCTTGCGTGATAAATGTTAGGAACTGAGTTGATGATGTTTTGATGACAACAACCTTATATAGTTATTATACTTTACTTTATAAAATATATACTAACATTTCCATATATATATATATATATATATATATATATATATATATATATGTAGGAAGTATATGCAGGTATCATCGAAGATTGATCAGTATAAAGACTCAAGCATCAAGATGAAGATTAGAGATTCAAGATTCAAGATTCAAGACTCTAGAGAATCAAGATTTCAAGATCTCAAGGTAAGTGTCTAGTATTTGTTAAAATTTCATAATATCACTCTCATCTTTCTTCCAATTTTCTTTTGGGATGGAACCCAATTTCTATCGAAACCAGTGACTTACAAACCCATGACAAGTAGCTTACAAACCTACAACAAGTGGCTTACAAACCCACGAAAATCAAAATCATTTAAACTACTTTGTACAAGTTCTCGAGTCCTATGGAGGAGCTCTGTAGGAAGGTTCTTGCAATTTCAGTTTGAATAGAGTTTTCAAAATGTTTTTAAATATGTTTTCAAAATGTTTTAGCTTTCAAAATCATGTTTTCAAAAATATTTTCAAACTTTGTTTTAGCCTTGAAATATTCCTCTATTATGGTTTTAAAAACTTCTATTTTTAAAACATCAAAACTTATTCTGATTTTAAATATTACTTATATAATTGACGGTCTATATCAATTATATATATATATATATATATATTTAAAATAATGTTTTATATTCATTCTCTATCTCAAAATATTGTTTAAACACTTTACTTTGCTTCAGAGAAGTTTCAACTTGTTTTAAATTCAATTGTCTTTACAAAACAACATCTCTATAATTTTGAACTGAGGGATGTCGACATATGGGGATACCCCATGTCGACATGGTGACATTTGGATTCAAAATTCAATTTTCAAAAGAAGTGTCCATTCGTTCGAAAACCTTTCGCCAATGGTTATGACTGTTGTGCATCTATATAAAGGCTTCCAAAACGAATTTTTTTAACAACTACTTTCTTATTTTCTTCACTCTTTCTTCTCCACCATTCCATATCCATAAAACTTCATATATTCTAGATCGTGCCATCATTCTGCCAAATTCTCAATAGGAAATCATTTAGATACTCTCTCTATTTGATTCTCCATCATTCTACTAAAGATCAAAGTGCTATTCAGTGTTATAGGTTAATTTGTATTCAAAAAGTCCATAGAGCCTATCCATTCAAAAGGATTGTTATTAAGAAGTATTAGGGTGATCTTGTGTCCCGTAAATCAAGAGAGTTTACCCCAGACTCAGAGATAGGAGGGTTCCTCAAGGCCTTAGAAATTGAGGGTTGCAATTTGGATATTGGCTTATAAAAATCTGTACAAGGATATTGCCTTGGTGCAGGACTGGATGTAGAAGGATTCCGAACCAGTATAAAATCTGGTGTGTTCTTTCCTTTTACTTGCTTTACTTTACTATTTGCATTTGTTATATGTTCTGTGATCATTCTGTGTTAGAATTCTGTTTAGATTTGTGTTGAAAATTTTAATTTAGTCATATAGTTCATATATTCTTTAAAACACTATTCACCCCTCCCCCCCCTCTAGTGTTATTTCTGCCTTAAGATCCTTAATCCGCATCCCCAACAATAAAAACGATGACATGTAAGTTCTTTCTTTTATTATTTGTTTTATTTTATATCGTATAACTTCTAATCGTTATAATTTTTACATATGATGTCGAATTTATGCACGGTTTGTTCCGCTAGGATCGTATCGAAATTCCGGACATTTAGAAACTAGTTTGGACAAATTCTGAGACTGTTGAATTTTGGGCTTATTGTGGATTTCAAATCGATTTGAAATCAAAAGTGAGTGTTTTAATCCACTTACAACTACTAAATTATCTTACATTTGTTAATTTAAATTTATGATGCGATTAGAAGTTGTTTGATTGATGTTTAATATATTTTATTGTCATTCCAATTAGATCCGACTTTTATTGAATTTAATCACCATTTAATTTGATATTGAATTTTTAATTATCTAAAAATGCCCGTTATTGATAATCAATCAATTGTTGTTATTTATTATTGATCTGAATGGTGATTGTGATGGATGTTTGATTTTGATATTGGATGACTGGATGTTATATTTTATATTGCTATAACACTGCAAGCTCCCTTAGTTATTCAATCACTATGCGTTGAAATGATACATACCCAAACGATCTATAGATTAGGGAAAAATCGTTATAGGTTGAAACGACAAACCCGAGCGATTTTATGGATTTTGAATTTTATTCGGGATTGTGGGTTTAAATGTTATATACCCGAAAATTTTAAAATTATTACGGAATGAAATGATATATATTCGTATCAATTGACCACAGGGTAGAAAATTATATACGGACACCGGATTGGTTAAATTAAATGATTTCAAACCCTTAATTTTTGAATTCAGTTAAATGATATTTTGAAATAAAATTTGATTCGTATAAACTGAATTATTTTCGAAAATCCAAACTTTAAATGTTGAAATTGGAATTGGTTTAATGAATTGTTTAAAGAATTAAAATGGAAATTTCAAAGTTGAACTTTGAAATATAAATGAAATTTATCGAAATTGAGTTATTGAGAATGTTTGAATATTTAAACTTTGAAGTCTATGAAATTGGAGTACTTTAAAATTGTAGTCAAACTTGAGTTTGAAACCGATATAAATTGATTTTTTTTGGGGAATTTGAATTGAAAGAAAATTTAGTTTTGTTGAAATATGGATATAGTCCAGATTGTTGAAATGGAAGAAATAGTTTAAATTTGATAATAATATCAAATTAATTATTTTAATATAAACTATTTAGAAATATATTATTTTAAATTCAGAGTTATTAGATTTTGAAATCATTTTATATTAAACTATATTAAACCTATTTAACTAATTTAAATCATTTAAAAATATTTAATCTATATTAAGCCATTTAAAGTATTTTAAACCGTTTATAGTATTTATACTACATTAAGAATTTTAAACCATTTTAAAGTATTTTAACCAATTTAAAGTATTTTAACTATGTTAAATTATTTTAAACTAATTTAAAGTATTTTAAACCATTTTAAAGTATTTTAACTATATTAGAGTATTTTAAACTAATTTAAAGTATTTTAAACCATTTTGAAGTATTTTAAACTATATTAAAGTATTTTTAACTATTTCTAACTATTTTTTATCTATTTTAAACTATTTTAAACTATTAAAATTATTTTAAAGTATTCAAACTATTTTAACTATCTAAACTACTTCTGAACGTTTATATTTAAATCTTTTATTTAAAAGTAAATATGGTTTAATTATGTTATAACCTAACTGGGGATTTAAAATAATAATTACTAGTGAAACGACATATCTAAGTAAATATGATGATTTTGAAATGAGGATTTAATCTATTGTGTAAATATGATTTCGAAAGTGAACATGATTTCGAAAGTGAATATGATTTCAAAAGTGATATAGTTTGAATTGAATATGATATTTTGATATCAGTTACGAATTGGTTTTGGAAATGTATAAGAACCATCCGGTGTGAAATAAGCATTTGGTTGTTGAAGTGATCGGGATCAGATATTGTCATACTCCCTGCCAATATCGAAAACCACTTTAACAATTGTGTACGTGATGGAGATTCCAGAATGAAGTTGAAAGGTTTGGTGAACGATTATGTATAAGGTATTTACGTAGCCTGACTCCTGTGAGTCAGCTTGATGTAGCTAAAACAGGAGCTATACCGGGCCAAGTGAGGTCACAACTCTGATCGGGCACATTTCTTCGACGCCATATTATGACTTTGTGATTGATTTGGTGGCCACCCCTCGATTCGATTATAGGAGTGTGTTACGAGGTGGGCGGTAGTAGCTGTTATGCGTTACCACCAGTCCGGAAGTGCAAACGGTAGAATGTCACCCTGGCATTGCCTCGCACGCCGTGTCACATGCCATATTGCACCTTCACGAGTTTGGTTTGTACCGTACCTATGGAGTGCTCTTTGATAGCCCTTCATTTTACGGAGGAATTACGGTACCGTATAGACTACGGAAATATATAAAAATATGTTAAGGGGGAAATGGGTAACGCCTTAATGCTATTTTAATAGTTTACGGATAGACATATTATAATAGCGTATTGTACTATATATGTATATAGTTTAACGGATCCTTAAGAGATTGAACCCGAACATCTCTTAAGTTATAGTACTCACATCGACATTGGATAGGAGATGTCAGACCCCGTAAACATCTCTGATGCCGTTACACTCATATTTATTTACTATTGATTTAACTTGCATAAGATCTTTTAGTTCTGACTCAAGTGTTTTGTATTTTCATTACGCTCGGGTCAGTTTAAGCTTTTCAGTTTCGAAGACTGCTTTTCTGGAGGACGAAGATGAAGATTTAGTACTATTGGTATTTATTATATTTATTCCATTGCATCATGTTGTTCCACTACATTATTTATTATTCCTGCTATATGTACTCTGATTCCGCATTGTAAAAGTGTAATCAAATGTTATTTGTAAAACAGCTTCATGAAATGTTTATTTGATTATTATATTTTGTCATTCCGTTGTGAGATTCTGTATTTTATTTTGTCTTTCCCTTCTTTTTCTTATTTACCCCATAATAATCTTCCCTTTTGAATGGTATTAGTCCGACATGTGTGGTTTATTGTCTATTTAAACTGTCCAAGAAGGTAGGTTGCTACATTTGGTATCAGAGCCATGTTTAGCAATAACCTTAGCTTTGTGGGGGGATGACTCATTAGTGATAGGGTAGTAATACCCTAGAATGGGTCGTTGAGTGCATATATATGAGAGAGTGTATTTGTTAGTGTTATAAAAGAATTTTGTATTGTGTTAATTTGTTCTGTTTATTATTTATAAATTCTGATCGTTACATAGGCACTGTGGCATCGATAGGGATTTCTAAGCACTAAATGGGGCAGACCGACATTATATTATTTTGAAACACAGGTTACTGAAATAAAACCAAGTATTATATTTTGTACATAAAAGAATAATTTTATACAAATGGATATAGTTGGATGTGATATGTTGTTTGTTAGGCAATGAAATTTTACAAATATTGAATTGTAAAATAGGATTTACCAGTAAAGTAAATATAAATTAAAATTTGAGAACTTTTCTTCTTGAATTTTGAAATTTGTTTTCGAAGGATTTTTGGAATATAATATTGGTATTTTTTGTGAGTAATTTTCAGATATAAATATTTCAATATGGTCTGAAAGAAATGTTTTAAAAGAATTTTGAAAGGAAATAAGTTATGTACTCCCCTTTCTGTCGGTGGAAAATAATTTCGGTGATGAGTGCACGCATCATCGATGTTCATTTTCCAGTTTCAAATTGGGAAGACAACTGTAGTAGTTTTACTACATATATGTTTTGATGAGTAAATCTTAATTTTGGATTCCTGAATATGATTTGATCTACATTGGATATAAAAATATATATATTATTTTCAAAATGATTGAAACGAATTTGAGATTTAGTTCTTAAAACTTATGATAATTAGTAGCTTTCAATTATTGAATGAATGAAATATTAACTATGTTAAAAATTGGAAACTACTGAAATGAGAAAAATAAGAATTTGAGGCTAAGTGATTAAAGAAATACATAAGAAATTGAAAATTTGTAACTTGTAGATAGGAAAATTTAAAAGTGTAACTATTGAACATTTTGTTAACTAAAATGAATGAGATAACTTGTATAACATTCAATTTCATTCTATATATATATATATATATATATATATATATATATATATATATAAAACTTACCAAAAATGTTGAAAAGTTGAAATGGTAATAAGAATATGTAATAAAATATCATACAAGTAAAACTTAAGTAATGAAAGTGTTCAATAAGATTATTGTATAAATAAGAATTCTAATGTTATAAATTGTTATAAACTTAAGTTAATAATTTGAAATGTTACTAATCAAATTTATAGAAAGAGTGAATATTGTACGTAAATGATTATAAAATTAAGTTAATGTTGCAGCTAATTGTAATTAAATTGAATAGTAAAAGTGAATCCTATATTAATTGAATGATTATAACTTTAGAAATATTGAAATGATTTAGAAATGGATTTAATATTCAATAATACTATATGTTAACGTCAAAATTCAAACGCTAACACCCCGGTGTGTAGATAACAGTTGTGAAAGCACCACCCGTGGACACGGGAACAAGATTCAGGTAAAGAGATTACAGAAAAACAGTAAGAGAACACAAGTTTTATAGTGGTTCGGCCCAAAATCAAGCCTACGTCCACTTATATTCACTTTATTGATGATACAAGTACAACTTATACAATATTCTTCAATTACAATCCACTTCGGACAAGTAGCTCAAACTTCGGTGAAGAATAATCTTTCGAGTTCATCTTGAATGATTATGATTCCTTCTTGAAGTGTGTAGTAGCGTCCTTGGTGTTTGGAGTGCTTGAAGTGTTGCTTGAGTTGTGTAAACGGCAGAGTATCGGCGCTTCGAGAATGAGCCAAAAAGGTCCCTTGAATGTTGGTGATGGTCGTGTATTTATAGGGGCTTTCGGTGCTTGGTCGGAGGTAGTGGCCGAGATGGGTTAAGTCGTAGGTCGGCTCCGGGTCAGGCTGAGTTATATGTCGCCCTCCTTCTCTCAGGCATGGTCTCCGGTCTAAGTGAAAGACGCGCGCTTCTTTAGCTCCAAACCTTAAGTGTTGGGTCGCCGCCGAGTTAGTGTGCCATGTGCTAAACTATTTCGCTACTTCATCCTTTACACCCTTAGACCGGTTACGACTTACCATAAATCATAAGTCGGCCACGACTCATAGGTGGATGAGTTTGTGCTTAACAGTTAGGTCGGAATCCATGTTAAGGTATTAGGTCGGCATACTTCTTAACCAGTTAGGTCGGCATCGAGTTAGATCGGATCCTTCCCCGCATCCTTTAGGTCGGCAACACTCTTTGAGATGCTAGGTCGGCCCGCCTTTATCCATTGGGTCGGCAAGTAATGCGAATGGTTAGGTCGGCCCACTTTCCAAGCATTAGACCGGCGAGTCATTACCGGCATAGGGTTAACATTTGCCCCTCGAAGTATACGCCTTAAGATTAAGTCGTGTGCTTCGATACTTCTTAGCTCGGCTCCTCCTAGGTCGGTAGGTTCCGCACGACCTATCAGTTGGCGCCGTTTCACATTTCTTCACCGTGTGATATAAATTGGCTCTCTTCCTTCTTCTCCTTCATTTAATTTCTTGCTCGATTCCGCCATTAAAGCACTCTCAGATCCATAAAGGCGATTTCCTCCCAATCGATCATTGATAATCCTTGCTGTTTGTCACGTAAGTGAATCTACCCTCGATTCCTCGTTGTCATTGATTCACGAATTCCATTCGAGCCTAACTCACCCCTTTGAGCATTGCATTATTACGAATCTCACTTCACCTGTGTTTGATGAAGCTTGAGTTGCTCGGTTTTTAGCTTTAAATGAACAACGAAGCGACGAAGATGGTTTATTGCTTTAAGATAGCCGGTTGGGATTGCGAGGTGTTAGATTCGTAATAGTTTCGAATTGGTTTAGTGGATGATCCAGTAGCATGAAGTATCATGAATGGGATAGGGGTTTTTGTGGGTGGAGTGGTTATTGGGCTAACGGGTTGAGCGAGATACCGGCTTGGACGTGATTTTAGGTGACCTAACTTATGGCCGATCTAATTGGGTGCGACATGAATCTTGAGTCGGTACCGAGCCAATACTTGGGGAAACTTACCGACCTAACCTTTAAGGCCTGAACCGCGACCGGGTTAATACTTGGAGAAACTTTTTCCTTTTGAATCAGGGCCTGCTTCCCCACCTCTCTTTTGCGACCTAGGGAACTGCCGAGTTAAAGGAGTAGGAACCCTACATTAATGTGTGGGAGATTCCTAAGGCATAACCGAGTTAGCACTTAAGCATTTAACCAAGCTTGCCGAATCGAATTGCTATGATTTCGGCCAACTTCAGACTTAGCCTTTCTCTCTTTTTTTTTTAGGTTGTAGCCGAGATACGACTTAGGCCTTGGACATGCTGGCACTTGAGAGTGTCAACTAACTTTAATCATTTTGACTTGGACTGCCAATTTAAGTGGAATAAACTTTGAACTATGATCAAACTTTGAACAGGGATTAAACTTTGAACTGCCCCAACTTTAAATTTGTTTAAACACATTATGTCACTTCACAGATCATTCTCATTTTTAAGCTACCAACCTGTTGAGAATAACAAACAAACAAAGGAAAACAAGGCGCACATACTGCCATTGACAGCCCATATTAAATGGCAGATTAGTCAAGACAAGATAAGCATCATGAATATAATGCATGAAATGTTGTGAATTAATCGACTAAAGTAGAATATTAATGCAAAGTATCAACAATTTGAACTGACTTGTTTGCATCAACATTATATTTGCATATTCAAACTCAAAACAAAGATTCCTGGTCTTTATAACTAACAAATGTTTGTTAGGTTTTATTCCAGTTGCCTTTGCTTATTGTTTGATTGATACTTGTACAACACTTCACACACTTTAGGAAACGTGCACCTTCATGTTTGAATACCCAGTTGTTTATGTAGAATGACTTCCCTCCAACAAGAAGAAATGGTAGCTCAAGAGGAAGAGACTTTCCCGGTAGCTGTTCCCATAGAGAATCCTCCGGAGAGAACTTCGACCATTCTAACCCCAAGAATGTTTATTCAGATACGCACTCAATTCGGCTTTGCTGAAAGTGATGTCTTATTGCCCGGGCCAAGCGACACTGCTGATAATCCTCCTTACGGTTTTGTTGCAGCCAATCGCCAAATGTGCTTAAGTGGGGCAATTCCCCCTTTCAATGACTTCCTTCGAACTCTTCTTCTCCGGTTGACGATCTCTCCATTTCAACTTCATCCTAATGGTTATGCCATCTTGATGGGGTTGTGTGTTTTGTTTAGAAGAACTCTTGATCGCCTACCGAGTTTTGAAGAAATTCGCTATCTGTGCTCGTTTACAAAGAGTAAAGATCATCCTTCACTCATTATTGTGAGAAGTGCTAGAAACCGCAAGCTCCTTTCCGATCTCACTGAAAGTGTTCATGGATTTTTGAACCAGTTTTTCTTTGCTCGCTGCCCTCCAGGGTTTTATGCCATCTGGAGAATAGGAAGTAAGACTAGTGTTTCCATTTTTTCGTTTTTGAAACTTTTTTCGAGATCCGAACTTTCAGTTGCTAACTTCATTCTTTGCTCTTTTCAGCACTTCCTCTCCCTTCTAGAGATCCGATTCATAAACAAGTTTTTGAGAGGTTGAGTGCCGTGGCTGCGGAAGAAAGGAGCATAAAATTTCTGCTGAAGGATGAATTTTTACACCAATACGGGCTTCTACACGCTTCTCGTTCTACACATGCTCATGAAGTTCCAACAGAAGTTCCCGATTCTCCGATGAAAACTCCTGATGCCCCGGTTACTGTCGAACAACTTACATCAAAAGAGTCTAATATTGAAGCTTCATTGGTGAAGTGTTCCACTCCTACCGACATTATGGGGTCATCTAGTAAGACGGTGCTTGCCCCGATCGAGGAAGAAGAAGAACCTTCACGGCCTCTCGGGGGATTAGCTGATGTAGGAATTGAGAAAACAAGTCCCACCAAGCATGATGGTGACGATGTTTATGAGGGGTTGAGCGACATAATAGTGACTTCGCAGGAGCTTTTTAGAGATGACGTATCTAAAACTATCTCTCCTGTAATTGAGGCGACGTCTCTTCTTCGACAAACACCAACACAAACATCAACTCCTCATACCCAAGCTATCATCACCTCTGCACCAAAGAGTGGTTTGTAGCTTAATGCGTGTAGCTTGCACATCACACAACACCTAGGATTTTCCAGCACATTTATGCACTTATCTTCTTATACTTTAAAGATTTCTAAAGCTTATCTTTTCTTATTTCAGATTCTTCAATGACACGCGGCGGATCATATTATCAGGATTTCCGACGCTACGGGGGGCGTGGTCAATATGATTATCGGCGTTACTTTCCCTCCTATAGAGAGTCTGACGAAGAGAGGGCTGCTCGAAAGGCTCGTGAAAGGAGGGATGCAGAAGAGCATTATGACAGAAGGGATAGGGATGAGCACCATGATTCTCTGCAGAGGAGTGATGACTCGCACAAAAGGAAATCTCACGACGACCGAGGAAAAGGTCATGTAGCTGAAGATTCAGGCAAACGAGCCCGACATGGTGAGAGACATGCTTCCACTATTCCCGAAAAGCCTACTGCCCCTGCCCCTCTTGACATTACTTCCGACTCCCCTGCTCTTGGGAAGGAGGACATCCAGACAATAATAAGTAGGCCTAAATTTCAAGTGGGACCTGGCCCGGCCACTTTACAAAGTCGTTTTCCACAATGGTGTTTAAAGGGTGTGAGGTTCGATCTCGACCTAGTCCCTATTGACAAGCCTGCTATGCTACGAAATCTTGACGCCGTTAAACTTGATATCGAGAGGATGTCAAACTGGCAGAAGCTTGTTGATGAGCTTCAACGAGTTAACCGCGCCAACTTAGAGGCTATGCTCACCATGGAAAACGATAAGGCTGAGTGGCAAAAGGTGCTTGAGCAGCACGACACCGAAATGAGGAGCATAACTTCCTATAACGAGGAGCTCGAAGCAAAGGTTGAGAAGTTGAAAGATGAGCTTGCTGCTTCCTCTACTTCATACTCTCAAAAAGAAGAAGTGCTTCTCAGACAAGTTAGAGATGCTCATGCCAGTCAGAGGGATGCCGAAGATAGGCTCGAGGCACAAAAAAGAATCAGTGAAGGCTATGTCTCTGATATTGCTGAGCTTCGAAAGAAAAACAACTCCCAGGAGGCGGAGATACAAATGCTTAAGCTTCAGCTTGCCAAAACTGAAAGGGAGCGCGATGAGGCTGTCGCCGGCAAAATCGCAGCCGAAGAATCTCATGAGGCGACCAAAAACAGCTTCGGCTCAACACTATTCGACTTCTACTTGCATAGCGTCTTGGGGCGTGGAAGCCTCGCCTTTCTTGGTCCCAAGTATGAGATCACTTTAGCTGAAGTGTGGGAGGCCGCCCTCGATATGCTTGGTGCTGAAGGTGCTGGTTATGACGAGTCAGCCCTGGAAAGGCATTATTTTGATGAAGACGCTCGCGCTGCTCTTGCCAGGGGAAAGGAACAACTTGCCAAACTAAGAACCGAGGTGACGGAAGGGGACCAGCTGGGGAAAACCACTTCAACTACTCTAGTCCAGCCACCTTCTTCGTCTGAAGTCGACATTATTGGTTCCAGTTCCCATCTCGCATCTCCCACCAAAGTTACCGCTGATATTACAAGCACACAAGGCGGAGACGAGGGTGAAGAGAGTGCTGATGCGCAAGCTTATGAAGTCGATATCAGGAAACCAGCTTCTCCAGGTAACTTCACTGTTAAACTCGCTACTGTCAATTCTGCTCAAGCGGGTTACTCGTTTATTTCACATGAGTTTCACGAGCTCCTTGGCTATTTTCTCAACCTTGACGAGCCTTCATCTCCTCTCTTTACTGACTTCATTGGTGAACCTTCATCTCCTCTTTTTACTGACTTTAACCTTTTTTCTTCTGTAGAGAAAGTACCAAGCACTGCTCAAACTTCTACTCCTCCGGTCATCCTTCCTTCATCTCTTCAGGCGGTGCCTCCTTCTGCCTCGCAACCTGGATCACAGGAGGAACAAATAGAGGCTCTTCACGGCTTGGATGATCCCATCACTTCGCAAGAGCAGAAAGATGAGAGACCTGAGGGAGGTGACATATCCCCGGAACGGACTCCTTCTGACGACATTGTTCTATCAAAACTTGTCACTCCGGGGAGTGAGTCTTCCTCACAAAGGAGAGAGAAGCGTGGGATATCAAAGAGGAGGGGGAAGAAAATCACCGCCACTGAAGAGGAGCCGGAAGTTGAACCGGTTACACCTACCTCTCCTACTTCCCTTATACCCACTGGCCGACCTGGAAAGCTGGTCATTCGACCGGGTAAGGGATCCAAAGGAGGGAAGAAGAAGTGAAGATTTTAGCTTTTTGTCTTTTATATGAACTGGCCGAGAGTTGTGCGGGTATCGGCCCCCGCTTTTATCTTGAAAACCTGTATCTGCATTATAGTTGAATAAAATGATTCTTCGTTTGTACAAACTTCTGTTTGAATTTGAGAATGCATTTACTATTTATTTTTGCACAAGTTTGTTTATATAACATTGCAGCGGGCTTATGGTATGTTGTTTGAGTATTACTTTACTGATGCAGCTATACTACTATACCATGTTGCCCCCATACCTTAAGCTTGTTGCAATGTTTTATACTTCGAGGGGACTTGCACTCTTATTTGTTAAAGAATAATTATTTTATTCTTTAAAGAAAATTTTATAGAGTACAACTCCCTTCGTATAAGTTTTTACGCTTTGTCGTTCGAAGAAATCACTTTTTTCTTTTGCTTATGTGCATATTTTACCAAGTGAATTCCTCTATGTGGGAAAGCGGACCTCTGAAGGGTACTTTAACTTCTTTTCTTTTACGATCATTTTCCATTTGAAAGTTAAAGTACGCTTTTGATGAGGATTTTTTTTTTTTTTTTTTTATGCAAAATTGTACCTCTGAGGAGGGATTTTTCACGTTTCAACACTTGGAAGTTTTATTTCAATCTCGGTGAAACGTGTACCCCCAAAGAGTTGTGCCTTCGAAGAAAGCCTTTTCACGTTTCAACACTTGGAAGTTTTATTTCAATCTCGGTGAAACGTGTGCTTCCAAAGAGGTCTTTTTTCTTGATTGTGTCCCCGGGAGGGGGTCGTACCTCTAAGGAGGGATTTTTTACGTTTCAACACTTGGAAGTTTTATTTCAATCTCGGTGAAACGTGTACCCCCAAAGAGTTGTGCCTTCGAAGAAAGCCTTTTCACGTTTCAACACTTGGAAGTTTTATTTCAATCTCGGTGAAACGTGGGCTTTCAAGAAGGTCTTTGTTTTTGCATTTCAACTTTGGTGAAGTGAAATTCCGAAGAGCGGTTGCTACACTTCAACTCCTGGCGAAATGTGCCTCCGAAGAGGGCTTTTATTTTGTTTACATTTCAACTCTGGTGAAGTGAAATCCCGAAGAGCGGTTATAACACTTCAACTCCTGGTGAAATGGGCCTCCGAAGAGGGCTTTTATTTTGTTTACATTTCAACTCTGGTGAAGTGAAATTCCGAAGAGCGGTTATAACACTTCAACTCCTGGTGAAATGTGCCTCAAAGAGGGTTTTCATCGCCTGGAAGTTACTCTCTCATGGTTGGAGGGTCATGACTCCTCCAATCTTTTTTGTTGAATAGAGAACTTTCTTTTTTGTGGCGTATGACCCATTAGAGGTCTTTTATCCTCCGAAGAGTTGCGCCTCCGAAGAGGACTTGTGCCGCCGATGGTAGCTTTGGTTGTTCCTCTGTTCACTTGCTTATGCCTTTTCAGCGATCCTCTTTTTTTTTCTTTTCAAGTTTTCATTCCCCTTTCTCTCACAAGTGGCTTGTTTAATCCAAGGAAGTGTACTTCATTGCCAGGCAAGTTCGTGAGAACGGGCGCTAGCTTCCTAATTGGATGTTTGTTTGTTCAAACAATCTCACTTTATCAACAAGGGCTCGTTTCTATCGAAATCATTAGCCGTTCAATTGAAGTATTTCCTATCTAGGATTTGAATTCGGGGTCTTTGTGACTTGAAATTTGTTTGTTGAATGATGGTGAGAATCGCTCGGTCTTATTATGCGCAAGTTTTATTTCCATTGTCTGCAAAAATTTAAATCGACATTTTAGCAATACATTTTATGTATTTTTATATCGAAAACAAAGCAAACATATAATGATAATAAGGAACACAAGATTTATAGTGGTTCGGCCATGAAATTGGGCCTACATCCACTTTATATTCTTTCATTATTTACTTGCATCAGTTTCACAATTGCTTTCAATTACAAGAATCATACATTCATAATTCTTTTTACAATTTTTCAACAAAATTTTCAAGTAAAGTATGGACGCAAGTGGTTGCTGTTCCATGCCCTTGGAATTTGATCTCCATCAACAGTGGTGAGCTTGAATGTGCCGTCAAGAAGCTTCTGACCTATTACATATGGTCCTTCCCAATTTGGCCCAAACACACCTGTCGCGGTCATAATTCTTTTCAGGACTAGATCTCCAATTTCAAAGCTGCGTTGACGAACTTTGGAATTGAAATGTCTGGCTATCCTTTGCTGATGAGCTGCAACTCTGAGGTTAGCTTCATCTCTTTTTTCATCAAGGAGATCCAGCGCTTCAAGTTGCAGCTTTTCATTTTCTGCTTGATTGAAATGGATTCTTTTGTGTGAAGGGACCTCTGCTTCAACCGGGATCATTGCTTCCGATCCGTATGCTAACGCAAAAGGAGTATGCCCAGTTGCAGTTTTGTGAGTAGTTCTGTATGCCCATAGTGCAAGTGGTAGTTTATCGACCCAACCACCTTTTGCTCTTTCGAGTTGCTTTTTGACGGTTGATTTGATGATCTTGTTCACTGCTTCCACTTGCCCGTTTGCCTGCGGATGAGCTACTGCCGAAAAGCTTTTCTGGATTTTGAATCGCTTGCAAAAATCCTGGAATTCCTCGCTTTCAAACTGAGTACCATTGTCTGTGATTATTTTCTGAGGCACACCGTATCTGCAAATGATATTCTTGGTCACAAAGCTTATCATTTTCTTTGAAGTGATCGTAGCCAATGGTTCAGCTTCAGCCCACTTAGTAAAATAATCAACTGCAACAATAGCATATTTAATCCCTGATTTAGCAGTTGGTAGCGGCCCAATGAGATCCATTCCCCAAATTGCAAATGGCCATGGACTGACCATCTGTGTGAGTTCGGTAGAAGGTGCTCTAGGAATTTTGGCATATCTTTGGCACTTGTCACATTTTCGGGAGTAATCTGCGGCATCCCGATTAATTTCTGGCCAAAAATATCCGTATCGGAGAATTTTCTTTGCTAGTGTTTGACCACCTGAATGATCACCGCATTCTCCTCCATGCACTTCAGCTAGGATTGTTTTGGACTCTTCCCGGGATACACATCGAAGCAATGGCATTGAGAATCCCTGTCTGTACAATCGGCCATCCTGAATTACATAGCGAGAGGCCTTCCTTAGAAGCTTTCGTCTTTCTATCGAGTTTTCTGGCAGAGAACCCCTGAGTAGGTAATCCAGTATTGGAGTCATCCATGACTCTTGTTCTTGAGATACATTCATAATCCAGTCTATATCCATCTCGTCTATACTTGGCGCTGAAAGGACTTCTACAGGGACCAATCCCAATAGTTGAGCTTCACCAGAACTTGAATACTTTGCGAGGGAATCTGCCTTCATATTCTCTTCCCGAGGAATGTGGCTTATTGAATAGTGATCGAGTTCATATAGGAGTTCCCAAGCCTTTGACAAGTAGGAAGGCAGGTTTCCACCTTTCGCTTGAAATTCCTTCTTGACTTGGCATACAATAAGCTGAGAATCACTGAAAATTTGTAATGCTCGAATGTTTAGCTCTTTAGCGATTTTCAGACCTGCAATAAGAGCTTCATATTCTGCTTCATTGTTTGTTGAAGGGAATTCCAGTCTTAGTGCATAACATAATGATCGACCTTCAGGAGTTTCAAGTACCACTCCGGCTCCAGAACAGTAGTCATTTCTTGCGCCATCAACATACATCTTCCACTGGATTGGAGAATCATTGATCGCTTTTTCCTCACCATTATCTTTTTCTGTGAATTCTGCAATGAAATCAGCTAAAGCTTGTCCGTTGATTGCTTTTCGGGGGTGATAGGTGATGTCATATTGACTAAGTTCAATGTTCCATTTTAGAAGACGACCCGAAGTTTCAGGGCGAAACAGGACTTGCTTCAGAGGTTGATCAGTGAGTACTTTGATAGGATGAGCTTGGAAATATTGCCTCAGTTTCCTCGATGCAACTAGTAGGCAATAGGCGAGTTTTTCCAACTTGGAGTAATTCAGCTCTGCCCCAGTGAGTCTTTTGCTGATATAGTAAACTGGATGTTGAATCCTTTTGTCTTCCCGTATCAGCGCTGCACTTAGAGCATGAGATGATACTGCCAAGTATATAAGAAGATCCTCACCATTGCCTGGCCTAGAAAGTATCGGAGGCGTTTCCATATGACGGATCAACTCTTCAAAGGCTTTTCGGCATTCGGGAGTCCATTCAAAGTTCTTCTTTCCTTTTTTCAGGGCATCGAAGAATGGGATGCATTTATCAGTAGCTTTGGAAATGAACCGACTCAGGGCGGCGATCTTTCCGTTGAGACTCTGCAATTCCTTCTTTGTTCTAGGAGCTTTGACTTCTTTCAAGGCAGTAATTTGAGCTGGACTAGCCTCTATGCCCCTAGCACTGACAATAAAACCTAAGAACTTTCCGGATTCGACCCCAAATGTACATTTCAGGGGGTTAAGCTTCATTTTGTATTTACGGAGGACTGCGAACATTTCTGCTAAGTGTTCAATGTGATCCGCTGCTTTCCTGGACTTTACTAACATGTCGTCGACATAGACTTCCATAGTTTTGCCCAATTGCGGTTTGAACATAGCATTAACAAGTCTTTGGTAGGTTGCCCCTGCGTTTTTTAATCCGAAGGGCATAACTTTGTAGCAATAAAGCCCAACATCTGTAATAAAGCTTGTATCCTCCTGATCCGGCTCATGCATCATGATTTGGTTATAACCGGAGTAGGCATCCATGAAGGATAACAATTCATGTCCCGCAGTTCCGTCTACCAGTTGATCGATCCTGGGTAATGGGAAGCAATCTTTGGGGCAAGCCTTGTTTAGATCAGAAAAATCGATGCACACTCTCCATTTCCCATTAGCTTTCTTGACCAACACAGGATTTGAAACCCAATTCGGATATGTAGATTCTTTGATGAAGTTATTTTCCATGAGTCGATCAACTTCTTCTTTTAATGCTGCTGACCTTTCTGGACCCTGGGTTCTTCTTTTCTGTTTAACTGGCGTAAACTTTGGGTCAATATTCAGAGCGTGTACCGCAACTTCCGGGGATATTCCACACATATCGGCATGAGTCCAAGCAAAGACATCCAAATTCGCCTTCAGGAAAGATATCAAGATATTCTGAATCGAAACATTAAGCTGCGAACCCACATTCAACACCTTATTTGGGTCCTTTGGGTCAACAGGTACCGGAACTGTTGTTTCCACCGGTACTACTCTATTCTCCCCTGTACTGGCTTTTCTGGGATCCATTTCTTTCCATGCCCCGCTGTGCTCGCCAGTGCAGGGTCCGCTCTGTAATTGCTACAAAGCTGGTTCCTTGATGCGGACTGGAGTTGCCGCATCCTTTCCCATTTCCCTTTTTCTTGACTCTCGCAGCCCTGTCCAATAGCATTCTCGCGCAGCATTTTGATCCCCTTTTATAACTCCTACTCCATTGTCAGTAGGGAATTTAATAGTGAGGCACCACGGGGCTAGGATAGCTTTGAATGCTGCGAGTGTTGGACGGCCAAGAAAAGCGTTATAAGCAGAATATTCATCGACGATCACAAAGGTTTGCTTTCGGACCACTTTCCTTTCTCCTTCCCCAAGTTCTACAAACAGATCGATGGTTCCTACTGGTTGCTTTGGCTCCCCGGTGAAGCCAACGATTTTATGTGATGAGGCTTGCACATCGATCATAGGGATCTTCATCTGGTCAAATGTCTTTTTGAAGAGGATATTACATGATGCTCCGCAGTCAATGAGGACTCTTCTGACAATGGCTGGTCCAATACCAGCCGAGATGACCAAGGGATCTAAAGTAGGAGCTTCAATACCTGTAGAATCTCTGGCTCTGAAAATAATATCATCACTGAAAGTTTTCTGTTGTTTAAGGGGCGTAGTGTCTTCTAGAACAAAGACGTTTTCTTCGGCTGGAGCATATTTCAAAGCCCTGGAATATCTCTCCATCTCACCCCAACTCTTGCCAGCTGGGTGAGGTCCTCCGGAAATGACATTGATAAAGGGCCTTCCAGATTCATGCCCCGTAGCTTTCTCACCCGCCCCAGGCTGATGAACAGGAGCCCGCTGCCCCTGACTCGATGATGCAGGATTGTTGCTATTCTTTTTCACAAATTGCTGCAACTTGTTTTCTCTTAGCAACTCTTCAATCAGATTTTTCAGCTGGCGGCATTCATCAGTTTCATGACCTGGTTGATTGTGGAAGCGGCAGAATTTCCCACTTTGTATGGCTTTTCTCCCAGTTCTCAAAGGGATAGGTTTAGGGAAATCGACGGAATCTTTAGTGGCCAGGTAGATGTGCTCCGGTGTATGTGATAATGGAGTATATTCTGATGGCTTGAAGGATCGGGGCTTCTTCAGATTACCCTGTTTCTTCCCATTACTATTCTCCCTTTTTTGCCCCACCGATTCATTCTTGCGTGGAGCGACAGTGTTGTCTTCTGCTTTTTCCAACACTGTCTTTACTGGTAAAGGACGGCTTTCCAAGCGAATGAATTCGTCTGCTTTTTTGTAGAACTTTTCGAGAGAGGTTGGCTCCTTCATATTTAACCATTTCCCAAATTCGCTTGACTTATCGATAGCCCTCATCAGATAAGTCAATATCATTCGTGGTTCAGCATTGTCCACCTCAGCCAGTGCTATATTGAAGCGGTTCAAGAAGGATCTGATAGACTCACCAGGATTCTGCTCTAAACTCGATAATGACATGATATCCTTGGCCTTCGAAGCATATAGCCTAAACTGCTCCTTGAATTTTCTGGTCAAGTCTGAAAACTGATCGATAGATCGAACTGGCAACTTGGTGAACCACAGTAAAGCCACGCCTTCCAGGTATACGGGGAAATATCGGCACTTTATTTCGTCGGAGGCCCTGGCACCTGTCATGTGCCAATCATATTTATACAAGAACTCATTCGGATCACTTGTCCCTTTGTAAGCTGGAATAGTTGGAGGGACAAACTTCCTTGGAAATTCCGCCTTCAAGATTTTTTCAGTAAACGGAGTTTTACTTGGAGCGAAACCCCATTCCTTCTCATCTTCGACCCTTTGCATACTTTCTTTCATGATCTGCCGGACCATTCCAGAAAGATATTCTTCATCATGTCGAGTTCTAGGTCCACCGGCCTCAGGTACTGCCTGCTCAAAGGGACTAGTAGGCCTTTCAGGAGCATTTCTTTCATTAACATCATGAATGTTGCCAGCATAGTTCCTTTCATTACCAGCCGGTTGATTGTTTGCCCCAAGTAAGTCGTTCAACTTATTCAGAATCAGAGCATTCTGGGCACTTTGAGCCTCTAGTTGTGCATTTTGGGCGTTTATCTGCTGGTTTAGCCCTAGAATCACAGCATCCAATTCCGCTTTCGTAACTCCAACATATGGAGTGGGTAGATTAGGTACAGGGGAAGCGGAGGTTCCCTCTTGAATGTTCCCAGATCTGATAGATCTACTCTTCCTTCCAGGAGCCATAATCTCAGATATACTTCTGGTTTTTAAGGAAATTCTTTCTTCAAATCTCTGTGAAGCAATGATGAGAGTTTTCCTGAGTTGGGTTCTCGGTGAAAGCACCAAAAATGTTAACGTCAAAATTCAAACGCTAACACCCCGGTGTGTAGATAACAGTTGTGAAAGCACCACCCGTGGACACGGGAACAAGATTCAGGTAAAGAGATTACAGAAAAACAGTAAGAGAACACAAGTTTTATAGTGGTTCGGCCCAAAATCAAGCCTACGTCCACTTATATTCACTTTATTGATGATACAAGTACAACTTATACAATATTCTTCAATTACAATCCACTTCGGACAAGTAGCTCAAACTTCGGTGAAGAATAATCTTTCGAGTTCATCTTGAATGATTATGATTCCTTCTTGAAGTGTGTAGTAGCGTCCTTGGTGTTTGGAGTGCTTGAAGTGTTGCTTGAGTTGTGTAAACGGCAGAGTATCGGCGCTTCGAGAATGAGCCAAAAAGGTCCCTTGAATGTTGGTGATGGTCGTGTATTTATAGGGGCTTTCGGTGCTTGGTCGGAGGTAGTGGCCGAGATGGGTTAAGTCGTAGGTCGGCTCCGGGTCAGGCTGAGTTATATGTCGCCCTCCTTCTCTCAGGCACGGTCTCCGGTCTAAGTGAAAGACGCGCGCTTCTTTAGCTCCAAACCTTAAGTGTTGGGTCGCCGCCGAGTTAGTGTGCCATGTGCTAAACTATTTCGCTACTTCATCCTTCACACCCTTAGACCGGTTACGACTTACCATAAATCATAAGTCGGCCACGACTCATAGGTGGGTGAGTTTGTGCTTAACAGTTAGGTCGGCATCCATGTTAAGGTATTAGGTCGGCATACTTCTTAACCAGTTAGGTCGGCATCGAGTTAGATCGGATCCTTCCCCGCATCCTTTAGGTCGGCAACACTCTTTGAGATGCTAGGTCAGCCCGCCTTTATCCATTGGGTCGGCAAGTAATGCGAATGGTTAGGTCGGCCCACTTTCCAAGCATTAGACCGGCGAGTCATTACCGGCATAGGGTTAACACTATATATGGAAGAAATAAATGTGATGTTTTTATTAATGGTGAATTAAATTGTAAAGAGACTTACATAATAATGGATATTCCAAATAATTGGAATGGAAATAAATTATGTAAGCAATGAAAAGAAAAATGACATTGTATAAATGAATGGGAAATGAATTTGGTTGGTGATGAATGTAAAATAATAAAATAAGCATTGTATGAATAAATGAAACCGAAGAACCGTAAATAATATGAAATTATTGTTTGTTTTGGCTTATGGAACAGTTGGGAAAGGATACTTCTAATTTATATAATGATGTATGAATAATTTATTAAGTTTTATCTAAGACTATTGAGTGTATGGTATACTTGGTAGTTTATTTATCATTTTATGTGATTAAAAGTTTCTAAAACCGAACAAACCATTTGTTATGGATGAATGGTTGATACTTTGATTGCATGTGATGATTTTATCATTTTGTTTGCAAGTGACTATTTTTATGCTGTGTTGATTTGTTTGTTATTAATTAAAACAACTTAAACTTCTCTTTTATATAATTATTAACTTCTTTGGATTATATAAGTGAAATAGAGTTTACGAAGCAAGAACCACTGCTTTTGGTTTCATAGAAAAACATTGTTTGCCCGACAAATAGGTAAACTTTCAGATTATGGTTTTATAAGATTTTATATTGTTTTACCGTGGTTTAGGATATTTTATTTTGAAATATGGTATATATTTTGTTATTATTAATACTATTATTTCTTCTGGACCTCTCCCTACAAAGGAGACTCTACCGAAATTTTCCGAGAAATTTTGACTTAGAAAATTTTGTGAAAGAATTTTTTTTTAAAACTTTATTAAACTTGAACATGAAAGAATTTGATTGTTTTTAAATTGATATATTTTATTTAAATTATTTAATTATGTAAATTAATTGTTTACAAATTGAATACTTTTAATAAGATATATTGATTCCCTACTTCCTTCTTTTTCCTTCTTTTTCCTTTTTGAGGACGAAAAGTTTTGAGTGGGGAAGAGTGTAACAACCCATAATTTGCTAATAATTAGAATATTGAATTTAATATGATTTTGAAATTTATTATTGGAAGAAATAAGAATTTGTGATTACTAATAAGAAGAATAACTATAACGAAATATAAAAATGTTGATTTAAGGCAATTGCTAATTATTTTAGTGAAATTCCAATTTGTTGAAATGACTGCATAGTTAAATTTGGTTAGAAATTATAGATAAGGAATTAAATTAAATGTTATATTAAACGGTGAGGTAATATGTATTTAATCATAATTGGACAAAATCAATGTTATGTAAGTAGTTGTAGCATTTGTTTGTAGATAATAAACTTATAAATATGATTAAATTTATGAAAAGATAACAATTGTTATTTATCACCTATTTATCCGGTCTATTGAAATTAGTGTGAAATTCAATATAAATTAAATATAACTGAAATATTGAAATTAATATGGTAAAAGATGATAATTGTAGATTTTTGATGCAATAAGATATAAACCACGGTTAGTTATATCCATAGAGTAATAATGGATTGAATTATAAGATGAAAAATCAAATAAATGGATTTATTGGAATTTAAAATAATAATCAATAAAATTTAATTCTGTTGAAATTGAGCACTGTCATTAGTGCATTATTTAACTTTGGTTTTGACATGGAAATTTATCCATAGAGATTACAAGTTTATAGGTAATCAAAAATGGTAAAGTTTGTTGGTTATTAAATTTGAAATTAAAAAGTGATTTAATCAATTTAATAATAATAATTTATTTAATTAACGTGAAAATAACCATTTTTGCCACTATCTTGGATTTCGACGAAACCAGTTTCATCGAATCCGTAATGGTGAAATATTGTAGGATATCAAGTTTCATAGCGATCGGACTTGTCATTTGATCGTTCAGGCTTAAAACGCTTAGAAATCAATTTATTGAAATTAATTTGAAAAGCTGATTTTATAAGCTAACTTCTTCATACGACGGAATTAGGATATGAAACCTATTCCATTGAATTTAAAAATATCGAAAACATCTATTTTGATATATTGGATGATCCACTTTCATTTCGAAAGCGAAACGGGTCTTTCGGGTCGTTATTGCTATTTCGTACCAGTTCAATGTGTGTTCATTTTTCTTATCGGGCTTTGTCCCTATGAATCACTTTATTTCGCAAACCCTAATGGTCTTTCTATTTCTACTGTGCGTACAATTCTATCCGCCTATCTCTTTCTAATGGCGGAAACATAATGGCGGAAACCAAATCCAATTACAAAACCCTAAATTCAATTTCAAAATTCAAACTCTCCAAACCCTAACATGTTATATATTGTTGGAAAGCTCTCGTCAAGCGCAACTCAAATCTGCTGTTCGTTTTTGCAATTAGAATTAGGTTTGTCCAGAATTGGCTAAAGCATTCTCGGTCATCCGTTTGGGGTTTGATCAACGACGATGGATCGTCGATTCAAGGATACAAAGTTGTGGAGAGTGACGAGTGGAACGCATCTGTATGGTTCGTTAGGCGAGATGATGGGTAGATCGGGCTAGAAAATTTGATTAGGGTTTTGCTTAAGGCGGTGGCTTGGGCTTTTACACATCGATCGACGTGACTAGAGGAGGTCGCTCGGCCTTTGGAAGAGCGGCCTATGGTGAGCCTCGAGGCGGTGCGACTGGACCTCTGGTTAGAGTCGGTAGGAGATTGATCAATTTGATGCTTCGGTGCATGTGTGTTTGATGTTTCGGACTGTAGAGTTTCTCTTGCGTGATAGAGACGATGACGTGTAAGTTCTTTCTTTTATTATTTATTTTATTTTATTTTATTTTATATCGTAAACTTCTAATCGTTATAACTTTTGCATACGAGGTCGGATTTCTACGTGGTTTGTTCCGCTGGAATCGTATCGATATTCCTGACATTTTGGAACTGGTTTGGACGAATTCTGAGACTGTTAAATTTTGTAACTTATTGTGAATTTCAAATTGATTTGAAATCAAAAGTTAGTGTTTTAGCCCACTCACAACTGCTAAATTATCTTATGTTAGTTAATTTAAATTTATGATGTGATTAGAAGTTGTTTGACTGCTGTTTGATATATTGAATTGTCATTCCAGTTTAATCGGACTTTTATTGAATTTAACCGCCATTTTATTTAATATTGAATTTTTAATTACTTGTTAATACCTGTTATTGATAATTAGTCAATTATTGTTATTTATTGTCGATCTGAATGGTGATTTTGATGAATGTTTGATTTTGATATTGGATGACTGGATGTTATATTTTATATTGTTATAACACTCGAAGTTCCCTTAGTTATTACTAGAAAAATCACTATGGGTTGAAATGATACATACTCGAACGATCTACCGATTAGAGAAAAATCGTTATAGGTTGAAATGATAAACCCGAGTGATTTTATGGATTTTGAATTTTATTTGGGATTGTGAGTTGAAATGATATATACCCGAATTTTTTTAAATTATTGCCGATTGAAATGATATATATTTGTATCACTTGACCACAGAGTAGAAAATTATATATGGACATCAGATTGGTTAAATTAAATGATTTTTAATCCTTAATTTTTGAATTCAGTTAAATGATATTTTGAAATAAAATTTGATTTATATAAATTGAATTATTTTCGAAAATCCAAACTTTAAATATTGAAATTGGAACTGGTTTAATGAATTGTTTAAAGAATTTAAATGGAAATTTCAAAGTTAAACTTTGAAATATAAATGAAATTTATCGAAATTGAGTTATTGAGAATGTTTGAATATTTAAACTTTGAAATCTATGAAATTGAAGTGCTTTAAAATTTTAGTCAAACATGAGTTTAAAGCTGATATAAATTGAAGTGTTTTTTTAGGAATTTGAATTGAAAGAAAATTTAGCTTTATTGAAATCTGGATATAGTCTAGATTGTTGAAATGAAAGAAATAGTTTAAATTTGATATTAATTTCAAATTAATTATTTTAATATAAACTGTTTAGAAATATATTATATTTAATTCAGAGTTATTAGATTTTCAAACCATTTTATATTAAACTATATTAAACCTATTAACTATTTTAAATCATTTAAAACTATTTAATCTATATTAAGCTATTTAAAGTATTTTAAAGTATTTTAAACTACATTAAGTATTTTAAACTATTTTAAAGTATTTTAACCACTTTAAAGTATTTTAACTATATTAAAGTATTTTGAACAAATTTAAAGTATTTTAAACCATTTTGAAGTATTTTAACTATATTAAAGTATTTTAAACTATATTAAAGTATTTAAAACCATTTTAAAGTATTTTAAACTATATTAAAGTATTTTTAACTATTTAAAACTATTTTAATCCATTTTAAACTATTTTAAACCATTAAAACTATTTTAAAGTATTTAAACAATCTAAACTACTTTCTTAATGTTTATATTTAAATCCTTGATTTAAAAGCAAATATGGTTGAATGATGTTATAACCTAAGTTAGGATTTGAAATAATAATTACTAGTGAAACGACATATTTGAGTAAATATGATGATTTTGAAATGAGGATTTAACCCATTTTGTGAATATGACTTCGAAAGTGAATATGATTTTAAAAGTCATATGGTTTGAATTGAATATGATATTTGAATTTGATATTAATTATGAATTGGTTTTGGAAATGTAAAGGAACCATTCGGTGTGAAATAAGCGTTTGGTTGTTAATGAGACCAGGATCGGATATTGTCATACTCTCTACCAATACCGAAAACCACTTTAACAACTGTACACGTCGTGGAGATTCCAGAATGAAATAGGATGGTTTGGCTAACGATTCTGTATAAGGTATTTACATAGCCTTGACTTCCACGTCAGCTTGGCGTGGCTAAAACAAGGGCTATACTAGGCCAAGTGAGGTTGCACCTCCGATCGGACACATTTCTTCGATACCGTATTATGACTTTGTGATTGATTTGGTGGCCACCCCTCGATTTGATTATGGGAGTATGTATCGAGGTAGGCGGTACTAGCTGCTATGTGTTACCACCAGTCCGAGAGTGCAAATGGTAGAAATCTACCCTAGCATTGCCTCGTGTGCCATGTCACATGCCTTATCGCGCCTTCTACGAGTTTGGTTTGTACCATACCAATGGAGTGCCCTCCGATAGCCCTCTAGTTTACAGAGGAATTATGGTACTGTATAAATTATAGGAATATATAAAAATATGTTAAAGAGGATGGGTAACGCCTTAATGCTATTTTAATACTTTACTTTACTGATAGACATATTATAATAGCGTATTGTACTATGTATGTATATAGTTGAACAGATCCATAGGAGATGTAATCCCTAACATTTTTAAGTTATTGTACTCACATCGCACTGGACAGGGGATGTCAAACCCTGTAAACGTCTATGACGTCGTTGCACTCATATTTATTACCGTTGATTTAACTTACATAAGATCTTTTAGTTTTGACTTGAGTATTTTTCCTTTTCATTACGCTCGGGTTAGTCTGAGCTTTTTAGTGTATCAAATACTGCTTTTCTGGAGGACGAAGACTAAGATTTAGTACTATAAGTATTTATTATATTTATTCCTCTGCATCATGTTGTTCCACTGCATTATTTATTATTCCTACTGTATATACTCTGATTCTGTATTGTAAAAGTGTAATCAAATATTATTTGTAAAACGACATCATGAACTGTTTATTTGATTACTATATTTTTTCTCTCCGCTGTGAGATTCTGTATTTTTTTCTTTCTCTTATTTTTCTTATTTACCCCATAACAATCTTCCATTTTGAATGGTTTGAGTCCAACATGTGGTTTGTTGTCAATTTAAACTATCCAATAAGGTGGATCGTTACACAAAGAGATGAAATATGTATATACATTTGACGATAATTGAATATAGGGGTGGACATTTAACAGATTTAACCGACTTAACCGGTTTAACCGACATTGATCGAACCGAATTAACCGATAAATATGGTTAACCGACATTATTGGTCAACTGACCGACCATATCCAACCATTTTTGGTTCGGCTAACGGTTAAAAGAATTTGGTCGGTCGGTTAACCGCTAGCCGATCGAAAAATTAAGGGTTTCTTGATAACATGGCCCAACCCAATTATTAGCCCATTTCCATACAATCCATACCCAAACCGATCCTGTGCAGCTATGACCTCATCATCAGCTTTGCACTTTTAGTTCTTTACTATTCAGTAAAATCAAAAAGAAAAAAAAAGAGAAACCATAGATTTGATTAGTGTTTTTGACGCTCATCTTCATTTTCTTATCAAAAATCATGCATCTTCTCAAGTGCTCTCTTTATCCACTAATCGAAAACCGTAGACCCCGGTTAGTCGCAACGCATCATGTTTATGCTGGCCTCCAACTGTTGCAGATAACATTGGGGTCAAAGAAAGAGTATTAGATCTTGTAATTCAACAATTTCAAGGTAATACTGTACATGAATCAAGGTAATAGACTGTATGTATAAGATCTAGTGTATAGTTTATGAAATTTTTAATTAGGAATGCATCAATTCATGTATTATCGAGTACAACATATATTTGAAATAATTTATATCTATTTGAGACATAATGTGAACTTTTATTGTTTGGACCCGAGAGCGCTCTCTTTCCCTTGTTCAGGTTATCATTTGTTTGAATGGCAAGATAATGCACTAAAACTTTATAACAGAATTTTATAGCACCAAGCAAGCATTGAAAATAATATTAACTGATATCAGAAGATATTAAGAAATGTACTTACTATATATTAAGGTAAGATCCTTACAAATGGAGTGACTCTTTCTGATATTGGAGTTATTGCTGAAGATGAATGAGCTGATGAGGCTTTTCTTTCTTGTTTTGAGCTTAAAATTTTGTTACTTCCAGTCTAGAAGTTGATAACTAGGAATTAATTAGCAATGATTAGGTAGCTCAAATGCAAACACAGATCTTTCCACGTTGTTAAAAAAAATACATTTAGTTGACATCAATAGTCCATTTTTTTGTTAAACATTGAAATTGTATTGTTGTAGTTTATTAATAATATTTGCTTGCTATATTCACTAATAGGATTTCCTTAGGTGTATTATTGTGGTACAAAAGTTAGTATAGATGGTGCACCAACCCATTTTAGGCTTTCATTTCCTTTCTTGTTTTGAGCAATTAAAGTTTTGTTGATAAATTTATTTAGTTGATATCAAAGGACTGTTTTTTTGTTAAACGTTTTAATCTATATGGTGTGATACTTTACCCATCATGTTTTCCTTTTTTTAAAGATATGGTTATTACATGTTTTTTTAATCATTTCATTTAACTTACATTACATGATTAAATTGGAAGTACCTGAGATGCATGTTCTGTTTCCACTTGAGCATCAGCATGAGCATACAGCAAATGTGGTTTTGTATGAAGTTTGGCTTTGAAGTAAACATGCAATTGCTGAGTTTTTGTCCAGTTGAGTTGCTTGCTCAAAATTGCTGAATTAGTCTTCAAACTAGGAGATTATTACAAAATTACAGACTATATATGTATGAACTATGTAATATGCTCTGGCTAGGCTGCTTGTCTGTCAGTTTGTAATGTCTGTAGTTTTTCTGAGTAAATCGAATAGTTTCTTGGATGCTTATTCCAGTTAGCATGTATTATATGTACTATGCAGTGGTTTTCTTTCTTTGTTAACTTTTTATGTTCTTGTTCTCACTTTTTTCAATTTCGGTTAATTTTTAATTATCAACTTCGGTCAACTGATCGATATAAGCAGTTAACCATGGTTAAATTCGACGGCTCGGTCGGTATGAACAACCCAAAATTATTTTCAGTTTGGTTAACCGAATCGTGTACTTTGGTTGGTTAAATCGGTTTATTAACTGATCGGTTCGGTTAATCGATCGTGCTCACCTCTAATTGAATAGGTGTTATGCCAAGGTGACTCAGGAATCTTGAAAGAACTCGATAAATGGAATGAAATCTCCATGTCAAGTGTGGATGGCTGTATAAGAAAAATATCCCTTGGGAAAATTTTGTATAATGTCATTGTCGCTAGGAGGAATAGCTTCTACTCCTATAACTTCGAAGTCGTTAAGGATTGCATCAACTTTGTCTTGAGAAGATATAAGGGAATGTCTTGAAACTGCTTTAAAAAAATTTTCGGGCATTTTTTTTTGAAGCTATATTCTTTGCTGATTTCTTGGATGCTCATTTTAAAACCATGATCCTGCTAGGTGAAATAGTTTTATTATAGTTGTAATTCGTTTCACTATTAACGTCTTTTGAAGGTGTCAAAAGCTTGTTGCAATGGTTCAAATATCCACTAAGGCATACAGTTCCATATATTCGAAAGGATGCTAAAGTTAATGAGAATCATGAGATCCATCCAGCTTTCGATAGTGACGAAAGGGAATATGAAATACAAACACTTGAACTCACCCTTCAATAATGTCGAAAGACTAGATTTTTTTACTACTAATAGGTGCAACTCTCCCCACATTACTAATTTTAATATATACATTGCCGAAACCATTAACAACATTTCCCAATCAAGTCAAACATACCTTTTGACAATGTCGAAACCCACGAATTTTATTCCATTTAAAAATATGAACACTGTCGAAATGCCATACTATCGTTAACTCGACAGACTCAGAGCAAATTAATTTCAATACAACCGAAAGGGATTTAAGACGTTTCTGAAATGTTTATGGTGTAAAAACGATAGTTATATTTCTATTGACTATTATGGGTTTCGAACAAGTTGAAAGGGCAAGATGTAATTTCAAAAACATGCATACGGCTAGGCTTGTCTTAATTTAGGGAGTTTCGATCAAGTCGGAAGGCTAGATAAGGTTTTCGACTGTAACAAAATGTATTATTCTCAATCCAATTGATAGTAAGGAACGTGAATTCATAACTTTTAACACCATCCAAAGTAAATTAAAATTGGTCAATGACTATGCAAAGTGAAGTTCCACTGCATATCAAATCCACCTTTTACATGCGTCAAGCTTTGAATCCTTTCGAAGAGAATTGGGCCTTTGAAGAGATATACTGTATAATCATTGAATCAAACCCTTCAACGTGACTTCTTCGAAAGGTGTTTGAATGGTTTGGAACATACTTCTGCTACGAAGAGGTCCATCTCATGACAGCAGCATCATCCCCTTCGAGAGGATTCATTTAAAGTGGATACTTGATTTTTTTTCGACCCCTTCAAAAGAATTTGAAAATTTAGTTGCAATATTGGTTTTATTGATTTACAAAACTCAACCTTCTGTTTGAAGTCACCAGAAAGGAATTTAATTTTGATTCACTTTCAACCCAACGTTTCTCAGATGTTGACAATTATATTGATTCGAGCTTGAACTCACATCTAACTGCAGCGAAAACCCCAATCAAGCTCGAACCATAATTGATGCTATAGATTTGTCAAAATCGAAGAAAAATTCTGAATTTAGAATCATCTTTCATGAATGACAAGCTTGAATCGAATTTGAAATTTAAAACAATAAAATGAACTCGAACTCTAAGAAATTTGAAATCAAAATTAAACATGGAAAATTGATTTTTTAATATGAGATGATGAATACTCACCTTAAACTCGAAAATGAAATGTTTAATTCTTGCTCCATGGTTTACAATCATAGGTAAATTAAAAGAGGGCAAAAGGAATTGTAATTTATAATGAACAAATGCAAGGAAAGCCATCCGATCAGATACAAATAAATCGTCAAGATTCATTCAGGAATATCAAAAGGCGGGAAACTTCATACTGAAATAATGGCAGTATTGAAGCAGTTGACTTGAAAAGTCAAGATCACTCCATCGCTTGGGGGAAAATGTTATCACCAAAAGCCATTTCGACTTTATCGAAACCATAAAGAATACAAAAGAAGGATTCACAAAGAATGATAGCAATGACAAGACCTTTCGAAATAATTGAAGGGATGCTTTTGCGAAATGTTGGATGAGCAATAGACTCTCAAAGAAGTCGAAATGGGACGAAGCCACCCTTCCCTTTCAGTTAACTTTTTTCAAAATAGTTGGTTCTGCATGCATAAAAGTGTTTCGTATGGCTTAAAAGCACTTTTTGAAGGTATTGGAAAACAAGCTTCCATATATGTTCCAAACCTTCCGAATCAATGGGCTTCGCCGTTGTTTACCTTCAATGTAAGAACATTTGGCCAAAGCAACCCCCTCGAAGGCATAGATCAAGCTTTCAAATTGGTTGAAACATTCCATGAATAGGAAGGAGTTTTCGCATACGACCACTTCTTCAAATACCAGAAGGTGGAGTTTTCAAATTAGTCAATGGGGATGCTTTCAGAAGCTACATTTCGCAACTAAGCTTTCTAATATGCCTTAAGTCATTCAAAGCTCCAAGGATACCTCTTTGGACATTGTCGAAAGCTAACTGTGACGACCCTGAATTTTAGACAACTGAAATTGAAAAATTTAATTGATTTTAAAATATTTGGATGTTATTTTAAACTTGAATTTCAAATATAATATGGATTTGGCAATTTAATCATTAAATTTAATTATTGAAGTTGGGTAGAATTTTGAATCTTCGGTTTTAAGCTTATTAAAAATATTTCAAAGGCTTAGAAATTTGTATTGAGAATACTGAAGATAATGGAAGCTTCAGAATTGAATTCGAAAACGTTTTGTTCGGTTTTAAATTTATATCGTTTAAATCGATATTCCAAAATAGTCTATCGGGGCACAGTCTCGAGATTCGACGAAACCAGTTCCATTGGATCCATAATATTGTATTATTATCGAATTTCAATTTTCGTAGCATTTGGAGTTGTCGTATGATCGTACAATAAGCAAACGCGTTGAAATCTATATTGGAAATTTAATTTAATAACTGGGTTTAAAAAGCTATCTTCTCCATACGATCGAATTTGGACTCGGAACCTGTTCCATTGCATTCGGAATTGCGTATAACATTATAAATGCCTGGAGGCATGCCACGATTGGAGTTCGAAATTTTGAGTTGCATTTATCGAGACGATTTAAAATTTGAATTTAAAATTGATATATATATATATGTTTGTATGTATGTATTTTTATATAAACTAAATAATGTTTTTTTTTACAGTTTATCACATACCTTCCCTTACTACACGTGTTCACCTGATAAACACGTATTCCTCTGCCAATTTAAATCGCGTACAAGTGTTAACTCATTATTTTAAAAAAAGAAAAAAAGGGAAGAGAAGCAACGCAATTCAAAATTTATACAGCTGGGTATATTTTCTTTTGTGAAATCATTTTCTTCTCAAAATCTAAACTCATGGCCGATACTCATTCTCTTAAAAAAAAGATTATATAAAACGGGGGGAATCGAAATCGATTTCGATTTCGTTCGAAATTTTATTAGAAAGGGGGGTGGCTCAAATTGCCATGTAGGAAGAGAGCTCGCGCGTAGGCACGCGATGAGTGGGGGGTTGGCATAGCTCGGCTAGGGCATGGTGATTGGGGTGATACTCGTGAAGGTCGGCGATGTATTCTGGGTCGAGAGGCTCATGCATGCGAGTTGGAGGGTAGTGGGGTCGACCGTGGATCGTGCGTGCGCGACGGCGAGGCGCTGGGAGGAATGACGTCGAGCGGCAGTTAGGGTTGT
The DNA here is from genome assembly GCA_030765085.1 of Allium cepa. Lineage (NCBI taxonomy): Eukaryota > Viridiplantae > Streptophyta > Magnoliopsida > Asparagales > Amaryllidaceae > Allium > Allium cepa. The sequence goes on from CM060937.1 coordinate 590,497,919, forward strand.
CATGATTTTTGCTGCGGCGAATCTGGAAGGGAACTCGAAGTCGTGGCGATGCTCGTGGTCGCTTGCAACACTTCGAGTCTGGGCGGCGACACTTTGGGTTGGGGGCGCGTGCATCGAGGCCGAGTCAGGTAGTTACGGTATAATCCTGTGATTGATTTAATTTCTAAATTTGGGTTGTTAAAAGAAAATTATATACATTTTATCATGTTTAAAACTGAAATATATATTTGAATTTTAAATGTGTTTAAAAGTTATGTAAAGTTAGATTTTTATCTATATAAATTAAATAAATAAAATCATTAGTTAAATTTTAAAATCATTGGTTAAAATTAGATTGTTAGTTAATTAAATTTATCAAATGAAAATTTAATTGTTTGATTGATTCAAATATTAATAAAAAAACATATAATTGTTTACAAGGTCTAGAACTGTGAAGAAAACAATCTGGAGTGGAAATGTATTGCATGCATAGGCAAAGGTGAGAACTTCTCATTCATTTAATTTAAATAGTTTATTTAAATTATTGGTTGTTGCTTGGATGATGATTGTTATTAGTTGAATTGAAATAGACCCTATGCGCCGCATAATAGCGGATGATATTATATTTAAACCCATATACTGCGATATTCCACCTCGAAGTGGAATTGGTATTATATATGTATTTGGAGTGATTGATTTCCCGCATTATATAGCGGATGAGACGCTATGTGCGGCATAATAGCGGATAACTTTTTACAAATCCCATATACCGCGATATTCCACCTCGAAGTGGAATGGGTATTTAATTGTTGTGCTAACATCTGTGGATGTAGGGAAGCAGGTTGAAGGGATCCAACTGGATTCCTCAAACATTTGAATTTGTTTCATATGTTGTATGTTGATTTATTTATAATTGTTTGTGATTATATCTGTGATTGGAATTGTGGAAGGCTATGATTTAGCCGAATATATTTTTTGTATCGTAGGATACCAGAAATATGAAATTGGATTTTTGGAAATTAAAGAAGAAAAGCCTAGACCGTTTACAATTAAAGTATTAAAGTTGATTTTTATAATCCAATCGAATTAATTCCAAAATATGGGAAAAGATTTTAATAAATGGATTTTTAGAAATGTTGTTTAAAAGTTGAAGGATTTATTTAAAAATTCGAATTTTATATAGTCTAGAAAAAATAAAGAGATTTATTTTAAAAGAAAATAAATTTGGGAAATCGATTGGAAAATTTGATTTGGTATTTGAAGATCTTTGGGAAATCAATTTAGAAATTGATTTGGCATTTGGAAATAAATTTGAAAATCAATTTGGGATTTGATTTGGTGTTTGAAATGATTTTGGAAATTAATTAGAAATTTGATTTGGTGTTTCAAAGTGAATATTTGAGAATCGATTTCAAAATCATATATCAGTTAATATTTGGAAATCTAAATTCAAAATGGGAATTTGTAAAGGAAAGGAAATTTTGATTTAAAAATAAATATTGGGTTAATTTTTAAAAGTGTGGAAAGGAATTTACGGATTCAGAACGTAAATTTAGAATAAATCGAGAAGGGTTTATTAATTGGTTTAAATGAACCATTTGAAATGGAATGTGTACTTTCACTGGAATTGTTTTAAATCTTTAAAGTAATTTATTTTTTAAGTACTTGAACTCGGCAAATTTTCAATGGAATTAAATAAATATTTGAAAATTTATTCTACGCGAGGAAAGTGATTTGAAATTTGTTTTCAAAGGATTGAAGTGTGAAAAGCAATTTGAAATTTGTTTTCAAAAAATTGAAAGGTGAAAAGTGATTTGAAATTTGTTTTCAAAGTGATGAAGTGTTAAAAATATATTTTGCGAAGATATTTTGAAATAAATAACTGGGTGAAAATTATTTGAAATCCAGTAATTGTTGTGAATGTAGATTTATAGTTGAATAACGGACTATCAATATTGGCCTTTAAATGACATTTGAATTTCGATGCGACCGGGGGTTGGATTCCAACTGGATATTCGAAAACCACATCGAACCTTTGTGATTGTGATGGATCTTTTGTTTAAAAGATCAAAGTGAAAATTGTTGTGATTTGTTTGAAATCTGAATGTAACACTTATTTTAAAATAAGCGCTCGTTATTCGGTTTAGCCGGGAGAGGACTTTGTGTCATAAAACCCATTTCGAATAATGATACGACGAAATGGGATTGCATTTGAAGATGGTGTTGAAGACCGGATATTTTCGAAAGCGAAAGGATTACCTATCGAATGTCTCTGCACCGGCCGATCCCCAGTATAGAGATTTGATCACCCTTTGTGATGGGAAGTCCGGACGCGATTAGGGATTTTCCGGATGTGCAAGGACTTCTTTGTGAAGTGCCTTCAGTTCTGTTCGAACCCAGAACAGACTTGTATGGAAGTGTGTCTGACATTACACTTTGAGATGTAAAGCTGGTTTCTATCAAATACATTTCTGTTTGGTGGCGGAGATTTATTCTCTTAGCTTAACACCCTTCTCTGAGACGTATGAGGTCAGAGGTTATGTAGTTGATGGTTACGTGTGATACATTCCCAATTTGGTAATGTGGCATACGAAGTGCTGCTGATCATTTGTTGATCGAAGCATGGCTTTTGTGAAAAGCGTAGCTTTGTATACGAGACTTCGTCGAGCCTCACAACCCAGAAATGGTCGAAACAGGAATGTTGCGTCAAGGTTTTTTTAGGGTCGCACCCCTAGAGTATGTCCATTTCCTTCTGGATAAGAGGTGATATAATGGTATGGAGCACAGATATTTTACCTATGTTGATGGTGCAAGTTTATTATATTTTGTGGTTGTTGCTTTGTGGTTAAGGATCATTGGATAAAGGTCGGTAATGACCGGGGATGGCATACTTGTGTGTTAGTTACCTATGTTATAGCTTGGTTAAAGCGTGAGGTAACGTCGGCCTTGTTAGCAGAGATCCGGTTAGGTTCTCGGGGGCGTCCTACTAGAGGCATACCCAATTCGGTGTAGAAAGTTCCTCTACCTGACCATTTGTTGGAAATCCAAAAAAACAATACGCCCCCTGTACGGTTTTTAGTTATATAAACTGCCATGGAATGTGGCGGTAACCTGCTATTGAACATGGTAGCTATAGTAGGCATACGACGAAATGTGGTATGCTGACTAAGATTAATATTATACTTTCGAAATGTTTTCTGCACTATGCACTAATAATAGTATCAAATGGTTTTCGCGTATCAAGCATTTTTGACTGTCATAAGGAGAAATCTCCTCCAAATGTGCGTTTGCATTGTGTGTGTGGCGGGAGGCCTTATGGCAGTTTCATTTTCCAAAAGCATAGCGGATTTCTTTTTATTTTCTTTATGAAAATAACCATTTTTAAGATCTCACACCAGTCCCATGACTGACCTGGAGTTTATTATTCCCTTTCTAAACTCTGGGTGCCCATAATTTTCCACACGGGCAGCCTAGAGTCAATTTGTCATTATTCTGGAGCGAAGACAGAAAAAGAGATGTTGTGGAGATTTGGAGTATGAGTTGAATGGAGAGACGTACTTCCGTATGTTATTATCATTCCGCTGTGTATTCAACCATAGGGGCAGGTTATTGTAACTGCCATTGTTTGTGTGTTGTTATTGTAATACTCTGATGTTGTAATGTGTAAACTGATATAGTGATTTTATTTAAAGATATTCATTTATCTATTATATTTGTTCCGCTGCAAAATGTGAGATTCTATTGTTGTTTCTATTCTTCTTCTATCTTCTTCTTCTTTAACCCTAACGTTTTGATTTTCTGGCATTCAATTGTGTGGCATTTAATACATTGGACGTATTGATGTCGACTTTCGAAAGTCGAAAAATCAGGTCATTACAACGTGGTATCGGAGCATTTGGTTAAGCGACAACCTTGGTTCTGTTGGGTATTACTCATTAGAGATAGAGTCAGTAGTACTCTATAATGAGTCTGAGTGAACAATAGATATGAGCGTGTATTTGTTAGTGAGTATAAAATTATTTTATATTGTATTGACTTATCGGTTGATTGTTTATAGATTCTAGTCGGTGCAGTTTGGCCAACTGTATCGATAGGGGTTTCTAAACTCTTAAACAAGATAAATCGACACGATATTGTTTTAAAATTAGGGTAAATGAAATAATTTTATCCAAACTATTTTCGTATATGAAGGAAATAATTTTCCATAAATTATTATAGTAGTATATGGTTGCTTGTTTGTTAGGAAGTGATAATATTTAAGTATTATCATTATTGTTGAATAAGAAATTGAAACGATAACAAACAGCTAAGAAATAAATTTATATACAATTGGGATTTGTAAATATAAATTGTAAATGTGATTTATAATTTGAAATAGAATTCCAGAGAAATATTTGAAGGAATTTGAAAGGATTTGAAGTTTTGGAGATGTGGAAAAGTTTAAATCCCTTTTCAATTTGAAAATAATTTTCAAAGTTTTGGAAAAATGTTTTTGGAAGGATAAAAGCTCTAAACTCTTTTCGGTCGCTGGAAAATAATTCCGATGATGATCGCGGCATCATCGGTGTTCATTTTCGGGTTTCCAAGAGAGAAATTACTGCCGAATTATTTTAAATGGAAGTTGTTTGCAAACCGGGTTTGGGTGTTGAAATTCAAAGATTATTTGAATTGATTTCAAAAATAATTTTGAAATGTTAGAAAGACTCTGGAATTTGATAGAAATAGTTATGGAATAAGATTTATTAAGGTAGAAAATGAATTTGTGAACGAATAAATGAAATTGAAATTGAATGTTGAAACTCATTTCGAATTTGTAAGCAAATAGAACAGGAATTGGAATTGAATTTGATTTGTGATAAACAAAGTGAAGTATTCAAATAAAATTAGTAAGTGAAACTAATTGAAGAAATGACCAAATAAATATGGTCTGAATTGAATTCAATAATTATAAATGAAAGATGAATTAAATTATTATGGAATTTGAAATTCAGTTTAAATATAAGTGATTGTAAACCAGAATGGTGAATTGAAATTGAATTGTGTTTGGGAATGAGCAAAAGCATAAAACTGAAATTGAAAACCAATTTGAATTGAGGAAATATTCTAAATTGATGATTGAGTAAAGATTAAACTGGAAATTTGTGAAATGGTAATTGGATATTATTGCTAGTAGGATATACATGTGATTTAAAAAGAAAAGGGAATTGGATTTTGACTTTGAATATAAAAGTTTGAATTTCTCGAAAAGGTATGTATTTAAATTTCTATGTGAAATTTGAAGATTTTCTTGTCCAGCTGCTTGGCTTTTCGTTTTCTTTTTGAAATCTGGGGGCCCGTTGTGGCATTTTGTAGTCGTACCGAGCTAGCCGCGCATAGGAGACGTTGACAAGATTTTTCGAAAATTTAGAGTGTTAGAAGAATTTTGAGAAAATTTTGGAAGTTTGAAATTTGAATTTAAATTTAAATTTGAATTGTGAAGTAAACAATATTGTTGGAAACTATGGAAGATTTTGGAAAATTAGTTGGAGTAAATGGGTCTTTAATAAAAAGATTTGGTTTGGCAAAAGCTAATAAAACTATTTGGTTTTGGAAAGATAGCAAATGAGTTAAGGATCGTTCTTCTTGTAATTTCGGGATGAAATTCTTTTAAAGGGTGAAGTTTGTGATGACCCTGAATTTCGGACAATTGAAATTGAAAATTTTAATTGATTTTAAAATATTTGAAGGTTATTTTAAACTTGAATTTCAAATATAATATGGATTTGCCAATTTAATTATTAAATTTAATTATTGAAGTTGGGTAGAGTTTGAATCTTCAGTTTTAAGCTTGTTAAAAATATTTCAAAGGCTTAGAAAATTTATATCGAGAATACTGAGATAATGGAAGCTTCAGAATTGAATTTGGAAACGTTTTGTTCAGTTTTGAATTTATATCGTTTAAATCGATATTCAAAAATAGTCTTCCGAGGCACAGTCTCTGGATTCGACGAAACCAGTTCCATTGGATCCATAATATTGTATTATTATCGGATTTCAATTTTCATAGCATTCGGAGTTGTCGTGTGATCGTACGATAAGCAAATGCATTGAAATCTATATCGAAAATTTAATTTAATAACTGGGTTTAAAAAGCTATCTTCTCCATACGATCGAATTTGGACTTGGAACATGTTCCATTGCATTTGGAATGGGCATATAACATTATAAACGCCTGGCGATACGCCTTGATTGGAGTTCGAAATTTTGGGTTGCATTTCTCGAGAAGATTTAAAATTTGAATTTAAAATTGATATATATATATATACGTATTTTTATATAAACTGAATACTGTTTTTTACAGTTTATCTCATACCCTCCCTTACTACACGTGTTCACCTGATAAACACGTATTCCTCTGCCGCGTACAAGTGTTATCTCATCGTTTTAAATAGGCAAAGGTGATTTAAATGGCGTCGGGCGGCAGTTAGGGTTGTTGTGATTTTTGCTGCGGCAAATCTGGAAGGGAACTCGAAGTCGTGGCGATGCTCGTGGTCGCTTGCAGCACTTCGAGTCTGGGCGACCACACTTTGGGTTGGAGGCACGTGCATCGAGGTCGAGTCAGGTAGTTAAGGTATAATCCTGTGATTTATTTAATTTATAAATTTGGGTTGTTAAAAGAAACTTATATACGTTTTATCATGTTTAAAACTAAAATATGTATATGAATTTTAAATGTGTTTAAAAGCTATGTAAAGTTAGATTTTTATCTATATAAATTAAATAAACAAAATCATTGGTTAAAATTTAAAATCATTGGTTAAAATTAAATTATTCGTTAATTAAATTTATCAAATGAAAATTTAATTGTTTGATTGATTCAAATATTAATAAAAAACATGTAATTGTTTACAAGGTCTAAAACTGTGCAGAAACAATCTGGAGTGGAAATGTATTGCATGCATAGGCAAAGGTGAGAACTTCTCACTCATTTAATTTAAATAGTTTATTTAAATTATTGGTTGTTGCTTGGATGATGATTGTTATTAGCTGAATTGAAATAGACCCTATGCGCCGCATAATAGCAGATGATATTATATTTAAACCCATATACCGCGACATTCCACCTCGAAGTGGAATTGGTATTATATATGTATTTGGAGTGATTGATTTCCCGCATTATAAAGCAGATGAGACCCTATGCGCCGCATAATAGCGGATGATATTTTATAAATCCCATATACCACGATATTCCACCTCGAAGTGGATTGGGTATTTTATTGTTGTGCTAACATCTGTGGATGTAGGGAAGTAGGTTGGAGGGATCCAACTGGATTCCTCAGACATTTGAATTTGTTTCATATGTTGTATGTTGATTTATTTATAATCTGTGTGCGATTATATCTATGATTGGAATTGTGGAAGGCTATGATTTAGTCGAATATATTTTTGGTATCGTAGAAAACCAGAAATATGAAATTGGATTTTTTGGAATTAAAGTAGAAAAGCCAAGACCGTTACAATTAAAGCATTAAAGTTGATTTTTATAATCCAATCGAATTAATTCCAAAATATGGGAAAATATTTTAATAAATGGATTTTTAGAAATGTTGTTTAAAAGTTGAAGGATTTATTTTAAAATTTGGATTTTAAATAGTTTGGAAAAAAATAAAGAGATTTATTTTAAAAGAAAATAAATTTGGGAAATCGATTGGAAAATTTGATTTGGTATTTGAAAATCTTTGAGAAATCAATTTAGAAATTGATTTGGTGTTTGGAAATAAATTTTAAAATCAATTTGAGATTTGATTTGGTGTTTGAAATGATTTTGGATATCAATTAGAAATTTGATTTGGTGTTTGAAAGTGAATTTTTGGGAATCGATTTGAAAATCATATATCAGTTGATATTTGGAAATCTAAATTCACAATAGGAATTTGTAAAGGAAAGGAAATTTTGTTTTAAAAATAAACATTGGGTTATTTTTTTAAAAGTGTGGAAAGGAATTTATGGATTTGGAACGAGATTTAGAATAAATCGAGAAGGGTTTATTAATTGGTTTAAATGGACTGTTTTGAAATGGAAGGTGTACTTTCACTGGAAAGCCGAGTATATTTTAAAATAGCTTTTGAAATAAAATTTAAAGTTATAGATTTGGTTATAAAAGAATAGTGTTGAAGAAATTATTCTTGGGAATTGTTTTAAATCTTTAAAGTAAATTATTTTTTAAGTACTTGAACTCGGCAAATTTTTAGTGGAATTAAATAAATATTTGAAAATTTATTCCACGTGAGGAAAGTGATTTGAAATTTGTTTTCAAAGGATTGAAGTGTGAAAAGCAATTTGAAATTTGTTTTCAAAAAATTGAAAGGTGAAAAGTGATTTGAAATTTGTTTTCAAAGTGACGAAGTGTTAAAAATATAACTTGCGAAGATAATTTGAAATAAATGCCTGGGGGAAAATTATTTGAAATCCAGTGAATGTAGATTGATAGTTAAATAACCGACTATCAATATTGGCCTTTAAATTGCATTAGAATTTCGATGCGACCAGGGGCCGGATTCCAACTGGATATTCGAAAACCACATCGAACCTTTGTGATTGTGATGGATCTTTTGTTTAAAAGATCAATGTGAAAATTGTTATGATTTGTTTGAAGTCTGAATGTAACACTTATTTTTAAAATAAGCGCTCGTTATTCGGATTAGCTGGGAGAGGACTTTGTGTCATAAAACCCATTCCGAATAATGATACAACGAAATGGGATTGCATTTGAAGATGGTGTTGAAGACCGGGTATTTTCGAAAGCGAAAGGATTACCTGTCGAATGTCTCTGCACCGGCTGATCTCCAGTATAGAGATTTGATCACCCTTTGTGATGGGAAGTCCGGACGCGATTAGGGATTATCCAGTTGTGCAAGGGCTTCTTTGTGATGTGCCTTCGGTTCTGTTCGAACCCGGAACAAACTTCTATGGATGTGTGTCTGACATTATACTTTGAGATGTAAAGCTGGTTTTTATCAAATACATTTCTGTTTGGTGGCGGATATTTATTCTCTTAGCTTAACACCCTTCTCTGAGACGTACGAGCTCAGAGGTTATGTAGTTGATGGTTACTAGTGATACATTCCCAATTTGGTTATGTGGCATACGAACTGCTGCTGATCATTTGTTGATCGAAGCATGGATTTTGTAACGACCCGTAAATTTCGACGATTTAATTTATTTAATAGAATTTTGTAATAAAAATTTAGTAGAAATAATAAAAGGTGATAAATATATATTGAATGCTAATTTAACAATGGTAATTTAAGCATTTGTTTGTAATATGAATAAATTTTTCAATAAAAATTGGTGTAAGTATTGTACCTGAATATAATGGGAAGATAGAGAATATAGGTAAGGCATTTAATTAGTTAAGTGTAAATTTATGGGTATAATAACAATTCGTATACATTACCTAATTAATCTGTCAATTAATTTGTTAAAAAAATCAAAACCTTTTAATTTGGTAAATAATTTGATGCGTATTGATAAGCGTTACTTTAACGATTAATTTTAAAGTGATGGGAAGAAAATAAGTAAAGTTATGCAGCGATAAATAAATAAAAATATCGCAATAAATAGGAAACTGACATAACATTTATTTATATGAACGTTACTTATTGATTGGAGAGTAACGGAAGTGTGAACGTAGAATAAAATAAGTGTAGATTTATGTTAGGTAATTATTGAGAATATGGGGAATAAGTTGAAATAATATTAATTAAAAATTTATGCGTAAAACATGTTATGTAAGATATATTGATTCCATTTAATAAATTGAGGATTAATATTATCGAAGAGGATTAAATATGGTCTCAATGTAAATTTAGATAAGTTTTGAAATAAAGACTAATTCCATTCAGAAGATGACAATGGGTGCAATATTTTGATTTGTAAGCAATAGTAATAGGTTACATGTTTAATTGGTTGATAGAATTTGAATTGAAATAAATGTTAATACACTAAATAAAGGTTACATTAATATGATAAGTAGTACAATGTCTAGAAGTTTAATATAGAGCGTGTTAAGACGTAGAAACGGAAATTAGGAAGCAGTTGGAATTAAATGAAATTTTATGTGTATTTATGAGAAATTTACGTACAATCAAAGAGGCGAATGAAATAAATACCAACCAATTTTAGTGAATAACGGGATCTAAACCTAAATAAATAAATTCCTTGAAATTTAAGTTTTAATTTTTGATAAATTGGATTTGTACTTTAATATTGAAAATTTTGGGATTATTCAAAAATAAATTAATGTAGGAAGTTTTTAAAGGATTCTGAATTTACCAAGTGGTCCAAACTGACAAAATTTGCAAATAATTAAAGTTGGATTGTAAATCTGATTCAATTAACCTATTATTAATTTGTTTGTTTGGAATATAAAAAGTAATGATAGGGTTAATTGAAATTAAGGGTAGTTTAATTTGTATGTTATTTGGGATTAAGGCAAGATGGGTGGATATTAGGAGTTATATACTTAGATCATTCAATTTATTTGGATAATATTGTAATAAATGTAATTAAATGTACATTTACGTGAAATATAATACCATACTTAATAGATTGCTAAGTTGTATATATTAAAGGGAATTTTATTAATTGTTTTTAAAAAACCTTAATTAATATGGTTGATAAATTTAATATAAGAAAAACCAATGAAATTCTTGGGAATAATGTAGGTTAATATGAGTTAGCAGTTATGGTAGTGACTAAAATTGGTAATACATTGCAATTAATGTTAATAGTGTTGACATAAGCTAATAAATTTAAATGTTAATGCAATACCAATTTATGTATTTAAGGTGATTGCGAAATTGGAACTTGATAAATGCAGTAACTAACTCAGGGCAAATAGATTTTATGGAATCAATAAAAGATAGGTAAATTTAATGATTGTTTGGTGGTAATTTAAGCATGAATGAGAATAAATCGGACAATAGTGAGAATTATTAATTATTACCCATCAATTTATTTAGAATCTAAATCAAATGCAACATTCGTTGTTATTTGTAGCTTATAGGTGGAAATAACATAAACTTTATTCAGAATATGATAATTAGTTAGATTAAAAGAATGGAAGGCAGGATATATGGATTCATTTGGATTTAGAACATGATAATTTGAATTTATTGAATTTATTGGAAACTGAATAGAACATTTTATGTGATTGAAATTAAAGATTGGAATTCAGAGATGTTTTAGGAATTCCCATCTATGGGATACCAATAGATAGGATAATTAAATGAAAGGTCAACTAAAGGATTTCTGCAAAGTTAATTTATAATTTGTAGATAAAATAAAATTGAAGTTTTACGCTGAAGTTAATAATGTACTCACATTTAAGAAACATCTTAAATTGTCTAAATTTGAATAAACAATGAAGTAATAAATAATAATTATTAATAAAATCCAAAATTTGGTAACCCGTTTTCAAATTAATGATAATTAGTTTTGGTATAGGCTATTTATTTAAGTAACAGTGCGATGCCAAAAAAAATGGATTGGAAGTAATTGCGAAATATAAATAAAATATTTTAGTAGGGAATTCAAATGTATATATACATAGAAATGTGGATTTTTATAGTATGAAAACGTAGTCAATTTACAATAGTTAAATCTATTGAGAATGAATAAAAATCTAAGATAATTATTATGGTAATTTAGAAATTTAGTTGAAAATGGAAACTTATCTATGAATTTGGAATTTAATGAAATTGTGAATTTATATTTGAAACTTATAAATGAAGCATCTAAATTTACATTTGTAAATACGTTTAAAATTCAATGTAAATGTCTGAGGAAGAAATTAATTTATTTACTAATCCGTAACGTATCCAATTAATATAAAATATTCTGGTGGGCCAACAACCGTTTTGCGCGTTTATGATTCGTGCCCACCTATCCTATTTCACTTTGTCTATTTATAGACTGTGTAAACCCTAGCCTCCATCTATCTTCATTTCTCTCTGTGTGTTCTTTTCTTCAACTTCTTCTCTTCAAATGGCTGCAAAATTTCTAGATCCAATTACAGTCCAAAATAAAAAAAAATCAAACTCCTCTAAAAATTCCAGAAAAATTATATGTCATAATTCTCGAAGAGCGTAATCTGTTGGTACTGTCCGTTTTTTTTTATTGGTGTTGTAGCGTGCTCGAATTTGAGAAGAAGGACGTGGCTTGTGACGTGGCATGGTGATGGGGTATATTTGTTTATTTTGTTTTATTTAATTTTTGTTTCAATCGAAATTTTCGAATAACTTTCTCATACGTAGTCCGATTCATGCGAGATTTTTTTTGTTAGGATCGTAATTAAATTCCAGATCTGTTGACACTGGTTTGGACCAATTCGGAGACCGTCGAATTTTTGAGTTTAAATTGAATTTAAATTCGATTTAAATTCAAAAGGTGAGTGTTTTAACCCACTCACAATTTCTAAAATTTCTTATGTTTGTTAATTTGACTTTAGATAAGAGTAAAATTTTATTTATGACCGTTTGGCATGTTTTATTCATTATTTCTGTTCAAACGCATTTATTTAATATAACTGTTAATTATTTGATTATTGCATATAAACTGACAGTAAAAAATTTATTTTTTTGCATATAAACTGATAGTTAAACAGTTAATAAATTTATTTTGAATATAAACTGTTAGTTAATAGCTGTCTTTTATTTCCTGTTATATTGTATATGTCATATATTGATGTTTGTTAAATTGATGATGATTGAAATAAATTGATGATGATTGAAATAAATTGGTTGATGTTTGATATTGGTTGAATGGATGATGTGTTCTATCTTATGTAAACTGCAAGTTATCATGCATTTTCATTTCATTCGGGATTGCGGTTTGAAATGATATACAACCGCATTTTATTTGATTGAAATGATAAATATCCATATCACTTGACCATAGGATAGAAAATTATATACAGACAATGCGGTATATATATATATATATAAATATTTTGAAATGATTTTCTATGGTTTTGCAAAGCTATATATATGGTTTATGGGATATTGATTTGGTTCTTGATAAAGGTTATTTATATATATATAGTAATTTCTGGTTTTTAAACTTTGTATAAATTTGATTTGAAGTATAAAATAAAGTTTGATTTTTTTTAGATCAAATACGATTAAGCATTTATTTAAAATTTAATTTCTGGAAGTTCTATTGACTTAAATGAGAATAAGGTTGGAAGATGAATATTAAGTTAAATTGGAATTAAATAAAAAGTTAGAATTCCTAAAGGATATGATTTTTATAACTTGATTTTGTCTAGGGTGATTTAAATGAATATCAGGTTGATTTAAATGAATATATAATAAACTGAAAGATTTTCCAGTATGTGAAGTTAAAGGTTTTTCTTAATTATATTGAATTCATTAAATAAATATTTCAAGTCTAAATAATAAGTAATTGAACAAATGAGTTTGTTTTGAAATGGTGAAATATTTAAAGCTTTGAAACATAAGAATTGAAATGGTATTTGGAAGTTTAAATCGATATTTGAATTTGATTTGTGAAATCTGAAGAAGCTATTTTGTTTTATAAAAATAGTTTGATATTTAACCACTTAAGAGATGGAAACTTGTTTCAAAGTATGATTGTCAAGGTAGTATAATTTGGAAATATTATATTCAAGAGTTTTGATTTCTAAACATTTTATTTTGGAAAACCCTATGGTTTTGAAAAGAATATATATTGGAAAATAAAATGATATCGTATTGATTTGGGGTTTTAAGAATAAATGATATCGTATTTATATGGGTTTTAAATGGATATTTTAATTTGGTTTTAAAAGAATAATTATTTTTTTAAATGACCGCGGTGTTATAATAACGATTGGTTGGCAAAGAGACCGGGATCGGATATGGACATACTCTCTGTCGATACCGAAAACCACTTTGACTAACCGTGTACGCGGTGGAGATTCCAGAATGAAGTAGGTTGGTGGCGGCGTTTCTTGTAAGGTAAATACGTGGACCCAACTCCCGTGAGTTGGCATAAGGTGGCTAAAACAGGAGTGATTGACGGGTTAATGAGGTAGCACCTCTGATCGGACACTTCCCTTCGATACTATACTATGACTTTGGATTTTATTCGGTGGCCACCTTCACTTTTGATTTCTTTAATGTGGGGAGTTTGTCCGAGGTGGGCGGAAGCTGCGCGCTGCGCGTTTCCATCGGCCCGGAAGCGTAATTGTTATATCTACCCTGGCATTTCCTAGTTGTGCCGTGTCACCTACCCTAGCGCGCCTTATACGATTTTGTTTTGTACCATACCTATGGAGTGCCCTCTGACGACGCCCAGTACGGGGGAGATTACGGTACTGTATAGATTATGGGAATATATAAATGTGTTAAGGTGGAAAATGTAAAGCGTTAACGCTATTTAAAAGTAAGTTTATTTTACAATTAGATACTATTATAATAGCGCAATATACTACATAGTAAATAGTTTAACCGATCGTTAGGAGATGTAAATCCCGAGCATCTCTTGAGTTACTGCACTCATATTTATTTCTGTTAATGTAACTCACATAAGATCTTTTAGTTCTGACTCGAGTGTTTTAGTCTTTCCAAATTCGCTCGGGTCAGTCCGAGCGTTTCAGGATTGAAGATTTTATTTCCGGAGGAAGAAGACGAAGATTTTATTATTATTACTATAGATAATATGGTTTCACTACACTCATATTGTTCGCTGCATTGTTATATGGTATGTGTGCTCTGATATGTATTGTATAAATAAATCAAAGGTTTTTGTAAACAGATTTATGAACTGTATATTTGATTATTATATTTTATCCTTCCGCTGTGAGATTCTGTTTCTTTCTCTGTTTTCTTATTTATCCCATAACAATCCGCCCTTACGTATGGTTAGAATTGGCACGTGTGTCTGTTTAAATCGTGCAAAAAGGCGGGATGTTACAGATTTTGTGTAAAGCGTAGCTTTGTTGACGAGACTTCGTCGACCCTAACAACCCGGAAATGGTCGAAACATGAATGTTGCAGCAAGGTTTTTTTGGGTCGCGCCCTTACGGTATGTCCATTTCCTTCTGGATAAGAGGTGATATCATGGTATGGAGCCTAAATATTTTACCTATGTTGATGCTGCAAATTTATTATACTTTGTGGTTGAGGATCCTCGGATAAAGGTCGGTAATGACCAAGGATGGCATACTTGTGTGTTAGTTACCTATGTTATAGCTTGGTTAAAGCATGAGGTAACGTCGGCCTTGTTAGCAGAGATCCGGTTAGGTTCTCGGTGGCGTCCTTCAAGAGGCGTACCCAATTCGGTGTAGGAAGTTCCTTTGCCTGACCATTTGTTGAAAATCCAAAGAAACAATACACGTCCTGTACGGTTTTTAGTTGTATAACCTACCATGGAACGTGACAGTAACCTGCTATTGAACATGGTAGCTATAGTAGGCATATGACGAAATATGGTATACTGGCTAAAATTAATATTATACTTTCAAAATGTTTTCTGCACTATGCACTAATAATAATATCAAATGGTTTTCGCGTATCAAGCATTTTTGGCTGTCATAAAAAGAAATCTCCTCCAAGTGTGCGTTTGCATTGTGTGTGTGACGGGAGGCCTTATTGCAGTTTCATTTTCCAAAAGCGTAGAGGATTTATTTTTATTTCCATTGAGAAAATAACTGTTTTTAAGATCTACACCAGTCCCATAACTGACCTGGAGTTTATTGTTCCCTTTCTAAACTCTGGGTGCCCATAATTTTCCACACGGGCAGCCTAGAGTCTGGTTGTCATTATTCTGAAGCGAAGACGGAAAAAGAGATGCTGTGGAGATTTGGAGTTTGAGCTGGATGGCGAGACGTACTTCCGTATATTATTATCATTCCGCTGTGTATCCAACCATATGGGGAGGTTATTATAACTGCCATTATTTGTGTGTTGTTGTTATTGTAATACTCTGATGTTGTAATGTGTTAACTGATATAGTGATTTTATTTAAAGATATCCATTTATCTATTATATTTGTTTCGCTGCGAAATGTGAGATTCTGTTGTTGTTTCTGTTCTTCTTCTATCTTCTTCTTCTTTAACCCTGAGGGTTTGGTTTTCCGGGATTCGATTGTGCGACAATTAATACATTGGACGTATTGATGTTGACTTTCGAAAGTCGAAAAATCGAGTCGTTACACTAGCAGACTTTCCAACTCACACAGCACACCAGCGGTAAGGTGAAGGATGCTTTTAAACCTTTCGATGGAGTCGAAAGCACCTAAGTATTATTCAAAGCAGAGTAAGGTGGGCGCCCTGAATTTAACAGCGCCAAAGGGTCCTTGAGGTACCCTTTCAACTAAGTCAAAAGGACCGATGCGAAAGGTTCCAACCTACGCCTATAAATAAGACCCAAGGGGCATTGAAACAGGGATCCAAATTCACACATTCGATACTTGTTCTTTTTTTAAATTTGTAAACACAAAATCCTTAAATCAAATTGGGGATTTTACTTTTTTGTAATACTCGGGCTTCATGTATTCATGAAAATATATTAATAAAGCAAGTGCGTGGTTTTCTCAAATACATTGATTTTGATCTACTACTTATATATGGTTCTGATTATGGATTACATGTATCAATGCAAATCAAAAGGTTACCTTCCGAAGGAGTAAAGACCTTCTGATTCGATTAAAATGCTTAGATTTATTAGGACCCAACCTTCGGTCACTAAGACACTTCGAAAGTAGATTTCGAAGGGATCTTAAGTCATCTCAACTGATCCAAATGGATGTTTCGAAGGAATTCTAGTTTCCTCGACTATTTCGTAAGGTGGTTTCAATGTAGTTTTAGATTATCTTGACTGGTTCGGAAGGTGGTTCCAAAGTGGCTGCTCTCACTCCTAATCCTTGGGGCGTTGACAAGATTTCTTGTTAACGCTTATATTATGCCATGCTATGATAATTTGAATTATCATATGCTTATTGGTAAATTTGTTTATGAAATTATTTGATAAGTTTGAGTCAGAAAACTTATCATATGATACCCAAATGACCTGATATTTTGGTATGATCATAGAAATGTTATTTTGGAAGGGGATTTTTAATTTCATAATTTTCGGATTTTACTAGAATATTTGATGAATTTCTTAATATTGGAAAATGGTTCATTTCGGGTTTAATTATTAAAAATAATTAAATTAGGTTTTGGCTCCAAAAATTTTATATGTTAAATAAGACAAAAAATTAGATTTATCGTGATGGTTGGGGATTTTTTCCAATTTTTTATGATTTAATATGAATTGATTAAGTAAGAAAAGCTTAAGTATTATATTTAAATATCAATATAAAATTCAAGGTTTGCTAAATAATTTGAAAATTATAAATCTACTCATTAGCAGTTTTCTTGAAATGATTTTGATAAAGAAAGGGTTATCCAATTGGATTTTGACAAATAATCAGGGTTTGGTGAAAGGAAACTACTTTTAATGTTAATAAAACATTTTTCTTGTTAATTATGACCTTGTCATGCCGAAGCTAATGATGTCGCCCTTATCTCACCGCTTCTATGGTCCTTGATTTCGATTAAAAGCAGTGCACTGGGTATCAACTTGGGTTTATAAGGAATGCATCAGCTTCGTCAAAGTAGTAAGCTAGCAACAACGTCAATATCATGTTCTTCGAAGTGCATAGGGTCGCTTTCTTTAATTTTTTGATGTCGGACTTTGTATTATGCCACATGCTTTCTACAAAGTCACTGACCCCGTTGGTTTCGGAGTAGTTCATAGCGGTGATAATTATGTTGCATGTTTTATGCTAATTGACTTCAAAAATATAGGAAACTATGTCGATTTTAGCTATATTGACGGCGTTGATGACGACGTCGCCATTATTCCAAATTATATGTTTTCGAGGACAGCTAGGGTGCTGCTCCTAATCGACTCTTATGAAGATGCTAATTTTCCTTAAGGCGATGATGCCGAGATTCAACTATGTCCGCTCCATTCTTTTAAGGCTTAAGCGAACCAAGTTTTATACCTTAGGATGCCGACATTTTATGAAGTACGCCGTAGCTATTATGGGCCTTATGGCCTTATGTTTTAGAAGTTAATGGCTTTAACATATTTATATTGAAGAAGGGTGATGGATCCTTTGGAGATTATGACACCGAGCTTTATCAATATATATAGTTTTATTGTCTTGGCTTTTGTTTTGAGGGGTGAATATCCTCGTCGACTATATCGTTGCCTTGTTTTATCGGTATAAATATTTTATATTGTTGTAGCTTTATAGCCAATGGTTTTGTAAGGTGATGACCTTATATGACTTTGAACTTCATCAATATTATTTTATAAAAGCATACATCATGGCATAATTATTTTAGATAAAGTAAAGGGCTATATTTTCCCTATTTTGAAAGTATAATCTCAAGCGGGAAATCATTCGTAAAGAAGTATGTTTTGAAGGAAATAAATAGGGTATTAGCCTGTAATTTTACTAAAGTGATTGTAATTCTTATCAGTTTTGAATAAATTGTGATTGGATTAATTTGACTTATAGATTAGAAAACTAGATAGGACTAGTGTACGGCAGTGCCATGCACTTCAGCTGTTAGCCTCTAGCTGATACTAATCCAACATTCCAATGTGTAGAGCCTTATCAAGAGTAAGAAAAATGTAGGGTTACGCGTAACATGGAATATATAAAGACAACAGAGGTTATAGGTTGGCCTGCAAAAATTTTAGGTTCACGGTAAGCCTAGCAAAACTATGAGTTTGGCAAATAGTCAGATAAACTAGGATAAGTGTATTTGGATAGACCGTCCAGTTTTTTTTCTAATGGTTAGTTAGAAAATTTGATGTATCTGGTAGGCCCACATCAGCCATATTGGTTGGTAGTTACCTGTGAAACTAAACAATGGGATAAATAGTCCACTAATTTGACTGATAGTAACGATTGTCTATGCAGCATGCATGCACATTATTGTTTATATTGTTTATTTTAACTAGTTCGGTTGCATGACTTTGATTTGCAAAAGATATATTTTTAAAGGGATGCTAGTATGGGGAAAACCTATTCTGCTCAACTGTGTAGACCCACTTAATATCTATAAGACGAGATGGCACATTATTGTTCACACTAGAATTTTTGTCTAGACTCAAAGTTTATGTTTTTCTCTTAAACTCTCCGGCGTTCAAAATTTTATTTGAGTAGATTGAGGGTAAGGGCTTTATAAGTTAAGTAGATTTTGGCAAATAAAGCTTTCGGAGACGTGCAGGAGGCAAATCTAGCTTTGTAGGAGTCTATCTATTTTTATTATCCGCTATGTTATGTCAGTTGTTATGTGAATGTATTAACAGTAATTATATTTGTCTATTTAGTAATTTCGATCAACCAATGGGGTATCTTCATATGTCGCTCTTGGAGTATTTTGTTATAATTATATTTTTTTTTGAACATGGGCAACATTTGGGGATTATGTAATGAATACGAAATATATTTTTAAAATGAAATGGTAAAATTTACTTTGAAAATTGTGTATAAAATCATTTCATATTTTTATGCTTCTGATATTATGGATGGCATTAACATAACCGCAATTTATACCGGAAATTAATACTATAGATGACTGCAGCATCTGTAACGCTTAGTTTTGGACCTCAAAATAGAGGATGTTACAAGGAATTACTGCCCTTCCTAATTAATACTATGGATTGATTGGTTTCAACTTCTTTGGAAGCTAACCTTTCGTCAACTTAAGTGTAGAGGTTAAGCTCTAATGTATTGGATAAACTGATGGTTTCGACTCACTCTAAAATGACGTTTCAACCCACTCAATGCAAGAAGTTCATAAGCCGAACTCCAACAGAACTATCAAATCCACAAAATATCCAAAAAATCCATAATCCTGCTTCAATTAAACTGTAGTAATACAAAATGGAAAAATTCCCAATCTAATTTCAAAATTAGGGTTTACAACTTTTAGAAAATACAAGAATAGAGTCAAAGAATTCAGTTCCCTAAAAATATACCCCTAGAGTCTTATTTATAGGTTCGGGTTGGCACCTTTTAACTTAGTTCTATCGATTTGGTCGAAAGGTTGCCTTGTAGATCTTTCGTCACCTTTGACACTTATGCATCCCTTTGCGTTGCATTTGATTGGATTTGAATGCTTTAATCTTCATCAAAAGGTGCAGATGTGCCTTTTTACTTTGTGTTGCTTTGTTGTTAAAAGTGAGAAGGCGCATGAGCTTTTGACTTTGTCAACATGCAATTCTTTGGGGTTTGAAGGTATTGAAATGTTGAGAGTTTTGACATGGAAGGTAACTTTTGAAAACATGCTTGTGAATTGATGAAGCACCCTTCTAGTTGTTTAAGGCTTCGACCAGTTCGAAAGGCTTAGTTATGCTTTCGAAGGGGTTGTTCTAATCAAAGCATCTTTCTGAGTAATTGGAATGAAGGCGAAACGTTTTGTTTGGAAAGGTTTGGTGTGCATGTGATTCATGTAGGCGAAAGCATCTGTTTCGAAAGGAAGCCATTTGAAGCAAAATGGAGCTTTCAACCTCTTTGAAAGCTTATAACATATCTAACTTTTTGGCTGTAACAATCGAAAGGCTTTGTTTGGTGCAATCATCTCTCATTCTTCTTTCCCTTATATTCATTTTAGTTTCGGCAAGGTTGAAGTGAGAATTGGTGATAACACTTAGTATCCTATCTTTGATCTCTTCCAAGCTTCTTGTTTAATTCCATCATCATTGCACAATCCAATTACATTTAATTATCCCTTGGTTCAAATACCAAATGACAATACCATTTACAAGGCTTTTTTTAACTATATATGTTTTAGTTCTAATATAATTACCTATATTACAATAGAACAATACATATCAAACTAAACAAAACCAAAAGCACACTTTCTTTTGAGCAAGAGTCTTTTGCAAGGGTTAAGTAACATAACAATTTACATAATTGCGCTTGGAACACATTCTTAATTCTATCAACTTATAATAATGTAATTGACATTACCATGACGTCTTTAACTATGCATATCTGGTGTGAACCAAATTATGGTTTTTGAATCTATACAAAGGCCTTATCAAGTTCAACTGTTCTAGATTCTTCAAGACCGTAAAAAACTTCTAAAACTTGCGCAAAATAAAATAGAGAAACTCAAAGGAAAAGAGCCTATCTTTGAATAGTTTGGTAATGAAACCGGAGCCTATCATAGGTAGAAAAAGTCGGTTTATCCTCTTCCCTCTTAGAGAATCACTGGCTCCTATGAAGATCAGAGTACTAGTGTCTAAAATCAGAGATCATATGAAGATAAAGAGATAATATCGCTTGAGATTAGAATGTTGAAAATTTTCATCCACCATGAATTTTTTGGAAAATATTTGTTTCAAGCTTTGGGTAAGTTAATATTCTTGGTTTGTGTGAATGAATAGATTTTGCATTGCACACAAGTTAAATCTAGACTTAATTTTGTATCATAGCATTTAAGTTTAGACTTAATTTGGCTTGTAGCCTTTTTTATAATACATACTACTTTTTAGAGTTCCCTACAACTTATTTTATATAATGAAGAGGTACCGTGCATTTTGTTATATTTGCTTTTCCTATACTTGTTTAAGCCTATAACATTACAAAGTTGTACATTTACATTGAATAAACAAAGTATCAGCTTTCTAAGAAAGATAATATTTATATATGTGTGTTACACTACATAGAATGATTAATATCCTCTTCTATCAACGCAACAGTTTATAACATTGGTACATAAATACACATTCGGTCCTTAAAACTATTTGTATTATCATATTTTTAATCTTTTATGTTTTTATATGAGCCAATACTAAAAATAGCATTTGTTCATAAGATTAATTATTTTAGGCATTAAAATATATTAATTATGAGCGGGCATGGAATGATAACAATTGGATATTCGCCTGTATTATCTAATGTAGATATCAAATAATCAAAAATGATTATGGATAAACATGTACTAATATTCTAATCTAAAAGCATCCGTTGATAAATCCAAATATAAATGGATAGGATGGTACGTGCACTAAGACATGCTAATTTGGTATGGTTGATTTTAATTCGAGAAAAGCCCATTTAACAAATAACGGACATGATTTAACCATCCAAACGCCGCCGGAGCCATACTTCTAAACCCTAATTTTCCCACCAGCTATAAAATCGCAAAAAAAAATATGTTTTCCTCTCCACCTCCTATTGATTTTATTTTTTTGATTCTTTCTTCATTTTATTAAAATCTTAATATTTTAATCCAAAAAGTTGGCGATGACAATTGATATTGGCCTTGTTCGTTGTAATTGTAATTTGATTACCTTGCCGACCATTCTGAAATATCACCACCCATATTCTGAGCCTTTTATTTCAATTTTTTTTGTAATCTATTTTACTTTTTGCTTAGTGTTTATTTGGCTAATGATTAAATAATTAGACAAGCATATGTCTGAAGATCAATCCGTGTTGAACAACTCTAATCTTCTCTATAAGGTCATTTTACTTCAAATCATGAATTTACTGTTTTTCTTTTCTTCGATTGGTCGTGTGATGATTAATTGCATTGTTCAAATGAAAAATATCTTTTGGTTATTTTGATTAATCATTTTTTCTTTCGCTTCATCTGATAGCCTATTTAGATATGGATTCTGATTATTTTGTTGATTTTTTTCTTCTAAAAAAACCCAGAACAACATATTTTTTCAATCACTCAAGATTTGATCTTAAATATTAATTAATTGAACTGTTTCTAATTCTTTCTGCTGTGGTTTTAGAAGTAGTCTATATCATTGATAGAAGATGCAAATCAATTAACTCTAGTAGACTTTAATCAGTTTTGTTTGGTACTTTTTTCCTTTAAACAATGAATCTGCCAATATTTTTAATGAAGCCGTTGCTTTTTATTTGCCAATACATCAATGTAATCCAATGGACTTAGGCTGCGTTTTTTTAATAAGAAGTTTTGAATTCAAGTTCTGATTTAAAAATCCAAACTTTCTATGCTGTTTGTTTTTTATCAATGTTTTGAATAAAGCTATTTATTTAGACAAAACATCAGAACTTTTTAGTGCTTATTTTTGGTCTTGAATGCTGAATGTTGATTTTTGTTCTGAATGCTGAATAAAAACAAACAAGTAAGTCATTATTCAGAATTCAACAATCAACGTTCAGACTTCAGAATTCAGCAATCAAAATTCATAATTCAGCATTTCAAACAAACAGAGCCTTAAACCAGTTTGGGATGAGAAAATTGTGAAGACGGGAAAGGCTAGAAACATTTCAATTTTGTATATCACAGGTACCTCCAATTTGAGAATTCGGATTTTCAAGCGGCAAGTTAAATAGGTTAGTATGATTATTGACCTGGTTAAATATATTAATATGGTGTTAGTTCGGATCTTTTAGAGACCAAAGTAACATACAATTTCTAATGCAATTACTAATTACAGTATTTAGCTATAAGGTGAGTATGTGATAGTAGAATATGAGCACAAACCATTAGTTATTTAGCATGTCCTTTATTGATGTGTTTGGGTATGTAGTGTTCCAGAGCTTTGAGTATATATTTAGCGTGTCTTATTTTAATGTGATTGGTTAGAATTTATAAACTTAATATAAGGATGAATACTAATGCTAAAGACATTTTTGGTACTAACTGTTGATATAAATTATAAATCATAACATTTGGAATGAGGAAACGATTGAATTTGAAAACCATTAAGGAAATGACAGAATTACGTTTAACTAGGAGCATCTTAATTGAAGTAACATGTGAGTAGAATCAATATGCTGTGTAATTGGGGTAGCTTTTTACTAGTTTTATTCCATTACCTCGTCAAATAAGTGAATGGAATAACCAGGATGGGTCTTTAGCAAGGTTGTATTAATGGGTATGTTACATTCAGGTATGTCCCGTTGCGGTTCAAATGGATGTTTGATAGGCCTAAAGTACAAGTGGAAATTCTTCTACCCAATTTCCTTTGGCTTTATTCAATCGCTTTTACAATATAGTCTTATTCGCCGCTTCAACAGCTCCATTAGCCTTTGGATGTGCCACTGAAGAGAAGCTTTTGATAATCCCATTCTTATAGCAAAATCGAGAAAATTGTGTTCCATTATCAAATATAATCTTATAAGCGATGCCGAATTTGGTAATAATGTTTTTAATGACGAATCTAATCCCAAAAGTGATTTTGGTGAGTGGTTCTGCCTTTACCGACTTAGTAAAGTAGTCTATGGCGACCGCAGCATATCTTTCCCCTCCTTTGGAAATTGGCAATGGCCCGATTAAGTCGATTCCCCATATATTGAAGGTCCATGGACTTGAAATTGGAGTTAATTGGCTTGGTGGTAATCGTGGAATCTTTGTGTATTTCTGGCATCCTTCGCATTTCTTTACGTACTCAATAGCTTGACTTGCCATTCATCGCCAATAAAAACCTTGTCTCGTTATCTTCTTTGCCAACTTTGCCCCATTGGAATGGTCTCCGCAAAATCCTTCATCTGCTTCCACCAACAATTTCATCCCATCTTCTAGACTCACACATCTTAAGTAAGGTAAGGTATATCCTTTTTTGTAAAGAACTCCATCCATCATTATGGAAGTTAGAGCCTGCCGCTTCATTTTCTTAGTTTCCACTTACTCAGATGGTAATATCCCTTTGGAAAGATACTTGAAAATAGGCGACATCCAAAAGTCACTATAACAGTCGTCTGTCCTTCGATGGTTAATCTTCTCATTTGGGACTTCTTCACTAATATCCCTTTCATCTCTTTCTTGTGTCGTGGCTTGGGATCTAGTTAGAACTAACAATTCTTTCCCTTGTTCTTGTATTCCCTATACAATACTTGGATTTGCTTAGTACCATACTGGTACGATTTGGGTTTCTAGGGCTCCTCTTGAACTAGCCAACTTTGCTAACGAATCTGCCTAAGAGTTTCCCCCCCTTGGAACTTGATGTATAGAAAAATCATCAAACAAGACGAGTATTTTCAATACTTTCTTTACATATAAAGATAGTTTGGCATCCTTAGTCTGATATACTATCTTTATCTAGTTTATCATTAGTTGAGAATCACTAAAGACTTGAATTCGTGGGATTTTGAGCTGTAAGACAAGAGTCAATCCTTCTACCATTGATTCATAACTGGCAACATTATTTATTGCAGGAAACCATAACTTAATTGCGTAGTTTAGGCGGTTCCCGTTTAGTGTTATTATGACATATCCTGCTCCGACTCCTTGCTCTTTCGATACGCCATCCATAAATAACTGCCATATTGGTTTCAGATCCTTTTTTCTCCGATTGTTCTTTAATGAAGTTTGTACATCATTAATAATGTCTGCCAACGCTTGTCCTTTCGTAGCTTCCTGTGGTTGAAATTCAATGTCATGTTGGCTAAGTTTAGTTTCCCACTTTACTGGCCTACTCGAAGTTTCTGGCTTATAGAAGACTTGTTTGAGTGGAAAGTTAGTCAATACTCTGATCGATGCGCTTGAAAGTATGCTCTAAATTTTCATGCTATAAGTATCAAGCAGTAAGATAACTTTTTCATTATCGGGCATCGAACCTCTGCATCTTTTAATCATCTGCTCACATAACAACTAGGAAGTTGAGTCTCGTTTTCTTCTTCGATCAAAACTAAACTAACCGCATGTTCTGAATCTGCCATATATAAGTACAAGACTTCCCCATTTTCAGGGTTGGATAGTGTTGGTGGTTTTTCCAAATGATTTTTCAACTTTTGAACGGCTTTCTTACATTCGACTCCCAATTCAAAGTTTTTCTTCTTACATTGAAAAAGGGAATGCACTTATCAATTGCCTTGGAAATGAACCTACTTAGGGCGGCTATCCTACCGTTTAAACTCATTACATACTTGTTATTTTTGGACTGAGCATGTCCATGATAGCTTGAATCTGGTCTGGACTAGCCTCAATTCCTTAAGCGCTCACAATATAGCCTCAAAATTTCCCAAAATGAACCCCAAAAGAGCATTTTTTGGGATTCAATTTCATTGGTATTTCTGTAATACTTCAAACATCTCTTTTAGGTCTTCAAGGCGACTCTTAGCTTCATAAGATTTTACTAGCATATCATCAACCTAGACTTCCATACTTCGACTGATCTATTCTTTGAACATTCTATTGACTAATCTTTGATAGATAGCCCATGCATTCTTTAACCCGACAGGCATTGCCTCGTAGTAGAAAATTCCCCAATTGGTAATGAAACTTTATGTTCTTCATTTGGTTTAAACATAGGTATCTGATTATATCACGAGTATGCATCCATAAGGGATAACAATTTGTGCCCATTAGTTGCATCGACCAACTGATCTATCTGGGGCAATGGGTAAAAATCTTTTGGACATGCTTTGTTCAAATCAGTATAATCAACGCAAGTTCTCCACTTGCCATTCGACTTCTTTACCAATACTGGGTTAGCTAGTCACTTTGGGTAGAAGACTTCCTGAATGAACCCGTTTTCGAGAATCCTTTTAATTTCCTCTTTTAGGGCATCGGATCGCACTTTATCCAATTGTCTCTTCTTCTGTTGGACGGGGGTCGCTTTTGGATTAATGTTTAGCACATGGCATATAACCGATGGATCAATCCCAACCATATCCAAATGAGACCATGCAAACACGTCTCTATTAGACTTAAGAAACTGAATTAAGTATGTCTTCAAGCTGCTTTTCAACTCCTTTCCCACTTTGACTATTTTGGTTGAATCATTTGGGTCTATACATGTTTCCTCAAGTTCTTCTATAGGTTTTATCCTTTTCACTTCCTCACAGTAGCCAAATTCTATGATGATTTCTCCCTCTTCTATGGAATTAGCATCAGACCACTTTCTCTTGCTTCTAGAGGAAATGTAACTTTCAAACATATGTTTATTAGTTCTATTAGATCTTACTTTTTCTTTGAATGTTGGATGTAAAAATCCATCATCCAAAGGATGAAAAACAGTAGAAGAATAAAAGTAAGAAGAATACTCCCTCTTGTATTGATCAAGTGTTGAAAAGTACATCTCACGGGAGCTTAATTGTTCTCCGCAGATAATTCCCCAATCCCTCTTAGTTAAGAATTTTAACATTAAGAATTTTGGCGAGACAAAAGTGTCCACCTCACCATGAGCAGGTCAGCCAAAGAAAGCATTGTAGTATATTGGTTGGATGAAGATTACGAAGAGAGTTTCAAAAGTCCTACAGCATGGCGGTACTCCCATCCGCACTAGCAACTTCACTTGTCCTATTAGAGTCGAACCCTTGTTGTTTAACCTAAAAATAGGTTCATGGCTGGGTTCTAGCTTGTCCTCTGGAATGCCCATTTGATCGAAGGGATGTTTGAAAATGACATTAACAGCGCTCCCGGTGTCCACAAGAATTTTTGACACTGTAGAAAGTCCATTTGAGCTATGATCACGAGGGAGTCATTATGAGGGTGATAGATTCCTTTCTTCAACTATTGGGAGTAACAAAAAGATTTGGCATCGGAATTTCACGTCGTGAACTTTTTAGCGGGAGCTCTTCTTGAATGGAAAACACACTTTCTCTAGCTTCTTTAGTGTATCTATTTCTGGCTCCCTTGTTAGTCCCTGTTGGATGTGGCCCCTCATTGATTACATCAATCCTATTTAATGGCGGACTCAAGCTCAATGGATCTTCTTCCCCCAAGATCTTGATGGCGTCATTAGGAAATTTTTGTGAACCATCATCATTATGTGGTGCCTTTTGTTTGTCTTAGATGAATCCCTTCAAATTGCCCTTCACGGATTAGTTTCTGAATGATTCCAGCAAATACCCGACATTCATCAGTTTTATGGCCATTTGCCGTATGATAAGCGCAATAGTCATCCCCTTTCCTCTGTTTAGGGTAATTTTTGGCCTTAAACAAAATTGGGAAGTTAACCTTCTCCTTAGTCATGGTGTATATATAGGACAATGGCTTGTTTAAAGCGATTGAATTAGCAATGGGCTCCTCCCACCTTGTTCTCTTGTGTCCTCGATCTGAACCAAACCTTTCACTTTCCTTCCAAGGATTACCTTTCTTTTTAGCCTAATATAATTCATCCATTCGAATGAATTTATCAGCTTGGAAATGGAAGTTCTTCAAATCCTTACACCCATGAATGAAGAGTTCCTTCCAAAATAGAGTATTCTCTATCAATTTAGAATGTACTGTAATGAGCTTATCCCTATCATTCATATCCTTAGCTTTTAGTGCTTCTGTATTGAACCTCTTGACGTAATCACCCAGTGATTCACCCTGTTTTTGCTTAATGTTGGCTAGAATAGTGTAATCGATGGTTAGATCCTTCCATATACAGAACCGGCCTACAGATTCATAAGAAAACTGTTTCTACATTAAAGAACGTCTTTTCAGGATATTGTAGGCACCATTTAGCGGCTGCCCATTGAAGCATTACCGGAAATAGTCTACGTCGAATGGCTCCAGAAGCAATATACAAATCCATCTGACTATCAAAAGCCATCAAGTGATCATTAGAGTTAGTTGTACCATGATACTTCAGGGTTGGGATCTTGACGTAAGATGGGGTAACCGTTGACATATCTTATCTGTAAATGGGGCTACTCGTTCATTGTCATTTGCTCTCTCATCCAGAGTCCTCTTCCCTTAGCATTTATCATGTCTTTGACTGCCTTTTCCGCTACGTCTTTCAAATAAGATTCGACGCTGTGATAGCTCTTTCGATTTGGGCTGTAATCTTTTGATGTCGATCTTCCAGATTTTTCGAGAGTTTTATCCAATATCCTTCCTTGATGATCGAATTTAATCGAATGACGCTCTTTTTTCTTTGACGGCGTCCGATCTACTTTGCTCTTGTCCTCATTGGTATAAGCCTTTAATTTTCTTCTAAAAGAGATCACCTCATATGAAGTCGTTGATTTTTCTATTTTGTAGGACTTTTGACATAGTGTCGCTTTGAGAAGGTCTTGGATTTCCAGCCATTGTTGCTCGAAGTGCTTTAGCTTGATTGCATTGTCATCTTGTTGCGCTGGGGTTGACGGCTGCCCATGCACAACTCCCTCCAAATTGAAAGTTAGAGTTATGTTTTCTTCCAAAGTTGTGGTGTGTACCTCTTCTTCGTCCCTTCGACTAAAGCCTTTTAGATTTCATTTTCCTAAATCAAGTTAAACAATCCATAACTAGTATATAAGGTAACCACAAGATCGGAGGTTCGACCCCTCCTTCCAGTGTCAAAAATGTTGATAAGAAACCTTGCCGACATCTCAAAGTTAAGTTGTTGGCAAGATTAGTTGCTAACACCTCATAGGAAAGTGTTAAAAGTAATCAATCTCTTCAAAACCACTTTCAAGATTAGTTTCTAATACCTCATAAGTAGCTTCAGTCAAAAGGCCTTCCTTCAACTTTCTGCCCGCTTCCTTTCGATCCGGTCGAAAGGCCTTCATCTACATTCTGCGTGCATCCCATTAATGTGGTCGAAAGACCCTCTTCCTAACATTTCTCATTTATTCTTTTGCCTTCACCCTTTCGAATTAGACCTTTCAACCTAGTTGAAATGATTACCTTGACAACCTTTCACTATCGCTACAGTTTGAGCGCCCTTCTACATCGCTTTTAGAAAGAGCTGGATTGCTTTCGACTTCATTGAAAGGGGAGTAGGTGTGCTCTCCAATTTGTGTTATTGTTGCACGTAAGATATGCTTTGAGCTTTTCTATAGTTTCGAAAGGACTAGTTGGTGACGACTGGATCACTGCAAAAGGTTTCTTAGCTTCATGTAGAGCCTTCTTTATGATTTCGAAAGGCTCTAATCATTTCGAAAGGCTTATTCTTGCAGCTGAAAGGTGCCCATTGATAAATGTCTTTAAGTGGAAGATTGACACTGTCGGAACCAACATTTTTTAAGTGGTCTCGAGTCCTACTTTGGCCGTATGCGAAAAATAACATTTTTGGACCTTCGTTTAATTAGCGATTAAATTTATAAATAAACTATTTAAATGTTATTGTTAAAAGTACGGTCGTTTCATAAAATAAAGAAAATCAAAGGAAAAGGGCTTACCTTTGAACAGTTTGAAAATGAAGCGGAAGCCTATCATCGGTAGAAAAAGTCAGTTTAGCCTTCTCTCTTTCGGAGAATCGGTGGCTCCTACGAAGATCAAAGCGCTGGTGCGTAAAATTGGAGATTCGCATGGAGATGAGGAGATTACAGAGCTTGAGATTACAACGTTGGAAATTTTCAACCACTATGAATTTTTTGAGAAGTATTTCTTTTAAGCTTTGGGTACGTTAATATTCTTGGTCCGCATGAATGAATACATGTTGCATTGTACTCAAGTTGAACCTAGACTTAATTTTGTATAGTAGCATTTAAGTTTAGCTTAATTTGGCTTGTTGCATTTTGATAATACCTACTACTTTTTAGAGTTTCCTACAACTTGTTTGGTACAATGAAGAGGTTCCATGCAGTTTGTTATATTTCTTTTTCTATGCTTCTTTGAGCCTCTAACCTTACAAAGTAGTACATTTATTTTAAATAAACAAAGTACCAGTTTTCTAAAAAGATAATATTTATATTATGTGTGTTATGCTATATTAGAATGGTTGGTATCCTCATTTATCAATGCAATAGTTTATACCATTGATAAATAACTAAATATGCGGTTCTCAAACTATTTGTATCATCATGTTTTTAATTTTTTACGTTTTTATATGAGCTGGTATTAAAATAGTATTTTTTATATTAAATTGAATTCTTTTATGCATTAAAATATATTAAATACGAGCATACATATAATGATAACGATTGGATATTCATCTGTATCACCGGATGTGGATATCCAATATTCAAAAATTAATATGGATAAACATGTACTAATATTTTAATTTGAAAATATCCGTTGATAAATCCAAACGTAAATCGATAGGATGACATGTACTTGATAACCGGGTACGGTTGATTTAGTTTGAGAAAAGCCCATTTAACAAACAACGGAATGATTTAACCATCCAAATGCCGCTGGAACTAGTCTAGACATTAGATTGAAGTCTGGATGTTGACCATTGCAAAAAGCTGCAAAAAATTCATGCTCGACCATATTAAATGGATACTTATGTTTAATAATCGCCAATGCCAAACCTTTTCGACTTTTCTGTTGGTTAAATTTGTAACTTTGAAGCTTTGTTTTTCCGTTGAAGGCATTCTTTGTAAGTGACAACAATCCTTGCCTCATGAAATTGTGTTTTTTTGCCATACAACTATTAGAATGTCTTAATAAACTACTAGTACCATTAGAACTTGAATAACATAATTTCTTGCGACAATGTTTGCACTGAGCAGCATCTTTTTTACCTACTACTTTAATTCTGGTGAAGTCATTCCACGCAACAGAAATTGTTTTTCTTTTCTTCAAAGCAATGTCCACCTCCACTTGTTGTACATTTTCATCATTTGCCACATCATTTTGCACTTCAATCGGTAAAATGGAAGTATCAATTTGACCTATTTCCATTATTCTGTAGTATAAATAATATAGTATTAGGATATTGTTTTATTTCACTTGCCATAAGAGAAAGAGTAACAGCTAATGAAAAACTAACACAAATGCAGATTTCAATTAATGCAAATGCACAAGGATAAAGCTAACAATTAATGCTAAATGAGCAGGCTATGAATTATATATGCTGGTAGAATTAAACTATTTCTTTCTATATAAATTAAACAAGCTAATAAATGAGGCACAGATGACAATTAATTAGCAATGGAAAATGAAAAAAATTTAGGTTGGTTACAAATTACATACACATGTAAGAACAATTTTCAACAGCCATAAAAGAAAAATAACAGTTATGCAAAATGAGCACAAATCAAGATTTCAATTAATGTAAAATGAGCACAAATGCTGCTATAAATTAATGGTAAATGA
Organism: Allium cepa; assembly: GCA_030765085.1. Lineage (NCBI taxonomy): Eukaryota > Viridiplantae > Streptophyta > Magnoliopsida > Asparagales > Amaryllidaceae > Allium > Allium cepa. Next base: position 590,529,843 of record CM060937.1, read on the forward strand.
GCAGGCTATGAATTAGAGATTCAGGTGGAATTAAACTATTCTTTTCTATAACATATAAATTAAACAAGCTAATAAATGAGGTGTAAATGATAATTATTACCAATGGAAAATGAGAAAACTTAGATCGGTTACAAATTACATATGCGTAGAAGAACAATCTACTGAAGAAGCCATAAATGATGTTATTCATTAATGCAAAATGTGAATAAAATATAAAATAGCCTAAAGCAACCGATGCATGCAGGAGTAATTGACAAACAATGAATTAAGCATGCAATTTAATAATGCATAAATTATGCTATTCATTTATGCAAAGTGAGGAAAAATCAAACAAGCTGTAAATTAGCCAATAGTTTATGAGAATGATGTGATAAATTACTTGATTGAGAAAGAAAAACTTACTTGGAATAGAGACATGACCGGAGATGGCAAAAGTAAGGAGTAATGCAAATGAACAATAAAACGAATTGAGAAGAAGATTTAGATTGTAACTAAAGAGAAGAAAATTTGGGAATTAGGGCATTGCATTGATAACTGTGATTTATAAGAAGCAGGGCCGGCCTCAAGGCAAGGCGAGCAAGACAGCCGCCTAAGGCAACCGACCCGACGGGGGGCAACAACGTGGTGGTTATGATGTGTTCAGTCGTTTATTTAGATAAAAATAAGTTATATAATAAGAAAAACAATTGACAATATAGTGAAGTGGTTAGGTCATTTACATTTGAATCAAGCAACCAAAGTTCGAGTATGGGAAGCTATAAATTTTTGGGGCAATTGTTTAAAGTTCGGACTAGGGCAACGTGACCGGTTGGGCCGCCACTGATAAGAAGTGATACTTAAGGCTAAAGTTAAAGGAACAGAGTTAAAAATTTTTTTTAGTAATAATTCATTTTTCCGTGTTGGGTTGTTTTATTTGGACCTTTATTCTTCGGTTGCTAAAAATTAAACTAAAGAAAACTGACGATGCCTGAAGTTATTTTTTGAATACAATTAACGGGTTTTAGTCTTGCCGGACAGTGAATAAACCGTGCCCACCCTAAATAACAACCGGGCTCGGTCTGGGTCCGGGTTCGGATACTTAAGGCTAAACCCATTTCTGAAAAATTGACGCGGATCTAGGTTGGGTCTGGGCCAAAGCCCGCTCCATTGACAGGCTTGGCTGGAACCATCCTTCCAAACCCTAATTTTCCAGTCAGCTATAAAATCCCAAAAAAACAACATTTTTTCTTACACCGCCTGCTTCGTTTTATCTTTTCGATTCTTTCATCAATTTTCTAATCTAAAAAAGTTGGCATTGACGATTGATATTGGTCTCGTTCGTTGTAACGGTAATTTGATTATCTTGCTGAACATTCTGACATATCGCCACCCATATTCTGTGCCTTTTATTTCAATTTTTATTCTGTAATCTATTTTAGTTTTTGACTAGTGTTTAATTGACCGATGATTAAATAATCAGACAAGCGTATGTCTGAAGATCAGTCCGTGTTTACAACTCTAATCTTCTCTATGAGGTCATTTTATTTCAAATCACGAATCTACTGTATTTCTTTTCTTTGATAGGTCGTGTGACGATTAATTGCATAGTTCAAATGAAAAATATCTTTTGGATATTTTGATTAATCATTTTGTCTTTCGCTCCTATCTGATGACCTATTTAGATATATATTCTGAATATTTTGTTGATTTTTTTCTTCTAAAAAAATGCTGGAACGGCATATTTTTTCAGTCACTTGAGATTTGATGTTAAATATTAATTAAATGATCTGTTTCTAATTCGTTCTGTTGTGGTGTCAGAAGCAGTCTGTATCATTGAACGAAGATGCAAAGCAATTGACTCCATAAATCGGTTATGTTTGGTGCTCTTTTCCTTTAAACCATGAATCCACCAATATTTTTATTGAAGCTGTTGCTTTATGTTTCCCAATTCATCGATTTGATCCGGTAGACTTAAACCGATTTGGGGATGAGACAATGGTGAAACTGAGAAGGGCTAGGAACATTTTAATTTTTTATATCGCAGGCACATCCATATCAAATATGTTAGTATGATTATTGACCTGATCAAAGATATCAATATGGTGTTAGCTCGGATCCTTTTGAAATTAGAGCAACGTAAAATTTCCACAATATAATTGCTAATTACAGTATTATTATACGTGGGAGTCGTTAAGCTTTGATAATATGAGTATGTGCTAGTAGAATATGAGTACACATCCTTAGCTGTTTAGCGTGTCCTTTATTAATACAAGGGCTAATACTGATGCTAAAGACAGTCTTTGGTAATGAAAAGACTACTGTTGATATAAAGTACAACTCCCTTAACATTTGGAATGAGGAAACTACGGAATTTGAAAACCATTAGAGAAATGACAAAATTCTGTTTAACTGGGAATATCTTAATTGAAGTAACATGTGAGTAGAATTAATAATATGCTGTGCAATTAGGGTAGCTTTTCGGTAATTAGATTCCATTGGCATGTCAAACAAATCAATGAGATAATCAGAATCATTATCTATGGCAGGGTTGTATTAATGAGTGTTACATTCAGGTATGTTACTTCTTCAACCATGTGCCAAAGGCAATTAAAAGACAGACTAAGACGATGTCCATTCTCTTTAGGTGAATTGCATGTTAAATGGACCCCATAGATTGACAGGGGATAGTTTAATGTTCTAGATTATTTTTAGGATAACGTTGAAAATCGTTCAAGATATGTCCTTCATCAATTTTTGTGTAGGAATTTTAATTTTGTACCAGCGTTTGTTGTCTGTTTTGCGGTTCGAAGTTGAAAGACGTCTAAAACTCAAAACATAAAACTTGTAGAAAAATGTCTTAGCTTTCAGGATATCAAAACTTATCGACTTTGGATAGTGTAAAAGATATGATGAAATTTATTTCAGATGTAGTCATAGGAAATTTTTCTTTAAGGACGGAATGACACTTTGCTTTCAATTCTGTTTCAAGTCAATCAAATTTTCATATATCTAAATGTAACCAAAAGAGAAATTATTTATTATCGAGTCTATTTTCTAACCTAAAAAGAATGAACTTAAACGGGTTATAAACATGACTCAATGAAAAACAATTTCTATTTTGATTATATTTCGATATATGGAAGTTAATTGACCTGAAACAAAAATGAAAATAAAAGTTCAATTCTGTACTTAAAGAAAAAATTCCTAAAATTATATCTGAAATAAATTTCGCAACATCTTTTACACTACTTATCCCAATTCGATAATTTTTGATGTCCCGTAAAGCGTAGACATTTTTCTACATGTTTTATGTTTTGAGTTATATGAAGTTTTGACTCGTATTTGTTCGTTTCTCATTTATGATATAAACTAGGATAAAAAAATTGATTTGATATTTTGTTCCTTTGAATTGGTCGATGATTATTTTATCGTTCGTCTATTATTCGACTCGTATGATGAATGTTTGTGCTAAAGTATTGTCTAGTCCGATTCCTTTCCAAACTCTTATAGGACATGATACGAACACTTATTAACATCTTTGTTTCTCTGTTCGGTTCATCCGAGTAACACCCTTATTTTTATGCCTCTTTAACAAGCTTTTTTGCATAATGTTTGTGTTATTAAAGATTTCTCATTGAGCATGTTGGAGCATGGTATGTTGAGGTTAAGTGATCTCCTCTAGTTACCTTTCACATTAGCTTTTTTTCAAATACAACACACCTTTTGGACTGCTTTAACACTAAGCAAGCCGTATTTAGAAGTAATGCTTTTTTTTTTGTTAGCTTATTTAAATTGAAGTTACTTTGAAACTTCCAAGATTGGTTGGTTATTGCATGAGTTGTTGAACTTTATTTTAGGATAAAGTTATAAAACTATAGTAATGTGGACCAATCAATCCTGGAATTTTAAGCGATGGCAAGTTAAATAAGTTGTCAATAAAATTAATGACAAGTGAGGTAGACTTGTCATATAAAGATTCCTTCTTGTTGCTATTTAAGCAGTTTTGCATTAAACATTGCAAAATAAAAGGATGGACAAAGCTAAAGGTAGTAGGGAGGTGTAAAACAAATTAGTTGGGGATAAAAGGAAAGAACTACTAAGTTGAAGATTGAAGATGTTAATGATTTGGCAACAGATTGTAATGTAAAATTAGTATCAAACATTTGGCAAAGAACGTGAATTTAAAAATATAAAAAACCAAGCAAAGGAATTGACGTATTGGCAATTGATAAATTCAAACAAAATATCTTTGTTTAGATGTTATCTTCAATTTGTTGAACTCATTCATGCCCCAAGTTGAACTCGAGAAGACCTCAGTTGAACCTATCTGAGAACTATGATAACACGTACAATGTTGACAAATGTATGGCTGGTAAAATTGATTTTGATATTTTTTTTATAAATTATTAATATGTGGAAATCAACTATAATATTGTTTTTAGAGATAAAAGGTTGATATTTGGCGGCATATTTGGCAACACATCTACTTTTGTCTTTAGAAAACAATTATAATCTATTTTCATAAATTTATAATTTATAAATAAATTTTGAAATAATCATCCAGCGTGTGATTATATGCATATATCGGTGTCGGGCACATGCATATATGAGTACTTTCTAACATGCAACGTACGTGCGCAAGGTGAATTTATATTTAAAACACCGTTTGTAATGTTTTGTGGATTTTACAATTTGACTTTGACATATATGTAATGTAGTATTTTTTTATACATGTACAGACACAAATCAATCGTTTATCAAAACGTGATTGAGATTAAGTTACTTTAGGAAATAATCAACTAGTACACGAATATTTAGGAAAATGCTATAAATAGTAAAATTATGCTTTCTAAAGTTTGAAATGTAAAAAATCTGCATTATCTATTTTTCAAAAAGTATTAAACCATCGTATTAACATTTTTCGGAAATTTAATGAATTCATTAAGATTTATTGTACTATATAAATGAAATAATAGTTTTCTGATACTATGCATATTAATGGAAGTGACCTGTTGTTTTGAACTCATAGGTTATAACAAATGTGAACATTATTTACTGTTTGATATTATTAAGCAATGTTTTTTATGCTCAATTTGATGAGGATACCCATCTTTATGGCCTCTTAATGTCCAGGCCATGTTTATTAGTCATATAAATTATTATTTTTGGCTTCATTTCAAAATTTCTATACTATATAGTATAGGACAATGATAAAGTCTGCTTACTGCATATGCATGTAAAATTTTAGCAATGGTTGTAAATGTGGTACACGTACCAAAATGTAGGTTATGCATGTAAGATTTTAGCAATAGTTATAACCGTAAGATTTTAGCAATAGTTATAACTGCGAGACATGTACCAAGCGTACATTTGACATTAAAGTATATGCAGTAAGATCCAGGGACAAATGTGACATTTTATATTCGATTCAAATTGCATTTAACACATATTTGGAGCTGCATATTTTTGTGTATTTTAGTGAGATTTTTATTGTATTTTAACACACATGCCATTAAATTCAGGTGATAGTGAACCAGCCAAAAGCAAAATGTAAAACGCATAATCTTGATAATATGAACATAAATAACACCAAAAGTCCTGCAATTTTCATGTTTAAAATTTAAAAGTACATCAAAAGACCGGTAAAAAAAGTTATATAATTTAATACTAACATAACATATAACCTTAACATCTGTTTATCTTTACTACATATATTTGTTGATCTTGCTCTCTCCAATCTTCGTATTTGATGAAGGAGAATTTGCTTACACTTGTAAGTCAAAAGTCATCAGTACATCTACATACAATTTAAATTTTTTTATATTTAGTGCGAAAAGATAGCATGCACATTAACGTTTTATCTATGGTAGTTTAGTTCATTTGATATTAGGATGCCTGTAATCTAAGTAACTATTTTATACTATAATATAAAATTAAGCAATTCAGTGTATATCCATATATGAAAGGTTATGATAAAAATGAAATGCAATTCACTTTAATTATTATTTTTACCAATATTTACAACCTTACCAAGTCCCAAGTCGGTGAATCAATGGCTAATGCCACAAACAATAGTTTAGATACAAAAATCAAAATGGTTATAATGACTAAATAGACATCTAATGCATGCCGAATGCATTAATTACATACGTAGAATAAAAACGGTTTACCATAATTGTTCAAAAGGATCATACCAAATTTAGCAATAATGAGAATTTAGCGTATTATCATTTACCCACTTATGGATTGCAAAGATAACAAGGATTTTTAATGTGATGTTCTATTATAGAATTTTACAACCATAAGAAATAATTGAATCAATAGAAAAATTGTTAAAACTTGTTATGAAATCAATTAGTAGTAATCTAAATAAAAAAAATAAAAATTTGCATACGTATATTTTCAACATAGCGAATGTAAATTTTGAAGCATGAAAACAAATTAAATTGATTGCAAAGTATATTTCCGTAACAATTTTTTCTACATATGCGTTATTCAAGGAATGAAGCAAAACAAATACTTTAAGTACTAACATTGAAGAAACCCATATTTACTGTCTAAAAAAAGGGTTGGAGAAAATACGACGTTTCAATATACTTTAGTAGAAATTTTCTTAGCTTATTATATGCATCTATATTTTATTATAGGAACTCTCCAACGTAATTAGTATTATTTTTAAATATAGGAAATGATATTTTGTTTAGTGGTTTAGTAAGTAAATTTTCTGATATCAAAATATGTTTAAATCAACTCATAAAGGAGTTTTAATGACATCAAAATTTATAGAAAAGTTCAGTCTAGAGAATTAAACTATAAAAATTCAAAATTAAACGAAATAGACTTAATTAACAACAAATATAAAATTTATTGTCCAAAAGAAATATTGAAGAAAATATTTCTGGGTTATATTTTTGTTAGGAAGTGCAAGTAGAAGTATCAATATACCTTAGTATAAATATTCTTAGTAGCTTACGCACACACATATATATATGTGTGTGTGTGTATATATGTATGTATGTATGTATATATTGTGGAGAGTGTGTATATATATGTATGTATGTATAGGGTAGGGTTCACAAACATAATGAGTATTATTTTTAAATATAAGAAATAATATTTTATTTTTTGCTAGCGTAGTTAGTAAATTTTCTGATACAAATATATGTTTTAAATCAACTCAAAAATGAATTTGTACGACAACAAAATTTATTGAAAAGTTCAATTTGGAGACTTGAACCGTATAAAAAATCAAATTTAAACCAAACAGACATAATTAATGACTAATATAGAATAAGAAGAATGTATATCTTCATGGTCCAAAACAACTATTGAACATGATATTTTTGGAGCTGCTATTGTTGGTAATGAACTGCAAGTATAGTTCTAGTTGAGAAAAAATTGCCTTTTCTACGAAATACATGTATATTTAGTAGGAGTTCTCAAACAAAATTAAGGTAATTTTAAGAAAATGTGAGAATATGATGATTTTTGTATCCGTCCATTAAAAACTCAATTCAAGTTTCTATTTTTTTGTCAGTCAGATATCATACTCAAAGTGAAATACACATTTATTACTCAAATGGTATTACCAAATACATCTTTTTTTCCCTTTACATCTAGTTATAGATTTACGTAACTTTTTTTTTGCTCTACATTAAACCTTGCACACGACTATAATAATAAATGACTATATAGTTTGATTTTGGTTGAAAATTTGTTTCTAAAATTGAATATTGATGGGGAAGTATGAATTACCTATTTTTTTAATAAAATGCATACACCACCAAGTAGCAAGGTTTTTCTTTCTTAAAACCTTTCTGCAATGGCAAAATGAAAAATATAGACTTCGCAAAGAACTTTAATCTTTTGTCAAGTAAGCCAGTTATATTGGATGATGCATGATGTGTACGTAAATGTGCATATTTTTACCATCATACTTATTCTATTTAAATTAAATTAATAATCATATTGGGTATTTTAACTTGTTTAAACCAAAATTTAAATTATTTTCAAATTGTCACATACCCATCTTCGTATAGGGGTAAAATGATCATTTTGTGTATTTATTAAATTGTGAAAATCTACTTGGAATTTTCTATGCTGTTTTGTAGAAAATCTGGTGAATTTTACAAATGGTTTTATGATGAAATATGCATGCACAAAGAAAATACAAATTAATGAAGATGGAAATAATTCAAAGTGAAGAACATGGAGGATCCCACTTACCCACCTACCTTAATGTACAAATTAGAGGCTAATGCATATGCTTATGGAATTAATGGCTTTATGTACACTTAAATGATGATTGGTAGAAGCTAATGATTACTTGGCCCCCACACTTTCTCAGGGGCATTTTGGACATTCCACAAAAATATGAATTAGAATTTAACACATGTATGTATACCCCTTATATATCATGGAACCCTACTTCCTTAGTCTTTCTTAGTTTAGTCTTTAGCTTAGAAAATAAAACAAAGCTTTCTCTCTTCTTTTTCCATGGCTACTTAGCCATTTTATTTCATGTAATTTTTCTTTCTTTTATGCAATGTTAATTCTCTTTTCTTTTACATGCCTCTTTTCCTTTCATGTTGTAGTGTAGATTTCTCTTATTTCATGCAAGTAGATTAGTTTTTCCTTTTTTTTGCTTTCTTTTTCCTCTTGTTTGTTTAATGTTGCTTTCTACATTTGTTGATTTGATAACAAAAATGAGTGGCTAATCCCTTCAATTTAGAGTAATGAAGCTCTTTTGAATCATGTAGATGCAACATAATTTCTTTTATATCTTTTTTATGCTTAATGAAAAGTAGACGTTTGTGTGGTTTTGTGTTTAATATTGAGTTTGATAGCTTATTTTGTTCAAAACAAATAGGCCATGCTTAGTCATATGAATCACTAATTACGTTTTCATGTACATATGATCATGGTAATTGAAGTGGATTTAGAATCAAAATTTGACGGTTTATGTTTCTATTTCAGTAGTTAATAAACCATGCTAAAAATAGATTCTCTTTTGATTTCATATCATTTTCAGTAAGTAAGTGGGTTAAAGGGTGCATTAAAGTTTGATGGTTTAAGTGTGTTAATTAGTAACACAATTAGGTCATGCTTATGATAAATGCATCAACTAAACTTACAAATGACCAAAAAGAGATCATAAAGTCATTATGTTGATTTACATGATCATGAGAGGGGATTTGCCTCTAAATTGCTCTTTAATCTCATCTTTTATTCTCCTTAATTTTAGTTTGCTTTTACTTTCTTTTAGTTAGTTAACAATCAACTGACTTTGGTTTAATTTGATTGAATAGAATTTTAAAATTATCAACTTCCTACGGATCGACCCATATTTGCCACGTGCTACATTCATACACAGTGCGCTTGCGGGTACTTTTATTATAAAATTCGTTCGGCTATTTTCTAGTTCATACGCATTTAGCCGTCCGAACAACGGATTAAATTCTCCATTTTAGTTTTGGTTAATTTGGAAATAACATTAATGAAAGTTAAAATTTGACTAAGAAAGGCGGTCACCTTAGTTGCATTAGCATGCGCTTCAACCTTCAAAACATGGTACAAAAATAAAATTGAAGCGGCCAAAAGCTTATGCATCAAAAGGTGTTAGACATTAAAGTGGCGATTTGGAAGAAGGAAAATATTTTTGGTCCCAACACGGATTGATTTCATTTAGGGGAAGGAAATGAGGAAATTGGTACGAAGAAGGAAAGGACGAACAAATGAGCATGAATTCAAGAAAATGTGTGGTAGATCATCGTTTGTGGATTGTCTCTCCACCTTGCCTTCTTCCATGATCCACTACCACCATGCTTCCAATCAACACTATAATCTACCCAACCCCTATCACATCGAAATAATTTGAACCAATTTGCAATAAAAGAGAGGCAAAAGGTCTCTAGTGTACAAACAATGAATGCTTGGATTTTGAAAATGCATAAAGGCAAGTTTCCATTAATTGTTTTTGAATGATGATAGAATTATAGGAATGGATTGATTGATGGGGTTATTTGATTTAATAGTGAAGAAAACATGTTAGTTTCGTTAATTAATTATGGAAGATGCAATGATTTAAAAGCTCACAATTTAACTGCAAAAGATGAAGGTAATCATGGTAATATTTAATAAATGGAAAAATTACTGCTAACTTCAAATTAAGATTTATATTATATTATTAAATAAACATAATTCATGATAAATAATGGTTATGCTTTGTGTGTAAAATGATAATGCCCAAAGCCAACTAAGTTTAAATATTAGAGTTATTTGATTTTAAAGGACAACAAATTTAACTTAATGTACAATTAATTTCATCCTCAATGTATATAATGTCCATATGTATTGTATACCATATGAAAACCCTTCTATATTCATATTGATAACGGAAAATATCGAGTCATACAAACACCAAATGCTGAATAAAACTCATTATGTCTAACGTGAAAGGAACAATACTACGTGGAATTGGATATGAAAAAACTATTTAATGATTTTTAAATAATCATACAGTCATAGATTTGCGAATGATAAGGTGAAACAATAACACTGGAAACAACATTAATGAATTCAACGTTACGCTGAAGCTAATGTTTATTGATTACCGCTTCAGATGCTACAGTGTCCTTGCATTTAAGGGATCCATCATACCAAAGATGCACCTAAAAAGGGTATAAAATGGTAACTAAGGCATGGTTTCTTTAAAGTTTCACCGCACTCTAAGTTCATAGGCCTTCCATGGAGAAATAAATCCATTTTATTAATACCGTTCAAAAGTAGCAAGTTCTGAAAAACAACTAAAACTACCATAAAATTCAAGCTACTACAACTATTCCAACTTTTAAGAATTACAACGTTGATAAAAAAATTAAATATAGAATAGTATCTGACTCATTTCTAATGTTGTAAAGCACTTGAAATCATAAAAATTATCCTGTAAACATAGGGGAAACTTTACCTAAATACTGTTCAAAAGTAGAAACTTTTCAACTGATGGTCCCAAACCATTATGACACGGTAATAATTCTAATAAAATTAATTCAATCAAAAGGGGAAAATTTACCTATGTACTCCCTCGCCATACTTCAACCTAACAGCTACTAAAAAACATAGGGCTAAGCTTTCTTACAAACATAAGACTCTATACAAAATAAATTCTCGAACTCAAATCAATAATAATTTTCTAATATAATGTACAACCATATCAAAAGTGAGAAGGAAGCTTTGTCTAACCTGGTCGTCCCCTTTCTTTAACCTTAATCGCTGCAAAAACCTACACGCAAATTGCTATTTTTAAATCCTGAATAAGTTTGTGTTAAATTTCCCTAATTAACGAGTCTACAAAATGCAGCGAGAAGGAAATAGGGAAATAGTGAGATAACGAAATGGGCTGAAAACGTGGTGCGCATATAGGCTAATGACGTAGAGTGGAAGAAAAAACAGAACTACCCTTTTTTATATACATATTTAGAACGAAGAAAAAAGACAGTTTTGACAATCCTATAGGCTTCAAAGAAGATGTGAAAAGCTATTGAGAGTGGGGGGTTGTAAATAACGTTGATGATGTATATTTCTTATTTGATATTTATACACAACTAAGGGCGATTTTGGGAAATCAAAAAAGTCTTCCTTCGTGCATGGTGAATAAAGTTTTTGCAAAAAAGTTATGGCAAAGGAATAAAGTTTGTATGGATGGCGCTTCATCTATGTAAAGGAACATAATTTTCATGTTCTCACATGTATCGAATATAATCCCTGAAATGCTATGTGGACATTTCCATAAACGGAAAATTAGTGCCACAAATAGCACATGTCAAGGTGAGAGGCAAAATTAGTATTTGAGCACCTAAAATGGTTTTGTTATAAGTTTTATATGTTCTTGTTCCCGCCTCCATAAAAAATGTTATAGCAAGTTTATTTTAAGCAATTGCAGTGAAAAAAGGTAAATGTGGATGATCCAACATGATAGGCATCTTTGATCATTTGTTCTTAAAGGATCTATTATCTTTGCTATTTTGAGTGGCTTCTATATCTTTGGAAGTTACTGTTAGAGGTGCATCTGCAGTGCAATACAATTTGGTTTATGAAATGTGTATTTTATGATTTACAAGTGTCCATGCATAATATATGCTAAATATTGACGACAAAATAGATATTTTTAGAAAATTATTTGTTATCTGCTTAAATAGACCTATATCTAGCATGTGTATATTCTGCATTTATCTATATTAATAAGCTTCTTGACATTTACCATTTATGTAAAAAAAAGTTTACGTTTCTAAAGTTTTTTCCAGACTGTTACCACACGAAAAATAAAATAGCTTCACTTAAGTTAGAAGATGTTAAAAAGAGCCGTGTTATACCATATTGCATACACAGGAAATTATTTAATATTCAATATAGAGTGAGGGAGTCTAGTATCATGTATCTCCGTGTAATGAAATCTACGCATTTGGTTTTCATTTTATTTTTTTAGGAAATAACAACGAGTATCTGTTTTACACAAACTAAATAAAAAGGCAGTAATGTTTCTACTTTAATAGCAATCCATTTGATACCAAATTATGAAATAAATAAATAGAGTACTCATTTCGTACTACATGAATGATTGATATGCTTGAATAAAATTGAATCCTTGTAAATTTTACCGAATATCACACAAATTATAAATATATTTCCAAAACTTGAATCCATTTAAATAGTGGAAAAAATAATTACATGTACACTAGTGAAATTTGATGCCTTCAATGTGAAATTCCACACATCCATTGCCAAGTTTTGATGATGTTCATTTGCTAGATTGGCTGATAAACAATGTTTATGCAAAGCTTGGTTGCACCTGTTGATTTGAAGGTGAACTCACCTACAAAAATAATTAGAAATGTCAAGAAGCAATCAAAGTTGAAATAAAGATACCGCTGGGCTTGATACAAATAAGTATTCCAGCATGAAAGCAGATAACAACAAACTTATGTTAATACACAGTTGAAGTCGAAAAAACAATGGTTGGACTTTTCAATAACCAGGGTGGATATCCTTCTCCACCATGCTAAAGATAGTCAGTCTGAATATCCATTTCTCACTTTGCTTGTCAGTCTTAATAGTCTGCATTAACTTTTAATTAGGTATAGGTTTTACATATTCCATTTTCTTAATTCTCGCATGCGCACATCCATAAGCAAACATGCATTATGATGCTCATGGGATGAAATATGCTCATAGGATGAAATCTTTAACAAATGGCATACTGTATAATATTTATAGTAACTAAGTTCCAATTAAGAATACTTTAAAAAAATTTCCAATCAAGAACACATAATTTGAACCAGTAATATAAAGAAGTAATATAAAAATCTATATCAACCATATATGAAAAAAAGAAAGAATCACCTGCTAAATGCCTAGCTTATTTCAATTGTGAGCTTAGCAGAAAATCAATTATCATTCTCAAGAACAGGAATATATTCACAACTTTCCTAAGTCCTTAATTATTGCCAATATGGAAAGAAGGAAATCAAATCTGATCCTAAACCCCAAACGCTTATAGAAAAACAAATTATTGCACTTGAAAACTAATGTTACGTTAAGACTTTATTTATTATTAAAAATTAAATTAGCAAAAATAATTGCTATATCGAAATTTCCTTATTACTTGAAGAATTAACTAATTTTACGTTAAGAGTGAGTGGTTTGAGAGAAAATGGATGTTTTGAGCTTGTTAGGATCTTTTGGAGTCTTCCCCTTTCTCGATGCGTGCACTTTTAGAAAAAAAAATTCAAACCCAAATTGTAGATCTTAAGTCAAACAATGAGGGACTCAATATTAGTTAGAAATAATGAGGTAAACAAATATAAAACAAAAAAAATCTGGCAAAAAACTAAGATTAAGATTTTGGACTACCAAGTCTTGATATCCATAGGCGATGCTTTAGAGAAGGCGAAGCTTATTAATGCTTATTGACAGTCTAGTGTTAGGGTATTTATTCTTGTTTTGATTTTCATGTTCTATAGAAAAATCATTTGAAAATCAAGGAAATGGAGAAGAAATCCTTTTATGAGAGGGGAGAACTGGCAGTGGGTAGTTTTGTGCAGTAATTTGTAGATGTAGTTGGATGAAAATGGTAGGGTAAGAAAATAACGGAAATAGCCTCTCTGTCTCTTTCTTAAAATTAATCTGCATTATCCAATTTATGAAAGTGTATTTTCAGAACACCATAAAACGCTTCACTTTGACTTTTTGACCAATGTATATGCCTTATATATAAGATATGCACATATATACATATATATATATATATATGTATATATGTATGTATGCATGTATGTATGTATAAAGAAGAAAATATAGATCTGCACGAATTTTATAGAGTAATTAGAACCATATGGCCGAATATTTTTTTAATATATTTTTATATGCATATTTATTTACTACTTATCATCTTAATTAAAAATAAATCTAATTTTATAAAATTACATATGTATATATAAAATTTTAGAGTATAAAATAAATTTATTAATATATATTTATATTTAATTCAAAAATTATAAAATGATATTTTGTTTAAAATTGTGGATCCGATTTTTAATTTTTCAAGTTAAAATCTAGAATTTAAAGTATTAATCCACTACCTTATTCCGGTCGCATCTTCCCCCTCTTTTAATCTAGTGTTCATTAGGCATCGTTGGCGTCGAAGGTGACTAATTGTCCCTCTTTTTCCAGCTCATCGCCCACCGGTGTATACTCTGAAACTGAGTCCATGTATCCTTGAAGGCACATCGAATGTACGAATTTCTAGGTCTGTGCATTTTTGCCGAGGATGGATATGGAATCGGCAGCTGAGCACAAAATCTCGATGAATTCAGCATGGGCGAATCGTTGTAGAAAGTCATCGTCGTCTAAAACAACTTTGTATGTGACTTCGAGGGCAATCATTTCTTGGTGGAGTCTGCAGATTTCGGAGTCTGGAAGGGAGCGCCATAGATGAAGGAGTTGGAACAAACTGAGCAAGGTACTATTATTTAGTTGCTATAGTACGGGCCGTCCAAACTCTTCCCTTTAATTTGTTATTACTCATCACCTTCGCCAGTTTCAAGCACTGAAAAAATCAGAGTAAATAATCCCATAGTGGAGACGGACGGTGATGAAATGATAAAATCATATGGTCTCAAATCGGGGAGAATGTTCTTATTTTTAAATTTTTGATGAATTTGTGTTGGTTTGATATATTTACAATGAACAATTATGAATAAAACCTATAACTGCTACAACTTATCAATCCATATCTTGAAGTGAACTTTAAATACCTTCATTTGAGATATCCTAATTGTAATGCTACTTATGATAGAGTCGCTGTTAAAAGTGCTGAACTACTTTTAGGTATGTTTGATGGTCCTGCTTATAAAATTAACCTAGTTTTGATAGACTAGTTATCTGCACAAATTGTGTTTATTAAGCCAACTCGAAATCCTTTGAATTGATGGTGGTTTGTACAATGTTGCCAAATGTGCCACCATTCTTCCAGGCACATGATTTTGAATAACCATGTTATGATGAACTTATGTAATTTTATCTATAGTTGTATTTTGTGGTGTTATTTACACTTTTTTGATGGTGGTATAGAACGACCTTGAATTCTATAACTTTGATTTGTTATATTTAATTAATTTTAAATATTCAATTAATGGTTTTAATAATTATAAAACCTATTTTAATTAAAACTAATAATGCTGAAACAGTTTTCAAAATGTGTTTACAAAAATAATCATTTCAAAGAAAAATAGAAATGTGATCAGAAATATTTTTCGGAATTTCTGATTGTTCATTGTTAGAAAGTTGCTGGAAATGTTGTGTACATTTTAATAAACATCTACACATACATATAGTAATAAAAAAAAGTAAGGTTAGCAATAAGATATGGTAAAATATATTTACTTAAGTAAATATAAAGAAGATGTGACTTTTTATCCAAAATTGAAATAAAAAAAATAAAAAATGTAATGTCACATTATCACATAACATCAAAGTGCAAGATTGAATAAAGGATGGGCGGTGATGTGCCATGTGTGTGGTATGAGGAAGAGGAGGGATGCGGAAATGTGGTAACTTTTAAATGAAGGGTATGTACAAAAAGATTTTTAGTAATTTTTTAAATTCATTTTATATAAAAACAATTCCTACTTTTTTCCTCTCATTTTTATTCCATTTCTTATTTTCCAAACTTCATCACCTTTTTTTCTAAAACTCTTAAATGGCTTCTTATGTTTTTCAAGCTAAAAGGTTATATTATTTTTCCCACTTTAAAACATTGTTAAGCTAAATCACTTTTTTCTACCCTACACCATCTCCTTCTTCAAAAACAAGTCCTAACCACCGTCTACACTCCTTTATCACACCCACCCTCCTCTATCACACCCACCCTCCTCAATGCTGAACCCAAAAGTCAATTTCCAAAGTCAAAAATCTAATTTTTACCCAGAAGAAACCGAGATCTAGGTCGTGTGCAAAACATAGTGGAAGTTCTATTTGATTCACGAGCTTTTGGTGGGTAAAGCTCACGTTTTAAAACAAGTTTTAAACTTTATGTTATCGTCAGTTATTGTGTTGATCTTGGTTGAAAATTTATGTATTTGGTGCTTTCTATATGTGGAATAATATATATATATATAAACACACACACACACACACATATATATGAGAAAAATGTGTGATCCCTTAAAATATATATATTATTTGGTTGTGAACTTGGAAATATAGTTTGGATGTTAGTGGTTGTAATTCCCTGCTATTTTGGACTATTCGCATCCGCACATGTCGGACTTGAATAATTCAAAATACCGAATCGTTAATTTAAATTTGGCAAAACTGGACATATACAGTAAATAAATAATCACAGATCACAGGCACAAAGTAATAAATGTAGTGGAAACAAAAGATAGTAGTTCATGAAGCTACACTATATATAACAGAGTTAAATATGTTACAACAGAAGTCTCGAATACAATAGTCAAATACAAGAGTCGGAATATATTACTTGAATCAACTGAATATATGAAAGCTGAATAGATAGCCGGATCTCCAAGCGAAGCTCCAACTCCAAAGGTGAGTCTCAAAAGCTGAACCACTCAGTTTGACCCGAGCGTAAAGCAAAACACAAAACACTCGAGTCAGGATTAGCATTCTTATATAAATAAATCCAACTCAAATGAAATAGCAATTGAAATACAAGTAACTCAAAGGACGTTGGAATAACCATCCTCTAAGGATCCGTTATTATTTATATGTACGCTAAGTAGATAATGTCTATCAGTAATATAAAGTATCAAAATAGTGTTAAGGCGTTACCATTATCCCCCTTAACACATTTTATATAAGCGTTATATTCTATACAGCACTGTAAACTCCACCGTGAACTAGTGGGATATCAGGAAGTACTCCATAGATATAACACAAAACAAATTCGTAGTGGTCACATATATAGGGATACAAGTATGACAAGGCACATGAGGCAATACCCAAGGTAGTGAAACTACCGTTTGCCTGATCCGGACTGGTGAAAACGCATCGCCGCAACGATTGCAACACCGTGAAACAACACTCCTGAAATTTCGAGGGTGCACTAATCAACAACAAGTAATGAGTAGTTTACGAAGAAGTGTGTACGCTCGAGGTGGATAACCCCATTTGGCCTGGCACGACTCCTATTTTAGTCATTTCCAATTTGACACAAGCGTCAAGGCTATCCATCATCGCTCTCTTTCTTCAATCATCATGTACATCATTCCAACCATTTCATTCTGAATCACACTCCGCGTATAGTTATTAAAATGGTTTTCGGTTTAGACAGAGAGTATGTCCATAACCGATCCTGGTTTCTTTAATAACTTCCGTAATTATTACACCGATTGGTCGTTTAATAAATTTCAAAAACCAAACCAATTTCAATTTCAACTAGAATTTGTAAATCAACATTCCATTTGTCTTTCTATATCAATTTCCATAATTTACGTTTTAAAACATCCAAATTACTATTTCAAAATCTTATAATTCAATTTCAATTTTTATTGTAAAACAATTCAAATATTGATTCAAGTTCGTATATAAGTTTCATTCCGTAATCATTTAAATAAATTTAATATAACATTCAAATCAATTGAAATTCATTTATCGATTTCATTCAATATTCGTTAAGTTTATTTATCATTCAAACAGTTTCTATTAAATTTCCAACTCATTAAATCAATTTTAAGTTTTCCTATATCATATCAAACTTCCAAATTTAATTAATTTCGTCAAATCAATTCTTTAAATTTCAAGCCTTATATTAATTGCAATGAATCACATTTTATTTCTTGTTTAAGAAATTCGATTTCACTTATTTCATTATTTAATTTAACAAGTTTCCAAATCTTAATTATTACAGAACTCAATTTCACTTATTAAAGAAGTTCAATTTCAATTATCAAAGAACCCAATTTATTTAATTTTCAAATAATTTAATCGCATTAAATTATTAAATAATTTCAAAACTTAATTATTAAATAATTTCAACACTTAATTATTAAATAATTTCAAAACTTAAATGTTAAATAATTTCAACACCTAATTAAATAATTTGAAAACTTAATTATTAAATAATTTCAAACTTAATTCAATCATTTCTTAAATTAAACAACGTTCCTTCATCAATTACTTTGTTAATATTTTGTTTCAGATTATTAAATATTAACATTTTCCTTTCATTATCATTCAAATTCCAACTTCATTTCAAAATCTTATTACTTAATTCAAATAAAATCTTATTTTATTTTTATATCAAATTATTGACCAATCGGGTTTTATTTTTGATTCTCTATCCTGAGTAAAAGTTTAATTTGGGTATTTATCATTTCAACCCGATTCCATTTCAGTTCAAATCAAAGTATAGCAAAGGAACTTGTAGTGTGATAACTGGGATGGTGTCAAAGTAAATAAACAAGCAATAATCAACAATCAATAACAATCCAATAATTAATTCAAATATTCCCGAAATAATCGTATTAATTTACATTTGTTGTTTATGTAACTTAAAATAATTATTTCTAGAATCTACACTATCATTTCATCTAGATTAAAGATTATTACACTAATATTAATACGGTTCTTTATGACATCTATTATTCAATTTATACTACATCAATTTATACAACATACATTCAATGGTTCAAGGTGTAGTTAACACTATTTCTACGTGTTAATTTATTTAACATTTAAAGGGGTCATATTACACAAATTTAACTAATCAAATTCAAAACATATATCAATTTTAAATTATTAACTATCCTATATCAAATTCAATTTCATATTATTTATCACTTTAAACATTAACCATTTAACGTACGATGTAAACATCAAACAATCAATCATTTATCAACCAAACTGGATTATCGTTGTATAAATAACAGATAATGGTGTCAGATGTCACAGGTGAACTGATACAGATAATAACATACATATAACAGTGTAAATAACTAATAGTCGCATATTTCTGCCGTTTCAATTGAAATCAATTTAATAAATAAAAGAACATTAATCGTGAGTGATTGCTCACCTTTCGAGGCTAGAGAGAAGGACAACACAACAGGCTACGAATAGAATTGTGAAATTGACCAAATCCAAATGATGATTTCCAAAGCAAAGAAAGATTAGCGTGAATTCGGCGAACAAAGCAAGGCTGAAAATAACGAAGACGAATCAAAACTAGTTTTACATAACTGGAACCAGATGCACACATATGATATAATTTTTTTCTCTAAAATCAATTTGCAAACATAAGATTAAAATAAACTTTATATCATAAATATAAATCAATATCCAAAATAAAATCTTTGTGTATATATAAAATAAAAATCAAAATATACTGACACATACCCTTATATTTATTTGATCTATTTTTTTTTTCATCTACAAAGACATACATCATGTAAAACGTAGCAAAATTTTGATATATAATGCTATTACTTTAAAAGTCAGGATCACCTAATACAAAACACGCCTTCCCAACGAAAACTTTGGAAAAACATATAACTTACTTATTATATCTAGTTAATAATATAAGTAAACCAACATTTTTTACTGACGCACTTTAAAACATAACTAATAGTTCTGCACAACATATTACGTATCTAATATAATATCCACTGACACCTATATGCTACAGCTTTTAACAAAACAATTTACAGTAGAGGTACATAACTTATATAAAACTTACGCAAACCTTTTATAAATGATATGCTACAACCCATATCTATATACGGTAATATATAGAACCTAACACGTTATATGACTCACACTTATATATATGACTCACAAATAGCTTTCAAGCATATTATCCAAACCTGACACGTTATATACATATATTTTAAATAATATAACTATATATAATATTTGAAATGGAAACTAGGCACACAGAAAGGCAAGAGAGGAGAATAGCCAACATACCATGCCACTGTACATTAACATGCTATATGTGTAAAATATACAAGATCTAAACACATTTCAACATACATATAATAAAACATATGTAACCTTTGTAATATATAAGTGCAAGGTGGACAGGGCTGGAAGCTTCGGCTGTTGCATGGATAAAGTCAATGGTGTGGAAAGTGATGGAGGAGGCGGAGCATGAGAGGGGACGAGGTGCAAGGCGTGGGTAAAGAGATGAGTTGTGGGCATGGCAAAGGTCGGTGAACATGTGCAGATCAAACAAATACGAATGCTTATTCTTCTCAGGTGGATAAGCTTTTCAACTTTGCATATATATATATATATATATATATATATATATTATATACAGAGGAGGTGGAGCAAAGTTGTGGCAAAGGCGGCGTTGCGGGGCAGACGTGGCAGAGAGGGGAGTAGCGGGTCAGAACGGTAGCGACGTGGATGGTCGGGTGTGTGTGGTCTTGGGTGGCGATTTAGATGGACATGGAGTTTGCTGTGTGCGTGCATAATGACCTCCATCTTGTTGCTTGTTGGAGTATCCAACATCGGTGCATCTTCAAGAATCAAAGGTTTATCATTTGCTCCTGCCTTTTCGATTTAATTTGTGTAATGCAAGCATTTGAGTCTGATGAAGCGTTCAAGGATTTGTTTGCCAAGTTTTTCATGTTTCTGCTTCTTAACTTGGTCCTTCAAAATGAAGCCTTCATCAAGTTCGACCATCTTTTTTTTATTTTTCCTTTTTTAAGAATGGACGATTTTAAAAGAAGAGAGGAGAGGAGAGGGTGTTATACAGGCGAAGAAATGAACAGAGGAGAAATGGAAGAGGAAAAGAATAGTGAATGGAAAAAGAAATATACAGCTATACATTTCATTCACGAGGCAGAAAATTGAAACGAACCAATGTATAATAAATGAGAAATGGAGAATGGTGATAGTCAAGAAATTTAATTCCTTTGGGAATATTGAAAGGTGTGACGCCCCACCTCTATACCCACGCTAGCCAAGGACACTACGGGGTAATGCCGTCAACTAGCACGGAGAATAAGGCTGTCGAGGAGCGACCATCTGTGTAATTGCTTTGTGCGAGTACCGATATGCAAGATAAAAATAACATGCAATTCAGGAATCCGACATGCCTATACAAACTCAAAGCTACTACACAGTGGCTATAGTATCTTCGGGAACAAATATAGAAATAAGCATAACATAAATCAGTCATAGATAATTCATATCACAAAGGCGGAAATTGATATGAATATTACACATAAAAGTGTATATCAGAGTAGTGGTCAAACAAGATCCACAATATCACAAAAGAATAGTTACAAGTGCTAGGCAAAAGAATATGTATACATCAATGAGTCTATATCTCAAATGTATACAACCAAAAACTACTAATCAAAGTAGTTAGCCAAAAGTCAGGATAATAATAAGCCTAGACGAGGAGTCAAGCAGAAGCACCTGTAACATCTCGGTCTGATCCGAGTATTATTTAATAAGAAAATAATAAACGGATCAGCCTAGCTATAATTATCATATAAAATGAGATATAAGAAGAGATATAATAAAAACGTATGATAACCAAAAATGTCATATCTCGACAAGTATACATTAGAAAATCAACAAAGGAAAATCATACAAATATCTCACGAACTTCATAGCATAAAAAGAATGTCATATTCTTTATTTAATTCACCAATCCATAATAAATGACATACATATTAATGCCAACAGAAAAAGAGGGTGAAACGTAAATTCCAGAAATCAACCATTAGAAATCCAGAGATTAAATAATTCGGAGCAACGACGTCATACAACGTAACGTCCGATGATCCAGAAACACAATAAAACTGAACAACGACGTCGTACAGCGTAACGTTCGATGAACCAAATCACAATAAAACGGAACAACGACGTCGCACAGCGTAACGTCCGATGATCCAGAAACACAATAAAACGAAACAACGACGTCGTACAGCGTAACGTCCGATGAACCAAATCACAATAAAACGGAACAACGACGTCGTACAGCGTAACGTC
Source organism: Allium cepa (assembly GCA_030765085.1). Lineage (NCBI taxonomy): Eukaryota > Viridiplantae > Streptophyta > Magnoliopsida > Asparagales > Amaryllidaceae > Allium > Allium cepa. Next base: position 590,552,349 of record CM060937.1, read on the forward strand.
CGATGAACCAAATCACAATAAAACGGAACCGACGTCATACATCGTAACGTCCGATGAACCAAATCACAATAAAATGGAACAACGACGTCGTACAGCGTAACGTCCGATTAACCAAATCACAATAAAACGGAACGACGACGTCGTACAACGTAACGTCCGATGAACCGAATCAAAGAGACATCGCACAACTGCTAGTCTAAACCATAAAATGACCATTATCGATCATCAAGAAGTGTCAATTACACTAAGCTAGAAAATATATTAGCTTAGATTCATGTCCCATAACCACTAGCTTAACTTAAATATTTACGAACAAACTGTAAGTCTCCACTCGAAAATTGTCACAAGAAATTCAATCGAACAAGTCCAAGAATTAACCAACGAAGTAAACGCAAGCGTTTCATACCACTTGTTTTACTAAGCCGTTTAATTAGATTTCTCATACGAGTGAGGTAAAGGTTTCTTATACTAGTAAATTGGAAAATGGTTTCTTTACTACTAGCATTGAGAACCTTTATATTTTGAAGTGACAAATCACAAAAATGATTGTATAAACAATTGGTCACTAAAATTCACATTCGAAGACGTGAATCAATCCAAAGAAACCGATACTGAGTCCATCAAAGTGGATATACCCAAAAATTCCAAAATTAGAAGTTATCAAAGTCGACAAAGGTGATAACAACTAATCGGAGAAGAAGAATCGATTAAAGATTGGAAAACAAAGCAAATTGAGCATAAATAGGTAAAATAGGCAAAACAGGAGCAGGTCGGTCAACCGGACTCCCTGAGTCGGTTGACCGAACCAAAGATGGAAGTGCTCGGGTAGCAGGTCGGTCGGCCAGACCCTGAGCTCGGTCGACCGGAGCCCGTAACCTGCACTTCCAAACCAGAGGCAGGAAGTGCCCGGGTAGCAGGTCGGTCGACCGGAGCCTGTTGCCATCACTCCCATGCCTATCTAATAAATGCCATTCCCTTTCCAATTGCTATCGGTCGAGCAACGACACTAAGGTTTTACGCCAATCGACTACCCGGCCATAGGAGCTCTTCGGTTCATCACCAAAAACATAATCAAGACGTCAAAGCTATGATTTTTAAAGAATTGAACCCAAAACACCAAAAGCTGGAATATTCACCAAATCAATCCAAACCAAAAGCAATTGTACAAGAATAAGAGTTAGGAATTCATACCTAACAATCGAAGATAGTTATAGACTAAGTTGTGAGATAAAAATCTCACCTTTAAACCCAAAACAAATGAAGAAGAAGCTATAGAGCAATGGCAAGAACAACCACTCTTCAATTCCAACCCAACAAGCTTGAATCTAAGCTTAAAGGAGAAACATTTCCTAAATTAGGTTTAGGAAATTTCTGAAATTGAATGGAGAAAGTGTTGGAGAAGATGAAGAGAAGGCTTACCAAAGCTCTTCTTGAATTTGGAGGTATAAGCTTGAATTTGCAATAAAGATTAGGGCTTGGAGTTTTAATTTCCCATTCCTCCCACCATTGTTGCTAAAGCTTGAGAGAGTTAGGAAATGGGGAATGAATGAAGAGAAGTGGAGAAAGGTTGGGTTGATATAACCAGAATTGGGCAAATGGGCTGAACCCTAACCCAAAGCCATATAGAAAAAGTAGAAAAATCAACTTACTCCAAATATATCGAAGCTTATACTCAAAAAGGTTGCAAATGGCATTTTGAACTCATTGGGGGTAGTCTCGAGTCCCAATTTGACTATTTGCAAAATGTAGCTTTTCGGACTAAAATCCGACGAACGATGAAATATTAAATAAAATATTTAAATATACAATCGATAAATATGCGGGTTGTTACAGACTCCCCTCCTTAAAGAAATTGCGTCCTCGCAATACTTAAGAAGAAAATAAAGAGTAACGACCATAAAAGCATATCAACACAAGTGAAATTTTGAAATAAGAAGTTCACCACAAGGAGCACGAAAGAGTAAGTCTGAACGGGATCGCTCGATGAATTCCCAGGATTCCCAAGAGCAATCCTTAGGATCTGAGAACCATTGAACTTTCACAAGAAGAACATCTTTATTCCGAAGGCGCTCAACCTCCGAAGCAATGATGCGAATGGAATGTTTCTCATAAGTCAAATCCGGTGAAACTTCAATTTCCTTAATAACACCGGGCTCAAGAATAAAAATCGGAATCCCTAAGGCATTTCCGTAGTAGAAAGACATGAGAAAACGTCATGAATAACAGATAATTGAGCCGGTGCAACAACGTAGTATAATAACAGTACGCCCGAGAAACGAGAATCTCGAATAATTTGGAACAACGGCGTAGTACAATAACGGTACGCCAGATGAACCAAAGCTCGAATAATTTCGAAACACTGACGTAGTACAAATACGTACATCCAATGAACCGAACACCATAAAAGGACATCAGACACTAGTCTACAAAAGGAATGAGATAAAGCTCAATAAAATGAAGTATATCAAAACGTCCGATGAACTTGGTAAACAGATAATCCCATTCGGACATCATCAAAAAAATCAACCACTTGTTGCTTACGACTAAACACATTGGCAACATGATTCCCCTACGGGAATAAAAGAATATCATGATCATAAGATGTCAGGAACTCGAGTCAACATGAAGTTCCTTATGAGAAAATAAATATTCCAAAGATTTATGATCGAGGTGGAGAACAAATTTCTCCCCCAAAAAATGACGATGCCAAACTCTAAAAGCGAAAACAACAGCCGCGAGAACTAGATCATGAGTGGCATACCTAGTCTCAATCGGCTTTAATGATTTAGAAACATAACGATAGCACGTTCTCTTTTGTAAGAGAACGACATCCAAACCAATATGATTAGCATTGGTACAAAAGATAAAGTCTTGGTTCCCATCGGGAATCACAAGAATAAGAGTATCGAAAAGAAAGAAGTTCTTTTAAATAATCTTCTTTCCCGAAAAGCTAAAACTTTCAAAAATCACAATTATCTTTATGTAATAATCTTTCTAGAAAAATTTATATTTTTACAAGTCTATATATCATGTCTGACTGTCTTATCTAAGCGTTTAGGAAATTCCCATCGATAATGTTGATCAAGCCCATCGACCAGAATTCTTAAAGCACTTAACAGGCAATACAATCACAAAATCATCTTCTATATGATGAAAATATCTCTTAAGAGTTTTGAGAATATTCTTTGCTCGTTTAAGATCAAAATCCAATTGTAGTTATAAATAAATCTTATGAAAAAGATTTGCAAAATTTTAAATTTCTATTTTCATCCAAAATCAATAAATACAAGAATGGAATTATCGAGATATTCATAGGATACTCGATTTATAAAATGGATGAAACAAGATGGGCAACCTGAATGATATAATATGTAACGACCCACTATTTTGGACTATTCGCATCCGCCCATGTTGGACTTGAATAATTCAAAATACTGAATTGTTAATTTAAATTTGGCAAAACTCAGATATACAGTAAATAAATAATCACAGAATCACAGACACAGAGTAATAATATGCAGCGGAAGTAAAAGAGACAGTAGTTCATGAAGCTACTATATAAATATATAAGATACATCAGAGTTTACAACAAAAGAGAAATACGATACATCAAGTACAAATCAGAATACATCACTGGAATCATCGGATACTGAAAGCAGAATAGATGGCTAAATCTTCAAGAAAAGCTCAACTCTAAAGGTGAGCCTCGAATAGCTGAACCACTCAGTCTGACCCGAGCGTAAAGCAAACAAAAAACACTCGAGTCAGGATTAACATTCTTATATCAATAAATCCAACTCAAGTGAAATAACAATTGAAATACAAGTAACTCAAAGGATGTTGGAATCACCATCCTCTAAGGATCCGTTAAACTATCTACTATGTAGTAGTGTACGCTAAATAGATAATGTCTATCAGTAATATAAAATATCAAAATGGTGTTAAGGCGTTACCATTATCCCCCTTAACACATTTTTATAAGCATCATAGTCTATACAGCACTGTAAACTCCACCGTAAACTAATGGGATATTAGGGAGTACTCCATAGGTATAACACAAAACAAATTCGTAATGGTCGCGTATATAGGATACAAGTATGACAAGGCATATGAGGCAATACCTAAGGTAGTGAAACTACCGTTTGCCTGATCCAGACTGGTGAGAACGCATCGCCGCAGCGATCGCAACACCGCGAAACAACACTCCTGAAATTCCGAAGGTGCACCAATCAATCACAAGTAATGAGTAGTAGTTACGAAGAAGTGTGTCCGCTTGAGGTGGCTAACCCCATTTGGCCCGGCACGGCTGCTGTTTTAGTCATTTCCAATTTGACACAAGTGTCAAGGCTATCCATTATCGTTCTCTTTCTTCAGTCATCACGAACATCATTCCAACCATTTCATTCTGGATCATCACTCCGCGTATAGTTATTAAAGTGGTTTTCGGTTTAGATAGAGAGTATATCCATAACCGATTCCGGTTTCATTAAAAACTTTCGTAATTATTACACCGATTGGTCATTTAATAAATTTCAAAACCAAATCAATTTCAATTTCAATCCGTAAACCAACATTTCATTTGTCTTTCTAATCAATTTCCAAAATTTACGTTCAACTTTCCAAATTTCCATTTCAAAGTCTTACAATTCAATTTCAACTTTTATTTAAACAATTCAAATATTGATTCAAGTTCATATATAAATTTCATTCCGAAATCATTTAAAATGGTTAAATTTTCATTCAAATCAATTTAAGTTCATTTATCGATTTCATTCCATATTCATTAAGTAAATTTGTCATTCAAAACAACTTCTATTTAAATTCCAATTCATTTAAATCAATTGCTTACGTTCAACTTCATTATATCAAAACTTCAAATTGAAATAAAATAAATTCGTCAAATCAATTCTTTAAATTACAATTCTTACATTAATTTCAATAAATCCATTCATTTCAATAAATCACATTTTATTTCTTGTTAAAGAAATTCAATTTTCACTTATTTATTGACTTCGTTACAAATTTCAAACTCAATTAATAAAGAACTAAATTTCACATAATCGAGAAGTTTCAACTTCACTTATTAACTTACTTAAATAAATTTTTCCAAAACTTTAATAAATAAAGAAACTCAATTTCATTTATTAACGAAATTCAAATCCACTTATTCAAAAGTTTGATTTTCTCTTATCAAAGAATTCAATTTTTTTATTCAATTATCAAATAATTAAATCTTATTCAATTATTAATTAATTCCAATCTTAATTATTAATAATTTCAAAACTTAATAATTACAAACTTGATTATAAATTCCAACTTAATTATTAAATCATTTCCACTTAATTATGAATTCAAACTTAATAATTTCAAACTTAATTATAATTAATTACAAATTATTTATTAATAATTCCAAATTTAATTATTAAATAATTAAATTTCAAACAACGTTCTTTCATCAATTACTATGTTAATATTTGTTTCAGATTTCAATCTTTACATTTTCCTTTCATAAAATTCAAATTCCAACTTCATTTCAAAACTTATTCTTTGCTCGAATAAAATCATTATTTTATTTTTAGATCAATTTATTGACCAATCGGATTTTATTCAATTCTCTATCCTAGGTCAAATTCATTTGGGTATATATCATTTCAACCCGATTCCAATTTCAAATTACAAATCAAAACATAGCAAAGGGAACTTGTAGTGTGGTAACTGGGATGATGTCAAAGTAAATAAACGAACAATAACAACAATCAATAACAATATAATAATTCATTTAAATAATCCCGAAATAATCGTATTAATTCGCATTGTTGTTTGTGCGAATTAATAAAATTATCTCTAGAATCTACACTATCATTTCATGTAGATTAAAGATTATTACAGTAATATTTATACGGTTCTTCACGATATTTATTATTCAATTTCAAACTTCATCAATTTATACAACATAAATTTAAAAGATTCAAAGTGTCGTTAACACTATTTCTACGTGTCAATTTATTTAACATTCAAAGGGGTCATATTATACAAATTTTACTAATCAACTTCAACACATACCAATTTCAAATTGTTAACTATCCTACGCCAATTTCAATTTCATAATATTTATCACTTTATACATTAAAATTTAACATCCAATATCAACAACAACCAATCAATTAATTATCAGTCAAACGGGTTATCATCGTGTAAATAACAGATAATGGTGTCAGATGTCAAAGATGAACTGATACGTAAATAACAGTGCAATAAATAACAGCAGCATATTTCAATTGTCGTTTCAATTGAAATCAAATTTAATAAATAAAAGAATATTACTCGTGAGTGATTGCTCACCTTTCGAGGCTAGAGATGATTCGACAACGAGATGAGTAACAGATCCAAAGAAAAGCTAGATTGAACGCGAATTGGCAAACGAAGCTGATAAATAAGAATTGTTGAAATCGGTCAGAACTGGATGAATGAAGATGAATGGAATAAGAGATTTTACTTATAACTATATATTATAACTATATATGACTATATATATAAATCAAATTCTAAATTCAACACAATTAAATAAATACTTATATATTTACTTATTAAGAAGTAAGATATTTACACATTTAAAATCTATATATACATATGGTAAGAATCCATATATTATATTACAAAAAAATCTAAATTTAAGACACCTAAAATTTAAAAATCAAAACACGCATATATACATATATATATTACATTTAAAACAAACATTTAACACCAATATAATACAAGTATAATTTATAAGTTCTCAGCACATTAAAAAAAAACGTACTTATAATACTGGAAAACAGAACACATGAAAATAACTTTCTATATAGATAACTTGTAATAGCTAAGCTAGCTAAGATAAGGTACAGAGGTAAAGTGTAGGCCTAGACTAGAATACTAATAACTATTACTATATTTATAATCATAACCGGATATAAATGCTGACCCAAACAACATATAAAATAACAGAAGACTAAATATAAACTAAAAGAAGTACTTTTATTTGCTAATTATTTAAGATGTACATAACTTATGCATGCTTTATGGTTTATGCATGTTTCAGTTTTCCTAACAGTGTTCTAGCTTATTTGTTGATTTGCAGGAAACAAAGAAATTTTGAAAGTAGTAAATATATCACATATAAAACGTATTGTACTGTATATAAAATAATATATCATGTCTAACTCACATACACAAACTAAAACATATATATTACTAATATAAAACATGTACAGTAACTAATTAATAATTTATAAACTTATATAAGCTGATATACTAACAGATTTGCAAGCTTATAAAACTTATACATACATATCAGTAACCATACATAAACTAATATATATGTGACTATATACTCACATGCAACATCGGAATGCGACTGAGGAGCAAAGAAAGAGGACAGGAAGACGACAGCGGCTAGGAGATTCGGCATGAAGGTGGAAGGCCAGAGGGTGCGAGGTTGTGCAGCAGAAGGAGGAGGAGGGTGGCAAGTGTCGGTTTGGTTGCGTTGGTATGGGGTTTGCCGTGCTCGACGACACGGTGGCTGTGACGTGGCTACAGGAAGTGGACGCGGATCGAGCTGCAACCTAGTGGAGACACGGACGTAGGCGGGCAAGGCTGGAAGTGCGAAGGAAAACACGGTGGAAGTGCAAAGGAAAGCACGGTGGTGGAGTTTTGAGGTGGTGCTGTCAAGGTGAGGTCGGGTCTTGGGGTTGTAGAGGGTGGTCGGCATGTAACGACCCGTTAAATTTATGATATTTAATAAAATGAATTAATATAATTTCTAATTTGGTTAAAAAAATAAATGTAGAAATTTGGTATAGTGGTTGCAATTTAGTGTAACTATCAAATTTTATGATAATAGATGTGGATAATGTAAATTTTCACAACTTGATTTAAAGTAATTTTGAAGAAACAAATAAATGTTGAATTTGTGAATGTTAGTATAAATATTAACTTAAATGGTGTTCATTAATACAAAGATGTAATTAGTGTAGATAGTAATAATTTATGCCTGTAGTGAAAGGAAAAGAAAACTAATAGAAACATAAAATTTATTTTATGTAAACAAAAGTATAGTTTTGAACAAACTTATGAAAATTGATAGAAACAGTGTTTGTAATCAGTTTGGTTATTTTATATTTGAAAGATAAAGATGTGTAAATACGTTAATGAATTTATAATGGGAAGGAATGGTAGAATGAAAAGAATATATATAATAATAAGCATTTGATTCAATTAAGGGAATTAAATTTTAATAAATGGTCATTTAAAAATTCAACGTTTGTGAGAAATCATAATAGTTGTGTAAAATGTGTACAAACTTGGATTTGGAAGTTTATTGGATTTATAACGGTTTTGTTATTAAGTGTATGAGTTTAAAAGTTATTCCCTTTTGTAAAGTTATAGAAGAATGCATAAAGATATAAACATGGCTTAATAGAATTGACACTTAATGAATTGAATAAATTACCCATTTATGTAGATATGTATAGTGAAATAAATGGCCTAAGCAAATTAAAATGGGATAATCATTGAGATTTGTACTATGAAAATAAATAGTAACATTTATTTGCAAGGAATAAAAGACTATTTAGGTGACTAGAATTTGGAGTAATGACTATTGTATGTTACCTACCCTTGTTTCTTGTTAATTTAGATTTTGGGAATCAAATTCAATTTATCCGCCAATTTACCGCAGTTAAAGTGAAATGAATTGGTGATTGAGAAATGTTAAATACAAATAAGATGTAAACCAAAGAAAATCCCATTTGTAATAAATTATGTAGAATAAAGTAAAGAAACTAGGAAATGAAAATGTGAAAATGTGGATGCAGTGAGATCTTAAGTGATAATAACCTTGTTAGGCAAGTGATAACGGAATTTTGTGTATATGTAATATTTACTGGTGTGTCAAGTAATAAACACATAGATGCAAGAAAAGGAAAGTTGGTAGCAATCTATATATGTTATTTATCTTACTTAGTATATTAAATAAGGTTTGGAATTCAAATTTTAATTAAAGGAGTTGGTAGCACGTTAGTAGGAAATAATTGTAAGGGTGGGATAACAACTACTATAAACTACCTAATTTAAATGAGTCAATGAACTTATTTGAAATAACGTTCATCTAAATATGAGTAATTAAAATGGCGGGGTCAACAATAAACGTTACTTTAGAATTAATTTATATTTTAACGGAAGTATGAAAGTAAAGCAATAGAAGCGTAAACTTATCAAGGTAGAATTTAGTAGTGTAATGAAAAAATGTTAAGAATGTTATAGTATAATGATTGATTGGAAATCAAAATTTACTTGTTTGAATGTAACTTTAGGGAAATTGGATTTAATTAAAATAAAAAGGAAGAAAAAAAAATTGGATGAAATTTAATGTTGGAATATTATGTAAATATAAACTTAGATAAAATTTAAGGATATCTACGTAATAGAGTGTAAAACCAATGTTAATTTCATCTATTTAATACTAATAGGTTAATAATAGAATGAAGAGTAAATTTAATGTTAAGTTAATATGAATTAAGGTAATATTGGGGAATAATGTGAATTTTCTTCATAATATGATAAGTTGTAGAATACGACGTAAACTTAAGTATAACCTTTGGATTGAAAACATTGTTAAGGGTTACCTGTTAAATTTGGATGGAATTGGCAATAAATGTTACACTTATGGGTAAGGAAATAAAAATGTCCAGAATTTGAGTATATTAAGAAATGGGGATTGAAATTGAAATCTTGCAACGAATCTAATAATACGTTACATAAGTGTTAAATTAAGGTAACATTTGGAAAATATGATAATGATTTTCAAATTGAACAAGTTGTGAAATTAATAAGGATGGAAGAAAAAAAAAATCAAGATTTATTTTATTTATTGGAATGAAAAATTTATAATTTGATTTATTGCGAATAATTGAAATTTAATTTGGTAATTGGCGAAATGATTAATGATTGAATTAACATAGAACTTGTTGTTAGTTATTAAAATTGTTTAAGAAATCAAAGGAGAGAAATTTTATAAAATTTTAAATTTTGTAATTGGATTGGCTAAAGTGGGAAAGTGGAATTAATCAACGTTGTTACTTTTATCTCCTTCCCTATTAGATCCTTATGTGATTGCATCCACATTTATTGTTGATTATTCCTATATATTGTCACCAATTAATCGTACTTGATGTATGTTTAGCAATCTTGTCACACAGTTAAAGTATGAATATATATATACGATGTATTCAAATTTTTCTGTATCTAGCACTTAATTAATTTAGAATCAAACTAACGAAACGTGTCATTTATTTTTGTCCCTCCATATTCATTTTCTTTCTAATTAATAAATACCTCTTTTTAATACCTGCTACTTTAAAAAAAAAAAGGACTGTTCATATTTGCTATATTTCAATACCAAGTGTTCATATTCACTTTATTTCTAATTAATAGCAGCCTCTCCTTTCAAATCTATTTGTCCCTAAACCTAACTCTAACCTTATAAATAACCTACTTCTTATTCTTCTATTACATTTTGTTTCTCCTAACTCTAACCCTAGCCTCCATGCTATTCTTCTTCTTCTTCTTCTTCTTCTTTTTTCTTGTTTTTCTCAAAGCTCCTTATTATCTCTCATTTTAATTTTTTTTCTTTCTCTTCAAAAATTCTTCTTCTTCTTCTTCAAATTTACTTCTATTTCAAACTTTCTTCTTTTCAAATCTAGATCTTCTCTTCCGTTTTCAGTTCTTATTTTAATCATTTTTTTTCAATTCTTCTTTTTCAAATCTTCTTTTTCTTTCAAACCTTTTAAAATACATACATTCATATAATAAGGAGGAAAATTAAAGTAAATCGAAATAAAAGAAAAATTACGGAACAAAGTTAGCAATCAAGAAGAAGCATATGCGTTTTTCACGAGGGAAGGTGGATGCGGCACGGTATTTTATTTTTGTTTTGTTTATTTTTAATTTTTTTTATTTCAATTGCAAATCGTTTAATTGTGATAACTTTCACATACGAACTCCGTTTCACACGAAATTTCTTTTGTTAGGATCGTAATTAAATTCCGGATCTGATGACGCTGGTTTGGATAAATTTAGAGACCGTCAAATTTTGGGTTTAAATCGGATTTACATTCGATTTAAATTCAAAAGGTGAGTGTTTTGACCCACTCACAATTACTAGAAGCTTTTATGTTTGTTAAATAAATTTTAGAAATGAATAGAAATTTATTTATGAGTATTTGGCATGTTTATTTCATTCATATCTGTTGAATTGCATTTTATTAAATTTAACTGTTAATTTAATTGATTTATTGTGTATTAATTGACTGTTGGAAATTTTTGTTGCATATGAATTGCTAGTTAACAGTTGTATAAATTATTACTGAACAAACTGTTAGATTAATAGTTGATAAATTTAATTTGAATAAACTGCCAGTTATCACCTGTTATATATGATCATATATATAATTATTATTGATTGATATTGATCGATGTTGTGATTGGATGATGGATGTGTTGTTGAATGAATGTTTTATTTGGATATCATTAAACTGCAAGTTAGTATGCATTTACATTTCATTCGGGATTGCGGTTTGAAATGATATACAACCGCAGTTTTTTTTTTAAATTGCAGATTGAAATGATAAATATCCGTATCACTTGACCATAGGATAGAAAACTATATACAGGCACCGCGGTCTATATATAACTATTTTTAATGTGATTTCTATGGTTTGGATGGAATACGGTTTATAAAAATCTTAAATTTTATACCGAATAAATGTTTTCTTCCATATTTATATACATATGAAGTTGAAAAATTTGAAATAAAAAGGTGTATAAATCCCTTTATTAAAATGGAAGAAAATTTAGTAAATGGAGTTTGATAATTTATATCCTATGTTTAAATGTTAAGTTGGAAATTTTAAGATGTGATATTTATAATTGGATTTTCCCAAAATAAATTAAATGAATATTCTAGTATAACTTGAATTGGAAAATATATATAATTTATTACTAGAAATTGAAGTCTTATAAATTATGGATTCTATGTGAATATTCAAGGCTAATTAATAGAACATTTGATTTGAAAGAATAAAATCCAACTTTAGTTGAAATATTTATACTCAAAATGGATATACTTATATATATGAATTTATTGAAATGGTTTTGGAACTTGAAGCAATATTAAATTTTGGTTTTAACTTTAAATAAAGAAATGTATTGTAAAGCCATGAGAAATATTTCTTTTCAAAGTAACATTTAAGTTAAACCACTTATTTTATATACTGTTGAATATCCAAACCATTTAGTTTTGAAAGTAATGGTTTTAAAAACTATGGATTTCGAAGTATTATGTTGAAAGTTAATATTCAAATATTTGGTTACAAGGAATTATAAATTTTAAAAGTGGCATAATTTTTGGAAAAGATTTATATTTGGGAAATGATATCATTGATTTGGGTTTTATAAAATAATATCAAAATGAATCTTTTTGGGTTTTAAAGAAGAAATGATATCGTAATATTATGGTTTTGAAATGGATTATATTCTGGTTTTAAAGTATAAACTATTTTTAAATGACCGCGGTGTTATAATAACGATTGGTTGGCAAAGAGACCGGGATCGGATATGGACATACTCTTTGTCGATACCGAAAACCACTTTGACTAACCGTGTACGCGGTGGAGATTCCAGAATGAAGTAGGTTGGGGCGACGTTTTCCTGTAAGGTAAATACGTGGACCCGACTCCCGTGAGTTGGCATAAGGTGGCTAAAACAGGAGCGATTGACGGGTTAATGAGGTCATTCCTCTGATCGGACACTCCTCTTCGATATTATACTTCGACTTTGGATTGATTCAGTGGCCACTTCTATTTTTGATTTTAGGGGAGTTTGTTCGAGGTGGGCGGTAGCTGCGGCTACGCGTTACCATCGACCCGGAAGCGTAATTGGTATATCTACCCTGGCATTGCCTAGTTGTGCCGTGTCACCTACCCTATCGCGCCTTATACGATTTTGGTTTTGTACCATACCTATGGAGTGCCCTCTGACGACGCCCAGTACGGGGGAGATTACGGTACTGTATAGACTATGAGAATATATTCTGTGTTAAGGTGGAAAATGTAAAGCCTTAACGCTATTTAAAAGTAAGTTTATTTTACAATTAGACACTATTATAATAGCGCAATATACTACATAGTAAATAGTTTAACGGATCCTTAGGAGATGTAAATCCCGAGCATCTCTTAAGTTACAGTACTCATATTTATTTCTGTAAAATTTAACTTACATAAGATCTTTTAGTTCTGACTCGAGTGTTTTTGTCTTTTCAAATTCGCTCGGGTCAGTCCGAGCGTTTCAGGATTTGAAGATTTAGCTTTGGAGGACGAAGACGAAGATTTGTATTATTATTATTTATACTAGTGCACTACATCATTTAATTCCGCTGCATTGTTGTATTGGTATGTGTAACTCTGATATTTATTGCACAAGAAAAATAAATTATTTTGTAAAACAGTTTCATGAACTGTATATTTGATTATTATATTTTATCCTTCCGCTGTGAGATTCTGTTATGTTTTATTTCTTCTCTATCTTTCTCATTTACCCCATAACAATCCGACCTTCCGTATGGTTTGAATCGGCACGTGTGTCGGTTTAAATCGTGCGAAAAGGCGGGGCGTTACATCTGGTATCAGAGCTTTGGTTTAGCGATAAACCTTGGCTTTGTGGGGTTTGACTCTTTGTTAATAGGGTAGTAATATCCTATGGGAGTCGCTGAGTGTATATATATGAGAGAGCGTATTTGTTAGTATTAATAAAAAGATTTTATATTGTGTTAATCTGTTCCGCTTTGTATTTATAAATTCTGGTTGATGCACGGGACGCTATGTCATCAATAGGGATTTCTAAACACTTAATAGGACAGACCAACATAATATTTGTTTTAATATAGGTGAATGAAAGAATTTTGCCTATTATATTTTCTATATATAAAAATATTTTTATAAAGATATATATATATATATATATATATATATATATTTGGTTGCTATAGATTGGGTGTTAGGAAATAAAATATTTATAATAACTGAAGCTAAGTTGAAATTATGATAAATCAAATTGGAGATTTTAGAACTTAAGTCCGGGATTTTTCCAAATCTGCTTTCAAAGAATTTGTGAAATTTATTGATTTGGTTTATAAGTAATTTCTTATATAAATATTTCGTATAATTTGGAAGAATTGTTTTAAAGAAGATTTGGGAAAAAATAATAATTAAATTCTGTACTTTCCTCTCTGTCACTGGAAAATAAATTCGGTGATGACGGCCGCATCATCGACTTTCATTTCAAGTTTCGAAGGGGAAAGGCCACTGTAGTAAATTCTACTGCAGATTTATTATGAAATTTTCTAAAAAAAATTTCTTTTATTGTTCTAACTATAATTAGAGATTTTGAGTTGTAAGAACTTATTTATCTATTATTTTGAAATAAATTGAAATCTGACCCGGAATCCAATTCTAAAATTCTCCATTAATTAATCAATTGTTAAATTGTAGTGAAATAAAAGTTAAGTAATAAATGAATTGAAACCTCTAATTGAAATAAGAGAATAATTGCAAAGCTATAAAGAGGAATTTGCATACATATGAGACAAAGAGTAATATGGATAAACATTAAATTTAATTAAAAGAATGGAGATTAAACTTGTATAAGTTCAATTGCAATTTCCTTAACATAAATAACTTACCCAAATATAAAAGTTGAAGTGTTAAATGAGAAACTGGAATTGAATATTTTACAAGTAGGAATTTAGGAAAAATGAAGTATTCAATAAATTACTGTTATAATAAGAATTTAATGGTATAAACTTAGGTTATAATTGAAATTTTACTGAAAAAGGGTTAAGAATTATTAATAGATGATATGAACCTAAGTATATAAAATGAAATTCAAAATAAGAATTGATTGTATGATTATTGACTTAAGTATGTTTTAATCTTCCCTATTCTAATATAATGGAAAGTAGGAAAAATTAAATGACTGTAATCCATAGTTAATAGATAAATAAAAACTTCCACTTATAAGAATGAATGTTAGCAGATTAAAAATTTAAGGGAAATCTTACAAGTAAAGAGTAAATAAAGGAAGATATTCAAAATATTTGTTGTTATTAATGAGAATTATTTTATAAACTTAAGTAATAAAAAGGAAATACAAATATAATGAATTTTGGGATAATTGGAAAATAAAACTTGTAAGAACAAAGAAATCCCTCATAAATGAAGGGAAGAAAATCAAACCACTGAAGTATGAAATAAATGTATAATAAGCTATTTTGGTGTTGATTTGAATTGTTTGGTTGATGTATGGTTGTTGGGTAAGGAATTTTGAAGTTGTTGGATGGAGAAATAATCTATCTTTGTTCCATCTAAGACTGTTGAGTAAAGGATGCACTTGATAGTTATTTTACATTTCGTACAATTTCGGAATTTGAACCTAACAACTAATTGTTTGTTTGATTGAATGATTTTGTTTGCGGTGTGTGCTGTTTGTTAAAATGTATGGTTGTTGCATTTGATTGGATATGAATGATTGAATCCACTAGAATAGTTCATTTTAAAATAAATATTTAACCTTTTAGGCTTATAAGAAAATACAGGTTATGGAAGCAACTGCTACTGCTTTTGGTTCCATAATAATAAGCGTATTGCCCGACAAATAGGTACGTTTCCGGATTACGTATAAAGCGCTATTTTATATATTTTCCCGTGTTAGGATATTTTATTTGGATAATATGTGTAATATATTTGTATATTTGGATATTATATTTTCTCCAGAGTCCCTCCGTACAAAGGAGACTTTGCCAAAATTTTTCGTAAATTTTGGACTTAGAACTTTGTGAAAGTATTTTTCCAACTTTAATAATTCAAGCATTAAAGGATATAATGATTATAAAACAAGTATATTTCATTAAAGGAAATTAATCCAGTAAAATATTGTTTATAAGTTAATATTTGAAATAAGATGCACTGTAAATCTTCCTCCTCCCTTCTTTTTTCCTTTTCGGGGACGAAAAGTTTTGAGTGGGGGAGATTGTAACGACCCGTTAAATTTATGATATTTAATAAAATGAATTAATATAATTTCTAATTTGGTTAAAAAAATAAATGTAGAAATTTGGTATAGTGGTTGCAATTTAGTGTAACTATAAAATTTTATGATAATAGATGTGGATAATGTAAATTTTCACAACTTGATTTAAAGTAATTTTGAAGAAACAAATAAATGTTGAATTTGTGAATGTTAGTATAAATATTAACTTAAATGGTGTTCATTAATACAAAGATGTAATTAGTGTAGATAGTAATAATTTATGCCTGTAGTGAAAGGAAAAGAAAACTAATAGAAACATAAAATTTATTTTATGTAAACAAAAGTATAGTTTTGAACAAACTTATGAAAATTGATAGAAACAGTGTTTGTAATCAGTTTGGTTATTTTATATTTGAAAGATAGAGATGTGTAAATACGTTAATGAATTTATAATGGGAATGAATGGTAGAATGAAAAGAATATATATAATAATAAGCATTTGATTCAATTAAGGGAATTAAATTTTAATAAATAGTCATTTAATAAATTCAACGTTTGTGAGAAATCATAATAGTTGTGTAAAATGTGTACAAACTTGGATTTGGAAGTTTATTGGATTTATAACGGTTTTGTTATTAAGTGTATGAGTTTAAAAGTTATTCCCTTTTGTAAAGTTATAGAAGAATGCATAAAGATATAAACAGGGCTTAATAGAATTGACACTTAATGAATTGAATAAATTACCCATTTATGTAGATATGTATAGTGAAATAAATGGCCTAAGCAAATTAAAATGGGATAATCATTGAGATTTGTACTATGAAAATAAATAGTAACATTTATTTGCAAGGAATAAAAGACTATTTAGGTGACTAGAATTTGGAGTAATGACTATTGTATGTTACCTACCCTTGTTTCTTGTTAATTTAGATTTTGGGAATCAAATTCAATTTATCCGCCAATTTACCGCAGTTAAAGTGAAATGAATTGGTGATTGAGAAATGTTAAATACAAATAAGATGTAAACCAAAGAAAATCCCATTTGTAATAAATTATGTAGAATAAAGTAAAGAAACTAGGAAATGAAAATGTGAAAATGTGGATGCAGTGAGATCTTAAGTGATAATAACCTTGTTAGGCAAGTGATAACGGAATTTTGTGTATATGTAATATTTACTGTGTCAAGTAATAAACACATAGATGCAAGAAAAGGAAAGTTGGTAGCAATCTATATATGTTATTTATCTTACTTAGTATATTAAATAAGGTTTGGAATTTAAATTTTAATTAAAGGAGTTGGTAGCACGTTAGTAGGAAATAATTGTAAGGGTGGGATAACAACTACTATAAGCTACCTAATTTAAATGAGTCAATGAACTTATTTGAAATAACGTTCATCTAAATATGAGTAATTAAAATGGCGGGGTCAACAATAAACGTTACTTTAGAATTAATTTATATTTTAACGGAAGTGTGAAAGTAAAGCAATAGAAGCGTAAACTTATCAAGGTAGAATTTAGTAGTGTAATGAAAAAATGTTAAGAATGTTATAGTATAATGATTGATTGGAAATCAAAATTTACTTGTTTGAATGTAACTTTAGGGAAATTGGATTTAATTAAAATAAAAAGGAAGAAAAAAAAATTGGATGAAATTTAATGTTGGAATATTATGTAAATATAAACTTAGATAAAATTTAAGGATATCTACGTAATAGAGTGTAAAACCAATGTTAATTTCATCTATTTAATACTAATAGGTTAATAATAGAATGAAGAGTAAATTTAATGTTAAGTTAATATGAATTAAGGTAATATTGGGGAATAATGTGAATTTTCTTCATAATATGATAAGTTGTAGAATACGACGTAAACTTAAGTATAACCTTTGGATTGAAAACATTGTTAAGGGTTACCTGTTAAATTTGGATGGAATTGGCAATAAATGTTACACTTATGGGTAAGGAAATAAAAATGTCCAGAATTTGAGTATATTAAGAAATGGGGATTGAAATTGAAATCTTGCAACGAATCTAATAATACGTTACATAAGTGTTAAATTAAGGTAACATTTGGAAAATATGATAATGATTTTCAAATTGAACAAGTTGTGGAATTAATAAGGATGGAAGAAAAAAAAAATCAAGATTTATTTTATTTATTGGAATGAAAAATTTATAATTTGATTTATTGCGAATAATTGAAATTTAATTTGGTAATTGGCGAAATGATTAATGGTTGAATTAACATAGAACTTGTTGTTAGTTATTAAAATTGTTTAAGAAATCAAAGGAGAGAAATTTTATAAAATTTTAAATTTTGTAATTGGATTGGCTAAAGTGGGAAAGTGGAATTAATCAACGTTGTTACTTTTATCTCCTTCCCTATTAGATCCTTATGTGATTGCATCCACATTTATTATTGATTATTCCTATATATTGTCACCAATTAATCGTACTTGATGTATGTTTAGCAATTTTGTCACACAGTTAAAGTATGAATATATATATATGATGTATTCAAATTTTTCTGTATCTAGCACTTAATTAATTTAGAATCAAACTAACGAAATGTGTCATTTATTTTTGTCCCTCCATATTCATTTTCTTTCTAATTAATAAATACCTCTTTTTAATACCTGCTACTTTAAAAAAAAAAAAAGGACTGTTCATATTTGCTATATTTCAATACCAAGTGTTCATATTCACTTTATTTCTAATTAATAGCAGCCTCTCCTTTCAAATCTATTTGTCCCTAAACCTAACTCTAACCTTATAAATAACCTACCACTTATTCTTCTATTACATTTTGTTTCTCCTAACTCTAACCCTAGCCTCCATGCTATTCTTCTTCTTCTTCTTCTTCTTCTTCTTCTTCTTCTTCTTTTTTCTTGTTTTTCTCAAAGCTCCTTATTATCTCTCATTTTAATTTTTTTTCTTTCTCTTCAAATATTCTTCTTCTTCTTCTTCAAATTTACTTCTATTTCAAACTTTCTTCTTTTCAAATCTAGATCTTCTCTTCCGTTTTCTGTTCTTATTTTAATCATTTTTTTTCAATTCTTCTTTTTCAAATCTTCTTTTTCTTTCAAACCTTTTAAAATACATACATTCATATAATAAGGAGGAAAATTAAAGTAAATCGAAATAAAAGAAAAATTACGGAACAAAGTTAGCAATCAAGAAGAAGCATATGCGTTTTTCACGAGGGAAGGTGGATGCGGCACGATATTTTATTTTTGTTTTGTTTATTTTTAATTTTTTTTATTTCAATTGCAAATCGTTTAATTGTGATAACTTTCACATACGAACTCCGTGTCACACGAAATTTCTTTTGTTAGGATCGTAATTAAATTCCGGATCTGATGACGCTGGTTTGGATAAATTTAGAGACCGTCAAATTTTGGGTTTAAATCGGATTTACATTCGATTTAAATTCAAAAGGTGAGTGTTTTGACCCACTCACAATTACTAGAAGCTTTTATGTTTGTTAAATAAATTTTAGAAATGAATAGAAATTTATTTATGAGTATTTGGCATGTTTATTTCATTCATATCTGTTGAATTGCATTTTATTAAATTTAACTGTTAATTTAATTGATTTATTGTGTATTAATTGACTGTTGGAAATTTTTGTTGCATATGAATTGCTAGTTAACAGTTGTATAAATTATTACTGAACAAACTGTTAGATTAATAGTTGATAAATTTAATTTGAATAAACTGCCAGTTATCACCTGTTATATATGATCATATATATAATTGTTATTGATTGATATTGATCGATGTTGTGATTGGATGATGGATGTGTTGTTGAATGAATGTTTTATTTGGATATCATTAAACTGCAAGTTAGTATGCATTTACATTTCATTCGGGATTGCGGTTTGAAATGATATACAACCGCAGTTTTTTTTTTAAATTGCGGATTGAAATGATAAATATCCGTATCACTTGACCATAGGATAGAAAACTATATACAGGCACCGCGGTCTATATATAACTATTTTTAATGTGATTTCTATGGTTTGGATGGAATACGGTTTATAAAAATCTTAAATTTTATACTGAATAAATGTTTTCTTCCATATTTATATACATATGAAGTTGAAAAATTTGAAATAAAAAGGTGTATAAATCCCTTTATTAAAATGGAAGAAAATTTAGTAAATGGAGTTTGATAATTTATATCCTATGTTTAAATGTTAAGTTGGAAATTTTAAGATGTGATATTTATAATTGGATTTTTCCAAAATAAATTAAATGAATATTCTAGTATAACTTGAATTGGAAAATATATATAATTTATTACTAGAAATTGAAGTCTTATAAATTATGGATTCTATGTGAATATTCAAGGCTAATTAATAGAACATTTGATTTGAAAGAATAAAATCCAACTTTAGTTGAAATATTTATACTCAAAATGGATATACGTATATATATGAATTTATTGAAATGGTTTTGGAACTTGAAGCGATATTAAATTTTGGTTTTAACTTTAAATAAAGAAATGTATTGTAAAGCCACGAGAAATATTTCTTTTCAAAGTAACATTTAAGTTAAACCACTTATTTTATATACTGTTGAATATCCAAACCATTTAGTTTTGAAAGTAATGGTTTTAAAAACTATGGATTTCGAAGTATTATGTTGAAAGTTAATATTCAAATATTTGGTTACAAGGAATTATAAATTTTAAAAGTGGCATAATTTTTGGAAAAGATTTATATTTGGGAAATGATATCATTGATTTGGGTTTTATAAAATAATATCAAAATGAATCTTTTTGGGTTTTAAAGAAGAAATGATATCGTAATATTATGGTTTTGAAATGGATTATATTCTGGTTTTAAAGTATAAACTATTTTTAAATGACCGCGGTGTTATAATAACGATTGGTTGGCAAAGAGACCGGGATCGGATATGGACATACTCTTTGTCGATACCGAAAACCACTTTGACTAACCGTGTACGCGGTGGAGATTCCAGAATGAAGTAGGTTGGGGCGACGTTTTCCTGTAAGGTAAATACGTGGACCCGACTCCCGTGAGTTGGCATAAGGTGGCTAAAACAGGAGCGATTGACGGGTTAATGAGGTCATTCCTCTGATCGGACACTCCTCTTCGATATTATACTTCGACTTTGGATTGATTCAGTGGCCACTTCTATTTTTGATTTTAGGGGAGTTTGTTCGAGGTGGGCGGTAGCTGCGGCTACGCGTTACCATCGACCCGGAAGCGTAATTGGTATATCTACCCTGGCATTGCCTAGTTGTGCCGTGTCACCTACCCTATCGCGCCTTATACGATTTTGGTTTTGTACCATACCTATGGAGTGCCCTCTGACGACGCCCAGTACGGGGGAGATTACGGTACTGTATAGACTATGAGAATATATTCTGTGTTAAGGTGGAAAATGTAAAGCCTTAACGCTATTTAAAAGTAAGTTTATTTTACAATTAGACACTATTATAATAGCGCAATATACTACATAGTAAATAGTTTAACGGATCCTTAGGAGATGTAAATCCCGAGCATCTCTTAAGTTACAGTACTCATATTTATTTCTGTAAAATTTAACTTACATAAGATCTTTTAGTTCTGACTCGAGTGTTTTTGTCTTTTCAAATTCGCTCGGGTCAGTCCGAGCGTTTCAGGATTTGAAGATTTAGCTTTGGAGGACGAAGACGAAGATTTGTATTATTATTATTTATACTAGTGCACTACACCATTTAATTCCGCTGCATTGTTGTATTGGTATGTGTAACTCTGATATTTATTGCACAAGAAAAATAAATTATTTTGTAAAACAGTTTCATGAACTGTATATTTGATTATTATATTTTATCCTTCCGCTGTGAGATTCTGTTATGTTTTATTTCTTCTCTATCTTTCTCATTTACCCCATAACAATCCGACCTTCCGTATGGTTTGAATCGGCACGTGTGTCGGTTTAAATCGTGCGAAAAGGCGGGACTCGAGGCCAAGGGAAAAACATGCGGTTTCCTGGGATGGAGAGAAGCAACAGCAACACGCAACTATGTTCGACTTTCAAGGTGGACATCGAATTGTGGATCTCGGCCAGGTTTGGAGTGGACGCTGGAGCAGTGGCGGGGGAGAGCGTGCATATGGTTTCATAAGTATTTCTTTGCAAAATTTGTTGTCAGCAAAATGAGGTACAAGAATGTAGAGGAGAAATATAAAAATGAAGTAAGAGAGGAGTAGTGTCAGAGAAGCATGCTCTTGCCTGGTTGTACGTTCTCTTTGCAAATGAAATAAAAGTTACAGAGATTTAATTAGTAAGCCAGGAATATGAAGGGATGAAAGTAACCATTGGACAGATAATAAATTTGTGTACATTACGAGATAACCTGCAAATTTCCCCATACTATCACCCAGCTGCCAACCACCATTATAAATCCTCACCAGCCAATATTTTATTTTCAAAATTTGAGTGTATACGGGCTTTGTTCGGGCTGAATATTATTTAATCGGACCGTTTGGAACGGTTAAATCAGCGCGACGTTTTACGTCGAATTCCAATTTGTATAAATGAATATACCGTTTTGATCAATGCGACGAGGCGCTCAAAACGGTATACAAGTATCTGTGATACGATTAAATTTAAAATTCAAATTTTCTACTAGCGGAAAATGCAAGAAAAATGCAGGAAAATAAGATCGACGGAGCTAAAAATGTCCGAATTTGAAAAAACGACAAACTGACATCTTGCTCAGAAGATGGTTTAGAATTTTTCTATGTAAAAATATTTTGGTTTTGAAAACGTTTTATTTTCATCGCTTTTTAACTGATTAAATTGAAGTAAATTTACGCGTGAAATAAACTTTCATATTTTCGGACGAAAATTTACCAGTTGCTATGTTTAACTAGACGCATTTCAAATATCAAATTTATATTTCAAAATTTTATCGTTTTAAAAATTTCACAAAATTTCAATTAAATACGTTACTAAAACCGTTAAAATTTACGGGTCGTTACATAATAAGCCATTCATAAGAATCATAACGAGTGCGGAATGCGGTAAGTGGAATGCTAACCGCCGCAATTCGTAGCCAAATGATAATCGGTGGCAAGGTCGAACTAAAAAGACCTTAACACCACTCAAAAATTGCTTAGGTGATAATCCTAAGACAAACTTAGAAATATCAGAAAATTCTCAAACCACATGAATGAGAGAACAACACTTTCCTTATAAGTGGGCTTAAGGAATAAAAACGATGCAACCAAAAAAAATTCAAAATCGGAATCACAATGAAAAATAGAAATCTGCTTAACAGATAGAAAATGTCGAAGATGAATAGTCCACTCGGAAAATAGGATATGGGCTTCACAATGATTAAGCCAATCTTTTCAAAAAAACCAATTCTGAAGCCTAAGAAAAAGTATCGGCTCTGTAAGAAAAATCACATAAAATAATTTCGACATCAATAAAAAGCAAATTGAGTGTTGCGGATTCACCAACCGGATTCCCAATTCTCAAAGAAGTCATCAAGCCCAAAATGTTTTAAAGAAAAAGAATCAATAAGTTCTTTTGATATAAAATAGTGAGATGAACCCATATCGACAAGAACTCGAAAAAGATAATCACAAAACAAATGAAATCAAGGATTGATTAAGAAATACCTTGACCAGGAGAAGTATCACTAGGAGCTTGAACAACATTCAGCTCTCCCTCTCTCCTTCTTCGGAGGATGGGACATGTAGATATAAGATGACCCGAACTTTTGCAATAACGACAAAAGAGAGGTTTCGGGCACTCCCTTGCATAATGGTCCGTGGAACTACAATTGTAGCATTGTCCACGACTAAAGGTGGGAGTCTTTGCTACCGGAGTTTGTTGCTTCCCTTTCTTGTTGGGAATGGGGCCTTTGAACTTGATAGGCCTCTTCATGTTATTGTTGAAGTTCCGTTTGGCACCGACAACTTCAACATCGCTTTCTTTATCGGCCTCTTCAAGTCGAAGAGCGATATCAATAAACTGATCAAAAGAAACTTCTAGTTTTAGAAGTAAAGGCTTTTTAAGGTTCTTGTTCAACCCATAGACAAACCTTTGATTTTTCTTCAATGGGGTATTAATATACTCGACCCTGTACTAGAGAGAGATTCGAAAGATGCGACGTAATCTATCACAGAAGATTCACCTTGAGCAAGGTCGATAAAACGCCGTGCTAAAGTTAATTTTTCAGCCTCCAGCATAAATTTTAGTTCGAATCGTTCCCGGAATTGCTCCCAAGTAAGATCCGCCTCGATAATCTTCCAAGTCAAGAACTCATACCAATCCAATGCTCTTTCTTGGAGCATGCTAGAAGCCACTTGGACTCGATGAAGGTCAATAAGATTCATGCGAGTAAAATGGGATCGCATGATTTGAGCCAAGCTTGAATTTCTATAACACCCTCGGATCCCTTGAATGGCCTTCCACCCAAATCGGTATAGTCTATGCACAAGCGTGCAAACCCGGATCTAGGATGAGTAGGCTCTAGATTAGAACCGGCTGCTTGAGCATTCTTTACTAGATCAAGAAGCTGCTGGGCAGACATAAATACTCCATCTTGGGGAGTAGCACTAGATTGACCGACGCTGGGACGGCCTGGTCTAACCATTTCTCTTCCTTTGGAAAGAAAGAAAGAAGAAGAAAAAGGTTATTCACCAAATGGATATCAAGCAATCTTGATAGATAAAACAAGAAATCATAAAGAAAATAGGATGAATCAGTACGAAGACCCGAATAAAATCCTAAGGCACGACTCCTAAGATGGACTTAGGACGATGATCCTTGTTAAATTATGCTACATTGTTTCGAAGTTTGGCTCTAATACCAAGCTGTGACGCCCTACCTCTATACCCACGCTAGCCAAGGACACTACGGGGTAATGCCGTCAACTAGCGTGGAGAATAAGACTGTTGGGGAGCGACCATTCGTGTAATTGCTTTGTGCGAGTACCAATATGCCAGATAAAAATAACATGCAATTCAGGAATCCGACATGCCGATACAAACTCAAAGCTACTACACAGTGGCTATAATATCTTTGGAAACAAATACAGAAATAAGCATAACACAAATCAGTCACAGATAATTCATATCACAAAGGCGGAAATAGATATGAATATTACACATAAAAGTGTATATCAGAGTAGTGGTCAAACAAGATCCACAATAACACAAAAGAATAGTTACAAGTGCTAGACAAAAGAATATGTATATATCAATGAGTCTATATCTCAAATGTATACAACCAAAAACTACTAATCTAAGTAGTTAGCCAAAAGTCAGGATAATAATAAGCCCAGACGAGGAGTCAAGCAGAAGCACCTGTAACATCTCGATCTAACCCGAGTATTATTTAATAAGAAAATAATAAACGGATCATCCTAGCTATAATTATCATATAAAATGAGATATAAGAAGAGATATAATAAAAACGTATGATAACCAAAAATGTCATACCTCGACAAGTATACATTAGAAAATCAACAAAGGAAAATCATACAAATATTTCACGAACCTCATAGCATAAAAAGAATGTCATATTCTTTATTTAATTCACCGATCCACAATAAATGACATATATATTAATGCCAACAGAAAAAGGGGGTGAAACGTAAATTCCAGAAATCAACCATTAGAAATCCAGAGATTAAATAATTCGGAGCAACGAGGTCATACAGCGTAACGTCCGCTCATCCAGAAACACAATAAAACGGAACAACGACGACGTACAGCGCAATGTCCGATGAACCAAATCACAATAAAACGGAACAACGACGTCGTACAGCGTAACGTCCGATGAACCAAATCACAATAAAACGGAACAACGACGTCGTACAGCGTAACGTCCGATGATCCAGAAACACAATAAAACGGAACAACGACGTCGTACAGCGTAACGTCCGATGAACCAAATCACGATGAAACAGAACAACGACGTCGTACATCGTAACGTCCGATGAACCAAGTCATAATAAAATGGAACAACGACGTCGTACAACGTAACGTCCGATGAACCGAATCAAAGTGACATCGCACAATTGCTAGTCTAAACCATAAAATGACCATTATCGATCATCAAGAAGTGTCAATTACACTAATCTAGTAAATATATGAGCTTAGCTTCGTGTCCCATAACCACTAGCTTAACTTAAATATTTACGAACAAACTGTAAGTCTCCACTCGAAAACTGTCACAAGAAATTCAATGGAACAAGTCCAAGAATTAACCGACGAAGTAAACGCAAGCGTTTCATACCACTTGTTTTACTAAGTCGTTTAATTAGATTTCTCATACGAGTGAGGTAAAGGTTTGTTATACTAGTAGATTGGAAAACGGTTTTTTTACTACTAGCATTGAAAACCTTTATATTTTGAAGTGACAAATCACAAAAATGATTATAGAAACAATCGATCGCTAAAATTCACATTCGAAGACGTGAATCAATCCAAAGAAACCGATACTGAGTCCATCAAAGTGGATATACCCAAAAATTCCAAAATCCGAAGTTATCAAAGCCGACAAAGGTGATAACAACTAATCGGAGAAGAAGAATCGATTAAAGATTGGAAAACAAAGCAAATTGAGCGTAAATAGGCAAAACAGGAGCAGGTCGGTCAACCGGACTTCCTGAGTCGGTTGACTGAACCAAAGATGGAAGTGCTCGGGTAGCAGGTCGGTCGGCCGGACCCTGAGCTTGGTCGACCGGAGCCTGTAACTTGCACTTCCAAACCAGAGGCAGGAAGTGCTCGGGTAGCAGGTCGGTCGACCGGACCCTGTGCTCGGTCGACCGGAGCCTGTTGCCAGCACTCCCATGCCTATCTAATAAATGACATTCCCTTCTCAATCGCTATCGGTCGAGCAACGAAACTAAGGGTTTGCGCCAATCGACTACCCGGCCATGGGAGCTCTTCGGTTCATCACCAAAAACATAATCAAGACATCAAAGCTATGATTTTTAAAGAATTGAACCCAAAACACCAAAAATTGGAATATTCACCAAATCAATCCAAACCAAAAGCAATTGTACAAGAATAAGCGTTAGGAATTCATACCTAACAATCGAAGATAGTTATAGACTAAGATGTGAGATAAAAAATCTCACCTTTAAACCCAAAACAAATGAAGAAGAAGCTATAGAGCAATGGCAAGAACAACCACTCTTCAATTCCAACCCAACAAGCTTGAATCTAAGCTTAAAGGAGAAACATTTCCTAAATTAGGTTTAGGAAATTAAATGGAGAAAGAGTTGGAGAAGATGAAGAGAAGGCTTACCAAAGCTTCTTCTTGAATTTGGAGGTAGAAGCTTGAATTTGCAATAAAGATTAGGGCGAGTTTTAATTTCCCATTCCTCCCTCCATTGTTGCTAAAGCTTGAGAGAGTTAGGAAATGAGGAATGAATGAAGAGAAGTGGAGAGGGGTTGGGTTGATATAACCAGAATTGGGCAAATGGGCTGAACCCTAACCCAAAGCCCTATAGAAAAAGTAGAAAAATCAACTTAGTCCAAACATATCGAAGCTTATACTCAAAAAGGTTGCAAACGGCATTTTGAACTCAATGGGGGTGGTCTCGAGTCCCAATTTGACTGTTTGCAAAAAGTAGCTTTTCGTACTAAAATTCGACGAACGATGAAATATTTAAATAAAATATTTAAATATACAATCGATAAATATGCGGGTTGTTACAAAAGGAAACAGCTGTTAGTTCAAATGGTAGATAATTGAAAGGCACGGGAAGCCAAAAAGACTTAAAAGCGGAATCGATACAATTGATTGGTTTGTCGATTTCGCCGCGTACCGGACGCCGAAACAGACAAACGAATATACCATGAAGATCATGTTGAGTCATAAGTTTTATGAAAGTTTTGATTTCTGACAAATAACTAAAGGCGATCGACAAAACAAGGTCATTAGAGCTACATATGTTACTCTAGATTATAGATTGATTATTTGATATTATATTAGTGATAAACTTGTTAAAATCTATCCTCAAATAATCATGCATTTTCAAGAAAATTAATATATATACAATTAGAATGTAGTTGCACATTCAGTGTGCAACTTTACAGGGACCGGTCGACCGGTCAAAATATAGGCGGTCGACCGTTCCTGCATAATTTGCACACTGAACGTGCACACATACACATAACGTATATATATTTAAATTCCTGTCTACTGGTCACTTTTTAACCTGTCGACCATTTTTAAACAGAAAGCAATTTTTCCAAAAGACACTTCTCTTCTCCAAAGGTTGCATCTCTTACCTTTCACCAAAGATCATATCTCTTAATGGCAAAGAGTTACAACCATTCTTATCTATATAAACTCATCCAATTCGTTGATTAAAAACATGATTTCATATTCTTTTTAATCTAATCTCTGATCTTACTTTATACATACTCCTGCATTCTAAAAACTCTCAATTATTTATTGAATCATTGAAACTATTTCATATCCTTTGATTCAATAAGTAATATACTTTCCTTAATCTTTTCAAAACAACATTTCGCATACTTTGAGGATAAGATTATAGGAAGGGTGTACTGCTAGTGACAAATCCGTTTTTTCAAGAGCACAAGTTGTCAACAACAATTGTATTTGTTCTTTTGTTGAAGTCCTCTGTGTTGTAAGAGGCAAGTGTTGAAGTCCTCAGTGTATTAGAGGCGTGAAATCCCGTTCGGTTGTTCGGGTGTTGTAAACCTGTTCCTCCGGGTGAAGCGAGGAAGTTAATAGTGAAAATCCAGATAGAAGTCTGGAACTGGACGTAGGACGGTGCTCCGAACCAGTATAAAAATCTCTGGTGTGATTTTTCTATTTTTTATTTACTATGCTATTATCATCTATTTCCGCATTTGTATTGTAATCCATATTACACGTTCCGTGTATACTATATTAGCACATATAATTGTATACACACCGCACTTACATTTGGTATCAGAGCACGGTCATCATATAACCGTAACACAGTTATTTGATATATTATAGTAATATGGCAAATAACGTAAGTACTAGCACTCAAAACACCACTTACACGGAAGGTCAATCAACACAGAGACCTCCATTTTTCAACGGTCTTAACTATAGTTATTGGGCAACACGTATTTCATTCTTTATGCAATCAAATAGCTATGATGCTTGGAATGCCACTCAAAGAGAAATAGTGAATCCAACAACTGATTATTCAGAATGGACTGCAGCTGAGAAAACGGCAGCAGCCGTAAATGAAAGAGCAATAAATATGTTGTTCTGTGCATTAGACCAAAATGAATATAATCGTGTTAGTATCTGCACTACTGCATATCAAATTTGGCAAACACTAAAAATCACTCATGAAGGTACTAACAAGGTTAAACAAGCCAAAATAGCCATGCTGAAAAGTCAATTTCAAAATTTCAAAATGAAACCAAATGAGACAATCAATGACATGTATTCACGGTTTCAAACTATTCACCATGCACTTATTGGCTTAGGACAAAAGTATTCTGATTTCGATGTTGTTTCAACAGTCCTACACTCTCTGACTAGTGAATGGGAAGGAAAAGTATTAGCAATTGAAGAAGCTAATGACCTTTCCGTCATGAAGCCAGATGAATTGATAGGAAATTTAATGTCCTATGAAGCAAATTTGCAGGCTAGAAAAGAACAGAAAGAAGAAAAGAAAAATGTAGCATTTCATGTTGAGAAAGATGAAAATGAATCAGATTCTGAAGACGAAGATTTGGCATTCATTGCGAAAGGATTCAAAAAATTCTTAAAATATCGAAAAGCCAATCGTTACAATAAAAGGAAACCTGGATCAAATAAACCATCTTCATCTGCTATAGAATGTTTCAACTGCCACAAAAAGGGACACATGCAGAAAGATTGTCCAGAACAAAAGAAGAAGTCAGAAAATGACAAATTCAAATATAAGAAGGACAAATCTAAGAAACGAGCCTTCTCAGTAACATGGGATGATTCAGAGTCATCTTCATCAGAAAGTGAAAGTGATTCAGAGAATGAACAAGCTAATGTTTGTTTTATGGCAACAGAAGATGAGGTACAAATTCCTACATTTGATGAATTACTTGATATTAATGCTGAATTGATAATCAAATATAAAGACATAAAACGTCAATTAAAAGTAGTCAAAGCAGATTTAAGTAGAGCAGAGCTTGAACAAGATATGTTAAAAGATGAGAAGAAAATATTAGAAGAGGAACTTGAAAATATTCAAGAATCATCATCTAATGTTGACTCTCAAATATCTCTTTTGAGTCAAGAAATAGAAACTCAAAAAGAGAAAAATAATGCTCTCACTACTGAAAATCATGAGCTTAAAGCAAAAGTCAAAATTCTAGACCTAGAAAAAGCTAGCTTACAAACAAAGTTTGATGACATTACTCAAAATGTTTCTAATTTTAACAAAGGTCGAGAAAATTTGACAAAAATCATTGAAAGTTCACAATCTATTTCAGACAAACAAGGATTGGGATATAACAAACAAGAAACCAAGAAACATCTTGGAAATAAAAGGAAAAAGAAAGTACAAAAAACTGAAGCTAAGAAAAATCTTAGTTTATTATATTCCAAACCAAAACCAGTTGTGAAATTGCAAAAGAAAAATGTCAAGACTATCAAAATATGGGTTCCTAAAACAAATAACAATTTGATTAGGAACAAATACATTCAGCAATTCATGAATACTGTGCATTTTAATAATAATTATATATATAAAGGGGATACCGGACCCAAATGGGTTTGGACTCCTAAGACCTAACTCTTAGGACCCTATAAAAAGAGGGTACCATGGACTTAATTCTATTTTTTTCAGGTCCCACTTAAGAAAAGAGGAAAGTGGATATTGGACAGTGGTTGCTCAAAGCACATGACGGGAGACAAGAGTTTATTAACAAATATTACATATTCAGATGGTGGCTCCGTCACTTTTGGAGACAATTCAAAAGGCTATATCATCGGCAAAGGCGATGTGAGAAATTGCGGTACATCTAACTTACCTCTTATTACTAATGTCATGCTAGTTAGAAATTTAAAACACAATTTGCTTAGTATTAGTCAGTTATGTGACAAGGGTTTTATAATTTCATTTTCAAATAATAAGTGTAGTATTTTAAATAAAGACCATAATTTGGTTTTCGAAGGTTATAGAGACAGAAATATATATATATATATTTTGAATATGAATATTAATCATAATTCAGATATGTGTCTTGTGGCTAATGACAATGATCCATGGCTATGGCACAAACGCTTCTGTCATATAAATTTCAGAACTATTGACAAGCTAGCAAAAAACAATCTAGTTAGAGGACTACCCAAAATGAGTTTTAAAATTAACAACATTTGTGATGCATGTCAATTAGGAAAATTGACCAAATCATCTTTTAAATCCAAGAAAGTCATATCAACATTACAACCACTTGAGTTACTACACATGGATTTATTTGGACCTACTAGAGTTCAATCAATAAATCACAGTCAATATGTGCTTGTAATTGTTGATGATTTCTCTCGTTATACATGGACAATTTTCTTAAAAAATAAAAGTGACACTTTCGATCATTTCAAATCTTTCGTCAAAAGAATTCAAAAATCAAAAGGGATTAAAGTTAAAAATATAAGAAGTGATCATGGCGGAGAGTTTGAAAATAATGAATTTGAACATTTTTGTACAAAGAAAGGTATATATCATAATTTTTCGTTTCCCAGAACTCCACAACAGAACGGAGTTGTAGAACGGAAAAACCGAACTTTACAAGAATGTGCAAGAACATTATTGAATGGAACCACCTTACCAAAACATTTTTGGGCAGAAGCTGTGGCAACTGCCTGTTATGTTTTAAATCGTGTATCCATAAGACCTCTTACCAAGAATACTCCTTACGAATTATTTAATAAAAGGAAGCCTAAAATCTCATACTTCAAAGTTTTTGGTTCCAAGTGCTTTATTTTAAATACGAAAGACCAGCTTGGCAAATTCGATCCAAAGGCCGATGAAGGAATATTTGTCGGTTATTCGGAACGAAGTAAGGCCTATCGGATATTTAATAAACGAACCAAAACTATTGAAGAATCACTTCATGTCTCTTTTGATGAAATCTATCAGCACCCTCACACTATATCAGATGATGACGAATCAATAGTCACTGACAATCAAATCATCACAAATATTGATTCTGACTCGGAAATAATTATTGAGAATATTCCTCAAATATGTGAGTTACAATCACCACCAAGAATATTAAGAGACCATCCGCCTCAAAATATAATCGGTGAAATAACATCACATGTCAGAACAAGGAGTCAACTCAATCAAATGGGTCATGTCGCTTTTCTCTCAAATATCGAACCTAAGAATCCAAAAGAAGCTGCTACAGATGATTACTGGATCATTGCCATGCAGGAAGAACTAAATCAGTTTGAGCGCAATGACGTTTGGGAACTTGTTCCAAGACCAACTGATCAGTCAGTAATCGGTACTAAATGGGTTTATAAAAATAAGGATGACAAACAAGGAAATATCACCAAAAATAAAGCAAGATTAGTAGCACAAGGATATAATCAGGAAGAAGGTATCGATTATGAAGAAACTTTTGCACCAGTTGCTCGACTAGAAGCTATTAGAATCCTATTATCTTTTGCTTGTCACCATAATTTCAAACTTTATCAGATGGATGTCAAAAGTGCTTTTCTCAATGGATTTATCAAAGAGAATGTCTATGTCGAACAACCTCCTCTGTTCGTACATGAAAAATATCCTGACCATGTGTTCAAACTTAAGAAAGCTCTGTATGGTTTAAAACAAGCACCTCGTGCTTGGTATGAACGACTACGTAGCTATCTTATTAGCTCAGGATTTCAAATAGGCAAAGTCGATCAAACTTTGTTTATTAAACATTCTCGAAAAGATATTCTAGTTATCCAAATATATGTAGACGATATCATCTTTGGTTTAACAAACGATAAACTTTGCAAAGAATTTGCAAGTATTATGACCAAAGAATTCGAAATGTCTCATATGGGAGAACTATCTTATTTTCTTGGACTTCAAATAAAGCAACTTTCAAACGGCATTTTTATCAATCAAGAAAAATACTGTGAAAACCTTATCAAACGCTTCGGATTAGAAAATACATCTGGTAAACCAACTCCTATGAGTACAACTACACATCTTGACAAAGATGAAAGTGGTAAGAATGTTGACCAGAAATTGTATCGAAGCATGATTGGTTCTCTTCTTTGTCTTACAGCTAGTCGTCCAGATATAATAATGAGTGTTTGTTTATGTGCTCGTTTTCAAGCCGATCCAAAGGAATCACATCTACGAGCAGTGAAACGTATAATTCGTTATCTTAATAATACCAAAGATTTCGGTCTTTTTTATCCAAAAGAATGTCCATTTGAATTAGTATCATATAGTGATGCTGATTTCGGTGGCTCAAGAACGGATAGAAAAAGTACAAGTGGTACGTGCCATTTTATTGGAAAATCACTTGTCTCTTGGTTCAGTAAGAAACAGAATTGTGTTTCACTATCAACATGTGAAGCTGAATATATATCAGCAGCTCTCGCTTGTACTCAAGTACTATATATGCAACAAACACTTCAAGATTTTGATATTCATTTATCAAATTCTATTATATACTGTGATAACACTAGTGCTATAAATCTCTCTAAAAATCCAGTAAATCACTCTAGAACCAAACACATTGATATCCGTCATCATTTCCTTCGAGATAATATTGACAAAGGAAATATATGTCTTGAATATGTTCATACTGACAATCAATTAGCAGACATTTTTACTAAGCCTCTGCTCGAATCTAATTTTATTAGATTACGAAGAGAGCTTGGTTTAATTTCAAGAAAAAATCTTGACTAAGTAATTTCTATAGAACGTCTTCTTGTTAGTTATCCTTTAGTTATTCTTTTTAGTTATCCTTTAACCATAACTTTTGCATGAACTATTTTTTTTTACATTAAATATAAGCCACTGCTTTATTTAATGGTTAAATTCTCTTTACTCATTTTTTTCTTTTCTTTTAGTGATCGTCCTTTCCTTTCTTATTTTATAAATTCAGTTTTAAAAGGAAAGCTATTTTAGAGTTACAATAAAATTTCTGCTTATATTTTCTTGGTTAAAATTTTTCATTAACTCACATCCATAGGTTTATACATAAGAAACTTGTATATAAGCTTGCAAAAATTTTATATTTTGTTCATCTTTTTTATCTAACCATAATATTCTATACAACATACACTATGGCTCACATTTGTGATAAATGTGCTCAAGAATCATACATTTCAATTACGAGTTCTGAGTCGGAGGAATTTTATTCTCCTACAACTCCAAAACAAAAATCAAGTTGTCATCATCAATGCTCTTGTATGTCTGATAAAACTCCAAATTCAAAACGAGTGAAGAGGACATTATTCTATTCTCCTCGTACCAAAGCTCAAATCGATGAGATACACCACTACCAGAAACATCAGATAGACCTTCAGAGACAGCTCCATTACGGGCAAAGTCAAATTTATCACGAGCAACAACGGACATCGGCACGATTATCCGTTTTAGAAAAGTTGGCAACATTTTTCTGCGGTTCCAACAAGCATGACGTGCATGAACCAATGCCGTCTAGGCCATCAACATCTAAAAGTCCTAACTCGTGGGATCGGAATTATGAGAAGAATGAAGGAGCTCAGAAACAATGGAGTCCATGGTCAAAACGTATTGAAGGAAACAAAGATAATTCTAATGACGAACTTTCTCATTAGATTTATATATAGTTATTATATCTTTATCTATCTCTTGTGTAATGACGGTTATATTTTGTATTACGAATGAAATATAATATATATAGGTTGATATACTATAAAAAAAAAAACTTGCAAAATAACATGATTTGCTCAGCAGACCAGTACCGGTCGACCGCCCCTGTTATAGCCGGTCGACCGTTTGCTCTCTGGTTGAAAACGGTCGACCGACCATATTTCATAGGTCGACCGGTTGACGTATTTTCAGTTTTTATATATACCTATGCATCATTTTTTCCTCTACCCTCTTTCACTTTTTACTCAAGCTGTTCTTTTACCCAAAATCACAAACCCTAGTTTCCTATTTTCAATTCCCAAATCTCAAATCCTCCAACAATGGCTCCTCCTCAAAAGAAATCCAAGAAAGGAGCAACCTCTGAAACTTCATCTCTTACCATCTCCGTAAAAAATGGCTTCAAAGTCCAATTGCTGTAACAAGATGGAATCAGATGACAAATTACAAGTTTCATCCAGGCTCTTTCATCAAATTTGATGATTTCACGGCTTATGGAGTTCGGAGGTTAGCCAATAATTCCAACATTACTCCATTAATAGATTTTTCAGAAAATAGTGTGGAGATAAATCATTTGATGATCAAATTGTTTTACGCCAACATGAATCTTGATGAGTATCAACCTGATAATCCAAACGGCGTCATCTGGTCTGTGGTATGTGGCAAGCAAATTTTTCTTACTCATGCTAGAATTGCCTCTATACTTGGTATACCAAATCGAGGCGAAGAGTTTTCATCTACCTTCTGCGAAGTCTTCACTCGAAATAGTACCAGTCATCAGTTCATAGAAGACAATAGTGATGGCACTAAGTCTATTGGACTTCGACCGACAGCCAGACTACTTCATCGTGTTTTGATGCATTCTCTTTTTCCTAGACTTGGAAATTATGATGCAGTATATAAAGAAAACTTCAAAGCACTCTATGCTATTTATGGTGAAATCCAAATCAATTGGGCACACATGCTTTTTGATGAAATTCTCAAGGCAAATAACTCAACACGGCCTCATTTCTTCTACAATGAATATATCATGCGACTTTTGTTAGCTTGTGGGGTCAATCCTCCTGATTCTGCAACCTCAAAACCAAAATGCATTGATTCCATAACCATCAAACGAATGAAGCTTCCTCCACCTTATCTTGAGATTATGCCTTTTGAAGAATGGCAACAAAGAGGACCAAGGAAACAACGAGCAACTTCCTCTCGTCCTCGTTCCGATGAAGTAAAACTATTAAAATCAAAGTCATCTACAAAAGAATCACTTGAAACAATTGCGCGTAACCAATTTTTGCTTGAATCACGTCTCAAGCGCATGGACTCTAAAATCGATAAGCGCTTCAATAAGGTCAAGTCATTCTTTGGTATGCTATGGGATGCTATATCATGTTCCACATCCACCTCTGTTCAAGCACAAGACCCAGGAAAACGTCCTGCTGCTCCAGTTTTCACCTGGACATCATCTGACGAGTCTACAGGTATGAGTGGTCATGGACATGGAGAATCATCTAGAGGGAACAATGATGACGAAGAAGAAGAAGATGATGACAATGACGACGACGATGATGATGAAGAGGAGATACGATCTGCTTCATCCTAGATTCTATTATGGTTTAGCACTTTAAAAACATTCATCGACACTTGTACTAAATAGTGTCGTTATTCTTGTTTTTCATTTGACATTATGATCTGTAGTATACTCTGTTATGTTTTGGATGTGTTAATGATTTATTTTGCTATGCATATCATATTCATTCTGCTATTCTAGTATCTGTTACTCCTTTTTGTCGATGACAAAGGGGAGAAAGGGCTAACAATTGCTTGCAGGAACATACATATAAGAATTCAAAGAGAGAAAGATCACATACTCAGGGGGAGATTCAGATTTGCAGATATATTGTCATCAATCAAAAAGGGGGAGAATGTTGAGTCACAAGTTTTATGAAAGTTTTGATTTCTGACAAATAACTAAAGGCGATCGACAAAACAAGGTCATTAGAGCTACATATGTTACTCTAGATTATAGATTGATTATTTGATATTATATTAGTGATAAACTTGTTAAAATCTATCCTCAAATAATCATGCATTTTCAAGAAAATTAATATATATACAATTAGAATGTAGTTGCACATTCAGTGTGCAACTTTACAGGGACCGGTCGGCCAGTCAAAATATAGGCGGTCGACCGTTCCTGCATAATTTGCACACTGAACGTGCACACATACACATAACGTATATATATTTAAATTCCTGTCTACTGGTCACTTTTTAACCTGTCGACCGTTTTTAAACAAAAAGCAATTTTTCCAAAAGACACTTCTCTTCTCCAAAGGTTGCATCTCGTACCTTTCACCAAAGATCATATCTCTTAATGGCAAAGAGTTACAACCATTCTTATCTATATAAACTCATCCAATTCGTTGATTAAAAACATGATTTCATATTCTTTTTAATCTAATCTCTGATCTTACTTTATACATACTCCTGCATTCTAAAAACTCTCAATTATTTATTGAATCATTGAAACTATTTCATATCCTTTGATTCAATAAGTAATATACTTTCCTTAATCTTTTCAAAACAACATTTCGCATACTTTGAGGATAAGATTATAGGAAGGGTGTACTGCTAGTGACAAATCCGTGTTTTCAAGAGCACAAGTTGTCAACAACAATTGTATTTGTTCTTTTGTTGAAGTCCTCTGTGTTGTAAGAGGCAAGTGTTGAAGTCCTCAGTGTATTAGAGGCGTGAAATCCCGTTCGGTTGTTCGGGTGTTGTAAACCTGTTCCTCCGGGTGAAGCGAGGAAGTTAATAGTGAAAATCCAGATAGAAGTCTGGAACTGGACGTAGGACGATGCTCCGAACCAGTATAAAAACCTCTGGTGTGATTTTTCTATTTTTTATTTACTATGCTATTATCATCTATTTCCGCATTTGTATTGTAATCCATATTACACGATCCGTGTATACTATATTAGCACATATAATTGTATACACACCGCACTTACAGATCAACACGACAGGAGGATCAAAACGGTATATATATGTTAGTGCTTTGATTGAATTATAAAAATTCGAATTTTATATTAACGGAAAAAGCAATAAAAACGCAGAAAAATAAGATCGATGGAGCTAAAAGTGTCCGAATTTGAAAAAACGAAAAATGAAATCTTGCTCAGAAGGTGATTTAGTATTTTTCTATGTAAAAATATTCAGGTTTCGAAAACATTTTATTTTCATCAATTCCTAACCGATTAAATTGAAATAAAACTACACACGAAAATAAACTTTCATATTTTCAGATGAAAATTTACCAGTTGTTAGGTTTAATTAGACGTATTCCAAATATCAAATTTATATTTTAAAATTTTATTTTTAAAATTTCACGAAAATTCAATTAATCACATTATTAAAACAGTTAAAATTTTACGGGTCGTTACACTCTCCCCCACTCAAAATTTTTCGTCCTCGAAAAGGAAGGAGGTAGGAGAACAGAAACAACCAAAAAGAGAAACAGATTGAAAACAAAATAAAACAATTAGTTCAAACCGTATGAATTTCAATTTAAACAAATTTATATTCAACAATTTGTTTTTAAATTCAAGGTTTCCATCAAATTGATTTAATTTCACATTTATTAATGTTAGATACAAAAAGGTTTCCTTCAAAACAAAATTCAATTTAAATTCAAGATATTTCATTGAGTTGATTTTATTTCAATTTAATAATTCCTTCAAATAGAATTTATTATATTTATCTCATTTATTATTCTATTAACTTACCATTCTATTCATCTCTATTATCATTTTATAATTAAATTAAGTGAATAAAATTTATTATAAACACTCAAATTTATTTATAAAATCATTTTATATTGTATATTATCCAATTACGTAGTTAACTTTTGAGCAATGTAGGTAAGTTATATTGAATGCAATTGAGTATGATACAAGTAAATTTCTAATTTAATTCTCTCAA
This sequence comes from Allium cepa, assembly GCA_030765085.1. NCBI lineage: Eukaryota > Viridiplantae > Streptophyta > Magnoliopsida > Asparagales > Amaryllidaceae > Allium > Allium cepa. The sequence continues at coordinate 590,591,288 of CM060937.1, forward strand.
GTTTAAATATTAATTCAAAATTTTGGTTTCATTTATAATTGAAATCATCATTTACCTAAATTTTAAGAATTAAATTTCCAATTAACTTCAAACAATTTAGAGATAATTATATACATACAATATATTCAAGTCAAATCCAAATCAAATACTAATATATATATATATATTTTAAATCGAGTCATACTTTAGAAGTTCAAATCAAATTTATCTCAAAACAAAAGTGTAGCAAGCTACTGATGGTCTCTCCACTTCGAAACTCGAAAATAAATGAAGATGATGCGGCCGCCATCATCAAAATTATTTTCCAGCGACAAAATAAGAGAGTACTGATTTTAAACATTTATATTTTTCTTTTGGAATAATTTCTATTCGAAAATATTTTAAATAATATACCCTTTAAAACTTTAAAACCAAAGTTTGAAATCATCGAGAATTAAATTCTCCAATTCTTGATTTAAATTCCTTTCAAATTCCAAATCAAATTATAACAAGGTTTCATAAATTCATTTATTTATATTATGCAATAATCAATGGTTTACAAAACAATAACTAAAAATCAAATATTAACATTTTGTAAACCAATTCACTTAACAATTATCCTTAGAAAATTTACTTATACATAATCACACAAAATTTTATTTCAATTTCAAAATTTGAAAACAATATTGTGTCAGTTTGCTCTGTTCAAGTGTTTTGGAAATCCTATCAATAGCGTTGATCAGACGAATCGATCGGAAACCCAAATCAACATCAACAACTCAAACAACACAATATATATAAAACATTTTCTATATTAATTCACAAATACACTTTCTCGCTCGACGATAGATGAATGGATTTTCAAAGCAAGGACGAAGATTCAAATTTGATGGACCCAAATTAAAGAGAATTCTAATTCTAATTCAAGTTCGAAAGAAAAGACAAGATGATTCAATAACATAATTTGGAGATGGATAAGCTTATTTAATTCACGGGCAACCTTTCGGGTCAACCGTGACTTCAAGAATAAGATCGATGTGGAATTCTGAGGCAAATCCACATTCAATCTCAAGAAATAGAATTCAGATATAGCAGGAGATAGATAGCATCGTAAACTGAGGATACAGAAATCTTCAGTAAATCAATGCTATTGTAAAGGAGTTTCACCCATTTAAAATAATTCGAAGATCGGCGAGACCGTCGATTCATTATAAAGATCATTCGAAGTGGAGTTATGGGATACTCCGGAATTAAAAGAAGACGAATAGTGAGGGACACGAATGGATTTTGGAACCACAGGGAATGTTCCGAAATTCGAAGGAATTGAGTCAAAAGGAAGAGATTGAAACTCGAATGAGAGTGATTCTGTAAATACATTTACCATATATACTAAGTTTTGCCTAGAGCTACCAAAGCTCTGATACCCACTGCAACGCTCCGCTATTTTGGACTATTCGCATCCGCACATGTCGGACTTGAATAATTCAAAATACCGAATTCTTAATTTAAATTTGACAAAACTGGACATATACAGTAAATAAATAATCATAGATCACAGACACAGAGTAATAAATGTAGCGGAAACAAAAGATAGTAGTTCATGAAGCTACTATATATAACAGAGTTAAATATATTACAACAGAAGTCTCGAATACAATAGACAAATACAAGAATCAGAATATATTACTAGAATCAACTGAATATCTGAAAGCTGGATAGATAGCTAGATCTCTAAGTGAACTTCCAACTCCAAAGGTGAGTCTCAAAAGCTGAACCACTCAGTCTGACCTGAGCGTAAAGCAAAACACAAAACACTCGAGTCAGGATTAACATTCTTATATCAATAAATCCAACTCAAGTGAAATAGAAATAGAAATACAAGTAACTCAAAGGACGTTGGAATAACCATCCTCTAAGGATCCGTTATCATTTATATGTACGCTAAGTAGATAATGTTTATCAGTAGTATAAAGTATCAAAATATTGTTAAGGCGTTACCATTATCCCCTTTAACACATTTTATATTAGCGTTATAGTCTATACAGAACTGTAAACTCCACCGTAAACTAGTGGAATATCAGGGAGTACTCCATAGGTATAACACAAAACAAATTCGTAGTGGTCGCGTATATAGGGATACAAGTATGACAAGGCACATGAGATAATACGCAAGGTTGTGAAACTACCGTTTGCCTGATCCGGACTGGTGAAAACGCTTCGCCGCAACGATCGCAACACCGTGAAACAACACTCCCAAAATTTCGAGGGTGCACCAATCAATAACAAGTAATGAGTAGTTTACGAAGAAGTGTGTTCGCTCGAGTTGGCTAACCCCATTTGGCCCGACACGGCTCCTGTTTTAGTCATTTCAAATTTGACACAAGTGTCAAGGCTATCCATCATCGTTCTCTTTCTTCAGTCATCGCATACATCATTCCAACCACTTCATTCTGGATCACACTCCGCGTATAGTTCTTAAAGTGGTTTTCGGTTTAGACAGAGAGTATGTCCATAACCGATCCCGGTTTCTTTAATAAATTTCGTAATTATTACACCGATTGGTCGTTTAATAAATTTCAAAAACCAAATCAATTTCAATTTCAACTAGAATTTGTAAACCAACATTCCATTTGTCTTTCTATATCAATTTCCATAATTTACGTTTCAAAACTTCCAAATTACTATTTCAAAATCTTATAATTCAATTTCAATTTTTATTCTAAAACAGTTCAAGTATTGATTCAAGTTCGTATATAACTTTCATTCCGTAATCATTTAAATAAATTTAATTTAACATTCAGATCAATTTAAATTCATTTATCGATTTCGTTCAATATTCGTTAAGTTTACTTATCATTCAAACAGTTTCTATTAAATTTCCAACTCATTAAATCAATTTTAAGTTTTCCAATATCATATCAAACTTCCAAATTTAATTAATTTCGTCAAATCAATTCTTTAAATTTCAAGCCTTATATTAATTTCAATGAATCACATTTTATTTCTTGTTTAAGAAATTCGATTTCACTTATTTCATTATTTAATTTAACAAGTTTCCAAATCTTAATTATTACAGAACTCAATTTCACTTATTAAAGAAGTTCAATTTCAATTATCAAAGAACCCAATTTATTTAATTATTAAATAATTTAATCGCATTAAATTATTAAATAATTTCAAAACTTAATTATTAAATAATTTCAACACATAATTATTAAATAATTTCAAAAATTAAATGTTAAATAATTTCAACACCTAATTAAATAATTTCAAAACTTAATTATTAAATAATTTCAAACTTAATTCAATCATTTCTTAAATTAAACAACGTTCCTTCATCAATTACTTTGTTAATATTTTGTTTCAGATTATTAAATATTAACATTTTCCTTTCATTAACATTCAAATTCCAACTTCATTTCAAAATCTTATTATTTAATTCAAATAAAATCTTATTTTATTTTTAAATAAAATTATTGACCAATCGGGTTTTATTTAATTCCCTATCCCGATCAAAGTTTAATTTGGGTATTTGTCATTTCAACCCGATTCCATTTCAATTCAAATCAAAGCGTAGCAAAGGGAACTTGCAGTGTGATAATTGGGATGGTGTCAAAGTAAATAAACAAGCAATAATCAATAATCAATAACAATCCAATAATTAATTCAAATAATTCCGAAATAATCGTATTAATTTACATTTGTTGTTTATGCAAGTTAATATAATTATTTCTTGAATCTACACTATCATTTCATGTAGATTAAAGATTATTACACTAATATTAATACGGTTCTTCACTTGACATCTATTATTCAATTTATACTACATAAATTTATACAACGTACATTCAATGGTTCAAGGTGTAGTTAACACTATTTCTACATGTCAATTTATTTAACATTTAAGGGGGTCATATTACACAAATTTAACTAATCAAATTCAAAACATATATCAATTTTAAATTATTAACTATCCTATATCACATTCAATTTCATATTATTTTTCACTTTAAACATTAACAATTTAACGTACGATGTAAACATCAAACAATCAATCATTTATCAACCAAACTGGATTATCGTTGTATAAATAACAGATAATGGTGTCAGATGTCACAGGTGAACTGTTACAGATAATAACATACATATAACAGTGTAAATAACTAATAGTCGCATATTTCAATTGTCGTTTCAATTAAAATCAATTTTATAAATAAAAGAACATTAATCGTGAGTGATTGCTCACCTTTCGAGGCTAGAGAGAAGGACAACACAACAGGCTACGATTAGAATTGCGAAATTGACCAAATCCAAATGATAATTTCCAAAGCAAAGAAAGATTAGCACGAATTCGGCGAACAAAGCAAGGCTAAAAATAACGAAGACGAATCAAAACTAGTTTTACATAACTGGAACCAGATGCACACATATGATATAATTTTTTCCTCTAAAATCAATTTGGAAACATAAGATTAAAATAAACTTTATATCAAAAATTAAAATAATATCCAAAATAAAATCTTTGTGTATATATAAAATAAAAATCAAAATATACTAACACATACCCCTATATTATGTTATTTTTGTTTTCATCTACAAAGATATACATCATGTAAACCGTAGCAAAATTTTAATATATAATACAATTACTTTAAAAGTCAGGATTATCTAATACAAAACACGCCATCCCAAGAAAACTTTGGAAAAACATATAACTTACTTATTATATTTAGTTAATAATATAAGTAAACCAACATTTTTTACTGACACACTCTAAAACATAACTAATAGTTCTGCACAAAAATTCCAAATATCAAATTTATATTTCAAAATTTTATTTTTAAAATTTCACGAAAATTCAATTAATTACATTATTAAAACAGTTAAAATTTTACGGGTCGTTACACTGGTAATGGAAAATAATGATTTTTTACCTTTTGTATGTTGGTTGGCATGTGTATAAGTGTTTGAGCTTATGTGTTAGCTACTGCATGCTAAATGAAGTTAGCACTTGAAGTTTGCGATATCGAGATCATTGCTTTAAACTTATTTTTACTTTAGTGTTTCCTAGAAAATTTCATAGGTTTTAAACTTTTTTTCAGTTTTCAAAAGCCATATGCAAGTTTAAGTAAGAAAAGACAAAAGTTTTGAAGAGCAATAGACATGTAAAACTAGTTCAAAAGTTATGTCATCCATAGCTATAGTCGCTGTAACATTCCTGATTTTAAGGCCAAATTAATTTAATAATTAATTTGATCTTTGGAATTAAACTTTGAAATATTTGGCAATCAATATAAAATTTCGAATTAAATTGTGAGGTTAATTGGTAATTTTTTTTGAGTTTCTCCAAAAACAATTAAAATGCGGGTTTTATAAATAGATTGTGAAAATAGGAATTAATAAAAGCTAAATTCAAATATAAACAAATTATAAATAAAAAAGTAACATCCCAAATATTTATCAATTTAAATTAGTAATATATTTAAACTTTTGGAATTTAATTTGAAAATAAATTAAGAAGTTTCAAAACAAATAAAATAATTGATAAATTATATATGAATAAAATTCCAATTTCTTTTGAGTTTAATTTTTTTGAAATAATGAATGTTTAAAATTATATATATATATATATACATATATATATATATACATATATATATATATATATATATATATATATAATGCACATATGAGTAGTTTTGAATGTAAACATTGAATTTGAATTTAAGTTGCATAAGTATGGATATGAGTATATTAATAGACATAAATGAATTATTGTTTCAACTTTGAATTGAAATTTGAATCTAAATTTAAAATAAATGTTTTTTAAAAAATAATTGGCTTTTGAAATCATTAAGGTGTAATTTATACAATTTAAATATTCGTTAAAAATAATTCTTCTTTTAACATTGTATACATGTATATACAAATGAACAAGGGGTATGTTTATTTATCAAGTAAATATGATATAAAATTTATTTAAAAAAAAAATTCTCTTGTCTTTGTAAAATTACAAATGTTAAACATACATAGGGGAGATGGAGTAGAAAAAATTAACATGCATTGAGATCTTATGATTGTTTTTTTAACATATTGCATTCAATCTAATTGGTTGAATAAAATATTTAAAAATCATAAAAACTCTTCAGCTTCCATTTTCAAATTTATTTAGCCTCCCAATCTCTGAAAGAACAGTAGAAAGATTGAGTATCAAAAATCTCAACACCCAACGAAAAAAAATAGAAAAAAAATCAGAAAAAGCTCAAGCATTCTCTTGGATTCAAAGTCGAAAAAAAAGTCTGAAAATCAATATACAAAGCCCAGGGCTTCGTTCAAACATGAAGCTGTAAATCACCTCAAAACAATCGAGCTTGAAGTTAAGATCAATCAAATTTCTTCAATCTGGAAATTGATTGAAGACAGCAAGCAAACTGAAACAAATCAAAGACCTGTGACCAATGAAACAAGCCGCTGTTTCAAAGAAAAGGAGCTAAGGACCAAGCAATTCTAGAAACAAATCAAGGCATGCAACAAAGTCTAGCTTACAAGAATCAAAATCCAGCTTTCAGAAAACAAAAACAAAATTCGAAGCTTATGTTCAAAAATCTTCACTCTGTTCTCCGTTCTTTGTCTCTGCCTCGAACCTCCAGGTGAGCAAACATTTAAAACCATTTATACTTTGGTTTTGCATGTGATTAGTATTGAATGTTGATTATGGAATGTGCTTGCATGGATGTAAACTTGCCTGTATGTGTGTATATAGGTTACAGTGTGTACAGACACCTCTTTGTTTCAAAGTTACAGTTTTTTAAAAAGAAACCAAATCCAAGAAAAACCTCACATCTCTTTGTATAACAGAAATTTGATTATAATGTCTGGATGAAAGTTGTTCATAATGCCATAATTTAAAATTTAAAAATAAATTCCAGGTGCAAATATTTATGGGATATTATGAAATGGAATATGATAGTGATAATCTAACTCAAGTCGAAATCTTGATTTTTGAATTTTTAAGTTTAGATTGTATCTTTGAATTCGTATTAGTAAATCATGATTTTTAGTATAGATATTAAGGTTTTCAAGTGAGTGAGTGAAGTGAATTAACGAGATGAACAGAAAATACATTTTGGGGAAACTCGGGTCATCGGCGAAGCGTTGATCGGCGCGACCAGGGATGAGGCTCGTTGGGGGATTGTGGAGTTTGAGAAAAATGCTAGATAATTTTTTAATTCATCATAGGCGAAGATTTGAATTGATTTAGGGTTTAAACCTGCATTTTGTTGGATGAAATCGCGACGCGTTTTCTTCGTCGTCGCAGTGTTCTAGGCCATTGCACCTGAGGGAACGTGGGAAGGGGTTCTAATGAACTCCTAGACGCAGTGGTGTGGTTGCAGACCATCGGAGGAGGCCTGACATGGCGTTATTCGCTGATGGGTAGTTTCTAGTGTTTCGTGGGTAGCAGTTTTCATTTGAAATTCGTTCGAATTCGTCGAACTGTGTGATGGATGGGGACGAGTCGATAATCGTCGACATGCTGATGGCCGTGGAAGGGGTCGAAAGTGATCCAATCGCTTGTGCATGTGCACACGTGTGCACTTGAGGCTGGGTGGCTGAAGTGTTGGGAAGAAGAAGGGAATACTCGGGTTTACTCTCGTGAAAATGGAATGAAAATCAGGGTAGGTTCAGTTGTGTATGCGAATGAATGTATCAGTTTTAAATTTTCAACAGATCAAAGTTTTTAAGGGAAAGAAATTAGAATAGGGGAACAACACAAGTTTCACTCGGGTTTATTTGTGTGATTCTCGAAGCAGGTCTCGAGCATTTTAAGTTGATCCTAGGTTATATAAAAATATGTAATTAATCAATTTTTAAGTTAAAAACAAAACATTTTTCAAGTTTAAGGCTACTAAAGTAACTAAATTTTAAAAGGAACATTTCCAAGTTTCAAAACAAGTATTAACAAGTTTAAAGCAGGATTTCAAAGTTTCTAAAATATTTTGAAATTGTTTTTTTAAAGGTAATTATAAAAGTAAATTTCTAAATGTTTTTCAAAGGCGACTTAATGATTAACTACTTAATGTATTGAGGAATGATTAATTAAACGGATAATTTGTCAAGGTGGTTAATTTAATTATATGATATATTAAATGATAGCTATTTAACGAAGTAATTAAATGATTATTAAATAAGGATTTATTAACTAATTATTGTAATTAATTAAAGACAATTAATTATTAATATAGGGTTAATTAATTTGAAATTAAGGATAATTACTTAATGTAATTAATTAATGAAAGTTAAATTAATGGAATCAATTAAAGGTAATTAATTGCTTAAAGATAATTACTTGATTAAAATTAATTAATTAATGACTCAGGGTGGATTAATTAAGTGATTAACATTGATTTAAGTTTAGGGATAAACACTTATCGTAATCAATTAAGGATAATTAATGTAATGGTAATTAATTAATTAAGGGTTAATTAATTAATTAAAGATAATTTATTAAATGATAAATCAAATAATTAAAGGATAATTATTTAATAATTGAAAGTCGATGAATTATAATTAAAGGTTAATTAATTTATTATTAATGGTTAATTAATTTATTATTAATGGTTAATTAATAAATGATAAAAGAATAATTAATCAAAATGATTTGTAATTTATTAATGTTAATTAACCAGGATTAGTAATTCATAAGTAATTAATCCGATTTGAATAAATCAGACAATTAACTGATCTTACTTATGAATGTTTGGATTCTATTGGATGATTGAATTATTTAATATCCCTGATTGTGATACTCTGTTTTGATGGACTGTGTTTAATGTAATTTATTATCTGTGATATGTGAATAAAAGATATGCGTTATAGTTCATACCGCTTATCAAATATAAGCGTTATAGTTTATACCGCTTATCAAATATATTGCTGTATTTGAATCTGTGCTGATTGATGATGTTGCACTTTTACTGTGTAAAACCCCTGGACCACACTTATACACACACAAATATGGGTTGCATGTGGTAATTGGTTAAGTCACATATTTTTGAAATAGTTTTATAATTTGAATTTTTGAATCCAATGGTTTTGGAAATGGATTGGGTTTAAAACAAAAAGCTTTTGAAAAGGAACTTCGAAGATAAAAGTTATTTTTGAATAACTTGATTTAGTTTTGAAATTTGATTTAAATTTGAATTAAAAATTGGAATTTGAATTATATTTATGATTTAAAAAGGTTATACAAGTTTATATGGGTTTTAGACCATTTTAAAAGTGTTGTTTTGGGAATTTGAATTTCACCCTAAGATTTTAACTTGTATAGATGAAATCGGATTTTTCCGAAACGAAAACTATTTGTTTTCAAATAATAAAAGCTTTCATATAACAAATGAACTTCCAATTTGTGTAAAAGGATTTCAAGTCTAAAATGAAAATGGTTTTCCAAGTTATGAAAAAAATCTTTGAAAACGGGTTCGAAAGCTATAAGTTAAATCTTTAATTTAAAGATTTAAAAGAGTCAATCTAATTGAAATGGGAATTGTTTTGAAAATCTATGAATGGATCTTTGTGAAATTGGGTGAACTTTGTGAAATAAATCTTTTTGTTTAAAAGATTTAAAATGGTAATTTGTTTAAACCATTTGAAAGAAAATTTTGGGTTTTAAGTTGTGACTTAACTGAAATCCCATTATCCATATGTTTTTAAATATTGCGCCCATTATTCGGTTTAGCCGGGAGAGGACCTTTATGTCATATAACCCATTCCGAATAATGATATATCGATATGGATAGCATTTGAAGACCGGTGGTGAAGACAAGGTATTTTGGAGAACGAAAGGATGACCCGTCGATTGTCTCTGCATTGAGTCGCGCCAGTATAGAGATTTCCTAAGTGATGGGAAGTCCAATCGGTATTGTGAATACCCGGATTTGCAAGGGCTTCTTCGGAAGTGCCTTCGGTTCTGTTCGAACCCGGAACAGACTTGTATGGGTGTATGTGATATCTCGGAAATTTGGGCAATATAAATTTAATAACCTGTATTATAAATTTAATTTGATTTGATAATTTTTATAACGGATTTGGAATTTGATTTAATAATCGTGTTTTAATAAATATTTAAATTGAAAGATTTTATCTTTTTAAAGTAAATAAATTGTTTTCTGTTTATAATATATACATTTGTATATATTGTAAGTTGATAAATTTTGATTTTGAATTTAGTGAATGAATTGATTTTCTAATTCTAGTTTATTTTTAGTAAATTAAAAATTTGATTTAAGAATTGGCTTTTCAAAGCAATTCAATGAATAATGTTATGATTTATATTATGATAAATCTTATTTGTTTTGAAATTTTATTTAACTTTAAAATATATGAATTTAAGATTAGATAAATATAAAAGCTAAGTTTTATTTTATATTACTGGGGATTTATATATATAAGAATTTATAATGTAAATTACAAATGATCTTAGTTTGTTATAATCTCTTTTAACAAATTATTTGATATTGCTTAATTTGTTATTTTTAAATAAAAATTATAATACTTAAGTTCTTATGAACATAAATAGATTTTGTAAGGAATAAAATTGTTGTTTTAAATTTTAATAGAGTTATATATGCTTCTATATGTAACTTGATTATTAAAATTTTGATTTGATAAATTAATTTTAAATTTTAGTTTGATGTTTTGAAATTTAATTGAATAAATACTTCAATATTTTTGAATAAGCTATATTTTTAATTTGTTTGTTTTCATTTCTTTTCAATTTAAAAAGAGATAAATTCATTTATATTACTTAAGAAATAAAATAAGATTTAAAGGCTTAAAGATTTATAAACAATTTAGAATTAAAATTTAAATACATAATTACATATGTAAGTTTATTACCATCTTAAGGACATGTGTTAGTTATAAATAAACTATTATGACAAATGTTAAGAATAGAGACAAGTGTCTCATTTAAATTTCTTTTTCTTTTATTTTTAATTAAATCAAATTTTTTTGTTTATATAAACATTTCTTCTTTGCCTTGTCTTTCTTTTTCCTATTCTTCTTCAAACTTAAGAAAATCTGTAATCTTCTTTATTATTTTTCAAAGCAAAATCTTTAAATCCCTTCAAAACACAAATCTGAAACCAAATATTTTCCTCAAACCAATCTTCTTCAAAGCTATCTAAATTAATCTTCCAAAATTGAAATGCAAATCAAACATTAACCTGGAAAGCAAAATTTCAACATCATCCAAAAGATCTACAGTCCCCCTCTTTTTCTGTTTTGAAACTTCACAAACCTGCAGTCTTCCCTCTTTTCTGTTTTGAAACATTATCAAGATCTGCATGCAATCTCATCAAGCTAAATCAAACCTGCATACATTTTTAAAGTCAGAGTTTTTCAAGCCCGTTCTTCTGTAAACATGTCAAAACACTTTTCCAAAATCCATAACCAAAGATACAAGTGTAAGTGAAACTGGAAACTGTCTTCTGCATGCAAATTTAAGAACTTCAGTAAGCAACTTTGTTCCAGGAGCAAAAGTATTTATGGATTGATAAGGCATTTTCATCATTAAGGTTTAAAGCAAAAGCAAGATGAAGTTTTAAAGCAAAAATTAAAAATAAAATCTGAAGCTCATGTGCTCTGCCCCTAAAACCCAGGTGAGTAACAATTTATATTTAATAAATTAAAGTATAAAATTAGTTGTTATTTACTCTGGAAACAAGAATATGTGTATGTTACTAAATGAATGTAACGACTCGGTATTTTCAACCATTCGCATCCATTATAAGTGTATGGGTAGACACTCATGCCAGAATTGGATTGCTCAAAATACCGCGTTGTAAATAAAATTTTTGGCAAATCTCAGAATACACAGTAACTAAAAATCACAGATCACAGACACAGAGTATATAAAAATGCAGCGGAAGAAAAAGAGATAGTAGTTCATGAAGCTACTATATAAATTTGAGATACATCAGAGTTAAATAAGATACAACAGAAGAGTAACAGGATACATCAGGTACAAATCAGATACATCACTGAACCACTGGATACTGAAACAAAATAGATGGCTGGATCTTTAAGGAAAGCTCCAACGTCGAAAGTGAATCTTGAATGCTAACTCAATCAATCTGACCCGAGCGTAAAGAAAAGTACAAAACCCCCGAGTCAGGACATAAATACTTATAAGCTGTAAATCAACTCAAGTGAACAGTAACAAAATGCATCAGTAACTTAAAGGATGCTTGGGACCGCCCATCCTCTAAGGATCCGTTAAACTATTTACTATGTAGTAATATACGCTATATACGGTAGTGTCTAATCAGTAAAGTATAATCATATAGAAAATAGCGTTAAGGGGATGGTGAACCTTAACGCGGTCGGATCTTTAAAACCAAAATCGTAGTGGGCTCGATATAAGGATATGACACGACACGCGAGGCAATGCCAGGGTGGATACACCGTTTGCACTCCCGGACCGGTGGTGACGGCAAGCCAGCAGCTTCCGCCCACCTCGAACAATACCCCAGAATCAAAGTGGCGCCACCCAATCGAATCACAACAGTAATAGAATGGTTTCCGATGGAGCATGCTCGATGAAAGGGTGCGACCCTTTGTGTAGCCCGGTATAGCTCATGTTTTAGTCATATATGCCAACTCACGGGAGTTGGGTCCACGTAATATACCTCGAGAACGTCGCCACCATCCTACTTCATTTTGGAATCTCCACCGCGTACACAGTTGTTAAAGTGGTTTTCGGTATTGGCCGGCTATAAGACAATATCCGATCCCGGTCTCTTTAACAACCAATCGTTATTATAACCCGTAGTTATAACTTTAAAGATATATATTTTATACTTCAAAATAAAATATCATTTCAACCCGAATCTTTATCAAAATAAAGATTAAATTATTTCCAAACCATTTCAATATATCATCATACCATATCTTTCGATTCAAATATTTATCAAAATAAATATCAAGTCATTTCTAACCATTTCAATATTTTAAATTATCATATCCTTTAAAATATTCCTTTCAAATCATTTTAATACATCAAAATGTCATAACCTTTCAAAGCTTCATTTTTTTTCAAATCATTTAATATCAAAATATCATATCTTTCAAAACGTCGTTTCAAATCATTTTAATATATCAAAATATCATATCTTTTCGAAACCACATTTCAAATCATTATTCATGTTATTCAATTTAAAATACCATTTCAATTCATATTCCAAAACAGTTTATATTCCCAAAAAAATCATTTTTAATCAAAAAAATGAAGTTATTATGTTAAAAATTAAATTATTAAATTTTCAAAAATTTCAACTTCCAAAGTTCATTTATTCACTTACGTTTATCAAAACAGTGAAATTCCACTTTTCGCAGCATTTAGAAAACACTACGGAAAGTTACATATAAAACAGTTCAATTTAACAAAGGACAACATTTTAAAATGTTGTAATAGAGTTTACTTAAATTCCAAATAAACTTAGTTAAATTCAACAATTTATAGCACTTACAAAAATTGCCATAATAGCTTTTAATTCAATTTAGCTTTTTAGTTCATTATCATCAACTACAGCATTTTCAAATGCTGTAATATCATTTACATTGTAATTAATATCATTTAAAAAATACAGTCAATTAACTTCAAATATTCAATATAATTTCTCAACCAATTATATTTTTATTTAAAACATTTTTAACTTATAAAATCATACATTTTCACATTTATAACATCATTTAATTTTTCCTCAAGTTCATGATTTTATAAAGTTAAATTTCCATTCAAAAATCAAGATTTAATAATAATTCACTTATTAAATTGCAATGTTCAATTTTAAATCCATTACATTAAATTTCAACTTAACACTTAAGTTCAAATTCTCAAATATAACTTAATTTATTTTTATTTACTTGAATAAAAGTTCACTTTTAAGTCAATTTCATAAATTTCCAATTTTAGTTATATTCAAAATTTCAACTTAAAATATTCATTCATTTCACATTTCAACTTTGTTAAAAAAATCACTTTTAATTCATTTAAATTCAAATTATCATAAATTTATCATAATTTCATATTCAATTTAATTTCCAATTATAATTAAATCAAATTTTCCAAAATAACTTACGTTCAAAATTTTCATTAATTCATTTCACTTACAATTGTTCAGAAAATCAATAATATTTTACAAAAAACATTTTTTATTAAATCTAAAATCAAAATATTATATTAATTAAATTTCTAAAATATTTTAAAAATTTTAGAAAAACATATTTTAACTACGGGTCTGTATAAAATTTTCTACGCTAGGTAAAGTGATACGGGTAATATATCATTTCAACCCGTAATTTACAAAGAAAAATCCGGGTTTTATCATTTCAAACCCGCAATCCCAAGTCAAAATGAAAAATTTAAAACCATTCAGGCCTATCATTTCAGCCCATAACATTTTTTTTCTAACAGGGAACCTGCAGTGTGATCATATGCAGAAATAATATAAACAAGGTCAATATCACAATATACAGTCATATATCAGATGTTAGGTGAAAATTAACAGTTTAAACATGGTAATAACATGGTAATAACATGGCATAGCATATCATCTGATCATCATTAATTTGCCTAAACATTTTATGTTACTAAACACTTGCCATCAATTCACTTTTCATAAGTATAAATGTCAGAGTGAGAAAGACTCACTTTTTCAAGGCTAGAGACCAAAACAACATACAAGCACGACTCTAAAGGCACGACAAGCACAATTGTACGACTTTTGATTTGAGTTGAAAGATAGCCAAGATATGATTTTGTATCAACAACCCAAAACAAAACAAACAAGACAATATATAAACATTCAACATAAAATAACATTGAAACAATTTTGAAATACAAAGCAAAATGAACAAGATAGATTGGACCTTGCTTCAACCACTTCAATGCTTGGCCTAAGGGACGCTTATGCTTGGCTATGATGATGCTTTGGCTCAGGTATGACATCATATAGGTCAGGTTTAACATCATATAGGTGAGGCAACAAGTGGAGATGAAGGTGTAGTGGTGCAACATAAAGCATATATAGGGTCAAGGTTAAATAAGTTGAGTTTTTGTGACATTCTTGGCTCGGCCATGGGCATGTGGTGGCTTGGCCATGCTTGTACAGGTTTGGACAGTAGCTGGAGCAGCGGCCAAAGGTGGTGGAGTGGCTGGTGGTGGTGGCTAAGGGGTGGCCAAAGCAAGATATGGAGGGTAGGTGATGATATGTGTGGTCTAGGCAATGTTTTAAGGAGTTTTATGGAAGTTTTGTGGTGCTAGCTTCAATGGATGGGCACGGCTTGGTCATGGTCTGATTTCTAGAGGGCGGTGGGTGATGTGGCAAAGGGTGGAGGTCAGGTCAGAGGTGGTGGAGGTGGCTATGGTGGTGGTTAAGGTGGTGGTTGAAGGAGATGAGGCAAAGGTGGTCAAACTAGCATTGTTCAAGGGCATTGTTGCATTTTTTTTGGAGTTTTGGCACCATGGTGGGCTCGGCCTTGGTCAAGACCAGAGGGGTAGCTGGTGATGATGGCAGGGAAGAGGTGTAGGAGGTGGTGGCCGTGGCTATGGAGGAGAGGCCAAGCAATACACATGAGAAAATAAGGCAAAATATAAGAAAACAATGGAAAAAGAAGAGCAAAAAGAAGAGGAAAAGAGGAGCCATTACCAAACCTTTCTAGCCGTGAAAAATGAAGTGGAGAGGAATGTTTTCACGTGAAAATGAGGTAAGAAATGCACAGCTACAATAAAGGAAGGAACGGTCAAAGGAAATTAAATCTATTAATTGGAAAAGAAACGGAAGAAGAAACGTTAAAACGGTTTTACGTTTCTTTGCTTTCAAACCTTTTAAACTTCCTATATATATTCATATACATCTTAAATAACTGAAAACAGTTATAATTTTCAGTTAGAATTCGAAAATATAACAGATAAACAAAATATTAATAATTAATTGTTAATTAGATATGACTAAAATAAGAAAAATGGCACAGAAAAATGAAAAGTAGACTTAGGAATTAGAAATAACTTCAATACACTTTGGAAAAATTTTCTTAAATTTAAATACATGTAAAATTAATAAAATAAAGTAAAACACAGCAATAAAAGTGAATGTATAAAATAAATCAATAAATTGATGTATTAATTGCAAAAAGAAACGGATAAAACGCCTTTACGTTTCAGGCTTTTAAGATCTCTTAACTTTCTAAACCTTTTGCGTTTCCTTTTCTTTTTAATTTTATAAAAACAAAATAAACTCAGAAATTTATTTAAAACCGAAACTAAGTAAGAATAAAATAAAATAAATAATTTATTTTAAGTAAAATAGAAAAAGGAAATAAGAAATTGCTTAAAAATAGCAACCCTGACATAAAAATTACAAGAAAATCTCCAATGACTTCGGAAAATTTATTACTTCACAAAAAAAATATTTTAACAAAAAATTTAAATTAAAAATGGTTTTAAAACATTTTCAAGGTAAAATAATAATTTAATTTTTATTAAATAGAAAGTTAAATAAAGAAAAATGTAGTAAATACCAACTAGGCTTTATAAATTGAAATAAATTCAAATAAACTTTAGAAAAATTATATTATCATTTTAAAAATACTTAAAAGTCAAAATATACATAATATAACATATTACCACATATTAAAATAAAGTATAACAAAGAAGAAGTAATTTATACAATTTAAAATAGTCATTGTAAATAACCCTATATACGCACGATATTGTAAAGGGTATAACTTCCACAGTTTACATCCGATTTCAACGAAACGAAAAGTGGTGTTCTTAGAATTTTATATACTTTCATAATAAAAGGAAAAAAAATTAAAATTTTAAAACTTTAAAATTTTAAGTTGAAAGTCACAGTTTGACTATTTTGACCAAAATCAGCATTTCAGGCAAATATTCAACTTACACAAGTTTGGAATTATAACTCATAAAAATCAAGATTATATTTAAATAATAAATTTAATCATTTCAAATAAGTAAAATAAGTTTTTAAATCAAAATCTTACATTAAAAATAATTAAAATATACAATAAAATAATTACAAAATACAGGGTTGTTACACTCTCCCCCACTCAAAACTTTTCGTCCCCGAAAAGGAATGAGGTATGGAAGGGCACAGAAAAGATAGAGTGAAATAGGATTAAGATAAGATGATAAGAAGATTGAAGTTATACCTGACAACTGTTGTTATAGGTAAGTTTTAAAGGTGGAGGTGATCTTTCCAAGATCCTCCAGAATCAAGAACACAAGCACGAAAAAGGTGGATTCAAAATGATTACCAAAGGTCTATCAAGATTATAAAAAGATTTCTAAACAGAAAGATTATAGAAAGATGCCTATACCGGTCTATAGCAAGATAAGGATAATAAGGACAACCAAAAGATAGTTTGAAAAACAAAATAAGGAAATAAATTTGAAAGCATGGAAATTTCAACTTAAATAGAGAATAAATCTTTACACAAGTTAAATAAATCTTAACTATCTCAAATTTCATTATCTTATTATCCAATCATCTTAATTAACAATTTTTAGAACCATGGGTTTGAAAAATAATCATTTATTACACTCACAATGTACTTAATAAATTTAATTCTTCTTTGTTCCTAATTAAACTTAAATTTATTCCTCTCAATATATTCATCACTGATGTTAAATATACTTACACTTATTATAACTGCTTTATTTTATTCTTAGTTCTTCTAACATTGTTTTATTGTAAGTTATTCAATTACCCTTTATTATTCTTTAACTCTGTTAATCGTTTTATAACTTAAAATTTAAGTGTATAGGATTTATTATAACCACTCAAATTTTTTTTATAAAATCTTTTTATATCGTATATTATCCAATTACATTTTTTAACTTCTGAAATTTTGGTAAGTCATATTTGAATGCAATTGTATTATACAAATAAAATTTCCAATTCAATCATTTCAAGCTTAAATCATTTATTAAAAAAAAAATTTCTTTTTATAATTGAAATTATTCTTTTAAAATAGAATTTAAGAATTAAATTTCCGATTTCTTCAGACCATTTAGAGATAAGAAATATATATATACATATATAATATGTCAAATCAAATTTCAATCATATATATATATATATTATAAATCAAGTCATATTTTAGAAATTCAAATCAATTTAATTTCCCAAAACAAAGCTGTAGCAAGACTACAGAACAGTCTCTTAACTTCGAAGCTCGAAAATGAACGTCGATGATGTCGCGATCATCACCGAAGTTATTTTCCAGCGACAAAGAGAAGAGCACAAATTTTAAACCTTTAAAATTCTTTGAAAACAAATTCTATTCAAAATACTTTAAATAATATAACCCTTTAAAACTTCAAACCAAAGTTCGAAATAATCGGAATTTAAATCCTCAAATTATTGTTTTGAATTCATTTCATTTCCGAAATAAATTTATAAACAAATATTTATAGATCTATTTGTAGAACAATAAATGATAAATCAAGTATTATCATTTCAAATTATCAATTTAAATCATTTCATTAAGTTCCACAAATTTACTTATATATCAAAATTTATTTCATTAACCAATTTTTTTTTAAAAATATATTGTGTCCGTTTGTTCAGTCAAAGTGTTTTGGAAATCTTATCGATAACGCTGATAAGACGTATCGATCAGAAACCCAACTCAACATCAACAAGTCAAACAACACAATATGTAAAACATTTAATTTTAAATACTAGTTTACAAATACACTATACATGAATAGATTTTCAAAGAAGGATAGAGATTCAAATTTTTGATTAACACAAATCAAAGGAGATTATGGTTTAAAAATAAGTTGGAAACAAGGATGACATGATTAAATAACAGAATAGGAAGACGGATAAGCTTATATAAATCACGGACAACCTTAACCGGGTCAACCGTGACTTAAAGAATAAGATCAATGTTGATTTTTCTAGGGTAAATCCACATTCGATCTCAAGAGTTAGAGTTTGAAATAACAAAAGATATTAGCATCTAAACCAAGGATAGATAAGAATCTCTGGTGAATCGATGCTAACTGCAAAGGAGTTTTCCCCCATTTTCACTTAAATTTGAAATTGGCGTGACCGCCGACTCACTAGAAAGATCATTCGAAGCGGAGTTATGTGTAACTCCAGAATCAAAAGAAGATGAATAGTGAGGGATACGAATGAATTTTGGAACCGTAGGGAATGTTCCAAAATTCAAAGGAATCGAGTCAAAAGGGAGAGATTCAAACTCGAATGAAAGTGATTCTGTAAATACATTCACTTCATATGCTTAGTTTTTCCTAGAGCTACCAAAGCTCTGATACCAACTGTAACGACTCGGTATTTTCAACCATTCGCATCCATTATAAGTGTATAGGTAGACACTCATGCCGGAATTGGATTGCTCAAAATACCGCGTTGTAAATAATTTTTTTGGCAAATCTCAGAATATACAGTAAATAGAAATCACAAATCACAGACATAGAGTATATAAAAATGCAGCGGAAGAAAAAGAGATAGTAGTTCATGAAGCTACTATATAAATATGAGATACATCAGAGTTAAATAAGATACAACAGAAGAGTAACAAGATACATCAGGTACGAATCAGATACATCACTGAACCACTGGATACTGAAACAAAATAGATGGCTGGATCTTCAAGGAAAGCTCCAACGCCGAAGGTGAATCTTGAACGCTAACTCAATCAATCTGACCCGAGCGTAAAGCAAAATACAAAAACCCCGAGTCAGGACATAAATACTTATAAGCTATAAATCAACTCAAGTGAACAGTAACAAAATGCATCAGTAACTTAAAGGATGCTTGGGACCGCCTATCCTATAAGGATCCGTTAAACTATTTACTATGTAGTAATATACGCTATATACAGTAGTGTGTAATCAGTAAAGTATAATCATATAGAAAATAGCGTTAAGGGGATGGTGAACCTTAACGCGGTCGGATCTTTAAAACCAAAATCGTAGTGGGCTCGATATAAGGATATGACACGACACGCGAGGCAATGCCAGGGTGGATACACCGTTTGCACTCCCGGACCGGTGGTGACGGCAAGCCAGCAGCTTCCGCCCACCTCGAACAATACCCCAGAATCAAAGTGGCGCCACCCAATCGAATCACAACAGTAATAGAATGGTTTCCGATGGAGCATGCTCGATGAAAGGGTGCGACCCTTTGTGTAGCCCGGTATAGCTCATGTTTTAGTCATATATGCCAACTCACGGGAGTTGGGTCCACGTAATATACCTCGAGAACGTCGCCACCATCCTACTTCATTTTGGAATCTCCACCGCGTACACAGTTGTTAAAGTGGTTTTCGGTATTGGCCGGCTATAAGACAATATCCGATCCCGGTCTCTTTAACAACCAATCGTTATTATAACCCGTAGTTATAACTTTAAAGATATATATTTTATACTTCAAAATAAAATATCATTTCAACCCAAATCTTTATCAAAATAAAGATTAAATTATTTCCAAACCATTTCAATATATCATCATACCATATCTTTCGATTCAAATATTTATCAAAATAAATATCAAGTCATTTCTAACCATTTCAATATTTTAAATTATCATATCCTTTAAAATATTCCTTTCAAATCATTTTAATACATCAAAATGTCATAACCTTTCAAAGCTTCATTTGTTTTCAAATCATTTAATATCAAAATATCATATCTTTCAAAACGTCGTTTCAAATCATTTTAATATATCAAAATATCATATCTTTCAGTACCATGTTTCAAATCATTTTAATATATCAAAATATCATATCTTTTCGAAACCACATTTCAAATCATTATTCATGTTATTCAATTTAAAATACCATTTCAATTCATATTCCAAAACAGTTTATATTCCCAAAAAAATCATTTTTAATCAAAAAAATGAAGTTATTTTGTTAAAAATTAAATTATTAATTTTCAAAATTTTCAACTTCCAAAGTTCATTTATTCACTTACATTTATCAAAACAGTGAAATTCCACTTTTCGCAGCATTTAGAAAACACTACGGAAATTTACATATAAAACAGTTCAATTTAACAAAGGACAACATTTTAAAATGTTGTAATAGGGTTTACTTAAATTCCAAATAAACTTAGTTAAATTCAACAATTTATAGCACTTACAAAAATTGCTATAATAGCTTTTAATTCAATTTAGCTTTTTAGTTCATTATCATCAACTACAGCATTTTCAAATTCTGTAATATCATTTACATTGTAATTAATAGCATTTCAAAAATACAGTCAATTAACTTCAAATATTCAATATAATTTATCAACCAATTATATTTTTATTTAAAATATTTTTAACTTATAAAATCATACATTTTCACATTTATAACATCATTTAATTTTTCCTCAAGTTCATGATTTTATAAAGTTAAATTTCCATTCAAAAATCAAGATTTAATAATAATTCACTTATTAAATTGCAATGTTCAATTTTAAGTCCATTACATTAAATTTCAACTTAACACTTAAGTTCAAATTCTCAAATATAACTTAATTTATTTTTATTTACTTGACTAAAAGTTCACTTTTAAGTCAATTTCATAAATTTCCAATTTTAGTTATATTCAAAATTTCAACTTAAAATATTCATTCATTTCACATTTCAACTTTGTTAAAAAAATCACTTTTAATTCATTTAAATTCAAATTATCATAAATTTATCATAATTTCATATTCAATTTAATTTCCAATTATAATTAAATCAAATTTTCCAAAATAACTTACGTTCAAAATTTTCATTAATTCATTTCACTTACAATTGTTCAGAAAATCAATAATATTTTACAAAAAACATTTTTTATTAAATCTAAAATCAAAATATTATATTAATTAAATTTCTAAAATATTTTAAAAATTTTAGAAAAACATATTTTAACTACGGGCCTGTATAAAATTTTCTACGCTAGGTAAAGTGATACGGGTAATATATCATTTCAACCCGTAATTTACAAAGAAAAATCCGGGTTTTATCATTTCAAACCCGCAATCCCAAGTCAAAATGAAAAATTTAAAACCATTCAGGCCTATCATTTCAGCCCATAACATTTTTTTTTCTAACAGGGAACTTGCAGTGTGATGATATGCAGAAATAATATAAACAAGGTCAATATCACAATATACAGTCATATATCAGATGTCAGGTGAAAATTAACAGTTTAAACATGGTAATAACATGGCAAAGCATATCATCTGATCATCATTAATTTTCCTAAACATTTTATGTTACTAAACACTTGTCATCAATTTACTTTTCATAAGTATAAATGTCAGAGTTAGAAAGACTCACTTTTTCAAGGCTAGAGACCAAAACAACATACAAGCACGACTCCAAAGGCACGACAAGCACAATTGCACGACTTTTGATTTGAGTTGAAAGATAGCCAAGATATGATTTTGTATCAACAACCCAAAACAAAACAAACAAGACAATATATAAACATTCAACATAAAATAACATTGAAACAATTTTGAAATACAAAGCAAAATGAACAAGATAGATTGGACCTTGCTTCAACCACTTCAATGCTTGGCCTAAGGGACACTTATGCTTGGCTATGATGATGCTTTGGCTCAGATATGACATCATATAGGTCAGGTTTAACATCATATACGCGAGGCAACAAGTGGAGATGAAGGTGTAGTGGTGCAACATAAAGCATATATAGGGTCAAGGTTAAATAAGTTGAGTTTTTGTGACATTCTTGGCTCGGCCATGGGCATGTGATGGCTTGGCCATGCTTGTACATGTTTGGACAGTAGCTAGAGCAGCGGCCAAAGTTGGTGGAGTGGCTGGTGGTGGTGGCTAAGGGGTGGCCAAAGCAAGATATGGAGGGTAGGTGATGATATGTGTGGTCTAGGCAATGTTTTAAGGAGTTTTGTGTAAGTTTTGTGGTGCTAGCTTCAATGGATGGGCACGGCTTGGTCATGGTCTGATTTCCAAAGGGTAGTGGGTGATGTGGCAGAGGGTGGAGTCAGGTCAGAAGTGGTGGAGGTGGCTATGGTGGTGGTTAAGGTGGTGGTTGAAGGAGATGAGGCAAAGGTGGTCAAACTAGCATTGTTCAAGGGCATTGTTGCATTTTTTTGGAGTTTTGGCACCATGGTGGGCTCGGCCTTGTCAAGACCAGAGGGGTAGCTGGTGATGATGGCAGGGAAGATGTGTAGGAGGTGGTGGCCGTGGCTATGGAGGAGAGGCCAAGCAATACACATGAGAAAACAAGGCAAAATAAGAAAACAATGGAAAAAGAAGAGCAAAAAGAAGAGGAAAAGAGGAGCCATTACCAAACCTTTCTAGCCGTGAAAAATGAAGTGGAGAGGAATGTTTTCACGTGAAAATGAGGTAAGAAATGCACAGCTACAATAAAGAAAGGAACGGTCAAAGGAAATTAAATCTATTAATTGGAAAAGAAACGGAAGAAGAAACGTTAAAACGGTTTTACGTTTCTTTGCTTTCAAACCTTTTAAACTTCCTATATATATTCATATACGTCTTAAATAACTGAAAACACTTATAAATTTCAGTTAGAATTTGAAAATATAACAGATAAAATAATTACATTAATACAGGGTTGTTACAATGAAGGTTATGATGCATGTTATTGTGAATGCATGTTTTTGTACTTAAGTTCCAGACCCTTGATTTTCTTAAAATCCTATACTTTAGATCTAATCTATGTTAGGTCTATGACTTAAGAAAAATAGAGTTGTGTAGCATAACTAAAGTTTTAAGTTTTATCAAGTATGAATACAAACCAGAAGTGTCACTGAAAAAAATAATAATGAAACAGTATGGCCTCTGGGAAAACACTGAACAACAGAGTAATTCTGTTATTAACAAGAATTTAATCCTTTAACTTCTTTGATTTAAGATTATCAATATGTTACCTGATCAAAAACTCGAATTTTAAAATTTAAATTAGAAATTTTAGCTTGTTTTTGATTAAGAAATTCTGGTTTAACCAGAAATCATAACTTGGGTTGATTCTGTCGATCTAAGAAGATTTGGTGGCCATTGATGTTCCTGGTGATAGAATGGGAATTGAGGAAAAATGGTAATTTAGGAATCAATGCAGTGGGGAAATAGTGACTAGGGATTAATGTATATAACCCTAGTTTTACCGTGTTCAAGAGATTTGATAACTGTGATCAAATTAAGTGATCGAGTTCTCTCTAGTTTGAGCTGAAGATAGAAGGGGTATGGAGGAGGTTGTGACCGGAGGTAGAGATGTTCTGGTGGTCGGAGTATGGAGTTTTGGGGGATTTCTTGGTTCGACATTTTTCCAGTTGAGCTCGAATGTTTGAATTTGAATTTGGGTATGCAGCATTGGATTTGAGGGTTTGGGATGGCACTGGGAGTTGACCTTTGACTTGCTCGTGAAGTCGCGAGAGGCCGGAGGTGATGGCCGTGGGTGTGCAGGTGTACGGTGGTAATGGTGTATCAGTTAGCTGTATTGGGGGAAGAAGGAGCTCGTGTTGTATCGGGTAGTTTTGTGATGAGCTCGTAGCATTTGGATGATGGTCTCGAAGCTGAGGGGTTTTGGACTCGAAGAATTTTAGATAGGTCTCGGATGTTTTAATTTTAGTTACAGGGTTGGGTAAACTGTCAATACAGGTTTTGTATAACCTGATTTTTATTTGGGTTTTAATTGATGTTAAGGTGAATGTGTTACTCGAGTTAGTTTAGTTTAGCTCGGGTTAGTTTGTTGAAGTTTGAAAACTTGTCTTGTTTTCAAAATTTAAAACTAAATTTAAAACTAAATTTAAAAATGGAAACAAGAATCTAAAGTAAGTTTTAAATCTAACTTAAATTATGGATTCAAGTTGGATTGAATCACAGGTTGGTAATGATGAGTATTTAAATTCAAATTTGCTTTAAAAATTAATTTTTAAGGAGTTTATTGTTTAAAATGTTTTTTAAAAAGAATTTTAATTTAATTTTGAAATTTAAATATAAAGTAATGTTTAAACAAAGTTTAAATCTGATTCAAATTTGGATTTGAATCTTTATTTCAAAATGAATTTAAGTTTATAAATTTAAGTGTTTAAAACAAATTTGAATGATAATGTAAAAATATAAATGTTTTAAATTTAAAAAGAAATGTGTTTTAACTTTTACAAAATTTCTTTTAAAATAAAAGTATTATTTAGCAATTAAAGGTTTTAGATTGATTTTTAAAACTTATTAAAGTTAAATAATAATTTAATGTTTTGTATTTCATTTAATTTTAGGATAATTAAATGAACAATTAATTGATTTAAGGAAATTAATAAAATGGTAATTAAGGGTTAATCATAAAGGTTTAAGATTAATTATTCTTAGAATAATTAACTTGTAATTAAGAATAATTAATTAAATAAAATTAGTTTTTAATTAATGATTAATAATTAATTAATCAAGTAATAATGGATTAATTAAGTTTTAATTAACACTTAATTATTTAATTAATCTGGAATTAATTAATGATTAATTAATTTGTAATTAATAATGATTAAAATAAGTTAATTATTTTAGAATAATAATTAATGAATTGTTTAATTAATGAAGGTCAGTAACTAAGAATTATTTAATAATTAATTAATGTGATTAATTTTAATTATTAATTAGAATAATTAATTTAAAGATAATTAATTTGTGTAAATTGTTAAGTATAATTACTTATGGAAGTAATTAAGGAATTAATTTATTATTGCAATTAACTGAGTTAATTTGATTAGTTTAAGTTAATTAATTCATTTTAATTAATTTAAAATTAATCATTTGATGATTTGTGAAGATAATTACTTAATGTAATTTAATGAAGAGGAATTACTTAGAGAAGTAATTAATGGGTAATTACTGTATGTAATTAATTGGAAGTGATTTGATATCGAGTTATTTAAATATAATTACTTTGTGAATTAATCAAAGGATTACTTAGAGATAATTAATTAATGAGTAGTTAATTTATTTGGTAAAGTAATTAAGGGTAGTTGGTTACTGAATGGGGTTAATCAAGGGTGATTAACAATTATGTTTTAAATTAAGACTTATTCCTTAAAGTAATAAATTTAAATAAGGTAATTAGTTAAAATGTAATTAGAGATCATTAATTAATATAGTTAATGATGTAATTAAGAATCGATTAATTAAGATTAATTAATCAATAATAAGTGATTAAAGGTAATTAATTTATGTAATTAATTAAGGATTAATGTAATTAATTATAGTTAATTAATAAATGAAGTAATTAAAGGTTAATTACTGTATTTGGTTAAATATAATTAATTCGAGGAATTATTTAGTGTATAATTACTTGAATGTAATGTTAATTAATCAGGGATGATTAATTAAAATGAGTCATTGGTTGATGATTAATTAATTGATTGATAAATTATCAGTAGTGATATGAGCAATTTGATATTGATGAAGTAATTAATTTAGTTTACTTTAAATTAATAGAATGATGTAATTAATTTAATTCATTTTAAATTAATTATATTTGGTGTGGTTAATCATTGCTTATATAGATGGATGATGTTGTTTACTTTGGATGATTTGAATCTCAGATATGAGATAGATAATGTTGGGTGATTTGGATGCATTGGTTGCATTGTGATGTTCATATAGATTATCTTTTTGGATAATGATAATATAGTTTATCTGATATGATGATAATGTTGATTATCTGTGTGAACCCGTGATTTATCTATTTGTATATATATATATATATATATATATATATAAGTGAATTGTTTTATACCTTTAAAACAACTTGGCCTTAAAAGACACGCTTTGGATTTCGATGAGACCGGGATCGGGTTTCCATATTTGGATATCAGAAAACCACATCGATCCAAATTAACGTTAGGTCGTTAATCCAAGTGGAGCGAGTGAAGACTCGAGGTGTAAGGGCTATACGTCAGTATAACTCTGTGGGTGATTCCGTAATGAGTTTGACGGAATAGTACTTATAGATTCGAGATGGTGATTTAGAGTGCAAGGGTTATCGTCGTTAACTCTGTGGGTGATTCCAAAATGAGTGTAACGAGATAATGCCTTCGGTTTCATTCGAACTCGGAACGAACTTGTATGGATTGAATGCTTTCAGAACATCATCAGGTGGACGATGAGCATTCTAAGAGATGTGTCCTCTAAAGGTAATGGTAGCCTCAATCCTCATCAACCGGGAATGGCTAAAACAGGGGAGGTGCAGCAAGGCTTCGTGGGTAGCTCCCACTGGAGAGCAAGATTGATCCCTGTCTAGAGGTCCCTTTTATTTCGGCCGTGTGGGCAGTTGGATGTACACCAACTGCGGGGTTGTCTTGTTCGGGACTGTCTAGTAAGGGATGGTTCTGGTCTTGTGTTGCAGGGGAGTTAGGGTGGCTCCTCGGTACGTTGATCTAGGCCACGTACTGTGGCGGGCGGTACCCCAGTAGCCCTGCCATTGTATGGAATCCAAAATCCAATAAGTGCCAACGGTTTTGATAGTATTACTTACTTTTGTGGCTAGTAGCTGGAATTTAATAAATGTAACAATTTCGGCTATTTCTTATTTACTTGAAAACCCTAGACCCTATTATAATATCTCTGGATTTCCTATCAAATGTTTTGGTTAGCGTAAGGTAAAAACTTTTCCATGCTTATGTGTGGGAAGTCTTACGTGATACCTTTTCTTTCAAAGGTTTTTAAAAATTAAGCAACTTTAACCTGTTACTCACACCAGACCCATGTCTGACCCAGAGTTTATCTTTTGTTTTCTTAAACTCTTGGGTACTCAAATTTTTACGAGTAGCCAAGGGATTCAGGTTAGCTTTGACGAATATTGGAGGAGTAATGGAGCAGGAGGCTTCTGCGTGTAGATATATAGTTCCGCTGTGTGTTCTCTGTGTTAGTATTGTTTTGTCTCTGAGATTGTATTATGTTGTAAATACTAGACAGGTGTTTATAACTGTCTAGTATGTGTTGTATATCTGTGTACTCTGATAGTGGTTGTAAACTATGTAATATTTTATATTATTAATATAATTTATTCGTTCCGCTGTTGAGACTCTAGTGTTGTTTCTTCTTTCTCTTCTTTCTTTTCTTCTTTTATCCCTTTCTTTCTTAATTGATGATGCGATTTTCTGGGAGTAGAAATTCGGGTCGTCACAGTTGGTATCAGAGCATTAGGTTGAGTGGATACCTAGGCTCTGGAGTGGTGTCAATCTTGAGAGAGCGTATTTGTAGTTTTATCATATATATATTTATATAATTACTTCTACCTATTTGTTGGGTTACCTCTTCAGGTTTTCCAATATAGGTTATAAAGGTAGATAAAGTAGTGGGTGTGTAACACAACTACTACCAATGGTTGGAGTTTTGAGTGTTGAAGTTGGAAGTGTATTTGTTGAGACTGTAGACCTAATACCGTCTCGATTTAGTTGTGCAGAGTATTGGATTTCATCGATCTCTGAAGGTAACCTGTAAAGGTTCGGAGTCTATCTTTGAGTTGGATAAATAAAGTTTGGATCTGTCGGTTGGGCAGAAGGAAATGATGATATCTTGATATCTCAGGGAGTAGTAGCTGCGTGATGAGATGCAGTATATGCGGATTGTTTCCTAAGAAGTTTTCTTTGGAACAAGTTAAGGAGGTGAGTCTGCTTCAGTGTTGTGGCTGGATTCAGCAAGATGTTTCTGTCCGATTTGAGGCCCTAGTTTCTCGAAGAGTTTTGGATTAGGAAGTCTTTGGCGTCAGTGTCAGCAGTGCAGTTCGGAGTATTCTGGGTGCTGGCAAGAAAGTCTTCTGGTTAGCAGTTTTTCTGAAGGAGTTCAGAAGTAGCGGAGAAGATTCCATTTTTACGATGGATTGGCTAGTTAAGCGTATGCTGTTCTGATTGGTAAAGAGAGAACAGTTTTCTTTGGATATTAGGTTGGGTTGGTCGCAAAAGTGACTTGCGATAGTTTGAGTGTTTCTTGAGTTATGAGAAGTTTGTCCGTACCTGGAGGTTGAGTTTTCTTATCGAATGGATTCTTGGAGTGATACCGGAGGTTTAGTGAAGCAGCTTTGGATCAGATGGGGCATTTGAGTTTTCTTTTATGGATCTGTAAACCATATTTCGGTGATGTGTTATCAAGTTTGTGCTCGAGTTTTTCTTCTGCTTCAGATCAGAGTTGTGCAGCGGAAGCAGTTTGGAAGTGCTTTTGTTTTGTCTTTTCCGGATAGGAGAAGTAAGTTAGTCTTCTGATATTTGTGGAATAGAGTTGGTGTTCTTGGTTTGGTATTGATCTTGAGGAGATCATTTTGTTGGATTGTTTTGGTCCGGTTTGTTTCTTGAGTCATCAGCAAAGGTTGAGCTGATCAAGAGAGTTGAAGGCAGCCCAGGATCGTCTAGAGTGTTTGGTGGATAAGAGATAAAGGAATTTGGATTCCAGAGTCGAAGATTTTGTTTTGGGTAAGTTTCTTTGATCTGAGGAGCCATAAGATTGAGTAAGACTGGGTAAGTCAGCTCCGAGATGTTTTGGACCTTTTCTGTGTTTTATGACGATTGGTGTTTGGTTTTCAAGGTTGAATTGTCAGTTTGGATAATTGGAATTCGATGTGTTTCACGTATCTCTGAGGGAGTACGTGTGTGGTTTATCTCTGGTTGTGTAACCAGCGGTTCAGGAGGATGTAATTGTTGATTCAGACTCGTTTGTAGTCTGACATATTGTTTTGTTGTAGATATAGTTGGATAGGAGCTCTATAGTTTAATAGTATTGATTGTTTAGATTCTATAGAGCGAGTTTTCCGGTGTATATATATTTATACCGGGGAAACTCGTGAAAGTTTTATACAGAATTTTTCTGGATATTTAGATTTGTTTTATTTGAATTGGTTGCTATGGTTGTTAGCATATGTTTGATAATATATGCTTGTGTTTTAAAATAAAATATTAAGATAGATTATTAAATTACCTTTGCTTTTAAATTTCGGGGACGAAATTCTTTTAAGGGGGAAGAAATGTGATATCCCGGAAATTTGGGCAACATAAATTTAATAATCTGTGTTATAAATTTAATTTGATTTGATAATTTTAATAACAGATTTGGAATTTGATTTAATAATCATGTTTTAATAAATATTTAAATTGAAAGATTTTATCTTTTTAAAGTAAATAAATTGTTTTCTGTTTATAATATATATATATATATATATATATATTTGTATATATTGTAAGTTAAGAAATTTTGATTTTGAATTTAGTGAATGAATTGATTTTCTAATTCTAGTTTATTTTTAGTAAATTAAAAATTTGATTTAAGAATTGGCTTTTCAAAGAAATTTAATGAATAATGTTATGATTTATATTATGATAAATCTTATTTGTTTTGAAATTTTATTTAACTTTAAAATATATGAATTTAAGATTAGATAAATATAAAAGCTAAGTTTTATTTTATATTGCTTGGGATTTATATATATAAGAATTTATAATGTAAACTACAAATGATCTTAGTTTGTTATAATCTCTTTTAACAAATTATTTGATATTACTTAAATTTTTATTTTTAAATAAAAATTATAATACTTAAGTTCTTATGAACATAAATTGATTTTGTAAGGAATAAAATTATTGTTTTAAATTTTAATAGAGTTATATATGCTTCTATATGTAACTTGGTTATTAAAATTTTGATTTTATAAATTAGTTTTAAATTTGAATTTGATGTTTTGAAATTTAATAGAATAAATACTTCAATATTTTTGAATAAGCTATATTTTTAATTTGTTTGTTTTAATTTCTTTTCAATTTAAAAAGAGACAAATCATTTATATTACTTAAGAAATAAAATAAGATTTAAAGGCTTAAAGATTTGTAAACAATTTAGAATTAAAATTTAAATACATAATTACATATGTAAGTTTATTACCATCTTAAGGACATGTGTTAGTTATAAAATAAACTATTGTGACAAATGTTAAGAATATAGACAAGTGTCTCATTTAAATTTCATTTTCTTTTATTTTTAATTAAATCAAATTTTTTTGTTTATATAAACATTTCTTCTTTTCCTTATCTTTATTTTTCCTATTCTTCTTCAAACTTAAGAAAATCTGTAATCTTCTTTATTATTTTTCAAAGCAAAATATTTAAATCCCTTCAAAACACAAATCTGAAACCAAATATTTTCCTCAAACCAATCTTCTTCAAATCTATCTAAATTAATCTTCCAAAATTGAAATGCAAATCAAACATTAACCTGGAAAGCAAAATTTCAACATCATCCAAAAGATCTACAGTCCCCCTCTTTTTCTGTTTTGAAACTTCACAGACCTGTAGTCTTCCCTCTTTTCTGTTTTGAAACATTATCAAGATATGTATGTAATCTCATCAAGCTAAATCAAACCTGCATACATTTTCAAAGTCAGAGTTTTTCAAGCCTGTTCTTCTGTAAACATGTCAAAACACTTTTCCAAAATCCATAACCAAAGATACAAGTGTAAGTGAAACTGGAAACTGTCTTCTGCATGCAAATTTAAGAACTTCAGTAAGCAACTTTGTTCCAAGAGCAAAAGTATTTCTGGATTGACAAGGCATTTTCATCATTAAGGTTTAAAGCAAAAGCAAGATGAAGTTTTAAAGCAAAAATTAAAAACAAAATCTGAAGCTCATGTGCGCTGCCGCTAAAACCCAGGTGAGTAACAATTTATATTTAATAAATTTAAGTATAAAATTAGTTGTTATTTACTCTGGAAACAAGAATATGTGTATGTTACTGAATGAAGGTTATGATGCATGTTATTGTGAATGCATGTTTTTGTACTTAAGTTCCAGACCTTGATTTTCGTAAAATCCTATACTTTAGATCTAATCTATGTTAGGTCTATGACTTAAGAAAAATAGAGTTGTGTAACATAACTAAAGTTTTAAGTTTTATCAAGTATGAATACAATCACTGAAAAAAAAGAAACAGTATGGCCTCTGGGAAAACACTGAACAACAGAGTAATTTTGTTATTAACAAGAATTTAATCCTTTAAATTCTTTGATTTAAGATTATCAATATGTTACCTGATCAAAAACTCGAATTTTAAAATTTAAATTAGAACTTTTAGCTTGTTTTTGATTAAGAAATTCTGGTTTAACCAGAAATCATAACTTGGGTTGATTCTGTCGATCTAAGAAGATTTGGTGGCCAGTGATGTTCCTGGTGATAGAATGGTGATAGGGGAATTGAGGAAAAATGGTAATTGAGGAATCAATGCAGTGGGGAAGTAGTGACTAGGGATTAATGTATATAACCCTAGTTTTACTGTGTTCAAGAGATTTGATAACTGTGATCAAATTAAGTGATCGAGTTCTCTCTAGTTCGAGCTGAAGATAGAAGGGGTATGGAGGAGGTTGTGACCGGAGGTAGAGATGTTCTGGTGGTCGGAGTATGGAGTTTTGGGGGATTTCCTGGTTCGACATTTTTCCAATTGAGCTCGAATGTTCGAATTTGAATTTGGGTATGCAGCATTGGATTTTAGGGTCGGGATGGCACTGGAGTTGACCTTTGACTTGCTCGTGAAGTCGCGAGAGGCCGGAGGTGATGGCCGTGGGTGTGTAGGTGTACGGTGTAATGGTGTATCAGTTAGCTGTTTTGGGGGAAGAAGGAGCTCGTGTTGTATCGGGTAGTTTTGTGATGAGCTCGAAGCATTTGGATGATGGTCTCGAAGCTGAGGGGTTTTGGACTCGAAGAATTTTAGATAGGTCTCGGGTGTTTTAATTTTAGTTATAGGGTTGGGTAAACTGTCAATACAGGTTTTGTATAACCTGATTTTTATTTGGGTTTTAATTGATGTTAAGGTGAATGTGTTACTCGAGTTAGTTTAGTTTAGCTTGGGTTAGTTTGTTGAAGTTTGAAAACTTGTCTCGTTTTCAAAATTTAAAACTAAATTTAAAAATGGAAACAAGAATCTAAAGTAAGTTTTAAATCTAACTTAAATTATGGATTCAAGTTGGACTGAATCACAGGTTGGTAATGATGAGTATTTAAATTCAAATTTGCTTTAAAAATAATTTTTAAGGAGTTTATTATTTAAAATGTTTTTTTAAAATGAATTTGAATTTAATTTAAATTTAAATATAAAGTAATGTTTAAACAAAGTTTAAATCTGATTCAAATTTGGATTTGAATCTTTGTTTCAAAATGAATTTAAGTTTATAAATTTAAGTGTTTAAAACAAATTTGAATGATAATGTAAAAATATAAATGTTTTAAATTTAAAAAGAAATGTGTTTTAACTTTTATAATATTTGTTTTAAAATAAAAGTATTATTTAGCAATTAAAGGTTTTAGATTGATTTTTAAAACTTATTAAAGTTAAATAATAATTTAATGTTTTGTATTTCATTTAATTTTAGGATAATTAAATGAACAATTAATTGATTTAAGGAAATTAATAAAATGGTAATTAAGGGTTAATCATAAAGGTTTAAGATCAATTATTCTTCGAATAATTAACTTGTAATTAAGAATAATTAATTAAATAAAATTAGTTTTTAATTAATGATTAATAATTAATTAATCAAGTAATAATGGATTAATTAAGTTTTAATTAACACTTAATTATTTAATTAATCTGGAATTAATTAATGATTAATTAATTTGTAATTAATAATGATTAAAATAAGTTAATTATTTTAGAATAATAATTTATGAATTGTTTAATAATTAATGAAGGTCATTAACTAAGAATTATTTAATAATTAATTAATGTGATTAATTTTAATTATTAACTAGACTAATTAATTTAAAGATAATTAATTTGTGTAAATTGTTAAGTATAATTACTGATGGAAGTAATTAAGGAATTAATTTCTTATTGCAATTAACTGAGTTAATTTGATTAGTTTAAGTTAATTAATTCATTTTAATTAATTTAAAATTAATCATTTGATGATTTGTGAAGATAATTACTTAATGTAATTTAATGAAGAGGAATAACTTAGAGAAGTAATAAATGGGTAATTACTGTATGTAATTAATTGGAAGTGATCTGATATTGAGTTATTTAAATATAATTACTTTGTGAATTAATCAAAGGATTACTTAGAGATAATTAATTAATGAGTAGTTAATTTATTTGGTAAAGTAATTAAGGGTAGTTGGTTACTGAATGGGGTTAATCAAGGGTGATTAACAATTATGTTTTAAATTAAGACTTATTCCTTAAAGTAATAAATTTAAATAAGGTAATTAGTTAAAATGTAATTAGAGATCATTAATTAATATAGTTAATGATGTAATTAAGAATTGATTAATTAAGATTAATTAATCAATAATAAGTGATTAAAGGTAATTAATTTATGTAATTAATTAAGGATTAATGTAATTAATTATAGTTAATTAATAAATGAAGTAATTAAAGGTTAATTACTGTATTTGGTTAAATATAATTAATTTGAGGAATTAATTAGTGTATAATTACTTGAATGTAATGTTAATTAATCAGGGATGGTAAATTAAAATGAGTCATTGGTTGATGATTAATTAATTGATTGATAAATTATCAATAGTGATATGAGCAATTTGATATTGATGAAGTAATTAATTTAGTTTACTTTAAATTAATAGAATGATGTAATTAATTTAATTCATTTTAAATTAATTATATTTGGTGTGGTTAATCATTGCTTATATAGATGGATGATGTTGTTTACTTTGGATGATTTGAATCTCAGATATGAGATAGATAATGTTGGGTGATTTGGATGCATTGGTTGCATTGTGATGTTGATATAGATTATCTTTTTGGATAATGATAATATAGTTTATCTGATATGATGATAATGTTGATTACCTGTGTGAACCCGTGATTTATCTATATATATATATATATATATATATATAAGTGAATTGTTTTAAACCTTTAAAACAACTTGGCCTTAAAAGACACGCTTTGGATTTCGATGAGACCGGGATCGGGTTTCCATATTTGGATATCAGAAAACCACATCGATCCAAATTAACGTTAGGTCGTTAATCCAAGTGGAGCGAGTGAAGACTCGAGGTGTAAGGGCTATACGTCAGTATAACTCTGTGGATGATTCCGTAATGAGTTTGACGGAATAGTACTTATAGATTCGAGATGGTGATTTAGAGTGCAAGGGTTATCGTCGTTAACTCTGAGGGTGATTCCAAAATGAGTGTAACAAGATAATGCCTTCAGTTTCGTTCGAACCCAGAACGAACTTGTATGGATTGAATGCTTTCAGAACATCGTCAGGTGGACGATGAGAATTCTATGAGATGTATCCTCTAAAGGTAATGGTAGCCTCAAGCCTCATCAACCGGGAATGGCTAAAATAGGGGAGGTGCAGCAAGGCTTCGTGGGTAGTTCCCACTGGAGAGCAAGATTGATCCCTGTCTAGAGGTCCCTTTTATTTCGGCTGTGTGGGCAGTTGGATGTACACCAACTGCGGGGTTGTCTTGTTCGGGACTGTCCAGTAAGGGATGGTTCCGGTCTTGTGTTGCAGGGGAGTTAGGGTGGCTCCTCGGTACATTGATCTAGGCCACGTACTGTGACGTGCGGTACCCCGGTAGCCCTGCCATTGTATGGAATCCAAAATCCAATAAGTGCCAACGGTTTTGATTGTATTACCCACTTTTGTGGCTAGTAGCTGGAATTTAATAAATGTAACAATTTCGACTATTTCTTATTTACTTGAAAACCCTAGACCCTATTATAATATCACTGGATTTCCTATCGAATGTTTTGGCCAGCGTAACGTAAAAACTTTTCCATGTTTATTTGTGGGAAGTCTTACGTGATACCTTTTCTTTCAAAGGTTTTTAAAAATTAAGCAACTTTAACCTGTTATTCACACCAGACCCATGTCTGACCCAGAGTTTATCTTTTGTTTTCTTAAACTCTTGGGTACTCAAATTTTTACGAGTAGCCAAGGGATTCAGGTTAGCTTTGACGAATATTGGAGGAGTAATGGAGCAGGAGGCTTCTGCGTGTAGATATATAGTTTCGCTGTGTGTTCTCTGTGTTAGTATTGTTTTGTCTCTGAGATTGTATTATGTTGTAAATACTAGACAGGTGTTTATAACTGTCTAGTATGTGTTGTATATCTGTGTACTCTGATAGTGGTTGTAAACTATGTAATATTTTATATTATTAATATAATTTATTCGTTCCGCTGTTGAGACTCTAGTGTTGTTTCTTCTTTCTCTTCTTTCTTTTCTTCTTCTATCCCTTTCTTTCTTAATTGATGATGCGATTTTCTGGGAGTAGAAAGTCGGGTCGTCACAATATATGTCTAACATTACACTTTGAGATGTAAAACCGGTTTCTATCAAATACATTTCTGTTTGGTGGCAGATATTTATTCTCTTAGCTTAACACCCTTCTCTGAGATGTATGAGCTTAGAGGTTATGTAGTTGATGGTTACTAGAGATACATTCCCAATTTGGTAATGTGGCATACGAAGTGCTGCTGATCATTTGTTGATCAAAGCATGACTTTGTTGATCAAAGCATGACTTTGATCAAAGCCGGGTAGGTTCTCGGGGCGTCCCTCCAGAGGCGTTCCCATGTAGCAATAGGAAGCTCCTTAGCATGACCATTTGTGGGAAATCCAATCATCCAATACGCGCCTTGTACAGTTTTAGTTGTATTACCTGCCATCTACTTATAGTGGCACCCCACTGTTTGTATGGTAGCTATAGTAGACATAGTTCAGAATGTCTATGCTGGTTAAGATTAATATTATACTTTCGAAATGTTTTCCACTATGCACTATTAATAATATCAAATGGCTTTTGTGTATCAAGCATGCTTGACTATCATAATGAGAAATCTCCTCCAATTCTGCGTTTGCATGGTGTGTGTGGTGGGAGGCCTTATGGTAGCTTCATTTTCCGAAAAGCATTGCGGATTTCAATTTAAATTCTTTTGTTTTCTTTAAAAGATAAAACCGTTTTTGTTTGCTCACGCCAGTCCCACGACTGACCTAGAGTTTATTGTTCCTTTCCTAAACTCTGGGTGCCCACAATTTTCCATACGGGGAGTCTAGAGTTCGGTTTTTCAGATAGTTGAATAGTAGGAATTGATTTGATAGCCTTCGAAGCCCTTTGGATTTGTGGGTCGCATTTGCTACACTTCAGTATTCATGGACCACACTTGCTTATCTTTGTGCAAGTTGATGAGGATTCGAGCTAGCTTTGGATTGAAGATGGAGTTTTTAGAGTTTGGCATTGAAGACATTGTCTTTCTGCTGCTATTCCTTGTATCTTTGATAGTATTGATATCTATTGTATCATTCTATTGTATCATTCTATTGTATCATCATTGTATCTGAATATTGTATCAAATTTTGTATATCAAATGTATTATTTCATCTCTTCCGCTGTGTTGTACTTAATGTGTTATAAGCTCCGGCGAACCAGATTCGACGTTTGGATCTGCGGCATTTGAATACGAGTATCGTATTCAGTGCTGATTTTCGAAAGTCGAGTCAGGAACGTGACAGTGGTATCAGAGCTGAAGGTTTAAACTTTAGCTCAGGAGTATAACACTAAGTGACTCATTAGAGATTGGGAGAAGTATACCCTAGAATGAGTAATCCCTAAGATATTCATGGAATGCCTTAGTAAATTCTCTTACTATCCACTGAGAATAAATATGAGTGCAAGAAGAGGACGAGATATGAGACAGGGGAGTACCAGTACAAATGGTCAATACCCTGCGATAGTGGAAATAACTTTCTCGATCAACCTCCTTTGATTTGTCTTTTCAATTTCTTTGATTGCTTCGTGGCAGCGGCAAGGAGTAGCTTTGGTGTTGTTAACCCTATGCCGGTTATGACTCGCCGGTCTAATGCTTGGAAAGTGGGCCGACCTAACCATTCGCATTACTTGCCGACCCAATGGATAAAGGCGGGCCGACCTAGCATCTCAAAGAGTGTTGCCGACCTAAAGGATGCGGGGAAGGATCCGATCTAACTCGATGCCGACCTAACTGGTTAAGAAAGCGTACCGACTTAACGCTGCAAAGAGATTCCGACCTAAGGTTTGAAGTAACCCACCGTCTTAATATATTCACCGATCCAACATCTTAAGAGTGATGCCGACCCAAGAATGGCCGACCTAAATAGCTCAGGAGAGGTCCCGACTTAACTCTCAAGAGGCGTACCGACCTAATGGTTAAAGGGAAATCCCGACCTAGAGACTTACATAGCCTACCGACTTGACATACTACCGATCTAACTACGATGAACCGCAACCGACCCAGGGAGATGAAGGGTGAAACGGTGCAACCATTTAACACGTAGCACGTTAGACCGGCGGCGACTTAGTCTAAGTCGGAAACGACTTAGGACTTGTGTGAATCCATCGAAGACAGGTAAACACGGCTTGACCATATCAGGGCTCTTATAGGTCAGCCACGACTTAACTGGGTCGGTGAGGAGTTAAGACCGAGCTTAGGTCCAAAATCTTTGCCTATAAATACCAACCTACCTCCAACATTAAAAGGACTTTTGGTCGATCAATTTCAAGCGCCATTACTCTACCGAATTCCAGACTACTTCAACACTTAAAACTTTTGAGATTCAAAGAACGTCTAAAAGAACTTCATAAAGAAATCATCTACATCCACCATGGATTTGAAGATTTTTGTCAACATCGAAGTTTGAGCTACTTGTTCTAAGTCTTTTGTAATTCAAAGTGTATTGTACTTGAGAAGATTTGTATCAACTTGTAACGTGATCATCAATAAAAGTACTTAAAGTGGACGTAGGCTATACCCATAAGCCGAACCACTATAAAATTGCTGTTGTTTACTGCTTTTCCGCTATTACTTGCTTATAATTCTTTCCCGATCTATCGGGTGGTGCTTTCACAACTACACTTCACACATCGGGGTGTTAGCGTTCAAATTTAAGCGTTAACATTTTTGGTGCTTTCGCTGAGAATTGAACTCAGGACAGCTGTCATCATTGCTTCGCAGAGATTTGAAGAAAGAATTTCCTTAAAAACCAGAAGTATATCTGAGATTATGGCTCCTGGAAGAAAAAGTAGTCTATCAGATCTGGGAACATTCAAGAGGGAACCTCCGCTTCCCCTGTGCCTAATCTACCCACTCCGTCTGTTGGAGTTACAAAAGCGGAATTGGATGCTGTGATTCTAGGGCTAAACCAGCAGATAAACGCCCAAAACGCACAACTAGAGGCTCAAAGTGCCCAGAATGCTCTGATTCTGAATAAGTTGAACGACTTACTTGGGGCAAACAATCAACCGGCTGGTAATGAAAGGAACTATGCTGGCAACGTTCATGATGTTAATGAAAGGAATGCTCCTGAAAGGCCTACTAGTCCCTTTGAGCAGGCAGTACCTGACGCCGGTGGATCTAGAACTCGGCATGATGAGGAATATCTTTCTGGAATGGTCCGGCAGATCATGAAAGAAAGTATGCAAAGAGTTGAAGATGAGAAGGAATGGGGTTTCGCCCCAAGTAAAACTCCGTTTACCGAAAAAATCTTGAAGGCGGAATTTCCAAGGAAGTTTGTCCCTCCGACTATTCCAGCTTACAAAGGGACAAGTGATCCGAATGAGTTCTTGTATAAGTATGATTGGCACATGACAGGTGCCAGGGCCTCCGATGAAATAAAGTGCCGATATTTCCCCGTATACCTGGAAGGCGTGGCTTTACTGTGGTTCACCAAGTTACCAGTCCAATCTATCGATCAGTTTTCAGACTTGACCAGAAAATTCAAGGAGCAGTTTAGACTATATGCTTCGAAGGCCAAGGATATTATGTCACTATCGAGTTTAGAGCAGAATCCTGGTGAGTCTATCAGATCCTTCTTGAACCGCTTCAATATAGCACTGGCTGAGGTGGACAATGCTGAACCACGAATGATATTGACTTATCTGATGAGGGCTATCGATAAGTCAAGCGAATTTGGGAAATGGTTAAATATGAAGGAGCCAACCTCTCTCGAAAAGTTCTACAAAAAAGCAGACGAATTCATTCGCTTGGAAAGCCGTCCTTTACCAGTAAAGACAGTGTTGGAAAAGGCAGAAGACAACACTGTCGCTCCACGCAAGAATGAATCGCTGGGGCAAAAAAGGGAGAATAGTAATGGGAAGAAACAGGGTAATCTGAAGAAGCCCCGATCCTTCAAGCCATCAGAATATACTCCATTATCACATACACCGGAGCACATTTACCTGGCCACTAAAGATTCCGTCGATTTCCCTAAACCTATCCCTTTGAGAACTGGGAGAAAAGCCATACAAAGTGGGAAATTCTGCCGCTTCCACAATCAACCAGGTCATGAAACTGATGAATGCCGCCAGTTGAAAAATCTGATTGAAGAGTTGCTAAGAGAAAACAAGTTGCAGCAATTTGTGAAAAAGAATAACAACAATCCTGCATCGTCAAGTCAGGGGCAGCGGGCTACTGTTCATCAGCCTGGGGCAGGAGAGAAAGCTACGGGGCATGAATCTGGAAGGCCCGTTATCAATGTCATTTCAGGAGGACCTCACCCAGCTGGCAAAAGTTGGGGTGAGATGGAAAGATATTCCAGGGCTTTGAAATATGCTCCAGCCGAAGAAAACGTCTTTGTTCTAGAAGACACTACGCCCCTTAAACAACAGAAAACTTTCAGTGATGACATTATTTTCAGAGCCAGAGATTCTACAGGTATTGAAGCTCCTACTTTAGATCCCTTGGTCATCTCGGCTGGTATAGGACCAGCCATTGTCAGAAGAGTCCTCATTGACTGCGGAGCATCATGTAATATTCTCTTCAAGAAGACATTTGACCAGATGAGAATCCCTATGATCGATGTGCAAGCCTCATCACAGAAAATCGTTGGCTTCACTGGGGAGCCAAAGCAACCAGTAGGAACCATCGATCTGTTTGTAGAACTTGGGGAAGGAGAAAGGAAAGTGGTCCGAAAGCAAACATTTGTGATTGTTGATGAGTTTTCTGCCTATAATGCTTTTCTTGGCCGTCCAACACTCGCAGCATTCAAAGCTATCCTAGCCCCGTGGTGCCTCACTATTAAATTCCCTACTGACAATGGAGTAGGAGTTATAAAAGGGGATCAGAATGCTGCGCGAGAGTGCTATTTGACAGAGCTGCGTGAGTCAAGAAAGAGAGAAATGGGAAAGGATGCGGCAACTCCAGTCCGCATCAAGGAACCAGCTTTGTAGCAATTACAGAGCGGACCCTGCACTGGCGAGCACAGCGGGGCATGGAAAGAAATGGATCCCAGAAAAGCCAGTACAGGGGAGAATAGAGTAGTACCGGTGGAAACGACAATTCCGGTACCTGTTGACCCAAAGGACCCAAATAAGGTGTTGAATGTGGGTTCACAGCTTAATGTGTCAATTCAGAATGTCTTGATATCTTTCCTGAAAGCAAATCTGGATGTCTTTGCTTGGACTCATGCCGATATGTGTGGGATATCCCCAGAAGTTGCAGTACACGCTCTGAATATTGACCCAAAGTTTACGCCAGTTAAACAGAAAAGAAGAACCCAAGGTCCAGAAGGGTCAGCAGCATTAAAAGAAGAAGTTGATCGACTCATGGAAAATAACTTCATCAAAGAATCTACATATCCGAATTGGGTTTCAAATCCTGTGTTGGTCAAGAAAGCTAATGGAAAATGGAGAGTGTGCATCGATTTTTCTGATCTAAACAAGGCTTGCCCCAAAGATTGCTTCCCATTACCCAGGATCGATCAACTGGTAGACGGAACTGCGGGACATGAATTGTTATCCTTCATGGATGCCTACTCCGGTTATAACCAAATCATGATGCATGAGCCGGATCAGGAGGATACAAGCTTTATCACAGATGTTGGACTTTATTGCTACAGAGTTATGCCCTTCGGATTGAAAAACGCAGGGGCAACCTACCAAAGACTTGTTAATGCTATGTTCAAACCGCAATTGGGCAAAACTATGGAAGTCTACGTCGACGACATGTTAGTGAAGTCCAGGAAAGCAGTGGATCACATTGAACACTTAGCAGAAATGTTCGCAGTCCTCCGGAAATACAGAATGAAACTTAACCCTCTAAAATGTACATTTGGGGTCGAATACGGAAAGTTCTTGGGTTTTATCGTCAGTGCTAGGGGCATTGAGGCCAGTCCAGCTCAAATTACCGCCTTAAAAGAAGTTAAAGCTCCTAGAACGAAGAAGGAATTGCAAAGTCTCAACGGAAAGGTCGCCGCTTTGAGTCGGTTCATTTCCAAAGCTACTGATAAATGCATCCCATTCTTCGATGCCCTGAAAAAAGGAAAGAAGAACTTTGAATGGACTCCCGAATGCCAAAAAGCCTTTGAAGAGTTGATCCGTCATATGGAAACGCCTCCGATACTTTCTAGGCCAGGCAATGGTGAGGATCTTCTTATATACTTGGCAGTATCATCTCATGCTCTAAGTGCAGCGCTGATACGGGAAGACAAAAGGATTCAACATCCAGTTTACTATATCAGCAAAAGACTCACTGGGGCAGAGCTGAATTACTCCAAGTTGGAAAAACTCGCCTATTGCCTACTAGTTGCATCGAGGAAACTGAGGCAATATTTCCAAGCTCATCCTATCAAAGTACTCACTGATCAACCTCTAAAGCAAGTCCTATTTCGCCCTGAAACTTCGGGTCGTCTTCTAAAATGGAACATTGAACTTAGTCAATATGACATCACCTATCACCCCCGAAAAGCAATCAACGGACAAGCTTTAGCTGATTTCATTGCAGAATTCACAGAGAAAGATAATGGTGAGGAAAAAGCGATCAATGATTCTCCAATCCAGTGGAAGATGTATGTTGATGGCGCAAGAAATGACTACTGTTCTGGAGCCGAAGTGGTACTTGAAACTCCTGAAGGTCGATCATTATGTTATGCACTAAGACTGGAATTCCCTTCAACAAACAATGAAGCAGAATATGAAGCTCTTATTGCAGGTCTGAAAATCGCTAAAGAGCTGAACATTCGAGCATTACAAATTTTCAGTGATTCTCAGCTTATTGTATGCCAAGTCAAGAAGGAATTTCAAGCAAAAGGTGGAAATCTGCCTTCCTACTTGTCAAAGGCTTGGGAACTCCTATGTGAACTCGATCACTATTCAATAAGCCACATTCCTCGGGAAGAGAATATGAAGGCAGATTCCCTCGCAAAATATTCAAGTTCTGGTGAAGCTCAACTATTGGGATTGGTCCCTGTAGAAGTCCTTTCAGCGCCAAGTATAGACGAGATGGATATAGACTGGATTATGAATGTATCTCAAGAACAAGAGTCATGGATGACTCCAATACTGGATTACCTACTCAGAGGTTCTCTGCCAGAAAACTCGATAGAAAGACGAAAGCTTATAAGGAAGGCCTCTCGCTATGTAATTCAGGATGGCCGATTGTACAGACGAGGGTTCTCAATGCCATTGCTTCGATGTGTATCCCGGGAAGAGTCCAAAACAATCCTAGCTGAAGTACATGGAGGAGAATGCGGTGATCATTCAGGTGGTCAAACACTAGCAAAGAAAATTCTCCGATACGGATATTTTTGGCCAGAAATTAATCGAGATGCTGCAGATTACTCCCGAAAATGTGACAAATGCCAAAGATATGCCAAAATTCCTAGAGCACCTTCTACCGAACTCACACAGATGGTCAGTCCATGGCCATTTGCAATTTGGGGAATGGATCTCATTGGGCCGCTACCAACTGCTAAATCAGGGATTAAATACGCTATTGTTGCAGTTGATTATTTTACTAAGTGGGCTGAAGCTGAACCATTGGCTACTATCACTTCTAAGAAAATGATAAGCTTTGTGACCAAGAATATCATTTGCAGATACGGTGTGCCTCAGAAAATAATCACAGACAATGGTACTCAGTTTGAAAGTGAGGAATTCCAGGATTTTTGCAAACGATTCAAAATCCAGAAAAGCTTTTCGGCAGTAGCTCATCCGCAGGCAAACGGGCAAGTGGAAGCAGTGAACAAGATCATCAAATCAACCATCAAAAAGCAACTCGAAAGAGCAAAAGGTGGTTGGGTCGATAAACTACCACTTGCACTATGGGCATACAGAACTACTCACAAAACTGCAACTGGGCATACTCCTTTTTCGTTAGCATACGGATCGGAAGCAATGATCCCGGTTGAAACAGAGGTCCCTTCACACAGAAGAATCCACTTCAATCAAGCAGAAAATGAAAAGCTACAACTGGAAGCGCTGGATCTC
This sequence comes from Allium cepa, assembly GCA_030765085.1. Taxonomy (NCBI): domain Eukaryota; kingdom Viridiplantae; phylum Streptophyta; class Magnoliopsida; order Asparagales; family Amaryllidaceae; genus Allium; species Allium cepa. The sequence goes on from CM060937.1 coordinate 590,635,539, forward strand.
CTTGATGAAAAAAGAGATGAAGCTAACCTCAGAGTTGCAGCTCATCAGCAAAGGATAGCCAGACATTTCAATTCCAAAGTTCGTCAACGCAGCTTTGAAATTGGAGATCTAGTCTTGAAAAGAATTATGACCGCGACAGGTGTGTTTGGGCCAAATTGGGAAGGACCATATGTAATAGGTCAGAAGCTTCTCGACGGCACATTCAAGCTCACCACTGTTGATGGAGATCAAATTCCAAGGGCATGGAACAGCAACCACTTGCGTCCATACTTTACTTGAAAATTTTGTTGAAACATTGTAAAAAGAATTATGAATGTATGATTCTTGTAATTGAAAGCAATTGTGAAACTGATGCAAGTAAATAATGAAAGAATATAAAGTGGATGTAGGCCCAATTTCATGGCCGAACCACTATAAATCTTGTGTTCCTTATTATCATTATATGTTTGCTTTGTTTTCGATATAAAAATACATAAAATGTATTGCTGAAATGTCGATTTAAATTCTTGCAGACAACGGAAATAAAACTTGCGCATAATAAGACCGAGCGATTCTCACCATCATTCAACAAACAAATTTCAAGTCACAAAGACCCCGAATTCAAATCCTAGATAGGAAATACTTCAATTGAACGGCTAATGATTTCGATAGAAACGAGCCCTTGCTGATAAATTGAGATTGTTTGAACAAACAAACATCCAATTAGGAAGCTAGTGCCCGTTCTCACGAACTTGCCTGGCAATAAAGTACACTTCCTTGGATTAAACAAGCCACTTGTGAGAAAAGGGGAATGAAAACTTGAAAAAGAAAAAAAAAAAAAAGAAAAAAAAGAAAAGAGGATCGCTGGAAAGGCATAAGCAAGTGAACAGAGGAACAACCAAAGCTACCATCAGCGGCACAAGTCCTCTTCGGAGGCGCAACTCTTCGGAGGAAAAAAGACCTCTAATGGGTCATATGCCACAAAAAAGAAAGTTCTCTACTCAACAAAAAAGATTGGAGAAGTCATGACCCTCCAACCATGAGAGAGTAACTTCCAGGCGATGAAAACCCTCTCTGAGGCACATTTCACCAGGAGTTGAAGTGTTATGACCGCTCTTCGGAATTTCACTTCACCAGAGTTGAAATGCAAACAAAATAAAAGCCCTCTTCGGAGGCCCATTTCACCAGGAGTTGAAGTGTTGTGACCGCTCTTCGGAATTTCACTTCACCAGAGTTGAAATGTAAACAAAATAAAAGCCCTCTTCGGAGGCACATTTCGCCAGGAGTTGAAGTGTAACAACCGCTCTTTGGAATTTCACTTCACCAAAGTTGAAATGCAAAAACAAAGACCTTCTTGAAAGCACACGTTTCACCGAGATTGAAATAAAACTTCCAAGTGTTGAAACGTGAAAAGGCTTTCTTCGAAGGCACAACTCTTTGGGGGTACACGTTTCACCGAGATTGAAATAAAACTTCCAAGTGTTGAAACGTAAAAAATCCCTCCTTAGAGGTACGACCCCCTCCCGGGGACACAATCAAGAAAAAAAAAAAAGAGACCTCTTTGGAAGCACACGTTTCACCGAGATTGAAATAAAACTTCCAAGTGTTGAAACGTGAAAAGGCTTTCTTCGAAGGCACAACTCTTTGGGGGTACACGTTTCACCGAGATTGAAATAAAACTTCCAAGTGTTGAAACGTGAAAAATCCCTCCTCAGAGGTACAATTTTGTATAAAAAAAAAATCCTCATCAAAAGCGTACTTTAACTTTCAAATGGAAAATGATTGTAAAAAGAAAAGAAGTTAAAGTACCCTTCAGAGGTCCGCTTTACCACATAGAGGAATTCACTTGGTAAAATATGCACAGAAGCAAAAGAGAAAAGTGATTTCTTCGAACGACAAAGCGTAAAAACTTATACGAAGGGAGTTGTACTCAATAAAAATTTTCTTTAAAAAATAAAATAATTATTCTTTAACAAATAAGAGTGCAAGTCCCCTCGAAGTATAAAATATTGCGACAAGCTTAAGGTATGGGGGCAACATGGTATAGTAGTATAGCTGCCTCAGTAAAGTAAAACTCAAGCAACATACCATAAGCCCGCTGCAATACGATATAAACAAACTTGTGCAAAAATAAATAGTAAATGCATTCTCAAATTCAAACAGAAGTTTGTACAAACGAAGAATCATTTTATTCAACTATAATGCAGATACAGGTTTCAAAACAAAAGTGGGGGCCGGTACCCGCACAACTCTCGGCCAGTTCATACAAAAGGCAAAAAGCTAAAATCTTCACTTCTTCTTCCCTCCTTTGGACCCTTTACTCGGTCGAATAACCAGCTTTTCAGGTCGGCCAGTGGGTATAAGGGAAGTAGGAGAGGCAGGTGTAACCGGTTCAACTTCCGGCTCCTCTTCAGTGGCGGTGATTTTCTTCCCCCTCCTCTTTGATGTCCCACGCTTCTCTCTCCTTTGTGAGGAAGACTCACTCCCCGGAGTGACAAGTTTTGATAGAACAATGTCGTCAGAAGGAGTCCGTTCCGGGGAAATGTCACCTCCCTCAGGTATCTCATCTTTCTGCTCTTGCGAAGCGATGGGATCATCCAAGCCGTGAAGAGCCTCTATTTGTTCCTCCTGTGATCCAGGTTGCGAGGCAGAAGGAGGCACCGCCTGAAGAGATGAAGGAAGGATGACCGGAGGAGTAGAAGTTTGAGCAGTGCTTGGTACTTTCTCTACAGAAGAAAAAAGGTTAAAGTCAGTAAAAAGAGGAGATGAGGGTTCACCAATGAAGTCAGTAAAGAGAGGAGATGAAGGCTCGTCAAGGTTGAGAAAATAGCCAAGGAGCTCGTGAAACTCATGTGAAATAAACGAGTAACCAGCTTGATTAGAATTGACAGTAGCGAGATTAACAGTGAAGTTACCTGGAGAAGCTGGTTTCCTGATATCGACTTCATAAGCTTGCGCATCAGCGCTCTCTTCACCCTCGTCTCCACCTTGTGTGCTTGTAATATCAGCGGTAACTTTGGTGGGAGATGCGAGATGGGAACTGGAACCAATAATGTCGACTTCAGACGAAGAAGGTGGCTGGACTAGAGTAGTTGAAGTGGTTTTCCCCAGCTGGTCCCCTTCCGTCACTTCGGTTCTTAGTTTGGCAAGTTGTTCCTTTCCCCTGGCAAGAGCAGCGCGAGCGTCTTCATCAAAATAATGCCTTTCCAGGGCTGGCTCGTCATAACCAGCACCTTCAGCACCAAGCATATCGAGGGCGGCCTCCCACACTTCAGCTAAAGTGATCTCGTACTTGGGACCAAGAAAGGCGAGGCTTCCACGCCCCAAGACGCTATGCAAGTAGAAGTCGAATAATGTTGAGCCGAAGCTGTTTTTGGTCGCCTCATGAGATTCTTCGGCTGCGATTTTGCCGGCGACAGCCTCATCGCGCTCCCTTTCAGTTCTGGCAAGCTGAAGCTTAAGCATTTGTATCTCCGCCTCCTGGGAGTTGTTTTTCTTTCGAAGCTCAGCAATATCAGAGACATAGCCTTCACTGATTCTTTTTTGTGCCTCGAGCCTATCTTCGGCATCCCTCTGACTGGCATGAGCATCTCTAACTTGTCTGAGAAGCACTTCTTCTTTTTGAGAGTATGAAGTAGAGGAAGCAGCAAGCTCATCTTTCAACTTCTCAACCTTTGCTTCGAGCTCCTCGTTGTAGGAAGTAATGCTCCTCATTTCAGTGTCGTGCCGCTCAAGGACCTTTTGCCACTCAGCCTTATCATTTTCCATGGTGAGCATGGCCTCTAAGTTGGCACGGTTAACTCTTTGAAGCTCATCAACAAGCTTCTGCCAGTTTGACATCCTCTCGATATCGAGCTTGACTGCATCAAGATTGCGCAACATAGCAGACTTGTCAATGGGGACCAAGTCTAGGTCGAATCTCACGCCCTTTAAGCACCATTGTGGAAAGCGGCTTTGTAAAGTGGCTGGGCCAGGTCCCACTTGAAATTTAGGCCTGCTTATTATTGTCTGGATGTCCTCCTTCCCAAGAGCGGGAGAGTCGGAAGTAATGTCAAGAGGGGCAGGGGCAGTAGGCTTTTCGGGAATAGTGGAACCATGTCTCTCACCATGTCGGGCTCGTTTGCCTGAATCTTCAGCTACATGACCTTTTCCTCGGTCGTCGTGAGATTTCCTTTTGTGCGAGTCATCACTCCTCTGCAGAGAATCATGGTGCTCATCCCTATCTCTTCTGTCATAATGCTCTTCTGCATCCCTCCTTTCACGAGCCTTTCGAGCAGCCCTCTCTTCGTCAGACTCTCTATAGGAGGGAAAGTAACGCCGATAATCATATTGACCACGCCCCCCGTAGCGTCGGAAATCCTGATAATATGATCCGCCGCGTGTCATTGAAGAATCTGAAATAAGAAAAGATAAGCTTTAGAAATCTTTAAAGTATAAGAAGATAAGTGCATAAATGTGCTGGAAAATCCTAAGTGTTGTGTGATGTGCAAGCTACACGCATTAAGCTACAAACCACTCTTTGGTGCAGAGGTGATGATAGCTTGGGTATGAGGAGTTAATGTTTGTGTTGGTGTTTGTCGAAGAAGAGACGTCGCCTCAATTACATGAGAGATAGTTTTAGATACGTCATCTCTAAAAAGCTCCTGCGAAGTCACTATTATGTCGCTCAACCCCTCATAAACATCGTCACCATCATGCTTGGTGGGACTTGTTTTCTCAATTCCTACATCAGCTAATCCCCCGAGAGGCCGTGAAGGTTCTTCTTCTTCCTCGATCGGGGCAAGCACCGTCTTACTAGATGACCCCATAATGTCGGTAGGAGTGGAACACTTCACCAATGAAGCTTCAATACTAGACTCTTTTGATGTAAGTTGTTCGACAGTAACCGGGGCATCAGGAGTTTTCATCGGAGAATCGGGAACTTCTGTTGGAACTTCATGAGCATGTGTAGAACGAAAAGCGTGTAGAAGCCCGTATTGGTGTAAAAATTCATCCTTCAGCAGAAATTTTATGCTCCTTTCTTCCGCAACCACGGCACTCAACCTCTCAAAAACTTGTTTATGAATCGGATCTCTAGAAGGGAGAGGAAGTGCTGAAAAGAGCAAAGAATGAAGTTAGCAACTGAAAGTTCGGATCTCGGAAAAAGTTTCAAAAACGAAAAAATGGAAACACTAGTCTTACTTCCTATTCTCCAGATGGCATAAAACCCTGGAGGGCAGCGAGCAAAGAAAAACTGGTTCAAAAATCCATGAACACTTTCAGTGAGATCGGAAAGGAGCTTGCGGTTTCTAGCACTTCTCACAATAATGAGTGAAGGATGATCTTTACTCTTTGTAAACGAGCACAGATAGCGAATTTCTTCAAAACTCGGTAGGCGATCAAGAGTTCTTCTAAACAAAACACAAAACCCCATCAAGATGGCATAACCATTAGGATGAAGTTGAAATGGAGAGATCGTCAACCGGAGAAGAAGAGTTCGAAGGAAGTCATTGAAAGGGGGAATTGCCCCACTTAAGCACATTTGGCGATTGGCTGCAACAAAACCATAAGGAGGATTATCAGCAGTGTCGCTTGGCCCGAGCAATAAGACATCACTTTCAGCAAAGCCGAATTGAGTGCGTATCTGAATAAACATTCTTGGGGTTAGAATGGTCGAAGTTCTCTCCGGAGGATTCTCTATGGGAACAGCTACCGGGAAAGTCTCTTCCTCTTGAGCTACCATTTCTTCTTGTTGGAGGGAAGTCATTCTACATAAACAACTGGGTATTCAAACATGAAGGTGCACGTTTCCTAAAGTGTGTGAAGTGTTGTACAAGTATCAATCAAACAATAAGCAAAGGCAACTGGAATAAAACCTAACAAACATTTGTTAGTTATAAAGACCAGGAATCTTTGTTTTGAGTTTGAATATGCAAATATAATGTTGATGCAAACAAGTCAGTTCAAATTGTTGATACTTTGCATTAATATTCTACTTTAGTCGATTAATTCACAACATTTCATGCATTATATTCATGATGCTTATCTTGTCTTGACTAATCTGCCATTTAATATGGGCTGTCAATGGCAGTATGTGCGCCTTGTTTTCCTTTGTTTGTTTGTTATTCTCAACAGGTTGGTAGCTTAAAAATGAGAACGATCTGTGAAGTGACATAATGTGTTTAAAAAAATTTAAAGTTGGGGCAGTTCAAAGTTTAATCCCTGTTCAAAGTTTGATCATAGTTCAAAGTTTATTCCACTTAAATTGGCAGTCCAAGTCAAAATGATTAAAGTTAGTTGACACTCTCAAGTGCCAGCATGTCCAAGGCCTAAGTCGTATCTCGGCTACAACCTAAAAAAAAAAAAAAAAAAGAGAGAAAGGCTAAGTCTGAAGTTGGCCGAAATCATAGCAATTCGATTCGGCAAGCTTGGTTAAATGCTTAAGTGCTAACTCGGTTATGCCTTAAGAATCTCCCACACATTAATGTAGGGTTCCTACTCCTTTAACTCGGCAGTTCCCTAGGTCGCAAGAGAGAGGTGGGGAAGCAGGCCCTGATTCAAAAGGAAAAAGTTTCTCCAAGTATTAACCCGGTCGCGGTTCAGGCCTTAAAGGTTAGGTCGGTAAGTTTCCCCAAGTATTGGCTCGGTACCGACTCAAGATTCATGTCGCACCCAATCAGATCGGCCATAAGTTAGGTCACCTAAAATCACGTCCAAGCCGGTATCTCGCTCAACCCGTTAGCCCAATAACCACTCCACCCACAAAAACCCCTATCCCATTCATGATACTTCATGCTACTGGATCATCCACTAAACCAATTCGAAACTATTACGAATCTAACACCTCGCAATCCCAACCGGCTATCTTAAAGCAATAAACCATCTTCGTCGCTTCGTTGTTCATTTAAAGCTAAAAACCGAGCAACTCAAGCTTCATCAAACACAGGTGAAGTGAGATTCGTAATAATGCAATGCTCAAAGGGGTGAGTTAGGCTCGAATGGAATTCGTGAATCAATGACAACAAGGAATCGAGGGTAGATTCACTTACGTGACAAACAGCAAGGATTATCAATGATCGATTGGGAGGAAATCGCCTTTATGGATTTGAGAGTGCTTTAATGGCGGAATCGAGCAAGAAATTAAATGAAGGAGAAGAAGGAAGAGAGCCAATTTATATCACACGGTGAAGAAATGTGAAACGGCGCCAACTGATAGGTCGTGCGGGACCTACCGACCTAGGAGGAGCCGAGCTAAGAAGTATCGAAGCACACGACTTAATCTTAAGGCGTATACTTCGAGGGGCAAATGTTAACCCTATGCCGGTTATGACTCGCCGGTCTAATGCTTGGAAAGTGGGCCGACCTAACCATTCGCATTACTTGCCGACCCAATGGATAAAGGCGGGCCGACCTAGCATCTCAAAGAGTGTTGCCGACCTAAAGGATGCGGGGAAGGATCCGATCTAACTCGATGCCGACCTAACTGGTTAAGAAAGCGTACCGACTTAACGCTGCAAAGAGATTCCGACCTAAGGTTTGAAGTAACCCACCGTCTTAATATATTCACCGATCCAACATCTTAAGAGTGATGCCGACCCAAGAATGGCCGACCTAAATAGCTCAGGAGAGGTCCCGACTTAACTCTCAAGAGGCGTACCGACCTAATGGTTAAAGGGAAATCCCGACCTAGAGACTTACATAGCCTACCGACTTGACATACTACCGATCTAACTACGATGAACCGCAACCGACCCAGGGAGATGAAGGGTGAAACGGTGCAACCATTTAACACGTAGCACGTTAGACCGGCGGCGACTTAGTCTAAGTCGGAAACGACTTAGGACTTGTGTGAATCCATCGAAGACAGGTAAACACGGCTTGACCATATCAGGGCTCTTATAGGTCAGCCACGACTTAACTGGGTCGGTGAGGAGTTAAGACCGAGCTTAGGTCCAAAATCTTTGCCTATAAATACCAACCTACCTCCAACATTAAAAGGACTTTTGGTCGATCAATTTCAAGCGCCATTACTCTACCGAATTCCAGACTACTTCAACACTTAAAACTTTTGAGATTCAAAGAACGTCTAAAAGAACTTCATAAAGAAATCATCTACATCCACCATGGATTTGAAGATTTTTGTCAACATCGAAGTTTGAGCTACTTGTTCTAAGTCTTTTGTAATTCAAAGTGTATTGTACTTGAGAAGATTTGTATCAACTTGTAACGTGATCATCAATAAAAGTACTTAAAGTGGACGTAGGCTATACCCATAAGCCGAACCACTATAAAATTGCTGTTGTTTACTGCTTTTCCGCTATTACTTGCTTATAATTCTTTCCCGATCTATCGGGTGGTGCTTTCACAACTACACTTCACACATCGGGGTGTTAGCGTTCAAATTTAAGCGTTAACAGGTGTGTTGGTGGCCCTACAAATCGTGTAGATAAGACTCTATTTCGTATTCTCTTCGTCAAATTTTTATCAGCTTTTTGTTTTTAACTTTAGCGAAACTGAAATTTGATTTGAAATAAATTGGTAAATAAAATATAAAGTAAAAATTGAATTGTATCGATAAAACGACTTCGATTAAAACCAAATTTGAAATTCTACTGTAATTTCGTGTGAATACCAAAGTTCGAAGAGGGACAAGTTACATATATACTTTGGGGTGTTCCGACTTAAGTTTGGAATCAATTTATCTATTGTTTGGGTCTCGATATATTCTACGAGTAGTTAGTTATTCCTTCGAACTAACCAGTGCCTCTACATATTTCTTAGATCTGGTGACCCGGGTATCTTGTATAACATTGAATGAGTTTGTTCTCGTATCTATTATTGATATTCTAATTTGGTAAGCCAATTATAGAATAGATAATCGGCTTGATTTGTGAGTCTATTCTCTATCTTTGTGTATCTATCCATTCTTTGTTTTCTCCCCGGCGAATTTCGAGGACGAAATTTTCTTAAGGAGGGGAACCTGTAACATTCCTAATTTTATGGCCAAATGAATTTAATAATTAATTTGATCTTTGGAATTAAACTTTGAAATATTTGGTAATTAATATAAAATTTTGAATTAAATTGTGAGGTTAATTGGTAAAATTTATTTGAGTTTCTCCAAAAACAATTAAAATGTGGGTTTTATAAATAGATTGTGAAAATAGGAATTAATAAAAGTTAAATTCAAATATAAACATATTATAAACAAAAAAGTAACATCCCAAAAATTTATCAATTTAAATTAGTAATATATTTAAACTTTTGGAATTTAATTTGAAAATAAATTGAAAAGTTTCAAAACAAATAAAATGAGTGATAAATTATATATGAATAAAATTCTAATTTCTTTTGAGTTTAATTTTTTTGAAATAATGAATGTTTAAAGTTATATATATATATATATATATATATATACACAATGCACATATGAGTAGTTTTGAATGTAAACATTGAATTTGAATTTAAATTGCATAAGTATGGATATGAGTATATAAATAGAAATAAATGGATTTTTGTTTCTAGTTTGAATTAGAAATTTGAATCTAAATTTAAAATAAATGTTTTTAAAAAAATAATTAGCTTTTGAAATCATTAAGGTGTAATTTATATAATGTAAATATTGGTTAAAAACAATTCTTCTTTTAACATTGTATACATGTATATACAAATGAGCAAGGGGCATGTTTATTTATAAAGTAAATATGAAATAAAATTTATTTAAGAAAATTCTCTTGTCTTTGTAAAATTACAAATGTTAAACATACATATAGGAGATGGAGTACAAAAATTAACGTGCATTGAGATATTATGATTGTTTTTTTAACAAATGGCATTCAATCTAATTGGTTGAATAAAATAATAAAATTAAAAAATCATAAAAACTCTTCAGCTTCCATTTTCAAATTTATTTAGCCTCCCAATCTTTGAAAGAACAGTAGAAAGATTGAGTATCACAAATCTCAACACCCAAAGAAAAAAATAGAAAAAAAAACAGAAAAAGCTGAAGCATTCTCTTGGATTCAAAGTTGAAAAAAAGCTGAAAATCAAAATACAAAACACAGGGCTCCTTTCAAACTTGAAGCTGTAAATCGACTCAAAACAATCAAGCTCGAAGTTCAAATCAATCAAATTTCTTCAATCTGGAAATAGATTGAAGACAATAAGCAACCTGAAACAAATCAAAGACCTATGACCAATGAAACAAACTGCTGTTTCAAAGCAAAGGAGCTAAGGACCAAGCAATTCCAGAAACAAATCAAGGCATGCAACAAAGTCTAGCTGACAAGAATCAAAATCCAGCTTTTAGAAAAAAAAAATTCGAGCTTAAGTTCAAAAATCTTCACTCTGTTCTCTGTTCTTTGTCTCTGCCTCGAACCTCCAGGTAAGCAAACTTTGAAAACCATTTATACTTTGGTTTTGCATGTGATTAATATTGAATGTTGATTGTGGAATGTGCTTGCATGGACGTAAACTTGCCTGTATGTGTGTATGTAGGTTACTGTGTGTACATACACCTCTCTTTTTCAAAGTTACAGTTTTTTAAAAAGAAACCAAGTCCAAGAAAAACCTCACATCTCTTTGTATAACAGAAATTCGGTTATAATGTCTGAATGAAAGTTGTTCACAATGTCATAATTTAAATTTTAAAAACAAATTCCAGGTGTAAACATTTATGGGATATTATGAAATGGAATATGACAGTGATAATCTAACTCAAGTTGAAATCTTGATTATTGAATTTTCAAGTTTAGATTGTATCGTTGAATTCGTGTTGGTAAATCACGATTTTTAGTATAGATATTAAGATTTTCAAGCGAGTGAGTGAAGTGAATGCATGAGATGAACAGAAAATACATTTTGGGGAAACTCGGGTCACCGGCGAAGCGTGGGTTGGCGCGATCAGGGATGAGGCTCGTTGGAGGATCGTGGAGTTTGCGAAAAATGCTAGATAATTTTTTAATTCATCATAGGCGAAGATTTGAATTGATTTAGGGTTTAACCCTGCGTTTTGTTGGTTGAAATCGCGAGGCGTTTTCTTCGTCGTTGCAGCGTTCTAGACCATCGCACCTGAGGGAACGTGAGGAAGGGCTTTTGATGAACTCCTAGATGCAGTGGCATGGTTGCAGACCGTCGAAGGAGGTCTGACGTGGCGTTATTCGCTGATAGGTAGTTTCTAGTGTTTCGTGGGTAGTAGTTTTTTTTGAAATTCGTTCGAATTCATCTAACTGGGTGATGAATGGGGACGAGTCGATGATCATCGACATGATGATGGCCGTGGAAGGGGTCGAAGGTGATCCAATCACTTGTGCATGTGCACGCGTGTGCACTTGAGGCTGGGTGGTTGAAGTGTTGGGGAAGAAGAAGGGAATACTCGGGTTTACTCTCATGAAAATGGAATGATAACTCGGGGTAGGTTCGGTTGTGTATGTGAATGAATGTAACAGTTTTAAATTTTTAACAGATCAAAGTTTTTAAGTGAAAGAAATTAGAATAGGGGAACAACACAGGTTTCACTCGGGTTTATTTGTGTGATTCTCGAAGCAGGTCTCGAGCATTTTAAGTTGAACGTGGGTTATATAAAAAAATGTAATTAGTCAGTTTTTGAGTTAAAAACAAAAGCATTTTTTAAGTTTAAGGTTATTAAAGTAACTAAATTTTAAAAGGAACATTTCCAAGTTTCAAAACAAGTATTAACAAGTTTAAAGTAGGGTTTCAAAGTTTCTAAAATATTTTGAAATTGTTTGTTTAATGGTAATTATAAAATAAGTAAATTTCTAAATGAAGGCGACTTAATGATTAATTACTTAATGTATTGAGGAATGATTAATTAAATGGATAATTTGTCAAGGTGGTTAATTTAATTATATGATAAATTAAATGATAATTGTTTAATGAAGTAATTAAATGATTATTAAATAAGGATTTGTTAATTAATTATTGTAATTAATTAAAGACAATTAATATTAATATTGGGTTAATTAATTCAAAATTAAGGATTAAGTAATTAATGTAATTAATTTGTGAAAATTAAATTAATGAAAGCAATTAAAGGCAATTAATTGCTTAAAGATAATTACTCAATTAAAATTAATTAATTGATGATTAAGGGTGGATTAATCAAGTGATTAACATTGATATAAGTTTAGGGATAATCACTTATTATAATCAATTAAGGATAATTAATCTAATGGTAATTAATTAATTAAGGGTTAATTAATTAACTAAAGATAATTAATTAAATGATAAATTAAATAATTAAAGGTTAATTATTTAATAATTAAAGGTTGATGAATTATAATTAAAGGTTAATTAATTTATTATTAATGGTTAATTAATAAATGATAAAAGAATAATTAATCAAAACGATTTGTAATTTGTAACATACGCGATTTTTCCTTGCCGAAAAACCGAATAGTAAGGGTTTAAGGAAAAGAAAAAGACAGAAGAAAAGATAAGAAGATAGAAATAGAGAGGAAAGAAAATAGAACGGAACAGAACACAACAGAACGATATCAGAATCTCACAATCGCAGCGGAACAACATATAATAAATAAATGAATAATCTTTAAACAAAGAACTATACCAGTTATTACATTTTATACATTACATTACATCATCATCAGAGTGTACAACATCAAACAACAACAAACAGCGGAAAAAGTAATACTATATACTAATAATACGCCATGCCATCCAGCTTGCCTCCAGCAACTCCTGAATATCCAGAATATCCTGATAAACCTTAACTCTTGACTGCCCGTGTGGAAATTGGTGGGCACCCAGAGTTTAGGAAGGAAAACAATAAACTCCGAGTCAGTCATGTGGCTGGTGTGAGAACTCAAAACAGTTTATTTATCTTTAAAATCAAAATAGAGAAATATTTTTAAAGTCAATTCGCAATGCTTTTAAAAATGAGACTACCATAAGTCCTCCCGCACACACACACAATGCAAACGCAGAATCGGAGGAGATTTCTCCTTATGATAGTCAAAGATGCTTGATACGCATTTAAAAGAACATTTGATATTATTACTAGTGCATAGTGTAGAGAAAATTCATTTCGAAAATAAAGATATAAATCTTAGCCAACATAGACATTTCGAACTATGCCTACTATACCTACCATCTAAACAGTGGTGACCACCATAAGTAAATGGCAGGTTCTACAACTAATATCGTACAAGGTTTCGTATTGGGAATTGGATTTCCAACGAATGATCAGGCCAAGGAACTTCCCATTGCCACATGAGAACGCCTCTGGAAGGACGTCCCCGAGAACCAAACCGGATCTCTGCCAACACAAGGCCGGGTTACCCCTAACTGGGTAACAACTGACACGAGTATGCCATCCCCCGGTCCTTTTGGACCTTTAACCGAGCGCTCGTCATCAACATCACACAATCATAAATTAAGTGTTTCAACATGAGTAAGTATCTGGGCTCCATACCATGATACCACCCTTTTCCAGAAGGAAATGCACATACCCTAAAGGGAGCTACCCCTCATAACCTTGCCGCATCTTTCCTGTTTTGACCATTCCGGGGTGTGAGGCTCGACGAAGTCACGTCCACAAAAACATACTTTATACAAAAGCCTTGCTTTTGGTCAACAAATGATCATAGAAATGATCACCAAGGTAAACGATCAAACAAATGATCCTATCACAAATGATCAACACAATGATCATTTCACAGCAACACTCAGCATGTCACATTACCAAATTGGGAATATATCGCTAATAACCTTCAACTACATAACTCTGAGCTTGTACGTCTCAGAGAAGGGTGTTAAGCTAAAAGAATAAATTCTCCACCACCAACAGAAATATATTTGAAAGAAACCAGCTTTATATCTCAACTTGTAATGTCAGACATACAATCCATACAAATCTGTTCCGGGCTCGAACAGAACCGAAGGCACTTACAAAGAAGTCCTTGCAATCCGGATAATCTCTAATCACGTCCAGACTTCCCATCACATAGGGAGTCTCTATACCGTAGCTACTCGGTGCAAAGACAATCGATGAGTTGTCCTTTTGCTTTCAAAAATATCCGGTCTTCAACACCGGTCATCAATGCTATCCATTACGTCGTATCACTATTCGGAATGGGTAATCCGAATAACGAGCGCAATAATTTAAAAATAAGTGTAGCATGCAAATCCAAGCAAATCACAACAAATACCTTTCAAAGGTAAATATTGATAGTCGGTTATTGAACTATCAATGGATATGCACAACATCACCAGATTCCAAATAATTTATTTCCCAAAAATATCTTTACTAGATATATAATTTCAATACTTCAAAAATAAATCGATATTTTTTTTTTAAAAGAATTGCACTTCCTTTTATAAATTCCATAGTGAATTTATATTCCAAAATATCTATGAATATACGATTTCAATTTATCTTCAAAAAGATAAATTCTCAAAATATTCACTTTATATTGGAAAACATTTCCATACTTACTTAATAAGTAATTCTCAATCCATTTATTTTCAACACTTGGAAAATATTCAATATACTTTAATCGAAATTAAGCATATATTTCATTCTTTAAGGAAATCATTCTCTTAAACATATTTATTTGGGCCAAAACGAATGTTGCGTAAAACATCGTTACGACAACCCAAAATCACTAGTATAGGGATTCGAAATTTAAAACAGATATATCAATCCCAATACTGTACAAAACATTTCCTTTCGGAAATCATTTACTATAACAACAGTGTTATAGTCCACCATTTCCTTCTATTTCTCGAAAACGTCTATTTCAAAAATGAATGTTGAAATCTATGGTTTCGAATCTTAACCCAATTAAAACATCGTTAGATCGTTTTAATTCTATTTAAAACATCACATTCAAAACAATTTCTTTAACATATTATTCACTATTCAAAAACGTGAATATACTACGTTAACCAACTTCATCATTTCTATTTATTTCATTTCAAAGGATTATTCACTGTCTAAAATGTGAATATAACTCCATTAATAGGTTTCAACAATTTACTTACCAAAATAAGTCGTTTGCGGATTTATAAAACAACGTTTATAAATTCCATTTCTATTTATTTTACAACAACTTCCTTTATGAATTCCTTTATTAACCTATCTCAATTCATATCTCAATGATATACTAAAAGTTCATATTATAAGTGAAATACTTATAATTTATTTGTTTGCAAAATCGTTCCTTTGAACTTCATAATTATAAATTATTTAACTTATAAGATTCAATTATTTATCCAAAACCATTCTTTTAACAACTTTATGAATTTTATAAACCTACTTCTTATAAAATTCCATTTATAACTTCACCGTTTATAATTCTATAAATTTCATTCACTTATGAAATTCATTCACAATTCATTCTAACACTTATAAAAACTCGTTTTATAACTCAAATATTTTTAATTTATAAATATCAATTTATAAATTCTTTTGTATAAATCAATTTATATTATTCTTTTAAAACGTCTTTAATCTTTTATAATTTCACCATTTTGATTTATAAAATAATTAAATTTTATAAATCCTATATTTTCAACTTTTTATAATAAATCCAAAAATCCCGATTAAACTATTTTTATAAAATTATTAACCCATATTTTCAAAAATCAACCTTTAACTATATTTCTTAAAAATCATAATTTTTATAACATTAAAATTATAACGTTATTTATTTATAATGGATCAATTCCAAAAATATTTTATAAACGTATACTTTCAAAAATCACTTTAAAAATCATTTTTAAAATTCCAAAATCTGGCCCAATGATGCTACACACCAAATAGTCAATCACGACAACAACGACATCATATATCGATATGATAGTCCATCAAATATCAAAATATCTGAAATCAAATAAATACTGTTGAGGAATCCAGTTGGATCCCTCCAACCTGTTTTCCTGCATCCACAAACATTAGCACAATACCAATTCCGCTCCAGTACGGAATTATCGCGGTATATGGGATTTAAAATATTATCCGCTTAATAGACGGCGCAATAGGGTCTCATCCGCTATACAAATGCGGGAAATCAATAACTGCAATATATACATATGCCAATATATATATATATATTGCTATTATATATAATACCAATTTCACTGTTTATGAAATATTCGCGGTATATGTTTTTAATAAATAACATCCGCTTACTAACGGCGCATAATGTCTATTTTAACAATCAATAGATAATAATCATCATTCAAACATGCATTCAAGTATTTTAAATCTAACTATTTAAAATTAAAATCGAAACCGATTCGATTGAGTGAGAAGTTCTCACATTGATTTCAATTTCGTTTTAGCGATTTAATTTGAATAAAATTAAACGCGCGTTTAATTTTACCCAAAATTCTCACTAACTCCAAACGACTCCAATCCAATTCCATTGCGTAGTGCTCGTCCATACGATTCCAACGCTTCCTGTTTCGCGCGTTTTCGACCTCGTATGAAAAAGATATGCATATTTGAAGTTACACGAATTTTTATATAAATAATTTACAACTTAATTTCTTTTTATAACCTAAATCAATTACTGGCCGTAGTATCAAGCCCCTTGCATCTGAACCGTGCACACCCCCCTTCTCCCTCTCGTTCTCTTCTACAGGTACAAGCCGCACATACAAACCCATACATGAAAATTAGGGTTCGATTTTGCAACTTCCTCGCTCGATGATAATTCGATCAGGGACTTCCATCGCATAGCCCACCTCGAGAGCTCTATTCGGCCTCCAACCTGATGAACTCGGCTGCCCCATCCTCCTTGAAAGTCGTGCGCAACTACAGGGCTTCTAGCTCGATTTGCCGCCAATCCGAAGCACTAGAAACGATCTTAGCCGTCGGATGTCTAGCTCTTGACGAGCTCTACGAGTTCCATGTTGAAAGTTTGTTGTAATTCTTCACGGATTTGAAAAGATTTGAGGAAGAAGGTGAAAAATTTTCGGCTTTTGGTTCAGGGGGGCGGCGGCGGCATTAGGCTTAGGGTTTTATTATTATTATTTTATTTGTGAGAGAGAGGGGGCTATTTATAGGGAATCGAACGACACTATTCATCCCGGATTTTCCAAACTCCGATTCACGCGCCGTAACCAACGTTTCTAGGGTTTACTCCGCGTTCCGGACACAATGGAACATGTTTCAGAAGCTAATTCGGTCATCTGTACGAGATATGGCAATAAACGTTCAATTTGAATTAAACCGATTTAAACGATTTTCTAGGCGTTTTAATTTGTACCGGGCAAACGGTAAATCCGATTGACTTGAAATTTGAAACCTTACAATAATATCACATTACGGATCCGATGAAACTGGTTTCGTCGAAATCCGAGACTATTTTAAAAATGGCTACTTTAACTCGCTAAATTAATTTTAAAAATAATTAGATGCGTTTCGAGCTGCTACGATCAAACGATAACTCCGATTACTACGGATATTGAAATCCGGTAATAACTAACTATTACGGATCCAATGGAACTGGTTTCGTCCAATTCTGAGACTGTTCGAAAATTGGCTATTTTCACTAGTCGATTAAATATTAAAATATTAAATTTTCACAGATAAACTTTTAATTCAATTTTAAAAGTTCTAAAATATCGTTCTAACTCCAATATGATAAAATAAAATTTTACAAATCATTTTCAATCATATTTAACTCGATTTTCACTTATTTCCATAATTTAACATATTAAATTATCGATTTAATTATCCAATTAAATCCGATTATTCGATTTAAAATTTATTCGACTTATAAATTCACTTATTAATATTTAAAATTAATTAAATATTCGAATTTTAAATAATTAAAATTATGGGTCGTTACAGACTTCCCCCTTAAAAGAATTTTGTCCTCGAAATTAACAAGTAAGAAAAGTTACAGAATCTATCAACTTTCCAAAATCCATAATTAAATTTCTTACAATAACTTTATTAAGTTTTCAAATCATACTTAGTTATCTTTTCAAAAGCAACTACTATTGTTTAACTTTCAATTCCAAATCAAAGTTAAAGTTTTCAAAATTTTCCAATTTTCTCAAATTTTTTCTAACGCCTTAAATTTTCGGAAAAATTCGCCATAGTCTCCTTTGTGCGGCTCGATCCAAAAAAAAATGACAGTACATATATCACAAATATACATCTCATCAAGTAATAAGGCATCCCGTAGGGAAAAAAGTGTAAAGTACGGTATGTAATCCGAGATATGTACCTTATATTTTATTAGCGAGCACATACGGCTAATATAGCGCGAAAGCGAGTTCAAATGCGAAGCAAACGCGATCCGCACCTACTAAACACTCAACAAACAACATGAGAACATGCATATAGACAATAGTATCGATATACAACATATAGAAACATAATAACTATATATGCCAACATAGCAAATGCAGTAAAAGCAATATACTCAACCATCAAACGACTAGCATCCATAACCAATAAATATTCATTCATATTCTCATTAATATTCAATGAAATGGGTTTTCAATTTAATCACATTTGATTCATTAACAGTGGATGTTTTTACTAACATTCAATTTCAATTAGTTTATATTCACTAATTCATATTCAAGTTGGTTCACTTCCAAATCAAATTCAATTCTATTTAAGATTCATTTAACTTCCAATTGAATTCCAATTACTTTAACTTCTAATTTCATTAACTCTTAATGAATTATATACAATCAACTAACAATCAAATAACAACCAATGTTTATTACTTACAACCAAATTCCTTTGCTCATATTCATTCAATTTGGTTTTACACTATCGCTTTCAATTGGTTTAATTAAATTGATTTTCATTCAATTATTCAACTTCCAATAACATTAGATTTTAATGAATTAACACTTATATCCATTATTCCATACCAATTATTTTCATTCAATTGATTAACATTCAATCCATTAATTCAAGTCAATTACTAAAGTTGAATTTCATTTATATAACTTAAGTTCATATCTATCACTTAACTTTATTAATTTACTTCGATACCAATATCAACTTCATTCAACATCACTTAAGTTATACTTCATTTTATAAACATCACTTGGTTTTACATAACTTAAATTCCCACTTATAAATCAATTCAGCTTCCAAATTCTAAAGTAAATTTCCATTTAACATTAAATTTATTTTTATTTACAACTCATATTCATAAATATATTCGTATAGTTTCATTTCTTATATATATAAGTTTATTTCGCAATTGTAAATCACTTTAATTATAATTCAATTCTTATGATTCATTTGTTTATACAATTATTCTCTTATTTAGATTATTCAAACAACTAAACAATCAACTTATATACACTTTAATAATTCTGAAAATTTATTTCTTTATATATAAAATATACTCAAGATAAAATTATTTCATTTACCCAATTTAAAACAATATCGTGTCGAATTGTTCTATTCAAGTGTTTATAAACCCCTTCGGCATAGTTGTCCAGACCGTGCTGACGAAGGTTCATATGCCATTCAATAAACCAATCATCACAATATAAAATAATTTTATATATTCACTAACAAATACGCTCTCATAGCTATTATTACTCTCAAACTCATTCTAGAGTACTACTGACTCTATCTCTAATGAGTAATACCCAACAGAGCCATGGTTGTCGCTTAACCATAGGCTCTGATACCAAATGTAACATACGCGATTTTTCCTTGCCGAAAAACCGAATAGTTAGGGTTTAAGGAAAATAAAAAGACAGAAGAAAAGATAAGAAGATATAAAATAGAGAGGAAAGAAAATAGAACGGAACAGAGCACAACAGAACAATATTAGAATCTCACAATCGCAGCGGAACAACATATAATAAATAAATGAATAATCTTTAAACAAAGAACTATATCAGTTATTACATTTTATACATTACATTACATCATCATCAGAGTGTACAACATCAAACAACAACAAACAGCGGAAAAAGAAATACTATATACTAATAATACGCCATGCCATCCAGCTTGCCTCCAGCAACTCCTGAATATCCAGAATATCCTGATAAACCTTAACTCTTGACTGCCCGTGTGGAAATTGGTGGGCACCCAGAGTTTAGGAAGGAAAACAATAAACTCCGAGTCAGTCATGTGACTGGTGTGAGAACTCAAAACAGTTTATTTATCTTTAAAATCAAAATAGAGGAATATTTTTAAAGTCAATTCGCAATGCTTTTAAAAATGAGACTACCATAAGGCCTCTCGCACACACACACACAATGCAAACGCAGAATCGGAGGAGATTTCTCCTTATGATAGTCAAAGATGCTTGATACGCATTTAAAAGAACATTTGATATTATTACTAGTGCATAGTGTAGAGAAAATTCATTTCGAAAATAAAGATATAAATCTTAGCCAACATAGACATTTCGAACTATGCCTACTATACCTACCATCTAAACAGTGGTAACCACCATAAGTAAATGGCAGGTTCTACAACTAATACCGTACAAGGTTTCGTATTGGGAATTGGATTTCCAACGAATGATCAGGCCAAGGAACTTCCCATTTCCACATGAGAACGCCTCTGGAAGGACGTCCCCGAGAACCAAACCGGATCTCTGCCAACACAAGGCCGGGTTACCCCTAACTGGGTAACAACTGACACGAGTATGCCATCCCCCGGTCCTTTTGGACCTTTAACCGAGCGCTCGTCATCAACATCACACAATCATAAATAAAGTGTTTCAACATGAGTAAGTATCTGGGCTCCATACCATGATACCACCCTTTTCTCGAAGGAAATGCACATACCCTAAAGGGAGCTACCCCTCATAACCCGCATCTTTCCTGTTTTGACCATTCCGGGGTGTGAGGCTCGACGAAGTCACGTCTACAAAAACATACTTTATACAAAAGCCATGCTTTGGGTCAACAAATGATCATAGAAATGATCACCAAGATAAACGATCAAACAAATGATCCTATCACAAATGATCAACACAATGATCATTTCACAGCAACACTCAGCATGTCACATTACCAAATTGGGAATATATCGCTGATAACCTTCAACTACATAACCTCTGAGCTCGTACGTCTCAGAGAAGGGTATTAAGCTAAAAGAATAAATTCTCCGCCACCAACAGAAATATAATTGAAAGAAATCAGCTTTATATCTCAACTTGTAACGTCAGACTTCCAATCCATACAAGTCTGTTCCGGGCTCGAACAGAACCGAAGGCACTTACAAAGAAGTCCTTGCAATCCGGATAATCTCTAATCACGTCCGGACTTCCCATCACATAGGGAGTCTCTATACCGTAGCTACTCGGTGCAAAGAAAATCGACGAGTTGTCCTTTCGCTTTCAAAAATATCCGGTCTTCAACACCGGTCATCAATACTATCCATTACGTCGTATCACTATTCGGAATGGGTAATCCGAATAACGAGCGCAATAATTTAAAAATAAGTGTAGCATTCAAATCCAAGCAAATCACAACAAATACCTTTCAAAGGTAAATATTGATAGTCGGTTATTGAACTATCAATGGATATGTACAACATCACCAGATTCCAAATAATTTTCCAAATTATTTATTTCCCAAAAATATCTTTACTAGATATATAATTTCAATACTTCAAAAATAAATCAATATTCTTTTTTAAAAGAATTCCACTTCCTTTTATAAATTCCATAGTGAATTTATATTCCAAAATATCTATGAATATACGATTTCAATTATTCATTTCAATTTATCTTCAAAAAGATAAATTCTCAAAATATTCACTTTATATTGGAAAACATTTCCATACTTACTTAATAAGTAATTCTCAATCCATTTATTTTCAACACTTGGAAAATATTCAATATACTTTAATCGAAATTAAGCATATATTTCATTCTTTAAGGAAATCATTCTCTTAAACATATTTATTTGGGCCAAAACGAATGTTGCGTAAAACATCGTTACGACAACCCAAAATCACTAGTATAGGGATTCGAAATTTAAAACAGATATATAAATCCCAATACTATACAAAACATTTCCTTTCGGAAATCATTTACTATAACAACAGTGTTATAGTCCACCATTTCCTTCTATTTCTCGAAAACGTCTATTTCAACAATGAATGTTGAAATCTATGGTTTCGAATCTTAACCCAATTAAAACATCGTTAGATCGTTTTAATTCTATTTAAAACATCACATTCAAAACAATTTCTTTAACATATTATTCACTATTCAAAAACGTGAATATACTACGTTAACCAACTTCATCATTTCTATTTATTTCATTTCAAAGGATTATTCACTGTCTAAAATATGAATATAACTCCATTAATAGGTTTCAACAATTTACTTACCAAAATAAGTCGTTTGCGGATTTATAAAACAACGTTTATAAATTCCATTTCTATTTATTTTACAACAACTTCCTTTATAAATTCCTTTATTAACCTATCTCAATTCATATCTCAATGATATAATAAAAGTTCATATTATAAGTGAAATACTTATAATTTATTTGTTTGCAAAATCGTTCCTTTGAACTTCATAATTATAAATCTTATAACTTATAAGATTCAATTATTTATCCAAAACCATTCTTTTAACAACTTTATGAATTTTATAAACCTACTGCTTATAAAATTCCATTTATAACTTCACCGTTTATAATTCTATAAATTTCATTCATTTATGAAATTCATTCACAATTCATTCTAACACTTATAAAAACTCGTTTTATAACTCAAATATTTTTAATTTATAAATATCAATTTATAAATTCTTTTGTATAAATCAATTTATATTATTCTTTTAAAACGTCTTTAATCTTTTATAATTTCACCATTTTGATTTATAAAATAATTAAATTTTATAAATCCTATATTTTCAGCTTTTTATAATAAATCCAAAAATCCCGATTAAACTATTTTTATAAAATTATTAACCCATATTTTCAAAAATCAACCTTTAACTATATTTCTCAAAAATCATAATTTTTATAACATTAAAATTATAACGTTATTTATTTATAATGGATCAATTCCAAAAATATTTTATAAACGTATACTTTCAAAAATCACTTTAAAAATCATTTTTAAAATTCCAAAATTTGGCCCAATGATGCTACACACCAAATAGTCAATCACGACAACAACGACATCATATATCGATATGATAGTCCATCAAATATCAAAATATCTGAAATCAAATAAATACTGTTGAGAAATCCAGTTGGATCCCTCCAACCTGTTTTCCTGCATCCACAAACATTAGCACAATACCAATTCCGCTCCAGTACGGAATTAACGCGGTATATGGGATTTAAAATATTATCCGCTTAATAGACGGCGCAATAGGGTCTCATCCGCTATACAAATGCGGGAAATCAATAACTGCAATATATACATATGCCAATATATATATATATATTGCTATTATATATAATACCAATTTCACTGTTTATGAAATTTTCGCGGTATATGTTTTTAATAAATAACATCCGCTTACTAACGGCGCATAATTTCTATTTTAACAATCAATAGATAACAATCATCATTCAAACATGCATTCAAGTATTTTAAATCTAACTATTTAAAATTAAAATCGAAACCGATTCGATTGAGTGAGAAGTTCTCACCTTGATTTCAATTTCGTTTTAGCGATTTAATTTGAATAAAATTAAACGCGCGTTTAATTTTACTCAAAATTCTCACTAACTCCAAACGACTCCAATCCAATTCCATTGCATAGTGCTCGTCCATACGATTCCAACGCTTCCTGTTTCGCGCGTTTTCGACCTCGTATGAAAAAGATACGCATATTTGAAGTTACACGAATTTTTATATAAATAATTTACAACTTAATTTCTTTTTATAACCTAAATCAATTACTGGCCATTGGATCAAGCCCCTTGCATCTGAACCGTGCGCACCCCCTTTTCTCCCTCTCGTTCACTTCTACAGGTACAAGCCGCACATACAAACCCATACATGAAAATTAGGGTTCGATTTTGCAACTTCCTCGCTCGATGATAATTCGATCAGGGACTTCCATCGCATAGCCCACCTCGAGAGCTCTATTCGGCCTCCAACCTGATGAACTCGGCTGCCCCATCCTCCTTGAAAGTCGTGCGCAACTACAGGGCTTCTAGCTCGATTTGCCGCCAATCCGAAGCACTAGAAACGATCTTAGCCGTCGGATGTCTAGCTCTTGACGAGCTCTACGAGTTCCATGTTGAAAGTTTGTTGTAATTCTTCACGGATTTGAAAAGATTTGAGGAAGAAGGTGAAAAATTTTCGGCTTTTGGTTCAGGGGGGTGGCGGCTGCATTAGGTTTAGGGTTTTATTATTATTATTTTATTTGTGAGAGAGAGGGGGCTATTTATAGGGAATCGAACGACACTATTCATCCCGGATTTTCCAAACTCCGATTCACGCGCCATAACCAACGTTTCTAGGGTTTACCCCACGTTTCGGACACAATGGAACATGTTTCAGAAGCTAATTCGGTCATCTGTGCGAGATATGGCAATAAACGTACAATTTGAATTAAACCGATTTAAACGATTTTCTAGGCGTTTTAATTTGTACCGGGCAAACGGTAAATCCGATTGACTTGAAATTTGAAACCTTACAATAATATCACATTACGGATCCGATGAAACTGGTTTCGTCGAAATCCGAGACTGTTTGAAAAATGGCTATTTTAACTCGCCAAATTAATATTAAAAATAATTCGATGCGTTTCGAGCTGCTACGATCAAACGATAACTCCGATTGCTACGAAAATTGAAATCCGGTAATAACTAACTATTAAGGATCCAATGGAACTGATTTCGTCCAATTCTGAGACTGTTCGAAAATTGGCTATTTTCACTAGTCGATTAAATATTAAAATATTCAATTTTCACAGATAAACCTTTAATTCAATTTTAAAATTTCTAAAATATCGTTCTAACTCCAATATGATAAAATAAAATTTTACAAATCATTTTCAATCATATTTAACTCGATTTTCACTTATTTCCATAATTTAACATATTAAATTATCGATTTAATTATCCAATTATTCGATTTAAAATTTATTCGACTTATAAATTCACTTATTAATATTTAAAATTAATTAAATATTCGAATTTTAAATAATTAAAATTCTGGGTCGTTACATAATTTATTAATGTTAATTAACCAGAATTAGTAATTGATAAGCAATTAATCTGATTTGAATTAATCAAACAATTAACTGATCTTACTTATGAATGTTTGGATTCTATTGGATGATTGAATTGTTTGATATTCCTGATTCTGATGCTCTGTTTTGATTTAAGCTGTGTTTAATGTAATTTATTATTTGCGATATATATCTGTGATTTGTGAATAAAAGATAAGCGTTATAGTTTGTATCGCTTATCAAATATAAGCGTTATAGTTTGTACCGCTTATCAAATATATTGCTGTATCTGAATCTGTGCTGATTGATGATGTTGCACTTTTACTGTGTAAAACCCCTGGACCACACTTATACACACACAAATATTGGTTGAATGTGGAAATTGGTTAAGTCATAGATTTTTGAAACAGTTTTAAAATTTGAATTTTTGAATCCAATGGTTTTGGAAATGGATTGGGATTACAACAAAAAGTTTTTGAAAAGGAATTTTGAAGATGAAAGTTGTTTTTGAATAACTTGATTTTGTTTTGAAAGTTGATTTAAATTTGAATTCAAAATTTGAAATTTAATTCTATTTATGATTTAAAAAGGTTATACAAGTTTATATGGGTTTAAAACATTAAAAAAGTTTTGTTTTAGGAATTTGAATTTCACCTAAAGATTTTAACTTGTATAGATGAAATTGGATTTTTCCAAAACAAAAACTATTTGTTTTCAAGTAATAAATGCTTTCATATAAGAAATGAACTTCCAATTTGTGTAAAAGGATTTCAAGTCTAAAATGAAAATGGTTTTCCAAGTTATGAATAAATCTTTGAAAATGGGTTTGAAAGCTATATGTTAAATCTTTAATTTAAAGATTCAAAAGAGTCAATCTAATTGAAATGGGAATTGTTTTGAAAATCTATGAATGGATCTATATGAAACTGGGTGGACTTTGTGGAATAAATCTTTTTGTTTAAAAGATTTAAAATGGTAATTTGTTTAAACCATTTGAAAGAAAGTTTTGGGTTTTAAGTTGTGACTTAACTGAAATCCCACTATCCATATGTTTTTAAATATTGCGCTCATTATTCGGTATAGCTGGGAGAGGACCTTTGTGTCATATAACCCATTCCGAATAATGATACGTCGATATGCATAGCATTTGAAGACCGGTGGTGAAGACCTGGTATTTTCGAGAACGAAAGGATAACCCGTCGATTGTATCTGCATTGAGTCGCGCCGGTATAGAGATTTCCTAAGTAATGGGAAGTCCGATCGGGATTGTGAATACTCGGATTTGCAAGGGCTTCTTCGAAAGTGCCTTGAGTTTTGTTCGAACCTGAAATAGACTTGTATGGGTGTACATCTGACATTACAGTTTGAGATGTAAGACCGGTTTCTACCAAATACATTTCTATTTGGTGGCGGAGATTTATTCTCTTAGCTTAACACCCTTTTCTGAGATGTATGAGCTTAGAGGTTATGTAGTTGATGGTTACTAGAGATACATTCCCAATTTGGTAATGTGGCATACGAAGTGCTGCTGATCATTTGTTGATCAAAGCATGACTTTGTGTAAAAGTGTAGCTTTGTGGACGAGTCCTCATCAAGCCTCCGGTAATGGTCGAAACAGGAAAGATGCGGCAATGTTTCAAGGGTAGCTCCCCTAGGGTATGACCATTCCTTCTGGAAAAGGGTGGTATCATGGTATGGAGCCCAGATACTTACTCATGTGGACACTGTAGTATATTTATTACTGTGTGATGTTGTTGGTGTAGAGGATCCTCGGATAAAGGTCACAAACGACCGGGGGTGGCATATCTTAGGTTTTACCCCCGGGAAGGGAGTAGACCGGCCTTGTGTTGGTAGAGAGCCGGGAAGGTTCTCGGGGCGTCCCTTCAGAGGCGTTCCCATGTGGCAATAGGAAGTTCATTAGCCCGACTATTTATTGGAAATCCAATCATCCAGTACGTGCCCTGTACGGTTTTAGTTGTATTACCTGCCATCTACTTATGGTGGCGCCCCACTGTTTAGATGGTAGCTATAGTAGGCATAGTTCGGAATGTCTATGCTGGCTAAAATTAATATTATACTTTCGAAATGTTTTCCACTATGCATTAATAATAATATCAAATGGTTTTTGCATATCAAGCATGTTTGACTATCATAAAGAGAAATCTCCTCCAATTCCGTGTTTGCATGGTGCATGTGGCAGGAGGCCTTATGGTAGTTTCATTTTCCAAAAAGCATTGCAGATTTCAATTTAAATTCTTTTGTTTGCTTTAAAAGATAAAACCGTTTTTGTTTGCTCATACCAGTCCCACGACTGACCTGGAGTTTATTGTTCCTTTTCTAAACTCTGGGTGCCCACAATTTTCCACACGGGCAGTCTAGAGTTGGTTTTTTCAGATAGTCGAATAGTAGGAATTGATTTGATAGCCTTCGAAGCCCTTTGGATTTGTGGATTGCATTTGGTACACTTCAGCATTCACGGACTGCACTTGCTTATCTTTGTGCAAGTTGATGAGGATTCGAGCTAGCTTTGGATTGAAGATGGAGTTTTTGGAGTTTGGCATTGAAGACATTGTCTTTCCGCTGCTATTCCTTGTATCTCTGATAGTATTGATATCTATTGTATCATTCTATTGTATCGTCATTGTATCTGAATATTGTATCAAATGTTGTATACCAAATGTATTATTTCATCTCTTCCGTTGTGTTGTACTTAATATGTTATAAGCTCCAGCGAACCAGATCCGACGTTTGGATCTGCGGTATTTGAATACGAGTGTCGTATTCGATGCCGATTTTCGAAGGTCGAGTCGGGAACGTTACAGTCGTAATGGATGCAATTCGTGGAATCGAACAATTTTTCTAAGATAAAAATGTTTTCATTATAAATATTTTTGGAAAGTATTTTAAAATATTTATTAAACTGTAATTATTACTTATTAATTAATTTAAGTAAAGACAATTACTTTTTAGTTAATTAATTGAGTATAATTAATTAGATCTTAATTATTAATTTAGCGAGATAATTATAAAAGTTAATGAAGAAAAGTTTAATTTTTTATAAATTAAGTAAAGGTTAATTATTTAGTTAATTATTATTTAAGTACGGTTTAATTACTGATTACCAAGGTTTAATTATCAATTTATTATTAAGTTGGCACGGTTAATTTTTAATAAATTATTAATTAGGTTAAGATGTTATTAAATTTTATTTAAGTTTTATTTATTACTAAATAACAATTTTATTTTTAATTATTTTATTTCTAAGGATTGGCTTGCTTGAAATGTAGTCTTCTTTTACAAAAAAATGGTTTAGGTACAAGGGATTCCCATTATCTATGCTTTTAAGTAGCCAAACAAATAATGAAATAGATTATTGATGGCATGTGTTTAGTAGAATAAATCTCGTTCTGCTATAATTAAATGGAATAAATTGTTGATGACATCTTTAAGCATAATAAATCTTCATTTTGCTATAACTGAACGAAATAGATTATTGGTGACATCTCTTTAGCAGAATAAATCCCTATTCTTTTATTAAATTAATTTGGGCATTAAGTATTGTTCCAGTTGATTTATATGAGATAAATGATACATTAACTATGGGCAGTTAATTATGGATTTGATTTACACACACGTTACCAATGTAAGTACTAGTTATATGACTTGAAAAGTTAAATTAAATTAAATGCTAACTTGATTTAGTAGCGCTAGGGTCGCTAAGCCTCTTTTCGAATTTTTAAAGTTATGGATTTATATAACTTCAATTTTATAACAAATTCGAGGTTAAGTGTTTATAAGTGATGTCTTAAAATGAGTTAATTATTTTATCAACGATGTGCTTAAAGTTAATTACCTATCTAATTAGTGTTATTCAAAAGTAAATTTATTTATTTATTTATTATGATGTTTAAAGTTAATAATTTTTTAATAAAGGTGTTTATAAATGATAAATTGTTTTATAAAAAGGATTTTACTTTGTAAAAAAGATTTATTTAAAGAGATTTACAAATGATATTTTGATAGGAGATTTTAAGAGAATTTGATAAAGAAGTTTTATAAGGAGTTTATATATATTTTAAGAGATTTATAAAAGGATTTGAAATATGAAATTGGCTTGTATAAAGGAGAATTTTATACAAAGGAATGAGATTTGATTTTGATAATTTATCCTTCCTAATTATGGTGGTATGGAAACAATCTTTCCATGGTTAACACTGAATGATAATGGTTTGGTTATAATAATAAATATTTAAAAATAATTTTTGTTTTGACCCATTTAAATATGATTTTGGAAAAGACAAAATCTTCCTCAGTTTTGTTAATATACTTATACCGTTGAGATAAGTATATAGATATTTTCGAAGTATTGAAAATATAACGCTTTGAAATATACTTATACCGTTGATATATATATATATATATATATATATATATATGAATGTTTTTGCAAGTATTGAAAAGAGTATACTAGTTTTATGAACATGTCTTTTGTGAAGGTATTTTGAATCAAATAATTAAAAGAGATTTTTAATAATTGAAAGTTTTGTTTAAAGCGGCTTATTGGATCACATATGGAATTCGATCTATGTTTGGTTGCTTGTTGTTTGATAGTTAAATAAGAAACTATCAAATCTTAGTCCAAATTATAACTCTAGAAATATTTAAGAGAAACACGTGAGTTATATGGCGTAGTCATATTCGGTGATGCTGTAATGTAAGTGAAAATCTCATTTTGTTATCGTAGGAAAAATGATAAGGAAATCCATCTATTTAAATATTTAAGAGGTGATCTCCACTCTTATATATTGTTTGATTATTTTCAAAAGAACGGCGATTGAGTTTACCAGAACTATCATTGTCGGTATGAAGTGACGGGGATCAAATATATTTTCTGAAAACCACTTTGAAGCGGCGTTAGCATTTAGATTGGAGATATCTTGAAGTGTTCTACTAATCTTGTGGGTGATTCCTAAAAGGATATAGTATAAGTAGTGACTTTGGTTTTGTTTAGTCCTATATCGAATTTGTATGGATGAATGCTTGCATTGCATTGCTGCATGGAGGGCAATGTTAGCATTTCAGGTGGGATTTGCTGTAAAAGGTAAAATGTATCCTTAGATCTCACAATCGATAAATGATTAAAGCAAGATTGTGCAATAGAGCATATGAGTTGCTCCGATTAGGGTATGATCATCACCGCATCTAGATCGACATTTATTTATGAATTATGTATGTTTGTGGCCACTGAGATGGTTTGTCAAGGACCACCGGGGAGGGGGTGGTTGGGAGGGTGATCATATTAGGTATTATCCAGGAAATGGTAGGTCGGTCCTTTGTAGCAGTGGTACAAATTAAGGCAGCCTCAGCACATTTTCTCTAGTGGTGCGAAGGTAGGCCATTCCTTTTCATGTTTGAATCCTTTCTCTAACAGGTGCCCACAAATTTAGTTGTATACCTATTATGCTAGATCCAATTAATTTCATGATTTTGGTTATGATTAATATGAATTTTACCATAGACATTATTATAATATTACAAGTTTTTCTGTAAAAAGATCCGGTTATTGTAAGGTAAAAACTCATCTGTGTTTTTATGCACAGTGTGGTCTTATAAGATACTCTTTATTTCAAAAATGTTTTTATAAACATTAAAAATCCATTTGATTGAGTTTCTCACACTGGTTTATCAGATGGATCTAGACGTTATTTTTATTATAATGCTCGGGTTAGCCGAGCATATTTTCCATATTTAGTTGGACACTTTGTAGCTTCAAGAGACAAGCTGGATCCTCCAAGACGTATTTCCATGTATTTATCTTCCATTGCTGTTCTCGTTTGTATTTATAAGAAATTGTAAGGACATGTTGTTATAATTGTCCAAGGTCTGATGGTAGGATAATTGTACTCTGGTTTATTTATGTGTATAATAGTTTTCTTTTTTTTAAAGTTCATATTTATGTATATAATAGTTTTCTTTTTGCAAAGTTCATTGATATATAATAGATTACTCATCACGTTGTGAGATTCCATTCTGCCTTTTTCTTTTAATTCTCCCCAACGGTCCATCTTTCCAAAACTTGGATGTTCGATACATGGATACCGTGAATGTATTAGTGTCAAATTTTGAGGATCAAAAAGGAGGGTTGTTATTGTGGTATCAGAGTTAAAGTTTAAGCGAGAACCTTGGTCTTAGTAGGTAAACTCATTAGAGATAGGTTTAGTAACACCCTAGAATGAGTTTAAGTGCGTGTATGCGTGCGTGCGTGTGTGCGTTTATAAGAGCATGTATTTGTTAGTGATAAAAAATGTGTTATATTATGTTGTTTGATTGGTTGAGTGGTTTATGGGCTCTAGTCGATGCGTCGGGCTAAGGTTATCAATTGGGATTCCTAAATACTTGAACAATGCCAACCAACACAATATTGTTTTAAATCGGTAAGTGAATTACTTTTACCAGAAGTATATTTTATATATAAAAGCATAATTTTCAAAAGATAATACATTTTTTGTTGTGTTTGTTTGTTAAGAAATAATAATTTTTAATTATTACCATTTAAGGTTTGGTTGGACATGCTCATCCAGTTTTGGAGCACTAACTATTGTTTGTTGATTTATTTGCAATTTTTCTTATATTAAAACATAGGTGGGGTGAATAGAAATTGGGAAAACATTGAAAAGAACACCTTATGAAATTTTTTTCACAATTTGTGGAACGATCTCCTTTTCGACCCCTAAATTTTGACATTAATACATCCACGGTATTCACATGCCGAACACCCAAGTGCTGGAAAGACAGAACGTTTGGATAAAAGGAAAAAAAAGAACAAGAAGAGGAGAATAAAAACATCAAAATCTTACATGCGGAACGATAATATATAATGTCTCAAAATGATCTTTACAAAAGATAACTTTATGGATACAATAATCTGAGCAAACTAGCCTATCATCAGCTTGGACAGCTATAACAGTCCTTTCTTACAATTGTTGATATATAAACAAATTAATGCAGTTGAGATAAAAACTATGGTAGGCAATCATCAAGCCCTCTCCAAGAGCACAAAAGAATATCAAAGGCATCTGCAAATATATACTGCGCTGACCTGAGCATTATAATAAAATAACATTTGATTAATCTGTTAAAGTAGCGCGAGAAACTCAAATCATTTTGGATTATTAAATGTTATAAAACCTTTTTAAATAAAGGCATCTTGTAAGACCATGCAACAAATAAATATGGATGGTCTTTTACCTTACGATTGCCAAACTATTTTATAAGAAAATCTAGCGGTTAGTAATGTGAGCATATTCCTGATATTGTTTGAGGCAGCGATTAACAACTTTACAATTCTCTTACCTTCATCAGCAAGATCCTTGGGGCCAGGGCCTACTAAGAAAACATAATTCAGAAAAAGAAAGTAATTAAAAAAATGGTAATGATCTACTTACGAGGAGAGGTGAAAGCTCCACTAATACTTGGAAAACATATGATATAAAAGAATTGCATCTCCCAATCTTTGAACTTGCTTACACCCTCTGAAATTAGCTTCTTGTGCGGGTTAGCCCTGAAAATTTGGTTGTTTAGATTGCTAAGCTTGACCAGACACACCAAGTAATTGAGAACTTCAGCTCTTAGAGAAGAAATGCCCGATTTTAAGGCTATAAGCTGTAAGGAGATATGTATATACATTTGGCAATAATTGAATATAGGGGTGGATATTTTACTGATATAACCGACTTAACCAATTTAACCGACATCGATCCAACCGAATTAACCGATAAATATTGTTAACCAATGTTATTGGTTAACCGACTAACCATAACTGACCATTTACAGTACAGTTAACAGTTAAAATAATTTGGTTGGTCGGTTAACAATTAACCGATCGAAAAACTAAGGGTTTCTTAATAACATGGCCCAACCCAATATTAGCCCATTTCTATACAATCCATACCCAAACCAATCCCGTGCAGCTATGCCCTTATCATCTGCTTGCACATTCAGTTCTTTTACTATTCAGTAAAATCAAAAAGGAAAAAAATACAAGAAACCCTAGATTTGATTAGTGCTTTTGGTGCTCATATTCATTTTCTTATCAAAAACCATGCATCTTCTCAAGTGATCTCTTTGTCTACTAATCATAAACCGTAGACCCTGGTTAGTCGCAATGCATCACGTTCATGCCGGCCTCCAACTGTTGCAGATAACATTGGCATCAAAGACAGTATTAGATCTAGAATTCAACAATTTCAGGGTAATAACGATATTTTTTAAACAAGGTATGTGAATGTTCATGGTAATAGACTGTCTATACAAGATCTACTGTATAGTTTATGAAATTGTAAATTAGGAATGCACCAATTCATGTATTATTGAGTATAACATATATTGAAATAATGTAGATCTATTTGAGACATAATGTGGGCTTTTATTGTTTGGACCTGAGAGCACTCTCTTCCAACTATACAGGTTGTCATTTGTTTGAATCAATATGGTGCACTAAAACTTTTTAATAGAATTTTATAGCACTAAGCAAGGATTGACATCAACATTAACTAATATCAGCAGATATTAAGAAATGTATTTACTAGATGTTAAGGTAAGATCCTTACAAATAGAATGACTCTTTCTGATATAGGAGTTACTGCTGAAGATGAATGAGCTGGTCAAGGCTTTTCTTTCTTGTTTTGAGCGTAAAATTTTGTTACTTCTAGTCTAGAAGTTGATGACTAGGAATTAATTAGCAATGATTAGGTAGATCAAATGCGAACATAGATCTCTCCATGTTGTTAAGAAAAATACATTTAGTCGACATCAAGGGTCCATTTTTTGGTTAAACGTTGAAATTGTATTGTTGTAGTTTATTAATAATAATTTCTTGCTATATTCACTAACAGGATTTCCTAAGGTGTGCACTACTTCGTTTTAAGCTCATCCCTTTATTTCAATTGTATTGTTGTGGTACTTGAGTTAGTATAGATAGCGCAACTATCCAATTTAGGCTTTCATTTCCTTTCTTGTTTTGAGCAATTAAAGTTTTGTTGATAAATTTATTTAGTTGATATCAAAGGACTGTTTTTTGTTAAAAGTTTTAATCTATATGTTATGATACTTTACCCATCACATTTTCCTTCTTTTTAAGCATATGATTATTACATGTTTTTTTAATCATTTCATTTAACTTACATTTCAGGATTAAATTGGAAGTACCTAAGATGCATGTTCCATTTCCAGTTGAGCACCAGCATGAGCACATTATAAATGTGGTTTTGTATGAAGTTTGGCTTTGAAGTAAACATGTAATTACTGAGTTTGTCTAGTTGAGTTGCTTGTTTGTTAATATGTACGATGTAATTGTTGAATTAGTCTTCAAACTAGGTTGATTAATACAAACTCATAGACTATACATATATGAACTATGTAATATGCTTTGGCTAGGCTGCTTGTTTGTCAATATGTAATGTATGTTGGTTTCCTAAGTAAATCGAATAGTTTCTTGAATTCTTATTCCAGTTAGCATGTATTATATGTACTACACAGTGGTTGTCTTTCTTTCTTAATGCTTTATGTGCATGTTCTCACTTTTTTCAGTTTCAGTTAATTTTTAAGCATCAACTTTGGTTAATTGATGGATATAAGCAGTTAACCGCGATTAAATTCGGACGGCTCGGTCGATATGAACAACCCCAAATTATTTTCAGTTTGGTTAATCGAACCATGTACTTTGATCGGTTAAATATGTTAATTAATCGATCAGTTCGGTTAACCAATCGTGCTCACCTCTAATTGAATAGGTGCTATGCCAATGTGACTCAAGAATCTTGAAAGAACTCAAGAAATGAAATGAAATCTCCATGCCATGTGTGGATGGCGGTATAAGAAAATTATCCCTTAGGAAGATATTGTATAGTGTCACTGTCGCTACGAGGAATAACTTCTACTCCTGTAATTCTGAAGTCGTTAAGGATTGCATCAACTTCGTCTTAAGAAGATATAAGGGAATGTTTTGAAACTGCTTTAATTTTTTAGGGAAGATTTTTGTTTTGAAGCTATATCCTTTGACAATTTATTGGAATCTCTTTTCAAAACCCATGATCCTGCCAGGTGAAATAGTTTTATTACAGTTATAATTCATTTCACTATTAACGTCTTTTGATGACGTCGAAAGCTTATTGCAATGATTCAAATATCCACTAAGGAATATAGTTCCATATCTTCGAAAGGATGTTATATTTAATGAGAATCATGAGATCCATCGAGCTTTCGATAGTGATGAATGAGAATATGGAATACATACCCTTGAACTCACCCTTCAACAATGTCGAAAGACCAGATTTTTTACTACTAATAAGTGAAACTCTCTCCACAATACTAATTTGAATATTTACATTGTCTAGACCATTAGCAATATTTCCCAATCAAGTCAAATATACCTTTTAACAATGTTGAAACCTTTGGATTTTATTCCTTTTAAAAATATGAACATTGCCGAAACTCCATACTATCGTTAAGTCGAAAGACTCAGAGTAAAGTAATTTCAATATAAATGGAAGGGCTATAAGACGTTTCGACAATGTTTAGGATATAAAAACGATATCTATATTCCTATTGACTATTATGGGTTTCGAACAAGTTGAAAGGGCAAGATGGAATTTCGAAAACAAGGATATGGCTAGGCTAGTCCCAATTTAGGGAGTTTCGATCAAGTCGGAAGGCTAGATAAGGTTTTCGATTGTAACAAAAATGTATTTTTCTCAATCTAATTGATAGTGGGGAATGTGAATTTATAACTTTTAACACCTTCCAAAGTAAATTAAAATTGGTCATTGGTTATGCAAAGTGAAGTTCCATTGCCCATCATATCCACATTTTACATGCATTAAGCTCTGAATCCTTTCGAAGAGAATTGGGCTTTTGAAGAGATATACCGTGTAGTCATTGAATCAAATCCTTCAATGGGACGTCTTTGAAAGTGTTTGAATGATTTGGAACATACTTCTGCTACGAAGAGGTCCATCTCATGATAGCAACATCATCCCCTTCGAGAGGATTCATTCAAAGAGGATACTTGATTTTCTTTTGACTCCTTCAAAAGAATTTGAAATTTAAGTTGCAATGTTGGTTTTATTGATTTACACAACTCGACCTTCTCTTCGAAGTCACTAGAAAGGAATTTCATTTTGATTCACTTTCAACCCAACATTTCTTAGATGTTGACAATTATATTGATTCGAGGTTGAGTTCGCATCTAACTGCAGTGAAAACCCAAAATTTGGCAAAGTCAAGCTCGAACCATAATTGATGCTATAGATTTGTCACAATCGAAAAAAAAAACAAATTCTATATTTAGAATCATCTTTCATGAATGACAACTGAATCGAATTTGAAATTTAAAACGATAAACTGAACTTGAACTTTAAGAAATTTGAAATCAAAATTAAACATGGAAATTGATTTTTAATATAAGATGATGAATACTCACTTTAAACTCGAACTTGCGACACTCGAAATTATAAATTTAGTGAGAAAACGAAACACTTAATTCTTGCTCCAAGGTTTACAATCATAGGTAACTGAGAAGAGGGAAGAAGGAAGCGTAAGTTATAAAGAAGGAAAATGCAAGGAAAGCCATTCGATCAGATTCAAATAAACCATCAAGATTCATTCAGGAATATCAAAAGGCGGGAAACTTCGCGCTGAAATAATGGTGTTACTGAAGCAGTTGACTTGAAAAGTCAAGAGCATTCCATCGCTAGGGTGGAAAATGTTATCAGCAAAATCCATTTCAACTTTTTTGAAACCATGAAGAATACAAAAGAAGGATTCACGAAGAATGATAGCAATAGCAAGACCTTTCAAAAGAATCAAAGGGATGCTTCTACGAAATGTTGGATGAGCAATGGACTTTCAAAGAAGTCGAAAGGGGAAGAAGCCACCCTTCCCCTTCAGTTAAATCTTTTCAAAATAGTTGGTTCTGCATGCATGAAGGTGTTTTGTATGACTTAAAAGCACCTTTCGAAATTATTAGATAACAAGCTTCCACATATGTTCCAAACCTTCCGAATCAATGGCATTGTTTACCTTCGATGGAAGAACATTTAGCCAAAGCAAACCCTTC
This sequence comes from Allium cepa, assembly GCA_030765085.1. Taxonomy (NCBI): domain Eukaryota; kingdom Viridiplantae; phylum Streptophyta; class Magnoliopsida; order Asparagales; family Amaryllidaceae; genus Allium; species Allium cepa. Next base: position 590,672,754 of record CM060937.1, read on the forward strand.
GAAAGCATATATCAGCCTTTCAAATTGGTTGAAACCTTCCATGAATAGGAAGGGGATTTCGCATACGACCAATATTTCTTCTTCAAATACCAGAAGGTGGAGTTTCAAAATTAATAAATAAGGATGTTTTCAAAAGCTACATTTCATAACTAAGCTTTCTACTATGCCTTAAGTCATTCGAAGCTCCCAGAATACCTGTTTGGACAGAGTCGAAAGCCAACATACTTTCCAACTCACACAACACACCAACAATAAGATGAAAGATGCATTTAAACCTTTTGATGGAGTTGAAAGCAACCAAGTATTATTCAAAGCAGAGTTAGGAGGGCGCTCTGAATTCAATAGCAACAAAGGGTCTTTGAGGTACCCTTTCGACTAATTCAAAAGGACCGATGCGAAAGGTTCCAGTCTACGCCTATAAATAAGACCTAAAGGGTATTGAAAAAGGGATCCAAATTCACTCATTCGATACTTGTTCTTTTCTTAAATTTGTAAACCGTAAATCCTTAAATCAAATTGAGGATTTTACCTTTTTGTAATACTTAGGCTTCATGTATTCATGAAAAATTATTAATAAAGCAAGTGCATGGTTTTCTCAAATACATTGATTTTGATCTGCTACTTATATATGGTTCTGGTTATGGATTACATGTATCAATGCAAATCGAAAGGTTAATTTCTTAAGGAGTAGAGACCTTCTGATTCGATTAAAATGCTTAGCTCTATTAGGACCCAACGTTAGGTCGCTAAGCTACTTTGAAAGTAGGTTTCGAAGGGATCTTAAGTCATCTCAACTGATCCGTAAGGTAGTTTCGAAGGAATTCTAGTCACCTCGACTATTTCATAAGGTAGTTTCGAAGAAGTTTTATATTATCTTGACTGGTTCAAAAGGTGGTTCCAAAGTGGCTACTCTCATTCCTAATCCTTGGGGCATTGACAAGATTACTTGTTAATGCTTATATTATGCCAAGCTATGATAATTTGAATTATCATATGCTTATTGGTGAATTTGTTTATGAAATTATTTGATAAGTTTGAGTTAGAAATCCTGTCATATGACACCGAAATGACTTGATATTTTGGTATGATCTTAGAAATGTTATTTTGGAAGAGGGTTTTTAATTTCATAATTTTCGGATTTAACTAGAATATTTGATGAATTTCTTAAGATTGGAAAATGGTTCATTTCAGGTTTAATTATTAAAAATTTAAACTAGGTTTTGGCTCCAAAATTTTTATATGTTAAAGAAGACATAAAATTGAATTTATTGAGATGTTTGGGGATTTTTCCCAATTGTTTACGATTTAATATGAATTGATTAAGTGAGAAAAGCTTAAGTATTATATTTAAATATCAATATAAAATTCAAAGTTTGCTAAATAATTTGAAAATGATAAATCTACTCATTAGCAGTTTTCTAGAAATGATTTTAATAAAGAAAGGGTTATCCAATAGGATTTTGTCAAATAATTAGGGTTTGGGGAATGGAAACTACTTTTAATGGTATAAAACATTTTTCCTGTTAGTTACGACCTTGCCATACTGAAGTTCATGATGTCGCCTTATCTCACCGCTTCTGTGGTCTTCTATGTCGATCAAAAGCGATGCATTGGGTATCAACTTAGGTTTATAAGGAATGCATCAGCTTGGTCAAAGCAGTAAGCCATCAACAATGTCAATATCGTGTTCTTCGAAGTGGACAAGGTCGCTTTCTTTAACTTATTGATGTTGAACTTTTTACTACGCCACATGCTTTCTATAAAGTCACCGACGCCATTAGTTTTGAAGTAGCTTATAGCGATGATAATAATTTCACATGTTTTATACTAATTGACTTCAATAATATAGGAAACTATGTCGATTTTAGCTATATCGACGACGTTGATGACGATGCCACCATTATTACAAATTATATGTTTTCGAAGACAGCTAGGGTGTCTCTCCTAATCGACTTTTATGAAGCTTCTAATTTTCCTTATGGCGATGATACCAAGATTTAACTATGCCCACTCTATTCTTTTAAGGCTTAAGCAAACCAAGTTTTATACCTTAGGATGCCGACATTTTATGAAGTGTGACGTAGCTATTATCGGCCTTATGGCCTTATGTTTTAGAAGTTAAAGGCTTTAACTTATTTTATATCGAAGAAGGGTGATGGCCCCTAGGTATTTTATGATGTCGAGCTTTATCAATATATATTGTTTTATTATCTTGGCTTATGTTTTGAGGGGCAAATATCCTCATCGACTATATTGTTGTCGTGTTTTGTCAATATGAATATTTTATATTGTTGTAACTTTATAGCCAGTGGTTTTGTAAGGAGATGACCTTATATGACTTTGAACTTCATCAATGTTATTTTATAAAAGCATCTATCATAGCATTGTTATTTCTGATAAAGTAAAGGGCTATATTTTCCTTATTTTGAAAGTATGATTTCAAGGGGGAAATCATTTGTAAAGAAGTATGTTTTGATGGAAATAAATAGGGTATTTAGCCCATATTTTTACTAAAGCAATTGTTGTTCTTATCAGTTTTGGATAGGTTGTGATCAGATAAATTTGACTCATAGATTAGAAAACCTGACAGGACTAGTGTACGGCAGCGCTCTGTACTTCTGCTGTTAGCCTATAACTGATACTAATCCAATATTCTAATGTGTATAGCTTTATCAAGATTAAGAAAAAATGCAGGGTTACGCATATCATGGAACATATAAAGACAATGGAATTTATAGGCTGGCCTGCAAAACCTTTAGGTTCACAGTAAGCCTAGCAAAACTATGAGATTGACAAATAGTCAGGTAAACTAGGATAAGTGTATTTGGACAGACCGTCTAATTTTTTTCTAACGGTTAGTTAGAAAATTTGATATATCTTGTATGCCATGTTAGCCATATAGGTTGGTAGTTACCTTATGAAAACTAAACAATTGGATGAATATTCCACTAATTAGACTGATAGTTACGAGTACCTATGCAACATGCATGCACATTATTGTTAATATTGTTTATTTTAACTAGTTTGGTTGCATGACTTTGATTTGCGAAAGATATATTTTTAAAGGGATGCTAGTACAGAGAAAACCCATTCTGCTCAACTGCGTGGTCCCACTTAATATCTATAAGCCGAGATGGCACATTATTGTTTACACTAGAATTTTTGTCTAGACTAAAAGTTTATATTTTCCCCTTAAACTCTCATGTGTTGAAAATTTGATTTGAGTAGATCAGAAGTAAGGGTTTTATAAGTTAAGTAGGTTTCAGTGAATAAAGCTTTCGAAGACGTGTAGGAGGCAAAGCTAGCTATGTAGGAGTCTATCTATTTTTATTATCCGCTATGTTATATCAGCTGTTATATGAATGTATTAACAGTAATTATATTTGTCTATTTAGTAACTTCGGTAAACCAATGGGTTATCCTCATATGTCGCTCTTGGAGTATTGTGTAATAATTATATTTTATCTGAACAAGGGCAACATTTGTGGATTATGTAATGAATATGAAATATATCTTTAAAATGAGATGTTAAAATTTTCTTTGAAAATTGTGTATAAAGTTATTTCATATTTTTGTGTTTATGATATTATGGATGTCATTAACATGACAATAATTTATACCGAAAACTAATACTATAGATGATTGCAGCATCTGTATGGCTTAGTTTTGGGCCTCAAAATGGAGGATGTTACAAGGAATTACTACCCTTCCTAATTAATACTATGGATTGATTGGTTTCGACTTCTTTGGAAGATAACCTTTCGTCAACTTAAGAGTAGATGTTAAGCTCTAAGGCATTAGATAATCTGATGGTTCCGACTCACTCTAAAATGACCTTTCAACCCAGTCGATGCAAGAAGTTCGTAAACTGAACTCCAATAGAACCATCAAATCCATAAAATATCCAAAAAAATCCGCTATCATGCTTCCATTAAACTCTAGTAATACAAACTGGAAAAATTCCCAATCAAATTTCAAAATAGGGTTTACAATTTTTAGAAAACACAAGAATAGAGTCAAAGAATTCAGATCCCCAAAAGCAGACCCCTTGGGTCTTATTTATAGGTGCAGGTTGGTACCTTTCAACTCAGTGCTTTCGACCTGATCGAAAGGTTGCCTTGCAGACCTTTCACCACCTTTGACACTTACGCATCCCTCTGCATTGCATTTGAATGGATTTGAATGCTTTCATCTTCATCGAAAGGGGCAAAGGCGCCTTCTTCCATTATTGCTTTGTTGTTGCAAGTGAGAAGGAGCATGAGCTTTCGAATTTGTCGACATGTAATTCTTTGGGGTTTCGAAGGTATTGAAATGTTGAGGGTTTCGACGTGAAAGGTGACTTTTGAAAACATGCTTGCAAATTAATGCGGCACCCTTCCTAGTTGTTTAAGGCTTCAACTGGTTCGAAAGGCTTAGTTATGCTTTTGAAGGGTTTGTTCTAATCAAAGCATATTTCCGAGTAATTTGAATGAAGGCGAAACTTTTGGTTTCGAAAGGTTTGGTGCGCATATGATTGGTCGTTATTTGCCGCCTTCAAAAGTCATCCCTCTACTTATTCAATACATCTTCATGGAGGCGAAAGCATCAGTTTCGAAAGGAAGCCATTTGAAGAAAATGGGAGCTTTCAACCCCTTCGAAAGCTTATAACGTATCTAACTTTTTGGCTGTAGCATCCCTTCGACTCCTTCGAAAGGCTTTGTTAGTGCTGCCACCTCTCGTCTTTCTTTCCCGTATATTTATTTTGGTTTCGACAAGGTTGAAGTGAGAATTGATGATAACACTTGGTATCCCATCTTTTATCTCTTCCAAGCCTCTTGTTCAATTCCTTCATCATTGCACATTCCAATTACATTGAATTATCCCTTAGTTCAAATACCAAATGACAATACCATTAGCACGACTTTTTCTAATTATATACGTTTTAGTATTAATATAATTACCTATATTACAACAAAATAATACATATCAAACTAAACAAAACCAAAATCATACTTTCTTTTGAGCAAGTGTCTTTTACAAGGGTTAAGTAACATAACAATTTACATAATTGCACTTAGGACACATTCTTAATTTTATCAACTTATAATAATGTAATTGACATTGCCATGACGTCTTTAACTTTGCATATCTGGTGTGAACCAAATTATGATTTCTAAATCTATAGAAAGGCCTTATCAAGTTCAATTGTTGTTGACTCTTTAAGACCATAAACAACTTCTAAAATTTGCTCAAAATAAAACATAGAAAATCAAAGGAAAAGATCTTATCTTTGAATAGTTTGGTCATGAAACAAAAGCCTTAGGTAGAAAAGTTCAGTTTAGCCTCCTCCCTCTTAGAGAGTCAGTGGCTCCTATGAAGATTAGAGTACTAGTGCCTAAAATCAAAGATCGATACAGAGATAAAGAGATAGTATAGCTTTGGATTAGAATGTTGAAAATTGTCAACCACCGTGAATTTCTGGGGAAATATCTCTTTTAAGCTTTGGGTAAGTTAATATTCTTGGTCTCTGTGAATGAATAGATGTTGCATTGCACTCAAGCTAAATCTAGACTTAATTTTGTATCATAGCAATTATGTTTTGGACTTAATTTGGCTTGTAGCATTTTGATAATACATACTACTTTTTACATTTCCTTATAACATATTTTATATAATGAAGAGCTACCATGCATTTTGTTATATTTGCTTTTCCTATACTTGTTTGAGCTCCTAACATTACAAAATTGTACATTTACATTGAATAAACAAAGTACCGGCTTTCTAAAAAAAGATAATATTCATATTATATGTGTTACACTATATCTAATGATTAATGTCCTCTTCTATTAACGTGACAATTTATACCATTGGTAAATAAATAAACATTCGGTTCTCAAAACTATTTGTATCATTATATTTTTAATTTTTTAAGTTTTTATGTGAGCCAGTACTAAAAATAGCATTTGCTCATAAAATTGAATTATTTTTGGCGTTAAAATATATTAATTATAACCGGACGTAGATTGATAATAATGATATTCGCCTGTATCATCTAACGTAGATATCCAATAATAAAAAATTATTATGAATAAACATGTACTGATGTTTCTAATCTAAAAGTATCCATTAATAAATCCAAATATAAATGGATAGGATAGTACGTGCATAAAGACATGCTAATTAGGTATGGTTGATTTTAATTTAAGAAAAGCCCATTTAACAAATAACGGACATGATTTAACCATCCAAACGCTGCTGGAGCCATACTTCCAATCCCTAATGTTCCCACCGGCTATAAAATTGTAAAAAAACAATGTTTTTCCACCACCGCCCACTTCATTTTATCATTTTGATTCTTTCTTCAATTTTATCAGCATCTTAATTTTTTAATCTAAAAAGTTGGCGATGGCGGTTAATATTGGTCTCATTCGTTGTAATGGTAATTTGATTACCTTGCCGACCATTCTGATATATCACCACCCATATTCCAAGCCTTTTATTTCAATGTTTTTGTAATCTGTCCTTAGTTTTTATTTGAATGATGATTAAATAATTAGACAAGCATATGTCTGAAGATCAATCCGTGTTGAACAACTCTAATCTTCTCTATAAGGTCATTTTATTTCAAATCATGAATTTACTATTTTTCTTTTCTTTGATAGATCATGTGATGATTAATTGCATAGTTCAAATGAAAAATATCTTTTGGATATTTCGATTAATCGTTTTCTCTTTCGCTCCCATCTAATGACCTATTTAGATATGTATTCTGAATATTTTGTTGATTTTTTTCTTCTAAAAAAACCCAAAACAACATATTTTTTCAATCACTCGAGATTTGATCTTAAATATTAATTAATTGAAATGTTTCTAAATCTTTCTGCTGTGGTTTCAGAAGCAGTCTGTATCATTGATAGAAGGTGCAAATCAATTAACTCTAGTAGAATTTAATCAGTTCTGTTTAGTACTTTTACCTCTAAACAATGGATCCACCATTATTTTTAATGAAGTTATTGCGTTTTAATTGCCAATACATCAATTTGATCAAATGGACTTAGGCTGCGTTTTATTTTTAATAAGAAGTATGGAATCCAAGTTCTGATTTAAAAATCCAAAATTTCTATGTTATTTGTTTTTTATCAGTATTTTGAATAAAGCTATCTATTTGAACAAAACAATTCAGAACTTTTTCAATGCTTATTTTTTTGAATGCTAAATGTTTTTTTTCTTTTCTGAATACTGAATAAAAACAAACAAGTAAGTCATTATTCAGAATTCAACATTCAACAATCAATAATCAACATTCAGACTTAAGAATGCAGCAATCAAAATTCATAGTTAGGCATTTTAAACAAATAAAGTCTTAAACCAGTTTAGGGATGATAAAATGGTGAAGCCGGGAAGGGCTAGCAACATTTCAATCTTGTGTATCGCAGGTATCTCTAATTAGAGAATTTATATTTTCAAGCAGTAAGTCAAATAGGCTGGTATGATTATTGACCTAGTTAAAGATATTAATATGGTGTTAGCTCAGATCTTTCACAGTCCAAGGCAATATACAATTTCTAATATAATTACTAATTACAGTATTTAGTGGAAGTCATTAAGCTTTGTTAATGTGAGTATGTGCTAGTAGAATATGAGCACAAACCATTAGTTCTTTAGCGTGTCCTTTATTGATGTGTTTAGGTATGTAGTGTTCTAGAGTTTTGAGTACAAACCATTAGTTATTTAGCGTGTTTTTTTGATGTGATTGGTTAGAATTTATAAACTAAATGTATGGATGAATAATGATGCTAAAGATAGTTATGGCACTAAAAAGACTGCGGTTGATATAAAGTATAAATCATAGCATTTGGAATGATGAAACGACTAAATTTGAAAACCATTAGGGAAATGACAGAATTCTATTTAACTGGGAGCATCTTAATTAAAGTAACACGTGAGTAGAGTCAATATGCTGTGTAATTGGGGTAGCTTTTTAGTAGTGAAATTCCATTGCCTCGTCAAATAAATGAATGGAATAACTAGGATCGGTCTTTGGCAAGGTTGTATTAATAGGTATGTTAATTCAGGTATATTACTTCCCCAACCGCGTCAAGTTAATTAAAAGACAGACTAAGACAATGTCCATTCCCTGCCCGATTTTAGGTGAGGTGCATGTAAAAGGGATTGTTTAATGGTCTGGATTCTTTTTAAATTGTAGTTATAAAAATGTTGAAAATGGTCCAAAATGGTTTAATGTTCTATATTATTAAAGATTTCTCAAGGAGTATATTGGAGCATGGTATGTTAGGGTTAGGTTATCTCCTTTAGTTACATTCCACATTAGTTTATTTTCTAATATATCACACTTACTTGGACTGCTTTAACTTTAAGGAAGTCATTGTTAGAAGTAATGCATTTATTTTTGAATTTACTATTAACTTATTGAATTTGCAGTTATTTTGAAACTTTTAAAATTGGTCGGTTAATTCATGTGTTGGTGAATTTTGTTTTAGAATAAAGTTATAAAACTAGAATAATGTGAAACAACTGATCCTGGAAGTTTAAGCAATAGCAAATTAAATAAGTTGCGAATAAAATTAACGACAAGCTAAGATAGTTTTGTGATTAAAAGATTCCTTATAGTTGCTATATAAGAAGTTTCACATTAAACATTGCGATATAAAAGGATGGACAAAGATAAAGTTAGTACAAAAGGTGTAAACAAACATTGGTTGGGAATAAAAGGAAAGAACTTGGAAGTTGAATAGTGAAGTTTTAACGATTTGGCAAGAAACTGCAATGTAAAATTAGGTTCAAACAACCGGTGAAGAACATGAATTTAAGAATGTAATAAACCAAGCAAAGAAATTGGCGAAGAAGTAGGAATTTATAGATGGATAATTAAAGCATTAAAACTATTATTTAATTATAAATGTATTCAAATAAATTAAAAAATTCAATGTTTTTTAAAAAGATAATCGGTACAAACAATGCACTTCAAAATTACAATGATTAAAGATAATAACTGAATAATTTTTTTTATTAGTTTGATTTTATTTGAATATGTTAAGTTTTATATTTTGTTTGAATATGGTAATAACTAAATATTTGACAAATATTACGAGAGAAAGAAGAGATCAAATAATAGGCTAGGAATATGAATTAAATTATGTTGAAAACCAATTTTAGAAATTAATGTTGATGATATAATCACAATGAACGATGGTAGCTTAAAGGTGGCAATTAAACTCAATCTGATGAACTCGAACGTGGCCCAACCCAAATTTGAGAAGACCCTAATTGAACCGACTTAAGAACTATGATAATGCTTATTATGTTGATAAACATATGGGTGGCAATTATTCAAAATGATTTTAGGATTTATTAATAAATTATTAATTTATGCCAATCAGTTATAATTTATTTAAAGGTGAAAGTAAATATTTGTCAACATATTTACATTTGGATTTAAAAAAATTTGTAATCTATTTTCATAAATTGGTAAATCATAAATAAATCTTAAAATCATCCCAAATTATACACTAATGCTTATATATATATGCGTATGTTTATATGTATATACATAATTTTTACATATGTGTTTATATATGTAGTATAAGTACATATGTAGATACATAATTTTTACTTAATATACATACATACATATATATATATATATATGTATACATATACATATATATAAATGTATATACAGATATGTATATGTATATACATATATATGTATATGTATATACATATATAGATATACATATGTATGTATGTACATATACATAAACACATACACACATGTTTGTGTGTTAAGTAAAAAATATAAATCCGCATTGATTTTATAGAAAAATTTGGACCACTTGGCTGAATATATATTTTTAATATATGTGTGTGTGTATATATATATAATATGTATATTTATTTACAAATAATATCGTCTTATTCAAAAATAAGTCTAATTCTATAAAATTATATATATGCATATATATAATTTTAGAATATCAAATAATTTTCGTTAATATATATTTATATTTAATTCAAAAATTATAAAAGGATATTTTGTTAAAAGTGTATATCCAATTTTGAATTTTTTAAGTTAAAATCTATAATTTAAAGTATTGATTCCCTACCTCATTTAGGTCGCAATCTAGGGTTCGTCGCAGCATTGTTGGCCTCGAAGGTGACTAATTTTCCGTTATTTTCCAGCTCACCTCCCACCTGTTCGAGTCTAAAAACAGGTCCCTAAACATCCTGGAAGGCACATTGAATGTACGTACTTCTTGATCTATGCATTTTTTCAAAGGATGGTGTTGACCAAAAATTGGACTAACACCCAGGTTTGTGTTTGAAAGCACCAGCCCTATTCTGACAGAGTAATATCATAGATAAAAGATAAAGAAAAAATACAGTAAAAGAAAGAAGACAGAGAATTTTTATAGTGGTTCGGCTGTTAATGCAGCCTATGTCCACTTTATAGCTTTACTATAAATTGATTGCTATTACAAGAGTTGTTTGATTACAAGGCTTTAATTGTTTCCTAACTAGATTGAATCTCCAGAGCAGGAATCCACTGGAGAATCATAGTGTATTCCTCTGGAGATTGTTGTGTGAGAGATAGAGAGGGAAGAATGTTTCTAGCAGAGCTTCAACATGCAGTCTGGAGAAGATCCTTTTATGTTGTAGGTAGGTTGGTATTTACATGGATTGGAGAGCTCATGGTCCATGCCTGTTTCTTAACTGCTCGCAGGTAGGTAGGAAACGACCTAATGAGAGTTTGGTTCAAAAAACGAGATAGATCTGGCCCATAGCTGATGGGTCGCAGGAGACCCATGGCTTATGGGTCGCCGACAACCTATGGTCTTGGCTCATCTGTTATCTACAGTTTATATGTTTCTCTATTTTTTGTTTAATATTCTATGAAATATTCATAAAAAACCAAAGTTATGGTTTCCACCAAATTCTTAATTATATCATGAAAACAATCTGGTAATTGTTAGTGATTTTTTATAATTTTTTTATGTTACCATGTTTGAATTTTTATGGAGATGGAAATGTTCATAGATAACTATACATTGGAGTTGTAATTATTTATTGTAACAATCCAAAATTTAACCCTTAATAATTAATTTTATTAATTAATTGAATAATAAAATAAATTTGTGAAATTATCAAAATCAAGCCACGGAAGTTGCACCTTTATGTCCATGGTAATTTTCTGGTCAATTTCAATATATAAAACGTCAAAAACCGGGTTAATATGACCAAGTTATAAAATAAACTAAATAAGAAGAAAAAAGAAATAAAAAAGGAAAAAATAAATGGTTAAGTTGACCCGCCAGCCGACCTAGGCAAGGGAGCGATCGACCGCTCAGTCGACCCGCCTTGCATTTTGGCAGGTGAACGAATGTTAACTCATTCGAACGATTTAGCGACAACCGAACACATAATTTGCATCCTTTATTTTGATTTGGTCCCTCCATTCTACATCCGCTGGCTCCCTATTCAGCCTATAACATGGTTGCATTCTATTCAATCTCCAAATCCAACAGTCCGAGATCCACTTCTATACCTAGAAATAGAGCACTAGACCTAACACTTTTTCTCATTTTAGATTTTCTCCAGTTGGGTTCATCTTTCTAGGAAGGGCCCTAAGTAGAATAATTTTTCCAAAGGAGAAAATCATTATAAATTAAATTATTTTACAACTCCAAGTGGGTGTGGAAAGACTAAAGGAAAAGCTTAGGACCAGAGGTGAGTGATTGTAATTATTTTAAGATTTCTTTAAGTAATTTAAAATAATAGGGTTTCCAATAGTAGTAGTTTTACTACGATTTTTGGAATAGCTTTTTCAGTAATTTATTTGCAGTTTTTTAGAATTATTTCCATTCTATTTCTTTTCAGCTATTCTTTTCAGTAATTTTAGTCTATTTCTTTTAGTTATAGCTTTTCTGTTTATTTACAGTTTATTTACAATATTTTAGTTTTTCACTTTTATTTTTACGTTATTTACATCTTCTTTCTACACTTTGGAAGTTTTTCTATTTTTAGTTTTCTTTTATTCCTCCTTTTTCTTTGCGTATGGATTAGAGTATGATTAATGCGAGTATGGACTAAATTGTAAGAAAACTGAAATAATGGAACATAAGATGTAAATTTTATAGACTATAATATAATTGGACTGAAATTATGCCTAAATATGACGACAATTGAACTGAATTAAAAAGATTGGCCTAGTTATAACCAGAATTGTAACTAAAAAGAGTAAAAGATGAAAGAGGCTTATTTTCACACTTTGACCTTGGGGTAAGTAATAAGCATGATTATAATGTAGGTTATAATAAGAAAAAGAATGGAATGAAGCTTATTTTTAGAATTAGGATAAATTAAAAAGAAAATGTAGTAGGGATAAATAGTAAAGGCTTATTTACAATAATTTATCTAAGTTAATAAGCAAAGTAGAAAGTAGGACCTATACCTAATAGCATTCCCCATTAGACAAAATAGTGGTCTCACATTAGCCTGAAGCGAGACGAGGGAACACTTATGCTAAAAAGGGCAGTAATTGGTCAATTAGAAGTCCGAATCATGAGGATTTGGATAAGGGTGCAACTAGATATTGTTTGGATGAAGGCCCAATACCAATAGCATTTCCCCTATAGTTTCTATGGACACACATTGATCTTACATTAGCCTGAAGTGAGATGAGGGGCACGCTATGCTAGACGTTGGAGGTAATAAGAAGACCCAATAGGTGGAGCAAAAGGTAGCATGAGCATGGTGGTAGTTACGCATGCGACTTCCATTTGCGGGTGCTCAATAACAGCTATGACTTCCAAGCGCTTAGTATGGATATCTTTAGTGGACACCATCGCCTTTTGTGTAGGGAGCTATATATGTCATCTTGGCCACAATAACATTTTGTGTAGAGAGTTGTATAGCGGCCGGTCCATAGAAAGGTATTATAGAGTAGTAGGCCGATCAAAAAGGGTAGAATTAGGGTTATATCCTAATTACAAGATTAGGAAATCAGCCTAATCAAAGCAGAAATCAGGAATAAGTGCAAACAATCAAAGTTAACCTATCTTATAAATTGACCAAATTTAATTGTACTTATTTCCGATTTATCTCTTTCCTATTTCCTTATTACCCTTGTTTATGCTAGTACTGTTGTAGAGTCTATTACTTTATCTTGCTTAAAGATTCTATTAATTACTCTCATTCACTAAACTTTTAGTCTGGCCCACTCTTCTATTTTTCTCTTTCCCCCTAGGCAATCAAGGGAGAAGTCAGCAGATTGCTAAAGCTTGGAGTTCTCTTGGAAGAGATTTCTTGTATGTACTTTTATTTTAGTTTTAGTTTTTATGTTGTACTGGAACCATAATGAGGGATAATTGTACTATGATTTTATGAAGACTATGGTTTTGATTAAAGACATATATGGGTAGTTTGACATTTGAAGTATTTGGTATGTGATGACTTTTTATGAAGTTTGGTTTTGAAAAAAATGTTATTTTTGCTGTGTTATTATTATTTATATTTTTTCTTATGAATCTTAATCTCTGCTAGTTTTAGGTATACCTACAACGCAACACATTTTTTATTGTGTCCTTTCGAGTATACTAAGGGGTGTGGGGTGTTTCATTTATACTGACTATCAGAGAACTATTTTTAAATATATAGGGTAAAATGAAAGTTGTAACCATGCAGTTGTTAAAATGAATTAATCGCCATTGATTTTGAAAAGTTTGAATTTAAAATAACAAAATAAGTAGTTATAATTAATTCTCTTTTGATTGTAATTCAATTTGTGAGAAAAATAATTACATATTAATTGTCTTTAACACTAATCAAGCATAGTAATAGACTTTAATAGGTTAATTCCTACATTATTTGCATAAGTAATTCCTTAAAATTGACATATTTTATGTATGTCCACAAGTAGTTTTTTAATTGATTACTTAGGTGGAAGTACATGGCTGTATTGCAAGTCTTAAGTAGTGTATAACACACAGTTACTCAACATTTGTCAAGTGGTTTAAATCATGTACTACCTAGGATTGTAACATGTGACATCATAAGTTAAAGCGAAAGGGCCCAACCACTTGGACAGTGGTGTTGGACATTTAATTAAGATAAATCAATTTCCTTTGAATTATGTTAATTTTATTACCACCTCGATTATGATATCTGCACTTATATTTGAACTAAAGGCAAAAATTATTTGGTTATCTCAAAAATTAGACTTCATAAGACTTATGGTCTATGTGTACTTCTCGCGTTATGTTATGCTACATGTGTTATAAAGAAAATGACAATTTATGCTATGGTAATATATTTCAATAGAGGATTATTGTTAAAGATTATGAATTTAGTTTCTTTCACCCTCTCGGTAGAAAATTATCATGTTTATTAATATATAGATGTCAAAAAACCTTAAATTGTTATATATAATGAAATAATGGTAAAGCTGGTTTTTTTTCTCATTCTCAAACATAAATTCTTAAGAATATTAGGTTTGGACAAAAATTATATCTGAAGTAAAAGTGTGTGTGCGTGTGTGTTTGTAATAAAATAGACAATGGGAAAAGATAATGCATAATTTTTTTATTCAATCTTCTGAAGGTGACTTTTAAATTAAGTAGAAAGTTTAGTTTTAAATACACATACTATTAATATAAAAAACTGAATTTATTTTTCAATCTTTGTCACTAAAACTTGTATTTTTTAAATAGGGGTATTATCCTTCTTAACTAATCTATACTCTGTATATTTTTCTATTACGTTGTTTAATATATTATTAAATACTCATAAAAAACTTACATTCTTGGTTTTGCACCAAATTCTGAGTGATATTACCAAATAGCGAGATAATTATTAGTGATTTTGTTGATAGTATCTTTCTATGTTAAAATAATTTTTATGTAGTTGGAAATGTTCATTGATAATTGTACATTAGAGATGAAGTTATTTATAGTGATTTAAGTCAACTATTTTTAAACTAGTATGATAATATCAAATATTATTACCATCCAATTGTTAAGATGAACTAGTTTCTTTTAATTTTTTATCTATTTTAATTCAAGTAATTAAAGAATCAATTATAGTTAGTTCTATTTTAATTACAATTTAATTAAGGAGAGGAAAAATTATTTTGTTATTCCAAAATTTAGATTTCATGAAATTTATTGTAACGACCCCGGATTTTATAAATATTTAAATTGATAATTAATTGAATTTTTGAATTTAAAACTGTTAAGTAATTTCATTTTGAATAAAATTTGTGAAATTAATCGATTAAGTGATGCGAGTTTCCCCGGATTCAAGTATATTCTATATAAATCATTGAAATTTTTAAATATTATATATATATATGTATATATGTGAATATATATATGTATATGTATATTTGGATATATATGAGTCAATTTGAAATTATAAAATCTTGAGTGTATATATATATATATTTTGATTTGAATTTAAATCTTAGATGCATGATTTAATAAATATTTGGGTTATAAAATAAATTAAGAAAAATATATATATATAGTAACTCATAAATAAATTTTAACAACATGTTAAAACAGAAGTTATTCATACTATAAAGTAATAAAACACAAACATAAACAAAACAAAATATCTTTTAAAATATAAACTATTGAAATAAATATATAGAAAGATACAAAACAATTTGTATGTAAGATAAAATAAATACTCAAAATAAAAATAGAAGTTCACTTATTTTGTAAAGTAATAATAATTTTAAGTTATGAATAAAAATAAGAACATTGATATATAAAACAATAACAATGCAAAATATACAAAGAAAATAAAAGAGATGTGTATGCAGGCAAATAGAAAGTAAGTATAAAAACAAAATAAAGCATAAAGTACTAAACAAAGCTAAGATACATATGGTGTTTCAGCCACCAAAAGTATAGATAAGCATGTTAAATCAAATATAATAAATGTTTTCAGCTGAGCAAATACATGCAAGTAAAAGAAATAAAGTATATCAACATCAAGTACATGAGCAAAAGCAAGATATCAGCCACCACTATCTCTAATGTTTGTACAAGCCGAGCTAAAGAAAACATGCAAGTAGAAAACAAATAAATAAAAATAATAACAACAAGTATATGCAAGCAAGAAGCAACCTGGGAAAGCATGCTACATCATCTTAACCTATAAAAAAATAAAAGCAAATACATTTTAGTAAGCAAAACAAAGAAAATAAAAAAGATAAATAGGCAGCCTGTAGAGTTTAATGTACTTGGCAAAAATAAGAAAAGTAAGGTTGTAAACACACGGCAGTACTTGGCAATTAATGCAAGTTTCTCTAGCCATAACTAAAAACATTTCAGCCATGCCTTAGTACAAAACAAATCAATATTCACACTATTGTACTAGAGAACATTATCAACCTGCACCCAGTTATATTTTTATATATATACATCAAAATCTCATTTTAGTTCGTCCATCATAAATGAAAGAAAGAAAAAGGAATGAAGTAAACAAAACTAAAACAAAACATAACAATACAAATCAACTCAACCAAGAAAAAAAAGAAGAAGCTTTAGCCTGCAAAATTTCAAACTGCTGTTTCAACATAAATACAAAATCAGTTCTTCTTCCTCTGGAAATACAGTGAGTAACCTCAATTTTTTTTTTAGTTTAGTATATATATATATAGGTTGTTGACAATCATCTTCTAGTAAGCCTGAAGTGTGATAATATGAATTCAAGTCTATTTAGTATATATGAATGAATGATGGCAATACAGGTACTAATAGTATACCCTCTGCATTTAACTTTCTGGCTTGGTTTGCAAAGGAAATCAAATCTCTTTGTTTCATTCTCTGTTTAAACTTAGGTTTAAAATAAAATTTGTTGTTTAGACTACAAGTTTTAGTTTGGTAACTCATTCAAGTAAATAAATGTAAATATATCTCTGGAAGAAATTTTTAACAGTAAGTATAAAAATTTTGGGAAAATTCGAATATGCTAATTTCAAATTCCAGGAATATACATTTCATCCTGATAGTAAACTATGAATTTTAAAACTAAAATAAGGATTTTTAGTGGACGGGATGGGTTGCAGTTCGTGTTTCATCAGAGAATGGGTTCGCGGACTTTCCCGATGATCTAGAGCGTTGGAGGAGTTGGGGTTGTGGGTAGATGAGGGTGGTAGGCCGACGCTATCGAGAAAAATAGGTTGATATTTTTCCGATCATTGATGACGTCGCGGCGAGAGTAAACAAGGGTTTTGGGGTTGCGTAACTGGCGTCTGGAATTTGGGTTCGTTCGCCCTCGTCAGTGCATCGAGCTTGGCTAGATTTGGGGAGATTGTACCTGAGACGACGACGAAGGTGTAGGCGAAGGCACAGGGTTTCTGGTGGTCGAGGTTGCTCAGGCGAGGTGGTTTCTGGCGAGACTGGGAGTTTCCAATTTCAACTGTAAGTCTCGATTTTGTTTCGAGCTTCGAGACGTTCGTTTGAGGGTCGGATTGGTGCAAGGGGACGATAGTCGATGTGTGGGGAACGTCACCGGAGGTGGCGACGCCGTGGATGGGCTGTGCACGTGCACAGCCATGGGTTTGTGTCAGGGGAAGGGTCTGGTTCGTGTGTAACTGGAAGAAGTATTCGAGTAGTCCACCTTTTCCAGTTTGTTTAAACTTAATGAAAAAAAAATATAAGAAGAGGAAGAAAGGTAGGAGTATCAGGTAGAAAAAAAAGAAAAAAAAACAAGAAGGAGAAGAAGCTTACTGGATATTTTGTTTAGTTTGGGTGGAAGCAGTTCTCGCGTGTTTCACTCGAGTGGTTACTCGAAGACGATGTGGTTGGGTCTCGAAGCAAGAACAGGGGGTCTCGGGTAGAAAATGTTGTACAGGTTTTGACCTGTTCCTCTTTTTTTTTATTTTGAATATAAAACTGAATTTTAAAGTTCAAAAGCAAAAGTTTATCTGTGTAGGAAAAAAAAAAAAAAAAAAAAATCAAAGCTTAACATAACTCAAGTTCGGGTTTGAAACTTAGTTTAAAATTTTAAATTTGTTTTAAATAAAAGAGTTAAGCAATTAAAGTATGTTTTAAAGAATTTGAATTTAAAATGCAATTTGGAAATTTTAAGGAAATGAATTCTAATAAAGGTTTAATCAAAGTTTAAATCTGGAATTCAAATCTAAATTTGAATTTTAGTTTTGTAATAAAAGAAGTTCTTGAATTTTAAATTGTTCTGAATAACATGAATGATTAAGTGTATTTTTAAATTAAATTGAATTTAAAATTTAAAGTGCAATGATAGAAATACACTTAGATATTAATGAAGTCATTAATAAAGTAATTAACTATCTTAGAGATAATTAAGGTAGTGAAAATAATTTAATTAATAAGGTAATTAAAGAATGGTCTATTTTATTTATAAATTAATAAATTAAATTAATTAGCAATGATTAATAATGATTTTAATCTATGAAATTTCCTTAAGTAAGTAATTAAAGAAGTGTTATTAGTTAATAAAGACGATTTACTAAGGATTGTCAAATATTAATTAAGGTGATTAATTTTAATAGTTAATTGGATTTATTAATCCAGATAATCAAAATTTTAAATTGTAAAATGCAATTACTTAAGGAAAGTAATTGAAGATTTATCACTTATTGAAATTAATTTTGGATAAATTGATTAATTAAATTTAATTTATTTAGTTTAATTAATTTAAGAATATCATTAGATAAATTGGGAATTAATGATGAATTGTTATGAGATGATTGCTTTATGGTAAGTAATTAAAGGTTAAATTTCTTTAAATAATTAATTAAAGGGTTAATTAATTATGAAATTGGTTTAAAGAAAAAATCAATTTAATAAATATGATTAATTAAGAATAATCTAAATAATTAAGTTGTTTGATAAATTAATTTATATCAAATGATTTGAAATTAATAAATCAGAATTGAATAAATTTGATTGGAAATAATGGGATAAATTAGGATTAATCAATTGATTAATTCTGCTTATAAATGATTATAAAATGCTTGACCTTACTTATGAATGATCATATTATATGTGATGCCTGGAATTGATTGTCATATCTAATCTGTAATATCTTGTTCTGTGAGTTGAGCTGTGTGAGATTTACTCATTTATTTATACATTTGTATATTATCTGTGAATCTGTGAATGGATGATATGCGTTATAGTTTATATCGCTTAATGGATATATTGTTATATTTGATCTATGATGATTGAATGATTGTGCACTATTGTGTTAAACCCCCGGACCACACCATACACACACAAATATGGATTTCACGAGGAAATCAATTAAGTCGCAGATTTTAGAAATAGTAAAATTTGGATTTTTAAATTCAAATGTTTAGAAAATGGAATCGGAATAAATGTGAAAAGCTTTTAGAATGAAATTTCAAAATAAAATTTATTATTTTTAAATTACTTGATTAAGTTTTGGAATTTAAATAATTTGATTTAAATTTGAATTCAAGAAATTAGGAATTTAATTCTGTAATTTGAAACTAGGGATTAACGATGTTATAAATATGTTTATATGTAGTTAAACCATTTTAAAAGTATAATTTTGAGAATTTGGATTTAACCAAAGAACTTTAACTCGTATAGATGAATCAAATTTCAAAATGAAAACTGTTTGTTTTAAAGAGAATAAAAAGCTTTCAGATAAGAGATGAAATTCCAGTTTAATAAAAGGAATTTCAAGATTGAATTGAAAAATGGTTTCCCAAGTTATAAATGAATTCTTTTGAAAGCTATGAATTAAATCTGTTTATTTTTAACAGATTTAAATTGATGATTTGTTTAAATCAAATTGAAATGAAATTGTTTTGAAGGCTATAAGTTAAATCTTTGATTTAAAGATTTAACGAGTTAATCAAATTGAAATGAAAATTGATTTGGAAAAATCTGTGAATGAATCTTTTGTTTAAAGGATTAAAATTGTTTAAACCGTTAAAGGTTGTGAAAATAAATCTTTTTGTTTAAAGATTGAAAATGGTAATTTGTTAAGCCATTTGAAGAAAAGTTTTGAATTATTAAGTTGTGACTTAATTGAAATCCCATTATCCATTTGTTTTTGAACTATTTCGCTTACTATTCGGGTTAACCGGGAAAGGACCATGGGGTCGTATAACCCATTCCGAATATGTGATACGTCGTTGTGAATTGCATTTGAAGATTGGTGTTGAAGACCGGTATTTGCGAGAGCGATAGGATGACCTATCGATTGTCTCTGCACTGGGTCGCACCTGGTATAGAGATTCCATAAGTGATGGGAAATCCGATCGGGATTGTGAATATCCGGATTGCAAGGACTTCTTTGTAAGTGCCTTCGGTTCTGTTCGAGCCCGGAACAGACTTGTATGGATTGTATGTCTGACATTACAATTTGAGATATAAAGCCGATTTCTTTCAAATATATTTCTGTTGGTGGCGGAGAATTTATTCTTTGCTTAACACCCTTCTTTGAGACGTACGAGCTCAAAGGTTATATAGTTGAAGTTATCAGCGATATATCCCATTTTGGTAATGTGACATGCTGAGTGATGCTGAAATGATCATTGTGTTGATTATTGTGATAGGATCATTTATTTGATCGTCTATCTTAGTGATCATTGTGTTGATCATTTGTTGACCCAAAGCATGGCTTTTGTATAAAGTATGTTTTTGTGGACGTGAATTCATCGAGCCTCACATCCCGGAAATGGTCAAAACAGGAAAGATGCGGCAAGGTTATTAGGGGTTGCTGTAGCTCCCCTTAGGGTATGTACATTTCCTTCTGGATAGAGGTTGTATCATGGTATGGAGCCCAGATATTTAACCTATGTGGTTACTACGAGTTTATTACTTTGTG
Source organism: Allium cepa (assembly GCA_030765085.1). Classification (NCBI taxonomy): domain Eukaryota; kingdom Viridiplantae; phylum Streptophyta; class Magnoliopsida; order Asparagales; family Amaryllidaceae; genus Allium; species Allium cepa. The sequence goes on from CM060937.1 coordinate 590,693,607, forward strand.
GTTGTTGGTTATCGGGATCCCGTGAAAAAGGTCGTTTACGATCGGGGAATGGCGTACTCGTGTCAGTAGTTACCCAGTTAGGGGTAACCCGGCCTTGTGTTGGCAGAGTTCCGGTTTGGTTCTCGGGGATGTCCATCCAGAGGCATTCTCAGTGGCAATGGGAAGTTCCTTGGCCTGACCATTTGTTGGAAATCCAAAGAAACAATACGATCTTGTACGGTTTTAGTTGTAGAACCTGCCATTTAATATGGTAGCTATTAGTAGGCATAATATAATGGTACCTATGCTGGCTAAGATTTATATCTTTACTTTCGAAAGAATTTGTTCTACACTATGCACTAATAATAATATCAAATGCTTTATTTTAATGCGTATCAAGCATCTTTGACTAACATAAGAAGAAATCTCCTCCAAGTCTGCGTTTGCATTGTGTGTGTGGTGGGAGGTCTTATGGTAGTTACATTTTTAAAAGCATTGCGAATTGACTTTGAAAATCTTTTGTTTAATGTTTTTAAAAGATAAACTGTTTTTGTTGCTCACACCAGTCCCACGACTGATCCGGAGTTTATCGTTTCTTTCCTAAACTCTGGGTGCTCATTATTTTCTACACGAGCAGTCTAGAGTTGGGTTTTTCAGATAGTCAGGTTTAGTAGATTATCTGGAGTTAGTTCAGTCTTTGGATCACACCAGTCTTGTTGAGCTTGGTGATATGTTATTGGGGGTTCGAGCTTCTGCTGGATTGGTTCTTGGAAATGGAGTTACAGTTCCGATTTGGAGTTCTTCGTTGAAGACTGCCTTAGAGTTATATTGTTCCGCTGCTAGATGTTATCGTTTTCTTTTCCGCTGCTATTTATTGTATCATATCTCTGATGTATATTGATATCTATTGGATCATCTGTTGTATCAGATATTGTATCAAAGCTGTATATCAATGTATTATTCTTTTATTCCGCTGTGTTATTTACTTAATGATTGTTATAAGCTCCGGCGAATCGGATTTGAACGGTCGAATCTATGGCATTCGAATACGATTTGAAGTATGGATGTCGATTTTCGAGCGGGCAAAATCCGTAAACGTTACATTTGGTATCAGAGCTAAGGGTTAAAGCTTTAGCTCAGGAGTGTAACACATTAAGTAACTCATTAGAGATAGGGTGAAGTATCCCTAGAATGAGTAATCCCTAAGGTATCTGTTTGAATGCCTCAGTAAATTCACTTACTATCCACTGATAGTGAGTATGAGTATAAGAAGAGAACGAGACAGGGGACAGGGAAATACGACTATAATTGGTCAATACTCTGTAACAACAGTGGAAATAACTTTCTCTATCAATTTTCTTTGATTCGTTTCTAAATTCTTTTGATTTCTTCGTACCAGCTACAAGAAGAAGTTTCGGTGTGATGGTGGCTCTACGAATCATTGTATAAAATTCTTACTTCGTATCTTCATCGATTTCTTATCAGTTTTTCGTTTTAAACTTCAATGAATTTGAAATTTAGAATTAAAATTTTGAATAAATTAGAAATTGGAAATTTTAAATAAATTAGAAATTTTAATTGAATTAAATTGATTAATAGAATATGAAGAATGATTAGAATTGTATCGATAAAATGATTTTGTTTAAAACCAAAATTTGAAATTTTATTATAATTTCTTGTATCTATTGTTGATATTCTGATTTGATGAGCCAAATCCAGAATCGATATCCAGTTTGATCTGAAAAGATATTTCTCTATCTTTCATCTATCTGTGTTGTTTTCGTACCTGCGAATTTCGAGGACGAAATTCTTTTAAGGGGGGAAGTCTGTAACGACCCCGGATTTTATAAATATTTAAATTGATAATTAATTGAATTTTTGAATTTAAAACTGTTAAGTAATTTCATTTTGAATAAAATTTGTGAAATTAATCGATTAAGTGATGCGAGTTTCCCCGGATTCAAGTATATTCTATATAAATCATTGAAATTTTTAAATATTATATATATATATGTATATATGTGAATATATATATGTATATGTATATTTGGATATATATGAGTCAATTTGAAATTATAAAATCTTGAGTGTATATATATATATATTTTGATTTGAATTTAAATCTTAGATGCATGATTTAATAAATATTTGGGTTATAAAATAAATTAAGAAAAATATATATATATAGTAACTCATAAATAAATTTTAACAACATGTTAAAACAGAAGTTATTCATACTATAAAGTAATAAAACACAAACATAAACAAAACAAAATATCTTTTAAAATATAAACTATTGAAATAAATATATAGAAAGATACAAAACAATTTGTATGTAAGATAAAATAAATACTCAAAATAAAAATAGAAGTTCACTTATTTTGTAAAGTAATAATAATTTTAAGTTATGAATAAAAATAAGAACATTGATATATAAAACAATAACAATGCAAAATATACAAAGAAAATAAAAGAGATGTGTATGCAGGCAAATAGAAAGTAAGTATAAAAACAAAATAAAGCATAAAGTACTAAACAAAGCTAAGATACATATGGTGTTTCAGCCACCAAAAGTATAGATAAGCATGTTAAATCAAATATAATAAATGTTTTCAGCTGAGCAAATACATGCAAGTAAAAGAAATAAAGTATATCAACATCAAGTACATGAGCAAAAGCAAGATATCAGCCACCACTATCTCTAATGTTTGTACAAGCCGAGCTAAAGAAAACATGCAAGTAGAAAACAAATAAATAAAAATAATAACAACAAGTATATGCAAGCAAGAAGCAACCTGGGAAAGCATGCTACATCATCTTAACCTATAAAAAAATAAAAGCAAATACATTTTAGTAAGCAAAACAAAGAAAATAAAAAAGATAAATAGGCAGCCTGTAGAGTTTAATGTACTTGGCAAAAATAAGAAAAGTAAGGTTGTAAACACACGGCAGTACTTGGCAATTAATGCAAGTTTCTCTAGCCATAACTAAAAACATTTCAGCCATGCCTTAGTACAAAACAAATCAATATTCACACTATTGTACTAGAGAACATTATCAACCTGCACCCAGTTATATTTTTATATATATACATCAAAATCTCATTTTAGTTCGTCCATCATAAATGAAAGAAAGAAAAAGGAATGAAGTAAACAAAACTAAAACAAAACATAACAATACAAATCAACTCAACCAAGAAAAAAAAGAAGAAGCTTTAGCCTGCAAAATTTCAAACTGCTGTTTCAACATAAATACAAAATCAGTTCTTCTTCCTCTGCAAAATACAGTGAGTAACCTCAATTTTTTTTTTAGTTTAGTATATATATATATAGGTTGTTGACAATCATCTTCTAGTAAGCCTGAAGTGTGATAATATGAATTCAAGTCTATTTAGTATATATGAATGAATGATGGCAATACAGGTACTAATAGTATACCCTCTGCATTTAACTTTCTGGCTTGGTTTGCAAAGGAAATCAAATCTCTTTGTTTCATTCTCTGTTTAAACTTAGGTTTAAAATAAAATTTGTTGTTTAGACTACAAGTTTTAGTTTGGTAACTCATTCAAGTAAATAAATGTAAATATATCTCTGGAAGAAATTTTTAACAGTAAGTATAAAAATTTTGGGAAAATTCGAATATGCTAATTTCAAATTCCAGGAATATACATTTCATCCTGATAGTAAACTATGAATTTTAAAACTAAAATAAGGATTTTTAGTGGACGGGATGGGTTGCAGTTCGTGTTTCATCAGAGAATGGGTTCGCGGACTTTCCCGATGATCTAGAGCGTTGGAGGAGTTGGGGTTGTGGGTAGATGAGGGTGGTAGGCCGACGCTATCGAGAAAAATAGGTTGATATTTTTCCGATCATTGATGACGTCGCGGCGAGAGTAAACAAGGGTTTTGGGGTTGCGTAACTGGCGTCTGGAATTTGGGTTCGTTCGCCCTCGTCAGTGCATCGAGCTTGGCTAGATTTGGGGAGATTGTACCTGAGACGACGACGAAGGTGTAGGCGAAGGCACAGGGTTTCTGGTGGTCGAGGTTGCTCAGGCGAGGTGGTTTCTGGCGAGACTGGGAGTTTCCAATTTCAACTGTAAGTCTCGATTTTGTTTCGAGCTTCGAGACGTTCGTTTGAGGGTCGGATTGGTGCAAGGGGACGATAGTCGATGTGTGGGGAACGTCACCGGAGGTGGCGACGCCGTGGATGGGCTGTGCACGTGCACAGCCATGGGTTTGTGTCAGGGGAAGGGTCTGGTTCGTGTGTAACTGGAAGAAGTATTCGAGTAGTCCACCTTTTCCAGTTTGTTTAAACTTAATGAAAAAAAAATATAAGAAGAGGAAGAAAGGTAGGAGTATCAGGTAGAAAAAAAAGAAAAAAAAACAAGAAGGAGAAGAAGCTTACTGGATATTTTGTTTAGTTTGGGTGGAAGCAGTTCTCGCGTGTTTCACTCGAGTGGTTACTCGAAGACGATGTGGTTGGGTCTCGAAGCAAGAACAGGGGGTCTCGGGTAGAAAATGTTGTACAGGTTTTGACCTGTTCCTCTTTTTTTTTATTTTGAATATAAAACTGAATTTTAAAGTTCAAAAGCAAAAGTTTATCTGTGTAGGAAAAAAAAAAAAAAAAAAAAATCAAAGCTTAACATAACTCAAGTTCGGGTTTGAAACTTAGTTTAAAATTTTAAATTTGTTTTAAATAAAAGAGTTAAGCAATTAAAGTATGTTTTAAAGAATTTGAATTTAAAATGCAATTTGGAAATTTTAAGGAAATGAATTCTAATAAAGGTTTAATCAAAGTTTAAATCTGGAATTCAAATCTAAATTTGAATTTTAGTTTTGTAATAAAAGAAGTTCTTGAATTTTAAATTGTTCTGAATAACATGAATGATTAAGTGTATTTTTAAATTAAATTGAATTTAAAATTTAAAGTGCAATGATAGAAATACACTTAGATATTAATGAAGTCATTAATAAAGTAATTAACTATCTTAGAGATAATTAAGGTAGTGAAAATAATTTAATTAATAAGGTAATTAAAGAATGGTCTATTTTATTTATAAATTAATAAATTAAATTAATTAGCAATGATTAATAATGATTTTAATCTATGAAATTTCCTTAAGTAAGTAATTAAAGAAGTGTTATTAGTTAATAAAGACGATTTACTAAGGATTGTCAAATATTAATTAAGGTGATTAATTTTAATAGTTAATTGGATTTATTAATCCAGATAATCAAAATTTTAAATTGTAAAATGCAATTACTTAAGGAAAGTAATTGAAGATTTATCACTTATTGAAATTAATTTTGGATAAATTGATTAATTAAATTTAATTTATTTAGTTTAATTAATTTAAGAATATCATTAGATAAATTGGGAATTAATGATGAATTGTTATGAGATGATTGCTTTATGGTAAGTAATTAAAGGTTAAATTTCTTTAAATAATTAATTAAAGGGTTAATTAATTATGAAATTGGTTTAAAGAAAAAATCAATTTAATAAATATGATTAATTAAGAATAATCTAAATAATTAAGTTGTTTGATAAATTAATTTATATCAAATGATTTGAAATTAATAAATCAGAATTGAATAAATTTGATTGGAAATAATGGGATAAATTAGGATTAATCAATTGATTAATTCTGCTTATAAATGATTATAAAATGCTTGACCTTACTTATGAATGATCATATTATATGTGATGCCTGGAATTGATTGTCATATCTAATCTGTAATATCTTGTTCTGTGAGTTGAGCTGTGTGAGATTTACTCATTTATTTATACATTTGTATATTATCTGTGAATCTGTGAATGGATGATATGCGTTATAGTTTATATCGCTTAATGGATATATTGTTATATTTGATCTATGATGATTGAATGATTGTGCACTATTGTGTTAAACCCCCGGACCACACCATACACACACAAATATGGATTTCACGAGGAAATCAATTAAGTCGCAGATTTTAGAAATAGTAAAATTTGGATTTTTAAATTCAAATGTTTAGAAAATGGAATCGGAATAAATGTGAAAAGCTTTTAGAATGAAATTTCAAAATAAAATTTATTATTTTTAAATTACTTGATTAAGTTTTGGAATTTAAATAATTTGATTTAAATTTGAATTCAAGAAATTAGGAATTTAATTCTGTAATTTGAAACTAGGGATTAACGATGTTATAAATATGTTTATATGTAGTTAAACCATTTTAAAAGTATAATTTTGAGAATTTGGATTTAACCAAAGAACTTTAACTCGTATAGATGAATCAAATTTCAAAATGAAAACTGTTTGTTTTAAAGAGAATAAAAAGCTTTCAGATAAGAGATGAAATTCCAGTTTAATAAAAGGAATTTCAAGATTGAATTGAAAAATGGTTTCCCAAGTTATAAATGAATTCTTTTGAAAGCTATGAATTAAATCTGTTTATTTTTAACAGATTTAAATTGATGATTTGTTTAAATCAAATTGAAATGAAATTGTTTTGAAGGCTATAAGTTAAATCTTTGATTTAAAGATTTAACGAGTTAATCAAATTGAAATGAAAATTGATTTGGAAAAATCTGTGAATGAATCTTTTGTTTAAAGGATTAAAATTGTTTAAACCGTTAAAGGTTGTGAAAATAAATCTTTTTGTTTAAAGATTGAAAATGGTAATTTGTTAAGCCATTTGAAGAAAAGTTTTGAATTATTAAGTTGTGACTTAATTGAAATCCCATTATCCATTTGTTTTTGAACTATTTCGCTTACTATTCGGGTTAACCGGGAAAGGACCATGGGGTCGTATAACCCATTCCGAATATGTGATACGTCGTTGTGAATTGCATTTGAAGATTGGTGTTGAAGACCGGTATTTGCGAGAGCGATAGGATGACCTATCGATTGTCTCTGCACTGGGTCGCACCTGGTATAGAGATTCCATAAGTGATGGGAAATCCGATCGGGATTGTGAATATCCGGATTGCAAGGACTTCTTTGTAAGTGCCTTCGGTTCTGTTCGAGCCCGGAACAGACTTGTATGGATTGTATGTCTGACATTACAATTTGAGATATAAAGCCGATTTCTTTCAAATATATTTCTGTTGGTGGCGGAGAATTTATTCTTTGCTTAACACCCTTCTTTGAGACGTACGAGCTCAAAGGTTATATAGTTGAAGTTATCAGCGATATATCCCATTTTGGTAATGTGACATGCTGAGTGATGCTGAAATGATCATTGTGTTGATTATTGTGATAGGATCATTTATTTGATCGTCTATCTTAGTGATCATTGTGTTGATCATTTGTTGACCCAAAGCATGGCTTTTGTATAAAGTATGTTTTTGTGGACGTGAATTCATCGAGCCTCACATCCCGGAAATGGTCAAAACAGGAAAGATGCGGCAAGGTTATTAGGGGTTGCTGTAGCTCCCCTTAGGGTATGTACATTTCCTTCTGGATAGAGGTTGTATCATGGTATGGAGCCCAGATATTTAACCTATGTGGTTACTACGAGTTTATTACTTTGTGGTTGTTGGTTATCGGGATCCCGTGAAAAAGGTCGTTTACGATCGGGGAATGGCGTACTCGTGTCAGTAGTTACCCAGTTAGGGGTAACCCGGCCTTGTGTTGGCAGAGTTCCGGTTTGGTTCTCGGGGATGTCCATCCAGAGGCATTCTCAGTGGCAATGGGAAGTTCCTTGGCCTGACCATTTGTTGGAAATCCAAAGAAACAATACGATCTTGTACGGTTTTAGTTGTAGAACCTGCCATTTAATATGGTAGCTATTAGTAGGCATAATATAATGGTACCTATGCTGGCTAAGATTTATATCTTTACTTTCGAAAGAATTTGTTCTACACTATGCACTAATAATAATATCAAATGCTTTATTTTAATGCGTATCAAGCATCTTTGACTAACATAAGAAGAAATCTCCTCCAAGTCTGCGTTTGCATTGTGTGTGTGGTGGGAGGTCTTATGGTAGTTACATTTTTAAAAGCATTGCGAATTGACTTTGAAAATCTTTTGTTTAATGTTTTTAAAAGATAAACTGTTTTTGTTGCTCACACCAGTCCCACGACTGATCCGGAGTTTATCGTTTCTTTCCTAAACTCTGGGTGCTCATTATTTTCTACACGAGCAGTCTAGAGTTGGGTTTTTCAGATAGTCAGGTTTAGTAGATTATCTGGAGTTAGTTCAGTCTTTGGATCACACCAGTCTTGTTGAGCTTGGTGATATGTTATTGGGGGTTCGAGCTTCTGCTGGATTGGTTCTTGGAAATGGAGTTACAGTTCCGATTTGGAGTTCTTCGTTGAAGACTGCCTTAGAGTTATATTGTTCCGCTGCTAGATGTTATCGTTTTCTTTTCCGCTGCTATTTATTGTATCATATCTCTGATGTATATTGATATCTATTGGATCATCTGTTGTATCAGATATTGTATCAAAGCTGTATATCAATGTATTATTCTTTTATTCCGCTGTGTTATTTACTTAATGATTGTTATAAGCTCCGGCGAATCGGATTTGAACGGTCGAATCTATGGCATTCGAATACGATTTGAAGTATGGATGTCGATTTTCGAGCGGGCAAAATCCGTAAACGTTACATTTATGTTCCATGTATATTTCTCATGTTATGTTATGCTATCTTTGTTACAAAAACATGACGATTTATGGTGCATTAATAATTTTTCTACAATGTATTATTTTTAAAGATAATGAGATTTGTTTCTTTCACCTATTAAGAAGAAAATTATTGTATTTGTTAATATATGTATACCAAAGATCCTCAACTTGTTATATATAATTAAATAGAGGTAAAGTTGGTCTTTATATAAAATTGAAATGTAAATATATAAAAAGATCAAGTTTGAAGAAAAAAATGATATCTAAATTAAATGAATATATAAAAATTAATTTGTAACGGTGTAGTTAAAGGAAAAAATATAATGCACAATTTTTTTTTGTTTAATCTTTAGAAGGAAACTTTTTAATTTAGTGAAAAATTTAGCTTTATTTACGTATACTAGAAACTCATTATTCTAAATTCATTTTGTAACCTTTGTCACTTAAACTTATATTTTGTGAATTCAGATACAATCCTTATCAAAAATTCTATAGTTTGCATATTTTTCTACTGTTTAATATATTGTGAAATATTTAAAAATACCCACGCTCATGGTTTCCACCAAATTCCTAGTGATACTATGAAATAATGACGTAATTATCAGTGATTTTTTAAGAAGTGTTTTTTATGTTACAATAAGTTTTATGCAGACGGAAATGTTTATAAAATTTGTACATCGGAGGTGAAGTTATTTACAATGATTATAAGCAAAAAAATTTAAGTAGGTATGACAATATCAAACATTACTACCATACATTTGTTAAAACAAATAAGTTACTTTTATTTTTTATTTGTTTGAATTAAAAGTAATTAAAGAATCAATTATGATTAATTCTATTTTAATTATAATTAAATTAGTGAGAAAATTATTTGCATACTAAATCTAATTAATTATTGAACTAAAAAACAGTCAATTAATTCCTTCTAATTATTTTCTCAAGTAGTTCCTTAAAATTTATATATTTTATGTGTGTCTTCCACGAGTACTCTTTTTGTGAAATTCATACTTAGGTAATCGTAATTTCTATACTTTTTATAATGATTATAAGTGAACTATTTTTACATAGGTAGGATAATATCGAATATTACTACCATGCAATTTTAAAATTAATATATTTTATGTCCACTGGTTCGAATCACATACTACAAAGGTTTTCAACATGGGCCTCATGGACTAAAGCTAGAGGGCCTAACCATTGGGTCAGCAGTGTTCGACATCATATGGTGATGCATTATTTCATTTTGAATAGTGTTAATTTTTGTACTGTTACAACTATAATGTCGATATATGTATTTGAAGTAAAGGAAAAATTATTTGTTTGTTCTAAAAATTAGATTTCACAAGGTTTATGTTATATTTCTCATGTCATGTAATGCTATATGTAGTAAAAACATGACATTTCAAGATACCGTAACATTTTTCCACTTTAGTCGACATTGAGTAATGTAAAAATTATGACCATCTCTTTATTTTTCATGTTTTACTTTGCAACATTCCTATTACCATCAACAATCATAATTTTTCTACCTTGTTAGCTTATTAATTCTTTTTGGTTCCACGTTCTCAAAATTTACCTTTTTTAATCATGTTATGTTGTATGTATTCATATTATTTGCACATTTTTTGAAAAACTAGGATTGTGTTCAATCGATTGGAATCACCATGGGTGGAAGATACATAGTTCAAAAGTCGATTTTCTTTTGGAAGCCAATATTATAAAAATTATTTGCTAACTTTAGTGATATAATTGATTTAAAAGTTAGTAAGTAACAGGGTTGAAACTATTGTTTCTCATTTATGTTTTCAATTTCAAAAAGAATGTTAGATTTAGTCTTTTTTTATGCTTTTAGTTTTAACGTAAATGCTTAGCTTTAAAAAAAGAGATTTTTTTTTTAAATTCACTTAAGCATATGCATTATATTGGTTAATTTGAAATAGTTTATGTTAACCAAACTATGGTCAATAGTCCAAAGAATCCAAGCAAAAGCAGTTATTGGGAAAAGGTGGAAGATGGAATCTCTAAACGGACTGAGGAATATTCAACTGGTATCTTTGAGCAATTCCGAGTGACAAGATTAGTCTGAGCTATGCCAAAAGGTTAATGGTGTGTAGAACTTCCTTTACTTCTCTACTTGGATTAGACATAAAACCTGACTTTTCGATGAGGTCAAGATGGCTTAGATGTAAGATTTGAAAGGATGAAAGTCTTTTCGGTCATATTGAACCAGCGTAGAAGGGTATCTGATTTGATTAAACCTTTATAAGACTTCTGTCGAAAGCTTTTTCCTTGACCAAGATCAGATTTCCTTAGTTTATCTTACTTATAGAGTTAACTTGGTTCTTTGCCGAAAGGTTGGACAAGCAGTTGTTCGGGGTTCGAAGTGATGTTGAGTTGATGGGATCCGACAGGTAATGATACTCAGCGAAAGGTTTGACCTTCAGGATTTATGACTCCGGAAGGTTTTAGGCATACCAACTCTAATATGATCCCTTTAAGTCCGAAGGGTTTAGGTTACAAACCAGAAGTTTTCAAACGGTTGTGAAAACTACTTAAGAAAGAATATCATTATTTCTACTGATATGAACCTTTCGGAGGTACTGTACCTGAAAGTTGTGATTACACCAACAAAAATTAATGTAAAATGTAAAGAAAATGTACAAAATTCAAGACTTCCCTTTGATCCTTGAATGGACTTCTCTTTTTATTAAGTTTTCCCAAATCACTACCCAATTAGGGTTACAAAGCTTTGATTTTGGAAGTTAGAAGAATGGAATGAGGAAAAAATCCACTCTAGAACGGGACCCCTTATGTCTTATTTATAGATGCTGGCGGCCATGCTTCCTCCTTATGCCTTCGGCTGAGTCGAAGGGTTACTTTCTTGCATACAGTTGCTAACTTTTTGACCATATCGAAAGGTTTTCCTTTCACATGTGACCTTGAATCCTTGAGCGCTACCGAAGGAACTTTTCTTTTATTTGTTTTTAGGAACATTCTGCTTTTATCGAAAAGTTTTTCATCCATACGATACATGAACCCTTTGGTGGAGTCGGAGAATTCCTGGCTATTGTGAGCCTTTCAACTTTATCAGAAGTCTGCTTTTCACCCGGATGTTGCCGAGGGCCAAACTTTCTTTGAACATTGTCTGAGGGTTGCCTTATGCTCTTTGATGACTTATTATTGTCACCTTTATTTTACAACCTTCGGCAACGCCGAAAGGTTTTTAGCAAGTGTCCCGACAGACCTGAAAGGCCTATTATTCTTTCAGAAGGGTTGTTATTGGTTAGCATGTCCTTGTCTTGACTCCTTTGCCTCATTTGTAGGGTCGGAAGTTCTTCGATTATACGGAGTAGTACCCTCCGTCTCCTACAAAAGGTTTGGAGTCGCCTTATACTACTGACAGCATCCCTTCGACCTCTTCGGAAGGTGTGATCTGGATTCTTTTCCTTTCGTCTTTTGTTCGAGATCTTCTGACTTATGCGCAAGGTGGATTTTTTAAGTAACATTTGCCCCCTCATGCGAAGGGATGATCTTGACTTTCTAAGTCATCTCCTCTTAAAGCTATAAAGTCTCCAGCTTCATTTTCCTACAAATGTAATTACCCAGTACAAGTAAATGATTTTTTCCACACAACTTTGCTTTTTTTTTTCAAAATAAAGATGTTACTTTCTAAACTCGATTTATAATCTTTTTAGACTATTCTTCCTACGTACTCATTTTCCAAGCAGGATTTAAAGCTACACTTAGTATTAAATTAGTAAGTCAACCGAGGATCCAATTGAGTATTACACTGGTAATCTTGAATATCCTTTTTCATCCATTTGAAGGGAATCGTGGTTGTAGTGATGAATTTGCTTTTTCTTGAATCTTCTGACACGATCTGAAGGAACTCTTACCTTAACTCTCTTTCATTATTGGAAGATCTAACTAACTAAATGGGTAGACCTTCCGTCAACAAGCTTTCGTCGAGGTTCGAAAGTTTTAAACCTTTTGATTCTTCTTTGTAGCATAACATCATATAGCAAGGTAACAAACGCATAAATATATTTTCAGCTACACAGCATAACTTTAGAAATTCAACTAGAACATCTAAATATTCATATATGTGTGTGTATATATATATTATTCCATATTACATTTTCCAAAATGGTTTGTTAATATGTACATATTCAGAATGACAATAGCATCCTAGAATTGAAGGCGATCAAAAGCAACAAAGTGGTTTTTTCCCGCTTTTCCTACTGCTCATTTGGAAAAGGCAGAAGGTCCGGAGCCAAATCGATGGGGTTGATGACTACGGGTTCAACCCAAATTGGCTGATAAGGTGAGTGGTTATTAGCGCAAGGTTTTCTTCAGAAGCATCCCATATGGCCCAATCCATCCAGAAGGCGTCTGTGGTTAGATCGAAAAGCAAGTAGTATGTCGCTTTTATATGTGGATTAAGAAAATTAGGCTGTAGGTGGTTCACATAGTTCAATAGTTCAACGCGTAGCAGCAATAACAAAGCGGTGCTTCCGCGTTGGTAAAGTCAGGATGAATTTGGTGGAGATTGTAAGCAGCATGGATGTTTCTCTCTTTTGCATAGTTTAGTTTTTTTAGAAATAAATATTTATATAATGAAAGTTAGAAGAGAAAGCTGGAGAAGATGAATGGATCTCTAATAGAGATTTTGATGTGAAGTTTTAAACACTCTCTCTCATTTTTCTAGAGATTACCATTAATGGTTTCTGTCTTTTTGCATGATTACCGTTCCATTTTTAATTTGAAAGCAAATGTTGGTTAGGAACCATCTGGTGAAGTTATACAAATGACGGCCTGGGTGTGACGCTTTTTTTGAAAAAGAGCGATGAATTTTTAACCCTCCATTGGATGACAAGTAGAGAGAAACTCTTTGGATATTTCTATGTAAAGTGCACTTTTAACACTTAGCCCTGAAACTTTAATATTTAGGCAAGCCTCAGTAGGAGTTTACTTTAATGTTTCCATTTGTATGAAAATTAGGACTTGATCTAAATCCTGACACGTGCCACAACTTTGCCTCGAACCAGACTATAAAAAATTTTCTTAAATAGTTCAGGTGTTATAAGTATAGATTTATTTTCGGATTTCTCTCTGGGTCCATTTTACATGAACTGGAGGGACTATTATAAAAATGAGACATGCAATTGTTCGGTGAATATACGTTTCTCGTTACATATTTTATATTTAGCTTGTCTGTACTATGTTATTTCTGATTATCTATCCCTTAACTCAAGTAGCCTTAAGAGACCAACCTAGCCAATGTGCTATATAGGGGAAAGCCTTCTTCAAAATTGACTTAATATTGAGGATTTTAGGGTGTTTTCGTATGTGGAACATTCTCACTTCTCGCCCATCTTCCTTTTAAGGTAGAAGAGACAATTCTCATAAAGGAGATCAGAATATTTTATCATCAACAGCAAGTCTCAACAAGAAATACATTTTAATATTTGTTCTTATTACTAAACTGTGGAATTTTGATTTCTGTTTCGTTTGTTGAATTGGGGGACTTGAGCAAGGCTAGCTCTACCTTTAAAAGTCCTTGTTTCAGAGCCTGCAAATGACCTAGGATCGGTTAAGTGTAGAATTCAATTGAGGCTAATTTTCGCAAAAATCCTTTAGATTCTAAGCTCGATGCCACACCATTTAAAAATTCTTCAAGGAAATCGATATTTTTAAGTTAAATCTTTAAGAAGAAAGAGGAATTAAGATACCGAAGTTTTAAAGCATTTCATCGGTAGAGATACTTGCATTAATTTCAACTCGGAATGACCAAGTTTCATGAGAGGATAGCCATCTTGGAAATAAAAATTTAAAAGTTAGCCTGGTACCACAATTCTGTAGAATTCATAATCGGTAATTCAGTTTAGAGTGCCGATTCCATGACATCTATGGGTTTTATTTGAACGTTTGATTAAATCACAAGCATCTTAATGTATATATGATATATTCTCCATACCATAGTAATTCCATGTAGCATGATGCAATGTGATATTTATAACATCGTAAATACTACCAGTTTTGTTGTTTTTTGTTTGCACCTTGTTTATCTCTGAATTGGATATTCCCTTCAGAGATTAGTGTGCTTCTCCGCTTTCTATTTTAATCCAGGACTCCTCTCTTGATTAAGTGAATCTGAATCCCTGCCATTCTGGCTTTATGAAAAGGAATTCGTTCATAATGTTAAAGTTTCATCTTTATCCATAACGGGGGATGATTATAGATTTATCTCTTTTCACTTGTTTAGCATTCCTGAAAAAAGTTAATATTGAGCTACGCATAATTATTAAATAACATTTACTCAATAAAATCATGAGGGTACATTTATGACTGGGATCTTGACACAATAGTTTTGGATTCATTCCTCGTTATTGAGGGAATATGAGAATAAAAAGGTTCAAAGTTCCAATTTGCAGATTCTTTTGGCCGTAGCCATTTTTTCCCAATAATATTCTTTGACTTGAGTCAAATTACTTGAGATGAGTAAGAGTCCAAAGTTTTTGTACCCAGATTAGGGCTTTCAATAATCAGTAGCCTTGGCATCTAAACCCTTTGGTATTAATGATGGACTTTTACAAGATATCATCGGACCTAGATTCGGGTATTAAGAAATATTAAAATAGCATGGCAGCCGCTTCTTGGTATTTTTTGATAATAAATGATGGAGAGTTAGGACGTCAGCTTCAGTAAGAAAGGAATGTTGGAATGCCTTTCCTTAGTAATAAGCAACAGAAACCCACTATATCATTTCCGATGATGGACGTTATAAGGACAAAAATTTATATTTGCGGATAACAGACCGTGATCTTTAATCTGGAATAAACAGTAAAAGTCTAGAAAGTCGTATGTGGTAATTAAGTAACAGAAGTCTGTAATACCCGATGCGGCATTTGGTAATTAGTAGAAGACCAAGAATTAGCCTTGGTATTTATTATTAGAAGACTGGAAAATCCATCTTGGAATTTAAGTAGTAGAAGTTTGGAATACTGCACTTGGCAGTTAATAATAAAGGATCACAGACTTTACCTGGCAGTTAGCAATAGCAGACCGAAGTATCATTTTCGGCTATTTTATATTAAAAGGACAGAGTGCCATTTTCAGAATTTCTTTTCTAGTAATAGAAGTTTAGGGTACCATTAGCAGTGGGAGGTCGAAATACTATTTCTGATAATGAGTAATTGAAGGTTAGAAATCCAACGTGGTGTTAACAATGGAAATCTAAAAAAACATTTCTAATAAATAAAATGTTTCTTCCGAATATTTGATAATAGAAATCCAGAACACCATTTTAGATGTTTTAATGATAGAAGTCTAGGATTCCACTTCAGAGCACAATTTTTTATAATTAATAATAGAAGCTCTAGAATACCATTTTGGATAAAAAAGTAATAGAAGACCAGAATACCATTTCTGGCAATAAGTAATAAAAGAACAGAAAACCATTTCAGGAAATAAGTAATAGAAGACCAGAATACCCATCTGGCAGATGTTCATGAAGAGAAGTTGGAGAATTCTTTATAATTCTGTCAGTCGAATGTTCCATCTTCAGGCTTTTTTGAGGTTTTACATGCTTTCGCTTTCTCTACTTCGAGTTTTCTTTGTCCTATTGTCAATTGTTTTGGCCTATCTCAGGCAAGGACTCTTCTGTACAATTTTTGAGCTTATTTAAGCAGAGCCCATTTCAGACTGTTTGTCTTTTTAGACATCATTGACCTAGTGGTGGTCGTTATTCTTGAGCGATGAAAATTTCTAGAGGTGCCGATTTCAAGCATGGAATTTTCTTAGTCCGCCAAACATTTCACTCGAGTTTCCGATGCACTCGGCTAGCTTATTCTGAAGCAAGGCCCAAGGACTTACCCGAACTCCTTCCAGGAAGCTCCTTAATGTGATGACCCGCCCTTCTCACTACCAGAAAGACGCACCATCATTAAGAAAGAAAGGGATAGAAATGGAAAAGAATAGAAAAGAAAGAACAAAACATCAGAATCACACAGCGGAACGGAACAAATATAATATATCACATATCTATTACATAGATTTACATATATCAGAGTTATATAATATCAATACACATGACAATCATACATACATCTGTCACTATATACATCAGAGATACAATATACATCAACTAACACAGCGGAACTAGATAGATATCTACAGCGCTGAAGCCTCCTGCTCCATCGCTCCTCCAGAATTCACCAAAGCCAACCTAAATCCCTTGGCTACCTGTAAAAATTTGGGTACCCGAAAGTTTATGAAAACAAAAATAAACTCCGGGTCAGACATGGGTCTGGTATGAGTAAACGGTTTAAATTGTTTAACTTTGAAAATCATTTTAAAAAAACAAAGGTATCACGTAAGACTCCCCACAAATAAACACGGGAAAGTTTTTACCTTAAGCTAACCAAAACATTTTATAGGAAATCCTGTGATATTATAGTAGTGTCTAGGGTTTTCAAGTAAAATACAGAAATAGCTGAAATGCTTACATCTCACATTCCAACATAGTTGGGCACAATCAAAACGTACGGCGCTTATTGGAAATTGGATCCCATACAATGGCAGGGCTACTGGGGTACCGCCCGTCACAGTACGTGGTCTAGATCACAGTACCGAGGAGCCACCCTAACTCCCCTGCAACACAAGGCCGGAACCATTCCTTACTGAACAGTCCCGAACAAGATTACCCCGCAGTTGGTGTGCATATTCAACCGCCCACACAGCCGAAATAAAGGGACATCTAGACAGGGGTATATCTCATCCTGCTTGGGCATGACCCACCTAACCTTGCTGCACCTCCCCTGTTTTAGCCATTCCCGGTTGATGAGGCTTGAGGCTGCGATTACCTTTATAGGACAAATATCTTAGAATGCTCATCGTCCGCCTGACGATGTGTTGAAAGCATTCGATCCATACAAGTTCGTTCCGGGTTCGAACGAAACTGAAGGCATTGTCTCGTCACACTCATTTTGGAATCACCCTCAGAGTCAACGACGATAACCCGTTCATTCTGAAAACACCATCTCGATCTTCACTTGAGAATTCACGACCTAACGTTTAATTTGGATCGATGTGGTTTTCGGAATATCAATTGGATATCCGATCCCGGTCTCATCGAAATCCAAATGCCATTTTAAAGGCCAAGTTGTCTAATTAACTTAAACAGTTTGATAATTTAAATTCAACAATTGAATTAATATTTATCACAGATAAATCATACACAATTACAATGGATATATTAAAGCATATCAGAGAGCATCACATACTATCATCAATAAACAACACAAACAAATATACAACCCATCCAACATCCATAAGCAATCATCTTGAATTCTAAATTTAGTCAATTCAATAAACCAATTACTTGAGGACTAACCTCTTAAACTTGCTAGATTAATCATTAGTTAATAACTCATTACTTATTCCATTTCAAATTATTTGATTAATAATCAACTCTTAATTAATAATTATATCTTAATTACTTAGTTAATTACTCCTAATTATTAACTTTATTTATTAACTTATAGAACTTAATTATCCATCAGTTACTTAATTACTTGAGAGTTAATCTCTTAACCCTGTTTAAACACTTATTTCCCTTCAAATTATTCAATCAACAAATCATTTCTTAATTAGTATATATATGTCTTAATTGCTTAATTACTTAATTACTTTATTCACATTATTTAACTAATTACTTTCTTAATCAAGTTATCTAATTTTAATTACTTAAGTAATTATTTCTTAATCACTATTCTTCGACCTAAATAGAACTTAATTACTTGTTTATTTATTGCTAATTGCTTCATTAATCATTTCTTAATTCTTAGCTAAATCACTTGATTAATTAGCTATTAATCGTCCATTAATTAATTAAGTGGTTAATTACAATTTCACTTATTATTCATAATACATTACTAATTAAAATTACAAAGTAATTACTCTTAATTACTTTTGAATTCAATCAATCACTATTGATTATTTACTTAATTACATTCGAGTCTTCTTGAAAATTGACATCAACTAGATTACAAACTGAAACATTATTTGTTAGTTTACTTAATTTGTTACTTAATATTAACAAGATTTTTAAAACAAGGTTAAGCTTTAACAAAATAATTAGTTAATTTAAATAATTAATCACGAGTTAAACTATTGTTAAACACTACTAGGATAATTAATGCTTGAATTAAGGTTGTAACTTAAATCTTGAAAGAGAGTCACTTTACTGTGAAACTTTATTGAAACCTATACTAACAAATTTTATAAAATCTTACACTCAGAAATAACAGTCCCGAGGTCTCCCCTGCAAAACTCAAACGTCACTTCGAGTTGTTTGCCCCCTTCACTCGAGTAACCCTCCCAGATACGCAACATTATCTTTTTTTTTTAGTTTAAACTTTTAAACATGAGTAGGAGTTAAAACTACAGTTATCTCACGCAACACCCCCCCGGGTAAAACTCGAAGCGCAAACCCATAAACCCCGAGTAGAACTCGCGACAGTGCCCCCCTGCAAACGCTGATATGCCACCGTGTCGTGCACGTGTACGACGCCGCTCGTGGCTCCGGCGATCCTCTGAGGCATTGCGCAAATCCTAACTAACATGAATACGAGAAACTCTAAGTCGCATTACCTCCAAACAATCAAAATCAAAATTTTGCAGTTCATATGAAAAGGGAAAGTCGACCACTCTGAACCAAAACGTTACGCCACCCACGCACAGTTCACCAGAGGCGATGGAAACTCGACTACACCACGTCAACGTCCCCAGCAACCTTCCCACCAAGCCATGAATCACTCGGTCACGTGCGCGAGTCGAAATCCATACTTTACTGGCATGAACGAAAATGTGCAATAAAACCCTATTTCGATCTCGTATCAAAATTCTATGCAATAGAAAAATTAATGAATATTTTTCCTAGGATCACATACATTCATACTTGCTTCGATTTGAATTTCAACAATTTATATTGAGTAATTTTAAAGAATTCCATAAAAGTTTAATTTTTGTTCAACAACAAATTGCACTTGATATATTGAGCTAAAAATTCCCATTCAACCTTTAAAAATAATAACTTGTAGTCATAATTCAGGATATAAGTTTGAATTAGCTTTTCATATGATTGAATTTATCAGTGTTTTTCTTGCTTGACTGTAAACAGTTAAGTATGAGTTACTAATATGTTTGAAACAGATTTTAAAAATTATGATTGAAGTGCAAGCAACAAGTTTTGATGAAAAACAAATTCAAAACTTACCATAATCAGATAAAAACAATTCAAAGATTAATTGTTTTCATCCTGTAACATAAAGCAAAGAACAGCACCTTCAACATTTTAGTTACAGCTTGTATAAAATCTCAAATACATATCACAATAAGGCATACACACACATATATAAATTTCATGCAATTATCTTACTGTTTTAATTAGCTTATACTTTGAAAAGTTAAGTTTACTCACCCAAGATAGCTGTTGAACAGAGATGAAGTTTGCTTGATGAAGACAGAAGACAGCTATTTGGAAATTTGAATGTCTGTAACTCTTCTTGCTTCCTGACTCTTATTTAAACTTGAAAATATGTAGTTTTGTTTATATTGCTTTGTTTTACTCAGGCTTGATTTTGAAGTTATGGATTGAACTAACATATATATATATATATATATATATATATATATACACACAAATAGAATGATGAGTTATTTTCAACTAAGAACAGTTTGTATAGGATATTAGCTTCTCAAATAAGCATTTCCTAGATATAATGACATTTTACTTTATCTTGTTGTACTAAAATCTAAGATATATCAAATATTTCGGTTGGGAGATTGTATTAAAACCTGATAGGACAATATGCAGTGCTAAATAAATGTTTGTGTTTACATTTAAGTTAACACATGATTAATGCTAGCTGACACAACAATATACATAAAGATTTTTTTGTAGACTTTGGTCTGTTCTTTAAGTTGCAGGCCAGCATAGCTTGCACAAGAAGCTTTTCATTAATTTATATTTGTTTTGTACCTTAATTAGTTTGCATAATTATTAAAATGTTTACATAGTTATCATGTTTTGCTATGTAAAAGAATTTTGTACTAAGTATACTTGCAGGTATAAGACCTGTGCTTCTCTGTTTTACATTTGCAAATAGAGTGGCTTATGAAGACATTTGTAAAAGTATTTGTTTTAACAGCTTCTAGTTTGAATATTTTGCATATATGTGTCATATTCCATTTTATTTGCTTACAACTTTTAAGGTTATGTTGTATGCTTGTTTATCTATTTTATTTTATTTATGTTATTTTATTTTATATTATATTATTATTATTATTTTTCTACTCTATACTTTATTCTTAATTTAGTTATATTCATGTGTTATAGTTAATGTTCTTATATTTATAATTTAACTGTCCGTATTTAAATTAGATTCGTGAGTTTACTCCTTCTTCATATTTATTTTATTTGTATTGAACTATAAATATTTCAATTATGAATAATATGATTTATTTACATTTATACTTATTCATCTCCATTTGTATTTTATTTAAATTATAAGCATAGTTAACTTATATTTCACATTTATATTTTATATTGATTAACTTTGATTCCATTTCAAACATCATCATTCATATGTATACTTACTCAATATAAACAAAGTAAGATATTTTGATTTAATCATAAAAGACAAATTTTATTATGAACATTATTGAGAAAATTTATTAAACTTCCAAATCAACTTTCTTCTAAAAATACCATTTATATAAACAATGGCAATTATTTCAAAATCATATCCGTTTCAAATGGATAAGTATACATTTTATTTAAATTGATTTGAATATTTATTAAAATAAATAGGGGCAAAATCCAGGGTCGTTACATTCCTCCCCCCTAAAAGAATTTCGTCCCCGAAATTTAAAACAAAGATAATTTAAAAGTTGTCATATCAACCATTCAAACATACATATCATTCATGTATTAATAAACAACCAATATCTATCCTAACAAACATCTCTAGTCATCCGGACACAAATCCAGATAAGCTTTTCTAAAACTATCCAGAGTTTCTAGGTGAAATCTCTGGAATCCTCGCTCCACTATATTACGATAAGCTACTCTACTATACTCCTGAGTTGCCTCTCACCTTAACTAACAATCCGAACTGAATTTCTATCCACAGTCACATTAGGCTCATCTTTCAAGTCTTCCAGTAATATTGATTCTGCAACTAATACTGAATCAAGAACAAATTTCTTTAGATGGGTCACACAGAATACAATATGAATTCCAGACATTTGTTCTGACAATTCGACTCTGCAAGCTACAGTTCCAATCTTTTCAATATCCGAAATGGTCCAATACAACTCAGGTCAAGTTTTCCCGCCTTCCGAATCTAATAGTTCCTTTTTCATCGGAAAACTTTGGCCAATCACACATTACCAAACTCAAATTGCACTTGTCTCCTTCTTATCTGCGTACTTCTTCTAACGGTCTTGAGAAGCTCTTATCTTATCCTTTGATACACCTAACCTTATCCGAAACTTCACAAAACAAAACTGGTCCGAACATAAGATAGTCTTCCACAATCTACCAAAATTCAAAACTCAAACTTACCGCATATCCTCAAGAATACGGTTCAGTCTCTTTGTTCGTCCAAGGATAATAGGCTATACTAAATTTCAAACTCGATCCCAAAGTCAATTGTAGAACCTTCCAGAATTTTGCTGATGAAAAATAGGGTCACGATCACTTACTATACTAACAGGAACACCAAGCAAATTTACTATTTTCCTCAAGAAAATTTTCGGCCTGAAACCGTAGTCCGAGTTATCTAACTAGTATAGAATGAACATTCTTAGTTAATCGATCCACAATAATCCATATTCCATCGTTTCCTTTCTTGGTTCTTGGCAAACCGTCGATGAATCCATCGAAATCATCTCCCACTTCCATCTGAGATTTCTAAAGATTGCAATAATCTTGGACAACTTCTATTAGCCACCTTAACTTGCTGATAGAAAGTACCACTATAAACGAAAGCTGCTACAACCCTCTTCATGCTCGGTCTCCAGAAAATTCTTCTCATATCTTTATACATCTTAAAGATTCCGGGTGAATATTTAGTCTGGAGTGATGTCATTCAGCTAAATTTATTGCCTCAATCCAACTATATCAAGCACACAAACGGCCACTAATCCTTTAGGCACCATGATCATCCACCTTAAAATATGAAAACCTTCCATCCTTAGTTTAAGAATCCATTCCTCAAAAGATCTATCCTCCCTTAGCTTACTTATGATTCTGCCCTGGAGAGAAGGAATAACTTCTAAAAGAACAAAACTGCATTCCTGCTAAGAGCATCAACCACAACATTCGCTTATCCTGGGTATACAGAATATCCATATCATATGAGGTCAGAAATTCGACTCACCACGACTGCCTCAAGTTAAAATCCCCTTAGAGAGAGAAAATTTCCAATGGTTTGTGGTCCGTTAATACCTCAAATTCTCTCCCAACAGATAGTGCCTCCCAAACTCAAAACAAACACAATGGCTAACGACACAAGGTCATGCGTAGCGTAGTACCCTTCATGATGCTTTAATTGCTGACACGCATACGCAATTACTCTTCTATCTGCATCAACACTGCCTCCCAAATCAATTATACAAGCATCCTTATAAATACCAAATCTGCCCTTCCCTTCCGGGATAACAATCACTGGAGCACTGGTTAGCCTCGTCTTCCATTCTTAGAATAGATTCTCCCTTCGCTGGGTCTACAGAGATACCTTTACCCAAAAGAATGTGCCTCAAAAAAATAACTTCCGATTTCCAAAAATGGCACTTAAAGTACTCGCCTTCAAAACATGCCTCCTCAGTGTCTCCAACACTATTCTCGAATACAGCTTGAGCTCTTCTTCAAACTTAGGATATACATAAACAAACTCATTCTTACTCTTATCGATCCTAATCTGCTCAACTAACTCTGCTCCCTTTCTCGGAACCAACCTCCAACTAGACTGAATCACTAGCACTACCTTGGAATTAAATCAACACGAAACTCTATCTCTCGATGGGAAGACAAACAATTTGGATCACATCAATAGCTTAAAACTTCTCTTAAGAAGTCCCAACTCCAAATAAAAGACTACACAAATGAATTCCAGAATTGTCGCACAACACTCTAGCAATTCTACCCAAATAAGTTTGCAACAAAACTATTCTCCCTTCACAATCCAAAACAGTCATATGCTATTCGGTAATGAATCCACTCTGGTACTTCCGAAATCACCTCAAGCAAATTGCTAATCAATAACTTCTCTACAGCACACAGAACACTTCAAGCTATATGGCTAACCTCGATGACCAAAGACTTCTATTCAAAGCTCTTCGAGAAACTCGGGCCTCAATTAAACAAAAATACCCTTCTAGACTTAGTCACCATTCCGAAACGGACATACTTCCTTAACTATTTCCAAAGAAACATCTTCGGAGACATCCAAACTCACTGAGTCTCATTACGCAGCTACTACACCCTGAGATATCAAGATATCATGATTTGGTCATGTCCATCCGATAGATCCAAACTCAAGCTCATCAAAAATTAAATTCCAACAATGAAATCCTCCCATTACCCAAAGATCACTCGAGACGGTAATAGGTCTACAGTCTCGACAGATACACTCCAACTACAAATATTCAAAACTCCAACCATTGGCAGTTGTGTTTCACACACCACTACCTTATCTACCTTTATAACTTATATTGGAAAACCCGAACAGGTAACCCAATAAATAGGTAGAAATAAATAAATATAGATATATATCAAAATTACAAATACGCTCTCTCTCAAGGAATAAATCACCCAAGAGCCTAGGTATTCACTCAACCTAATGCTCTGATACCAAGTGTGATGACCCGCCCTTTTCACTACCAGAAAGACGCACCATCATTAAGAAAGAAAGGGATAGAAATAGAAAAGAATAGAAAAGAAAGAACAAAACATCAGAATCTCACAGCGGAACGGAACAAAATATAATATATCACATATCTATTACATAGATTTACATATATCAGAGTTATATAATATCAATACACATGACAATTATACATACATCTGTCACTATATACATCAAAGATACAATATACATCAACTAACACAGTGGAACTAGATAGATATCTACAGCGCTGAAGCCTTCTGCTCCATTGCTCCTCCAGAATTCGTCAAAGCCAACCTAAATCCCTTTGCTACCCGTAAAAATTTGGGTACCTGAAAGTTTATGAAAACAAAAATAAACTCCGGGTCAGACATGGGTCTGGTATGAGTAAACGGTTTAAATTGTTTAACTTTGAAAATCATTTAAAAAAAACAAAGGTATCACGTAAGACTCCCCACAAATAAACACGGGAAAGTTTTTACCTTGCGCTAACCAAAACATTTTATAGGGAATCCAGTGATATTATAATAGTGTCTAGGGTTTTCAAGTAAAATACAGAAATAGCTGAAATGCTTACATCTCACATTCCAACATAGTTGGGCACAAGCAAAACGTACGGCGCTTATTGGAAATTGGATCCCATACCAGTAAATGTAAATTTCCCCGGCCCTAGCATAATGGCAGGGCTACTGGGGTACCGCCCGTCACAGTATGTGGTCTAGATCACAGTACCGAGGAGCCACCCTAACTCTCCTGCAACACAAGGCCGGAACCATTCCTTACTGAACAGTCCCGAACAAGATAACCCCGCAGTTGGTGCGCATATCCAACCGCCCACACAACCGAAATAAAGGGACATCTAGACAGGGGTATATCTCGTCCTGCTTGGGCATGACCCACCTAACCTTGCTGCACCTCCCCTGTTTTAGCCATTCCCGGTTGATGAGGCTTGAGGCGGCGATTACCTTTATAGGACAAATATCTTAGAATGCTCATCGTCCGCCTGACGATGTGTTGAAAGCATTCGATCCATACAAGTTCGTTCCGGGTTCGAACGAAACCGAAGGCATTATCTCGTCACACTCATTTTGGAATCACCCTCAGAGTCAACGACGATAACCCTTGCATTCTGAAAACACCATCTCGATCTTCACTTGAGAATTCACGACCTAACGTTTAATTTGGATCGATGTGGTTTTCGGAATATCAATTGGATATCCGATCTCGGTCTCATCGAAATCCAAACGCCAATTTAAAGGCCAAGTTGTCTAATTAACTTAAACAGTTTAATAATTTAAATTCAACAATTGAATTAATATTTATCACAAATAAATCATACACAATTACCATGGATATATCAAAGCATATCAGAGAGCATCACATACTATCATCAATAAACAACACAAACAAATATACAACCCATCCAACATCCATAAGCAATCATCTTGAATTCTAAATTTAGTCAATTCAATAAACCAATTACTTGAGGACTAACCTCTTAAACTTGCTAGATTAATCATTAGTTAATAACTCATTACTTATTCCATTTCAAATTATTTAATTAATAATCAACTCTTAATTAATAATTATATCTTAATTACTTAGTTAATTACTCCTAATTATTAATTATTAACTTTAATTATTAACTTATAGAACTTAATTATCCATCAGTTACTTAATTACTTGAGAGTTAATCTCTTAACCCTGTTTAAACACTTATTTCCCTTCAAATTATTCAATCAACAAATCATTTCTTAATTAGTATATATATGTCTTAATTGCTTAATTACTTAATTACTTTATTCACATTATTTAACTAATTACTTTCTTAATCAAGTTATCTAATTTTAATTACTTAAGTAATTATTTCTTAATCACTATTCTTCGACCTAAATAGAACTTAATTACTTGTTTATTTATTGCTAATTGCTTCATTAATCATTTCTTAATTCTTAGCTAAATCACTTGATTAATTAGCTATTAATCGTCCATTAATTAATTAAGTGGTTAATTACAATTTCACTTATTATTCATAATACATTACTAATTAAAATTACAAAGTAATTACTCTTAATTACCTTTGAATTCAGTCAATCACTATTGATCATTTACTTAATTACATTCGAGTCTTCTTGAAAATTGACATCAACTAGATTACAAACTGAAACATTATTTGTTAGTTTACTTAATTTGTTACTTAATATTAACAAGATTTTTAAAACAAGGTTAAGCTTTAACAAAATAATTAGTTAATTTAAATAATTAATCACGAGTTAAACTATTGTTAAACACTACTAGGATAATTAATGCTTGAATTAAGGTTTTAACTTAAATCTTGAAAGAGAGTCACTTTACTGTGAAACTTTATTGAAACCTATATTTACTAACAAATTTTATAAAATCTTACACTCAGAAATAACAGTCCTGAGGTCTCCCCTGCAAAACACAAACGCCACTTCGAGTTGTTTGCCTCCTTCACTCGAGTAACCCTCCCAGATACGCAACTTTATCTTCTTCTCTTTTTTTTTAAAGTTTAAACTTTTAAACATGAGCAGGAGTTAAAACTACAGTTATCTCACGCAACACCCCCCCAGGTAAAACTTGAAGCGCAAACCCATAAACCCTGAGAAGAACTCGCGACAGTGCCCCCTGCAAACGCTGATACGCCACCGTGTCGTGCACGTGTACGACGCCGCTCGTGGCTCCGGCGATCCTCTGAGGCGTCGCGCAAATCCCAACTAACATGAATACGAGAAACTCTAAGTCGCATTACCTCTAAACAATCAAAATCAAAATTTTGCAGTTCATATGAAAAGGGAAAGTCGACCACTCTGAACCAAAACGTTACGCCACCCACACACAGTTCACCAGAGGCGATGGAAACTCGACTACACCACGTCAACGTCCCCAGTAACCTTCCCACCAAGCCATGAATCACTCGGTCACGTGCGCGAGTCGAAATCCATACTTTACTGGCATGAACGAAAATGTGCAGTAAAACCCTATTTCGATCTCGTATCAAAATTCTATGCAATAGAAAAATTAATGAATAATTTTCCTAAGATCACATACATTCATACTTGCTTCGATTTGAATTTCAACAATTTATATTGAGTAATTTTCGAGAATTCCATAAAAGTTTAATTTTTGTTCAACAACAAATTGCACTTGATATATTGAGCTAAAAATTCCCATTCAACCTTTAAAAATCATAACTTGTAGTCATAATTCAGGATATAAGTTTGAATTAGCTTTTCATATGATTGAATTTATCAGTGTTTTTCTTGCTTGACTGTAAACTGTTAAGTATGAGTTACTAATATGTTTGAAACAGATTTTAAAAATTATGATTGAAGTGCAAGCAACAAGTTTTGATGAAAAACAAATTCAAAACTTACCATAATCAGATAAAAACAATTCAAAGATTAATTGTTTTCATCCTGTAACATAAAGCAGAGAACATCACCTTCAACATTTTAGTTACAGCTTGTATAAAATCTCAAATACATATCACAATAAGGCATATACACACATATATAAATTTCATGCAATTATCTTACTGTTTTAATTAGCTTATGCTTTGAAAAGTTAAGTTTACTCACCCAAGATAGCTGTTGAACAGAGAGGATGTTTGCTTGATGAAGACAGAAGACAGCTATTTGGAAATTTGAATGTCTGTAACTCTTCTTGCTTCCTGACTCTTATTTAAACTTGAAAATATTTAGTTTTGTTTATATTGCTTTGTTTTTCTCAGGCTTGATTTTGAAGTTATGGATTGAACTAACAGAGATATATATATATATATATATATATATATATACAAATAGAATGGTGAGTTATTTTCAACTAAGAACAGTTTGTATAGGATATTAGCTTCTCAAATAAGCCTTTCCTAGATATAATGACATTTTACTTTATCTTGTTGTACTAAAATCTGAGATATATCAAATATTTCGGCTGGGAGATTGTATTAAAACCTGATAGGACAATATGCAGTGCTAAATAAATGTTTTTTTTTACATTTAAGTTAACACATGATTAATGCTAGCTGACACAACAATATACATAAAGATTTTTTTGCAGACTTTGGTCTGTTCTTTAAGTTGCAGGCCAGCATAGCTTGCACAAGAAGCTTTTCATTAATTTATATTTGTTTTGTACCTTAATTAGTTTGCATAATTATTAAAATGTTTACATAGTTATCATGTTTTGCTATGTTAAAGAATTTTGTACTAAGTATACTTGCATGTATAAGACCTGTGCTTCTCTGTTTTACATTTGCAAATAGAGTGGCTTATGAAGACATTTGTAAAAGTATTTGTTTTAACAGCTTCTAGTTTGAATATTTTGCATATATGTGTCATATTCCATTTTATTTGCTTACAACTTTTAAGGTTATGTTGTATGCTTGTTTATCTATTTTATTTATTTTATTTTATTTTATTTTATTTTATATTATATTATTATTATTTTTCTACTCTATACTTTATTCTTAATTTAGTTATATTCATGTGTTATAGTTAATGTTCTTATATTTATAATTTAACTGTCCATATTTAAATTAGATTCGTGAGTTTACTCCTTCTTTATATTTATTTTATTTGTATTAAACTATAAATATTTCAATTATGAATAATATGATTTATTTACATTTATACTTATTCATCTCCATTTGTATTTTATTTAAATTATAAGCATAGTTAACTTATATTTCACATTTATATTTTATATTGATTAACTTTGATTCCATTTCAAACATCATCATTCATATGTATACTTACTAAATATAAACAAAGTAAGATATTTTGATTTAATCATAAAAGACAAATTTTATTATGAACATTATTGAGAAAATTTATTAAACTTCCAAATCAACTTTCTTCTAAAAATACCATTTATATAAACAATGGCAATTATTTCAAAATCATATCCGTTTCAAATGGATAAGTATACATATTATTTAAATTGATCTGAATATTTATTAAAATAAATAGGGGCAAAATCCAGCGTCGTTGCACTTAACCTGGCCATAGCGTGACACGGTTAAGGGCTTGTTCGGTGCGTTGGTCAGGCCATAGCGTAGCGGGATCAAGGGATTACCCATCCTCCTTCCAGCAAGTGCCTTATCCTGGCCATAGCATGACGCAGAGAAGGGCTTGTGCCGCTTTCACCAGGCCATTTTTGATTTTGGCGCAGATAAATGCTTACGCCTTCCCTCTAAGAGGTGCGTTGACCTGGCCATTTTGGCGCGATCAAGGGATTTCTACCATTATTGATAGCCTACCATTTTAGGTGGTCCAAGTTTAAGGAGAATTTCTCTCTCGATCATGTAGCTTTTTCTTATTTTGAGAATAGAACCTTTATTCCTTGACTTGATCAATCCTTTGTAGCTTTCCTTGTTTCAGAAAGTGCAGGACCATATTCCTGAGTACTTTACATTGATTGGTATCATGTCTGTTTATGAGATGGAAATATGCTCCTTTGGATCTTCTTTCAAACGTTGGTTTTTTCTTTTGAGAATGCCAATAACTCAGTTCCTTCTTGGTTTTAACATAGATGTCTTTAATTGATGTTGTAAGATTATACTCTCCAAGAAGTATTAACTTTTAAGCCATCTTTGACTGGCGTCTAATTTTTTTACACCTTGGTTCAAATGCTTCTTTTTGAGGAGCAGGTTTTCTTTTTATCGCCCATTGTTCTTCTTTTAAGGGAATTTCTCTTAGTTATAAGGTTTTGGTTGGAAATTCCTTGATAATTCTTATATTTCCACCGGATAGCTATTTTATCTTCCTTACTTCTTCAATTGCGGATTTCTCCATGTATCCATGGTTTTCCCTTGAATGGCAAGCCTTATTTATAATCCTACTCCACTTATATATGAAACTATCATAGTCTTTTATCATTTCTTTTTCGAAGATAGTTCCCCGAAAGTATGACTGAATATTTCTCCTCATTCGATTAAAAATGTTGTCACTTGCACTCATTCTCCTTCCAAGTGAAAAAATTGGGGTTGGTCCCATGTGAAAAGGAGTTAGGCTTCATTTCTCAGGGTTATAAGAATCTGCCTCATTTCTGTTTATAATTTTCAAGGCTTCAATCCATAACCTTTGTTACTCATCCCGATTGGAGTCTTTGACATTCACATAGCAAAGCCTTGTCAAGTATGGTTCGAATGATCTTTGTTCACACCACTTAAATGTCTTATCCATTATGAAACCAAAGTAAGTGAAGTTAAAGTGGAACAAGTCTAATGGGAACTAGGGAGCTATAGTGTTAGAGAATCGATCAAGACGGAGGTTTAAGCCCTCCTTTAAGCACCAAAAATGTTAACCAAAGTTATGGTCAACACTCCAAAGAATCCAAGTAGAAGGAGCTATTGGGAAAAGGTGGACGATGCAATCTCTAAAGGATGGATGAATATTCAGCTGATAACTCCAAGCGATTTCGAGTGACAGGATTAATTCGAGCTATGCCGAAAGGTTAATGGTATGTAGAAGTTTTTTTTACTTCTCTACTAGGATTTGGCTTATTACTTGACCTTTCAATGGGGTCACGAAGGCTTAGATACATGATTTGAAAGGTGAAAAGTCTTTATAGTCTTGTTGAATTAGCATAGAAGGGTATATGATTTGATTAAAACTTTATAAGACTCCTCTTGGAAGCTTTTTCCTTGACAAAGATCATATTTCCGTACTTTATCTTACTTATAGAGTTAACTTGGTTTTTTGCCGAAAGGCTGGACAAGCAGCTGTTTAGGATTCGTAGTGATGTTAAGGTTGATGGGATCCGATAGGTTATGATACTTGTCCAAAGGTTTGACCCTTAGGATTTATGACTCCGGAAGGTTTTAGGCATACCAACTCTAATATGATCCCTTTAGGTTCGAAGGGTTTACGTTACAAACCAGAAGTTTTTGGAGGGTTGTGAAGAGCGCTTAGGAAAGAATATCATTGTTTCTGTTGATATGAAACTTTCAGAGGCACTGTACCAGAAAGTTGTGATTAAACCAACAAAGATGAATGTAAACTGTAAAGAAAATGTACAAAATTCAAGACTTCCCTCTGATCCTTGAATGGACTTCTCTTTTATTAAATTTTCCCAAATAACTACCCAAATCGGGTTATAGAGCTTTGATTTTAGAAGTTACAAGAATGGAATGAAGAAAAAAATCTACCCCCAGAACAGGACTTCTTAGGTCTTAATTATAGATGCCGGCGGCCATGCTTCCGACCTTATGCTTTCAACTGAGTCGAAGGGTTCCTTTCTTGCATACAACCGCTAACCTTTCAACCTCATCGAAAGGTTTTCCTTCCACATGTCACCTTGAATCCTTGAGCGCTACCGAAGGAACTTTTCTTTTATTTTTTTTAGGAACCTTATGCTTTTGTTGGAAAGTTTGTCATCTATACGGTACGTGAACTCTTCGGTGATGTCGGAGGATTCCTAGCTATTGTGAGCCTTTGGAATTCATCGGAATGCTGCTTTTCACCCGGATGTTGCCAAGGGCTGAACTATCTTTGAACATTGTCTGAGGGCTGCCTTATGCTCTTTGCTAACTTATGATTATCACCTTCATCTTACACCCTTCGGCACCGCCGAAAGGTGTTCAGTAAGTGTACCGATGACCCAAAAGGCTTATCATGCTTTCGAAGGGTTGTTATTAGGTGGCATGTACTCGTCTTGACTCCTTTGCCTCCTTTATTAGAGGGTCGGAAGTTCTTGGATTCTGCGTATTAATACCCTCCGCCGAGCTGCCTCACACTACTGACTGCATCCCTTTGACCTCTTCGAAAGGTCTGATCTAGATTCTTTTCCTTCCGACCTTTGTTTGAGATCTTCTAACTTATGCGAAATGTGAATTTTTCGAATAACAGTTTATAACATGTTTATTATTTAGTTTAATTAATATTTTAAGTGAGCATGTTTACATTTTATGTTCCCTAGTATTCGGTTATTTAAATATAATTGAATGAACATGCCCATTAGTGG
Organism: Allium cepa; assembly: GCA_030765085.1. Taxonomy (NCBI): domain Eukaryota; kingdom Viridiplantae; phylum Streptophyta; class Magnoliopsida; order Asparagales; family Amaryllidaceae; genus Allium; species Allium cepa. The sequence goes on from CM060937.1 coordinate 590,726,147, forward strand.
TAACGAATTCAATAATTTAGCAATAAAGAGAATTAAGTTAATAATTTATATGTAATTAGTTCTCAAATTTATAATTTGAATTGGTACAAATTGAAATAAGTTAAAATATAAAATATTAATTCTCTATTTAGTTTAAATTAGAATATATCTAATAGTAAATGTATTTATCATAACAACTTTAACTTTTTGTTGCACATATCAGTAAATAAAAGTACTTTCATTAATTTTTGCATACAATTTTATATTTATTTGTAACAATAAATATATCCATTTTTATATTTACTTCTATGTGAAAATTTTCTACATGATAAAATTATCTATAAATTGAAATTAGTTTTAGCTAATTTTTTCTTTATTTTTACTATATTGGTGCAAATTCAGTTTATTACAACATCTATGAACTTAAATGGTACCACTTGCTTCAAAAGTGATAATGTAAACTAGTGAAAGCATAAATTATCCATGCTTTCAGTTTAAAGTATAATTTTACTTTTGGTTTTATCAGTGTTTTAATTTTATAAACCTTTGACTTTCAACTCTAGTCAATTCTTAAACTATAGAAAACTTAACTTAGATTCTTTAAAAAGATTATATAATTATTAGAGAATTTATGTAATTTTGTTAATTTAAAAACACTAATTTTTTTGGTTCAGATTATTATTAGTGTTATTAATTATTGCAGTCTAAGTTTCAATTATGAAGTATATTTTCATATGTTTTTCATCCATAATGGTCAATTAATTGAATGTAAATTAACTCATTTAACAAGCATTAAGGAGGGCGGACTCAATAATAATGTGTAATCAATTCTCTAGCTTAATGTAGAACCAAATGTATCATAAATTCGTATTGTAAATTATTCTACTAAACTCCATACTAAACTAAATATGAATTGATAAATTTCTTTATCATAATTTACTTTTACTCAAATCCATACGAAACTAAATATGAATTCAACTCATGTGGTATCTATTCACATATTTATACATTGGGACGATGTATAAGTGTACTATTTTTTTAAATTTATCGATAAACATTTTCATTAGTATTTTGCAAACTAAAGGTTTTGGTGCCACAGATGTTTCTTTTTCAGAATGCACAAATGTCAAAATGATGATACTTCATATTTTAAAACTCCTTTTGAACTGTTAGAAACAAGCTTAGTTTAAAATTTTAATTTTTTTGTAAATTTATTAGATAATATGCATAATTTACCTAACATGTTTATTTTTTTAGCATAGATCGTAATTTATATGACAAAAGGTTAATATAATTTTAAGATTTTAAAAGCAATAGTATAATTACACTTTTCTTCATTCTTAAAAGGCACCTTATATACTCAATATACTATGGAACATGTAACGACCTAACTTTTCAACTCTAAAATGCCGATACCAATACATCCACGGTACTCGTGTGCTGAGCATCCAAATCGCCAAAAGACATAAAGTTAGGGTAAAATAAAGGGAAAGAAAGATAGAACAAGGTAGAAGAACACAATACCAGAATCTCATAATGGAACAGTAGCGCATTATATCAAACGGATGTTACAAAGGTTACTCCGAATATTAATTTTTAAATTTACTAAAACCAAAATACTCCCATCAACCTGGATAGTTATAACTGCCTATCCTCGGAATGCTGATATATACAAGCAGTAATGCAACAAAAATAGGAGTATCATCGTAGGTAAACATCTAGCCGATCTCCATAAGCCCCAAATCGTCTGCAACTAAATTTGAAAACATACATGGCGCTGACCCGAGTATTGTAAGAAAATAACACCTAAATTAGTCTGGTAAACAACGTGAGAAACTCGAGAAACAGGAATCCATATAATAGTAATCGACGAGGCCGTACAGATTACCGTAACATTTTCTCCTTTAAAAGAAACCAACCATTCATTAAGTTTATATAATGATATGGTAGACAATGTCTAGAGTGTAGAATATAAATCATATCAAATAGTTGTTGCGTGAACGTCACAACAATAATCGGTATACAATCAATGCTGCTAAGGCACGTTTGCATAATTGTATAGGTCTTTTATGGAGATCTTCCCTGATCCAACCGAATCTGAACTCCATGACAAGGATCAAAAAATATCTTCCAAGCATCGTATATCTCCAGATAGGATATACACTAAGGTAAACATAACTATACCACCCTCAGTGTGTGGTCCGATTCATACCAACTCTTGCTAGCAACAATCGATATGCATCTCTGGATATGGAGTTGATATACACTTGATGTCAGCTAAACCCCATGGCCATGCGCTTTCTTTATTTTCTACCATTTTCTTGATGTCGAGGCTATGTTTGACATAATTCACATGAGTTTTAACCACTCGAACAAAAGAGAAATTCCCAGTTGGATTTCTCAAACTGATCACGAATCACTATATGGATTCGAGCAACTCGAACCGATCACGAACCTCTTTATAGACTCCCCATAGAAGTCCCCAATAAATGATAACATCATCCTCTCTCCTAGAATACTCCTCAAGATAGAAAGTCCTCCATGATAGCATTGTTCAAAATATTAACACTGACCTTTCCCTTGGACTTAACCATAGGATAGACATTCAACTCTATAACATTCCACTCCACAACCGCTTCTAGAACATAGATGCATATATGGTTTTGAAGTAGTTATGGGTTGGAGTCATCTAGTATAAGCACACTCTTCCTGATTACAGACTCTCTAAAAGGAACAATGAATTTTCAATTAACTTAAGCGAAAGGTAGAGAGGTTTATACAAAAGCTCCCCCCCGGGGTTCTCATTGCTATAAAATTGTAAGGCTTTCCAATACTTTTTAAGTAATATTTGGTTAATTTCAATAATCGACTAATTAATTATCTAGTAAAAAACAATTGCTTATACAGATCAATATCCATATACTTAACTCGTTTCAAACAATCCAACTTATTTATTCCTCGCCCAACAGTGAAGCCAGGTAAGTTAGTGCATTGTTTACATCAAAGCATTGCCTGGACACTTCATTCTTGAATCTCACAAATAGATAAGTCTACCTCGTCGGTGTTAAGTATAGTTTTAGCGATTTCCATAAAAGAGGAAGAAACCAGCACGATTAACACATTTTCGACATTTTTTGACTTAACTATTCCTTGGAAAAGAGGGAATCCGATAGATTAGAGCTCTATTGCTTATATCCTTACTCGAACATCAATCATAACTCTCACAAATAAATAAGCCTACTTCATAGAATTTTAGCATTAAGCATAATTAATTACTTTTCAAACAAGCAATTAAACAATTAGACATTTGGCTATTAAGAAATTCTAACCCCTTTCTAAACTTCTTGTTTATACTTTTAAAACCTTTTAAAAAATATAATATATGTTCTTCTCGACATAATTTCAATGCTGAAGGTAATGCAATAAGTGGTGGCATAATAAAGAAACCAATCCGATAGTATGAAGATAGTTTAATGTTGGAAGCTTATAGTGCCGCATCTCAACAATAAAGTGCCATATAAAATGACACATACTATCCATAGAATTATATGATGAATGACGAATTTCCCACATCACTAAGAAAACCAGTGATTCATTAGTATTATAGAGGTATAATATATACCACATCTACCACAACGTCATGACTCAATCATGCTGCATCTCATACAATGTCGCATATCATCCATGCCATGCTCCATCAATATAAGACAAGAGTAGTAACCTGCATGTTATCATCAAAAATCACTTCAACTTTGTCGAAGCCTAAAAGAATGCAAAAGATAGCTTCTTAAAGAACAATGGAGACAGCAAGACCTTTTGAAAGAGTCGAAGGGATGCTTCTGAAAATGTTAGATGAACTATGGGCTTTGAAAGAGGTCGAAAAGGGACAAGGCTACCATTTTTGCTTCAGTTGAGCCATTTCGAAACAGTCGGTTCCGCATGTGTAAAGGGGTTTTACATGTGATAAAAATGCCTTTCGAACGCATCAAAAGAAAGGTTTTGCATTGACCAAGAGGATTGCTTTCGAAATCTACCTTCGACAACCATATTTATCCACTAAAAAGCTTCCTCCATTGCAATTAACCTTTCACAATGATCCATCTTCTACCGTTAAATCCTTTCAAAACCATCCAAATGCCCTTCCTCACTCATTTAAGTAGCAACATATCATGTCGGCACAAGATCTTAACAACAATAAAGAAGTCCGGGAAGCCTTCTACTATGCTACAACCCTTTCAAAACCAAGGAAATACCCTTTTGACAATGTCGAAAGCCACCAAAAATGCATATAGGTGGAGTGCAAACCAACTCGATACCTGATGATGGAAGGAAGATTTAACTATTTTGAATGCTTAAGCAAATAAATAAATATCACCGTTTGAAAGCATTGGACGTGTACATTTCGAACACGTTTGAACATTCTTTCTTATATATCCAACACATCAACAACATGATAAGGGTCGCTCTTATACCTTCCAATGGAGTCGAAGCACCCATGTCCCTTTCGAAAGCAATGTTGAAGAGGCACTCTTAATTCAACATCGACGGAACGTCATTGAGGCACCCTTTCGACTAAGTCTGATGCGAAAGGGTCCAACCTACGCTTTAAATAAGACCTAAAAGGTACTATTTTGGGGATCTGAATTGATTCAGCCCATACTTATTCTTCTCTTGAGTTTGTAAACCTAATTCCAAAATCAAATTGGGGATTTCACTTTCTTGTAATACTTAAACCCTTTGTTCGTAAAGCTTAAGAATAAAGAAAATACATGGCACTTTCGAATACATAGATTTCGATTCCCTGCTTATATATGATTTCCGCAATGGAGTGCATGAATCAATGTATATCAAAGGGGTATCATTCAAAGGAGTAGAATCCTTCAGACTAAATTAAAACCCTATAGATTCCATTAGGTCACGACCTTAGTTTACCTCAAGTAATTCGAAAGATGGTTTTAAAGGGATCTTAGATTACTTCAACCGATTTAAAAGGTGGTTTCGAAGGGATCTTAAATTACTTCAGCCGATTCAAAAGGAGGTTTCAAAGGGGCCATTCACACTTCTAATTTCTCTTTGGAGTGTTGACAAGATTTCTTTTTAACATTTTTATCGCTAGAAGGAGGGCTCGAACCTCTGACTTTGTTGAATTCCCAACCTCACATTCTCTTATCCATATTCCATTCCAAGCTGACCTCAGTCGGTACACCACTAAGCTTGGCAAATTAAAATGTCCGAGCACGAATCTTTAGAACCATACTTGATTGGCTTCTCTCAAGAAACCATTGAAGATTCTAAACGATATGAAGAACATATGTTAAGATTGGAGGCATTAAGAATCATGGAAACGAATAAAGCTAAATCTCACGATCTCGATAATTAGAGCTTAAAATCATTTCATGTTGGCCCGAAACCCATTTTGGCTTTAGAAAGAGAAAAAAGTCGGGGGTGATAACTTGTTTTGTCAAATGAGGAAGATTATTAATTCTATACTTAAGGCACTATCTTTGAAGAAGGAATGATGGCTGACTACCATATATTGGCTCAGAAATGGCATCGGGTAACAAGTGAACTATTACCTTTATATGAGCTTTGAAGATTTTAAAAAGGAAATTTGTCACCAAGGGTGAAGCTCCAGAATCAAGCAACATTAGATCTAGAAATCAGCTTCAAAAGAGAAGCTTCAAATCAAGACTCCCTATGAAATGCAACTCGACTACATCAATCGAGAACATCTACTTACTAACAAGGGAGGAACTCAACTAATGGCCATCAAAAAAAAGATCAAATATGAAAGGAATCTTGGAAGATTTTACTACCATTACCATATGATGAAAGGACATGAAACCAATCAATGTAGAGCTCTTGAAGGGATGATAATCAACTTTTTCAGATATGGAAAGATCGATAGATTCGTAAAGAAATCTTAGAAGAATTCAATAAAAACTCATATAAATAAGAAAGTCTACAAAGTCGGGAGTAAGATTCTCCTTAAACATGGAAACTACCTTAAACGATTATAAGCCTTTGCCTGCGCCAAGATGTCCATGTCAAAGCGTCTTCTGAAGGGAAGTCAGAGTAAGCCTTTAGCCACAATAGAAATGGCCTGGTTAAAGCATCTACAAGCTCTTGGCCATGCCTACGTGGCTAAGTCAAGGCACAACTAGGAGGAGGGATGGAAAAAGCTTTTGAACGTGCCACACTACGGCCAGGTAAGGCACTGACCAAATTTTAGTCCCGCTTATAAGCCTAAGATGGAGCAAATCCCGGTGGGTGGATGGAGTGAGCCCTTGATCCCGACATGCTATAGCCTTGTTAAGGCACCGAACAAGCCTTCAGTCCTACCTATAAAGTCTGGCTGGGATACCTCTTGGGGGAAGGTTAGGTAAGTCCTTTGGCCATGCTTGTAGATAAGCTAGCCAAGCGCACTGGACAACAAAAGACTAAGACGTCCAAGCTGAGTAGTGGTGCAAAATCAACAACAATATACAAAGCTTAAAGGGTGGCACATGTCAAAAGAATCAAAACTAGAGAGGTGGCATGAAGTAAAAGATTCATAGAATCAAAGTCCAAAGATCTAGATGAGAATTTCTGAACTTCCATTATTCAAATAGTATTTTCTAAACTTTGCTTGTTACCTAGAACAGATTTTTAGTTTTTTTCTGGTTGATTATTCCTGGACTACTTTCCTACGAATTTATGACCTTCGGCTAACTTCCGTAAGATGATTTCTGGGCTACACTCATTAATACTCGGATCTGGGTTTCAGGTCTTTAATTAATAATTTCAAGATCTTTATTATGGACTTTTAGTTTGCTATTAATTTCATGATCTATCTTATCAATACCTGAATTTGGGTCTCGGGGATTCTACTTTTAACTTGTAGACAACACTTGTCAACACCCGAATCAAGGTTTTAGGCTTTTATTAATGTAACCAAATTTGACTTTCTGGTTTTCTCTCATTATTATTCTAACAAACCAAAATTCTGGTCATTTAATTTTAAATGATTAACTAATTTTAAATATTTAAATAATTGAATTTTATAATTTAATAAGTTATAATTTAAATATAACGAATGATTAAATATTTGAATTTTGAATTAAATGTTTATTAAATGGATTTAATAATTTTATTCAACTCCTTTTAATTAATACATAATATTGGTGAATTCAATTTGCAAATTTATTTACAAATATAAATGGATCGGATAAATATCGAAAATTAAATATAAAGTGCTATTCAAATCTATTAAATTGTCGTTCCGATGCACTGTCTTAGATTTTGACGAAACCAATTTCATTGGAACCGTAATAGTGAATTATACCATGCCGTCGAATTTCATGGCGATTAGACAATTCTTTTGGTCGTGCATCTTCGTAATGTGTAGAAATTAATTTTAGAAATTTAATATAATAACTGAAAATTTAGTATAATAACTGGGTTTAAAAGCTATTTTCTACATACGATCGAATTAGGGCTTTAGATTTGTTCCATTGTATTCGGTATAGGGGTATAATACATAGGATGCTAGGCGGCACGTTTAGTTTAGAGTTCGAAAGACGTTGTATAGCTTGATAATATAAATAATATATATCAGCCATATTTAGCTCATGCTCTTCATTGATTAAGCCATACCCCTACGTACGGCAAGACCATACCGTTTCTTCTTTATAACGTTGTATGTAAACCACAACTAGAGCTTTTGCCCCTTGAATTGATTTTCAAAAACTAAAGTTGAATCCAATAAAAATCTAAAAATCATGAAATTTTTTTTAGAACACCCAATTCGTAGGGATCTTTGATTTGGTGTGCTTTCGAAGATGTAAGCCTTGGTTGGAGGGCTCGACAGTGAACTCGCATGGAGGTTTAGGGCTAGGGTTGGGTTCTGTAGGGATTTTTGGCATCGGTACGACGAAGGGAGATTGGATTAGGGTTCGGCGTTGCAAACAACACCTAGTGCTAAAGTTTGTACGAATTTCATGTCAAAAGAGGTTGTGCGTGCATAGTGCAGCGGTGTGGTGTGTGGAGTCGATCGCATTTTGTCTGTTTATCCGGGGTTGTTGCCATCGTGACGGGTGAGTCTAATTCATCAAAAGATGAGGGTTGACAAAAACAGTTCAACAAATGGAGCACCGTAGCTCCGTATCAATAAGGATCGTGAATGGCCATTGGTTGACGTCATTGTGCATGTTTGTTAGATTGGGGAATAAAGAGGAGAGGGTAAATTTTAATTAATTTGAAATTGATAATTTAGCTTAATTATATATATTCGATAACTTATAAATCAAATAACTTTTGCGTACGAGGTCAGATTCGAGCATCGTTCATTGCGTTTCGCTCGAATGGACATTATTTTCGCATCAGAATTGGTTTGATTAGATTTGGAGCTTACTAGATTCTATGCTAAAAATGGACGGTAGTGTAGTTTTAGTTCGAATCAGAATATTTGGCGAAAATGAATACCGATGTGAGTTTAACTTGCATTAATTTTTTTATATCATATTTATGATGTTATAAATGTTTTTTGGTTTCTTGGATGTTAGTTAAATTGTTTGATTGCTTATTTTGTTGAATTTTCTTTCGAAAAATGGATGACATGTTCATTTGATCGTTACGAACCCATATGATTATATCTATATTATCCACAACTGTTGTTTTACTGGGGAAATCTGTAGAGCGGCCCTAAGGGGTTTCTTGTCCATTATTGTTTATTCACATTACAATGCTGTTATATTAATGGCCAATCGAAATAAATCCCGATATTCCATTTAACTTGTTAACTTTCTTTGTAGCGATTTCGTTATACCGTCATTTGTAAAATTTCATTGCCAAAACCATGTCATATGTATTTAGCTTGCGTTTCTGCTAAACCGAATGTTAAAATTCATTAATATTTTGATTAATGATAATTAAAATAATTAATCATTTTGATTATTGATTTTGAGATTAATTAACCAATTTAATTAATGACGTTTAAAGTTGGCTTATCTTTGATTTAATTGAGACAATATTTAATTGATCAATTTAAATAATGATGCTTGAATTTAGTTAATCACTTTAATTATTGATTTTTTTAAATTTAAATAATTTTGTTAACTAATGATATTGTGAATTTAGTTAAATCATTTTAATTAATAATGATTTATAGTTAAATAAACCATTTTAACAAATGATGTTTTAATTAATCGTTTTAAATAATGAGGGTTGAATTCAGTTAATCCAATAATTTATTGAGCTTAGTTAATTGTTTAATTAATTGCATTTAAAAGTATTTAATCGCTTTTATTATTAATGTTTGAGATTAATAATTTATTTAATTAATGATTATTTGAATTTAATAAATCTTTTTATTTGTTGATATTTAAAGTTATCTAATTGATTTAATAAAAGAGATTAAAATAAAATTAACTAATATAATAAAAGTGTTTAAAGTTAATTGACTTTGTTTTTAAAGTTAGTAAACTGACTTAATAAAGATTTGAAGTTAATTTAGATGAACTATTTTATTAGGGATAATGGATTAGTTTACTTAAAAGAGATTATAAACGTGATTAGTTATCTTTAGGGATAATTAATACTATTTCAAAGTTATAAAGGTATTTAAATTGCTTTATTATTTTTTTGCGATAATAAATATTGATTTAAATTTATAACTAATGATTTAATAATGAATGAAATCCTTTAAAGAGAATTGATTATAAATAAAGCTAAGTGTAAATTGTTTTTTGGTTTACAATAAAAAAATATTTTAGCGACAATTATTTTTTACCCTTTCTTTAATATACTTAGTATTATAAAATTTTGTCTTATAAAAGTAAATTTTGAAAGAGCAATTCTAAAAGTGTTTTACCATTACTATAATATGGAAATCATGCACAAGTTCAGTTCTTTTTAAAAGAAAAGGTTTGATTTGTTTATGGAAACAAATTATTCCATAAAGCAAATAACTTATATGGAAATAATTTATTTGTATAATTAGCACTAAACATCAATGAAATTGACTTATTTCTATTTGGAAAGTTAAGAATAACCATGAGACAAGACACGGAGGTAACATTACCTCGACCTTTATGGTATTATTATTAATTACAAGTTTGAATTCAATGAGTGGTGGTAAGTATACAAGACTTAATTTCCATATACGTTCATTTTATATCCTCGATAGCCGGTTTCTCAACTATCGGTTACTTTAGGTACTTTATTATCGTTGTTTTTAGATGATTTATTGCTCCGTTGAGCATTGATATCCTTTATTGGAAATGAATAAACCAAAAGCACGAGTGGTGGCCAAGCTATGCAGGGTTGCCCCCATTAGGGTATTTTCATACCTCATCAAGATTGGATTTAGTTATGCACTTAGACGTGAAAATATTTGGATACTCGTTGAGGCCTGACGAAGTCCGGCTTGGAGGGTCTCGAGAAGTGTCACCGAGTAAATTAGCATCTCAAGTATAGTACTAGAGGTATACTTCATGGGGGGTTCACCTTCCTAGTCATTTCTTGGAAAATTTCCTTTCCTTATTTTGATTCGAATCCTTGAACTAGTTTATCTTTAAATTGCCTCGAAAAGAGTCAACCACTCTTTGTGGTATTTAAGTATTGATTTAGTCCATTCTATCAAGTTTGGACTTTCACCTTATTTTGTCCATCCTATTAAGTTTGGACTATTATCTGATTTAGCCAATTTTAGCAAGTTTGGACTATCATCTTATTTCGTCGGTTCAATCAAATTTGGACTGTTTCCATGTTTTATCCATTCTATCCCATTTGGATTTTTCTTAGGTTATTTTTGTTCTTTCAAAACTATTTTTAAAATCAATTATGACCATTCTTATTTGGATTTGTTTCCCAATATTTGTTTCTGATTTTGCCTGTATGAGGTAAAAACCCGTTCCACGTTAGTGGTGTGGTCTCCGAAAACTTTTCTATGTTCCCCATTACTTGAGTTATCTTGTGCTAGTATTTCCAGCCTGATCTGGATGTTATTTTATTGTAATTCTTCGGTAAAATAGAGTGTATTCCTAGTTTGTCTTTGGCATTATGTAGGTCTTGACGGGGGCCTGAAGTTTCATCTATTGTAGTTTTTTTATTTTACTACTATATTATAGTATTCCTATCAGCATTTGTAAGGTTAGAATTTATTAACTGTCCAGCTGATAAGGTTTTTTTTTCAACTCTGGCATAATCTGTATTTTGGAGCGAAAGTTTCTACTATCCTTGTTATATTATATGTTGTCGATTCCTCTATGAGATTTTGTTTTCTCTTTCTATACCCTAATAATCTGCCTTTTTATCGATTGGATGCATGACATTGGAACATAGTGGTAGTGTTCGGTATCGACTTTCGATGGTCAAAATGGTGGATCATTACACTCTGTATCGGAGCTGAAGGTTAACCGAGGTCCTTGACTTTGGTAAGGCTTGGCTCATTAGAGATAGGGTAAGCAACATCCTAGAATGAGTTTGAGAATATTATATATTTGAGAGCGTATATGCTAATGTTATAAAAACGTATTAAGTTAGTTGGTATATTGAGTTTTTATGAATTTTTGTCGAGACGTGGGACACCACGATATCAATAGGTATTTCTAAACACTCAACAAAGGCCAACAGACATGGTATTGAAAATTTTGGAATTTAGGAAAATTAAATATTTTTCCTAGTAATATATTTTATATGCATAAAGGGAAAAGTTCAAAAATTTATATAGTTAAAAAGGTGTGTTTGTTTAAATATGATAATATTTATTTATTATCACTATTGTTTGTTCAGTTATGCTTAATTTAAATAAGAAGCATTGACAGTTGTTTGTTAGTTCCAAAATGGTGCTCGGTTTATCTAAGAGCATTTATTGCTTTGATTTAAAATAAACCCTTTGTGAATTAATTTTCATAATTTGACTATAAGGCATTTGGAGTATATGTTAAGTTAAGAATTCACCTTTTAACAATGGGTTAAGGATTAAACTTTAATAAAAAGTTGTCAATATAATATATATGATGGAATAGGATATTAAAGAATAAATATTCGAGACAATTCTATTATAATAAAGAAGGATTATTATAATATGGAATGATTTTTACATAAAGGAAATTTACATAAATTCAGTTTGTAAAATGTGTTTAAAATGGATTTTTGAATCGAAATCCATGAATTTTTGAAAGTAATTTCAAAAGGTTTTTGGGAAATGAAATAATAGTATTTTTTGGACGTAATTGAAAATAATTTTTTTTGGGAAGTAGATCTTAAGTGATATGCATTTTCTTTGGAATAGTTAGGAAGAAATCCTTTCGATTAGGTTTGTGGTTATTTGAATAATCTTCTAAGTAACGATTTGATGTTTGTGTAGACAATGTTATGGGGTACTTAGTAAATTATTCTATTTATCATTGTGCGATCGAAATGAGTTCAAATCCAGATGAACCCAAAATGAGTATTTATAGTAAATAATTTGAAGTTAATTATATATAACAATATATGTTTTGGAAATTTAAAACCAGTTATTTAACTTTACAGTTCCCTTAAATGGAATTGGATTAAAAACAAAAGGTACTTCTGATAAGAGATTGTTTTGATAAATTAGAAAAAGGTAAAATGGGTTAAAGCGAAGAAGGTTTTGACAAACATTGTTTTATTGAAACCATATAATTGTTAACACATCTAAGTATTGTAAACTATTTGTTGATAGGGTCAATCCGTAAATATCATTCATTTTGACACTGAGTTAAAGAGGTTAATAGGTTAACTCGGTTTTAAGAAAAATCCTAATTTTATTTGATCCCCATCTAGATTTTTTAAAAAGTTAAAATAAAAATTGTATGCCCTCTTCGGATATAGAAGGATATTATATAAGTAAACAAAGTGGAAATAAATTATTATTTTATATTTTATAAAGAAATGACTTTATACAATATTTTAAAACTTGGAGGAGAGTTTATGAAATAATTCATAAGTAACTTTAGTATTGAATAAAATACTAAGTGAAATGAAAGTTATTTGAATAATTAACCGAGCATTACTTTAGAAAAAAATAATTTTTTTTTAATGTAGTTCAGAAACCAAAAAATTTGGAATATAACTTTCCATTTTTGTCCTTGTGAGTGTGGATAATCTTCCAAGTAATAACCGAAGGTTAATGAGTAAACGTTACGCTTAGATAATTATCTATATTTTTTTGGCAATTAAGAAAGTTTTGAACCAAATTTAAGATCTATTTAGTAGTCATTTGGCATTTTGAAATAATGTTAAATGATAGGTTGTCCCTTTAGGAAGTTGATTGACTTTCAGTTTAGTTTATTCCTTCAGCCAAATTTGATTGATTTGATTTGATCCAATTGAATTGATTGGTTGTGTGATTTTATCGACCATTGCTTATAAAGTTTAAATTATAGGCAAAGGATGTTCAATTTTTGTTATTAGGTCCTAAATCCCGGTGATTTTGAAAAAAAGAAAGAAGATATTTTTGAAGATTTTGGGAAAGGAATGATATTTATTCACTCTAGTTCTGTTTGGAGGAAGTGGAATACCACTGAACGCCTCTTGTTGTTTTGATTCTAGAGTTTCACTGTACTTTATTAGGAGGGATCCCTTCCTTTTTATTTTTATTTTTGATCTTCAATTTTTCTCGTTTGAGAAATTTGAAAATTAATTTTTGAACTGAAAATTTGGGCATTTAGATCTAAGTTTATATGAAATTATTGGAAGCATAACATCTATTACGGAATGTACTCTGTATTTTGTAGCATATGATTGAGATATGGTTGTTGATTGCACGTAGATTTATATCATACTATTTTCTTTGCATAATAGAGTTACATCATTTTTCTATTGTTAACCTAATTCTCTTTTAGATTATGTAAGTACAAGAAAGCAAGAGATTTCCACTTGACTTATTGCGCACCTGCATTTGAATAGGGATAATAAATTACTTGCCAAATTATAAATCAAAGGTGAAAAGGTACGTAATAAATTTAGAAAATTTAAATTGTATAATGATTTTATGCCTCAGATATGGTAGGCCACTTGGCTTGAGCATTCTTTGATTGGTTTGGAGCTTGTAAAGGCGATTTGTAGTTATACTAATCGAGCCGCGGAAAGGAGATACCAGCGAAATTTTTCGATAATTTAAGAATTATAAACTGTTTGAGAAATTTGAAAAAATGTTGATAACTAAAATTTGACTTTTGAGTTATATCTTGGAATGAATGAATAGAAAAAAAATCAGTTAGCATTGGTGGGTGAATTTAAAAGACATGGAAATTTTGGAATCTGTTCCAGCTAATTGGTTTTGAAAAGTTAATAAGTTTAATAACTCATTTTAATTAATAGTTTTAAACTTGAACGTTAGGAAACATTTTCTTCCTTAGGAATTTCAAGGACAAAATTCACTTAAAGGGTGGAGAATGTAACAATCCAAAATTATGGTCATTTAATTTTGAATGTTTAATTAATTTTAAATATTTACATAACTGAATTTTAGAATTTAATAATTTATAATTCAAATATAAGGATTGATTAAATATTTGAACTGTGAATTAAATGTTAATTAAATGGATTCAATAATATTATTAACTCATTTTAATTAATAAATAATGTTAGTGAATTCAATTCATAAATTTATTTACAATTATAAATGGTTCAGATAAATATCGATAATTAAATATAAAACAATATATAAATCTTTGAAATTGTCATTCCGGGGCACTGTCTTGGATTTCAATAAAACCAGTTTCATTGGAGCCGTAATAGTGAATAATATTATGCCGTCGAATTTTATGGCGATCAGATGAATCGTTTGGTCGTGTGAGTTCGTAAAGTGTAGAATTTAATTTTAGAAATTTAATATAATAACCAGATTTAAAATTCTATCTTCTGCGTACGATCGAATTAGGTCTCGAGACCTATTCCCTTGTATTCGGAATTGGGGTATAACATATAGAACGCCAGGCGGCATGTCTCGTTTGGATTTCAAAATTTTCAGACGTTGTATAGCTTGATAAACTAAATTTAAATAATATATACATCAGCCATATATACCCCAAGCCCATCACTAACCAAGCCGTACTCCTACGTACATGTAGACCATACCTTTTCTCCTTTTTAATGTTGCCTGTAATCCGAAACCAGAGCTTCTGCCCCTTGTATTGGTTTTCAAAAATCAAAATCGAATCCAATAAAAATAAAAAAAATCTTGAAACCAGTTTAAAAAATCCCAATTCGAGGGGATCTTCGATTTTGTGTGCATTAAAGATGTACGGCCTGGGGTTGGTGGACTAAACAGTGAAGTCATGTGGAGGTTTAGGGCCATGGTCGGGTATTGCAGGGATTTTGGACATCGATTAGATGAATGGAGATAGGATTTGTGTTTGGCGGTGCAAACGACACCTAGTACCGAAGTTTGGAGGAATCTTATATCGAAAGTGGTCGTGCATGCATATTGTAGTGGAGAGGTGTAATGAGCAAGTCGTGTTTTCATCTGGTCATCTGGGGTTGTTACATGGTGATGAGTGAGTCGAGTTCGTCGAGAGATGCATCGACAAACAGAGCACCATAACCCCATATTAGTAAGGATCTTGCATGGCCATGGTTGATGTCACTTGCACGTTTGTTCGATCAAGGAAGAAAGAGGAGAGGGTAAAATTATAATTAATTTGAAATTGGTTATTTAATTTAATTATGCATGTTCGATAACCTATAAATGCAAATTTTGTGTATGAAGTCAGATTCGGGCGCCGTTCATTGCATTGCAATAGTATGGACATTAT
This sequence comes from Allium cepa, assembly GCA_030765085.1. Lineage (NCBI taxonomy): Eukaryota > Viridiplantae > Streptophyta > Magnoliopsida > Asparagales > Amaryllidaceae > Allium > Allium cepa. The sequence continues at coordinate 590,741,890 of CM060937.1, forward strand.
CTTCACATTGGAGTTAATTTGCTTGGATCTGGAGCTTGTTGGATTTTATGCTAAAATCGCACGGTTTTTCGGTTTTAGATTGAATCGGAACGTTTCAGCAAAAAAGAAAATCAATGTGACTTTAACTCGCATTAAATTTTATTATATCATATGTATGGTATTATAAATGTTTATTGATTGCTTGAATGTTAGTTAAATTGTTTGATTTCTTATTCGGTTGAATTTCTGTTTGGAAAATGGATGACATATTAATTTTATCGTTATTAACCCGTATAATTATATCTATACTATCCATAACCATTGTTTTGCAGGGAAAATCTGTAGAGAGACCCTAAGTGTTTTGTAACATCCCCTATCTTAAGGGCCAAAGCTAAGCGCTATAGATGTTGCAGTCATCTATAGTATTAACTTCCGACGACAAATATGATAATGTTAAAGGGATCCATAATATTAGGAGCATATGAATATGAAATAAACTCAATACAAAATCAAAAAATAATTTCTTATTATATTCCAAATCAATATTTCATATTCAATTACGTAATCAGAGTACCAAATAGACAAATCACTTTTCAATACATCACAGCGGAAATAAAACTAATAACCCCTATATAGCTAACTTTGCCTCCTGGACATCTTTGGAAACTTATTCGTCCAACTTACTAATCCTAGAAAAACTTAACTCCCAATCTACTAAAATTAATTTTAAGCATCCGAGAGTATAAGGGAAAACATAAACTTTGAGTCAGATATAATGCCTGGTGTGAATAATATTATTACATCGTAGTTATCTGATGTTAAGTGAGACCACGCCGCTTAGCGAAACGAGTTCCCCTCACGAATATCCCTTTTATAACATATCTTTTGCAAATCAGAATCCTGCAATCAAACTGATTAAACAAATAATAGCAATATCATATACGAACATAAATCAGGTAATTTATGGACCATTTGTCCGTAAAATGTAGTTTTGTTTGGCTAACTACTAACCATTGGCTGACTCAGGCCTTCTATTTGACGACGATTTTTCTATCGGCTAGAAGATCACTGAAAAATTATGTTAAAAATAACCGCAAGCACACATCATACGGTTTTAGTACGTGGCAGTATGGGTTGATCCATAGAGAATTGAAATGATTTAAAATTCCACTCAATTAATTTAAACAAACTTTCGAAATTGTTTTAAGCTAAAAAATGTAACAATTAAACAAGAACAAAAGTGAGTGAAAATATGAGATTAGAATATAATTTAGATGCAAATATACTCTCATATTTTTGCATAAATCAACACAAAAATAATCCACGATCTCTCTATTTTGTTCATGAGTGGAATTAGTGATGTATTTATCATAAGTATGGTCTATTTTTTTGTTAATTAACATAATTTAAACTATCAAACTATAATACAACACTAAAACCACTTTTCAACTCTCATGAAAATGAATATGAAACTAAAATAAAATCTATTTTAAGCGTAGTCTATTTACTATTTTTGGTTAGTAACATGTATCTTCAAATTTGTTTCTATTTTAATTCCATAATCAAAATCACTTAAGCATTTAATGATGTAAATTGTGTTTATGTTGTATTAAGCATAGCCCATTTGTGATTACAACATTGGCTATCAAATTCCCTTTATAAACTTACATCAAAATCTAGCTCTTCATGATGCATAAAAGAGAGATCATAAATAACAAAATATGTTGAATTTACATAATTTTAGAGAGCTTCATTACCCTTAAATTGAAGGGGTTTAGCTACTCATTTGTATTATCATTTCATCACTTGTAAATTTTGACATAAAAATCAAGCAAAGTAAAATCTAATAAAAGGAGAATTAATCTACTTGCACAAAAATAAAATTAAACGAAGTGCATAAAAAAGAAAGTTAATTTACTAATATAAAATGAAGAAAGCATGTCAGTAAAAATGAATACAAAATGAAAGAGCATGTAGAAAAAAGAACTGGCTCATGAAGCCATTTTATTTCTTATTTGATTCGAGTTGCAATTTTCATTATATGATATAAGAGGACAAACGCTTTGTTAAATGAGCATAAGAGGGTTATTTATACATGCCTAAAACTCTAGCCCATATTTAGGGAAATACCTAAATTGCCCCTTAGGAAGTGTAGCTATCAAGGTATCATAAGCATGAATTATGCCTCCATTAAGTGTGCATGTGCTTTCAATCCCCACTAACTTGTGTATTCGCTCCTAATTGTAATTATGTTATGTAGGTAGGTGGGGCCCTCCATGAAAGTGCAGCTATGGATCATAATATGGACTATAAACTAAGTTATCTACAGATGCAAAATATGAGTATAAATTATTCAGTAAAATAAATGACACCAAGGATTTTTACATCGACTCAAACTCCCATTCTACGTCCAGTCCCAAACTCTTGAAATTCAACTACGAACCCCTTTTTAACCAAGAGGAACATGTATTACAACTCTTGAGCGGCTGAACATGATTCTACCGCCTAGAGAACCGAATAGGACTTCTACTGCCTGACCAACCGAACATGACTTCCAATACAAATAGTAAAGTTGTTTCTGACTGAATATGCTCTTGAATAGCACTGGTAAGTCAATAACAAACACCCTTCCTATAATCTTCTTCTTTGTGGTATACCATGTACTTCGTGAAGATTGGAGTAATTGTAATCACAAATAAATTTATGGTCGAAGGTGCAAGTGATTTGTGAGCGTTTATGAAAGCAATTTGCAGAAAATATTTTGCAAGAATATAGATTAGAATCAGAGAGTAATGTTGTATTTTACAAACTGAAATCAAGACTATTTATACTGTTAAATAGCTATAACCATTAGTGAAAAGATTTGGTCAAGAGATACAGAAATGACTATTGGATTAACAAATGTTTTTGTTCGTTGAAAAGTAGCGACCGTTCAAAAAAATAGTCGTTATGAATATCCAGTCGACTGAAAATATGAATTAAGTAGACTGAATTTTGGCGAATATAAAATTTAGAAATATATTGAAAAGATACTTCATTCAGTCGACCGAACTAGGATGTTTAGTTGACTAAATGTTCAAACATTCCTATGCATGTGTGCATGTTTCAGTCGATTGGATTACCCAGTTGATCTAATTGAAATTGTCACTACAAGTCTTTTAAACCTAGTTTTTAATGCAAGTTTATTTTATAAATTTAAAAAACTAAAACTAAGTTTATATTGATTAATTTGGGTAAGTTTTAAAAGCTTGTGTTTGTGTGTATAATGCTATGAACAGATTTTAACAAATGTTGACTACTAACTAGACTGTAGACAAACCAAATTTAAATGTTGAAATGAAATTTTTGTTCTTCGATCCATTGTTGATTAAAATAGTATCTTCTCCTGCAATTTTGGTTAGTTCATATAATATATACTTATATAGTTGTCACAATCAATACATCAAAATAGTAGATTCTAACATTCACCCCTTTTTTATGATGACAACTACGTAAGTTCAAGAGACTATAAAATTTCTAAAAACAATAAAGATCCCCTTGAACTAATGAACTTCTTGTTATCTACACATTTCCCCCTTTGTCATCGACAATAAGGTATTTAAGATGTATAAGAAATATAGTGTAAATGAATATTATTTTAATAAAGTAAGCATGTGTGTAATTGCAACACAATTGAGAACTTGAAACATAGCATTTATAGATGATGAATAAGAACAACATAGCATTGAAACACAAAAAATTTTCATGGATACAAAGAGCTAAAAACAAAGAATCAAAAACAAAGAAAAACATACGTTCACTAGAAAACAAGAAAACTACAATTCATTACTCTCAAAATCTTCATCTTCTTCTTCTTCCTCTTCGGAGGTGGTCCACGAGAAAGGAGTGGGAGGGTTCTTGGCTAAACTTGTGGAAGTTGAGCTGATGCATGAAATCTTTTCCCATATTTTATTTAAGAAGACTTTGATGGAATTGAGCTTCTTATTGGTATTGGTGATGGTGTAACAACTCTGAGATTGCAATTACCGAATGATAAGTTAAAAATTATGATTTTAAGTTAAAAGGGGGCTAAACAAATTTTTGGGAATTTAAATTTGCAATTGGTTCGCAAATTAAAATATTTTTGGGTTGAAATGGGGAATTTTTTTTTTGTGATTATAGGTTAATGGGCCAAATGAGCAATTATATGGTTTTAATTAAAACTAGGATGCTTCTTAGATTTTGTTCACATGATAACCTTAGGAAAAATAAACTAAGTCCTAATGGGTTTTAAAACCTCTTACCATGACCCATTAACCAACCCACTCCTATTTAATATCTCAAACCCCTCCCATAAACCCTAACCCTCCTCTTCATAAATTCCTAAACCTAGATCTAAACATAATTAATGGCCTCCCTTTAGAAGCTCCATCTCCTTCTCTTCATAATTAAACTAGTTAATTTTTGAAAGGTAATGCAATCTCCCCTATTCTCTAATCCATCTTAATCCCTATTTATCTCTATCATCTTGTTGTAATCATTATTTTGTTTTTTTTGTTGATTTTGGGTCCTTTGAAGCCTCTTGATCTTTGCTTTGGGGTTGAGGAGTTTGGCTTGCTTGATATTGTGCACTCAAACCATTTGATACTTTGCTTCATTAAGGTAATTACTATGGATTAGTAATTATTGCTAGTTGTAATGCTAATATATGGCCTTGGTTTTCTTTAATTTAGTGTAATAATCATTATATGGTGATTAGTGATTGTTATTAGTGATTTTTGATGCCAAAAAATTGAAAAAAACACCTCTAAACCATCAAAAACACCAAAAATAGCTTGTTAGAATGATTCAGGCTGAAAACAGCCTGAAACAGGGCTCTGAGTGCACTAGGACAGGCCTGGGCGGCACCCAGGCAGAGCAGGCTAGCCCAGTTGGGCTAGCCAGAGGAAGGCCAGCCCACCTGGGCTGGCAAACACACCCCAGCCCAAGCCCAGCCCGAGCGGGCTGGGGCCTGGGGCCGACACCCCAGCCCGAGCGGGCTGGGGTCGACCGACGCGGGCCAGGCCCGCGTCAGACAGGAAAAAAAAAAAAATCTTTACCTCAGTGCTTTACTCTGGTTCCAGCGTTTGACCTCCACTTCGCGATGCCGCCACGCTCGCATCTGTAGTCGTAATTCGACGTTTTTGGTCTCGTTGGAAAGGTGGAGTTCCGAACTCCATCTCTGAAAAATTTGGGCAACATTGGAGTTCGTTTGGTACTTCGATTTTTGTGCCAAAATTAGACTCTGGTCGCTGTTGGAAAACAGTGTGAATCTTTTTCTGGGTTCAACTTTGAGACGTCGCTGCCACTTCGTCTCAACTCGGAATCTAGAAATTCTTTTTGCATCTTAAAGTAGGGATGTCGGACTACATGCCTACTAGTTTTCATGCCATTTGGACACAGTTTGCTGGTCCAAATAAATTTCCGAACTTGGGTTCGCAGCAGTTTTTGAGTGGTTTTAAACACTAAGAATATTTTTGATGATTTTCTGGTTTTCGTCGATTTCTTTGAGATTTGTCCCTGGATTTCGTACACGGGCTTTATAAAAAGGATTTAAAAGGATTTTTCACTCCAAAATGGCTTTTGAAAATTATTATATAATATTATTTTTAATTATTAAATTAATTACTCCATAATAGGAGACTTTTCAAAAGACCGTTTTAAAAGTGATTTCGAAATCAATTACAAATCTGTTTACACCATTATTTTCTATAATAAAAATCTCACACTCACTTTTAGCACGTCGAGCGAAGTGGAAAGGTGCTTAAACGGTTAGGAAATATCCGGCCTATGGAAACCGTGTGTATTTTCTTTCCGGTTAATCCCCGACCTATTCGATTGATCGTTTTGACCTTTGGGTCTAGTCTACCGATGATATGAGGTGGACTTTTTATTGTTTGGAGTGTGAGCTTGCTATTGGTTAGGAAACCGTTTAGTACGAACGTGGGGTATGGGACTCATTGTTAACACTTTACGGGTTCCTCTCCAAGAAGTAAGTGGCACATTAGCCTCTAGGCGGCCAGTACTGGACCTCTGGGTCACCACGCCTCTGGAAAACCGTCTCTGGACACCTGCTCTATGGGGCAGTTTATTTTTCGGCGTGCGCCTCTGGGCCTTTATCCTTCTGGGAAGGATCTCGCCGTTTCGCGCGTTCCGCATCTGTGCGAGTGATCGATCACAACTCAACAGTACTTGGCAACAACGACTCTGGTCGGTGCACGTGCAATATTTGTATTATCTGATGATTTTATATCCATTCGAGTATCGCCATTCGGTGTTGGTTCTATGGAACCATACGATGTAAGTGCGATTACCCTATGGATTCACATTGTCTCTGGACACTGCATTTCTGTATTCGATTTCATTGACTTTTCAGTATATCCCTATTGCTCTTTGGAGCATCGATCTTTGCTTGGGCATTGATTACAGACTCTGGTCACTTTTGGGATTATTTCCTATGGGCAACTTTTTATAGTTTTGGCTACGCCGATGATATGAGGCGATTTTATTAATTCTACACTTTGGTGTTGATTTTCTCTTTGGAGATTTTTACTGTTGATTGATGATTAGGGATCGTCATTATATTCATGTAGTCCATATTACCCTTCTCTTTGGAGAAGTACTGTTTTATTTATGTACTGCATTATTATATATCTCAGTTATTACTAATTATTTAGCTAGCCTGACCCGAGTTTTTTCGCTCGGGTCAGACCGAGTTGTTTCAGGTTAGGTCTCTGGACTTAGCTTTCTGTGCTTCCGCTTGGACATTATCTGCTATGCTGATAGATAGCTCTTTTATTTGTCCACTATTCAGCTACTCTGTTATTTCAGACTCTTGTGTACGTATTTTTGACTCACATGTGTGAGCGGTGGCTTTGTACCCACCTTTTGATACTTTGATCTGTATTGACGATATATTGTACCTATGTTCTGTGACTGTTATGTGACTGTTCTGTGATGATGATGTTATCATTTAGTATTATGTTTGTTCTGAACCTATTTTCCTTAGCCATTGTAGTTTCGTTATAAATATCTATTGGATATGTCGAACCACTTGAGAAAAGAAAACCACCTATTCGACGTATTCAGTAGATAGTTATAGCTTGATTACATATGGTCGCTTCCATTATACTCTATTCTCCGTTCTAGTAGACGGTATTACTCCGTAATACTCTTTACTAGAGTGGATCTCGGAGTGGGGCGTTACAGATGGTAAGTTCAATGTTGACCAAACGTTGATTTAACTTTCGTTGATTCCAGGAAATAGTGACAAGACCCTCTTTGGGAGAAAAATCACTATGAAGTTCAACTATTTCATCGCTTTCTTCTTCTTTGGCTTGTCCGAAAGGTTGAGAGGAGAAGGAGCCAATGTGAGGCATACGAGGTCGTGGGATTCCTAGAGCTCGATTAGCCGACCACTTTTAGAAGCTAATAATATCTTATGGTGGTTGACATTTTGGCAATCCCATAAGACTTAGCGTCTTAGAGTTAAGTTCTCGAACGGTGGTGAAGTCGGAGTCGGGGATTTGAACACCAAAATTTTGCAGAACCTACATGATTATACTCCATAAAAACTCGTCTTGAAGCTCTGTTTATAGCAAACGATGAGGAAATTATCAAGTACGACTCTGGCCCAATTGATATGTTGGGAGGAATAGTTGGCGTAAAGCGCTTGGAACTCACTCTTATATACTTTCTCATAGCTTTCGGTATGAGGTTGGATTAATCGAATTAGACCACAGTGAAGGATCCTTGCCTTTGGTCATAAGGTAATTGATTTTAGCACAGTCATATCATTGGAAAGGAACCGATGAGAGATCGTATCTCTTTCATCCATGTTGTCTTCAACATCGTTGATGTCGAGGCCTTCGGGTGGACATCTAAGAATGAATACGAGTCTTCGGAGAGGAAGATAAATTGGAACACCGCATGCTAAAGTCTATATGTAGTCAATCTCGTTACTTGGATTATGATGGTCCAAGTGCATATTCGCAAAGAAAAGCATGATAATAAGAGGATAGATTTTGAGGTTGTTAGCGTCCAAACCTATCAAATTTTCAAGACCACTTGCCTCCGCCATCTCTCGAATTCCATAAGCGTTGAAATTTGGGAAGTTGATGAATGAGCCGTCGAAAAATCTGGGGTTATGCATCGGTTGGAATTAATTTACAACTATTTGGTCGTGTAACCAATAACTTATTTGACTTTCAGAAGGTCCGCCTGTTGATTGATGGGGGTGCTTAGTTCATGGAGCCAAGAAATTTGATTGAAAATTGAAGAGAAAGATTGACTTTTGAATTTTGGGGGCTAGGGTTTCTTGTGCTGAAGAGTGTTTGGGTTTGAGCAAGAATATGATGTATTTATAGGGTTGGTGAAAGGTGTATCAAGTTTTACGCAAAAAAGATTTTGGTTAACCCGAGTTTTGCAATTCAGTCGACTGAATTTTACAAGGTTTTGATCTCGAAATATTTTGCCTAAAAAATAATTAATTCAGTCGACTTAAATTTTTAGTCGACTAAAATTACAATTCAGTCTACAAAAAATTACAAGAAACTAGCCCACGTCTATTTGCCTAAAAATGGGCTATTACAGTCGACTGATTTTGCTAGGTCAATCGACTGACCTTCTTATTTAGAAAACTAAGGATATAATGTTTAATCTACTGAGTAGCTTAAATCAGTCAACTATTCTAAGCCTGGGAGACTATTTTACTTCATGGTCGAAGATTTTTGCAAAGATTAAATAATTTTATTCAGTATTTATAACCAATATAAAAATATACAATATAAATACATGTAAATAAACGTAAAAACAAGATAAAATTCAAATTACGGGGGATTGAGAGTCATCAGAGGGAGGCTCAATCTTTGTGACTTCCCTTAATGGCTGGATAAGACCAACCATTTCCTCGTTCCTAGGAGTTTGGTGACAACCGAGGACGTTGTGGGTTTGGTTCCCAAGGATTGTGTGGAGCTTGAGAACAAATAGGCGAAGGTTGATAAACATTCTCCCTTGACGAAGACCCATGGAATTTCAACGCGACCTGTTCTAGGAACATAAACACTTAGTGTTCACTTTTTGTTCATAGTAGAGTTCACGTTGTAATTCCAGTGTTTCTCTCTAATAATGAGCTATATCATCTATTTTCTCCTTATTTGATGGAGTGCCTAAATGTAAAGAACGTCTGATTCTCTTCTCCTGTTGAGTATACCCATTATGGTGAGTTGGCGATGGTATGATTTTTACAGGATTATAGATTGGGGTAGGTGTGTTGGAATGGTTTGATGATGATGATGAAGGCATGTGGAAACTGACTGATGATTGGTTTGAGTCATTTTCAGATGCCATGTTGATAGACTGAGATGATGGATATTTTTTCAAATTTTGTAAAATAAAGGTTTTAGGTAGGATGAATAAAAAGAGAAAGTAAATCTCTTTATATATGAGAAAGAATGCTAAAGATAGGTAGAAAAGCCAAGATTAAAAATCATTGAAAGATAATATCCAAAAACACTTTGTTGGTAGGAAATGAATTAATATAATAGCCATTCAATAGATTTCAGGTATATAGAGTGAAGTGGAGCAAGTAACAAAATAGCAAAACGAGAAGCCATGAAAATTAATTACTAGCGACCCCAGTTCGAGTTACAGCAGCAACATTTGCTAAAAAAATATTGAAAAAAATAAAACTATAAATCATGAAAAGATATTATACCTAATTCTCGTCTTAGTTTTATACAAGTATTTTGATTTAAAGGTTTAGTAAATATGTCAGCTATCTGATTTCCTGAAGAAACAAATTCTAGCGAAATATATCCTTTTTCTATACTATCTCTGAGAAAATGACGCCTTATATCTATATGTTTAGTTCTCGAGTGATTTATGTTATTTTTAGATAAATTTATATCATTAATGTTATCATAGTAAATTGTATAATTTGAAAGATTAATTCCAAAATCTAGTAGTGTTTTCTGCATGTTGATAACTTTAACACATGCCAAAGAAGCAGAGATATATTTTGCTTTACACGTCGAAAGTGAAACATAATTTTGTTTCTAACTAAACCAAGAGACTAAAGATTGTCCAATAGAGTGACAGGTTCCACTGGTACTCTTTCGATGTCCGACATCCTCCAAAATCAGCATCACTAAAGGATGCTAATTCAAAAGGACATTCTTTCGGATAAAAGAGACCATAGTATTTAGTTTTGCTTAAGTATCACGAAATTTGCTTCACTTCCTGCAAATGAGATTCTTTGGGATTTGCTTGTAATCGTGCATATAAATAAACACTCATTATTTTTTCAGGTCTACTAGCAGTTAGATAGAGTAAAAAACCAATCATACCACGGTATAGTTTTTAGTCAACACTTTTTCCATTTTCATATATAACGAGAAGTATTGTAGTATCTTAGGAGTGGGTTTAGCAGAAGTATTTTCCATACTAAATCATTTTATGAGATTATTAAAATATTTTTCTCGATTAATAAAAATTACATTCGTTAATTGTTTAATTTGTAATCCAAGAAAATATGAAAGTTCTCCTATGTGTGACATTTCAAATTCTCTTGTCATAATTTCTGAAAATTCTTGACATAATTTATCGTTTGTTGAACTAAAAATAATGTCATCTACATAAATTTGAATTATTGAAATATCATTTTTATCTTGTTTTATAAAAGAGTTTGATCAACTTTACCAAATTTAAAACCTGAATCCAGTAAATAACTCTTAAGACGGTCATACGAAGCACGAGTGCTTGTTTTAAACCGTATAAAGCCTTTTTTAATTTGTAAACATGATTTGGATATTTTTCTTGTGTGAATAAAGGAGATTGTTCTACAGATACATTTTCTTTTATAAGCCATTTAAGAAAGCACTTTTTACATCCATTTGATATAGTATAAAATTATTAAAACAAACATATGCTAATGACATACATATAGCACTAGGCGAGCCATTGCAAATGTTTCATCATAGTATATTCCTTCTTCTTGATTATAGCCTTGAGCAACTAATCTAGCTTTGTTTCTAATTATATTTCCTTGCTCATTGGCTTTATTTTTATAAACTGATTTTGTACTGATAACAACTTGGTTATTTGGTCTAGGAAGTAAGTCCCAAACATCACTACATTCAAATTGATTTAGTTCTTCTTGCATCGCTATTATCCAATAATCTTCAATTGAAGCTTCTTTTGGATTTTTAGGTTCAATATTTGAAAGAAAAGCTACGTGACCCGTTTGATTTAGTTGACTATGAGTTATTATGTTTGAATGAGTTTCTCCAATTATATTTTTAGTTGGATGATTTCTTAAAAGCCTTGGTAGTGATCTTTATTCATTCTTAGTTTAAAAATTATTATCTGTATTATTCCCAGAATTATCAAGATCACCATCCGAGTCATTGGATTTAGAAATAGTTTCTTTAATTTCTATATTATGACTATTTTTGAAATTTTCATCTAATGAAACATGAAGTGTTTCTTTGATTACTTTAGTCTTTTATTATAAATTCTATAAGCTTTGCTTCGTTTCGAATATCCAATGAAAATTCCTTCATCAGATTTTGGATCGAATTTGCCAAGCTTCTCTTTAGTATTTAATATAAAAAAATTTGAACCAAAAACTTTAAAATAGGAAATATTCGATTTTCTTCCATTAAAAATCTCATAAGGAGTGTGTTTAGTTAATGGCCTTCTGGAAACTTTATTTAGAACGTAACATGCAGTTGCTACAGCTTCTGCCTAAAAATGTTTTGGTAGAGTACTTCCGTTTAATAAGGTCTAGAACATTCTTGAAGAGTTCTAGTTTTCCTTTCTACAACTCCATTTTGTTATGGAGTTCTAGGAAATGAAATATTGTAAAAAATTCATTTCTTATTAGAATAGTTTTCAAAAGCTTCATCTTTGAATTCTCCTCCATGATCACTCCTAATATTTTTAGCTTTTAAATTTTTATCATTTTGAATTCTTTTAGCAGATATTTTAAATTTTTCAAAAGTGTCACTTTTACTTTTCAAAAAATATTGCCCATGTAAATCTTGAAAAATCATCTACTATTACAAATACATATCTATTATGGTTAATAGATTGAGTTTGTGTTGGTCCAAAAAGATCTAAATGTAATAACTCAAGCGGTTGTAAAGTAGATATCATTTTCTTTGATTTAAAAGAAGATTTAGTTAATTTTCCAAACTGAAAAGCATCACAAATATTTGTAGCTTTAAAGTTTATCTTGGGTAATCTTCTAACTAAATTATTCTAGGATAATTTTAGAATGATTTTCTCTTCCTTTATTGAAATTTGTCACATTTTTAGTAATACGCTGTAACCCAGTTTTGAGACTAATGTTATTTATCTCAATAATTTTGGTATTTGATTTTAACTCATGGTATTCTAAAGCTAATGTCATATTCTTTTCTTTTTTCACCTCTACTTCTTTTGAAAGCATAATGAGTTAAGAAGAAACAATAGATAAGGATTATTGTGTAAGTTCTTCTTTTAAAATTTTCTTTTCATCTCTTAGCATATCAACTTGTATTTCAGTTCTCTTTAGCTTTTCTAATGCATTTTTAATTTTTTTTATTAGTTTCCATGTGTTTATCTGATACTGTTGAGTTTATATCAATTAAATCTTCAAAAGATAAATCACTTACATCATCAAATAAATCCCTAAAGCAAACGTTGGCTTGTTCAGAATCACCTATATCACTGTTTGATGATGATGATGACTCTGAATCATCCCATGTTACCGAAAATGCCTGCTTCTTCTTGTATAGTGTTGTCTTTTCTGTGTTTCCAAATTTCTTGTTCTTTCTGAATTTCAGAAACTTTTTGAAATTCTTTGCGATCATTGCCACGTCATCTTCCTCTGAGTCTGAGTCTTCTTGTTCAGTTTTGAATGCAATATTTCTTTTACCTTGTGCTTGATCTCACTTAGCCTGCAAATTTACTTCATAGGACTTTAGATTTTCAATTAACTCTTCAGGTTTGATGGTAGAAATGTCATTAGGTTCTTCAATAGCTAAGACTATTCATTCCCATTCATCCATTAAAGTGTTTAGAATTTTAGTAACAATATCAAAATCTGAATGTTTTTCTCGTAATGCTAGTAGTGAATAATGAATGTTTTGAAATCTAGAATACATATCATTTATGGTTTCATCTGGTCTCATTTTGGAATTTTGAAACTGATTTTAAGCATAGAAATCTTACTTTTTTTAACTTTTTTAGTTCCTTCACGTGTGACTTTAAGAGTTCTCCAAATTTCTTAAGTAGTTGTACACAAGCTATTTCTATTAAATACATTTTTGTTTAAGGCACAAAATAACATATTCATAGCTTTTGAGTTTGATGCAGCATCAATCTTTTGTGTATTTGACCATTCTGCAAATAGTATAATGATTATAGTGTATTCATTTTGAGTAATATTCCAAGTACCATATTCATTTGCTTGCATGAAAATTCTCATCCTAGTTGACCAGTAATTATAGCTCAAACCATTAAATAGTGGTGGCCGTGATGTGGATTGTCCTTCAACAAAACTTGTGTTAGTGTTATTTTTCATATTAACAATGTATTAAATAACCGTGTTACAGTTATAAGATGACCTATGCTCCTTTACCAAATGGAAGTGTAGCTATAGATCGTAATATGGAATATAAACTAAGTTATCTACTAATATAGAATATGAGTGTAAAAAGTATATAGTAAAGTAAATGATACCAGAGATTTTTATACTGGTTCGAACTCCTATTCTAGGTCTAGTCCCAGACCCTTTCTGGAATTTAACTAGCAACGCTCTCTTAATTTGAAGGAACAGGTATTACACCATTTAAGTAACCGAATAGGACTTCTACCGCCTAGATAACCGAATAGGACTTCTATCGCCTGAGCAACTAAATGGTACTTCCAATACAAATAGTAAAGTTGTTTCTGACTGAATATGCTTTTGAATAGCTTTGATAAGTCAATAAAGTACACCCTTCCTATATTCTTCTCCTTTGTGGTATATCATGTAATTCATGAAGATTGGAAGTAACTATAATCAAAATAAATTTGTGCTTGGATGTGCATGTGAGTTGAGAACGTTTATGAAAGCAATTTGCAGAAAATAGTTAGCAAGGATATATATTAGAATCAGAGAATAATGTTGTAGTTTGCAAACTGAAATCAAGGCTATCTATAGTGTTAAATAGGGGTAACCATTAATTAAAAGGTTTTTTCAAGAGATACGGAAACGATGTTGGATTAACAAATGTTTCTATGGCTAAAAGTAGTGGTAGTTCAGAAAAATAGCGGTTATGAATGTTCAGTCTAATAAAAATATGAATTAAGTAGACCGAATATTCAAACGAATTTGAAATTTAAAAATATATTGAAAGGATTCTTCATTCATTCAACTGAAATAGAGTGCATACTCGACTAAATGTTCAAGCATTCCTATGCATATGTGCACGTTTCAGTCGACTGGATTACCCAGTTCGGTCGATTGAAACTATCACTTCAAGTCTTTTAAACCTTGTTTTAAATGCACGTTTATTTTATAAATTAACATAATTAAAACTAAGTTTATGTAACAACCCGCATATTTGTCGAGTTTGTATTTAAATATTTTATTTAAATATTAACTCGTTAATCGGATTTTGGTCCGAAAAACTACTTTTTGCAAACGGTCAAATTAGGACTCGAGACCACTTCCATTGAGTTCGAAATGTCGTTTACAATTTTTTTAAGTATAAACATCGATAGGTTTGGAGTTAGTGAAATTTCACTAACTTTTCCCGCTTTGGACTTTGGGTTAGTTTAGCCTATTAAGCCCAAGTTCCAACCCTCTTCTCCTCACTCTTCATAAATTTCCTAACTAATCAAGCTTTGGCATTAATGGTGGAGGGAATGGGAAATTAAAATTCCAAAACTCAAATTCAATTGCAATCCATCTTTCTACTCCAAATTCAAGAAGAAGACATTGGATTCAAGCTTCTTGTGCTTAGATAGAAGAAGGATTGATCCTTGCTTGCTTAAAACTACATTTTCATTGATATTTGGTGCAAAGGTGAGATTTTTATCTCACAATTCTAGCCTATAACTATATTGGACTGTTGGGAATGATCCCCTATCATTTTTGCATGCATGTTAGCATTTGGTTTGGATTGGATTGGCGAAAAACTCCAATTTTTAGCGTTTTGGTGAATTTTCTGCACTTAGGTCGTTCTGGCCGTTTTTAGGTCGTTCGGAGTTAAGTCGTTCGTCCATAAGTCGTGAGTCGTTCACGAGTTAACCCTAGGTCGTTCTGGCCATTTTTAGGTCGTTCGGAGTTAAGTCGTTCGTCCACAGGTCGTGAGTCGTTCACGAGTTAACCCTAGGTCGTTCTGGCCATTTTTAGCTCGTTCGGAGTTAAGTCGTTCGTCCATAAGTCGTGAGTCGTTCACGAGTTAACCCTAGGTCGTTCTGGCCATTTTTAGGTCGTTCGGAGTTAAGTCGTTCGTCCATAGGTCGTGAGTCATTCACGAGTTAACCCTAGGTCGTTCTGGCCATTTTTAGCTCGTTCGGAGTTAAGTCGTTCATCCATAGGTCGTGAGTCGTTTACGAGTTAACCCTTAAGTCGTGCAGCCCTTCAGTCACGCAACCCTTAAGTCGGTTACGAGTTATCCCGATAGGTCGTTGGACCCTTAACTCGTAGGTCGTTGGACCTTATCTCGTTAGGTCGCTCCTGGCCTAACCCTTAAGTCATGCAACCCTTAAGTCGTTAGACCCTTGAGTCGTTAGGTCGTTTGGCCATAGCTCGTTAGGTCGTATGACCCTTGAGTCGTTAGGTCGTATGACCCTTGAGTCGTTAGGTCGTTAGACCCTTGAGTCGTTAGGTCGTTTGGCCATAGCTCGTTAGGTCGTATGACCCTTGAGTCGTTAGGTCGTATGACCCCTGAGTCGTTAGGTCGTTAGACCCTTGAGTCGTTAGGTCGTTAGACCCTTGAGTCGTTAGGTCGTATGACCTTATAACCCTATAGGTCGTATGACCCTTGAGTCGTTAGGTCGTTAGACCTCATTTTGTCTTCACTAGGTCGTTAGACCTCATTTTGTCTTCACTAGGTCGAACCCCGTAGGCGGTGGCGTTGCCCCCGCACCCCCACCTTGGGGGGTTGCCACCCCCCTGGACCCCCCCTCCGTTGGGGATCTTATCTGAAAAACATTCAACAGAACTTGCTTTGTTGAGATGCTGAGTTGACCATTCTTCGAGACAAACCATCTCTGGTTATCTCGGCCACGTTTGGTCGTTGGGGAACTTCCACTTTGATGCTTTTGAGCTGATTTCCTTGGATTTTATTCACATCTCCAAATGTGATCTTTGTGATGATTGTTTCTACAATCTCTTCTGTGATTTGTCATTTTAAAAATATAAAGGTTTCAATACTAGTAGTAAATATCAAAACTCTTTCAACAAAATGATTTCAACTCTATTTTCCGTAACAAAGCTCTTTTCTTAAACCGTTTTCCAATCTATTAGTATATATAAACCTTTACCTCACTCGGATGAGAAATCTAATTAAACGACTTAGTAAAACAAGTGGTATGAAACGCTTGCGTTCACTTCGTCGGTTAATTTTTGGACTTGTTCGATTGAACCTCTTGTGACAATTTTATTAGTGAAGATTTACAGTTTGTTCGTAAATATTTAAGTTAAGCAAGTGGTTATGGGACATGAAGCTAAACTTCTATATTTACCAGCTTAGTGTAATTGACACTTCTCGTTGATCATGACGATCATTCTGATGATTTAGACTAGCAACTGTGCGATGTCTCTTGTTGCGAGGTTAGACTAGACACCACTTGTGTGATTCCACTCACACATACCTTTTTGCTTTTTGGTTAGTCTGGACCTTAATCTGTGTGATTCCATTCACACATGTGGGGTAGCTCCCCTTGGTCTTCGGACCGTCATGTGATAGGCCTCTTTCTCTTTTCTATGATTTCTGGACTTCTTGCATTGATTTCTAGAATTTATGTCATTGACTTGTTATGAGTACAAGTTTGGGGTATGATGCTCTTTCCGAATCTTTGAGAAGATTCTTGTGATATTGATTATCTCTTATTGATTGATCTTCTGTTGATCATTATTTACATACTTATAGTGGTATGTCATTATGAATGTATATGTTTATGCCATATCTTTTATGTTATATCATGTCATCTGATATTTATAGCTAGACTGACCCGTTTATTATTTTCTTAAATAATACTCAGGTCAGACCGAGATGTTGCAGGTGCTTCTGCTTGACTTCTTCCCAGGGATTCATCACTCTGACTTTTGGCTAACTGTTTAGAATAGCAGTTTTTTTTTGTATACACTTGAGATATAGACTCATAGATGTATTCTTTTGTATAGCATGTGTTGCTATTCTTTTGTATTATCGTGGATCTTACTGACCACTACTCTGATGTACACTTTCATGTGTTAGTTATATATTCATATCTTCTTCCGCCTTTGTGATATGGATATCTGTGACTGATTTGTGATATGATTATTTCTATGTTTGTTTCCGAAGATTATTTATAGCCACCGTGTGATAAGCAATTACATGGATGGTCGCTCCTCAACAGCCTTATTCTCCGTGCTAGTTGACAGCACTACTCCGGAGTGTTCTTGGCTAGCGTGGGTATAGAGGTGGGGCGTCACAGTTTATATAAATTAATTTGTGTAAGTTTTAAAAGCTTGTGTTTGTGTATACCACTGAGGAGAGATTTTAACAAATGTTGACTACTAATTAGACTATAGACAAACCAAATTTAAATGTTGAAACATGTCATCGAAATCTTTTGGTCTTCGATCTATTGCCAATTAAGATAGTATCTTATCCTGCAATTTTTATTAGTACATATAATATATATTATATAGTTGTCACAATCAAAACATCAAAATATTTAGTTCTAACAGTCCATGATTTCATGAATCCATTTATTTCCATCTTCATTTGCCTTCTTCTCTTATGCATGCATATCTTCATGAAGATCTCTTTATATTTCCATCCAAATTCCTATAGATAATACTAAAATGTGCACATAATCATTCTCCATAATTGATATATTCACAAAATTACCATTTTCCCCCTAAATGAATATGAATAAATGATGATTTGATGATATTTGGATTTTGGTTAAAATATGTAATAATACTCAATTATGTCATTTATTTAAATGAAAGTAGATTAAATACGGAAGCAAAAATGTGCACATTTACGTGCATAACAAATTCCCAAACACTTATTTTTTATTCGTTCTCGAATAAACAAAAACTAAGATAAATCTGTTTTTGTGCGTTGAGTGCATGCAACAAGCCGTTAAACCTCTAGATGTCCCTAGTAGGACGATTGTTGTCTCATGAGGATTTTCAACTGATACTACCCATGAAATCCAAATAGGAAATTTCCAAATGCAAGATTTATTTACAAAGGAATGAATGTGTTTTTGAGGATATTTACAAATGAAGGATTTACTTTCAAATTAACATGATTAAGTTAAATATAAGTTCTGGTCAATATCAAAAAATTTAAGTCCTTTTACACGTCAGAACTTTAAAAAAAATAAGTTGTCATCACAGTCAGACTCGAGTTTGGCTAGTTGTTTCGGTTGATAACATAGTGTAGCTATGAAATGGATCCTTAGTTGGTTATCAAAGTTTTTCAAAGTGATATTTTTTAATTTCTTTTGAATAACAAGTCAAATCAAATAAGTGAAAATTGGGCTTGGATTAATTTCTTGCTATCTTTAGTTTTTGAAAAAGTATTAACATTATTATTAATTACAAACCTGACTCAGACAAACTAAGGAAAGATATACCGATCATGCATTGTCTTTCAGGCTTACGTGAGAAGAGTATAGATTGTGACGAGTGTACACACTTGCGTATGAACACATGACTCTAGGTGGTAATTTTTATTAAAGGTTTATATACATACACCAAACTTAGATAAAACTAAGGCCACACCTACACTGCCTTTTGGGCCAATGTGCGAAGGGTACAAAGCATGACGAGTGCACACATTGCATGTAAACACATGGCTCTAGGTGTTTCTTATTTACACAAAATCCATTTTTTTCTTTTATGTTTTTTTGGAAGAGAGAGTTTTGAAAAATCATTTTAGCACCACTTAATTTAAAAAAAGATCAAAATGTTATCGCACTTAATTTAAATCAACCACTCTTTTAAACAATGATTGCAATTAGGATATACTTCATAATTAACACCCATGAACCTTCCTATATACTAGTTAAACCATAGTTACTTGTAATCATACTTTATTTTTATTTTTGTTTAGACAAATAAATTTTCAAAAATTTCAATTTAATAACCAAAATATATACTTATCCTACAATGTTTCTCTAAAAGTAAGTGTTAAATAGAAAATCCGTTTTGGGATTTTTTAAGTTTCTAATTTAAAAAAAATGCAAAATATAAACCATGAAAAATAAAAAATAAAGATGAGACTCCTCCCCCCAACACTTAATTTTAAATGTGTCTCCATAGTCATTGCATGATATAATGGGTGTAACGGGTAAAAATATCTACATATTTACAAAAGAGGGTTAACATTTCTTACTAGACACGGTTTGTCTCATAAAGAATCGCGAGCTCCTCCTTTAGATTACTTGGAAATTACAAGTATGGTTTCTGGCAATGACCATTGACTTTGAAAATTGTTCCGTCCAAGGTTTTTTATTTCTATGGCACCGTGTGGAAAAACAGTTGGTACCACAAATGGTCCGGTCCATCTCGATTTTAATTTCCCAGGGAATAAGTGAAGTCTAGAGTCATACAATAGAACTTTTTGATTTGGCGAAAACATTTTTCTTTGAATAGACTTATAAACTATTGTTCTTTCTTTGTAAATTTTTTCTTTTTCATAAGCGTCATTCATAATCTCTTCTGATTCGTTGATTTGCAATTTTCTATTTTTGCCAGTTTTTTCCAGGCCAGAGTTCTAGTTCTTAATTGCCCAAAATGCTCTGTATTCGATTTCAACTAGTAAATGGCAAGCATTCCCGTAAACTAAACAAAATAGGGACATCCCAAGGTTAGTTTTAAAAGCGGTATGGTAAGCCCAAAGCGCTTCAGTTAATTTCTGAGACCAATCTTTTCGATTTTTATTAACAGTTCTCTCCAAAATTTGTTTTATTTGTTGATTTGAAACTTGAACATAACCAAAAGTTTGAGGATGGTATGGAGTGGATAACTTGTGGGTTATCGAGTACTTCTTCGTTAGAATTCAAATGATCGGTTGCAAAAATGTGCTCCCTTATCGCTTATTATTGTGCGAGGTGCACCAAAGCTAAAAAGGATGTTTTCTTTAAGGAATTTCACAACAATTCTAGGGCCATTGGTTTTATATAGAATGGCTCCAACAAATTTGCAGACATAATCAATGGAAGAAGAATGTACAAATTTCTGAAAGAATTTGGGAACGATCCTATAAGTCAATACTCCGAACGTCAAAGATTTCAGTCGTAAGGATAGTGTTTAAAGGAATCATATTTCATCAAGAGATTTTTCCTATAATTTGGCAGTGATTGCAAGTTTTGTAAAACTCAAACGTGTCTTTAAAAAGAGCTGGCCCGTAAAAACTACGTTGATGTACTTTTTCAGCAGTTTTCTTTGGATTGAAGTGACCGCCGCTTGCTTGATCGTGACAAAACGAAAGAACCATTTTGATTTTGCAATTTGGAATGCAACGTCGAATGATTTGGTTGGAATGGTACTTAAACTAGTGTGGATCATTCTAATAGAAGTACTTGACTTAGGAAAGAAATTAATATTTTATCTTGTTTCAACCAAAATGAAGGAGTTTGCTTTGTGACTAGATAGTTCACTATGTCGGCATACCAAGGATCGACAGAAACTGAAAGGAGTTATTCGTCAGGAATATTCTTGTTGATTGGTATAGAAGATGGTGCATTTGGAAGACGAGATAAATGATCAACGTTGACATTGTTAGATTTTTTTTTATCTTTAATCGCACGGTCAAATTCTTGGAGTAGAAGGATCCATGGATCAAGCAAGACTTAGCATCCTTTTTTGTGAAAAGTTATTTAAGAGCGGAGTGGTCAGTGTAAACATTAATGTGTGAGCCAATCAAGTTAGGTTGGAATTTCTCAAGTGCAAAGACTACCGCCAGAAGCACTTTTTCAATGGTCGTGTAATTGAGTTGAGAATTGTTAAGAGTCATACTAGTGTAGTAGATGACATGAAGAATGTTATTGATGAATTCTCATAAGACATCACCAATTGCAATGTTAGAGGCATCACGCATTAATTCAAAGGGAAGATCTCAATTAAGTTAGCAAATGATGAGAGCAGAAATGAGTTTGTTTTTGAGACGTTCGAAAACAAAAACTCAATCAGAATTGAAATCAAACGAAACATCTTTTCCAAGAAGAGTCGTCAAAGGTCGAGAAATTTTATCAAAGTCTTTCATAATGAGTTGATAGAAACCAGAGTGTCCAAGAAATGAACAAATGTCTTTGGCAGATTTGGAAATGGGTAGATTTGTAATTACGTCAACATTCGCTTTATCTACTATTACAGGAAATTGCCTTCAACCATGGAGAAACTTTATTGAATAGACGGTAAAGAAGAAAAAGGAAGAGAGCAGTAGTAAGACCTTCCAAAAGAGTCGAAGGGATGCAAAAAGTAAAGAATAGAAGAATCAAAACCTTTCAAAGCGGTCAAAAGGGTCGAAAGCATGCTTCTGTCTCAATGAACACCTTTCGAAGTAGGTGCTCCTGTAGGCATGAAGACCTTTCGAATGAGTTAAAGAAGCAACATTCAAAGACAATGCATAAAATTTTTTCACATGTGCGCTAAACCTTTCGAAACCAAAGGTTTCGTCTTTACTCAAGTAACTCAGAAGCACAACATCATTGGAACTACCCTTTCGAAAGCCAAATCAAGTCTTGCAAACAGTTCGAAGCCATTAATATCCAGGCGATGGACATAAAATTTTCTCCAGAGAAAACATATGAAAGAAGATTATAGGATCGAGGTTTCAAGGAAGAAATAGGCATAGGAATCATAAAGGACATAAAAAGGGTGTTTCGAAGGTATTAGGCCGGTGTCGAAGGAGATGAAAGCACCAACTAATCATATAGTGAAAAGGCTTTTGACCCAGATGGAAATAGATATGCCCTTCTGCTACTTCCAACCTTTCAACATAGATCAACGTGCAATGAAGACCTTAAAACCCTTCGAAGGTAACCGATGGTGCTCTTCTAACCACATGCCAAACCTTTCAAAGTCAAAGGTTTTACCCATATTGCAACCTTTTCAAAAGCATATATAAGCCTTTCAAACCAGTCGAGGTCCATGATATTAGGAGAAGGTTCTGCATCAGCTCACAAACATGCATTTAGGGGCTACTCAACATCATTGAAACCATTTACAACTGAATCTCTTCGAAACCCCTATAATCGATCTATCGACGGTGTCGGAAACTCCAAATTTACTTCTACTGGCAACTAAAAAGGTGAAGATGCATTCAAGACACCTTTTGACAGTGTCGAAAGGCGTTGTGAAGAAAGTAGTACTCAGAAATCAATAAAGGCGAAAGGATGATAAAGGCCCTTTCGACTCAGTCGAAAAGTCTAGAAAAGATGAAGGATCTGCTTAAGTAAGTCAAGAAGAGCAAATGACACCTTTAGACAACATCGAAAGTAGGCTTGGCCTTCAACTATGTCGAAAGGCGTAAAAGAACATATAAAATGGGGTAGTTTTGACCCAACTAAAAGCAAGGGCGCGAAAGGGGGGCCCTTGCATCTATAAATAAGACCCAAGGAGTCCATTTTTGTGGATCGAATTCTAGAATCCTGAATTCATTTTCTTTACTCTACATTCTTAGTAAAATTTTATTTGTTACAACAAAATAAACCTTTCGACTAAGTAGGAAGGTCTTTCAAAAAGACAAAGGAAAAGAAGCACAACCGAAACATTTCGAAGGAGTCGAAGGGATGTAGTCATTAGAGTTTAACAGTCCCAAACCTTTCAAAGGAGTAGAAAGGATCCATCTCTCGGTATCCAAGGAGTTCCTACCATTCAAAGAGGATGAAGAAGTCAAAGCCTGTGTGAGCAACTCCATAGTGACCTTTTCGAAAGCATAGCGAGCCTTACGAATTGGTCGAAACACATCCATAATACCTTTCGACAATGTTGAAAGGTTTATGAAGAAAGCAACACTCATAAGTCAGCAAAGAATGAAAGACAACCTTTTGACAACATTGAAGGGAAGCACAGCTCTTAACAAGAATCAAGTGAAGAGCAACCTTTTGACATGATCGAAGGGTTCACAAAAAGGATGTGAAGCAAACTTCCAACAAGGTCGAAGGGTTCACAACAGTATAAAAATGGCAAACCCTTCGACAATTCGAAAGGTTCATGAAGACATAGAGAAAAGTAGACCTTTTAACAATGACGAAAGGTACATAATGGCATATGAAGGGCAAACCTTTTGGCAAAGACGAAAGGTTCACAACATCATATAAAAGGGAGACCTTCCGACCCCGTCAAGAGCATGTAGTCGAAAGGGAGGCCACCTGTATCTACAAATAAGACCCAAGGGCTCATGTTTTGAGGATCCTATTTCTCTCATTCTAATCTTGTAACTTTAGAATCAAAGCATCGTAACCCTAATTGGGTGTAGATTTGGGAAACTTAATAAATTGAAGCTTTTTTTGAATACATAGGGATGTCTTAAGCTTCATTAATACTTTACTGTTTATTTAAACCTTTGTTAACTCATGCTTTCAGGTTCAACCCCCTCTAAAAGTTCTTGTCGACAAGGTCAACAACACTTCTGTTTCAAGTAACTACCACAACCCTTCGAAGATTTGATAATACATCTAGTCCAAACACTAACCACAACCTTCCGGAGTGATTAACTTTAAATCCAAACCTCTCGACTAGGTTGAAAGTTCTTATGCTATAACAATACCAGTAACCTTCCGAAGTTATAATCCAAGTTATCTAACCTTTCCACAAGGTCAAAGTCTATACTCTAGATCTTGTGGCTCAAAAGTTCCTACTTTCAAGAAATTAGTTAAGCTGAAGCAAGTGAGATGTCTATTTCTTAGTATGTGGCAGAATTTGATGGTTTGTCCAAATATTGGATGTGTTTTATCGATACAACTTTGAAGAAGATTGAAATGTTTATCACTAGATTTGACGACCACATAGAAAGAAGTTAGTGGACCATGAAGTGTCTTTTGAGAAACTTGTCAAGAAATTCCTTGGACATGAGTTTCTATACCCAAAGAATAAGACTATAATTATAGCCATTGTTGAGAAGGGGAAACAAAAATGCAACATGATGGTGGAGGTAAGAAGAAGTGGAATGGAAAAGGAAGCAACAACAACAAGGAAAATGGGGTCAGAAATAGAATAAGAGTGAAATTATGTTAGCCATAAAATCCACTTAACAACAGAAGTATAAACGAAGGTTAATGAAAATATCATACTCTACTAGAATTATTGGCATAACTTTCGATGAAGGTCACAAAAGAACGTTTCGAAGGCATTAAGAAAGCTTTCGAAAAGGTCACGTGCACCAGGCGTCTTCGCAAGTGATAAACAATGAAAAAGCTTTAGAAAGAAATGAAAAAGAAAAGTGGAGCTACCCCTTCTACTATTTTCAACCTTTCGACACAGATGGATTCATGTATATGGGAAAATAAAGGACGGGCTCAGAACCCCCTTTCGAAGGCAATGAACATTAACCTTTCATACGAGCGCCAAACCTTTTGTACCCAAGGTTTCGCCTTCGTTCAAATTGCTCTAAACAACCCTTTTGAAAGCATACTTACGCCTTCTAAACCGATCGAAGCCAGTTACATTAGTAGAAGGTTCCGTGTCAACCCTCAAACATGCATTCGAAAGCAACCTACAACATCAAACAATTAATACTTTAGCATCTTCAAAGCCTGAGTAAACAACCTATCGACAGAGTCGAAAGCTCATATATTTACTTCTGGTAATAACAAAGCAACATGAAGAGAAAAGCGCATTTATGGCCCTTCCGAAGACGCCAAAAGAAATTAAAGAGAAAGAAAGGAATAGGAACACTAAAAACTTAACAAAGGAAAAAGTAAGAAAAAGACCCTTTCGACAAGGTCGAAAGGCGTAAAACAAGAAGAGGAGAAGCCCAAAGATGAGTTAAAGTACTCGAAAGAGAAGCTTTTCGACTGTATTGAAGGAAAGCGAGGACTTTCTACCGCATCGAAACGAAAAAGGTAGAAAATAAAAGGTCTTTTCGACTAGGTCGGAAGCATTGGCGCATAAGGGGCCCGACCTGCATCTATAATAAGACCAAAGGATTCTAATTTTGTGGATCAGATTTTGGTAATACTAAAGTCATTTCTTTCATTTCTACTTCTTCGCTTCCATAAAATCTTTGTAAACCCTGAATCAATTTGGGGGAAGCTATTAAAATTGTAACTCATTTGGATTAATGATAATGTGGAGATTCACGGATTCATTAAGGATTTTTATTATGAGGAAGATCATTACGATTATTTGCTAGTCTAATGATCAATTGCACATAATGCTATCTTATTCTCTTAACTTTTTTTTATCTATGTAAATCCATAAGATTGACCCGAAAAACATTTATGTCGAAACGTATCATCATCATGACAAATATTATATAATATAATGGAAAATAAGGATGATGATGATATTTCAATACTGGTAAGTTCATAAAACTTGCGAATATCCAAGACGATTTTATATAAAGTATTTTGAATAAGGCTTAAGCAACTATAAACTGGATCTGTTTTAAAAGGATATAATTCCTTTCGACCTGGTCGAGAAGGGTGTCCCAAAGGAAGTTTGATCTGCAATTGGCAAGCATCATATGAGAAGGTGTCCATTCGAAAGGATCCTACACTCAACTGTATCAACAACACTTTCAGATGAGTACCACTATAGAAGATATGAAACCAATATGGTCGAAACTTGCTATCCCACTTTAAGAGGCCAAGAAGACAAAATTTCGATATAGTCGAAAGGGTTAAGATGAAGTTTTCGACGTGATCGAAAAGGACGAAAGTTAAAGATAAATAGATGACTTCAACTTATATAAAGGGGTTTCAAATAAGATTCTCTTTTCCTTGCCCACATTTCTAAGTTGACTTCTGAAACTGTTTCGACTAAGCCGATCTTGTCTAAAGGTAGGTTTCTAAAGGAGCAATCTATTTGACAGCCTTATTTTATATGAACTTATTTTCTTTTTAAATAGCTTTATGGGTGTTAACAAGTTTTCTTGTTAACATTTTTGGCTCTACAAGGAGGGATCGAATCTATGATCCCGTTACTATCTTGTAGACTAATTATGGATCATATGACTTGACATAGGAAAATGAATTAAAAAGACTCAGTAGGATAGGTGAGGTGGACATCCACATTATAACCCTTGAAGAGAATATAGCTACAACCTTTAACATAGATCGAGTTGTTCAAGGATAGCCTTGGTCATCAGCTCAATAGGATGAAAACACTGCCAAAATCAAGCATTTGGAGCAACAACTGCACGAAATGCAAGAAATCCTCAAAATGGTGTTATCCCAAAAGTCTTCAAAAACAACGAGGCCAACATAGGAAGAGGAGGTGGTCTCACGAAGAGGGAACTTGAAGGCTCATTCAAATGAAAACAAGGGCAAGATCGATCTAACATCTTCGAAGAAGAAAGAGCGTCCATAAACTAAAGCAGATCATCAAGGAAAGGTGCTTGATAAATCACTTGAAAAATCTCGTAGTTTTATGTCAATAGAATACCATCCAAACCAGAAAAACTATCATGATGTTGAAGCTTATCTAAAGGATGCAGCTGAGAAAGAAATTAAAGATGCATAGAATGCAAAAGGGAAGAGAACCATGGATGAAAACGTCAGTGATAATGAGCAAGTTCCACCCTTTATAATGAGATTATGGCAATAATAATCTCATCTTATGTGAAGATTCCGATAATGAAGTATCATGAAATCACTAATTTAGATAATCGATTGATGGCTTTCGATAGCCAGATGGACTAATATAATCCACTAAGAGCTGTTAGGCGCAGATTATTTCCTATAACTCTCTGGGCAGCGACCAAATGGTACAGATAATACTAGGAGAAGACCATTTATCCATGGAAGAAATTTTCCTATGAAATCTCCACTCAGTTCTACATATGTAATGATCCCATCATTGATTACACAATTTTGGCCAACATAAAGCAAAGGCAAGGGGAATCTTTGGAAAATTATCTTAAGGGATTGAACACTAAACAACTGAAAACAAAGGATACAGTGACCGTTAAGCTTGTTGTTCATTCTGGCTTAGTAGAAAATACTCCATTCTAGAAGCAACTCTTTGTTAATGGTTGTAAAGATCTGCAAGATTTCCACTCTATAGTGGATAAGTTCATTGAATGATGAGATGTATCATGCAAAAAGAAAAGCAATTCCCAAGAAGGAAGGGAAAGATTTGGTCTAGATCGAGGGCAGAGAAGAATGAAATGGGAAGAACCAATTGCTAATGCAATCGCTTTAAACAAGCCATTGTCTAACATTTATGCGGTGGTGAAGGATATAGTCAACTTCCTAAATCTTTCAAGGCTAAGAACCCACTAGAGCAAATAAAAGGAGAAGACTACTGTGCATACCACAAATCTAATGGTCATAAGTCCGATGAATGTAGAGATTTAGATGGAAACATCTAGAAATTTATCCATGAGGGTGATTTAAAAGGATTTCTTCAGGATAAGCAGAAGGTTCAATGAGTAGGAGATGGCCCGTAAAAGCTTTTTGGAAATGCTATTAATGTGCTGGAGTATGAAGACTCACTAATCTTAAGCCCACCGATAAACATGATCGATGTTATTCATGGTGGGCTGCATCCAGTAGGAAACATCAATGGTGTATGAAACATATATATCAGGGAGACTAAAGAAGGGTCTTTTCTATCTAAAAGACCCCCCAATGAAGAATCAACGACTAAATATTCAAATGCCAAATCATATTGTTGGCCCTAAGAATTGAGGAAATGAATTCACCATCCACACAGTGATCCGTTGATGATCATGGCTCAAATCGAATTGTCCATCTTAGACAAAATTCTTGTAGATCTTGGCAGTGTCATCAATGTTATCTTTAAGCATGCCTTCGACCGATTGAACATCCCTGAAGATAAGCTGGAACCTAGCATGGAACCAATTTTCGGATTCAATAACAAGAGATCAACTCCAGTGGGAGAAGTGAAACTATTGGTGCCAATGGGGGTGCCACCTCTTTACAGAACTTTCGAGACTCTTTTTGTAATCATCAACCAACCCTTATATTACAACATCTTCTTTACCAGGCCTGCTTTGGATTATTTAGACACAATTGTCTCGCTAAAGTACTTGATGGTGAAGTTCTTGACAAAGAGGGGATGGGGCACAGTTTGAGGACAATAGCTCACTTCCGAGAGTAGTATTTTGCCATAATCGAACAATATAAGAGGGAGTATTCTACTTATTTGGATTCTTCTACTGTTTTTCAGCCTTTAGATAATGGATTTGTACATCTAACATTCGAAGAAAAAATTAAAATTAATAAGTCTAACAAGTGCATCTATGAAAGGTACATTTCTCTTGGAGGCAAACGGAAGAGGGTCAATGCTAATTATGCTAGAGAAAGCCCAATCGTCACTAAATTCTATTGCCGAGGGGAAAAAGAAAGGACAAAACCTATAGAGGACCTTGAGGAGGTGTGCATAGATTCAGATGACACAACTAAGGTGGTCAAAGTTGGAAAAGAATTGGATAGCGACTTGAAGAAAGATTTAATCCAATTTCGTAAGGTCAATAAGGAAATATTTGCCTAGTCGCATTCTGATATGGCGAGGATTGATCCGACAGTCATGTGTCATGTGCTTAACATCAATCCAAAAGCGATCCCCATCAGACAGAAAAGGAGACAACTAGATAGAGTATGGTCCGATGCATTGAAGTGAATAATTGAGAGACTACTCGAAAATGGGTTTACTCGAGAAATTTACTACCTAAAGTGGTTAGCAAACCTAGTCTTGGTGAAGAAATCAAATGAAAAATGGAGGACTTGCATTGATTATACGGACTTGAATAAGGCATGTTCGAAAGACTGTTTCCCACTACCATAAATTAATCAGTTAGTAGATACAACAAGTAGGCACAAATTATTGATTCTTGTGGATGCATATTCAGGATATATTCAAATACCTAGGTTCAAGCTGGATGAAGAGCACACTATTTTCATTACTGAATGGGGAATATACTGCTACAAAACGATGCCTTTCTAGCTAGTGAATGCAGGAGAAACTTATTAGAGGTTTTTTAACAAAATGTTTAAAGTGAAAATTGGTCGAAATATGGATTTTATGTGGATGACATGCTAGTGAAATCTAGCAAGATTAGGAATCATCTTGGGGATCTAGAAGAATTTCAAAATACGATGGAAATATCAAATGAAATTGAACCTATAGAAATGCTCTTTCGGCGTCGATTCACAGAAGTTTTGAGGCTATCTTGTAAGTGCAAAAGAGATTGAAGCAAGTCCTGATCAAATTCAAGCTATTAAAGACATGACTGAACCCAAAACCAGTAAAGAGGTAATGAGTTAGAATTGAAGGGTAACCACCGTAAGCAGGTTCATTTCCAAAGCTATTGATAAATGTATTCCCTTCTTCGACGTAATCAAGAAAAAGAAGAACTTTGAGTGGGAGGAGGATAGCAAAATAGCTTTTTAGGAGTTAAAAAAGCCATTTGGAAAAGCTAATGATACATTCTAGTCCCAAAAGTAGGGAGATCTTGTACTTATACATGGCAGTTTAAGAGCATGCGTTAGCTCAATATTGATCATAGAAGGAAGTGGAGCTCAACTTCCTATGTAGCAGACGATTGAACGATGCAGAACTTCGATGCCCAGCGGTAGAAAAGCTAGATTATTGCTTGATCCTCACAGCACGAAAAATTAGAGAAAATTTTCAAGCACATTCGATCAGGATACTGACCAATTTCCCATTACAGCAAGTTTTCAGTAAGCCGGAAACTTCAGGAAGGTTGGTAAAATGGGGAAATGGGCTTAACCAATATGATATTGAATTTCAGCCGCGAGCCGTAATCAAAGGGCAAGCATTGGAAAATTTCATCAATGAATGCACTAACTTCATTAAAGAGCAGTAAGAAAAAGAAAAGGATCAAAAGCCTATGTGCCAGTTGTTCATCGATGGTGCATCAAATGAAGAAGAGGCTGGTTTATGATATGTGATAATAACACCGGACGGAAACCGCTTTCATTATGCTATAAAATTTGGATTCCCCACAGCAAACAACATAGCTGAATGTGTATTAATGGTAGCGGGGCTGGCTTTAGCACTAGATCTAAAAATTCCACGGATTCAGATCTTTAGTCAATCCCGGCTAATGGTAAATCAAGTAAAGCAGATATATCAACAAAGGACTCTAAGCTATCTATATAAGATACTAAAAATGCTTTCTTATTTGAGGATTTTTTCCATAAATCAAGTTCCAAGGGCGGAAAACTCACAGACAGATCATTAGTGAAATTAGCAAGCTTAAAGGGAGTCGCAGAAGCGTTGATTATTCCAGTAGGATGTCAAGAGACTATGAGTGTTAAAGAGGAAACATCCTAACAAGAAAAGGAACAATTAGTTCTGGCAAAGTCCCAAGCTTTATTACAAGAAAAAGAGGGAAGCGAAATTGGAAGAGAAATGTCAAATGAGAGGGTTGATCAATCAAGAACAAATGACACGTACTATAACACATGGATGACCCCATCATTGAATATCTTGTTCAAGGAATACCGACATCTGACAAAGATCAAGCGAGAAAAGTCAGGCGACAATCTCCAACTTTCACAATAGTGGTTGGAATCGTTCAAAGAAAGGATATTCGCTTACTGACTTAAGATGCGTAAGCCTAGATGATGGAAAAAAATTGTTGGCAGAAGCACATGCGGGATTCTGCGGGGACCTCTGAAGCTGGACGAAATTAGCAAAAAAGATAACAAGACAAGGCTTTTATTAGTCTATGGTAAGCCAAGCTATCTAATATGTGAGGAGATGCGAGAAGTGTCAGAAGTACTCGAAAATTCCAAGATTACCCCCAAGTCAGTTATCTGCAAATTCTAGTCCGTGGCCCTTTGACATAAGGGGAACAGATTTAATCAGCATGTTGCTAATTTAATACGGGGGAGTGAAATATACTGTAGTCGTTATAAATTACTTTACTGGATGGGTTGAAGTAGAACCACTTCCTAAGGTCACTTCTAGAAATGTACTCATAGTTTTCATCAAAAATATTATAACCAGATTCAGAATTCCCCATAAGATCATTTTCGACAACGAAACACAACTTGAGAGTGAAGAATTATCCATATTTTTTCATTGGAATCATTAAGAGCTTTTCCTCTGTCATGCATTCGAAAGCAAATAGGGCAGTCGAGTCTATAAACAAAACCAGTAAGACAATCTGGAAAAAGTGGCTAAATAAAGCTAAAGGAAACTCGGTAGAAGTTCTACCACTTTTTTATATGCTTATCGAACATCAACCAAAATGACAACAGGGCATACACCCGGCTCATTGACCTATGGGTGTGATGCGATGTAACCTATTAAGATTGAAGTACCCTTACACCGAAGAGTCGAATATGCATTAGATTTAAGCCAAGATTTAAAAAGGGAATCACTAGATTTTATACATGAGTTGAGAGACAAAGCGGAAATAAGAACATCAGACTACCAAAGAAGGATTTCAAAGTAATATAACTCAAAAGTATGAACATGGTATTTTAAGAATGAGATCTAGTACTCCGAAGAGTATTGGCAAACACAAGAAATCCCATAGATGGACCTTTGGGACCAAATTGGGAAGGACCCTTAATCATTTGCAAAGCGATCCCACCAGAAGCTTATAAGCAGTGCCGACCAAGCGGCAATATGGTTCCAAGAACAAGGAACGCTAGACATTTGTGATCATATTTTCCCAAGATGAACGAATAAAGCATCTCTTTCCTCAAATGAAAATCTACTAGATCGGGAGTAGAGTTCTCCTTGAATTTGGACACTACCTTTAACAGTTAAAGCCCCTGTCCATGCCGAGTTGGTCATGGTAAAGCACCTCTTAGAGGGAGGAGTGTGAGCCTTTAGCCGTGCCACGCTATGGCCAGGTTAAAGCATTGATTAGCCCTTGGCTTCCCCTCTAGTCTGTTCAAGGCACCTCATAGAGGGAGGAGTGTAAGCCTTTATCTGCACCATGCTACAGCCATGTTAAACCATCAACAAGCTCATGTCCATGCCACGCAATGGCCAGGGAAGAGCACCTCTGGGAGGGAGGAGTGTAAGACTTTATCCGCACCATGTTATAGCCAAATTAAAGCATCAACAAGCCGTTGGTCCTGCCTCTAGTCAGTTAAAGGCACCTCCTAGTGGGAGGTTTGGTAAGTCCTTAGTTCCAGCCTCTAAGAATGAGCTAACCAAGAGTATTAGACAATAATGGACTAAGATGCCAAGCCCAAGAAAGCGGCATATCCATAATGGACTAAGATGTCCAAATAGGAGAAAGTTGCATAACTACAAGGGACTGCGATCCCAAGCTCGAGAAGCGGCATATCTATAGAAAACTAAGATGTCCATGTCTGTAAAGATGCATATTAGATGATGGAAAAAGACGTCGTAGCCCGAGAAGCAGCCAATTAAACTGTAGCAACATACAATGCCTGAAGAGTTTATATATGTTAAAAAAAGGCAGAAACTAGGGAGTAAAATAGAACATTGCTCACTAATACCAGAATATGGGTTTCGGGTTTCTCTAATCATTTGTGATCTTTCTCGTACCCAAATCTGGATATCGAGGCTATCATCCAACTTTAATTATTAATTCCCTGATCTGGGCTGAAGATTCATATTACGAATATAATTATTATAGATTTCTGGTTATCTAATATATACACTAACCTTGGCTAGAGAATCCTATTATGAAGATAATTATCATGGATTTCTTATTATCCAACATATGCCCTAATCTGGGCTCGGGACTTTTGTCACAGAGATAAATGTCACGAATCTTTTATTATTCGCCAGTAATACCTGAATTTGGGTTTGAGAATCTTATTCTGAAGACTATATCTAATTCTCACTTATTAAAACCTAAATCTGAGTCCTGGATATCTTACTATTGACTATTTAAAGATTTCACTCAATGGTGCCCTAATTTGGTAAGACTTTATAATTTTCTAATGCTCGAATTGGATTTTCTTGTCTTTTATCATCAGTTTTAGGTTCTGTTTACGGGTTCCCCAATCTATGTTTTAAAGCAGTGGTATTGAAGTTGCAATATAATCCTAAATCGTCAACCAAAATCTTTGATCTGGTCTTCTTAATACACAAATCAGGGTTATTAGTTTGCAACTCTAAACAATGCTCACTAACTTCAAAATTCAGAATCCATGGTCATTCTTATATCCAAAAAGGATTTCTAAATATATATTAAGATTTATGAGATACAAAGTCTTATTTCAAGATGATAGCTTACGATCGCCTATTTCAAGACATCGATTGTTTCCCACAGGAAGTTCATAGGCTTCAATTATTATATAAATGGACAACAATCAAATAAAGACCTCGTATCCTTTATTAAATCAGGATTATGATCAACTAACCATCTAAATTTAGAAGTTATGCTACGCTGACTTATGAAGAAGCGCATATATATATATATATATATATATATATATATATATATATATATATAAGATAACGAGTTAGCAGTAGAAAATGTCACTTACTTTGAATTTTGCAGGTAAACAAAGTTATAAAACCGAGGGAATTCTGAAATTTTGGCCCTAAGAACAAAAGCATCTTTCATACAAAGTATGAAAGAAGGTTAATGAAAATGTCAGGCTCCACTGAAATTATAGGCATGGGTTTCGATGAAGGTCATAATAGAATCGTTCGAATCGAAAGGGTCGTAGGCACCATGCGCACTTGCAAGTGATAAACAGTGAAAAACTTTCGAAATGGATTAAAAACAAAAGCATTGCTACCCAATAGCTATTTTTAACTTTTCGATGCAAATGGATTCGCGTATATGGGAAAAGCAAGGATTGGTTCGGAACCCCCTTTCGAAGGCAATGAACATTAACCTTTCATATGCACACCAAACCTTTCAAAACCAAAGGTTTTGGCCTCATTCAAATTGCTCCAATCAATCCTCTCTATTGAATAATAATGCCTTCCAAACCGATCCAAGCCAGTGACATTAAGAGAAGTTACAGCATCAATCCTAAAACGTGCATTCGGAAGCCACCTACAATAATGAAACCATTGATACTTCAGCATCTTCAGAGCCTGAGTAAACAACCTATCGATAGAGTCAAAAGATCCTATCTTTACTTTTGATAACAAAAAAGCAACATGAAGATAAAAGCGCATTTGTGGCCCGACGACATCGAAAGCAATTCAAGGGAAAGCAGGGAACATGAACACTAAAACCTTAACAAAGGTGAAAGGAAGATAAAAGACCCTTCCAACAAATTGAAAGGCCTAAACAAGAAGAGGAGAAGTGCAAAAATGAGTTAAAGAACTCTAAGGAGAAGCCTTTTGATTATATTGAAGGAAGGCGAGGCCTTTTGACTGCATTGAAAGGAAAGAGGCGAAAGATAAAATGACCTTTCGACTGGGACAGAAGCGTTGGTGTGGAAGGCGGCCGACCTACATCTATAAATAAGACCCAAGGTGTCCGATTTTGTTGACCGGATTTTGGGAATCCTAATCTAATTTCTTTCATTTCTACTTCTTTTCTCTCACAAAATCTTTGTAAAACCAAAATCAATTTAGGGAAAGCTCTTATAATTGTTACTCATTTTTGATTAATGATAATGGAGAGATTCACAGATTCATTAAGGCTTTTGATTATAAGGAAGATCATTACAATCATTGGCTAGTCTAATGATCAATTTCACATGATGCTGTCTTATTCTCTTAAATTCTTTTTGTCTTTGCAAATCCATAAAATTGAATTCGAAAACATTCATGTCAAAATGTATCATCATCATGACAAATATTATATAATATAATGACAAACAAGGATGATGATGATGTTTTGACACTGATTAGTTTACGAAACTTGTGAATATCCATGATGATTTTATATCAAGTATTCTGAATAAAGCTTAGGCCTTCGTAGACCGGATCTGTTTTGAAAGGAAATAATTCTTTTCGACCTGGTCAAAAGTGGTATCCTGAAGGAAGTTTGGTTTGTAGTTGGAAAGAATTCATATGAGGAGGAGTCCATTCAAAAGGATCCTACACTCATCTATATCAACATATCTTAGAGTGAGTTCCTTCGTAAAAGATACAAACCAACAAGGTCAAAATCAGCTATCTCGCTATAAGAGGCTAGACAGAACTTTCGATATAGTTGAAAGGCTAAGATAAACTTTTCGACAAGATCGGAAGGGACAAAAGTTCAAGTTAAATAGTGGACTTCAACTTTATAGACATGATCTTTTCCTTTCCCACATTTCTAAGTTAACTTCTAAAACTATTTCGAATAAGCCAATCTAGTCAAAAGGTGGGTTTCGAAAGGAGCAATCTATTTACAACCTTATTTTATGTGAACTTATATGAACTTATTTTCTTTTCACATAGCTTTGGGATGTTGGCAAGTTTTCTTGTTAACAAATTGCTTTCCATGGTTGCAAAGAGAAGGGATACTATATTAAGGAATGCAAGGCTATTAAGAAGTGCTATATCTATGATAATCCAGGGCATATGTAGAAGGATTGTCCAAAACCACCTACATATAAGTACATGGTGAAGGCATATGCTTTGGATGTAGTTCGAATTTCATCTTCTGCTCCTAGTGCTATGGATAATGGGAAAGGAGTCATGCTGCAAGGTATTCCTTCCATCAAAGATGTTTCTGTTAGAGTCCTTTTTGATACTGGAGCTTCGCATTCTTTCATCTATGGTGATTTTGTATGGTGACTAGATTTTAAACCAGAGATAGTAGAATGACTTTTGATTGTGACGAACCCTGTTAGAGGATCTACTTATCTTTGTATGATTTATTATGGCTTAGTGTTAACGAGCCATGGATGTTCTTTTGCTCGTGATTACTTCGTTCTTAATTTTGCTAGGTTCATGATTATTTTTAGAATGGGCTGGCTTAACAAGTTTGCGGTTATTGTGGATTGCGAGAAGCTAGAGGTGACAATTGGAAATGTAGAAGGGCGAATGGTAGTGATATGCTACTTACCAAAGGAAAAGGTATTGGTTAGTTTTCTATATTTGCTTGATATTCCACAGGAAGGATTGTCATATATGCCTATTGCTAGAGATTACCCTAATGTCTTCGAGGAAGTGACAGGATTATCACCACATAGAGAAATCGAGTTTTGGATCGACTTGCTAGATGGATCCAGACCCATAGTGATGCCTTAGAGGCACATGGTACCCTTAGAACAGAAAGAGTTAGAGATGCAAGTGGCTGATCAACAAAAGAAAGAATTCATTTGGAGAAGCATATCCAAGTGGGGTGCACCTGTTGTATTCACGACTAAGGCAGATGGTTCTTTAAGGTTATGTGTGGATTATTGTGAGCTGATCAAGGTTACAAAGACCAATAAGTATCCGCTTCAATGGATTGATGACTTATTTGATCAACTATAAGGTGTAAAGGTGTTTTCTCATATGGATTTGGCAACGAGATTTCACGTGTTGAGAGTGGCCAAAGAAATTGTGCTTGTTATTGCATTTTAAACGCTGTTGGGTTTCTACTTAGTGATGCCTTTTTGGTTGACCAATGCTTCGGCATACTTTGTGGATCTTATGAATACAGTTTTTAGAGATCATATAAACAAGTTCGTGCTTGTGTTCATGGATGACATTCTAACTTACTCTAGAACCAAGGAAGAGCACAAGACGCACTTGAGAATTGTGCTTGAGATTTTGAGAAAGCATAAGTTAAGAGCTAACTTCTCTAAGTGTCACTTATGGAAGGAAGAAGTGAGATTCTTGGGTCATGTCGTGTCAGGACAAGGAATAGCAGTGGATCCGGCAAAGGTGGAAATGCTCCAAGATAGGAACGGGCCAAAGAATGATATGGATATGAGAAGTTTCCTAGGATTGCAGGACACTACAGGCGTTTCATAAAGGATTAACAAAGATTGGAGTACCTTTAGCCAACTTGACCAAGAAGAATCAGACTTTTACTCAGGATGCTAGATGTGGGAATGAAGAGATGACAGTCTCCATGGATGCTTGTGGTACTGGTCTTGGAGCTGCGTTGATGCAAAAAGGGAGGGTTATTGCTAATGCTAGTCGACAATTGAAACTGCATAAAAGGAATTATCCAACCAATGACTTAGAGTTGGCGACCAAAATTAATTTCGACCTCGTCGACACCTTTTGGAACAAAAGGAAAAGAAGAACAGGAGGAAAAAACTCCAGCAAGACCTTATGAAGGAGTCGAAGGGATGCATCAGAAGTATCACAACCTTTCGAAAGCGTCAAGAGGGTCGAAAGCACCCTTCTTCTTCAGTGACCATCTTTCGAAGCAGATGATTCCATATGCATAAAGACCTTTCGAATGAGTTAAAGCAACACTTTTCAAAGACAAAGAAGGAAAACTCTTCATATACGCGCCAAAATTCTCAAAACCAAAGGTTTCGTCTTCACTCAAACCACTCAACAACATACATTGATTAGAATAACCATTTCGAAAGCCTAGCCAAGTCTATTTGAATCGGTCGAAGCCATTACTATTGAAGGATGGTTCCGCATCAAGTCGCAAGAAAAAGTTTATGAGAAACTAACAGAGTCAAAACAATCAGAATTGGAACGCCTTTAAAACCCTTGGATACATCCTATTGACAGAGTCGAAAGCTCCTACAATGCAGCATAGTGAAGAAAGGCGCAACCGTCCCTTTCGACAAAGGCGAAAGCATTCTATAGAATACGGTAGCCACCTTTTGATCAGGTCGAAAGGTGCTAACCCACACCTATAAACTAGACCCAAGGGGTCTGGTTTTGAGGATCCGAACATAGTCATTCTACACTAGTATTTCCATAATACTAAAAGTTGCAAAGCTTAATTTTTAAACTGAATTGGGGAAATTGAGTAATAAAGACTTCTTTGAGCTGAGAAAGGGAATACCTTAGTGTTCTTGATTACTTAAATGTTTTGAAGCTTTATTATCAAAATAACCATGTTTTTGCAGGTGTCGACCACGTTGAAAGATCTCTTCCGACTCGATCGAAACCACTGCATATTCAAGTAACCCAAATTTTAGACTCGAGACCACCTTCTACGTGACTATTTCTTTTGACTAGGTTGAAACTACCACTTTCCAGACAACCAAAATCTTAACTTCCATCCATTGCATATCTCAAACCTAGCCTTCAATAAGGTCAAAACCTTAAACCTAGCAGAATTTACCTCAGATCCCTAACCCAAACCTTAACCACTAAAAAACCTAGCCTTCGAAAAGGTCGAAACCTACCAAATCAAACCTAAATCTCGAAATCCTAGAGCTATCCTTCTAAGTTCTAAAACCGCTTTGAAATGAAGGCTTTCGCAGGGATAACCACACTAGCTTAGTAAGCTTAAATGGTTGACAAGAAAGGAAATTAATCGTTGTGGTTGAGTCGAAAGGTTGATCCAAGAAAGTGCGCAATACAACATCGTATTTGAAAGGGAGAATTGAAAGGATTATCTACATCTTACATAACCAAAAGAGATCAAAAGTGACTAACCATGTCCAAAAGATAACTTTGGGATGTTGACAAGTTTTGTTATTAGCATTTTTTCTTTATAAGAAGGGCTCGAACCTCCGACTCTTTTGAACAACCAACACCGCATTCCCCTAACCCAATTAGTTCTAAGCTCTCCCACTCATGGCCTTACTTCACTATGGCCAGTAGAATCAAAACATCCGAGCTAGATTCCTCAGAACAAGACTTAATTAGATTTTCCCAAGAGATAGATAATGATTGAAATCTCGAAGAACAGCAAGTGTTAAGGATGAAGGATTTAAGAATCTTAAAGGAAAAGAAAGTTTAAGCCTATGATCCACATAAATGGAGTTTATACCCTTTTCATGTTGGTCGCACCCAATCTTTGCTTTAGGCAAAAAGAAAAAGGAAAATGACAACTCATTTGACGAAATGAGAAAGACAATTCAACACTATACCGAAGGCACAATCATTAAAGATGGAATAATGGCAGATTACGACACCTCTGCGCACAAAGGGGTCAAGTCACAAGTGGGACAATACCTGAATCGGAACCCCAAATATCTTTAAAGTGAAAATCAGTTAGGGGAAAGTCTAAAGCCAAGTAATAAGAGATTTATAGGCCATCCTTAAGAAATAAGCTTCAAGTCAAGACTTTCAAAAGAGTGCAATCTAATGACATCCATAGAGAATGTCTACTTGCTAACAAAGGATGAGCTCAATTATTGGCCATCGAAGAAAAAAAGCCAAAATATAAATGAAATTTAGGGGAATCCTACCGTCATTTCCATATGATGAATAGACATAAGACTAACCATTATAGAGCCTTTGAAGGAATGATAATCAACTTTTTTCGTCATGGCAACATTAATGAGTTTGCAAAGAAAAATTGAATGAGATCAATAAAGAGCTACTTTTCTAAAGAAGATCTTCATGGTTGGGAGTGAAATACTCCTTGCATTTGGACACTACCTTTAACGGTCAAAGCCTCTGTTCATGCTGAGTTGGCCTAGGTAGAGCTCCTTCTAGAGGGAAGTCGGAGTAAGCCTTTAACGTGCCATACTATGGCCAGGTTAAAAAAGTGGACAGGCCCTTCGTCGTGCCTCTGGTTATGTCATGGCGCCTCCTAAAGGGAGGATACAGTGTGCCTTTTTAGGCGCCATGCTAAGGCTAGGTTAAAGCATCGAATAAGCCCCTGGCCGCTTCATGCAATGGCCAGGGG
Organism: Allium cepa; assembly: GCA_030765085.1. Taxonomy (NCBI): domain Eukaryota; kingdom Viridiplantae; phylum Streptophyta; class Magnoliopsida; order Asparagales; family Amaryllidaceae; genus Allium; species Allium cepa. The sequence continues at coordinate 590,781,903 of CM060937.1, forward strand.
AGGATGCCTACTGGAAGGAGGTCGGAGTAAGACTTTATCCGCACCATGCTATGGCAGGGTTAAAGCATCAGACAAGCCCTTGGGCGCGCCTCTGGTCAGGTCAAAGCGCCTCCTAGAGGGAGGTTAGAGTAAGCTTTTATCTGCGCCATTCTATGCCCATATTAAAGCACTTAACTAGCCCTTGGTCGGGCCTCTGGTCAGGTCAAGGCACATCCTAGAGGGAGGTTGGGTAAGCCCTTGGTTCAAGCCTCTAAAAATGAGCTAACCAAGAGCACCAAAAATAATGGACTAAGAAGTCCAAGTCTGAGAAAGTAGCATATCTACAAGGGATTAAGATGTCCAAGCCCGAGAAAGTGGCATATCTACAAGGGACTAAGATGTCCAAGCCCGAGAAAGCGGCATAACTCCAAGGGACTAAGATGTCTAAGCTCGAGAAGTGGCATATCTATAGCAGACTAAAATGTCCAAGCCCGAAAAGTGGTATATCAAATGATGAACAAAGACGTCCTAGCTCGAGACATAGCCAATCAAAATGAGACAACATACAAGGCCTAAAGGGATTATATATGTCAAAGAAGGCAGAATCTAAGGAGTAAAAGAACTCTGCTAATTAATACCTGAATCTAGGTTTCAGGATTCTAATTTTTGAACTTTATCTGTAGTACCCGAATTAGGATTTAGGGGCCTTATCAATCACTTACAGTATTTATCATACCCAAACCAGGGTTTCGTGACTATTGCTTATCTTCACTTTAATGCCTTAATTTGGGCTTGAGATTCTTATTATGGATTCCTGATTATCCACAATTAATGCTCGAATCTGGGTTGAAGATTTCTATCAAAAGATATTTATTATGGGTTTTCGGTTGTCATCTACAAAATACTTGAATCTGGGTTGAAGACTATTTCTGGTTGAAGTATTTATTATTTCTTATAATAACCGAAGACTGGTTTTAGACATTTAACCTAATACAACTACTTTTCAGTTATTACGCTATGATTAAAAACTGATTTTTTAATCTACACAAATGATATAGATGGACTTCTATATCAATTTCAAGCGGATAATTGGAAATATTGTTCGTTTTATACTTTTCAGGGAAATTAAAACAACACAAAAAATAAAGGATTCAACAAATAGAGACATTGCGGTACGTGCTCACATACATATGTTTCAGAGATAATATTATAGGAAAGAATCACAAATCAGGTGCTATTTACAAAATTATATGATTTACACAACAAATGAAATTACTTATAATTGCATAGGATTTCTCAAAGTATGAATTCTTCATAAGTCTTGAGTAGCATTGTTCAGGTTCTCTGCGATTGAAGGATCTTATAATATGACAGTTTGTGATGCAGATCAGGCCAAAGCGATGAGTCATTCACGATCTAGGACGGTACTTATAAGTCGTTTCCGACTTAAAGAATCACGGGGGAAAAGCCTACGAGTTAAGACAAGTCGTTCACGACTTATGATGGTGGCTATAGGTTGTTTCCGACCTAAGAAGGCATGTGGGGAAGATATGCGAGTTAAGGAAGAAGACCTAAGTCTTTTCCGACCCATCACAAGCTTAAGTCGTTCAGGGCCTTTAGGTCGTATACGGTCTAAGGCTACAGAAGGAATATCACGGGATAACAAGATAGCAGTACGAATTGGAAAGCAAGGTTTAGGTCGGCTACGACCTAAGATAAGTCGGTGAAGGGTAAGCCGCGTGGATGTTAAGTCGGCAAGGAGTTAAGCAGTATGTTGTTGAGTCGGCAAGGAGTTAAGCCGTGTTTCTTTGAATCGTAGGTCGTTAGGTCGCATACGACCTAAGTGTGTCGGTCATGTGTATACATGAGTTGGTGATGTGTTAAGTCGTACCTCGTTAGGTCGGCCATACAGGGTCAATTGATGAGTCGGTATGTAATGAGTCGGTTGAGTCGTTGTGGGATGTAGTGGCTTGTTCAGTCGTTTGATGTAATGAGTCGTGTACTGTTGTATGTTGTAAGTCTTGAGTCGTTAGCTTTGAGTCGTATATCGATGAGTCGTATGATGTACACAGGTATGTAGTGTGCTAAGTCGGTAACGACTCATGATGTGTCGGAGCTTATGAGTCGGCAACGGGTTAAAGGGGCCGGTTGTGTCAAGCTATAAATAGAGGGTGTGTTGTATATTTTTCGTGGTTGATTTTTGAATAAAATTCCTTTTTGTTAGCTTTGTGCTTTCATACCAATTGGTAGTTGAGTGTAATCTCCTATCTCCTCTTTCGGTTAATCGAGTGCGCTCGATTCAACGATCGTAGAAGCCGATTCACGGAATCTAGTGCGCTAGATCAACGTGCGAAGAATCGTAGATCTTTGAACACGGTATAGTGCGCTATCAACGTGTTTGAGATAGCTAGAGTTCGGTATCTTTGGATCAACGAACTTGGGCATTTTGGTATCTTCAACTCACCGATTGCTACATTCCATCGATTGAAGTTTTGTTTGATTAATCCGCTGCGTCATTATTGGTATCAGAGCCATACTTAGCCAATCATAGCTAAGTTGATTCTTGGAGCCCAGTTTTTGAAGTTTGAAGTTGTTCATCGTGTTCATATTGAAGTTGCATCAAGTTTGGAGTGTTTGATCCATTTCATTTTGGATCGAGGGGTTGGATATTGTTTGGAGTTTTGTCTTGGAGTTTTGCGCGCCAAGATTTGAAGTGTGGGGCTGTGTATACTTGTGAAGTAGCCGAGCCTAGGGAGGATCATTAGAAGTTTGTGTCGAGCTAAAGAAGTGTTGAACCGTGCCTTGTGCTTGAATTGGAGCCGACCTCACTTGAGCCGTTTCACATTGCCGAGACAAGTGGAGGCCGAGACAAATTGTTGAGCCGTAACTTGAAGTTTTTGTTGTATTGTTGAAAGCTTTGAAGTTGTGTTTGAATTATTGAAGTTGAGAAGTTTTTTCAATCATGCCACCAAGGAGAGCTAATCGTCATCAAAACGTTGAAGCTTTGTATCGTAGAGAAGAAGCAGAGCTTATGGAACAACGTATTAATGAGAAGTTTGATGAAGGCATTGGTAAATTGGAGAAATTGATGAATGATTTGAATCAAAGGAGGAGATCACCAAACTCGAACCATGGAGGAAACCGAGTTTCGCCATCGGTTACGGAAGCGAGGAGGGTATCACCACATTCATGTAGAGATAGAAGAGAAACATCAATATCGTCACGAAGAGATCATCATGACTATGCACATGAAGAGAGAAGAAGTCAACGTGAATTTGACAATGAAGCATATAGAGATGAAGAGAGACATAGTCAAAGAAGTATGCATGAACGAAGGGATGATAATGGTCGAGATCGATGTAGACGTACTTTTGATTTTGTTGAAGAGAGTGATAGAGCTAGTATTCATTATCGAGATCGAGACCAAGTTCGAAATTCTTATCGGGATGTTGAAGATGATCGTCGATGGGAATCGGGTATGAAGATGGAAATTCCGGAATTTAAAGGCGGGATGGTTGCTGAAGAGTTCTTAGATTGGTTGTCTAATGTGGAGGAAATCTTTGATTTCAAGGAGGTCCCGGAGAATCGAAGGGTGAAGTTGGTTGCTACTAGGTTGAGGGGGAGAGGTTTGGCGTGGTGGCAGCAAACTAAACTAACCAGGGAGAGAATGGGGAAGTCAAAGATAGAATCGTAGGATAAGATGAAGAAGTTGATGAGATCTACTTTCTTACCTTACAACTACCAATCACTTATGTACCAGAGGTTGCAGAATCTGAGGCAAGGGACGAAGTCTGTTAGTGATTATGCTGATGAATTTTACCAACTCATTGCCAGGAATGATATTATGGAAACGGAAGAACAGCTAACTGCTAGATTCATTGGGGGATTGAGAATGCAGATCCAGGATATGGTTAATATGTTTGATCCTAGATCAGTTGCAGAGGCACATCAGAAAGCGTTGGCTTGGGAGAAACAAGGAAGACGTGGAGGTGGTGTGTTTACAAATTCCAATAATCAAGCAAGGGGTGTTGGTGGAAGTTCTAATGTTCCTAAACCTGTTTCAAAGCCAGTGGTGAAGGAGGCTGAGAAGGCGAAGGTTAGCAGTGGGTTCAAGTGTTATAATTGTCAGGAGTTGGGTCACAAAAGCAATGAATGTCCGAAGCCGAAGAAGAGAACCATGGTTGCAGAAGTTGAGGAGGATGATGGTGAGGAGGCAGAATGTTCAAGTACACCTTATGTTGAGGAGGAAGAAGAATTGTTCGGAGATGAAGGTTGTAATCTTATGTTGAGGAGGTCATGTCTTACACCAAAGCAGGAGGAGGATTGTAGTTGGTTGAGAAGCAATATTTTTCAGTCGACGTGCACTATTCTGGGAAAAGTTTGCAAGTTCGTTATTGATGCTGGAAGTTGTGATAATATTATTTCTACAGAAGCAGTGAGGAAATTGAACTTGAAGACTGAGGAACATCCTAAACCGTACAAGCTAGCATGGTTAAGGAGGGTGGTGAAGTGAAGGTGTGTCGAAGGGCTTGTGTTAATTTTTCTATTGGGAAGAAATACGAAGATGAAATTTGGTGTGATGTAGTGGACATGGATGTATGTCATCTGTTGTTGGGCAGACCGTGGCAGTTTGATAGAGCAGTTCAACATGACGGTCGTGCCAATAGTTACAGTTTCATGTTCGAGGGTACTAAAATCACTTTGGTTCCTAAGAAGCAACAACAAAAGGAGAGCAAGCTAGAAGAGATTGAGGAATTGAAAACTCTGTTGACTTTGAAGGAGTTTGTGAAAGAAGTAGAAGATGAACCCGAGATGTTTTTGTTGATTGGGAGAGAGAGTAGTGAAGAAGTTGAAATCCCAGAAGCAGCAAAGCCAATTTTGAAAGAATTCGAAGATGTCTTTCCAGAAGAGTTGCCTAAGAAGTTACCGCCACTTAGAGACATTCAACATCAAATTGATCTTGTTCCGGGAGCAGTGTTACCACATCGACCACATTATCGAATGAGTCCGAAGGAACATGAGGAATTACGAAGGCAGTTGGAAGAGTTGTTAGAGCAGGGGTGTGTTCAGGAAAGTTTGAGTCCATGTGTAGTGCCAGCATTGTTGGTGCCAAAGAAGGACGGGACATGGAGGATGTGCACAGACAGTAGAGCATTGAATAAGATCACTGTTCGTTATAGATTTCCTATGCCAAGGTTGGATGACTTGCTAGATCAGTTGAGTGGGGCAACTATATTCTCGAAGATTGATTTGAAGAGTGGTTATCATCAAATTCGAATCAGACCTGGAGACGAATGGAAGACAGCTTTCAAGACAAGAGAGGGGTTATACGAATGGTTGGTTATGCCGTTTGGTTTGTCTAATGCACCCAGTACATTCATGCGGGTGATGAATCAAATCTTTAGACCATTCATTGGGAAGTTCGTCGTGGTTTACTTTGATGATATTTTGATATACAGCAGGAGTATGGAGGAGCATGTTCTACATTTGAGGGAAGTAATGATTATTCTTCGTGAGGAACAATTTTATGCTGCTACGAAGAAATGTGTGTTTATGACACACAGTGTTTTATTTCTGGGTTATGTTGTTTCAAGAGAAGGTATTCAAGTTGACCAGAGTAAAGTTGAAGCTATTAGAAATTGGCCACAGCCGAGAACTATCACTGAAGTTAGAAGTTTTCATGGATTGGCATCATTCTACCGAAGGTTCATTCCACACTTCAGTAGTGTGATGGCACCAGTTACTGATTGCATGAAGGGTAAACAATTTGTATGGTCAGAGGAAGCGGGAGTTGCTTTTGAGAAGATCAAGGAATTGTTGACGTCTGCACTAATTCTTGTTCTACCTAATTTTCAGTTATTGTTTGAATTGCATACTGATGCTTCGAAGGTTGGTATTGGAGGAGTTCTGAGTCAGAATGGGAAGCCAGTTGCTTATTTCAGCGAAAAGTTGTCAGGGGCAAAGATGAGATACAGTACATATGACGTTGAGTTTTATGCTGTTGTGCAAGCTGTCAAGCATTGGAGGCATTATCTGTTTCAGAAGGAATTTGTTCTTTATACTGATCATGAAGCATTGAAGCATTTACAGGGGCAGGGTAAAATTTCAGCGAGACATGCATCATGGATTGCTTATTTACAGCAGTTTACTTTTGTCGTTAAGCACAAATCAGGGGTGACAAATCGAGTAGCTGATGCTTTGAGTAGGAGGAGTCATTTATTAACGACAATGAAGGTTGAAGTGACGGGGTTTGAATTACTGCCAGAGATGATTGAAGAAGATCCTTACTTCGTGAAATATATTGAGAAAGTAAAGGATGGGAGTACAGATGAATTTATGTTGGTTGATGGATTTCTGTTTAAGGGAAATCGTTTATGTATACCAGACTGTAGCTTGAGATTGAAAATTGTCAAGGAGTTACACGAGGAAGGGCATGTGGGCCGTGATCGTACTTTGCAGTTGATTTCACAGTCTTACTTTTGGCCGTCGATGAGAAAAGAGGTTGAAAGATTCGTGGAGAGATGCCATATTTGCCAGGTGTCAAAGGGAACAGCGACGAATGCAGGGTTGTATATGCCATTACCAGTACCATCTAAGCCATGGGTTGATATTAGCATGGATTTCGTTTTGGGTTTGCCTAGAACTCAAAGGGGAAATGATTCGATATTTTTTGTGGTGGACAGGTTTTCGAAGATGGCACATTTTGTTGCTTGCAAAAAGACAGCGGACGCAGTTCGAGTGGCGCAGTTATTTTTTAAGGAGATTTATCGAATTCATGGTTTACCAGAATCTATTGTTTCTGACAGGGATACTCGTTTTCTGAGTCATTTTTGGTTGAGTTTGTGGAAGATGGTGGGAACGAAACTGAAATTCAGTAGTGCTTATCATCCACAAACTGATGGACAGACAGAAGTTGTTAACAGGTCATTGGGAAATTTGTTGCGATGTCTTGTACAGGATAATTTGAGAAGTTGGGACATGAAGTTATGCCAAGCTGAATTTGCACATAATCATGCAGTGAATCGTAGCACGGGATTCAGTCCGTTTCAGATAGTTTATTCAAATTAACCCAGGGGACCGTTGGATTTGGCAGTAGTACCACAGTCGAAGGGAACAGTTAAACGAGCTGTTGATTTTGTTGATGAGTTGACTGAATGTCATAAAATCGTTCAGGAACGATTGGAAAAGTCGAATGAGAAATATAAGCGAGCTGCAGATTTAAAGAGACGAAATGTTGAATTTAATGAAGGTGATTTGGTGTATTCTGTGTTAACAAAGGATCATTTTCCAATGGGCGCTTATAATAAGTTGAAAGCCAGAAAAATTGGTCCAGTAGAAGTTGTGAAACAGATCAATGAGAATGCTTATAAGTTGAAACTGCCGGAGGATGTATACACTTCTGACGTATTCAATGTTAAACATCTTGTGCCGTATTATGGAGATGGACAATCTGATGGGAAAGAATTTACAAATTCGAGGACGAATTTTTCTCAACCAGGGGAGGATGATGCAGATCAGGCCAAAGCGATGAGTCATTCACGATCTAGGACGGTACTTATAAGTCGTTTCCGACTTAAAGAATCACGGGGGAAAAGCCTACGAGTTAAGACAAGTCGTTCACGACTTATGATGGTGGCTATAGGTTGTTTCCGACCTAAGAAGGCATGTGGGGAAGATATGCGAGTTAAGGAAGAAGACCTAAGTCTTTTCCGACCCATCACAAGCTTAAGTCGTTCAGGGCCTTTAGGTCGTATACGGTCTAAGGCTACAGAAGGAATATCACGGGATAACAAGATAGCAGTACGAATTGGAAAGCAAGGTTTAGGTCGGCTACGACCTAAGATAAGTCGGTGAAGGGTAAGCCGCGTGGATGTTAAGTCGGCAAGGAGTTAAGCAGTATGTTGTTGAGTCGGCAAGGAGTTAAGCCGTGTTTCTTTGAATCGTAGGTCGTTAGGTCGCATACGACCTAAGTGTGTCGGTCATGTGTATACATGAGTTGGTGATGTGTTAAGTCGTACCTCGTTAGGTCGGCCATACAGGGTCAATTGATGAGTCGGTATGTAATGAGTCGGTTGAGTCGTTGTGGGATGTAGTGGCTTGTTCAGTCGTTTGTTGTAATGAGTCGTGTACTGTTGTATGTTGTAAGTCTTGAGTCGTTAGCTTTGAGTCGTATATCGATGAGTCGTATGATGTACACAGGTATGTAGTGTGCTAAGTCGGTAACGACTCATGATGTGTCGGAGCTTATGAGTCAGCAACAGGTTAAAGGGGCCGGTTGTGTCAAGTTATAAATAGAGGGTGTGTTGTATATTTTTCGTGGTTGATTTTTGAATAAAATTCCTTTTTGTTAGCTTTGTGCTTTCATACCAATTGGTAGTTGAGTGTAATCTCCTATCTCCTCTTTCGGTTAATCGAGTGCGCTCAATTCAACGATCGTAGAAGCCGATTCACGGAATCTAGTGCGCTAGATCAACGTGCGAAGAATCGTAGATCTTTGAACACGGTATAGTGCGCTATCAACGTGTTTGAGATAGCTAGAGTTCGGTATCTTTGGATCAACGAACTTGGGCATTTTGGTATCTTCAACTCACCGATTGCTACATTCCATCGATTGAAGTTTTGTTTGATTAATCCGCTGCGTCAGTTTGCGATTCAAAGGACCTCTTTGAGTTTCTTCTCTTCCTTCCTTATCCTATCTAGATCGTCAATTGCATCGATATCAGTCTTCGATGCATGATTGAAAGATTTATTTACGCCACTAAGGATCTTATTTTCCCTTTCTAATTCAACAATGGGTTCTAAAAGGAGATAATTCTTACGTTCAAGTTTCTAAATTTTAGGAGCATATTCGTTTATGCACTATGGATATTTAGCTTTCTGCCATTCGTTAAAATATTTCATCATTTCGAACTTAACTTTCCTACACCACTCGCCTACTATCTTCTCATCAAAGAATGGAATATATGATTTGTTGTAGTAGGAAACTTTTGAGTAGCAAGTGTAGTGGATCTTGTAAATTTAGCAGTAGGTGGAGTAGCACGAGGAATAGGTAAGTCAATACTCGAAATATTATCTCCCATAATAAATTCTAACGACCCGCACTGAACCTGACTATCCTTTAGTTTCATCTCTAAATCACTTGTTTGTTAGAGAAGCTCGGACATTTTGTAGTGAAGTCAATTGAAGGATTCACCTTAATTTAACGCTTTAAAGGGGAAATCTCTTCATTCTTACCATTAACATTTGCTTCTGAGCTGGGAATTTGATCCTTCTGATTTCTAATAATAGTTTTTCCGATGTAAGAATCTTTTATGCCATCTTAAAGCTTCAGCATTGGCGTGAAAACGAGCAAGTAAAGTATCTTCGTGAAGTTTACTTTTTCCATGGTCTGCTAAACAACTTATCCTTAAGATTAAATAAAGTGAGACTCCGAATCTATTTAAAGAGGAACTGTCGATAACTGTAACTCCTATTTAAATAAAAAAGAGAAAGATTGAAATCAAAACCAAAATGAACAATTTTTTTATTACTGCGATAAATGATTACAACTTGGATAACAATGAAACTAAAAGAGTACAACTGAATATTTATTTCACATCTAAAGTTAAGAAACTGCATTTATAGCTTTATTTGATGAATTAGCAGAAAGGGTAACTATCGAGTCAAAAGGAATAGTGACTCCTTCGGGAGAAATAACTAGTGGATATTTACTGTAGTCCCACTCTCCGGCAGATGGACCATCATGTCCACATATTAGTTTCGTGTGGAATGTTTGAATCTCTTTGAGTATTTCCTCCTTTTCTTTAACAAGAATAGAGTGAAGATGAGGATGTTCCATTTAAGGTCTTTGTAAATCTCCTAGAAAACAATATCTTTCCAATTATTAAAGTTTTAAAATTGGTGCCTTTTCAAGATAAAATCTTCTCAATTTAACATATTGACTTAGGTAATCTTTAAAGACAAGATGACTTAAGGAACAGTCACTTTATGATAACATAATAAAATGTGACTGAGCATAAAAAGCAAGACTAAAAAATATATTTGCAAATCAATATATTATTACATGTTCACAAACAATCATCCGGTTCATTCAAGGTTGATTTTCCAAATAATTCTGAAACAAGTTTGTCCTTATAATACTTGAGTTTTCAAGTGGAAGGTCCTCGGAATTGATCTGACTCGAGGCAAGTTCCAACATGCTCCGAGATGCAGGTCAGATCCGAATTCATCAACGTACCTTTTGTGTAAACGTCTAAGTAAACCCCCACTAAATTACCTAAATACAAGAAATAAAAGTTCAGGTGTCTACAATAGGCCTTGTATAAGAAATTAACGAAATTGTCTCGCTCCTCGATCAACAACCAAAATAGGGCAATTAGTTTTTGATTTTCATTAAGAAGACCATCATAACGGAGGTGCATTGTCCTTAATTATGGGGAAGCTTCTTCATGCTAAAAGGAGGCTAACACTACCGCACTTCTATTAGTCTATGGTATTTATCAAAGAGGAAATTAATCGTTCTGATTGAGTAAAAAGGTTGATCCGAGAAAGTGCGCATTACCACATCTTATTCGAAAGGGAGAATTGAAAGTACTATCTACATCTTACCTTCTTCTACCTAACCAAAAGAGATTTAAAAGGACTAACCACGTCCAAAATACAACTTTTGGGTTTTGACAAATTTTCTAGTTAACACAGGGAAAGGTGATGCAGTGGCAGATGAACTAGTAGAGGACATGATGGATTAGGAACTATGTTTTTTGAATGGATGTAAATGGATTATATAAATGGATTCGATTCAAAGCCGCATTATGAGCTCGAGCCTAAGATGTTGGAAAGTCTATCGATCATACTTACTCTTGTAGAAAGGATTGGTACTAGGTAGTAGCAAGATATTAAGCTAGTAGTGATCATGGTAGAGATTGAGATGGAAGTGGAATCTGAAGATTTGAGGCAGTACGAGATTGACGAGATGATTGGCTTCGTAAGAATAAGAGATTGGTTATTCCATATATTAGAGGTTTAAGAGATGAAGTACTAAAGGAATGCCCTCATTCCAGATTGGCCATATATCCTGATGGTAAAAAGATGTATAGAGACGTTAAGAGGACTTACTATCGGGAAGGTATGTAGAAGGATGTTTGAAAATTCATCTCGAAGTGTATGGATTTCCAGTTAGTGAAGGCTGAGCAGAAAAAGCATAGTAGTTTGCTACAATCACAAGATATTCTTGAATAGAAATGGGAATATATGTCTATGGATTTTATAGATGGTTTTCCATGGAATAATGTAGGATATGATAGTATTTTGGTAGTGGTAGATCGAATGACGAAGAGTGCAAGATTCATGCCTTTCGAATCTTCCAGAATGACATCCAAGTTAGCAGAATCGTATGTTAAGTGGATTGTCGATTCAAAGGGGTGCCGAAGAGTATTGTAAGTGATAGAGACCGGTTGTTTACTAGTGGATTCTGTAAGAGCTTATAAGTGATTTTAGGAACCGAGCAACACTTGAGCACAACTTATCACCCATAGACGGATGGCTTGACTATGAGAGTGAATCGGATTTTGGAAGATCATCTTCGAGCTTGTATTATACATTTTGGAGGATCTTTGGAAGCTCATTTGCATTTAGTAGAGTTTTCATACAACAATAGTTATCAGTCAAGTATTGGCATGGCACCTGTTACAACAAATATTCACCTTTCGACCAAGTAGAGACCTCCTCAAACAAAGAGCAAGAAAAAAGAGCTTCAACTAAACCTTTCGAATGCCATCAAAGTTTGCAAGCTTCAAGACCTTTCGAATTTGTCAGAAGGTTCCTCCTACCAATATCTAGAGAGTTCATACCTTCCGAAGTAGGTGAAGAAATCGAAGCTCCTTCCCGTTTTCAATGACAATTCCTTAACTAGATGAAGGTACATCGATCAAGTCAAAGCCATACCTTCCATAGATAATGAAGAATAGCTCTTTGAATATATGCCAGACCATTCGAAACCAATGGTTACGCCATCATTCAAACTACCAGGAAGCAAGTACTACCTGAGGCAACCCCCTCAAAAGCTAGAGTAAGCCTTTCAAACTAGCAGAAACCAATGTGGTCCAGGAAAGGTTCCGCATCAGATCAAAACAAGAGCATGGGCATACCCAACATCTTCAAAACCAAAGTCAAAAGCTAACGACAGAGTTGGAAGTACTGTTAAGACAACTCAAAGAAGAGAAGCGCTGCCATTACTTTTGATAAAAATGACAGCTTTCTTGGGTAACGCTATGGCCACCTTCCAACCCAGTTGAAAACATCTGGGATGAAAGGTGCCATGCCGCATCTATAGATAAGACCTAAGGGGACACATTTTTAGGATCCGTTTCTTTTCATTGTGAACTTGTATTCTCTTAAATAAAGCATTACAACACTAATTTCAAGATTATTGATTTGGTAATTGTAACGACCCGGAATTTTTGAACCCGAAAATCCCAGATAGTTAGGAAGAAAGAAGAAAGAGATAGGAAAAGAAGAAGAAGCATCAACATCTCACATTCGCAGCGGATAAAATACAATAAAAAATAATAACAGTTATACAAACGAAAACTGTATTTGTCAAATTTCAACTTTAATACATCTGAGTTACAACACATACAAACACTAGACAGATTCAATCGACATGTCTCAGATAAATACAATAATATATTACAGCGGAAACACTCCATACGTTCCTGCTATCCAGCTCGTCTCCTGAGCTCCAGAACGTCCTTACCTGAAAATCTGCAATACTCGGTCTGACCCGAGCATTACATCAAAGTAACACCCAAGTCAGGCTGGAAAACCAGCGTGAGTAAACTCATCTAACATGGAATACAAAAGCATACAACTTATGTGAACCCGGGGTAACTTATATAAATTTACAACTTCACAAGAGATTATAGACATTACTTATTTCACACATCTATGTCTATGTACATCTACATAGTTTAAAAGGGTTTAATTACTCAAATTATTTCATTTCATCCTATAGATTCCACATATCAAATCTATATAAGGAATTTATAGAAGATTTAAAATCGAAGTGATTTCGGTTATTTACTGATACTCGACTATGGTCTCTTCAAAATCGATACCATCTTAATCCAGGTTATTCAAGTATATACAATTCAATTAAATCTAGGATGTCACATTTTCACAACAATTCATTATAGATAGATGGCCATTTTTCCGTTGTTCAACCCAAGCATATCATATCACAAAACATAGCGATCTCAGTATCAAAGATTTCAGACAAACTAAAGCATTCAATTCAAGTTATCATCTATAGGCAAGATAAATAATCAAACAATTCTTAATTAATTTAATTTAATCTGCTATTAAAATTAAATTAATTATCTTTAATCCTGTTTAATTAACTTTGGTTAATTTTGAACCATTGTTTAAATTAATTACATTAATTAATTATCCTTAATTGATCACATTAACCTTGATAAATTAAATCATTTCCAGTGATTAACTACCATTTAATCATTTACATAAATTAATTACACTTAATTTAATCACATTAATTAATCCTTTAATTAATTACACTCAGCAATTAATTCTTAATTACTTCCATTAAGTAATCTCTTTAATTACTTACCATCAACTAATTACTCTCCACACAAGTTACATTCAGTAATTAACCCCAATTAATTTCATAAAGTAATTATTCTTTAATTAATTACACAAATTAATTTCTCTCTATCCACTTACATTAATTAACCTTTTATTTTCAATAATTCCATTAGTTATTGATCCTCTAATTATATCATAACTTATTTTTTTTTAATTAACTACATTTAACAAGTAATCATATCAATTACCTCGATTTATCGCATGCAGTAATTAACTACACTTAATACTTTAATTAACTTAGGATAATCCATCGTCTTAATTACATAGAAAAAACTAATCTTTAATCAACTAGTTTAATTAATCAATCCATTAACAAATTACACCGAGTAATAATCCATTTTAAAATGAGCCATTACGAATTTAATTAGAGCCTAAAATTTTGCTTAAAAATGTTTATATTTAATCTTAAACTGTTTAAAAACTTTGGGCTTCGGGTCCAACCCGTATGGTTCTCGAGACTTGACCCGAGAAAGATCAGCTTCCCCTTTTTTTTTCTAACTTAATTCTAGTTAAAGTTCAAACCAGAAACTACCCACATGAAAACCCGAAGTCTCACTCGAGAGAACCACCTAAATCTCCTAGTATCCCTTCGAGACAAACTCTGAAACACATCTTCTTCCCAATTCTTCAATATCACCATGTACACTGACAACTCGTGCACATACACCACCGGCTCTGATCGCCTCCGACCTTCGCTCCAACTTGCCTAAGTCATCGACGACGTGCCGAGCTTCTCTTACCTCCCAGACAAGTCCAAACATTCCAATTCGAAATCTGTAACTCGAGCTCAAAACTAGGCCAGAACCCATCGACGATCGTCGCTCCTCCTAGCCATTACTGTACAACAAAGGCCTTGAAATTACGTCAGCACCACCGCCAGAGATCACTCTTACCTTTCCCCTCCTACCGCAACCACCAAACATCCTCTTGACGCCGCAGTTCAACGGAACACACATCCTCAAAACTACAACTCAAACCCTACTTCCTCTTCTCCTCGTCGCTATGGTGATCGTAAAAATGCATCTCCATTTTTCTCGTGACCTTCCACCCTCAGGCATTCCTCGAAAACAACCATCTCAACTAATTCCAAGCCAATCGCCAGATTTTGCCCAAATATGCTTTTCTGGTTAACCAAGAATTTCCCACAGTATTCCAAACTAAAATCCATGATTTTTATTTTAAAAATCAAGTTTTCCAGAGTAGATTTAAGTTATGTAATCTGAACAACAAATTAAAATGTTTGGGTTTTTGGCATATCTTTAAAATCTGGTATATTTCTTAATTTCAGAAAATTTTCCATGCCTATTATGCTTAAACCCACTTTTACATCTTAATTTATATATAAACAAACATACTTTTTTTGTAATCTGAGACCTAACAATTATTATCTAAGGTGATTTTGGATTTTTGTAACGACCCGACTTCCTTTTACCAGGAAGGCGCATCGCTAAGAAGAAAGAAAGGGATTGAAAAGAGAAAATAAAGGAAAGAAAGAACAGACAACATCAGAATCTCACAGCGGAACGAATAAATTATAATATATTACATAAAACTTTACATAGTATCATATACATCAGAGTTATACAGCTAATACAACAAAAAATAGATAGTTATAAACATCTGTCTAGCAATTACAATTCAAGTACATCAGAGAAACAGATACAACTCAAACACAGCGGAACCATTACATATATCTGCACGCTGAAACCTCCTGCTCCATTATCTCCTCCAAAACTAGTCAAAGCAATCCTGAATCACTTGACTACTCATACGTAATATGAGTACCCAAGAGTTTAATAAAACAGAAAATAAACACTCGGGTCAGACATGGGTCTGGTGTGAGTAAACGGGGATAAAACTTGCTTATCTTTAGAAAATCTTTTGAAACAAAGGTATCACGTAAGACTTCCCACACATAAACATGGAAAAGCTTTTACCTTACGCTAACCAAACATTTGATAGGAAATCCAGTGATATTATAATAGTGTCTAGGGTTTTCAAGTAAATAAGAAATAGCCAAAATTGTTACATTCATTAAATTCCAGCTACTAGCCACAAAAGTGGGTAATACAATCAAAACCGTAGGGTCTCGTAGGAAGAATGGGTTTCCAACAATGGCAGGGCTACTGGGGCACCGCCCGTCACAGTACGTGGCCTAGATCACCGTACCGAGGAGTACGCCCGCTCCCCTGCAACACAAAGCCGGAACCATTCCTTACTGAACAGTTTCGAACAAGACCATCCCGCAGATTGGCCATCGCCAACTACCACACAACCGAATATAAAGGGACCTCTAGACAGGGATAAATCTTGCTCTCCAGTGGGGGCTACCCACGAAGCCTTCCTGCACCTCCCCTGTTTTAGCCATTCACGGTTGATAAGGCTTGAGGCTACGATTACCTTTATAGGACACATAAATCTTAGAATGCTCATCGTCCACCTGACGATGTTCTGAAAGCATTCAATCCATACAAGTTCGTTCCGGGTTCGAACGAAACCGAAGGCACTACCTCGTTGCACTCTTTTTGGAATCACCCTCAAAGTCAACGACCATAGCCCTTGTACTCTAGATCACCATCTCGAATCTATAAGCACTATTCCGTCAACTCATTACGGAATCACCCACAGAGTTATACTGACGTATAGCCCTTACACCTCGAGTCTTCACTTGCTCCACTTGGATTAACGACCTAACGTTTAATTGGAATCGATGTGTTTTTCGGATATCCAAATATGGAAATCCGATCCCGGTCTCATCGAAACCAAACGCCATCTTAATGTCCAAGTTATACTTAAGGGTTTTAAACAAATAACTCATTTCATTATTATCTAATTCACATAGATAGATAAACTACATCTAACAGTAGATAATCACATTCATATCATAAACAGATAATCTGTATCATCACAAACAGATAATCATCACAACCAAATAATCCATCACAAACCATCATCATACTTTAACCAAACATCCATATCATACAAATACAACTCATCTCATTACTGAGATCACAACCATTCAATCAATATCATCCATAAGCAATGATTTATTAACCATCAATTATAATTAATTTAAAAAGAATTAAATTAATTACTTCTATCTCTAATTAATTTAAAATAAATTAAATTAATTACCACATTTAAATCCTGCTTAATATTCATTAATTAATTAACCCAGATAATTAATTACTTCCTAAGTATTCAACTTGATTAAACACTTTGACTAATCATTCACTAATTACAATAAGTAATTAGTCTTTAATAAATTTCATAAATTAATTAACCTTAATCATAAGTAATTAACATTTAATTACTCATTTATTAATTAATTATATTTATACTTAATTAATTACAATTAATTAATAACTTATTTAATTATTACTTAATCAAACAATCCTTAATTACATTATTAATTATAATAATTAATGATCTCTAATATTTAAATAAATTATTTAATTAAAATTAATTACAATTAGTAATTAATCTAATTATTAATCACCTTGATAAATATTAAATTTGGTAATTAACTATCTTTAATTACTCATTAATCAAATTAATTATCCAATAATTAATTATCTTAATTAATTAATTTCTTGATTAATTACAAAAGTAATTATCCAAATTATTTAATTAAAATAAATCACCTTCCACTAATTACATTCCAGTAATTTACCACTCATTACTTCATAAAGTGATCCTGCTCCATTAATTACATTAATTAATTACATTCTTAAAATCATTAGATGATTTACTTAAATTAATTAAACTAAATTAATTAACTTAAACAAACCACAATATCAAAATTAATTACAATATGTAATTAATTCCTTAATTATTTTTATCAATTAATTATACTTAATAAATTATAATTGATTATATTCAATTAATTAATCTAGTTAATTATCAAAATTAGTTACATTAATTACTTACTTAATTATCCTTAGATAATTATTTTTATTAATTAACAATATTTTCAATAATTACATACCTAAGAAAAATTATCTTAGATTAATTATCAATAATAATCTCTAACTAAAATTAATCTAAACTATTATTTAAAACCAAATAATTAAGTAAATTCTTAATTATTCTCAAAATAATTTATTTACTTATCAAATGACTTCATTTACATTCAAAATGTATTTAAACAAAACATTTCTAAATTTAAATTCAAATTCCATTTAAAAATTAAATATTTAAAATGTTTAGCTATTTAAACATTAATCTAAATTTAAATAATTATAAACCTTAAAATCAAATAAATGTTAAAGAACATTTATTACTTAAATATAAAAGATAGGTTTAAAACAAAATTACTTGATTAAAACAAATCAAGCTTTGAAAATAAATTGATTATTTTAACTTTCAAATTAAAATTAACACTTCATATTTTTATTCAAATATTAAAAGAAATAAATTCTTTCAAGTTAAAAACTTATTTGAAATCAAATTCTTTTAAAACATTTGAATATGTTCATTTTTTTAAATTTACAAACTGTTTTGAAATCCAAACTTGTTTTGCAAAGTAAACTTGAAAACTGTTTTAACTTGATTTCAAAACAAATTTAAATTTTGCTTAAAAACATTTAAATTTGTTCATAATTTAAAAATTTACAAAAATTGTTTTGAATCAAAAATCAGGTTTTAAAAGTAAACCTGAAACTGTTTTTAAACTTGATTCAAAACTCAATTTCAATCTTGTTTAAATTTTAAAAATTTTATTTTTAAAACTTTGAATTTCAAACTTCATTTGAATTTAGATTCAACTTACATTTGAATCAAATTCTGTCTTTAAAAATATGAATTCATTAAAAATTTTAAAAAACTGCAAAACTCTCAGGTTTTAAACCTGTAACCATATTTACCCGAGCAACCCCATTATTTACTTCGAGTTTCCATCCCACTTGCTTCGAGTCAAAAGCACAAAAACCCGAGGAATACTTCGAGTCAAAAAAAACCCTGCATACCCAAAATAAGTTCACCAGAATATTTATGTGCACGGTGCATATGCACCGGCACTCTGATGTTCTCCAGCCTCTCAAGATCACCTCACCAAGTCGCCAACCACCATCCTACATGATCATGACCTTCCAAAATCCACTACAGCTCAAGGAAACAAATTTAGAAAACCAAGCCCAAAACTGGAAACTCCTCTGCATCCAAAAGCCATACCTGTCAACATCACAAAATCTCACCTCCGACCATCTGGCCATCCACAACTCCGGTCATCTCTTCTTCAACATCTCCTCTACCCAATTCTAGAGTCTTGCATCACTCGATGCAACAGAGAGTACAAGAAGCTACAAATAAAACCCTAACTCCAGAGAACTAGGGTTAGAACCTGGAACCCACAAATGCCATCGCCACCACCCATTGACAAGCTTCTGGCCATTTTTCCCTTACCCTTTCATCTGCATTCTACCTCTAGGAAGACCCATAGCCACCAAAATCCATTAGAAACTCAAACAAAACCAAAAGTCCCAATTCTGTTCAACACAAAAAAACTTACCCCACAGTAATTTTAAAAATATAAAATTTGTTTTAAAATTTTATATTTATAACATATATTCATGTTATAATCTTGTTTTAAATAGTTAATGATATTTGATATTTTGTTTTATTGCAAAATGTTTACTGTATAGTTGTTTCAGAGAGTAACAGACTTCAATTCTAACCTATTTTAACTGAATCATAATTTTATAAAACCTGCATTTATACTAAACAACATACTTTGTTTACACATAACTTTACTAACTGAAATAATTCAAATGATAAAGATTTTCTATTAAGAATATCCTAATTTACAACCAACTAGATATGAAGATTCAAGAAATCAATAACATATAAACATATTCATTTCTTTACACATAGAACATTCATTAATATGAAATCATCTCATCATCTTTATTACTTTCAAATCATATGCTAAGGTGTCTCAAGTTTTTGTGCATGTGAGGTTACTCATTTCATTTTTAAAAACAAAACAGAACAGTTTTGTTTTAAACAGTTTTGATTTCTGTGAATAAAAACATAAGTTCTGTAAATTATGTTTGATTTTGATTTTTAAAGGAAACTGTTTTTAAAAAGATAAAGAAGCTTACTCACATATTAATTTGAAGAAGCAGAAACAAATTAAGGTGCAGATTTCATTTCCCAGGACCCTGTTTTGAAACTGCATGTTGAACCTGAATGCAATTTCCAAGTTGAAGTTACTTTTCTTATTGATGAAGATTTTTGAACTGCATGCAGACCTTCCTAAATTTTGAATTGAAGTAGAACTTCCAGTTTGATGCAGAACCACTTCCATATGCTTGAGAAAGAGTTGAAGTTTGATTTTGCAGAATTTGGATGTAGATAGGTTTTGCAGATTTGAGAATTGATTTTGTAGATTTTCATATGAATTTGTTTAGGTTTTGATTTTACAGAAATCTGATTTCTGTTTTTCAATTGAAGAAAAAGTGTTTGAAAAAAAAAAGATTTGTTAAGTTTCTTATTAATATATTTTAAATAAAAAGGTTTTTAAAACAATGCCACTTGTTGTATTAAGGTGTAATAAATTTACAAGTGTCTATTTTATGGTTTAAGAATCTAACACATATGCATTTCAATATTTAAAAGAAAATTCTAAATTTATAAATTTATTTAAATTTATCTAAAACCATTTCTAATTTGTTTTAGCATGTTTTTATTATTTATTAACATTAGCCTTGAAAATGATTACATGTCTACTTAAAAACTTATTTTAAAACTATACATTTTAAATGTTTGCTTGAATATTTTTCAAAATAATATTCTTTTAAAACTAAATTTCAAAAGAGAAGATTTTTAAAAGAAGAATAATGTTGAGTTTATTCTATTCAAGAGTTTTAAATCAAAATACTATACTTTAATAAAAATGAACTAAATCTTATTTCAAAAGAAAAACATATTTTAAAATATAACAAAATAAACTTTTATTATAAAACAAAATTTAAGCTATATTTATTTTTGAACAAACTATTATATATTTATAAACAAAATAAATATTTATTTACATTTCTTATAAGATATAAGAAAGACTTTTGAATTTACCTTTGAAAAGTTTTCAATACTAATTTTAAATCAAATTAATCAATTTACAATTTATACATTTATCTATATAATTAGAAAATATCCTTTATTAGATTTAAATTTTGAATTAAAATCAAATCCTCTATTTACAATGTATACACATATATACATTATAAATAAATATCTTTAAATCAGTTTAGAAAGATGAATTTTATTACTTAAATATTTTTAACATTTGAAAACAATCAGATTCTCAATTTAAATTAAATTATTATTATTATTATTTTGAAAAGAAAATCATTTGACAAATTAAACAATTATTTATCTTCAAAAGAAAATTCATGTTTGAATTAAATTATTAAATCAATATTTCACATTTTTAAAGTAATTATCAATGAAATTATTAAATAAATATTGCCTAAAATTTCCGGGACATCACATTCCTCCCCCCTTAAAAGAATTTCGTCCTCGAAATTTAGAAGCAAAGGTAATTTCGTAATCCCATACAGATTTTTAAAATTTAAAAGAGCAAACATATGTTATCAACCAAATACTAGCAACCATAGCAACCAATTCACACAAACAATTCTAACTATCCAGACAAAATTCTGGATACAATTCCCTAGAGTTTTCAAGGTGCAAACACCGGGACACTCGCCCTACAGAATCTAAACTAACTACACCACTCAGATCTAGAGCTCCTATATATCTAGATCTACAAATCAAAACAGAGAACCGGACTACACACAAGTCCTGATCAACTTCTAAACCTCTCAGAATTACTGAGTCTAAAACCAGAGATAAACCATACATGTACTCCCTCAGAGATACGTGAAAACAAAACAAATTCCAGCCATCCGAACTGCCAATTCAATCCTGCAGACCAAACACTTAATCCTTAAGAGAAGACAGAAAGATACAATCTCTTATCAACAAATCTCTCCTGTCAATCCTGAGCTGCCTCCAACCTTCTAGATCAATCAAATCTACCACACAACTCTTCTACACAAATATCATAAGACTTCAGACAAACTACTCTTATTTGGAAAACAGAACAGATGCACAAAACAATCAAGCCTCCAGATTAAAATGAATTTCCTGTAGAAGTCCTTTGATCCAAGACAAAACTCAAATTCCCAAAGAATCGAGTGTTGCTTTTATTCTGGAATTTCTGCCACCATGCTTCCACTGCGCAACTCTGATTCGAGAATGCTGTTGATAAACACAAGTACAATTTGATCAATCCACCCCGGAAACATTGTTCATCAAATTCCATAAATCTCAGTGACCTATCCGATTCGGTCACAAACACCACACAAAAATTCAACCAGAAAACTGGATCCAAATAATCCTACCAACTTAAATAGATTTCTCTTAAAGAACCTCCTACTAATCTGATCCACCGGTAAAACTCCAAGAACCAAGTCGGAACAGAACTCAAACTCTCGATGTGGATGCAAATCTTGGTTCCTTCGAAGATATCCAGAAAATATCACTTCGATAGCTCAAACATACTCTAGAGATGCTTCAATCCAAACAAAGATTACTCAAAGAACTTCCGAACCATCGCAAGTCACTTTTGCGATTCCACTCAGTTCAGAATCCAAGAAATTGTTCTCTCTTCAACAATCAGAACAGCTAAAGCCTTCTAATCAAAAGAAGAACTAGTGGTTTACCTCCAACCACAAACATCACACCCAACTGAGCTCCAGAAGAAATGGAAAAGCTCCACCATCTGCCCGGACTACTGACAGAAGAATCACAGAGATTTCTGAACCATCGATGAACAGGCCACTCACTACTGCTACTGCTGCCAAAACTTCCTTATCCAAAAAATCATCGAACCTCAAAGCTACACCAGCCTCTTCACAAAAGAGCCCTCAGAAGACAGATATCTCTCAGGAAACTCGCTCCCAAACCAAGCACAAAACACTCTGCCAAACTGAGTCTCAACTCAAATATAGACAGAACTCCTTCCTAAGGTTGCCAAGAAACCATTTCTGGCTACAGAACTCCCGACTGATCCAAAATCCACTCACACGAGTGCAACCAGCTTACAATCCAAAGATAAACTCCGAATCTTAAAAAGATTTCCTTCAGAGATCAGAGAAATCCTTCACCAACTGCAGAACTACTCAAGATGCCCAATACTGCCCTAGCAGATTCACTTCCAATCTCAAACACTCGGACTCCAACCATTGGTAGTTGTGTTACACACACCACTACCTATCTACCTCTAGAACTTATATTGGAAAACCTGAACAGGTAACCCAATCTAATAGGTAGAAATATATATATATATATATATATATATATATATATATATATATATTCAAAATTACAAATACGCTCTCTCAAGAAGGACACCACTCCAGAGTCTAGGTTTTCGCTCAACCTAGAGCTCTGATACCACAATGTAACGACCCGACTTCCTATTACCAGGAAGGCGCATCGCTAAGAAGAAAGAAAGGGATAGAAAAGAGAAAATAAAGGAAAGAAAGAAAAGACAACATCAGAATCTCACAGCGGAACGAATAAATTATAATATATTATATAAAACTTTACATAGTATCATATACATCAGAGTTATACAGCTAATACAACACAAACTAGACAGTTATAAACATCTGTCTAGCAATTACAATTCAAGTACATCAGAGAAACAGATACAACTCAAACACAGCGGAACCATTATATATATCTACACACTGAAGCCTCCTGCTCCATTATCTCCTCCAGAACTCGTCAAAGCAATCCTGAATCACTTGACTACTCATACGTAATATGAGTACCCAAGAGTTTAATAAAACAGAAAATAAACACCCGGGTCAGACATGGGCCTGGTGTGAGTAATCGGGGATAAAAGTTGCTTAACTTTAGAAAATCTTTTGAAACAAAGGTATCACGTAAGACTTCCCACACATAAACATGGAAAGTTTTTACCTTACGCTAACCAAACATTTGATAGGAAATCCAGTGATATTATAATAGTGTCTAGGGTTTTCAAGTAAATAAGAAATAGCCGAAATTGTTACATTCATTAAATTCTAGCTACTAGCCACAAAAGTGGGTAATACAATCAAAACCGTAGGGTCTCGTAGGAAGAATGGGTTTCCAACAATGGCAGGGCTACTGGGGTACCGCCCGTCACAGTACGTGGCCTAGATCACCGTACCGAGGAGTACGCCCGCTCCCCTGCAACACAAAGCCGGAACCATTCCTTACTGAACAGTTTCGAACAAGACCACCCCGCAGATTGGCCGTCGCCAACTGCCACACAACCGAATATAAAGGGACCTCTAGACAGGGATAAATCTTGCTCTCCAGTGGGGGCTACCCACGAAGCCTTGCTGCACCTCCCCTGTTTTTGCCATTCCCGGTTGATGAGGCTTGAGGCTACGATTACCTTTATAGGACACATAAATCTTAGAATGCTCATCGTCCACCTGACGATGTTCTGAAAGCATTCAATCCATACAAGTTCGTTCCGGTTTCGAACGAAACCGAAGGCACTATCTCGTTGCACTCTTTTTGGAATCACCCTCATAGTCAACGACCATAGCCCTTGCACTCTAGATCACCATCTCGAATCTATAAGCACTATTCCGTCAACTCATTACGGAATCACCCACAGAGTTATACTGACGTATAGCCCTTACCCCTCGAGTCTTCACTTGCTCCACTTGGATATACGACCTAACGTTTAATTGGAATCGATGTGGTTTTCGGATATCCAAATATGGAAATCCGATCCCGGTCTCATTGAAACCAAACGCCATCTTAATGTCCAATTTATACTTAAGGGTTTTAAACAAATAACTCATTTCATTATTATCTAATTCACATAGATAGATAAACTACATCTAACAATAGATAATCACATTCATATCATAAACAGATAATCTGTATCATCACAAACAGATAATCATCACAACCAAATAATCCATCACAAACCATCATCATACTTTAACCAAACATCCATATAATACAAATACAACTCATCTCTTTAGTGAGATCACAACCATTCAATCAATAGCATCCATAAGCAATGATTTATTAACCATCAATTATAATTAATTTAAAAAGAATTAAATTAATTACTTCTATCTCTAATTAATTTAAAATAAATTAAATTAATTACCACATTTAAATCCTGCTTAATATTCATTAATTAATTAACCCAGATAATTAATTACTTCCTAAGTATTCAACTTGATTAAACACTTTGATTAATCATTCACTAATTACAATAAGTAATTAGTCTTTAATAAATTTCATAAATTAATTAACCTTAATCATAAGTAATTAACATTTAATTACTCATTTATTAATTAATTATATTTATCCTTAATTAATTACAATTAATTAATCACTTATTTAATTATTACTTAAACAAACAATCCTTAATTACATCATTAATTATAATAATTAATGACCTCTAATATTTAAATAAATTATTTAATTAAAATTAATTACATTTAGTAATTAATCTAATGATTAATCACCTTGATTAATATTAAATTTAGTAATTAGCTATCTTTAACTACTCATTAATCAAATTAATTATCCAATAATTAATTATCTTATTTAATTAATCTCTTGATTGATTACAAAAGTAATTATCCAAATTACTTAATTAAAATAAATCACCTTCCACTAATTACATTCCAGTAATTTACCAATCATTACTTCATAAAGTAATCCTGCCTTGAAATCATTAGATGATTTACTTAAATTAATTAAACTAAACTAATTAACTTAAACAAACCACAATATCAAAATTAATTACAATAAGTAATTAATTCCTTAATTATTTTTATCAATTAATTATACTTAACAAATTATAATTGATTATATTCAATTAATTAATCTAGTTAATTATCAAAATTAATTACATTAATTACTTACTAAATTATCCTTAGATAATTATTTTTATTAATTAACAATATTTTCAATAATTACTTACTTAAGAAAAATTATCATAGATTAATTATCAATAATCATCTCTAATTAAAATTAGTCTAAACCATTATTTAAAACCAAATAATTAAGTAAATTCTTAATTATTCTCAAAATAATTTATTTACTTATCAAATGACTTCATTTACATTCAAAATGTATTTAAACAATACATTTCTAAATTCAAATTCAAATTCCATTTAAAAATTTAATATTTAAAATGTTTAGCTATTTAAACATTAATCTAAATCTAAATAATTATAAACCTTAAAATCAAATAAATGTTAAAGCATTCATTACTTAAATATAAAAGAAAGGTTTAAAACAAAATTACTTGATTAAAATAAATCAAGCTTTGAAAATAAATTGATTATTTTAACTTTCAAATTAAAATTAACACTTCATATTTTTATTCAAATATTAAAAGAAATAAATTCTTTCAAGTTAAAAACTTATTTGAAATCAAATTCTTTTAAAACATTTGAATATGTTCATTTATTAAATTTACAAACTGTTTTGAAATCAAAACTGGTTTCCAAAGTAAACTTGAAAACTTTTTTAACTTGATTTCAAAACAAATTTAAATCTTGCTTAAAAACATTTAAATCTGTTCATAATTTAAAAATTTACAAAAACTGTTTTGAATCAAAAATCAGGTTTTAAAAGTAAACCTAAAACTGTTTTTAAACTTGATTCAAAACTCAATTTAAATTTTGTTTAAATTTTAAAATTTTTATTTTTAAAACTTTGAATTTCAAACTTCATTTGAATTTAGATTCAACTTACATTTGAATCAAATTCTATCTTTAAAAATATGAATTCATTCAAAATTTTAAAAAACTGCAAACTCTCAGGTTTTAAACCTGTAACCATATTTACCCGAGCAACCCCATTATTTACTTCGAGTTTCCATCCCACTTGCTTCGAGTCAAAAGCACAAAAACCCGAGGAATACTTCGAGTCAAAAAAACCCTGCATACCCAAAATAAGTTCACCAGAATATTTATGTGCACGGTGCATATGCACCGGCACTCTGATTATCTCCAGCCTCTCAAGATCACCTCACCAAGTCGCCAACCACCATCCTACATGATCATGACCTTCCAAAATCCATTACAGCTCAAGGAAACAAATTTAGAAAACCAAGCCCAAAACTGGAAACTCCTCTTCATCCAAAAGCCATACTTGTCAACATCACAAAATCTCACCTCCGACCATCTAGCCATCAACAACTCCGGTCATCTCTTCTTCAACATCTCCTCTACCCAATTCCAGAGTCTTGCATCACTCAATGCAACAGAGAATACAAGAAGCTACAAATAAAACCCTAACTCCAGAGAACTAGGGTTAGAACCTGGAACCCACAAATGCCATCGCCACCACCCACTGACAAACTTCTGGCCATTTTTCCCTTACCCTTTCATCTGCATTCTACCTTTAGGAAGACTCATAGCCACCAAAATCCAATAGAAACTCAAACAAAACCAAAAGTCCCAATTCTGTTCAACACAGAAAAACTTACCCTACAGTACTTTTAAAAATATAAAATTTGTTTTAAAATTTCTGATTTATAACATATATTCATGTTATAATCTTGTTTTAAATAGTTAATGATATTTGATATTTTGTTTTATTGCAAAATGTTTACTGTATAGTTGTTTCAGAGAGTAACAGACTTCAATTCTAACCTATTTTAACTGAATCATAATTTTATAAAACCTGCATTTATACTAAACAACATACTTTGTTTACACATAACTTTACTAACTGAAACAATTCAAATGATAAAGATTTTCTATTAAGAACATCCTAATTTACAACCAACTAGATATAAAGATTCAAGAAATCAATAACATATAAATATATTCATTTCTATACAGACAGAACATTCATTAATATGAAATCATCTCATCATCTTTATTACTTTCAATTCATATGCTAAGGTGTCTCAAGTTTTTGTGCATGTGAGGTTACTCATTTCATTTTTAAAAACAAAACAAAACAGTTTTGTTTTAAACAGTTTTGATTTCTGTGAATAAAAACATAAGTTCTGTAAATTATGTTTGATTTTGATTTTTAAAGGAAACTGTTTTTAAAAAGATAAAGAAGCTTACTCACATATTAATTTGAAGAAGCAGAAACAAATTTAGGTGCAGATTTCATTTCCCAGGACCCTGTTTTGAAACTGCATGTTGAACCTGAATGCAATTTGCAAGTTGAAGTTGCTTTTCTTATTGATGAAGATTTTTGAACTGCATGCAGAACTTCCTAAATTTTGAATTGAAGTAGAACTTCCAGTTTGATGCAGAACCACTTCCATATGCTTGAGAAAGAGTTGAAGTTTGATTTTGCAGAATTTAGATGTAGATAGGTTTTGCAGATTTGAGAATTGATTTTGCAGATTTTCATATGAATTTGTTTTAGGTTTTGATTTTACAGAAATCTGATTTCTGTTTTTCAATTGAAGAAAAAGTGTTTGAAAGCAAAAAAATTTGTTAAGTTTCTTATTAATATATTTTAAATAAAAAGGTTTTTAAAACAATGCCACTTGTTGTATTAAGGTGTAATAAATTTACAAGTGTCTATTTTATGGTTTAAGAATCTAACACATATGCATTTCAATATTTAAAAGAAAATTCTAAATTTATAAATGTATTTAAATTTATCTTAAACCATTTCTAATTTGTTTTAGCATGTTTTAATTATTTATTAACATCATCCTTGAAAATGATTACATGTCTACTTAAAAACTTATTTTAAAACTATACATTTTAAATGTTTGCTTGAATATTTTTCAAAATAATATTCTTTTAAAACTAAATTTCAAAAGAGAAGATTTTTAAAAGAAGAATAATGTTGAGTTTATTCTATTTAAGTGTTTTAAATCAAAATACTATATTTTAATAAAAATGAACTAAATCTTTTTCAAAAGAAAAACATATTTTAAAATAAAACAAAATAAACTTTTATTATAAAACAAAATTTAAACTATATTTATTTTTGAACAAACTATTATATATTTATAAACAAAATAAATATTTATTTATATTTCTTAGAAGATATAAGAAAGACTTTTGAATTTACCTTTGACAAGTTTTCAATACTAATTTTAAATCAAATTAATCAATTTACAATTTATACATTTATATATATAATTAGAAAATATCCTTTATTAGATTTAAATTTTGAATTAAAATCAAATCCTCTATTTACAATGTATACACATTTATACATTATAAATAAATATCTTTAAATCAGTTTAGAAAGATGAATTTTATTACTTAAATATTTTTAACATTTGAAAACAATCAGATTCTCAATTTAAATTAAATTATTATTATTATTTTGAAAAGAAAATCATTTGACAAATTAAACAATTATTAATCTTCAAAAGAAAATTCATGTTTGAATTAAATTATTAAATGAATATTTCATATTTTAAAATTAATTATCAGTGAAATTATTAAATAAATATTGCCTAAAATTTCTAGGACATCATAATTTTTAAAGCTAAATCCACCCCTGTATCTATAAACAGAGATGAATGGGTACATACAGACATGCATCAATTTTTGCTTCAGGCTTCAAGGATTTACTTCATGCATCCAAGTTTAAATGAGTAAAATTTGGTTTGTTCACATACAAATAATTCTTACTCAGAATTCAAGGCCTAAAATTCATTTGAGAGGAAGATTTTAATTATTTAATCAGGTTTCAAACCTGTAATATTCAAAACAAAATCTTGCTAACCTGATACTTCACACATAAATATACATTAGATTACTTCTTTAACATCATGCACACATGATTCATATCATATATTCAAGGATTCACAAATCCTAATTCAAGCACTAAGCGTTTTCCTCACCTGAAAGAAGATGAGCAGACAGCCTTGATTTTTGAAACAGGAAAGCTTCATTTGGTCTTGCATTGTAGAGAAAATGCCTAGATTTTTTTTTAACTGAGTTGCTTCTTTGCTTTTGATTTAAAAACTTGAATGTTTGTTACTGAATCTTTCATGTATGCTCTTGAAATTTGTTTGAGGATGACTCAGATTCAAAACAGCAAAAACAAATGCTTGTAGGCTTTAGATTCACCTCAGTTTTGAAGAGGATGGATACCAGGCTTCTTTTTGACAATGAAATGAATTACAAGCTTTTGATTTTGAGAATGACAGGTTATTGATTTGAACACGATCTTTGGTTTAAGAATTAAATTTAGGCTTTTGTTGTTTGATAAATTCTGGTTTTTGGTATTAAAGAAAAGCAAAGTGAGAGATGAAGAAAGGAAATGGAACTTGAGAAACTGGAAATGAATTTGCACCCTAATTCTTAAACACTAAATCCATATATATTCGTTAGAAGGCACTAATGCCACTTGTTAACCATGCATAAAATCTTAGTTACAAATGTTAATATTTGTCTTAAATTTCTCTTGTGTTTTATTTATATATTTATATTAATATGTATTATCAATTTGGTTTTTACATTTATTATTTTGCATATGAATATATCTTTCATTTATAATTTCATGTATAAATATGTTTTAATGTATATACTCTAAAAAATATCAATCTTATGTTTAAATTCTTTTCATTTCTTAAATTACTAATTTTTTTTACATCTACACATGTTTAAATGTTTTATATTTGAAATACCTATAAAATTTTCAAACTATTTTATTTATATATAAAGCTAAAAAAGGGAATAGATAATATTTTTTTCAATTTGATTCTTATTTTAAGTATTATACTTCTTAGATACTAGAAATTCATATTTTATACATTTCCTTATGTATTTATATTAAAATTAGAAAAATAGATTTTATTCATTTCAACTATAGAGTTATAATCCCAATTTACTCTTATGACATTTCCAATTGAATTTTAAATCCAAATTCTATTTAAAAATCTATTTTTATAAATATATATCAAATTAAGACTTATTTTATTTATTTAAAATACAAATTTGTATTTTAAAACTTTTTAATCCTGTTAATTATCCAATTAACAGATGTCCAAAAATTTGGGTTATCACATTCCTTCCCCCTTAGAATCTTTTCGTCCTAGCAAAGGAACGTAGCCAGCAATTATTTAATGCTTAAAACTAATTAAATCACTTTTTGATCATTTTAAAAACACTTTAAAATCTATATAATATTTCCAAAATAGTTTTATAGAAAATATCATTTTATAACTCGATGTTTCGACAAGTCCGACCTCGTTCTCGTAGAAATTCGGTCATACATTGATCAGGCATAGGACTGAAAATCTACAAGTACTTAGTAGACCCATCTTCAACATCCAGTGAAAATACTTCTGCAAAATAATTTTATTGAAAATATAGAAAATCATTTAGTTTGAAAATAGAGGAAATATCTTGGTGAGAATGCTTTGGAAATCATCACCCCCATCCATGGTCGCAGTTACATTCCAGGGTTACGTTGCCATCGCAGGAAAAGTCCATGTAACTGTAGGCACTCCGCGCCCCTCGATTACGCCATGGAACCCACAACAGATCGCAGTTACATTTGGAGTTACGTTGCCATCGCAGCAAAAGTCCATGTAACCGTTGGCTCTCAGCGGCACACACGATTTTCGCTGTCAAAATGAAACTTCTCCACTCCTACATAGGTCGCAGTCTACCGATATAAAATCAAACGCAGATTATTGGCTCTCAGCGGCACACACGACTTTCGCTATGTTACCATAGGTCGCAGTTACATTCTGGGTTACATTGCCATCGCAGCAAAAGTCCATGTAACTGTTGGCTCTCAGCGGCACACACGACTTTCGCTATGGTACACACTACTCATAATCCCCAGGAACTAGTTTTGTCCGGACTCCTCACAGTATCAAATTTAGAACCCCCCCTTGGGGCTCAAGGCAGCACCACCCGGTGGCACTCTTGAGAAGTTCGTTTCAAGGGAGCGCCTTTTTCCCCAGAGCCATCATCAAAACACTTTGTACTATACACATATAGTATCTTCCAAATCATACACTTAATCTGATCTCATACAAAGCTTCTTTACACAAAATCGATTATCCCAAAATCGATAATTCTCAAACTAGGCTTTCCAAATTTCGATATTGATTTTACCCAAAAATCAAACGCCTTTCCTAATCCAAAGGTTCTCAAAACCTTTTCTAAATTCCTCATAAGATCCTTTATATATATATATAATCCTTGATAAAAACCTTTGGATCATTTTAAACTTGTATAAAACTCCTTTTATACTTCAAATTCTTTTCCTTCTAGCAAAAGATTCAACAAGGGGAGATTTGTCTTATACAACAAAGATATATAACTTTGTTTATTCTAAAACAAATATCCAAATTTGATTACTCTATATAAAACCACTTATCATATCACTTACTTCTATAAAGTAACTTTCTATCATAGAAATATCAAATTTCCATTTTATTTCATCATATATTTCACAAAATATACCTTTCATTTTTAAAAACCATTTCATATTTTTTTAATCCACAAATTCCCAGTATTAATTTCATTCAAACCCGTACGATGTACACATATCATTCGTATGCTATACCAATCTGATCGCTCACTCGATCACACAATTTCACTTCCGAACTAGTATCGTCCACCCGACTTCCTAGTGCGGACTCAGATCTGGTTTCTTGATCAGAAACCGTCATTCTCCTTACATAGCCATAACTATGATAGAGAATATCCAGAACCAATCAACAATCCATATCCACGTTCGCCGTCGAAAACCGAGTGAAAAATCCCAACTCGGATCGGTATAACTATCTCAAAATTCTGTGCTCCAATCTGGATCAAATCACCATGCGAATAGAATAATATACGTATATCCTACGTATTTATCTCATTGATTATTAGCCAAATCAATTTCTTTTCTATTCACATTCACTTTAATTTTCATTCACTTATTCACAATTGTTTCAATCCCATTTGGATTATCACCTCTATTCTTATCTCAATTGGTATTCAATCATAAACAGTTTAAACTCTGTCCAATTTTAAATTTAGAAAATAGCTTGAAAAGTTAAAATAGATACATAACTGAAAAATAATTATTAGTTTGTAAAATAGCTACAAAATAGTTAAGTAATTGTAAAATAGTTGGAAAATAGTCAAATAGTTATAGAAATTTTAAATAATTGCAAAATAGCTATAAAATAGTAATTAGTTATAAAGTAGTTGAAAAACAGTAATTAGTTTCTAAAACAGTTGAAAAATTGTTAAATAATTCCAAAAATAATTATAAAACAAGTATAAGAATAGTTTTAGGTTTAAAAAGAAAAGTTGTACAGTAAATAGTTTGGAAAAATGGATTTGTACTAAAACAATTTATTTTGAAAATAGTCCAGATTCAAACTGTTCAATTCCCAACCTCCATTTCCAATCAATTCAATTTAAATTTCCACTTCCATTTAAATTGATTCAATTCCAATTTGAAATGATCCCAATTCCAATAAATTTTAACTTTCAATTTCAATTTAAATTAAGTTAACTTCAATTCTCATCCCATATTCAAATCAACTTCCTATTTGAATTTGAACTCATTCAACATCAATTCGTGTTTAGATTATCCAATTTAAATTTCCATTTGAATTTTTAAACTTTTCCATCTTCAATCATAATTCCAATTAATTCAAATAAATTTCAAACTGAACCAATTTTAAATTTTCAATTCTTTTCAACCCCAGTTTGAATTTAATCCCAATTCAAGTTGAATTATCCTTGATTCTTTCCAAATTCAAATCGAATTCCATTTGAATTTAAAACTATTCAACTTTAATCACAAATCCAAGTTATTTGAATCTATTTCAATTTAAACTAATTTCAAATTCAATCTCACTTTAAATCATCTCGAATTATATAAATTCGAGTTAAACTTTCAAATGTTGATTTAATTCTCTTAAATCAGTTTAACCTTTACTTCTTCATAAACCTATTTCTAGGTTAAAATAATAATTCAAATCCAATTCCAGTTTAAAGATTATTAATAACAATAGGGTAATATCATCCAATTATTTTAAAACATCCATCCATTTCCAATTTTCGGATCTCAATCCCAATTTAAGATCACTCAAACTCTCAATTCCAATCAACCATTTAACTTCCCAAGTTAAATCTTAATTTCATCTTCAAATTTCCAAATCAGGTTGATCATTCCAACTTATTTAACCTTTTCCCAAGTTAAACTCAATTCACTTAATCCAGTCAACCTTACCCAATTTGAACTTCCATTTCAAATTTTAAACTTCTCATAAATAATCTTCCCACTTATTATGTCCAAAAACTTATCACTTTGGGTATCATATCTCATTCCAGATTTAAAACTCAATATTTAGAGTTTATTTCAAACCATCTTTGATATTATGTATATCCACACATATATACATATTTACTTCTTTGCCCACCAGGCAAAATTTTAAAATTTAAACCAGCCTTGTTTTTAATTCAAAACAAATTCTTTTAAAGTTTACTGACAACTTCTTATTCTATAATAAGATTATATTCAAAATAGTTTGAATAATATTATATCCTTTAAGATTTTGAAAACAATTTTCAAATGTTTAAATTTTGAATTTAGAACTTCACAGTTTGAAACCCACTTTAAAAATAATCATCCCATTACAAAACACAATAACCATTCTATTTCTCTGGTTTGAAACCAATTCTAATTCATCTTATTTTGAAATTCTTCCCCAACTTCAAGATTTAATTTTAGTTTGAATCCATTTCAAACTTACCTTTATTCAATTTTAATTTGGTTGTATTTCTATTATCACTTAATTTAATTCCAAAAATTTAACAACCAATTACCATAATATTTATTAGAAAGAAATATGGCTATATATCAAAATATATTCTTATAAAATCATTGAAAATCTTTATATAAGAAAATAACAAGTACGCTCTCAAATATATATATATATATATATATATATATATATATATATATATATATTCAACTCATTCTAGGATACCATTGACCCTATCCTTAATGAGTAATCCCACCAGAGCCAAGGTTCTCACTTAACCTTCAGCTCTGATACCAACTGTAACGACTCGGGATTTTCGAACCCAAAAATCCCAGATAGTTAGGAAGAAAGAAGAAAGAGATAGGAAAAGAAGAATAAACATCAACATCTCACATTCGCAGCGGATAAAATATAATAACAAATAATAACAGTTATACAAAGGAAAACTGTACTTGTCAATTTTAAACTTTAATACATCTGAGTTACAACATATACAAACACTAGACAGATTCAATCAACATGTCTCAGATAAATACAATAATATATTATAGCGGAAACACTCCATACGTTCCTGCTATCCAACTCGTCTCCTGAGCTCTAAAACGTCCTTACCTGAAAATCTGTAATACTCGGTCTGACCCGAGCATTACATCAAAGTAACACCCGGGTCAGGTTGGAAAACCAGCATGAGTAAACTCATCTAACATGGAATACAAAAGCATACAACTTATGTGAACCAGGGGTAACTTATATCAATTTACAACTTCACAAGAGGTTATAAACATTACTTATTTCACAAATCTATGTCTATGTACATCTATATAGTTTAAAAAGGTTTAATTACTCAAATTATTTCATTTCAGCCTATAGATTCCACATCTCAAATCTATATAAGGAATTTATAGAAGATTTAAAATCGAAGTGATTTCGGGTATTTACTGATACCCGACTCCGGTCTCTTTGAAATCGATACCATCTTAATCCAGGTTATTCAAGTATATACAATTCAATTAAATCTAGGATGTCACATTTTCACAGCAATTCATTATAGATAGATAGCCATATTTCCGTTGTTCAACCCAAGCATATCATATCACAGAACATCGCGATCTCAGTATCAGAGATTTCAGACAAACTAAAGTATTCAATTCAATTTATCATCTATAGGCAAGATAATCAAACAATTCTTAATTAATTTAATTTAATCTCCCATTAAAATTAAATTAATTATCTTTAATCCTATTTAATTAACTTTGGTTAATTTTGAACCATTGCTTAAATTAATTACATTAATTAATTATCCTTAATTGATCACATTAACCTTGATAAATCAAATCATTTCCAGTGATTAACTACCCTTTAATCATTTACACAAATTTATTACACTTAACTTAATCACATTAATTAATCCTTTAATTAATTACACTCAGCAATTTATTCTTAATTACTTCCATTAAGTAAACTCTTTAATTACTTACCATCAACTAATTACTCTCCACATAAGTTACATTCAGTAATTAACCCCCAACTAATTTCATAAAGTAATTATTCTTTAATTAATTACACAAATTAATTTCTCTCTATCCACTTACATTAATTAACCTTTTATTTTCAATAATTCCATTAGTTAATGATCCTCTAATTATTTCATAACTTAATTTTTTTTTTAAATTAACCACATTTAACAAGTAATCATACCAATTACCTCGATTTATCACATGCAGTAATTAACTACTCTTAATTACTTTAATTAACTTAGGATAATCCATCGTCTTAATTACGT
The DNA here is from genome assembly GCA_030765085.1 of Allium cepa. Classification (NCBI taxonomy): domain Eukaryota; kingdom Viridiplantae; phylum Streptophyta; class Magnoliopsida; order Asparagales; family Amaryllidaceae; genus Allium; species Allium cepa. Next base: position 590,818,088 of record CM060937.1, read on the forward strand.
AAAAAAACTAGTCTTTAATCAACTACTTTAATTAATCAATCCATTAACAAGTTACACCGAGTAATTAATCCATTTTAAAATGAGCCGTTATGAAATTAATTAGAGCCTAAAATTTTACTTAAAACTGTTTATATTTAATCTTAAACTGTTTAAAAACTTTAGCTTCGGGTCCAACCCGTATGATTCTCGAGACTTGACCCGAGAAAGATCATCTTCCCCCCTTTTTTAACTTAATTCTAGTTAAAGTTTAAACCAGAAACTACCCACATGAAAACCCGAAGTCTCACTCGAGCGAATCACCTGAATCTCCTAGTATCCCTTCGAGATAAACTCCGAAACACATCTTCTTCCCAATTCTTCAACATCACCATGTACACTGACAACCCGTGCACATGCACCACCGGCTCTGATCGCCTCCGACCTTCGCTCCAACTTGCCTAAGTCATCGACGACGTGCCGAGCTACTCTGACCACCCAGACAAGTCCAAAACATTCCAATTCGAAACCTGTAACTCAAGATCAAAACTAGGCCAGAACCCATCGACGATCGTCGTTCCTCCTAGCCATTACTGTACACCAAAGGCCTTGAAATTACGTCAGCACCACCACCGGAGATCACTCTTACCTTTCCCCTCCTACCATAACCACCAAACATCCTCTTGACACCGCAGTTCAACGGAACACGCCCATCTTCAAAACTGCAACTCAAACCCTACTTCCTCTTCTCCTCGTCGCTATGGTGATCGTAAAAATGCATCTCCATTTTTCTCGTGACCGTCCACCCTCAGGCATCCCTCGAAAACAACCATCTCAACTAATTCCAAGACAATCGTCAGATTTTGCTCAAATATGCTTTTCTGGTTAACCAAGAATTTCCCACAGTATTCCAAACTATAAGCCATTATTTTTATTTTAAAAATCAAGTTTTCCAAAGTAGATTTAAGTTATATAATCTGAACGACAAATTAAAATGTTTGGGTTTTTGACATATCTCAAAATTTTGCGGTATTTCTTAATTTCAGAAAATTTTCCATGCCTATTATGCTTAAACCCATTTTTACATCTTAATTTATATATAAACAAACATATTTTGTTTGACATCTGAGACCTAACAATTATTATCTAAGGTGATTTTGGATTTTTAAACTAAATCCACCCCTGTATCTTTAAACAGAGATGAATGGGTACATACAGACATGCATCAATTTTTGCTTCAGCTTTCAAGGATTTACTTCTTGCATCCAAGTTTAAATGAGTAAAATTTGGTTTGTTCACAAACAAACAATTCTTACTCAGAATTCAAGGCCTAAAATTCATTTAAGAGGAAGATTTTAATTATTGAATCACGTTTCAAACCTGTAATATTCAAAACAGAATCTTGCTAACCTGATACTTCACACATAAATATCAATAAGATTACTTCTTTAACATCATGCACATATGATTCATATCATATATTCAAGGATTCACCAAATCCTAATTCAAGCACTAAGTGTTTTACTCACCTGAAAGAAGATGAGCAGAGAGCCTTGATTTTTGAAATAGGAAAGCTTCATTTGATCTTGAATTGCAGAGAAAATGCATAGATTTTTTTAACCGAGTTGCTTCTTTGTTTTGATTTAAAAACTTGAATGTTTGTTACTGAATCTTGCATGTATACTCTTGAAATTTGTTTGAGGATGACTCAGATTCAAAACAGCAAAAAAATACTGGCAGGCTTTAGATTCACCTCAGTTTTGAAGAGGATGGTTACCGGACTTCTTTTTGACAATGAAATGAATTACAAGCTTTTGATTTTGAGAATGACAGGTTATTGATTTGAACACTATCTCTGGTTTAAGAATTAAATTTAGGATTTTGTTGTTTGATAAATTTTGGTTTTTGGTATTAAAGGAAAGAAAAGTGAGAGATGAAGAAAGGAAATGGATCTTGAGAAAGTGGAAATGAATTTGCAGCCTAATTCTCATGCACTAAATCCATATATATTCATTAGAAGGCACTAATGCCACTTGTTAACCATGCATAAAACCTTAGTTACAAATGTTAATATTTATTTTAAATTTCTCTTGTGTTTTATTTATATATTTATATTAATATGTATTATCAATTTGGTTTTTACATTTATTATTTTGCATATGAATATATCTTTCATTTATAATTTCATGTATAAATATTTTTTAATGTATATACTCTAAAAAAATATCTGTCTTATGTTTAAATTCTTTTCATTTCTTGAATTACTAAATTTTTTTACATCTACACATGTTTAAATGTTTTATATTTGAAATACTTATAAAATTCTCAAACTATTTTATTTATATATAAAGCCTAAAAAGGGAATAGATAATTTTTTTTGATTTGATTCTTATTTTAACTATTATACTTCTTAGATACTAGAAATTCATATTTTATACATTTCCTTATGTATTTATATTAAAATTAGAAAAATAAATTTTATTCATTTCAACTATAGAATTCTAATCCCAATTTACTCTTATGACATTTTCAATTGAATTTTAAATCCAAATTCTATTTAAAAATCTATTTTTATAAATATATATCAAATTAAGACTTATTTTATTTGTTTAAATTACAAATTTGTATTTTAAAACTTTTTAATCCTGTTAATTATCCAATTAACAGATGTCCAAAAATTTGGGTTATCACAGTAATTCATTGAAATAATGTTTTCCTAGATAGAAAAGGGGAAGTCCTAAGCACTTTTGACTACTTTACTATTTTATTAAAGCTTTTGTTGGATTCATCTCTATGTTTCAGGTTTAACCTCTATCGAAGAACTCCTATCGATATAGTAGAAATCCCTTTAAGCTCTAATAATTTCTATAACCATACGAAGCTATCACTCTATGATCAAAAGTCTTCAAAAAGGTTGAAACCAGTCCTCTAAGCACCCAAACCTAGAATTACAGATTCAAACTCAAGGATTTATACTCACAGCCTTTGATAAGGTCGAAACCTACCTCAGATCTACCGAAGTATGAGATTTCCTACTAAAATCCAAGAAGAGCATGTCCCCAAGCTTTTGATAAGGTCGAAACCTCCCTTTCTATTCGTTAATCAAACCTAAGGCAGAAAATAATTTTAGGCCTCCAACTAGATCGAAACTTATCTAAGAGAACTTAACTCAAGGTATTCTAATCAGATCGAAAGGAAGGCTTTCAAAGGACAAACCATACTCATTGAAAGTTCATCTAACCCAGAATCGAATCTTTCGACACGGCCGAAAGTACCACCTGATGAATATCATTAAATAACGTCTAATCGAAAGGCATTTTAAAAAAGGATTCACATTTTCTTTTCTAGACATCTTATACAATGGAATATTCACATCATTTTGGGTGTTGACAAGAAATCTTGTTAACATTTTTTCCGCTAGTAGGAGGGGTCAGACCTCCGATTTGGATAAATCCCCAACACTATTGTAACACCTCATATGTTTATAAATTATTCAGGATAATTAATGAACTAAAATTAAATAATATAATGTGGAGATTGATGGATTGAGATTTGATTTAAATAAAGGTAGCCGTGCCATGATCGAGCGTTAACAAAAATAAAATAACCAAAGTTAATGTGGTAGGTTATGAGAAGGGCAATATGGGAAATAGCAAGGTCTTATACCCTAAACTCTTAGGAAATAGGTAAATCACGTTAATTCTCATTCTCATTTCTGTCAAACTAAAATGCTAAGGTTGGCCACAATTTTCGTTCTCAAGAGTGAGATTAAAGCTAGAATCTAAAGGAAGGAAGAAATCAACAAAATCAACATCAAATCTCACGTTTTATATCTCAAAGATAAGGTGAATAATTACTACATCCCATATTCTTTTATTTTTTGGCTTCACAACAAGATCCGAAATGATTTTTGCTAAGTACATGTCGTGTCTTGTGGTTTAAACTTATATCTACATTGTTGGTGAAATTATACGTGTTCATAATTGGTTTAAGATATGTTTGACACGAAAACCTTATTTAATAACATCCAAATGCCTTGAAAATTTAAATATAGATCAAAAATGTTGTTTTAAAGATGGGTTTTGATTTCATAATTTTCTGATATAATATGGATTTTATATTAATTTTCTAGTGAAGGAAATTGTTTATTGGGTTATAAATTATTTTCAGCTAAAATAAGAATTATTTGGGTTTAAAATTTTAATATGTTAGGCAACATATCAAAATAGATTTTTGAGATTTTTCCCAGATTTTTTGTATGGGTTTTGATGAATATATGAAATTATTTATGGTATGAGACTTAAATGTTTTATATATTTAATCAAGGAGAAGGGGCATTTTGTAAAATAATTTGATTATTTAATTTTAAAAATAGCGACAGCACATTTCTAAAAAGTATTATGACCCAATGAGAATTTGACAAACCAAGGCAGGTTAGTAGAAGAGTTTCTTTTTAAATTTAAAAACAAAGAAGTCACACTTTTTACATGTTTCGGCCTATACGGCAACATACCTTCTGACCGAGACCTTTTGTCATAGTCGAAGGGTTAGCTCTCGACAAGGTCAAGTCAACGCTTAAGGTATCCAGTATCTTGGTATGTAATGAATTGTATAAAGTCAAAGGGTTCTAAGTAGAAAGGTTGATGGCCATAGAGGTTGTGGTATGTTTATTTTATATAAACCAAAAGCTTTTGCCTGCTTTCCTTTTGAATAAGAGCTTCCGATTTAGTTGCTTTCAACCAGGCCAAAATGTTTAAAAGAAAGGTTTCAGGACCTTCAAACATAGTCGAAGGGTTACTGTTGCTTTAGTTTACAAACATTTTGTTTTGAACCTTCCGACAACCCTGAAAGGTTAGCTTTGATGATTTCGAAAGTTTTTCTTATTTTAAAAGCTGGCCATTTATACATTACTTTCGATAGGAAGCTTTTGACTTAGGTGAATAGTTTTTGTTTTATAAATGAAAGATAATCACATTTGTGAAGTAGATTTTTTCATACATTCGAGGTTGTTTCAATGTAGTCGAAAAGTTTTAAATGAAGTTTTCCCACTTGTTTAGAAATGAACCCAGTATGCCCTCGGAGGGTTTATGTTTTAAAAAGTTTAATGTCTTCTAAGGATTTGCTTAATTAATGGTTTCGAGAAGTTTAAGTTTAATGATTTCGAAAGGTTTTAACTGAATGAGTTCAAAAAGTTTAAGTCAATGAATTTGAAAGGTTAATTGAATGGCATCAAAAGGTTTGATTTAAAACATTTCGAAAGGTTTTCCAAGGTTTTCGAAGGCAATGTTTTAAAGTAATTTTGGAGAAAGATGTCTAAAGCTTTATTGATTTTGAAAGGTTTACTTTAATGTTTTCGAAAGGTTTGGTCTTTGGTTTTGAAAGAGATTCTTTCAAGTGTTTAAATGCTTTCATCAACTAAGATTTGAGTAAAGAAGATATATATAACATGGTGATAAGGTTTTAAATAAAGCATAAAATTACGCTTTTCCTTGTTCTAAGTTTGAATGAAAGGTTTTATATCATTTTGAATACGGTTTCAAGGAAAATTATGGGAGGGGATCCTTAAGTGAAAATTACTCAGATATTAAAATACCTGATGGGACTAGTATGGGGACGCATCCTATACATTAGCTAATAGCCCCAGCTAATTGTTGTCCAAAATTCCAGTGTGCAGGCTCTGTCACAGGTAGACAAAAATTATGTTTACACACCGAGGTAATATATTTTTGTACACAGATAGGTTATTGGCGAGCCCCAAAAACCATTAGGAACAGGAAGACCGAGGAGATGAATAAGTTAGGGATAAACCATTCAGAAGGGAAGTATTTAACAAATAGTTAGGGACAAATCGTCTGGGGATGTAATATTTAACATATTGTTAAGGATAGATAGTCCAAAAGAAGAATAGGTAACATGTGTTTGATTAAATTGATTATATTTTCCAGTAGGCCTAGTCAGGCTAAGGTTAAAAGTTATCCAAACAAAACTTATGTGCTTGAACAGATAGTTCATTATTACTTGATACTTGTGTACGTTTACATAATGATGCTTTGTAGTATTTAATCAGTTTTGATTGTAGGAAAAGGATTTTGCAAAAGATATATTTTAAAAGGATGTTAGTATGGGGAAACCCGTTCCGCTAAGCGATGTGCTCTCACTTAACATAGTAAACCGGGATGCATAGTATTATTCACACAAGGCTTTATGTCTGACTCGAAGTTTATATATTTCCCTTAAACTCTCGAATGCTCAAAACTAATTTTAGTAGACCGAGGGGTTAAAGTTTCTTTTCAAGTTAGTAGAATGACGAATAAGCTACTAGAGGCTTTTAGGAGGCAAACGAATAGCTATTTATGATTTCCAGCTCTTATTTTGTTATGATGAGATTTTCGCTGTGTTGTTTATATTAGGTTAATTATGACCATATAACCATGGTCATCCAAGGGGGTATCTTCATATACCGCTCTTGGTGTAAATTGTAATAGTTATATTTTGTATGTGCTTGGGAACGATTTGGGTTATGTGTTGTGAATATGAAACAATTTGGTTTTAAATATATGGAAAAGTAATCGTGGTTTTGAAATTTATAGTTTGTTTCATATTCAAGTGCTTCTAATATTATTGATACCATTACATAGCCATATTTTATCGTCGGAAGCTAATACTATAGATGACTACAACATCTGCAGCACTTGGTTTTAGGCCTCTAGATAGAGGATGTTACAGCTTGATATTAGAGCATGTTTATGAAATACTTTAACTAAAAATCTATTACTTAATAGGAAAAGAGAAACCACTTTGTTTATATAACAACACCTGTCCTATTTTTGAAAACACCGAAATTTTCAACAAAACCCATTTGTACGTAACCGCTCCTGTTAATTCCATTATACTCCATCTACTTTACCCACTTTTCGCATTTTCCCTTCTCTTCCCAATTTCATAGTCACAGATCAAGAAACTATTTTACCGCCTCTCTCTTGGTTACCGACTATTTCTAACTATCCACCGTCTGCAGTAGTGGTCTCCGCCCACTGGTCAAGCCGCAAATCTAGCCAATTCAAAAACTAGGGTTTTCTTAGGTACGTAATTTGGTACATTTATTACTAAAATCCAAGATTCTTTATAGATTTAAGCGCTTACTGAGTAGGATATGTATTATACCGCATAATTTTATAATTTGTTGTTACCCCCTGTTAGGTCATGTATGGTTTTTTTAAACTTCAGATTTAATATCGTGCATAAATCAAAAGACGTAGTCGATATGGTTTGTTTACAGTTCTATTTATGTTTGACAATTTAATTTCGATTATCAAAATTTTTACATTCAAAAGTAAATTTATATCGGTCTGTAATATATTATGCAAGTTATTAATTGGTTGGTATTATCTGTTCAATTTTTAATTATCTGTCCAACTGCTAATTGGTATTCCAATTTCTTACTGCTCCTTTTGGGTTGACTGGTTTTAGAAATTATTTATTTGGGCTTATGTTGCTTTAACATTTACTTTACCGATTTGCCAAAAAAAATGTATGTTGATAACAAGGAGAGCAAATCCCTTACGATTAAAATTACAGATTATCCTGCTATATGATTGAAAATAGGATCTTGAGGATTTTTTCCCTGGTTATTTTGAAATAAAGACGTTGAACATAAAAATAATTTATGAAAATTATAAATTTCACTTCCATTTGCAGTAAGATGGTCATGTTTTTCTTCTTCTTGCTTACAAAACACTTTTAAAAGTTTACTATATTTGCTTTCCAAGATTGTTGCTCTGAGTAAAATATAAAAACAGTTTTCAGTTAACCACACCAAATTAAGAATTATCTTTTCCATAATAAACTATTCTGAGATATCATTTAACTACATTTAATTCACTCTTAAAGCAGTATTTTCAAGAGCTGTAGTCATACAATATAATCTTTTTAACCTATGTGAAATTTACTAATAACTACTTCAGAAATAGTGATAGAGCTGAAATAAATAACAGATTCTTTCTTTATCTCTAATTTTAACAGCAGTTTAGTAAGTTGAACAGAACAAACAGAAACTCTAAAGACCATAGAGCAAACATAATATATGTTGTAATGAACCATGAACCTGAGAACAGTATTTGTTTAATAAAAAGGTGTGAAGGGTAACATATGTTAAATGCTAGAAACCATTCTACGTACTTATCTAGATTGTACAAACATGTAATTTTTTATATATTCTAAAATCATGTTTTAATGCACCTTTATCTAGACATGATCCTTGCTTTTATCTTTAAGTACAATCTGTGAGTTATGTTTGATCATAAATCAATGATATGATTTTATGAGGCAAAACATTCAAAAAGTTAACCTTTCACTTGCTATTAGTACTTCGGTTATGCCATTGTACTTATTTCATGCTCTTTATTCTTTTTCCCTCCTTCTCGCTACTTCTTATCCACTTGATCCGAAAGTCCTAATTTTAATAATTTGCTAACTACAGTGGTGAGTAACCTCAATTCACTGATTGTTCTTCTCTATTGCTTTCTATAAGAATTTTTTCCATAGTTCCTATTCTGGACTGCATAATGTGTGCATTTAATGTTAACCATTTTCAGGTATGAACAGTAACATTTAATTTAAATGTATTGTTTGAATACTATTAGAACTGAAATAATTTATAAAATTGCAGTTTTTGTCAGAACAACGTGCCAATTGAGTTTTAGATTTAAGAGGCTGGATTCAGTTAGAGATCTAATTTTCTATGCTACATATTAGGTACTATAACAGAAGGGTGCTCTGAAATTCTATTCTTAGAGGTAATGAAACTCACAGCATGACTTTGTTTTTTTTTTTCAAACTTACTGCAATAGACCGTGTTATGGCTACTATTTTAGTTATTTTCACATATATGCTGAATCTGAGAAGGGGATTTTATTAAATCACTGTATTGCAGATTTTGCTGTTTTAGGCTTAATTTTGCAAAAGGTAACAAGAATAGGCGAGTTGTAAACATATTTACACTTACAGGTCACTTTTGACCATGTTGGATGCTGACAGGGTTTTTCATTGTTCGTCCAAAGACGACATTTCAAAAATCGCCCTTATTACCTCTTTTACTTGTTTTAACCAGTGTTACTCACTAATTGATCTTTATAGTACTAACTACTATCCAACTTCTACCTATCTTTAGTCTTTTCTACACTATTACACTATACAATATGAGTGGCGTCTAACTTCTAAACAGAATTTTGATCAACATCTTATTTCAATTTTTTTGACTATGCGGTTCATTGATACCTTTTTATAAAAGAATTGCATCATTGTTGTATTTGATGATTTCTTTTTCATTTTTTCCAAGTTTAGTTTATGTTTGTTGTATGTGTTTTTGAAACAAATGATTGAATGTGCTCGAACACGGTTTGTAATTGACTACCATTTTGCTCGATGCATTTTTCTTAACCCACATGACTTAAATTTATGTTCACCTTAGAATCTACAATTTTTAGATGATAAACATTGGCTGGATCTCCCAACTGAGATCAATGATAACTATTCTGTTGTACTCTATTATCTTCGCCTGACTTTTAAACTGTTGATTTAGGCAAACTTTTTCCCTACGATTCTGGGTACTACATAAATGTTCTTCTTATCTAATTTTTACTTCGATCAACCATGACATCAATGTTTTCAAAACAAGATTTAAATCGTATATCGTAAAATTCAAACTTTAAATTGAAATGAGATTCAAATCAAAAATCGTATGTTCAAAAGGTTCGTAAATGAAGGTTCTCACGGAATTTGAAATTGATTTTGATGTTTAAAGTTTAAACTTCTACAGTTAAACATGAAACTCAATTTTCTCTCTTATTACATTTTTATTTTATTTTGAAAACATTGTAATTTTGTGAATCCAAATGAATATATTAAATATGTTATACTGATTAGAATGTTTCTTATTTGTGGTTTTTGACTAAATTTGAATCGTCATGTAAATCAAATCATTAAGGAAGAGATCCGATCTAAATAGTGATTTAAATCGTAGGATTTTAAGATTTTTGACAACAATGTATGACATGATGTCACAACGAGGAGAAGTCAGGGACATTTACTGCAAGTGCACACATGCAAGTGCTTTTCATAGATGCATCTTTGATCTTCAAGATTATGCTCTTCCACTCCCTCTTTGACTTTATAATGTTAGAATTTATAGTTTATTGCAACCATCATACGATTAGGTTTACTTATAAATGTCTTATGTGTTTCTTACAATTTCATGTTAATGAAATATTGATAATTTTTGTTTTGCAGAAGCTCAAATTAACTTTATTCACGTAAAAAGATTTTGTACACAAACCGACCAACAGTTTACACCTCCAAAGATTTTGTACCTAAATATTTAGTAATACTTAAATATTAAAATTAATTTTTTTTGTAAAATTTAATCCGAAAGTTATTCTTCTGTGTGGAAATCTATTAGTATTTTGGAAGTTTTCAACATGAAAACCATGTAGTACATAGGATTGGGTGTATGCAAGCTTTGGAAATTTTATCTCCTTTCTGTCTGTCTCTTTATCCCATTTCAAGTACATCATATTTTTAAATTAGTTGAGATGCGTTACGAAGTTTGTTTATCAATGATCTAACTAAATTATATCTTAATTATAGGCTCTAATTGAATTCCATTTCTCATGTCCCTATCTAATAAAGTTAATGTTCATGATACTTCCATAACTATTTTTGGATGTTTAAATTAGAAACTCCCGATGATTCCCTTCAGATCATATAAACGTTGGTTAAATTCCCATTCTCTCTTCCTTTTTAAGAAAAACTTCAAATCTATTTCAATCTCACATCATCTCCATTTGTTTTATAAACCTCTTTTTTAGAACCAAGAAATCATTTTTAATTAGAATAATCTTTGTTTGGCTTTATATGTTTCTAAAGGCATAAATGAAAAACAATAGACATACCACCATTTTTTAGATTGGTTCATGATAGGTTCTTGGCTTATTCATGTGTGAGACAATTATGCTTTGCTAAAGGAGGTCATATGCAAGATTCTGTGAATTTGAACTTCTATTTTACGCATTTACATAGGTATGGTGGTACCTGTTCCATGGATGAACTTAATAGACATAGATGTAGGGTATATTTTTGGCTCATGTTGTTCTGAATATATTATTTTGCAAGTTTTTGGTTTGCTACAAAAATATTTAGAATCTTTTCATTTTTTCTTAGAATTTTCATTGGAAACAAATAGATATTTTTAATTCCTTATCTTTACATCTATCATTGTGAATTTCATATTATTTATTTCTACGAAATAAAATTACTCTATCCGCAAAACTGAAAAAATGAAAAAAAGCCGATTACCTTTTTCACAGTTGGTTAAAGTGCTAAAAAATATTCAAGCATGTGGTTTCATCACCCGTAATTCTCAGCATATATACGTATTTAGGGAATGAGATTAAGTAATGTTTGAGAAGTTGTTGTATGTTGATTTGCTGCATTCAAGTACTAACCCATATGATCTACGTATAAAGACAAGCATGATAGGATTGTTACTACATCCACTTGTGGTGTTATTTAAATAAGAAAGTAAAAACCAAATCACTAATGTGTCTACTTCTTAGCCACTATTCACGTATATCATAGTTATTTATTTTGTACTATCTAAAATTGAAAAGTAGTTGTCTCCCCATTCGCCATTTATTCTCCTTCTCCACTACAAAATTCAAACTAATAATACATGTTTGCAATTTTCAGTTCGCAAACACCTATGTTTGGTCACCAATATTGCGTATATTCCATCACCGTGGCTCACTGTTCTCATTCCTTCCATGCTGTAGCTTCTCCAGCCATGGCTACTAAATTATTTCAGGTATGGATATTTTATGATCTCTAACTGCTATAATTATCTAATCGATGTTTTATGTTCAACACTATCTTTTTATTTAAGATTAACTTTATGTCCAAAGTCGATTCTTATATTTAATTATGTAGCTCCAATCACCTATTAGGTATATTTGACCCAATCGCCCTTAAATTCAATGATTTTTATTGACAACCAGGAGTCTTTCTTGAATTTTTATGATACTCAATGACCTCTATCCTTTTTTCCACTAATAAAAGTATTCTTTATTCATACTGTTAATCTAAAGTTGTATAGCTTGATAACATATGTAGATTGCAATCTCAACATGATTTTGACAGAAAAATTGTAATATAAATCAACTCTTTTTAACTTCCACCTTTTATTCTAATGAAAAATTCTATGCAACATCAAAGTTTCACATCAAAGTTTCATTGTGCTTTTCTTCTTTTGGCCAGCACATATATATTTCCTAAACGAAAAAAATAGAATATAGTTTGGTCAGTAAAATATTCTACGCACTATTATTTTTCACTCTTTCTCAAAAATATTGCTATATTAAATTTCCATGAGTCATGTTAGTAGTATCCAATAGCATAGTAGATTGACTATTGATATCTAGAAATTAGACCGCGGAAAGGTCCACTTTAGAGGAGTACTTAATATTACCATGTATTACAAAATTGCATAGAAGCACTGTCATTCTAATTTAGAATTCAAATTGGTAATGAATTGTAAACTCAGGCATTCTGCATGAATCACAGTCCAATATGAGCTACCAATTTTCTCCATCGTTATCAGTTATAGCTATTATTATTCCATTGCATCATTGTATGTGGCATTTATTATACTCCTATATTTTAGGCTGTATATAGTATTTTTTAAGTGTAATTGAAAAAAATTAATTTCACACTTAGAAATGTGGATATATCTATTTTTGAGTATAACCACTTCTTTAATTTTATTAGAACTGAAAAACAATAGTCATTATATTAGTTACTACCTTTGATTAATGGTGCGTCTTGGTTGGGTTTTAATGCATCATTGGTTGATGACATTTCATTTTTAAATTAATCAATGATTTTTTGGTTATTTATATGATTTAAACCAAGTAAAATGATCCATCTTAAATCTAATACAAAACCTTAATGGATTTTGTTTCAAAAATAATATAGGTTTTTGACTGAATTGTCTTTACCCATCGTTTTATTTTTTGAAAATTTGCAACTAACCTAATTTTGGGAAACTCACACAAGAAAAAACTAAGGGCCCGATTGGTTTCAAAATGGATTTTGAGTTTTTCGTTTTCAATTTGTACTTCAAATGGCGTGGTAGAAGAGTGCGGCATGGAGAGGAGGAAAGGGGAAAGGAGAGGACAAAGAGGGAGTTCTTGAAAACAAAATTTTCTTCTTTTCAGCTTTTTGAGGATACGGAAAATCTCCCTCTAACCCTTTCCACATCCCCTCATCTCCCACCACTCTTTTATTACAATTAAAAACTGAAAACTCAAATTTATTTTGAAGCCAAACGGGGCCTAACAAGTTAAACCTTTGAAAATTTTCATTTGTACATAAAGAAATTTGAAGTGAATAAATTGAAGTCATAGAAGATAGTTTGGTTTTATTAAATATGGTTTCAATTTTTTCCATACAATATTGTCTTGCTTCTGTAGCTATAACAGTTATGTAAAATATGATTGATACGATAGTACAAAGATCATGAAAATTGATGGGTATAAAATAGATTTGGATAAATCATGTGGATATATGCATTGAAATTGATTGCAAGTGCTAATTAAGTATGAACTGAAATTTGAGCAGGAGTAAAAAATGGATGTAAGCCTTACGTAGTGACTATTATTGTTTATTTTCTCTCTTGTTACACCAAATGTAATTTTTTTGCAGTCTTTTCTTTTATTTTCTGTGTCAAACTATCTCATTTTTCTCTCCGACCATTTTGACTTCTTTTCTAAAAATGGCCAATGGCCAATGACCAATGTTGCATCAAGTTTGGCTATGGATGATTATTCCAAGCTACAAGAAAAGGAAACTCACAGTTTCATAGTTTATAGATCAATTAAACACTTAAATAAGTTTTTCTTTAGAAGCTCGGCAAACCCACCATGAAATATGAAGATTTTACTGCTTGCCTTCCTAGTTTGAATAAATGCACAAACACTACTTTTGACTTTGGTTTTTTCACAACTACGAATTTTCAGCAATATTTTTTTCATTGCATGGTTTCCTGATACCGCAGGAGTGAAGAAAAAGCTGCAGGAGTAAAGAACAAGCGCTTTACATGAGCTTTACAGAATGCTTTAAGATAGAATTGGATTGCATTCAAGTGGAGCTACAATTACATGCAACTGATCCAAGTGAGATGGATGTAGATGTTACTCAAAGTCGCACCAGTTGACCGTGCAATTTTCTTGGATTGTGGTTATTTTTACTGTATTTGCGGCAACCGCCTGCCATTTTGGTTTATTGTATCCTTCTATTATATTGTGTGAAACTTTTGAGATGCAATGAATCATTTATGTGTGTCTGTTTGTATCTTGAGATGTACTAGCTAAATAAACTAGATGTAATCCTAAATTCACATATTTTAGAGTGGATGCTGTTCTTTTTCTGAAAAAAAGTAGTATGTTTGTCCAATTGTCATCTTTTGTGTTTGATACGTTTGATGATTTTGCTTAGAGTTTTCAACCACTTCATTGAAAACTTAAGTAATACACTAATAAAATTGTTGTATTCCTGTTTGAGATCAAATTTATGAAACATTGATAAAGAATATATTGGGAATCAATGATATTTAATTGATCTTCTTGCTCTGACTTTCGAAGTTATGTAACGTTAACTTTCTTTGTAAATTAAGACAAAGTTATTGTGTTATTCTTACCTTAGGAAAAATAACCTAAAGTCTTACATTCTTTTTAATTTTCAAACATTTTTTTTCTTATATTTTTATAGAAGCGGTGGTATTCTTAATTATTTTATTACTAACAACATATGATCTTTTTTAACCAGCTATTTGACTAAACTTAAATTGTTGGTCTACTAAATTACCACATTGTAGATAGAATGAAGATGTCAACTTATATTAAAAATCTACTATATTAATAAACCAAGCCATATATATATATAATATGTGTGTACACATATACATTACATCTGCATACACACATCAAAATATTATACAAATCTACATTTATCTCTATGTAAAATTCATTCATTCAGGTTATATTCTAAAAAACTTTTAACATCAATCTAATAACGAAAAATGCCCGCGTACGTAGCACGGGCCATACACTAGTGATTTTTGAAAACATAATCCTTAGTAATTAGAGTTAAGATCGGGGTATGGGATAACATTACAATAACGTACTTGTATTTGCTATATATATAAGTATATGCTATATCTCTAGAATCCTATCTTAGTTAGGCTCTCATGAGGTTTGCATACAAATATGGAAGGAAGAAGAGGTAGAGTAAATTTCAGAGGAGACAACACCACCACTAATGGAAATTCCCGAGCAACCAGTAGAAGAGGTCCCGGTCAGGCTCATGCTGAAACTGTTGGTGCTGGAGTTCCCCCAGTAGACATAGGAGAAATGTATCAATTCCGTGTAAATATGATGCAAGCAGGGACTGCTGCTGGAGTCATTGGAGGAAATGCTGCTGGATGTGGAGCTTAGAAGCTTTGAAGGCTAACCAATATGCTAATCTGAGAGGAGACTATACCAAGCATGAAGGGAAGCCGTTTATTGGTACTAAGGATGCAATTGAGGTGGAAATTGGATAATACATTGTGAGAGGATTTTTGCTGACCTAGGATTGGATGATGCATATAAAAGGAGATTGGCATCGAGGCAGCCACATGGAGCTGCTCTATTTTAGTGGAATACCATTATTGATGGAGTTAATGAGTACGTATAACTTGGGAGGAA
The DNA here is from genome assembly GCA_030765085.1 of Allium cepa. NCBI lineage: Eukaryota > Viridiplantae > Streptophyta > Magnoliopsida > Asparagales > Amaryllidaceae > Allium > Allium cepa. The sequence continues at coordinate 590,833,861 of CM060937.1, forward strand.
TTTAGGAGAAGGTTTTAGAATGATTTATGTCCATAATGGCGCAGTTAGTGTTGGTGAGGAGGTTTGTAGAGTTGGAACATGGAGATATGTCTGTATTGGAGTATTCAAGGAGGTTGAGGAGTTGGCCAATTATGGGTATGCTTTGCTAGACGCTGTGATTAGTAGAAATGAGAAGTTCATAAGAGGCTTGAGGTCGGTGTTGGTAAGTGCTACCTAACCACATTTGAGACATGCCAGTGATGTAGTGGTTGAAATGGCATTAAGGAGAGAGGAGACTATGGCTTGCTTGAGAAAGAAGATGAGGGAGGCCTAGGTGGGACATAGCAAGAAAAGGATGTTTTTCAAAAAAAAGAAAAAAGAATGGTCGGTAAGGGGGAGCGCGAAAGAAAGGAAAGGAAAGGAAAGGCTGAAGTGATTTTCTCAAATGCAATAAGAAGGGACACCATGCTAACGAGTGTCGCACCGGGAATGGAAAAGGAAAGGAGGTGACTGGGAAGAAGAACATCCGATGTTTTAATTGCAATCAGATCGTCCAATACAAGAATCGATGCAAAGAACTTGCTATGGAAGGAAAGGAACAAATGTATACACTTGAGCCGCAATTCCAAAGCCAGTTGTGCAGGACGAAGGGAAGGCTATCTTGGGAGGCTCGTTGCAGATTTACAGTATGTCTATTAGCATTCAATTTGATACTGGAGCATCTCGTTCTTTAATTTCTTGATGTTTGGTAGATAGTCTTAACCTAGAACCCTTATATTTAGTTACTTCCTTAAGGGTTGCAAATCCGATAGAAGGTTATGCAAAACTTAGGATGAAGTGTGACCATTTAGAGTTTGGATTGCTAGGTCGTACTTTTGATTGTTGTTTGCATGTGTTTGACTTTAAGGGATTTGGAATTATCCTTGTGATTGACTAGTTGAGTAGATATAATGTTAGGATATTTTTCTTTGATAGGAAGGTATCACTCAGTCACCCTAATTTTAGTGATCAGATAGCTTATACAGTAGAGAACCCCAGTTGTGAAGTGAATGCTTTATTGGGTATTATGGAGTTAGAGGATGAGTTAAATCTAGTCTTTCTGGTTAGAGAGTTTACTGACGGGTTTGAGCTGGTAACTGTATTACCTCCAAAATGAGTTATTGAGTTTCAGATTGATTTAGTGCTTGGAGCAGAGCCAGTGAGTAGGCCGAAGAGTGGGATGACACCTACAGAGATGTAGGAGTTGAAGGTGCAGTTAGTAGATCTGGAAGGCAAAAGTTTTATTTGGTTGTGTAGCTGCTGCGGTGTTTGCTAAGAAGCCGGACAGATTGTTGAGGCTACATATCAATTTTTGTAAGTTGAATGAGAAGACGATAAAGAACCGATATCCATTGTCGAGAATTGACGATTTGTTCGATTAGTTAAGTGGAACCAAGGTATCTCTTAGCTGGATTTGGCGATGGGATTTCATCATCTTAGAGTGGTAGAGGGCAGCAATACTTTGTCGGCGTTTAGCACAAGATACGGATCATATGAGTGGTTAGTTATGCTATTCACACTAATTACTGCGTCGACATTCTTTGTGGATCTTGTGAATAGGATTTTCCGAGAGCACTTAGATAGATTTGTGTTTGTGTTTGTAGACGATATTTTGGTATACTCTAAGGATGGGACGGAGCATGAAGTTTATCTTAGAGTTGTGCTTTAGACATTGAGGGAGCATCAGTTGAAGACTAAGTTTTCGAAGTGTCGTTTTTGAAAAAAAGAAGTGAAGTTCCTTGGACATGTCGTCTCAGAGAAAGGGTTGTCTAAAGATCCAACTAAGGTTGAAGGGTGAATAATTGGAAGAGATACGTGACAGTGACTGATATTAAGAGCTTTCTTTGATTAGCTGGATATTATCGAAGGTTTATAAAGGCATATTCATGGATAGTTGCACCGGTGACTAAACTTACACGAACAGATATGAAGTTCATATGGACAGATAAGTGTAAGGAAGCGTTCCAGAGCTTGAAACACTTATTGACCCATGCACAAGTGTTGGTGGTTCCGGAGGAGAATCAAGATTTAGTTGTTTATACTTATGCGTGTGGAACCGAAATAGGAGTTGTGTTGATGCAAAGAGGTAAAGTGATTACTTATGCTTCTAGACAACTCAGACCGCATGAAATTAGGTATCCTACGCATGACTTGGAGTTAGCTGCCATTATATTTTCTTAGAAGTTGTGGAGACATTATCTGTTGGGAGAGAGATTAGAGCTTTATATAGATCATATGTCATTAAAGTACTTGTTCTCTCAAAAGGAGCTAAACATGAGACAGTAGAGATTGTTAGAGTTCATTGCAGCCTATGACTTTGGAATTGAGTATACACTGGGAAAAGTGAAAGGTGGTGGATGCACTCAGCCGAAAGCATCAGAATGTAGTAATGACTAAGATTGCTGAATGGAAGGATTTGGAAGCATTATCAACTTGTAGTGTGCAGTTTAGATCCATGGTAGGTTCAAGTTCAGAAAGTGTTGTACTGTCTTGTTAAGAAGTTCGACCAGTAATGATTGAGAACATAGCTTCTAAACAAAAGGTTGAGGGAAGGAATGAAGGACGATGACTTAAAAGATTTCAGTCTTGACCAGAAACGATGGTTGAGAAACAAAGGAAGGTTATGTGTTCCGAACGTAGGAGACATGAGGATGGAAGTTTTGGATGAGTGCCATCACTTGAAGTTCACTATCCATCAAGGAGGAACAAAGATGTATCAGGATATGAAGAGAAGTTCCTTCTAGGAAGGTATAAAATATGATATTGCAGTATGTGTTAAGCAATGCTTGAATTGCCAACAGGCAAAGGCGAACACCAGAAGCCAAGTGGATTGCTTCAACCGTTAGAAGGTCTGACGTGGAAGTGGAATTCTATTTCTATGGATTTTATTGATGTGTTGCCAAGGTCTAGTGGAGGAAATAAAAGCATGCGGGTCATAGTAGATAAACTAACCACAAGTGCTCATTTCATTTCGGTAAAATCAACCGGGATGGCGCCTATTTTGGCGAATAATTTATGAATAATGTAGTTAGGATGCATGGGATTCCTAGTAATATTGTAAGTAGTAGAGAATCTTTGTTTACTAGTGAGTTCTAGAGGAGTCTACAGGTAGCCGTAGGAACCAAACTCAATATGATACCGCTTACCATCCATAGACTGATGGGCAAACGGAAAGAGTTAACAAAGTCTTGGAGGATTTGTTAAGAGCTTGTGTATTGAATTTTGAGGGATCATGGGAGGACCATCTACATCTTGTCAAGTTCTTGTGTAACAATAGTTATCAGACTAGCATTGGGATGACACCATTTGAAGCTTGTTTGGAAGACCATGCAAGTTTCCCGTATGTGATTGGAAACCAGGGATAGGTTGGTTCTTGCTTCGGATTTAGTGACGAAAGCTGCTTAGAAAATTGAGTTGGTTCGTGCTAGGATAAAGGAAGTTCAATCTAAATAGAAAAGTTATGCTGATAGAAGAAGAAAAATTTCGAATTTTCTGTCGAAGACTATATGTTTATTAAGGTTTCACCGATGAAGGTGTGATTAGGTTTGGGAAATCAAGGAAGTTAGCACCTAGATTCATTGGTCCTTTTTGTATTGTGGATACGAACGTGAAACTTGCTTATAGAGTAAGGTTACCAAATAGTTGGCTAGTGTCCATGATGTTTTTCATGTTTCTTATCTTAGGAAATGTGTTAGAGATCCGGAGACTACGTTAGCACCAACAGTGTTAGAAGATTAGTAATAGAACCGGATTTGACTATAATTATGAAGCCAATTCAAATTATGGCAAGCGATGAGAAGGAGTTACGTAACAAGACAGTCAAGTTATTAAAGGTTTAGTGGAGGGACGATGGTAGAGACTGTACTTGGTAGATGAAGAATAGGATTAGAGACTCTTACCATGATTTGTTTGATGGTATGTTTTATCCTTGATTATATTAATTGTGCACCTTATCATAATTTCGAGGAAGAATTAATTTATGGTGGGGAGTTTATAACACCCCATATTTTTATTACATTATTTAGGATAATTAATTAACTAAAATAATTTGGAGATTAATGGATTAAGATTTTATTTAGTTAAGGGTAGCCGTGCCATGATTGAATGTTAACAAATAAAATAACCAAAGTTAATGTGTTAGGATATGAGAAGAGCAATATGGGAAATAGAAAGGTCTTACACCCTAAACCCTTAGGAAATAGAAAACTCACGTTCATTCACATTCTCATTTCACTCAAACTAAAATACCAAGGTCGACCACCATTTTCCTTCCCTAGAGGGAGACGAAAGATAGAATCTAAGGGAAGGAAGAAATCAACTAAATCAAAATCAAATCTCACGTTTTATAACCCAAAGCTAAGGTGAACAATTACTCCATCCCATATTCTTTTAGTATTCGTTTTCATGACTAGATCCAAAAAGAATTTTACTAAGTATATGCCATGTCTTGATGTTTAACTTATATCTACGTTGTTGGTGAAATTATACGTGTTCATAATTGTTTTACGATATGTTTGATATGAAAACCTAATTTAGTGACGTCTAAATGCCTTGAAAATATAGATTAGAAATGTTGTTCTAGAGATGGGCTTTGATTTTCATAATTTTCTGATTTAATATGGATTTTATATTAATTTTCTAGTGGAGGAAATTATTTATTGGTTTATAAATTATTTTCGACTAAAATAATTATTATTTAGGTTTGAAATTTTAATATGTTAGGCAACTTATCAAAATAGATTTTTGGGATTTTTCCTAAGTGTTTTGAGGAATATATAAAATTATTTAAGGTATGGGACTTAAGTGTTTTATATATCTAATTAAGGAGAACGGGCATTTTGTAAAATAAAATGATTATTTAATTTTAAAAGTAGTAGCAGCACATTTCTAAAAAGTGTTAGTCCTTGAGAAGATGGTTTTGATGACAACAACCTTAGAATAAGATTATAAACTATAAATACTAACATTATTGTTTAGATATATATGTATATGCTGGATATAACTATGCAGGTACCTAGAATGAAGACTGTACAGTATAGAGATTCAAACTGAAGATATCAAGATTGAAGATTCATGAGTATCAAGATTATCAAGAGTTCAAGATTTCAATAATAAGTAATTTAATTAGGAATTTAGTAAAACTCCTAGAAAAGCACTGACATCTTAAAATCCATTTTATTCGTGGAATGGAATCCACTTCGAGCTTGTTAAAGGGATGGAACCCTAAGTAGGACGGAACCTACGAAAAATCTAGTGGAACATTGTTTTGTATCCACTAACTTTTATTCAAATGTTTTACAAAATTATATCTTGTTTTCAAAATGATTTCAAAATCTTCCATTTAAAAGAATCAAAAACATCTATCCTGGTTTTAAACTACTTTTAGCCTCAAAATAATCTTTATTTTCAAAATCAAATTATCCTTGGTTTCAAACTATCTTTTAATTATAATATATTTAACCTCTAATATTTATACTTGGATTAAATATAAAATTATAGTAAAATTTTATATATACCAAAATATTATTCTCTATACTTATTTATGTATTTTAACCATAGTTAAGTATATTTATGAAGTTCAAAATAGTTTTAATACAAGATAGAAGTTATTTTCAAAGAAACACAAAATACCAAAAATTACTTAGGCCTGTCGACAACCCCAAGGGACCCTTGTCGTCAAGGTGACAGTTTATTTCAAAAATTTGAATTTCAAAGGAAGTGTCTATTCATCATATCCTTTCACAAATGGTCATGGCTATTGTTCTACTATAAATAGGGGCTGTTTTAAATGAATTGATATTCATATTTTTCTTTTATTTCACTCCTCTTCTTCTTTCACATTGCTTTACATTTTTACCATTACTCTGCCGAAATCACCATTGAATCTAACTAGATCATTTCTTGTTTGATTCTCTTTCACTATCTCAACAAGATCCCAGTGCTATTCAGAGTTATAGACTTCTTTGTAATTATTTGAACGAGAAAAGGTGTGATTGTGGCATGTAAAATCAATCAAGCAAGAAAAGGTGCGATTAGGCTAGAAAATCAATTGGATGAACTTGTTGCCTATAAAATCAAGTATCTCTACACAGAGGAATGTGAATCTAGAGCGGTGTACCTCGTGGCCTTGAAATCGAGGGTGTAATTGTAAGAATTGATTTTGGAAGGAAATCCGTACTTGTATTGCGGGACTGGATGTAGGATAACTCTAAACAAGTATAAAATCCAGTGTGTTCTTTCTTTTATTGCTTTTACTTTGTATCTGCATCTGTGTTTGATTCTGTAATCATATCTGTATCTGAATATTGCATACATTTGTGTTCAAATTAATATAAACTCAAAAAGAATTAGAAATTCCTTAAAACACTATTTACTCCCCCTCCAGTGTTAGTTCGAGCCTTAAGATCTGTAATCCGCATTCTCACATTTGGTACCAGAGCAAGGTTTTTAAAGTTTCATGATATGATTTTTGAAAAAGCTTTTAAAATGGCTATGTTTAAAAACTTGTTAATACTAGTTTAGAAATATTCAAATCGCCATTATCTCTTGAGTCTGCATATAATCAATGTTCAAATTCAAGTTGTCTACCAAAATTGTATGATGTGCAGGAAACATGTTTTATGGGTGTTAAGGAATCAATCCACAATGGACAAGTTCTGTAGATTAAAAAGAATAAATGGATACTCGATAGTGGATGCTCTAGACACATGACTGGTAATCCAGATATGCTGAATGATATAATATACAAAGACGGAGGACTGGTTAAATTTAGAGACAACTCAAAAGGGTATGTGATTGTCGTCGGCAAAGTCGGTAACTCTGAAACTCCTGTTATTACTAATGTTTTGCTAGTTAAGAATTTGAAACATAATATGCTAAGTATTAGTCAGCTATGCAATGAAGGATATAAAATTAAATTTGAAAAAGATAAGTGTCACATTGAAGATAATAATTCAACCATAATATTTGAGGTAATTTGGAAAAAGAATATTTATATTCTTAGTATGAAAGTTTCAAATGACAACTTGTGTCTTTTGAAAAATACAAGTGACCCTTGGATTTGGCATAAGAGATTTGGGCATTTGGATTTCAAACTCTTATCTAGACTGTCAAAACATGATCTAGTAAGAGGTCTCCCTAAAAAAAATTTTAAAGTAGATAGTTTATGTGATGCATGTCAATTAGGAAAACATAAAAAAATTACCTTTAAATTAAAAGATATGATTTCAACTTCAAAACCTCTTGAATTAGTTCATCTTGATTTATTTGGTCCATCTCAAATTCAGTCAACAAATCATAGTAAATATGTTTTTGTAATTGTAGATGATTATTCTAGATTTACATGGACAATATTTTTGAAACATAAACGTGGTACTTTTGAATGTTTTAAGAACTTTACAAAAAGGACTCAAAATCAACTTTCTGTAAAAAATTATAACCATCCGTAGTGATCACAGTGGTGAATTTGAAAATGAAAAGTTTGAGGAATTCTGCAATAAAAAGGGAATAACCCACAATTTTTCATTTCCAAGAACTCTACAACAAAAAGGAGTAGTAGAACATAAAAATAGGACGATTCGAGAGTGTGCGAGAACTATGCTTTTGGATAGTAGATTACCAAAATATTTTTGGCTGAAGCAGTTGCTACCGCCTGTTATATTTTAAATAGAATTTTAATGAAACCTTTAAATGATAAGACATCTTATGAACTTCTTCACACAAAGAAACCTATGGTATCTTATTTTAGATTTTTTGGAAGTAAATGTTTTATTTTAAATACAAAATATAACATAGATAAATTTGATCCTAAATCAGACAAATGAATCTTTATCGAATATTCTAATAGAAGTAAAGCATATAGAGTGTTTAATTTAAGAACTAACACCATCGAAGAAACAATGCTTGTTTCATTCGATGAAAGTCTAAAATTTTTTGAAGATACAAATCATGAAGAGGATTTAATCACTCAAAATTAAGAGTCAACTGAAACTAATAATGAAATAAATCATCCTAATAAAAAGATTAAACTTTTAAAAGATCATCCTATAGAAATATACTAGGAGATATGCAATCTGTTGTTACAACTAGAAATCAACTAAGTAAAATGAGCAATGTAGCCTTTATATCAACTATGGAACCCAAAAATCCAAAAGAAGCATCAACTGACGATGCATGGATTTTGGCTATGCAAAAAGAACTAAATCAATTCACTAGAAATGATGTTTGGAAACTTGTTCATAGACCTAAAAGTAAAACTATAATTGGAATTAATGGGTTTATAAAAATAAAATGAATGAACAAGGCGAGATTGTGAGAAATAAAGCCCGGTTAGTCGCTCAAGGTTATTGTCAAGAAGAAGGAATAGATTTTGATGAAACCTTTGCTCCCGTAGGAAGATTAGAAGCCATTAGGATTCTACTTGCTTTCGCAAATCATAATAATTTCAAATTATTTCAAATGGATGTTAAAGTGCCTTTTTAAATGGATTTGTAAAAGAGAAAGTATATGTTGAACAACCACCACTTTTTTAAAATGAAAAATTGCCAAATCATGTTTACAAACTTAAGAAAGCTCTATATGGTCTAAAACAAGCTCCTAGAGCCTAATATGATAGACTAAGATCTCACTTATTATAATCAAACTTTGAAATTGGTAAAGTAGATAATACTCTTTTTATTAAAAGAAATAAAAATGATATTCAACTAGTACAGGTCTACGTAGATGATATCATTTTCGGATCAACTAATTTTGAAATGAATAAAGAATTTTCTGAAATAACGACAAAAGAGTTTGAGATGAGTCATAAGGGTGAATTAAACTTCTTTCTAGGATTGCAAATAAAGCAATTAGATAATGGTATCTTTATTAGTCAAGAAAAATATGCTAAAGACCTAGTTAGTAAATTTGGTTTGACTACTGCAAGTGGAAAACCCACTCCCATTGCAACCAATGAGTACCTAAGTAAAGAAGATCTCTCGAAAGATGTAGATCAAAAATTATATAGAGGAATGATTGGATCACTACTCTATTTCACTGCTAGTAGACCTGATATCATGCATAGTGTTTGTCTCTATGCAAGATATCAATCCCAACCTAAAGAGGCCCACTTTAAACCTGTAAAACGTGTCATAAAATATGTTAAACACACCTTCGATTATGGCTTATTTTATGCTAACAATGATTCTTTTGAATTAATATCTTACTGTGATGCTGATTATGCTGGTTGTAAATCAGCCTGAAAAAGTACAAGCGAAACTTGTCACTTTTTGGGGCATTCTCTGATTTCCTAGTTTAGTAAAAAGCAAAACACAATTTCTTTATCAACAACTGAAGCAGATTATGTTTCTGCTGCTTTGGCTTATTCTCAAGTAATATATATGCAACAAACTTTAAAAGATTTTGGTTTAAATATCTCTAAATCACTAATTTATTGTGATAATACTACTGCAATAAAGTTATCCAAAAAACCTACTCATCATGCTAGAACTAAACATATTGACATCAGACATCATTTTCTCGAAGATAATGTAAGTAAGGAAGTGATTACTCGATTATATCAATTCCGAGAAACAAATTGCCGATATCTTAACAAAACCCTTAAATGAATCTATATTTACAAAATTAAGAAGAGAATTAGGTATTTGTTCAATAATTGAAATATAAAATATAAATAAAAAAGTATAATTAAAAATTAAATTAAAATAAATCAAATAGTAAAAACATAGGTACCTTGTCGACAACCCTCCCTTACCCCTATCGACATATAACGATTTTTTTACTTCTGAAAATAATAAAACAATGGTCTTCTCCTCCAAATCAAATAAAAATTCAACCTTTTCGTTCCCTTCTCCTTCTACTGGACCTTTTCAATGAACTACGCTTGCACAGTGATAAAAATGGAGGATTCCTTGAAGGATGCACTGCAACTAATGACTGAAATTCAAATAGTGCAAATCAGAATAGCCAAAGAACAAGAACGACAAGGCAAAATCCTTAGAAACTTGCAAAAGTTTCTAATGGACAATCACGCCAATCCCATCTTGATTGATGAAGATTCTTCAAGTGATCAAGTGCAAGAGGACAACGACGAAGAATAAGAAGAAGCCCACATGGAAGAAGAGCATGCTGAAGATGACGCCAAAGTTGTTTGCGTTGGCGAAGTGTGCTTTGACAAGGATGGAAATCTAGTCAAACAACGTGGAAATTGCTGTTTCCACTACCCAAATTGCTCGGTTCATAGATCTCCCATTTTTAAGGACACTCATTAGTTTCTTTTCTCTCTTTCTTATCGTTATATGATCTTACTTTGTTTTCTACGCAAATGTAAATATAACAATATATAATTAATAAATGATTTGTGTTCTTATATTTGAATTCTCACATTATCACTATTATAAGTATTATCATATATGGATTCTTAGTTTGGGTACTTAGTAATTAAGGACCGAGTTTTAGTTTTAGAATTAAGTGTTGATTATTTATGATATCACTATCATTATAATCACATGTCATATAATATTAGATTAAGGGGGAGTTATATAGTTTGGAATTAGTTTTTGTTGATGACAAAGGGGGAGAAGTATAAAATAGGATAGTTAGGCATAGATTAAGTGGGAGTTATTAGTTTTAGGGGGGAGTTATTAGGATAGAAGTAATATTTTATAAACAAAGGTTGTCATCATCAAAAAGGGGGAGATTGTAAGTCCCTAAGAAGATGGTTTTGATAACAATAACCTTAGAGTAAGATTATAAAATATAAATACTAACATTATTGTTTAGATATATATATGTATATGCAGGATATAACTATGTAGGTAGCAAGAATGAAGACTGTACAGTATAGAGATTCAAGACTGAAGATATCAAGATTGAAAGACTCATGAGTATCAATATTATCAAGAGTTCAAGATTTCAATAATAAGTAATTTAATTAGGAATTTTGTTAAAACTCCTAGAAAAGCACTAACATCTTAAAATCCATTTTATTCGTAGAATGGAATCCACTTCGAGCTCGTTAAAGGGATAGAACCCTAAGTAGGATAGAACCTACGAAAAATCTAGTGGAACATTATTTTGCATCCACTAACTTTTATTCAAATGTTTTACAAAATTATATATTTTTTTCAAAATGATTTCAAAATCTTTCGTTTAAAAGAATCAAAAACATCTATCCTGGTTTTAAAATACTTTTAGCCCCAATATAATCTTTATTTTTAAAATCAAATTATCCTTATTTTAAAATATCTTTTAATTATAATATATTTAACTTTTAATATTTGTACTTAGATTTAAATATAAAATTATAGTAAAATTTTATATACCAAAATATTATTCTCTATACTTATTTATGTATTTTAACTATAGTTAAGTATATTTATAAAGTTCAAAATAGTTTTAATACAAGATAGAAGTTATTGTCAAACAAAAACAAATTACCAAAAATTACTTAGGCCTGTCGACAGCCCCAAGGGACCCTTGTCGACAAGGTGACAGTTTATTTCAATAATTTGAATTTCAAAGGAAGTGTCTATTCGTCATATCCTTTCACGAATGGACATGGCTGTTGTTCTACTATAAATAGGGGCTGTTTTAAACTAATTGATATTCATATTTTTCTCTGATTTCACTCCTCTTCTTCTTTCACATTTCTTTACATTTTTACATTTACTCTGCCAAAATCACCATTGAATCTAACTAGATCCTTTCTGCTTTAATTCTCTATCACTATCTCAACAAGATCCCAGTGCTATTCAGAGTTATAGACTTCTTTGTAGTTAATTGAGTGAGAAAAGGTGTGATTGTAGCCTTTAAAATCAATCAAGCAAGAAAAGGTGTGATTGTAGCCTGGAAAATCAATTGGGTGAACTTGTTGCCCGTAAAATCAAGTATCTCTACCCAGAGGATTGTGTATCTAGAGCGGTGTACCCCGTGGCCTTGAAATCGAGGGTGTAATTGTAAGAATTAATTTTGAAAGGAAATCCTTACTTGTGTTGCGGGACTGGATGTAGGGTAACTCCGAACCAATATAAAATCTGGTGTGTTCTTTACATTATTGCTTTTACTTTATATCTGCATCTGTGTTTGATTCTGTAATCATATATGTGTCTGAATATTGCATACATTTGTGTTCAAATTAATATAAACTCAAAAAGAATTAGTAATTCCTTAAAACACTATTCTCCTCACCTCTAGTGTTAATTCTAGCCTTAAGATCCGTAATCCGCATTTCTCACAAAAAGTGTTATGAACCAATCAGAATTCGAAAAACAAAGGAAGTTTAGTTGAAAATTTTCTTTTTAAAGTTAAAAACAAAGAATTCATGTTTTTAACATTTTTATGCAAATATGCCAACGTACCTCCGACCCAGACCTTTCATCACATTCGAAGGTTAGCTCTCGACAAGGTCAAATCAATGCGTAAGGTATCAAGTATCTTCATACATAATGAATAAAATAATTTCGAAGCGTTCAAGTCAAAAGGTTGATGGCTGTAGAGGTTGGGGTATGTTTTTTACATAAACCAAATGCTTTCGCCTGCTTTGCTTTCGAATAAGAGATTTCAACTTATTTCCTTTCGATGGGGTCAAAATGTTTAAAAGAAAGGTTTTGGAACCTTCTGACATAGTCGAAGTGTTACTGCTGCTTTAGTTTACAAACATTTTGTTTTGAACCTTCCGACAACGCTGAAAGGTTTACTTTGATGACTTCGAAAGATTTCTTATTTTTAATGGTGGCCTCTTCTCCATTGCTTTCGATAAGATGATTTTGACTTAGGTGAATTGTTTTTGTTTTATAAATGGAAGATAACCAAGTTTTTGAAGTAGAGTTTTCGATACAGTCGAAAGGTTGTTTCAATGTAGTCGAAAGGTTTTAAAAGATGGTTTTCCACTTGTTTTGAATTGAACCTAGTATGCCTTCGGAGGGTTTATGTTTTAAAAGGTTTAATGTCTTTGAAGGGTTCGTTTATTTAGTGGTTTCAAGAAGTTTATGTTCAATGATTTCGAAAGGTTTTAGATGAACGACTTAGAAAGGTTTGAGTCGGTGAATTTGAAAGATTTATTAAATGGCTTCAAAAGGTTTGATTTGAAAAATATTTCGAATGGTTTAAATGAATGGTTTTCCGTGGTTTTCGAAGGCAATGTTTTAATGTAATTTTAAAGAAGGATGTCTAAAGCTTTATTGATTTCAAAAGGTATACTTTAATGGTTTCGAAAGGTTTAGTTTCGAATGATTTGGTCTTTGGTTTTGAAAGAGATTCTTTTATCTGTTTAAATGCTTTCATCAACTAAGATTTGAGTAAAGAAGATATAAATATAACACGGTAAAAAGTTTTTAAATAAAGCATAAAATTATGTTTTTCCTTGTTTTGACTATGATTTAAAGGTTTTAAATCATTTTAAAATGTTTTTAAGGTAAATTATGGGAAGGGATACTTAAGTGAAAATGACTCAGATATTAAAATACTAGATGAGACTAGTATAGGATCCCACCCAACACATTAGCTAATAACCCCAGCTAATTATTGTCCAAACATCCGGTGTTTAAGGCTTTGTCATAGGTAGACTAAAGTTATGTTTACACACAGAAGGAATATATATTTATATACATAAAGGTTATTAGTGAGCTCAAAAAACCACTAGGATCAGGAAGACATGGGAGGTGAATAAGTTAGCGACAGATCATCCAGAAGGGAAGTATTTAACAGATAGTTAGGGACATGCCATCCAGAGATGAAATATTTAACAGATAGTTAAAGATAGATAGTCCAAAAGAAGAATAGCCAATAGGTGTTAGATTAAATTGGTTATATTGTCTGTTAGGTCCGAATCAGCCAAAGGTTAAAATTTATCCAAACAAAACTTATGTGCTTGAATAGATAGTTCATTATTACCCGATTCTTATGTATATTTACATAATGATGCTTTGTAGTTTTTAATCAGTTTTGATTCTAGGAAAAAGATTTTGCAAAAGATATATTTTAAAAGGATATTAGTGAAGGGAAACCCATTCCGCTAAGTGGTGTGGTCTCACTTAACATATTAAACAGGGATGTATAATATTATTCATACTAGGCTTTATGTCTAACTCAAAATTTATGTTTTCCCTTTAACTTCTCAGGTGCTCAAAATTAATTTGGGTGGATTGAGGGGTCAAGGTTTCTTTTCAGGTTAGCAAAATGAAGAATAAGCTACTAGAGGCTTGTAGGAGGCAAACAGATAGCTATTTAGGATTTCCTGTTCTTATTTTGTTGTGATGATATTTCCGCTGTGCTGTTTGTATTAGGTTAATTGTGACCATATAACTCTAGTCATCCAAGGGGGTATCTTCATATACTGCCCTTGGCGTAAATTGTAATAATTATATTTTGTCTATGCTTGGGAATATTTTGGGTTATGTGTTGTGAATGTGAAACAATTTGGTTTTGAAATGTATGGAAAAGTAAATGTGGTTTTGAAATTTATGTTTTGTTTCATACTCAAGTGCTTCTGATGTTATGAATACCATTACATATCCGTATTTAATCGCCGGAAGCTAATACTATAGATGACTGCTGCATCTATAGCGCTTGGTTTTGAGCCTCTAGATAGGGGAAGTTACAACCATCGTTCTATAGCCCACTTAATTCAATCCTACTTCAAGTTCATCTACTTTGGTTTGATCATGGCTAGTAGATTTAAAAAATCTAACCACATTCGACAGTGTTCCCCTAATAATCATCAAAAAATCCAATCAAGATGAGGAGCAAAGACTAAGGCTCGAAGCCCTAGGAATTATAAACAAAAAGAAAGTAGAATCTTAGGATCCTAAGAAATGGAGTCTAAATCCTTTTCATATTGGCCCTAGCCTTATCTTTTCACTTGGGAAGAGGACAAATGGAATTGACAATGTATTTAATAAAATGAGAAGAACCATTCAACGTTATTCTAAAGGCATAATCTTTGAGAAAGAAATAATGGATGGTTGCAATGCCTTTACACACAAGTGGCAACCAACTACGACAAAAGCACTTCCAACTCAAGAAATACAAAGGCTAGCAAAAAGAAAACCAATCAAAGAGCATGAAACAATAAGTCCAAAGAGCAAAAATCCAAAGGTTCATCCTTAAGAATCGAGCTTCAAATCTAGACTTTTAAAGGAATGCAACTTAACAACATCTATGGAAAATGCCTACTGGCTTACAAAAGATGAGCTCAACTATTGGCCATCACAAAAGAGAAATCCAAAACATTGAAAGAACTTGAGAGGATCCCATTGCCACTATCACATGTTGAATGTTCATGAGACTAAGGATTTCAGTGCCTGCAAGGGGATGATCATAAACTTCTTTCGGTAAGAAAAGATTCATGAATTTGTGAAAATATTTTGAGATGGACTTAATAAAGTGCTATTTTCTATGAATAGAAAATCTACATGGTTGGAAATGCTTCAAATTTTTGGGTACTACCTAAGATGGTAGTCTACCTAAAAAACCTCTGTCCGTGCTAAGATGGCCAAGGAAGAGCACCTCCTAGAGGGAGGATGGAGTAAGCCTTTAGCCGCGCATAAGATGGCCAGGTTAAAGCACTAAACAAGCCCGTATTCGTGTCATGCTATGGCCAGGTTAAGACACCTCCTTGAGGGAGGACAGAGTATGCCTTTAGTCACGCTATAAGATGGCAGGTTAAAGCACCGAACAAGCCCCTGTCCACACCGCAAAAGGGCCAGGGTTGGGCACCTTCTGGAGGAAGGTCATGTAAGTCCTTAGTTACAGCCTGTAAGATGAGCTAACCAAGAGCACCAAACAATAATGGACTAAGAAAAGTAGGTCCAAGAAATGGCCCATCAAATAATGGACTAAGATGTCCTAGCCTATGGGGAGGCTCATTCAATAAAGGACTGAGACGTCCAAGCCTAAGAAGAGGCACATTCAACGATGAACTAAGACGTCCAAGCCCAAGAATAAGCACATTCAGTGATGGACTAAGATGTCTAAGCCCGAGAAGAGGTTCATCAAATCATGAACTAAGATGTTCAAGATCGAGAAAAAGCATATGTAATCATAGACTACAATGTCCTTGTTCAAGAGGTAGCCAATTGGATTATTTCTATATATTCAAAACCTGAAGGATTCACACGTATCAAAGAAGACAGAAGCAAAGGAGTGGAACAGAACTCTACTTATTATTACCTGAATCTGGGTTTCAGGACCCTCATTTCAAAAATTTGGCTATTTATACCCGAATTAGGGTTTTAGATCTTTCATATATGAATTCCATCATCTAGCACCCAAATCTAGGTTTCAGGTCATTATCAGTAACTAACTTATTATATCTGAATCTGGATATCAAGATTGCTACTTATTTAAACCTTAAACTGGGTGCAAGATCTTTGGATTTCTATTCAACACAAATGCTTGAATCTGGGTCAAGGAATGTTATCATAAAGATCGCTATTAAGAGTTTTTGAATATGAACTTCGGATTTCTAACTTTTCAAATCCCATTAACGTTAAGGAATAGGTCAGAGAGTTACTACTTCAAAATTTCAGACACTGATTTCTGGATTTGGTTAGTTACATCCTAATATTTATACCTCTATGATAAGGTAAAATTTTCTGTCAGCAAATTTTGGAAATTCTAGCCAAATGGAAGGAGTTAAATTTTTGATCAGCCCTCATTGTGGTTAAAGACGAGATTTTAACATTTAGTATAAAATACGTTTCATATAATTAAGAGGATGATTAGTTAATCTAAGCAAATGGAATACATAGACAGATATGCCGATTTCAAGCTAACAATATGAAATATTATTTGCTACATGCTTTTCATGAAAATCAGAATAGCAAGGAATAGCAAAAGATTCAACAAATTCTAAAATTAATGAATGGGCAAATCAAATGCATTTCAAAAGTGACATTACGGAGAAGGATTACAGATCAGGTGATATTTACAAAGTTATGTTATTTTTCATAAGTTATGATTTTTTTTGCAAAACTACAAAATTATTTACATATATACAAGATAAATTTGCATAGTTCAAACATGTAAATGGATTACAAATCTTCAACGGCTTTATCAAGAGCTTCCGCAACTGAAGGATCTACAACGTGATGAATTGCAGCATAGTGAACTTCCTTAAGTTTCATTTCCTTTCTTCTTATTTCGTTCTTATCCTCCATCACAACAATATTGGTCTTCAGGGCACGGTTAAAAGCTCTATTCGGTGTTTTGTTTTCCCTTTCTGACTCTGTGATGCGCTCGTCAATCAGGTAGTTATCGTGCACACGCTTCTGATTCTTGGTAGCGTACTCGTTGATAGTATGGGAATACTTGGTTTTCTGTTGTTCTTCGAAGTAGTTGGCTATTTCAAACTTAACCTTCCAACACCAATTCCCTATCACATTTTCATCTAATCTCGGAGGAGGGTTAAGTATAGTAGGGAATTTCTAGGCCGCAAGGAGTTTTGATCTTGTGGGTTTAGTAGTCGAAGAGGCAGTGTGAGGGACCGGTAAATCAATATTCGAAGTCTTGTCCCCTATAATGAATTCCAAAAAAGCACACCATGCCTAGCTATCTTTTAATTTCAGCTCCAATTCACTTATCTGTTGAATAAGTTTTGACATTTTCTGATTAAAGTCAGTGGAGGGATTAGTCATTATTTGTCACCTAAAGCGGTAATCAACTCAACTTTACTTTTAATATCCGCCTCAAGATAGGCTATATGATCTTTGTGGCTATTTGTGATGGTTTTATGAAGAAAATATCTCTTGTTGAACTTCATAGCTCAGTATTACAATGAAGCGTTCTAGTCCGACATCATCACTAACCACAATCCATCTGCTTACCATCAATAGTTCCTCTTTAATAGCACAATGCATGACAATAAGTTAAGAGGAAGAGGAGTTGCAGATAGTTGTAGCTCCTATTTAAGAAAAAGAGGTAAAATAAAATAAAAATCAAACTAAGAAATCACTTTATTTTTATAGTAACATATTACAATTTAAATAGCGACAAAGTTTAAAGGTACAACAAGAAACAGAATTACATCTAAAGTCTAGAATCCGCTTTTCTAACTTTATCTAGCAAGTTAGTTGAAAGTGTAACTCTCGAATCAAAAGGCATAGTAACTTCTCCAAGGGTTATGACCGACAGACATTTGCTATAGTCCCATTTCCCAGTTGGAGGATTACCGCGATCGCAAATTAATTTGTAGTGAAATGCTCTGATCTCTTTAAAAAATGTTTCCTTCTCATCACCGAGGAAGTCAAAACGGAGGCGAGGGTATTCCAAATGCAATTTTTGTAATCTCGAAGAAAGAAATATCTTCCTAATTTTGAAATCTTTAAAACTAATGCATTTTCAGAGTAAAACCTTCTCAATTTAACATATTAGCTTAAGTGGTCTCTAGGGAAGAGTCGACCTAGAAATCTTTCATTCTATAACAATATAGTAAAGAAAATCAAAGCATAGAAAACAAAGCTAAAACATATACTCATAAATCGATTAATTGTTACATGTTTATAATCATTCACCCAGTTCATACAAAAAGATTTAGAGAAATACTCAAAAACAAATTTTTCTTTATAGTACTTAAGCTTTCAGTGGGATGATTTTGAGGAATCGACCTGACCATGGTAAATTCCAACAAGCCTTAGGATGCGGGTCGAATCTGAATTCATCTAAATAACTTTTGTGGAAACGTTTGAGTAAACCCCCACTGAATTCACTCATGTATGAAAAATCTATTATCGAATTTTTATAATAAAATTTATACAAAAAATTAAGTAAAATATCCCTTTCTTTGATCATCATCCAAAATAAAGTAAGCAACTAACTATTATCTTATAATAGAGCACCTATTAGAGGTGCCTTCTCATTAAAGACGGGGATGCCCTCTGATTTTTAAAAGATGCTAGGACATAGGCACTTCGATCAAGACTGTGATACTTTCAGAGAGGATGTTATGCTCCTTTATCTGTCTGTCTAACATCCTATATAACTTGTTAATTTGTGCTTTTTTTCTTTCAAATTTTGCTTCATAGGGAAGTTGATACTTCCTCCTTATATAGAATGAACGATTTTACACTAATTATTATCTTCAAAGAGAAAAATATTTAAACAGGGAATCCCATACCTAGGAAACTGGAGCAGAAGCCTGGGAGGCCTGCTCTTTCTCTTTTGGATCCTTGATTTGGGCAGGAGCAGGCACACCTTCTGGAGCAGCAGATGGCCCCAGGGATGCAGGTGGAACATCCTTTTGAGGGCATGGCTCTTTTTCAGGAAATTCAGCTTAGCCACCACCGTCTTTTTTCGAAACTCCAAAAGGACCCCCTTTGTCTCCATCAATACCTTGGCTTCCAACAAGGTCGTTATCACTATCATCATCGTAGTTATCATCATCACTGTCGTTTCCATCGTCATCATATTTTCCTTAGTGGCATCATCTTTCTCACCCTTATCCTCGGATTCTGACTTGATATCAAAGGATGGGACATTAAAAGAAAGTCCTTCAAAAGAATTAATTTCCTCCTTGTCCATAGGCTCAATCACCTACTTCATCCGATTTATTTTTCCCATCATTCTTTCGACTATGGTAGGATCAAGTGAAGGAAAGCCAAAGTCGGGGCAGTTCTTGAAGTTGTCGGTATATGCAAGAAAAAGGGCATCTTTATAGTCCTTTAGCATCATTTTCCCTAAGGCGGCGTCGACAAACTGGGACACTTGCTGCTTGACATCTGTAAGGGTCCGGACGGGAAGTTTAACCGAAGCTCTGGTCTTCTTGAATTCATCTTTCAAAGAGATGTTCTTCGTAATCAAGTGAGCCTTTTCGTCTTCAGAATTTTTCAAAGTGAACTCTATGGCAAGTTTTTCATCAACAATGAGTTAGCGAGCCTACCTCTTTACTTCTAAATTAGCTTGGGCTTGGGCAAGGGGAGCTTTTACTTGTTACAACTCTGTGGAAGCATCGTTTTTAGCGGCAGATAGGGTGGACACGTGATCCTTCAGCTTAAAAGTTTCCTTTTAGAGCTTGGAGGATTCGACAAAAGACATTGAAAAATGTTCGTTCAAAGCTAGCCATCTCTTTGAAATCTGAAAGAAAAATTAACACAAGTTAGCGATTTAAGAAAAAACTAATGGTGAAAAGGTCAACTAAAGAAGAACCTACAAAAATTTGTTACCCTGTTAAAGAGCGACAATGCCTCGCCAAATCTGGAGCAGAAGAAGGTGGATGAATAGAGATGAAAGATTCAGAGTGGAGAATAGACTCAACTATATTTTCAAAATTGATAATGGGCGAAGAAGAAGATTTCAGTAGAGAAGAATCCTGCCTTGGGGCAGGAGGAATACTCAAGACTAGTTGCAGTTCAGCAAGGGCAGCTGGCCAGTTTGAGATAGAAATACGAGAAAGTGGATTAGTAACACCTGGAGCTTACATAGCTACATATTTAGGAGCCTCCACGGTTGGGCTCTTCAAAGTCTTTTTAGAAGTTAAGTGTTCCTCCTCCTTCACATCAATAACTTTAGCAATTTTCTTCGGACGGGCATCTTTAGAGGATTCTGTCAGCTTCCTTCTGAAAGTTGCTTTGAATTTTGCAAAGGATGCCATAATTGTTGTCACTCCAAAAGTTGGAGAAGGAGGGGTAGCACCACTGACAGGCACTGTGACTTGAGAAATAGTTGGAAAAAGTATAGACAACGTGAAGTTAGCATAATTATTTAGGAAACAATAGAGCTAGAAAGCAAAAACTTGGCCAATGACATATCAGAGCGATCAACGCAAATAGGAGACATAAAGGGGAAAGTTGGAGGATCTTCAAAGGATAGAAAGCATTATCCACAAGAAGTATGTTGAATGAAGGGTGGAATTCCAAAGATCTTCTGACTCGCAGGCAGAAAAGAGTGCTTTCTTAAATTTGAGGGAGTCAGTAGTGTCAGTCTGCTCCCGACTAGGCTAGAAACCACAATTAAAGATTCAACCATTATCTCGTCGACATCATTAAGCTCCTTGGCAGGGGCACCTGATACAAATAATGATTAGACACAGAAATCATCGAGTAGGGAAAGACAACACAGGTCAAGTCTTATGGGGAGAAGCGAAAGTCTCGTGAATATTAGCAAAGCTTTGGACGAAGAAGAATTAGTTCTCCCAGTCCCTGAATTTGTTAACCCCATATGATACTAACTTTTTCTAGGGGTTAGCTCCTTATATTTGGTTCTTGAAATTGCTCAGCTTTACCAGTCGGGTTAAGAAGTTTATAAAATCAACGTTAAGAGAAGAAAGCCCGGATTCTGGCACCATCATCTCTAGGGATAGGAGATAAGTGTAGACGTTGGAGGCAATTGGATTGGGTGGATCCAACATGAAATAGATATGAAGATAAGAACTCTGGGAAGAGTAAGAACCCACCATGCCATATATGGATAGTAGTACAAGAAAAATACCCTTCAGGTGGGTTGCTTATGGTGTCAGTTTCCTGAGAGGGAATGGCTTCAATTCTGGTGATGCAAAAATCATTGAGGATGGCATTAACTTCATCTTGGGTTGCCATGGTAGAACACTTGGAAATGGCTTCGGCTTTCTGTAGAGAACTCATGATTCTACCAGGTCAAAATGTTTTAATTAAAATGATTAGTCAGTATGAATTTTGAATACTTTCAAGAATTAGACAAAGAAACCTGCTTAGATAACTTATACATAAAAACAAATATGAAACTCCAAGGTTGTGCAAATAGATTGAGTCAAAAAATAAAAACACTAGGCTTTCAACAAAGTCGAAAGGAAAAGAGCATCATCATTTAACAAGAAATATCTCAACATCGCCGAAATCCAAAAATGAAAGTGTTCCCTACGCTATCAAAAATGTCAAAAGGATAAGGCATAGTATTTATTCATTCATCACATTTCAACGATATCAAAAGCTTTATAGGAACCTAGTTGCTAAGGAAAGATAGTAAAGATCAACTCAAAAATTAAAACAAAATATACACTATAAACATTACATAAAAAAAGCAAGACCTTTTGATGGTGTCGAAACGAATAACTTAGGTGATCTCAAATATATATATAGACACACACACACAAGTGTTGTCAAAACCTAACATAATCATCGAAGTCCAAAGGTTCCAAGTTAAAACCATATGCACTTACAACGTTTCCACAAAGCTGGACAAAAACAACCCTAGGGCGTTTCGACCTAGAGGGTAAAGATGGCATCGAAGTGTTTAAAGGGATCTGGTGATTTTAAAAATTAACTAAGGAAAGTGGATTGAAATTGAAACAAGGGGTTTTGGCTAAGTAAAATGTCTTGCTACCAAAGGAGTTTCTACTCTTCACCTAATAGCATAACCTTTCGACAGAATGATCTAGTTGGAATTACAATGCCTTTCAATCACCATCGAAAGCGGCAAGGGAGCAAACCCAATGTTAACACCTCAATCTCTTTCGAAGGGGTAGAAAAGGCATTTTGTGGCGCCAAATTATCCATTCGTGCATAAGATGTTTTCGGGTAGAGGAATCGGGTTTAATTATTCCCCAAACCAGATTACTAATCCAAGGTTTCAAAAATTTCTTCATGAACATGAAAACCCAAATCTATAAGAAAATGAATTCAAATCGAAATCAGCCTGTCTTGATCTCAAAAGTATGGAAATAATAATCAAATCGAAGACGCAGATTTCTTAATAATGAACAAAAATAGAAAATTTTAAAATAAAATCTAAACCCGATGAAGGTATGGTTAATTATCACCCACTAGCAATTATAAAAATCTAAACGAAAAATAGAACTCTAAAAATTCTCGAAATAGGTTTAGAGAAAGTTTATCGGTAAATCAATCGGAATCTATCTTTAGGAAAATCAAGATTCGAACATTTTCAAAGGCGAATTTCAGTTTTAAAATCTGAAAGGATAAAGTTCGATTGAAGTTAATAAAATAAGGTTAAACCTGAACTTAAAGCTTGGATTTGATGACTGACTTGGTTTCTGGAAGTAAACCGAGAGTTTGAAATTTTTTAGAACAATTTCCTCATGTTTGAAATTTTGATTGCAGGAAGAGTGAAAGAGGAAGAAGAAGAAAAATGTACTTTATAAAAAAAGACACCCAGATTATCAACCATCGGATAGGATTTGAGTGAACAACCCAGATCCACTCGAGAAGGCCAAGATGTGGGAAGCTTCTAGGTTCAGCAAAGATGACTTGGAAAGTCAAGAGCATCCATTCCCCTAGGGGGACAAATATCACACCAAATACTCACCTTTCGACTAATTCAAGACCTCCTTAAATAGAGAGCAAGAAAGAAGAGCTTCATCCAATTCGAAGGAGTCGAAGGGATGATGTCGTCAAAGTTTAAAAGTTTCAAGACCTTTCGAAGGTGTCATAAGGTTACTCCGACCAATATTTGGAGAGTTCTTACCCTTCAAAGAAAATGTAGATGTCGAAAGTTCCTTTCCGCTTTCATTGACAACTCCACAACTAAATGAAGGTCTTTCGATCTAGTCGAAGCCACACCAAAGAGAATGAAAAATAGCACTTTGAATATGTACCAACCAATTGAAACCAGTGGTTTCACCATCATTCAAACTGTTAGGAAGCAAGTATTATCTGAAGCAACCCCCTCGATAGCTATAGCAAGCCTATCAAATTGGTCGAAATTTGTGTGGTCCAGGATGGGTTCCACATCGGATTAAAACAAGACCATGGGTATAAATAACATCATTGAAACCAAAGGTAAAGGCTAGCGATAGAGTCGGAAGCATTTTCAAGACAACTATAAGAAGAGATGCGCTGCCATACCTTTCGACAAAGACGATAGCTTGCTTAGACCACTCTATGGCCAACTTTTGACCCAGTCGAAAGCATCAAGGTCGAAAGGTGGCAAGCCGAATTATAATACCCAACCGGTCATGTTTTAGGGATACAATTCCTTTCATTATGAACTTGTATTCTTTTAAATAAAGCATTATAACCCTAATTTCAGATTGTTGATTTAGGAATTCATTGAAATAAAGTTCCCTTAGATGGAAAAAGGTAAGACCTAAGCACTTTTGATTACTTTATTATTTTGTTAAAGCTTTTGTTGGATTCATCTCTATGTTTTTGGTTTAACCTGTATCGAAAGACTCCTATCGACATAGCCGAAATCTCTTTAAGCTCTAATAATTTCTGTAACCCATAGGAAGCTATCTACTTTGTGATCTAAAGGCTTCGACAAGGTCGAAATCAGTCCTCTGAGCACCAAAACTAGGAATTACAGATTCAAACCCAAGGAAGTTATGCCTACAGCTTTCGACAAGGTCGAAGCCTAGCTCAGATGTACTGAAGATTGAGATTTCCTACTAAAATCCAAGAAGAGCAAGTCCTCAAGATTTTGACAAGGTTGAAACCCCCCTTTCTTTTCAGTAATCAAAACCCAAGCCAAATAATAGTTTTAGGCCTCCAACCCGATCAAAACTTATCTAAGAGAACTTAACTCATGGTATTCTAATCAGATCGAAAGGAAGGCCTTCTTAGAAGAAACCATACTCATTGAAAGGTCTACTAACCCAGAAACCGACTCTTTCGACATAGTCAAAAGGACCTGTTGAGGAATATCATTAAATAAAGCCCAATCGAAAGGTATTTTTATAAAGGATTCACATCTTCTTTTTCTACACAACTTATACAAAGGATTATTCACCTTGCTTAGTATCATTTTGGGTGTTGACAAGAAATCTTGTTAACAGCGCCATATGAAGCATTGTATGGATGACTTTGTAATTCGCCTTCATGTTAGTGGGAAGCAGGTGAGAAACCGATACCAGGGCCCAAAACGATTTGAAGAATGTCAGAGAATGTAATACCCCATATTTTTGGTAACATTATTTAGGATACTTAATTAAATTAATTAAATAAAATAATGTCTTCATTAGGAGATTTAGACTTTATTTTAATTAAGGTATAGCGTGCCATTTAACCATGAGTTAACTTAAAATTGAGCAGGAGTAAAATAGGAAAGAGGTCATTTCTATATCCTCCAAACGTTGGCCATGAAAAATTTTACACGTTCATTTTCATTTTTAAAATTATAAAGGAGGCTGGCCATCATTAACAAGGAAGAGAAGAAGAAAATCTAGGAAGAAGCTAATTCAAATCAAATCGATTCGCATCTCAATCTCCATAGTCTCTAAAACTAAGGTGAATAATGTTCACATCTCAATTTTGATTGTGTTTTAAGTTTTAATATGAATTTCAAATATTTTGCAATGATTTGTGATGTTTTTGAAAGATGGAATGAATATATATAGCTGTTGATGAATTATGATTACTCATATTGAATTCATGATGTATTTTCTAATTGCCTTGCAAATTTTTATGAAGATCATAAATATTATTTTGGAGATAGCTGTCAACTTTTAGATTTTTTTTTTTGAATTTTCGTGGAATTGACATGACTTTTCTCGTAAGGAAAATAGTATTTTGCGTTATAAATTAGTTATGGGTAAATAATTAATTATTTAGGTCTGAAATTTTTATATGTTAGAAAAAACATATAATGTGATTTTTTGGAATTTTCTAAATTTTCCTAAGTGTTTTAAGGGGTATAAAAAATTATTTAAGGTATGGGACTTAAATGTTTTATATTTTATAATAGAGGAGAATGGGCTTTTTGTAAAATATATTGAATTATAAAATTCAAAAATTCAACATTACCTTTTAAAAGTGCAATACTTTTGATTTGTAAAAAAAGAGGTAACCAATCACAATTAGACACATAAGGCAGGTTAGTTGCAATGAACTGTTGCTACATGTTTTTCACTATTTTGACACGTCGGCACCAGGTTTCGCCTCCTCATCTTTGCTTCTTTCGAAACCAATGCACAAGGTATCATTTTATTGGTATGTAGTGAATTAGACGTAGGTGAAAGGTAGGGAGTCGAGACCAGGGTTTCCGAAGGGTAGAGTCAATACTTTGTTTTAAGTTAAAGAAATACACCTGCTTGCGTTCGACTAAATAGCTTTCGACCAGGTCAAGTGATTTAAAGGAAATGGTGTCGATTAGGTTGCGCCTATGTTTTTAAACAATTTCTTTCAACAAAGTGATAACCTTTTTGCTTCCGCCTTTTTACCTTTCAACCCGGATGGTTTCAAAATGGTGTTTTGTTTTCTAAATACCTGGCCACTCTCAAATCATTTCGAACGGATGGTTCCGACACCATCACTTCATTACGTAGGAAATTGTTTTGAAGCAGTAGCTTTCAACTTAAATACTGTAAGACCTTTTTCTACTAGTAAATTAAAAACCCAAATTTGTTTCGAAAGAGATAGTTTTTAAATGGTTTTGAAACAGTTGCTTTCGACTTTAATGGGTTTCTGATCTTTTTTTCCTACTTGAAGGCAGAATCCGAATGGTTTCGATTGAGACGCTTTGTATGGTTTTGAAAGGTTTTCACATGTTTTAAATTGAACCCCCATTGCTTTCAAAAGGATTGATTTTTGACTGTTTTGAAAGATTTAATGAATGTTTTCGAAAGGGGTGGTTCCCTAGGGTTCCGAAAGGATTGAAAGGAAAGGTTTTTCCTATGTTTTTCTAAAGGAAATATTTAAAAGGTTTTAAACAAAGGATATCTGATATTTTGAAGCTTTCGAAGAGAAGAAAGAAAAGGCATTCCCATTGTTTTCAAAACGCAATATTTCGCGATTTCAAAAGGGTTTTTCAATAGTTTCGAACGAGTTACCTTCAAGGGTTTCGAAAGGGTTGTTTAATGGTTTTAAACAAAGGTTTCAAATGTATTGAATATGAAATATAGCCTAAGTGTTTTCAACTTAAAAAGGGTTTTGACTTGTTTTGGAAGGATGGTTAATCCTCATTAAATCTCATCAACATTATTTTGAGTAAAGTGTACATAACATGGCAAAATGGCTTAGAGTAAAGATAAAGACATATTTTCCTTGTATATATATGATCTGAAGGACTAAATCATTTTGAAAATTTTTTCATGGAAAATTTAAAAGGGCATTTAAACCTAGGAAAAGATATTGGATATGTAGTCCAATTTGCAGGCAGTCAACCTAGATTTTGGACAGTTAGTCCAGTTTGCGGGAAGTCAGCCCAGTTGTAGACAGATAGTTCATTTGTAGCATCACGGACCTCGCTATTATGTATGGGCGTATAGTTTACATGTCACCTATTTTACGGAAAGTTAGTCCACTTATTATCATCAAGGATATTACTATTTTGATATAACCAGTTCGATTAACCAGTTTTGTTGGAGGAAAGGATTTGCAAAATATGTGTTTTAAAGAGGATATTAGTGAAGGGAAACCCGTTCCACTAAGCGGTGTGGTCACATTTAATATCAGTAAACCGAAATGTAACAGAATTATTCGCACTAGGCTTTATGTCCGACTTGAAGTTTTTATTTTCCCCTTGAAGCCTCGAGTACTCAAAATTTATTTGAGTAGGCTGAGGGTTAAGGTTTTTAGGTTTTAGTCTTTTGGAAAATAAAGCATCCTAAGACGAGCAGATTAAACATGCTTTACAAATTCGAACGCCCTCAACAGTTGGATCTAACAGTTAAACATGCTTTATAAATTCAAAGCGCTTCTAAAAATTAGATCTAAAATAATTTTTCTTTACAAATTAAAAATACTTCTTTAGAAATATACAAATCTTAATAACATTTAAAAATAAAAAAATTTGGCTGAATTAAACATGTACAATTTATAAGGAAAACAATTACGAGTGAAGCGCGTGCTATAAGCTCGTCAATAAAATCACGTTTGGCAAAAGAATTCAATATGAATATTGTTTAATTCCTTCGTCAGCTTGCTTTGAAATGAAACTAATAAATAAATGAGTTTACAAATACATTTACCCTTTTAATCAAAGTTATGAAAGGAATATATATGTGATATTATGATCCATATGCTATATCAAACCAATTCAAAGTAAGCGAGACCTCAAATCATGCTAAAAAGGAGAAAAACAAATATGAAACTAAATTATTTGGAAAAAGTATTCGAACAAAATTATCAAAGATGAAATATAGTTATCATTAAATTTTAATAAGAATTATGAGATTTTGGGCGCTTGATTCTTTCGTCTCAAGATTGATGCGATTAAGCGTTGAATTTGTATGATTACATTTCATAATTTTGACGGTTGAAGATTAACTTTATTCTATTTTTATCTTAGGATAATGGATTGAAAGACGCTTGTTGCGAAGAAATAACATGAAAGAGAAATGCCAAATATAGGTAGAAGTTATGTTGAATGAGATAAAGGGAAATGATGAAAGAGATGTGTAGTGGTTTTCTGACTGTGAGAAAATGGAGATAGTGGGCATGAAGAGGAGGGAACCCCACTCTATACTTGTATTGTTATTTTGAAAAAAATAAATTGAGGATATTTTTGTAAATTAGAAAAAGACTTCTCTTTTATTATATTAGCCTGGGTTTGCTTTGTAGCACAAGATACATTTTAGTTGAGGAAGAAGTACGCATTAAGTATGCATTTATTTGCATTATTACTTTCAAAATACGAAGTATATGCTTTTAGTTTCTACCAAGATGCTTTAAATTATAACATGATTATTACTTTAAAAGCAACAAAGCCATTGCATTGTTATTTTCTAAATGTAAAGTGTGTATATGCCTAAGATGCATTAAAAATACAATTACATTATTACTTTATATGCAACAATGTACTATAATATCTTGCATCAAGTATTTATTCATGTTTATTTATTATATTTTTGTCCGGTTTATTTTATATTTACTTTCTAAGGGAGGAAATATTCTTTACAATTAGTGTTTTTATCTGGTTTCTACAAATTTGTATTACCATGACTCCTTTTTAAGTATAGTAAGGATTAAAGACAAATTAAGCACAAAAATATATATTGAATTACAGTTCCAAGTATAGCTTTGAAATGATTATAATCAAATAAGTGCAAAAGAATTAAAACATTCTATATAACAACCAATGTATACATTATGGAAAACACCTCATGTATATGGATGGCAATGGGATGGGTCTAGGATCTAAACCCGGCAGACCCGACCCGGTCTTGACCTACCAAGACCTGCCCCATTGGGTCATCGGGGCTGGTAGACCCATGGCCCATTCTTAAGAGCTCCGAATCTAGGGTCAGGTTGGGGCTTGGCCGACCCGCCCGAACCCGACCCGCACTACTGAGATTTCGTAAAATCATTTTATTATGATAACGATGATTTGTTGATCCATTTATACATAAGCGGATATAATGGGGATTTTTTTAATGTTTTTTTAATCAGTTATATAATTTTTATGATATTAAGCTGCGTCACTAATAATTATATAATAACGTGTGCATGTTTTTCTTGAACTGTTATCATACACCTTATTTTTATTACCTTATCATTGTAAACACATTGACATTTATATTTATTTTATCATTCAGTTATAATCCCTCTTACAAATAAAATAAATATATGTACATTGATACATAATTTTGATTGAATATGTAATGCTTCACTGGATCTTGGGGCTGGGTGGGTCTACCCTGACCCGCATAAGTCCTGGGTACGAGGCGAAAGTTTAGACCCGCAACGGGTCAACGGGATGTGTCTGAGGCAAGGTTTAAAAATTCTAAGGCAGGTTTGTGGCATAAAAAATCCACCCCAGCCCGCCCATTGCCATCCCTACTCGTATATATCTAAAAGTGGTGACCGCTTATAAATCTCATGTAATGCATCCACCTCATTGTCCATAACAACCATAACAATCATACCATGGTAAGATTAATTTTCAGAGTAAAATGACAAAAAAAATTGAATGTGTCCACATTAATAGCGACATTATTTTAATTTCTATTACAATAAATATAATTATTCTCAAGAATCAAATTATAAATTTATTTCTGAATAAATGAAGAAAAGCTAAATGAATCAAAAATACCCATTTAAGCCCCACAGCACCTATAAATAACAACACCCGCTAATCTCATACCCATAACTACAAAAAAATTGGAAGAAAGAAATTAAATCTCCAATTCATCTCAAACATCATGAAAAGAAAAGCTACATTTAGAAGGGGGCAGAAAGGACTGCTAAAGAAGGCACATGTGCTAAGCACACAATGTGATGTTGACATAGGACCGATAATGTATGGGCCCAACAAGGAAATGCATGTGGTGTGGCCATCCATCTTAGAAGTGGCTCGCATTCTAAGAGTATTGAAGGAGATGACTGTATAGATCAAAGTAGGAACATGCTGAACCAGGAAACTTTCATAAAGAGCATGATAGGAAAATTGGAGAATCAAGTGAGGAAGATGGATAAAGAGATCAATGTAGAAATCCAAATGCAAATTTATATGAATGATTGTTTAGCTGGAAGGCAGAGTTTGGACTCTACTGTGATGGGGGTGCAGGAGCTTACTTGTTTGTGGAGGATTGTGGAGTTGAAATTGAATGAAGTGACCGGAGAGATGGCTGGGCGTAATGGAAATATGGTGGATGAGTGGCTTATTGATTACATTAATAATGGTACTCTTGCCAATATGAATAGTGGTAACGTAAACCCGAGCTTTAACAGTATGAATCTTGCATATGGGAGTTTTGTGAATCAACCAATCCTATTGTAGGCGACTATAATCCAGTTGTAGATGCCTTTTCTTATTTTACCAGAAATTAGGGGGAATGTTGTTAGACTTCTTGGATGTCAATACCGTTTTACATTCAATATAGGTTTGTGTTGTCATTTGGATAATTTATCTTAAATAAAATGCATTGCTTTTAAAAAGTAGGTTGCATTTTTTTCCTTTCTATGATAATTATAATTTGCTATTACAATATTTTCTCATGTGTCTCGTGATAGCTGGAAAGATATTGAGGAAAACTAGTGCAAAATAATGAGGATCAGATTATTAAAATAACGTACAGTGAATTGTTTTTCCTTTGTTTTACCTTTAGAAGATGTCACTTGCTACTTAATTATAAAAATAAAAGCATTGAAAGAATATTACTCGAATATTCCTATGCTGGTGGGTTAGACTATTAGCTTCAAAATAGCCACATATTATTATTATTTTCATGGTTTTTTATTGTACATAACTATTTCCCTACAATATATGTAGAACCTAAAGAAAATATTATAGGCACCAAAGAACATATTACCTCTTAAAATTGTTCAAGATTTACTTTTGATATTTCAATAAATTTCAACTTCCCTACTAGGGTAATTTTATCCCTTCTTTTTGCAAGAATTCTTTTTAACATTTTCCAAATAATTGAAAAGAAAAATAATAAACTAGCGAATTATTAAAATTGGCCAACAATCTTGGAAATATCATCAAAATAAAGTCAACTTTTGACTAGTTCTCCACATTTGTCATCATATGATTGATGAATCTTAGCAATGCTAGTCAAAATGACTTACTTTATTTTTCCCAGTTGTATTTCCTTTTGGTCATTGTTGAATTTGAACCAAAAATAAAAATAATTTTCATGTAGGATTTTTTTTACGGTTATGATTTGTTATTTTAGGACTACCATTTTTAGTTACTTATTATTTCGTTTTTGTTTGAAAGATAAAGTAGTAATTTAGTGAATATGTTGATATTTATTATATGGCTAATTCTATTTAAACCCATATAGTTGCTGAGTAGCCCCCTAAAATTTTAGAAAAAAATTAGGATAAAGTTGCCTTTATGTCATTCATCCGTCTTTTTATCACTCATCCGATTTTCCTTCTTATATTCCTCTTCTCCAGTAACTATAATTTTAAGTAATTCTCAAATGTTGTGCTTAAATAGTTTGACTGTGATGATGTCAATACAAATCTAATGGAATCGAAGGGGTAAAACTTTAATTATACGTTCTTTTGAGTTTTTTTTATCTAAAATTTCATTATTTGTAGAAGAACAATTGTGTGATCTAGTGGAAAATGAAGTAGTAGAAATGTGTGATATATGGAAAAAAATCATGCAGGTGGGATCTGTGGATTAAAATAAATTCTCACAAGTGGGATGGTTGTTTGTACTGTGAAAGTTTGTTACAGATCAGTTTTTACTAGGCAATGTATAAAGGGAAAATTTTAACAATAAAATGGTTATACTCAACAAGTATGGCGACTTTTTAAGTGAATTTCTTACTATGTAAGAAAACTAAAAGAGCACCATTATAACATAATTATGCTACCATTACCGACCGAGATAACAACCAGTGTTAACTAATTATCTCTTTCATTCAACATATATACACCACTCCCTTATTATTGTCATTTCCTAAAAATAAAACACAATGGTTAGATCTAAAATTTTATTGTGAGGAAGTTAATTTGAAAGTTTGAGGTTGTCTATGGTAAAGTTTAAAACTATACTGATTTGAAAACCAAAGGCATCAAATAAGTGAAATTTTATTTTACGTTGGGTTATGAACTTAGTATGAGTTTATTCAAAGTTAGGGTTTTTAATTTTATCACATGGATCCACTATTTTGTCAACAGATTTTAAAAAAATACAAATTGCTTTAGAACGAATTTTTTAATAGAAATCCAAATAAAGTAATTTGATTATAACTTGACGTATGAGGAAAGTAGAAGAATGTGGTGTTTAGGAAAATACAATCTATACTATACTATTAAAACTAAGTTACTCTATAAATATCTCATTATTTGAGTCTTTTACACCTCTCATTCCTTTATTTTCATATAAAATATAAATTCTTATATTTTTTTAATCTATTTTAACCGTTTTATAAAAATGAATATTGGACTCTTCATATTCTCTCCCGTCATTCACCCTCACTCAAAATTCTTTTCTCTCGTCAATTTATATGAAAAATCCTTTTACCCCATAAAATTAAATTTACTCATTTAAAACAAAATTTATTTCCTTTTAAGGTAATCATTTCCCTAATACATACTATAATTTAGTTAAACTTTCACACCTACCACACTCCTTGTAATCAATAGTCTTAAATAATCCAAATGACATTCTCTTCCTTTTTTCCATGCATTCAATGCAAGAAAAAACATATAATTACCTTTTATATTTCAAGTTTTCACTTTCTTCTTCCTTCTCTAACAACCATCTCTTCCATATGTCTAAAGTTTCTTAAATAAAAAATTTAGTTTTTTCTTTACATATGTAATCTCCTTAGTTATTTTCAAGTCTATTCATGTTTTACAACAATTGATTTAGTGTCTAGTGCTTTTAGGTACTACATTTTATGGAAAAATTATCTAAAATCAACCTTGATATAATGCATTGACAAACACAAATTAAAGGTTAGATCATTTTTATTGCTTAATATTCTTTTAATTCGCGTTTAAATTTGTCTTTTTATAATAAATTTCTAACCTCAGTCTCCGAGTCAAAAAGTTTCCGAATTTTATTTTCAACTTATTTTTTGGAGTAAAATGCTTATGAATTTGGTTTTCTTCATTTATTTTGCGGGAGTTAATTAGATTTATGATAATCGTCTTATAATCTTCAATTATTCTGAAAAAATTGTTGTAAGTAAAGTTGGTCTATTTTTTAGCCTTTACATTTGTATAAAATTGATTCTTAATTCATTTATGATTGTGTTGAAGATTATGAATTTGGTTCTTTCACTTATTATTTGAGAAATATTGTTATAATTAACATATATAGATAAAACAACTTGAGTTCTTTATATTGAATAGAGGTAATGTTTTTTTCCATTCATAAACATAAGCATATAAAAAAAACAAAGCCATGGACCTCTAACAAAAGTGGTTAGAGGTGTAGTGCTTAAGGTTCTAGAAGTCAAAAGTAGAAGTCGCGAGTGATCTACTTGGATTAACACCCCTCTTATTCTAAAAAAAAGAAAAATAACTAAAGTTTGAAGAGACAAATTATATCTAAAGTAAAGAAGTACATAAAAACCAACTGGTAATAGAATAGTGAAGGGCAAAATAGAAATGCACAAGAAAATTTTTGGTTCTAACTTCAGTAGGCAAGATTAAGAAATTGTGAAAAGTTTAGTTTTAAATACGTATATCGCAAACTTAAAATTTTAAATCTTTTTTTATCTTAATCACCTGAACTTATATTTTTATATTCGGGTATTATCTTTCTTAACCAATCCATACTTTATATTTTTTTTGTAATTTAAATATTCTACGAAATATTCGTAAAAAACTTACAGTTATTCATCAAATTCTTCATGATATTACAAAACAATGTGGTAATTATCGGTATTTTTTGTGAAATTTGTTCATGTTACATTTTTCCAAATTATTTGGAAGATGGAAATGTTAATAGTTAACTATATGTTGCATATGTAACTATTTATAATGATTATAAGTGAAATATTTTTGAATAGATTGGATTATATGAAATATTATAGCAATGCAATTATTAAAATGAATTATTTGCTTTTCGTTTTGAAACATTTAAATTCCAGATAATAATAAATTTAGTTACAATCAATTCTACCTTAATTGAAATTCGATTTGTGAGAAAAATAATTATATATTAATTATCCTTTTCACTAATCAATTATAGAACTAAACTTCAATCGATTAATACCTTCTAATTATTTGTACATGTAATTCCTTAAAATTAATATTTTCTTATGTGTATCCATAAGTAGTTTTTTTAATGGGTACTTTTGGCACAGGTCCTTATTAAGTTTTAAAATTCGCAAAAAGTCCTTCACTAAATTCCAGTGCAAATTAGGTCCCTGTTTTTTATTCACGATTATTGCAGAGCATGATGCAACTTTTCATAAAAGTTAGTGACATTTCTGCAGCTTTTCTGTACGCCGTGAACATAGTGAATGAAAGTTCCTGAAATATCAGCACTTATTTATAAAAATTGTTGACATTTCAGCAACATTTATGTACGCTGTAAACACAGTTTATGAAAGTTATTGAAATATCAGCATTTATTTATAAAAGTTGCTGACATTTCAGTAATAATTTTTCTTTATTTCTATAAAATAAGGACCGGATTTACAATGAAACTTTGATAGGGAAAGTTGTTGAAATATAAGCACTTATTTATAAAAGTTGCTGATATTTCAGCAATAATTTTTCTTCGTTTCCAGAAAACAGGGACCCGCTTTATAGTGAAACTTTGACAGGGACCCGCTTTACAATATGAAAGTATGATAGGGACGCCTCCCTAATTTCGACTTTTTTAATTGGGTACTTAGATGGTAGTACATGGTTGTACTATAAGTGTCAAGTAGTACTGTCACGACCTGTCTTCCACTAACCAGAAAGATGTATCATGAAATAAGAAAGAAAGAGATAGAAAGAGAAAGAAAGAGAAGAAAGAAGAAACAACATCAGAATCTCAACATCGGAACGAATAAATTATATTAATAACAAAAGTATTACATTGTATATAATCACTATCAGAGTTATACAGACTATACATCACATACTAGACAGTTGTAATCACCTGTCTAGTTATTACAACACAGTACTATACAACTCAAACAAACGACTCAGAGATACCAACACAGCGCAATACTAGATAACTACAACGCAGAAGCCTCCTGCTCCATTTCTCCTCCATAATTCATCAAAGCTAACCTGAATCCCTTGGCTACTTGTAAAAATTTGAGTACCCAAGAGTTTAAGAAAACAGAAATAAACTCCGGGTCAGACATGGGTCTGGTGTGAGTAACATGTTAAAGTTGCTTAACTTTTGAAAAACCTTTGAAAAGAAAGGTATCACGTAAGACTTCCCACACATAAACATGGAAAAGTTTTTACCTTTTGGTAACCAAAACATTTTATAGGAAATCAGGTTATATTATAATAGGGTCTAGGGTTTTCAAGTAAAATACAGAAATAGCTGGAATGCTTACATCTCACGTTCCAACATAGTTGGACACAATCAATACGTTCGGCACTTATTGGAGTTTGGATTCCATACAATGGCAGGGCTACCGGGGTACCGCCCGTCACAGTACGGGGCCTAGATCACCGTACCGAGGATCACTCCCAATCCCCGCAACACAAGGCCGGAACCATCCCTTACTGGACAGTCCCGAACACGACAACCCCGTAGTTGGCCGTGACCCAACCTCCCACAAAGTCGAATAAAAAGGGACTTCTAGACAGGGAAAAATCTCGTCCTACTTGGGCATGACCCACTTATCCTTGCTGCACCTCCCCTGTTTTAGCCATTCCCAGTTGATGAGGTTTGAGGCTATGATTACCTTTAGAGAACACATCTCTTAGAATGCTCATCGTCCACCTGACGATGTTCTGAAAGCATTCAATCCGTACAAGTTCATTCTGGGCTCGAACAAAACCGAAGGCATTATCTCGTTACACTCATTTTGGAATCACCCTCATTCAATTTAATTATCTATATACACACAGATAGATAAATCACATCATCACAATTGATAATCTACATTACCATCAAAACAAAATCCATATTATCATCACAAATTGATAATCTACATTATCATCATCAATAGATAATTCATATTACAATGCAACCAAGCATCCATATCACACAATATTATTTATCTCATTTCTAAGATTCAAACCATTCAAGGAAATCCATATCATCCATATATAAACAAGGATTAATAATCAC
Organism: Allium cepa; assembly: GCA_030765085.1. Taxonomy (NCBI): domain Eukaryota; kingdom Viridiplantae; phylum Streptophyta; class Magnoliopsida; order Asparagales; family Amaryllidaceae; genus Allium; species Allium cepa. The sequence goes on from CM060937.1 coordinate 590,870,407, forward strand.
ACCATTTATATTTAATTTAAAGTGAATTAAATTAATTACCTCCATCTCTAATTAATTTAAAATGAATTAAATTAAGTACTTTATCTTTAATTAATTTAAAATAAAATAAATTAATTACTTCATCATTTTAAATCTTGCTTACTTAACCATTAATTGATTACAAATCAATCAATTAATTAACCTCTAATTAATTCCCTTAATTAATCACCCATGATTAATTATCCATTAATTACATTCCAATAATTATCCTTTAATTAATTTCACAAATTAATTATCCTTAACCAAAAATAGTAATTAATCTTTAATTACTTCATCAATTAATTAATTATAATTAATTAATTAATCCTTATCGTTGATTAATTAATCTTAATTAATTAATTCTTAATTACATTATTAATTATATAAATTAATGATCCCTAGTTACATTTTAATTAATTAACTTCATTAAGTAACTAACCTTAATTAAACCATAATTATTAATCACTTTTGATTAACCATATTCAGTAATTAACTACCCTTAATTACTTCTTTGAGTAAATTAATTACTCCTAAATTAATTATATTTAATAATCAATTATATTTATTAATCATGCTTGATCTATTTTATTAGTAATTAATTACCCTTAATTAATTACATCACTTAATTATTTTCCAAATGACTTAATCAATCAATGCTTAAATTAATCACACCAAGTAATTAATTATTAATTACTTCACTAAATAATTATCCTTCATATTAATTACACAAAGTAATTAATCCGAAAACTCTTCCATACTCCAATAAGTTACATTCAGTAAATACTCATCGTAATTACTTCTCTAAGTAATTATCCTTCATTAATTACTTGTCAACCCACCAAATGATTATTCTAAATTAATTAAACTTAATTAATTAATTTAAACTAATAAAATTGATTAATTAATTTCAATGAGTAATTAATAACTTTAATTACCTTCATAAGGTAATTATACTTAACCAAATTCCATACATGATTATCTAAATTAATTAATCTAATTAATTATCAAAATTAATCACATTAATTAATTAATAAATAATCCCAAGTTAATGACCTTCATTAACTTATCAAAAATTCTTAAATTACCTTTCTTAAGTAATTAACTTAAATTAATTAATATTAATTTCAAATTTAATTAATCTTAATTACTTAACTTATCCTTAATTAATTTATTCAAATCCTTAATTACTTTCTTAAATAAATAAATTAATTATCCATTTAATTACATTACTTACTTAATGAATCACAATTCATTAAATTCTTTGATTTACTTTAAAATAAAACATTTCTTATTAATGATTACATTATCAATTACAAAGCAATTTGAAATAACTTACTTTAAAATTTGTTTTCAAATTACATTTTAAATTTCAAATTTAAAATGAAATCAAACTTAACTTTAACAAAGTTTCAAAAACATTAAAAAAAATTTTTTTAAAACTTATGCAAAAGAATTTCCTATTTTATAAAAGTTGTTTAAAGGAATTTAAACCAAATTCATTTTAAGATACAATCATATTTAAAATATATTTCAACATCCAAAGTTGTTTGAACATTTTAAATTTTAAAACTTCCTTTACATTCAAAACTATGATTCAAATTTGGATTTTGATCCAGATTTAATCTTAGATTTAAATCTCTACTTTTTATTTAAAGCTTTACTTTTAAATACAAACTATTAAAACAATTTAAAGTTGTTTAAAATATCTTAAATTTCAAAACTTAAATTATGACAAACTAAGATTCAAAATAGGCTCTGAATACAGTTTTAAAAATTTAGTTTCAGATTTTTAAAACTAATTTGAATTGGAATCAAACAGGTTTTCCCTGAGAAACCTGTAACCATTAATACACTCGAACCCCCCTTCTATTACTTCGAGTAAAACCCCTAACCACTTCGAGCAAAAATTCGAATTACTCGAGTAAAACTCGAGTCCCAAAAATTCTGCAACCCCAACAACTTCACCTGACACTCCACTACACCGTGCATATGCACGGTGGTTCTGGCCGCCTCCAGTCACCACCAAGACAACGAGCATGTCGACGATTGCCCACAGATCCATCATCGATCATCAGAAACTCACAAGCATCACTAAATCACATTCGAGTTCCCCCAATTCAAAACCTGGAAACATACTGGGACACCACCACCCAACCTGGAAACTGTTCGTTTCCTGAACTCTGACCACCGTGTCATCTGCAACTCCGGCCACAACTATGTCAATGTTCCAGCTACTATCCCCTTAAATACCATCGAACTCGATCACCCAGAGACAAAGGGATGATCACAATTCTTAAACTAGCAAAAACTAGGTTTAGAAATTAAAGACAGTCACCGCCGCCACCACTGTTCCTTGATCACCACCCCGCCAATTTTCCCATCATCACTGATTCCCCCATCATCACTGATTCCCCCACCATCACTAGAAGCAACTTCGACCTCCCTGACCTTCGAGAGCATCATCAAACCCCCAAATACCAATTTTCAATTAAACCAAAGCTACTCTTTCAATCAACAATTAAAACTTGTGATTTTATTTTTAAAAATCATGATTTTGTATAAGCTTTCAGATCTTAATCCTGAATTAATGAATTCAAGAGTTTAAATTTTCCCAAAACTTAAATTTCTCTGCTTATTTTAGTTTCCTGTGCAATTCCCAATTTATTTTGACTCAAACAAATTTTTTAAACTTTGATTTAAGATCCAACATACGATTTTTGTTTATAACACAAATTCTAATAGTGTCTAGATTAAGAATATTAAATCAAAGCTTGAGTTTCTATATTTTTTTTAAAAAAAACTGGAACTAAGAATGTTTACTGACATTCACATACATACATATTTTAAACATCCAAAATGAATAGAAATTCATGAGTATTCATTCACACCAAACATACTTATTTCAGAGGGAAGAACATCCAACAAAATCATACACTTAATCTTCAAATTAGTGATGTTACTCACCCGAAAACTGTGATGATCAGAGCACAAATTTGAAAAGCTTTTTCTTTTATTCTAAGTTTTAAAAACTGAGTTCCTGTAGATTAGACTTGCATGCAGGCTAAACTCCAGATGCATTTGACTCCTTAAATTTGAAAATCTTGTAGTTGCATGCTACGATGGCTTTGAAAGTTTTGATTAAAACTCTAGTTGAAGAAAGTAAACTACAGGTAGGCCTGATCAGATTTGATTTTGAGGAAGGGTTTGCATGTTCTTGATTTTTACAGTGGATTGCAAAATTTAATTAAGGAAGGGTTTCAGATTTTGATAATTCTTGTAGGCGGGCTTGATATTTTGGAAGATGATTACAGGGTTTAGTTAGAACCTGAAAAATGCTACAAGGTTGTGATTCTTGGAATTCTGGTTCTAGTTTTTCTGAAGATCTCAGATTTGATTTTGAAATTTATTTTATAGGATATTGATTTTGGTTTTTGAGAGTTTAGAAACAAATTTGTTTTCAGCTGAAATTTTCTTCTTGACTTTGAAAAATGAAGATTAGAAAAGGAAAGGATTGAAGAAAACATACTTATATAAGATAATATGATTTATTTAAAAAAATAAAAGAAAAACTAAAATAAATATGACACTTCTAAAAGAACTAACATTTGTCATCTATTTCAATTAATTAATTAACACATGTCACTATGCCACTTAATTTATTAACATGTGTCTTATAAATAATTTTTTTTTATTTAATTTAAAAGTAAATAAAACCCTTTTCTTTATTTATTAAATACATACATACATACATATATATATATATATATATATAAATTATTTTCATGAGTAAATGTATATGTGCATTTCGTTTTAAAAAAATTAAATGAAACTAATTATATGAAAATGGAAGCTTACTCACGTAATTTAAATATGTTTATTCTTTGAATTCAAAATTAATTCAATTCCAAATGCTATTCATACATTTAAAAATCCAATTTAAAACTAATTTATATTAACATATTTAATTTAAAAATAACAATAATATTGTCTTTTAAAACCTATCTATATTTATACATTTATTACTATTTGAAAATAACATATTTATCCAATTTAAATAATTTGTAAAAGAAATTATAAATTACTTATCACTTTTCTAACTTGTTTAAATGCATAAATGTTTTAATATATAAAGGGTATTTTAAATTTTCATATATAATTTCAAATTATATTTATTAAGCTATATTCAAAAAGGAAATAAAATAAACTTTTGTTTATTCTATTTAAAATTTAAACTATGCTTAAAATATATTTAAACAATTTGAATCATTTTTCTTTAAGTATCTTAAAACCATATATTTATTTATTAAATAGTTTTGAAAAATTCAATTAAATCATAATCTTCCAAATTATCAAATTATATTTTAGAATTTGAAAAACAAGATTTTATTTATTAAATTCAAAACTAATTTATTCACAGTATATATAAATATATATACATTATAAATAGAAAAATATTTTATTAGTTTTTAAAAGATAAAATTCACCAATTAAATATTTATTTAATTGGATTATTAAATCAAGTTAAATTTTTATTAACAGAATTTATCAAATCAATTTTTTTTTTTTTGAAAGGCAAGAGAATCTCATTTATTGACTTAATCCAAATTACAAAAGTTCCAAAGATAACACTATAACCTATTACAATCATCATAACAAAAACAAACAAATAAACAACAAAACAAAAACTACATTCAGCAAAAACCACATTTATATCCTAGACTTCTCTAAAAAACTACCATGAAAACAGCAACCCCGAGCCATTAGCAAAGTTCCAGAAAAGGTGCTTCCGTAACTAGTACAATCCTTCAGTAAGATATCCATCTGCATAAAGAGAATAATCCATACAAAAAAAAACATTAACTTTGAACAACTCCAAGCCATAATCAATGTTCCAGAAATGGTGCTTCAGTAAGTAGTGCATTCCTTCAGAAGATATCCATCTGCATTACGAGAATAATCCATACAAACATTAACTTTACTCATTCCTTAGATCTCTAAGAATACTACCATGAATCAAATTATATGGTTGCATTGGATTCTTGCTGCCATTACCAAAGATTCTGCTATTCCTCTCTGTCCACACTTTTTGAATCATCCTTTTAAGAAGCTTTAACAGCAACTTTGTCTTATTAGTCTTCCATCTTGTTGCTTTAAACACATTGAACCATTCAATTGAACTGAGAGGTGATGGCTTATAAAAACCTCCATTTGATAGAAGTCTACACCAAATTTGATAAACATAAGAACACTCAAAAAATAAATGAGTATTAGTTTCAGTTTCACAGTTACACAAAACACATAAGTCCTCTGGAATAACTCCAATTCTACAAAGCCTTTCCTTAGTGTTTAGAGCATTTGCCATCACCTTCCACAGCAACAAATTTTCCTTTGCATTTCCACCAATCTTCCAAATCCTTGAATGCCAGGGGAACAGAGAACTATTTTGACTGAGAATATTATACACAAGACTTATTGAATGATTCTTTCCTTTATCTGACCAAATTAGAACATTATCACTACTCCTTAAGTGGCTGCTTGTTATGAGATTCCATAAATTCCTTAAATGAAAAGAGCTAGAATAAGGTAAAACTAAACCATCATCATGTATAAACTCATCAACTGTAGCATGCTCATGAATACCAGAATTTCTTCTCAAATTATAATCAACAACAGAGCTTAAGATCAAACCCTGTTTTGCCCATGGAGAATGCCAGAAGGATAAACCCTTGATCAAGACATAGTTACATTGCAAGTGAGGAATAAAAGTCCCCCTAAGTTTGAGAATACATCTCCAACTCCAGCTGCAATTTTGTGGTATAGGCATAGTCCAAAAATTCCTCTTTCCAATAAGGTTATGATTGACCCATTGAGACCATAGATTTTTATCAACTTCAAAAATCTTATTAAAATAAACTGAAATTGCAGCTCTGTTCCAAAGAAAGATATTTGTAATACCAAGTCCACCATACTTTTTAGCATCAAACAATTTATAAAAGGAAATTGGTATGAGCTTTCTAGAAAATGGATCACCATGCCATAGAAACTTATTCAGTGCACTAGAAATCATATTGATTAACTTTATTGGTAGAATGTAATGCCTAGTCCAATAAGTAGTCATGGCCACAGCAATAGATTGAATAATTGTAAGCCTACCAGCTTGTGACAATTTATCAATTGGCCAAATTTGCAATCTTTCAATAATCTTCTCATAAAGAGGTAGACAATCATTCTTGGTAATTCTAGAACAAAATATAGGCAAACCTAGATAATGAGAATTTTTGGGTAGTTCTTGAAGGCCTGAGAACTTTACAATGTCATTCTTCTGAGCAATATCAAGACCGGCAACCAAGATATTAGACTTTGATAGATTTATTTGCAGTCCAGTCATAGTGTAGAACAAATGAAGAGAGGATACAATACTTTGTATATTATGATGAGTAGGCTTTGTGAAAATTATTAGATCATCAGCAAAAAGTAGATGAGTTATAAGTGGTTTCTTACATTTAGGATGAAGCTGGAGTTTCTTTTTAACAACAAAATCCAACAAAATAGTGTTAAGGAGCTCCATGACAATTATAAACAAATATGCAGAAATTGGGTCACCTTGTCTAACACCTTGCAGCCCTTTGAAATAACCATACAACCCCCCTTCTCTCGAAATAGAATACATTGGTGATGATATGCACGTATAAATCCATGCTAGAAAAGGTTTAGGAAAATTCATCTTTGACATAATGGCTAAAATAGAATTCCAAGCAATTGAGTCAAAAGCCTTTCTAATATCTAATTTCAACATGCATCTTGGTGAAATGTTCTTTCTCTCATAACCATACAGTAACTCTTGTGTCAATAGAATGTTATCACTGATTGATCTACCACTTATATATGCAGCTTGATTATTGGAGATAATGGATGGCAAGACTGGTTGTAATCTATTAGTTAAAACCTTTGATATGATCTTATAAATGATATTACAACATGAAATAGGCCTAAAGTCAGCAACTGAAATTGAATTTTCAATCTTTGGTATCAAAGCAATGGCAGTAGATGATAAACCATCAGGAAGTTTATTAAACTGGAAGAAAAATGAGACAACCCCTTCCTACTCATCATTTTTTTTTAGAATGACACAATTTAGTTTGGGCTAATTCAGGGTTGCCTTCTTTCCTGACCAACTATTTTCTTATTGTTTTATTTATTTATTTATTTATTTATTTATTTCCCAAGATCCACTCCAATCAATATAAAAATATTGATATACTTCTTTGTAAAAACTATTTGATTATTCACATAGTTTTTATACCAGAGTATATTTTATTTATATTTTTTTTGAGTAACCTAGCCCATTTTTAAACAAAACCAAACTGAGTCATTCACAACAAAAATAATCAAGAAGATCCCTTCCATTTGAATCTCTGCGCCATTCATTTGACTAATTCCTACTTGTTTTCTTGTGTTTATCATTGGTGTATTAAATGGAATATGTAAACTAACTCATAGCATTTCAACTTACCAAAGGTTCTTTCCCAATGACTAAACTGGGTTTGTGCATGTTCCTGTGCACCTGTGGGCACATAATCATGCATAGCTGCAATTTGCTTCCCCTTAGTCCTTAAGTGGACTGATTTGTTTAGGTAAGACTCTGAAATTAATTAGTTGTAATCTACATGTTTCACTTATACAAATAATTATCAAATACATTTTTAATTATGAGTTTACATCTCCTATGTTTTTCTTTCCTTTCTGCCTATGGTTTTTCCTTACCTCATGATACCTGCAGTGACTAAGTGAACAGGTTCTAGTTTTCTAAACAAACTAATACATAAGTGTACTAGTTCACATATGCTTCAGATCCACTACCAATTCCTTACCTGATTCCTAAGAATTTGGTATGCTCACAGTTTCCAACATAAAGCTAAAGGCATTTATCATATTTTTCTTTCACTGGAAATAATTTTCATTACAACATACTTCTTCCCAGTCATCCTTTACATCATAGCCAAGTTTTTCTAACACAATTTAAACATCATTACATAAAACTTTTCAACTGAAAATAAAACAGAAGAGCCATTCTCCTACAAAATCCTAGCTTAGTTAGTTTGCAATTTCTTCTAGCATCATATGTCTGCATCTTATTATTTAGCATCCTTTTTCCCTGCAACCATCTCATGGTCTGCTCCACAATGCAAGTGAAACACCCATTTGATGCAAGCAACAAACAGGTCAGATTGAAATCTGGTATGAGTAAATTCAATTGACAATACATAAGATTTATGAAATTGGTTCCACATCACCTTTATTTCAGAAGTTAGATGTTTTACTCAAATTGTTAAACCACTTCCTCATGTACCCATTTTTGTATCCTTACAGTGAAGTGAATGAATTGTTAAATGCATGTATATGTGTTTAGACCAATTTCTTAGCAGAAATTCTTATTTCAAGAATTCATAGCAGCCATCATGCAAATCACACAGGCATTTCACAACCATGATCAAGCAAAACTCCTATCATTTAGCTAAAGCATCAAAACTGGGTCTTCATACCAGTACCCACCATACTCCTAGCATATTCTCCTTTGCTTGTAAATTCATAACACTTTTTAAGAGTCCAGTATCACATTCATAGTTGCACTGGTGCACACTGCCTGGAACTGCTGTTTGATTTCCAGTGCACTTCAATCTATTTGGGCATAAACATGCCATGTGCAAACTTACACCCCATCCTTGATGCAAGCCAACCACCATGTCATACCCACTTCCCTCATATCCATCCTGATAGAGGTGACCCATGCCCTGAGTTTAATTACTAAATCTTTCCTATAACCCCCTATTACCTATGTAGTGTCATGCCCCACACTATTGTATTCCTAATCAATGCATACTAGCAGTTTTTATACTTCCATCAAACATTCAGTAACCCATATATTCAACCATCACTCACATTTGAAAGTCATTTCAAGTCAATTTCCTTCAGAGACATACTTTTGGTTGAAGCATAACTCATAGCATTTCCAAAGTGGAATGCTACCAGGGTTCTCCAGCAATAAGGTTCTTGCAGTCATCCCATGCATTATAATGTATTTTCTTATTAACCTTATTTCCAGAGGGTACCCATTGATGGATCAAGATTTAGCATGTGGAAATTCCACTGAATCTCAATCATCCCTTCAAATGCAAGTCATAAGCCAGAGGACCCCCTTCCCCTTACTGCCTTGCACCCTACTTTTCTTACTAGTTTATGCTTAAACCAAAAACATTTTCTCAAACTTAAAATTCCACAAGTAAGTCAGTTATTATCATCCTATCATTAAATTGTCATGTATAATCAAGCATAGTTTTAAATAACAACAAGGCACTGCAAAACACAAAATCCAGAAACAACAGAAAATTGTCAACTAAAATGCATATAAAACATCACAGAAAAATTAAGATAAACTAAAGATTTAATGGCTGCCTTTCATAGGTCTTAATGCCCTGCCAAGTGAGGGTTTACTCACCATGTTTCTTCTTCCTAGGTCTTGATTCAGGTTTGCCATTATTTTCCTTAATCTGTTGCTTACTTCCTTTACTGTATTTTGATTTCTGGTCTTCCAATGTGCACCCGTAGGAAATGATGTGGTATATAGTGGAGTTGTTAGGGTTTTAAGGTTAGTTAGGTAATTCATTTTCATCAGAAATTCCATCATTATTTTCTAATCTCACCCAACAGTTTACCCTCTCCCTGCCATTTTCCTTTTTCCCTGTCTTAACCTTTTTTGGCAAAATTCCTTTACACATTATATGCATGAATTCTTTGGCTCAGGCATTTCTTGTTTTTTCTGGATGTTATTCATGCATATAAGTTTATTTGAATGGCCAGCTAGGTGTGTGTTTCTGCTAAATACTGGGTGCATGCATGTGTATTCCTATGTATTTATATATTCTCTACCTACACAAGCTACTGTGTTTGCACTTATGCTATGGAAGTTAGAGCTAAAATCTTTCTCAGGTTGTCCATGCATTTCATTCAACTATGGTGCATTCATACTTAATGGTCATGCACTAATTTATACATTTATTTATATTTTTTTTTTTGCTTGCAAGATTCTTACTGAATTACTTGCTCCAGTTTGTACACTGCAACAGTGTGCACATGCACCACTACATACATTCTCATTTTTACACAAGTATATATTTTTTTTTAGAAAATTGTATCCATATATTTTTATTAAAACAAAATTCAAATGACCTAAATTTTATACATGCTTGATTAACTAGGGCTGTCACAAAAAATTGTATAGCTCTAATAACATCATTTCCAATTTTATTCCAACTCTGTTGAATAAAACATGCATTAAAGCCATCTGGACCTCCACAACTTTCACTGTCTAAATTGAAAACTGCATTCCTAATTTCATCAGCAGTAATTTCACAAATCAAAGCATTAGATTGAGTCATGGAAATGGTTGGAAGAGTAATATCAAAGAGAGGGTTTATATCAGGAATGAATAAATTTGTAGGGGCTAAAATAGATGTAAAATATTGAATAAATGCATTATTAATACCATCAAAAGAATTCACCACATTACCATACATATCCTTTATCTGAGAAATGCACTCACGATTCCTTTTAACCTTTAAAAAATTATGAAAGTATTTGGTATTCCTATCTGCCTCTTTTTCCATCCTCATATGAACTTTCTGCTTGATAGATGACAATTCCATATCAAGAGCTTGATCCAAGTGTTTCTTTAATTGTAACTCCATGTGATGTAAGACAGAATCAAATGGCCTTACATTCAATTGTTCCTGTATCTTAATAAGTCCCTTTCTAATTTGAACAGATTGTTTATCCTCCTTACCAAAGAAAGCTGTTGACCAATTCCTTAGATGAAGTTTGAGTACCCTCATCTTGAGAGTAACATTAGTTAGAGGATCACTGCCAAATTGCATATTCCAAGTCCTGTTTAAAATAACATGATAATCCACCTGTTTTGTCCAAAAATTAAAAAATTTAAAAGAGTGTTTCCCTCCACAAAAATTCTTAACTCCCCAGTGAAAAATTAATGGACAATGATCAGATAATGAAGGCTGAAGAATGTTATAAAAAGAATTTGGCCAGTGATAAAGAAAAGAAAGATTGATGAAAATATGATCAAGTTTACATAAAGTTGGATTACCAGTCCTATTACAATTTGACCAAGTAAAACTGGATCCAAAATGTTTAACTGAAATAAGATTTTCTTGAATTATAGCAGAGTTTAAAGGAGTAATATCCTTTAGAGATAAAGGACAGCCACCCATTTTTTGATTGCTAGCAAACATACAATTAAAATCACCACCAATTATCCAAGGGATAGTAGATGAATTCAATGATGGTATAAGATCTAAAAAAACTTGTCTCAAAGATAAGGAATTTTGAGCATAAACAGATGTTAGATGGAAATTGATATTGGAAGGCAAATGAAAACAATTATAATGTATGAATTGATCAGAAGCACTTAATCTGGAAAGCCTGAAAATATGGGGGTTCCACAATGTTAGCAATCTGCCATAGTTAGATTCAGCAAAATTATCATCAAATGACCAGGAAGGAGAAATTAAACAAGAAGCCTTTATGGAAGAATGAATATCAAGTTTAGTTTCAGAAATACACATTAAATGAATATCATTATCCTTAATAAGATTCCTAACCTCAAGCTGTTTAGAGGGCAAATTAGCCCCCCTTATATTCCAAAAAGCAATCTTATTCATTTGGAAGGAAGAGGAGGGAGCAGAGGTGAAGGATTCTTCCTAGTATGCCTTGGATGAGAATTTTTGTTTGAAGAGAATAATGGTAAGATTTCATGAGGTGTAAAATCTTTCCCTTTATTGAGATCTCCTGATTTCATAGTATTAGAACCAGAGTTATTAAGTACAACTGAACAATCACCTTTTTCAGAAGGAGGTGGAAGTATGATGCGACTAGGAGGAGACAAATGCAAATAAGGTGAAGGAATATTTGAACTTAACAAAATTGGAGATTTGGAACTAAAATGAGAACTACAAGAAGTTGATACAGAGGTAGTATTGGAAGAAACAGCTGTTGTTACAATAGAAAAAGTTTCATAGTTTTTAACAGGTAAAGAAGGATCTCCAGAATTTTCAATAGAAGCATCAAGGTTTGATAAAGCTGAAAAAGAATTCAATATGGTAGTAGAGCAAGAACCATTAAGATTATGTGATTCATACTCTTCAGCCCTAGCATCTTCCATGCTATTAGTAGAATTACTTCCTTTATCAACAGATACTTTTTTCTTCCATACCTCATTATTCTTTCTATTGATGTTTCTCCAACTTTTATTAGTTTTACTGATATCAATTTCACCTTTATTGTTATTCACATCCTCTCCCAAATCATGCACCTTACTAACATTAACATCTTTATCTTCCTTCACAAACTCACAAGAAATAGAATCATGTCCAAAAATCTTACAATGAGAGCAAATTCTGGGTTTCCAGTCATATGATAGAAGAACATCAGGACAATTATTACCCAATTGTGGAATGTGAATAGATTCAGGCAATTCAAATTCAGGGAAAATTTCCACTAGAGCCTTAGCATATTTGAATCTTTTAAGTTTTTCAGTATTACTATCAAAGCAAATCAGTCTTCCAACATGACAAGCCAGCCAATTAATTCCCATCAACGTCCAGAGAATAATAGGAATCCTATGAAAATGAATCCAAACTGGAACTTTTTTAATTTGAGCATGAGAATTGCCAAAAGATGGATCCCATTTTGTAATAATGAACATTCTTCCTCTTATAAAAACAGGATCCGATTTAAGTACCATATCTTTGTCTTCTTGATTAGAAAAATTAAAATAGAAATTAAACCCATCCGATTTAAAATCTACTTCACCTTTGAGTTTCCAGTATCTCTTCAAGAAATTGACTACACTAAAAAACGATAGCGTTCCATCCAAAAAGAACCCAACAAGATGATTGTTCCAGTATTTTAAACCTTCCTCCTTCACAATATCCGGCAAAACAGATGGAGGCTTATCCCGAGGAATATCAAAGTGAACAGGTTTATAAGATCCAGCATTTCTGGGCAAAGATTTAAAGAGTGAGGACCAATTAGAATTTAAAGAAGGTTTAACAGAGTCAATGGATGGAGTCAAAAAAGATCGAATGACATAAGAATGATCAGTTGACATCGAGGAAGATGAAGAAAGTAGTGAGGAAGAAAGAGTAGATGAAGAGGAAGAAGATAGAGGAGGAAAAGAAGAAGAATCAAAGGAAAAAGAAGAAGAAAAAGAAGAGGACGCCATTAAAATTTCAAAAGACAGTTAAGAAGAGGACGCCATTAAACTGAACTCAAATCAATTTACTTTTAAATACAGATTATTAAATTGATATTGCCAAAATTTCCGGGATATCACATTCCTCCCCCCTTAAAAGAATTTCGTCCCCAAAATTTAAAAGCAAAGGTAATTTAATAATCTCATTAAAAGATTTTAATTTAAAAACACAAGCATATATCAATCATATGCCAACAACCATAGCAATCAATTAATCCAATCAAACAAATTTTATTATCCAGACAAAATTCTAGATAAAATTTTCTCGAGTTTCCCCAAGTATGTATATACCGGGATACTCGCTCTACAGAATCCAAACAATCAAAACTACGAAGCTGCAGAGCTCCTACTCATCTAGATCTGTAGAACTAAACAAGATATCAGACTACAGACGAGTCTGACTCAACAACCGTACCTTCCTGTACAGCTGGTTCCACTACCAGAGATACACATACTCCCTCAGAGATACGTGAAATACATCGAATCTCAGTTATCCAAACTGGAAATTCAAATCTTGAAAACCAACCCCAATCCAACCAAAACACAGAAGAGATCCAAAACACCTCAGAGCTAGCTTCCCAGACTTACCAAAACTTTATAGCTCCCTCGATCGGAGAAAACTTATCCAAAATTAAATCTCCGACTCTAGAATCCAAATTCCTTCGTCTCTTAACCATAAAACTCTTCTGACTATCCTGGGCTGGCTATAACCTTCCTGATCAGCTCAAACTTAGCTGATGCCTCTAAAACAAACTGGACCAAAAACAATCCAACACAATGATCTCCTCAAGATCAACCAAGACCAAGATCACCAACTCTACCCTTCAAACATCAGAAGAACAAACTCACTTCTTCTACCCGAAAAAGACAAAACAGAAACACTCCCAAACTGCTTCCGCTGCACAACTCTGATCTGGAATAGAAGAAAATGCTGACGAAGAACATAAGCACAGATTGGACAACACTTCCCAGAAATATGCTTCAACAGATCCAAGAAAACTCATATGTTCCACCAAAAACCTGAGCCTTTTCACCAACTCTATCTCAAGGAACCATCCTTCTACTAGCAGAACCATCGGTATCAATCCTGGAATCCAGTCGATAAGGAATCTCAATTTCCAGATGCAGACAATCCTCTAACTTCCTTGAAGACATCCGAAAAAATATTCAATAACTCAAAAGAACACTCAAACTATCCCAAGTAACTTTTACGACCAACCAAGCCTAATATCAAAGAAAGCTGTTCTCTCTTTACCAAACAGAACAACTTACGCTTATCTAGCCAATCCATCAAAGAAATGGGTCCACTCTACTGCTTCTGAACTTCTCCTTCAGAAATTGCTAAACCAAAAGACCTTCTTGTTGGCACACAGAATATTCCGAGCCGCACTGCTGACACCGAAGCCAAAGACTTCCTAATCCATAGCCCTTTGAGAAATTCGGACCTCAAAGCCAACCACCACATCCTGCTGAATCCAGCCAGAACACCGGAGCAGACACACTTCCTAAAACTCGCTTTAAAAGAAAACATCTTTTGAGACATCCATATTCGCTGCATATCATCACGCAGCTACTACTTCCTGAGGTATCAAGATACCATTACTCACTTCTGCCAAACCGACAGATCCAGACTCAACTTATCCATCTTCAAAGATAGACTTCGAACCTTAACAGGTTTCCTTCAGAGATCGATGAAATCCTTTCACCACCGCAATGCTTAATCGAGACGGTATTAGGTCTACAGTCTCAATAGATACACTTCCAACCTCAAACATTCAAACTCCAACCAATAGTAGTTGTCGTGTTACACACACCACTACCTTATCTACCTATATAACATATATTGGAAAACCTAAATAGGTAACCCAACAGATAGGTAGAAATAAATTTATATAAATATATATATCAAAATTACAAATACGCTCTCTCAAGATAGACACCACTCCAGAGCCTAGGTATTCACTCAACCTAACGCTCTGATACCAACTGTCACGACCCGTCTTCCACTAACCAGAAAGACGTATCGTGAATTAAGAAAGAAAGAGATAGAAAGAGAAAGAAAGAGAAGAAAGAAGAAATAACATCAGAATCTCAACAGTGGAACGAATAAATTATATTAATGACAAAGTTATTACATAGTATGTAATCACTATCAGAGCTATACAGATTATACATCACATACTAGACAGTTATAATCACCTGTCTAGTTATTACAACACAATACTAAACAACTCAAAGAAACGACTCAGAGATACCAACACAGCGGAATACTAGATAACTACAATGCAGAAGCCTCCTGCTCCATTGTTCCTCCATAATTCGTCAAAGCTAACCTGAATCCCTTGGCTACTCGTAAAAATTTGAGTACCCAAGAGTTTAAGAAAACAGAAATAAACTCCGGGTCAGACATGGGTTTGGTGTGAGTAACAGGTTAAAGTTGCTTAACTTTTGAAAAACCTTTAAAAAGAAAGGTATCACGTAAGACTTCCCATACATAAACATGGAAAAGTGTTTACCTTACGCTAACCAAAACATTTGACAGGAAATCCGATGATATTATAATAGTGTCTAGGGTTTTCAAGTAAAATACAGAAATAGCTGGAATGCTTACATCTCACGTTCCAACATAGTTGGACACAATCAATACGTACGACACTTATTGGAGTTTGGATTCCATACAATGGCAGGGCCAGCGGGGTACCGCCCGTCACAGTACGGGGACAAGATCACCATACCGAGGATCACTTCCAATCCCCTGCAACACAAGGCCGGAACCATCCCTTACTAGACAGTCCCGAACAAGACAATCCCGCAGTTGGCCGCGACCCAACCGCCCACACAGCCGAATAAAAAGGGACTTCTAGACAGGAGAAAATCTCGTCCTACTTGGGCATGACCCACTTAGCCTTGCTGCACCTCCCCTGTTTTAGCCATTCCCGGTTGTTGAGGTTTGAGGCAATGATTACATTTAGAGAACACATCTCTTAGAATGCTCATCGCCCACCTGACGATGTTCTGAAAGCATTCAATCCATACAAGTTCATTCCGGGTTTGAACGAAACCGAAGGCATTGTCTCGTTACACTCATTTTGGAAATATCCTCAAAGTTTACGACGATAACCCTTGCACTTTGAATCTTCATCTTCACTTGAGATTCACGACCTATCGTTAATTTGGATCGATGTGGTTTACGTATATCCAAATATGAAAACCCGATCCCAGTCTCATCAAAATCCAAAACGCCATCTTCTAGGTCTAAGTTGTTTTAAGTTAAAACAATTCAATTTAATTATCTATATACAAACAGATAGATAATTCACATCATCATAATTGATAATCTACTTTACCATAAAAAAAATCCATATTATCATCACAAATTGATAATCTACATTATCGTCATCAATAGATAATTCATATTACAATGCAACCAAGCATCCATATCACACAATATTACTTATCTCATTTCTCAAATTCAAACCATTCAAGGAAATCCATATCATCCATATATAAACAAGGTTAATAATCACACCATTTATAATTAATTTAAAGTGAATTAAACTAATTACCTCCATCTCTAATTAATTCAAAGTGAATTAAATTAAGTACTTTATCTTTAATTAATTTAAAATAAATTAAATTATTTACTTCATCATTTTAAATCTTGCTTACGTAACCATTAATTGATTACAAATCGATCAATTAATTAGCCTCTAATTAATTCCCTTAATTAATCACCCATGATTAATTATCCATTAATTACATTCCAATAATTATCCTTTAATTAATTTCACAAATTAATTATCCTTAACCAAAAACAGTAATTAATCTTTAATTACTTAATCAATTAATTAATCATAATTAATTACATTAATCCTTATCATTGATTAATTAATTTTAATTAGTTAATTCTTAATTACATTATTAATTATATAAATTAATGATCCCTAATAACATTTTAATTAATTAACTTCATTAAGTAATTAACCTTAATTAAACCATAATTATTAATCACTTTTGATTAACCATATTCAGTAATTAACTACCCTTAATTACTTTATCGAGTAAATTAATTACTCCTAAATTAATTATATTTAATAATTAATTATATTTATTAATCATCCTTGATCAATTTTATTAGTAATTAATTACCCTTAATTAGTTACATCACTTAATCATTTTCCAAATGACTTAATCAATCAATGCTTAAATTAATTTCACCAATAAATTAATTATTAATTACTTCACTAAATAATTATCCTACATATTAATTACACAAAGTAATTAATCCAAAAACTCTTCCATATTCCAATAAGTTACATTCAGTAATTACTCATCTTAATTACTTCTCTAAGTAATTATCCTTCATTAATTACTTATCAACCCATCAAATGATTATTCTAAATTAATTAAACTTAATTAATTAATTTAAACTAATCAAATTAATTAATTAATTTCAACGAGTAATTAGTAACTTTAATTACCTTCATAAGGTAATTATACTTAACCAAATTCCATACATGATTATCTAAATTAATTAATCTAATTAATTACCAAAATTAATCACATTAATTAATTAATTAATAATCCCAAGTTAATGACCTTCATTAACTTATCAAAAATTCTTAAATTACCTTTCTTAAGTAATTAACTTAAACTAATTAATATTAATTAGAAATTTAATTAATCTTAATTACTTAACTTATCCTTAATTAATTTATTCAAATCCTTAATTACTTTATTAAATAAATTAATTAATTAATTATCCATTTAATTATAGTACTAACTTAATGAATCACAATTCATTAAATTCTTTGATTTACTTTAAAATAAAACATATCTTATTAATGATTACATTATCATTAACAAAGCAATTTAAAATGACTTACTTAAAATTTGTTTTCAAATTACTTTATAAATTTAAAATTTAAAATGAAATCAAACTTAACTTTAACAAAGTTTTAAAAACATTAAAAAAAACTTTTTAAAACTTATACGAAAGAATTTCCTATTTTATAAAAGATTTTTAAAGGAATTTAAACCAAATTCATTTTAAGATACAAATCATATTTAAAATATATTTCAACATCCAAAGTTGTTTAAACATTTTAAATTTTAAAACTTCCTTTACTTTCAAAACTATGATTCAAATTTCGATTTCAATCCAGATTTAATCTAAGATTTAAATCTCTGCTTTTTGTATAAAGTTTTACTTTTAAATTCAAACTATCAGAACAATTTAAAGTTGTTTAAAATATCTTAAATTTCAAAACTTAAATTATGACAAACTAAGATTCAAATTAGACTCTGAATACAGATTTAAAAATTTAGTTTCAGATTTTTAAAACTAATTTGAATTGGAATCAAACAGGTTTTCCCTGAGAAACCTGTAACCATTAATACACTTGAACCCCCCTTCTATTACTTCGAGTAAAACCCCTAACCAGTTCGAGCAAAAACTAGAATTACTCGAGTAAAACTCGAGTCCCAAAAATTCTGCAACCCCAACAACTTCACCTGACACTCCACTGCACCATGCATATGCACGGTGGTTTTGGCCACCTCCAGTCACCACCAAGACAACGAGCATGTCGACGATTGCCCACAGATCCATCATTGATCATCAGAACCTCACAAGCATCACAAAATCAAATTCGAGTTCCCCCAATTCAAAAACCTGGAAACATACTGGAACACCACCACCTAACCTGGAAACTGTTCATTTCCTGAACTCTGACCACCGTGTCATCTGCAACTCCGGCCATGGCTATGTCAACGTTCCAGCGACTATCCCTTTAAGTACCATCGAACTCGATCACCCAGATACATTGGGATGATCATAATTCTTAAACCAGCGAAAACTGGGTTTAGAAATTAAAGACAGTCGCCGCCGCCGCCACCGTTCCTTGATCACCACCACGCCAATTTTCCTATCATCACTGATTCCCCCACCATCACCAGAAGCAACTTCGACCTCCCTGACCTTCGAGAGCATCAGCAAACCCCCAAATACCATTTTTCAATAAAACCAAAGCTGCTCTTTCAATCAACAATTAAAACTCATGATTTTATTTTTAAAAATCATGATTTCGTAAAAGCTTTCGGATTTTAATCCTGAATTAATGAATTCAAGAGTTTGAATTTTCCCAAAACTTAAATTTCTCTGCTTATTTTGGTTTCCTGTGTAATTCCCAAGTTATTTGACTCAAACAAATTTTTTAAACTTTGATTTAAGAGCAAACATACAATTTTTGTTTATAACACAAATTCTAATAGTGTCTGGATTAAGAATTTTAAATCAAAGCTTGAGTTTCCGTATTTTTTTTAGAAAAAAAACTGGAACTGAGAATGTTTACTGACATTCACATACATACATATTTTAAACATCCGAAATGTATAGAAATTCATCAGTATTCATACACACCAAACATACTTATTTCAGAGGGAAGAACAGGCAACATAATCATACACTTAATCTTTAAATTAGTGATGTTACTCACCTGGAAACTGTGATGATCAGAGCACAAATTTGAAAAGATTTTGCTTTTACTTCTAAGTTTTAAAAACTGAGTTGCTGTAGATTAGACTTGCATGCAGGCTAAACTCCAGATGCATTTGAATCCTTAAATTTGAAAATCTTGTAGTTACATGCTGTGGTGGCGTTGAAAGTTTTGATTAAAACTCTAGTTGAAGAAAGTAAACTACAGGTAGGCTTGATCAGATTTGATTTTGAGGAAGGGTTTGCATGTTCTTGATTTTTACAGTGGATTGCAAACTTTGATTAAGCAAGGGTTTCAGGTTCTGATAATGCTTGCAGGCAGGCTTGATATTTTGGAAGATGATTACAGGGTTTAGTTAGAACCTGAAAAATGTTATAAGGTTGTGATTCTTGGAATTTTGGTTCTATTTTTTTTGAAGATCTCAGATTTGATTTTGAAAATAAATTATAGGATATTGATTTTGGTTTTTGAGAGTTTAGAAAAAATTTGTTTTCAGCTGAAATTTTCTTCTTAACTTTGAAAAATAAAGATTAGAAAAGGAAAATATTGAAGAAAACATGCTTATATAAGATAACATGATTTATTTAAAACCCTTTTCCTTATTTATTAAATACATATATATATATATATATATATATATATATTATTTTCATGAGTAAATGTATATGTGCGTTTCTTTTTTAAAAAAATGAAATGAAACTAATTATATAAAAATGGAAGCTTACTCACATAATTTAAATATGTTTATTCTTTGAATTCAAAATTAATTCAATTCCAAATGCTATTCATACATTTAAAAATACAATTTAAAACTAATTTATATTAACATATTTAATTTAAAAATAATAATAATATTGTCCTTTAAAACCTATCTATATTTATACATTTATTTCTATTTGAAAATAACATATTTATCAAATTTAAATAATTTATAAAAGAAATTATAAATTACTTATCACTTGTCTAACTTGTTTAAATGCATAAATGTTTTAATATATAAAGGGTATTTTAAATTTTCATATATAATTTCAAATTATATTTATTAAGCTATATTCAAAAAGGAAATAAAATAAATTTTTGTTTATTCTATTTAAAATTTAAACTATGCTTAAAATATATTTAAACAATTTAAAGCATTTTTCTTTAAGTATCTTAAAACCATATAGTTATTTATTAAATAGTTTTGAAAAATTCAATTAAATCATAATCTTCCAAATTATCAAATTGTATTTTAGAATTTGGAAAACAAGATTTTATTTATTAAATTTAAAACTAATATATTCACAATATATGTATATAAATATATATACATTATAAATAGAAAAATATTTTATTATTTTTTAAAAGATAAAATTCACCAATTAAATATGTATTTAATTGGATTGTTAAATAAAGTTAAATTTTTATTAACAGAATTTATCAAATCAATTTAATTTTAAATACAAATTATTAAATTGATATTGCCAGAATTTCTGGGATATCACAAGTACTTCCTTGATATAACATACTACTAATCAACATTTGTCTAGTGGTTTGAATCACGTACTGCGTATGATTCGAAAATGTGACTTTATGGGCTAAAGCGAAAGGACCTACCCACTGGCAAAGTAGTGTTTGGGATTTCATGATGCTACATTATTTTTCTTTGAATTATATTAGTTTTTCTACTATTCTAGTTTTAATGTTTGCATTTATATTTGATGTGCAAGAATTATTTGGTTATTCCAAAAATTTGACTTCGCAAGATTTATGTTGTAACAACCCGCATATTTTACGACTGAATATTTAAATATTTTATCGTTAGTCGGATTTTAGTCCGAAAAGTTACTTTTTGCATACGGTCGAACTAGGACTCCAGACCACTTCCATTGGGTCCAAAACGCCATTTGCGATCTTTTTGAGTATAAACTTTGATATGTTTGGAGTTAGTGGAATTTTGCCACTTTTTCACTTTGGGCTTTGGGTTTGGTTTAGCCCATTAGCCTAAACTATTAATTCTAACTCAACCCCCTCTTCCCTTCATTACTTCACTTTCATTTCCTAACACTCAAGCTTCATCAAAAATGGGGAGAGGAATGGGAAATTAAAGCTCCAAGCCCTAGTTCATTTGCAAATCCAACATCTAACTCCAAATCTAAAGAGAAGCCATTGATTCAAGCTTCTTGTGTTGAGATTGAAGTGTGGTTGATTCTTCCTTAGCTTTTAAGCTTCTCCCTCATTGATTTTGTGAAAAAGTGATATTTTTATCTCTGATCTTTGTGTATAACTATCTTTGATTGTTGGGTATGAATTCCTAAAACTTTTTCATATGCATTTGCTCTTGGTTTGGATTGAATTGGTGAAAATCCCAATTTTTAGCGTTTTGGGTTCAAATCTTTAAAAATCCTAACTTTGATGATTGAACACGTTTTTGATGATGCACCGAGGAGCCAATAGGACCGGGTAGTCGATGGCCGTAATCCCCTAGCGTCCGTGCTCGATTGGTTGCAAATTGAGAGAGTTTTTGCATTTCTGTTGCTTAGGTCGTTCGGCCTGCACACATATCTTTCGGCCTGCAGTTAGGTCGTGCCAAACATAGGTCGCGCCGTGCCTAGGTCGCCCCATCTTAAGTCGCTTGGCCATTTGGTCGTTCCACCACTTGGACGCTCGCTTTGCAGTTAGGTCACAACCCATAGGTCGTTCGGCATTGCTTAGGATTTCCAAAAGCCACAGTTGCCTTAGGTCGCTCGGCTTGTAGAGTCGCTCGGCATGTTAGGTCGCTCGGCCTGTTAAGTTGCACCTGCTATAGGTCGCAACCACTTAGGTCGCTCGGCCTGTTTTAAGTAACATCTGCTGTTAGGTCGTGCCATGTTAGGTCGCACCATTTCCTAAGTCGCTCGGCCTGCTTTTCAACTTAGGTCGTTTTCGGTCCTTAAGCCCCTTGCATCTTAGGTCGTTTACGGCCCTAAAGCCGCTTCCAATTTAGGTCGCTCGACCTACTTTTATAAGTCGCGCCATGATTAGGTCGCAACCACTTATGTCGCTCGGCCTGCTTGGTCGCGCCTTGTTTAGTCGCAAGGGTATTTCCACTTTGATGGATTTGGAACCGAATTCTTTGGACATTATTCACGTCTTCGAATGTGAATTTTTGTGATTTATTGTTTCTACAATCATTTATGTGATTTGTCACTTTAAAAATATAAAGGTTTCAATACTAGTAGTAAATATCAAAACTCTTTCATCAAAACGATTTCAACACTATTTTATTACAAAGCTTGTTTCTTAAACCGTTTCCCAATCTACTAGTATATATAAACCTATATCTCACTCGTAAGAGAAATCTAATTAAATAGCTTAGTAAAACAAGTGGTATGAAACGCTTGTGTTTACTTCGCCGATTAATTCTTGGACTTGTTCGATTGAATCTCTTGTGACAATTTTCGAGTGGAGATTTACAATTTGTTCGTAAATATTTAAGTTAAGCTAGTGGTTATGGGACATGAAGCTAAGCTTTTATATTTACTAGCTTACTCTAATTGACACTTCTTGATGATCGTTGATGATCATTTTTGTGATTTAGACTAGCAAATGTGCGATGTCTCTTTGTCTACGAGGGAGACTAAACCCCGTTTCTGAGGAGTTTCGGCTCAATTTGGTGGGGTAGCGACCCACGGTATTTGGACCGTTTTGTGGAGCTACGGCTCAAAATTAATGGTTAGCAACCATGAAATAGCGTTCCATTTTGTGATGCACGTGTTGGTGAGTTTTCATGCTCCCGTTTTGTGATTGGCCTCCCCCTTTTTGTGATTTTTGGATTTCCATTGACGATTTCTAGAATTTGCGTTTCACCAATTTTCGTGATTTTTTTTGATAAGTTTTATCAATATTTGTGCATTGGTGAATTTGTGTGACATTAACTTTTGTGATTGGCATTTATATATTGTCAATATTTATGGTTTGGTGAATAAAAATAAAGAGTATGACATTCCTTTTGATCTTTGAGAAGATTCTTGTGCTATTGATTAATCCCTAGTGGATTTTCAATTGCATACTTATCACAGTATTGCTTTATGGTTATCATATGTTTTCTTTGTCATATCTCTTATTCTATATCATTTCATCTGATATTTATAGCTAGACTGATCCATTTATTATTTTTTATTAAATAATACTCGGGTCAGACCGAGATGTTACAGGTGCTTCTGCTTGACTTCACATCTGGGATTATCATCCTGACTTTTGGCTAACTACTTAGATTAGTAGTTTTTGTTGTGTACATTTGAGATATAGACTCATTGACGTATCCATATTATTTTGTCAAGCACTTGTAGCTATCCTTTTGTGATATTGTGGATCTTGTTTGACCACTACTCTGATGTACACTTTCATGTGTTATATTCATATCTTTCTCCGCCTTTGTGATATGGATATCTGTGACTGATTTGTGTTATGTTTATTTCTATATTTGTTTCCGAAGATATTATAGCCACTGTGTAGTAGCTTTGAGTTTGCATCGGTATGTCGGATTTCCTCTTGATTTAGTAAGAAAATGCATGTTATACTATCTGACATATCGGTGCTCGCACAAAGCCATTACATGGATGGTCGCTCCACAACAGCCTTATTCTCCATGCTAGTTGACGGCATTACACCATAGAGTTCTTAGCTAGCGTGGGTATAGAGGTGGGGCGTCAAAGCTTGGTATCAGAGCCAAACTTCGAAACAATGTAGAATAATCTAGCAAGAATCATCATCCTAAGTCCATCTTAGGAGTCGTGCTTTAGGATTTAATTCGAGTCTTCATACCGATTCATCCTAATTTCTTTATGATTCCTTGTTTATCTATCAAGATTGCTTGATATTCATTTGGTGAATAACCTTTTCCTTCTTCTTTCTTTCTTTCTGATGGAAGAGAAATGGTTAGACCTGGCCGTCCCAGCACCGGCCAATCTAGCGCTACTCCCCAAGATGGAGTATTTATGTCTGCCCAGCAGCTTCTTGATCTTATAAAGAATGCTCAGGCAGCCGGTTCAAATTCAGAGTCTACTCACCCTAAGTCTGGATTTGCACGTTTTGCAACGATTATACCAATTTGGGTGGGAAGCCATTCAAAGGTTCTGAAACTATTATTGAGGTCCAGGCTTGGCTGAGAATGTGCGATCGAATCTTTTCTCGCATGAATCTTATTGATTTTCACCATGTTCAGGTGGCCTCTAGTATGCTCCAAGAAAGAGCATTAGATTGGTATAAGCTTTTGATTTCTGAAATAAATGAAGCAGATCTTACTTGGGAGAAATTCCGGGAACGATTCGAATTAAAGTTTGTGCCAGAAGCGAGAAAGTAACATTGGCTCGTCGTTTCATTGACCTTGTTCAAGGTGAATCCTCTGTGGTAGATTATGTCGCATCCTTCAAGTCACTTTCTAAATACGGGGTCGAGTACATAAACACCCCATTGAAGAAAAACCAAAATTTGTCTATGGCTTGAATAAAAATCTCAAGAAGCCATTACTTCTAAAATTAGAAGTTTCTTTTGATCAACTCATTGATATCGCTCTTCGTCTTGAAGAGGCAGATAGGGAGATTGATGTTGAAGTTATGGGTGCCAAACCAAACTTCAACAACAAGAAAAGGCCTAATAAGTTCAAAGGTCCATATCCCAATAAGAAAGGGAAGCAAACAACTTCAGTGGCAAAGATTTCTTCCTCTGGTCCTGGGCAATGCTATAATTGAGGTTGTAAGGACCATTATTCGAATAAATGTTCAAAGCCCCGTGCTGGTCGCTATTGCAAAAGCTCAGATCATTACTTATCTTCTTGTCCCAAACTTCAAGGCAAGAAGGAGGGAAAGCTTAATGTTGCTCAAGCCACTGGCAACACATCTCGTGGTCAAGGTATTTCTCATTCTATCCTTGATGGCATTATTTTATTTCGTGATCACCCTATTCGAGTTCTTTTTGATACAGGTGCGTCCCATTCCTTTATATCAAAAGAACTTGTTGATACTTTTTCTTTGGATGTTTTGTGTTTAATGACTTCTTTGAGAATTGCGAATCCGGTTGATGGATCCGCAACACTTAGTTTGCTTTGTAAAGATGTCGAGATTATCTTGTGTGATTTTTCTTTCCGAGCGGATTTGCATGTCATGCACTACTTAGGCTTTGGAATGATTTTAGGAATGGATTGGCTTAACCGCTATGAAGCCCAAATCCTATGTCCTGAGCGGACTATTAATCTTCGACATACTCAATCAGTTAAGCAGATTTCTATTGATCTTAAAGAGTCGGATTCCAGCTTGGTTGCATCTTTATATTCTTTAAATCCTCATGATGACGATAATGATGACGAGGAAGATATTATTTCTCTTATTCACGTTGTTCATGAATTCTTCGACATATTTGAGCCCGTTTTAGGATTACCACCTAAGCGAACAATTGAGTTCAGAATTAATCTCATCCCTGGAGCTCAACCTATCACTCGTCCTCCTTATCGTATGTCCAATAAGGAAAATGTGGAGATGCGCAAACAGTTATCCGAATTAGAGACGAAGCAATTTATTCGCTCTAGTTCCTCGCCTTGGGGAGCTTCGGCTATTTTCGTGAAGATATCCGATGGTACACTTAGGCTTTGCGTTGACTACCGCAGGCTTAATGATCTTACTATCAAGAATAAATATCCTTTACCTCGGATTGATGATCTATTCGATCAACTTATTGGTGCTAGAGTCTTTTCACAATTAGACCTAGCTACCGGTTTTCATCAGCTTTGTATTGCAGAGGATAGTATTCCTTTGACATCGTTCCGTACTCGTTATGGATCTTATGAATGGCTTGTTATGCCATTTGGCTTAACGAAAGCTACGGCTTATTTCATTGACCTTATGAATCGAGTTTTCAAAGACTTCCTTGATCGCTTTGTTCTCATCTTTATTGATGATATTCTTGTGTATTCTAAAACCGAGGAGGAACATGAAAAGCATCTTCAGATTGTGTTGGAAACTCTTAGGAGCAATCAATTGAAAGAAATTTTTTCTAAATGCCATTTCTGGCAATCTCGTGTGAAATTTCTTGGTCATATTATCTCCGAATCCGGAATTCTCCGTGGATCCTTCAAAGATTGAAGCGATTCAAAATTGGAAGAGATTGGAGAGTGTGACGGCAATCCGTAGCTTCCTTGGATTGGCGGGCTATTACCGTCGTTTTATAAAAGACTTTTCAAAAATATCCGTGCCTCTTACTAGCTTAACAAAGAAAGGTGTTAAATACATTTGGTCGGACAAATGTGAAGCTTCTTTTCAGAAATTAAAAGAACTCCTTTCCAATGCTCCTATTCTTGTGATTCCCGAGGGAAACCAAGATTTTATTGTTTATACCGATGCTAGTCGCATTGGTTTGAGTGCCGTTCTTATGCAAAGAGAACGCGTTATTGCTTATGCTTCTAGGCAATTAAAGCCAGCCGAGACTAGTTATGCTGCCCATGATTTAAAACTCACGGCTATTGTTTTCGCCCTTCGTATTTGGCGTCGATATCTTTTGGGAGAGAAATTTGTTCTTTACACCGATCATAAATCTTTGAAGTATCTATTTTCTCAAAAGGAGCTTAATTTGCGTCAACAACGTTGGCTCGAGTTCCTTGCACCTTATGATCTTGATATTCTTTATACTCCTGGAAAGGAAAATCGTGTTGCCGATGCACTTAGTCGCAAGCAACAAGCGGTTGTTTCCATGATGATATCCGAATGGAATGATCTCGAGGTTTTATCCACTTGTGAGATTCGAGATCATGTTTCCGATTTATGTTCATCTCTTGTTTTATGTAGCCTTGGGGCTCATCCTTCTCTTTTAGACCGCATTCTTGAAGCTCAAAAGCTAGATCTCGAATTGGCTCTTCTTGGACAAAATTTTAGGGATAAAATTGATATTGAAGGTGTGAAAGACTTTGATATTGATTCTCGTGGCGGAATTCGAAGATTTGGTAGACTTACCGTGCCTAATATTAGTGATCTTCGTAAAGATATTTTAGAAGATTCACATCGTTCTAAATTTACCATTCATACCGGTAGTAGTAAAATGTACGCGGATATGAAGCGACTTTACTATTGGGAGGGAATGAAATCTGATATTGCGAACTTAGTTAAGTGTTGCATGACTTGCCAACTTGTCAAGGCCGAACATCAAAGGCCCGGTGGGTTAGTGCAACCTTTAGAAATTCCAATTTGGAAGTGGGATCAAATTTCCATGGATTTTATAGACGGCCTTCCCCGTTCTCATTCGGGTCATGATAGCTTATGGGTGATAGTTGATAGACTTACTAAATCTGCCCATTTTATTCCCGTTCGGTCCAATCGAACCAAACCTCTTTTGGCCAAACTTTTTATCAAAGAAATTGTTAAATTGCATGGAGTTCCTACTTCTATTGTTAGTGATCGTGATCCATTTTTTACTAGTGGATTTTGGAAGAGTCTTCAAAAAGCTTTAGGAACGAAGCTTAATTTTAGCACCGCTTATCATCCCCATTCCGATGGACAAACCGAGCGTGTGAATCAAACTCTTGAAGATCTTCTTCATGCATGTGTTCTTGATTTTGGTGAAAGTTGGGAAGATCATAATTTCTCTTGTTGAGTTTTCCTATAATAATAGCTTCCAATCTAGTATTGGTATGGCATCTTTCGAGGCACTCTATGGAAGACCATGCCGATCTCCTTCTTGTTGGCTTGAGGCTGACGAGAAGCTGGTTTTAGGTCCAGATTTTATTCGTGATTCCACAGAGAAGACTGACCTTATTCGTCATAGGATGAAAGAAGCCCAGAGTAGATAAAAATCCTATGCCGATAACCAGAGAAGGAAATTAGAATTTTTTGTGGGAGATCTTGTATTTATTCATATTTCGCCTATGAAGGGTGTTGTACGTTTCAGTCGATCGAGAAAATTAGGGCCTCGATATATTGGGCCATTTCCTATCACCGAATGTATTGGTCCCGTGGCTTATCGCCTTTTATTACCAGCTCAGTTTTCTGCCATTCATGACGTGTTTCACGTTTCTCAATTACGGAAATGCCTTCGAGATTCCGATTCTATTCTTGAGCCCGGTGTTGTGGAAGAAATTGATGTTTCGCCTAATTTAACTTATGAGCAACATCCTATTCGTATTATTGCTTCGGAGGTCAAACGCTTCGAAATAAAGATGTTCCGCTTGTTAAAGTTCAATGGTCCTCAAATCCTAAGGATTGCTCTTGGGAGTCTAGAGAGTTCATCGAGCGAACACATCCGGACTTACTTTCCCGTGCTCTTTGAGGTGAATTTCTTATTTCAAATTTCTTTTATGTTGATATGCTTTCATGGTTGTTACCTTATATTTTCTTCTTAAATATTGCGTGGACGCAATTTCTTTAAGGAGGGGAGTCTGTAACAACCCGCATATTTTACGATTGAATATTTAAATATTTTATTTAAATATTTTATCGTTAGTCGGATTTTAGTCTGAAAAGTTACTTTTTGCATACGGTCGAATTAGGACTCCGGACCACTTCCATTGGGTCCAAAACGCCATTTGCGATCTTTTTGAGTATAAACTTTGATATGTTTGGAGTTAGTGGAATTTTTCCACTTTTTCACTTTGGGCTTTGGGTTTGGTTTAGCCCATTCGCCTAAACTATTAATTCTAACTCAACCCCCTCTTCCCTTCATTACTTCACTTTCATTTCCTAACACTCAAGCTTCATCAAAAATGGGGAGAGGAATGGGTAATTAAAACTCCAAGCCCTAGTTCATTTGTAAATCCAACATCTAACTCCAAATCCAAAGAGAAGCAATTGATTCAAGCTTCTTGTGTTGAGATTGAAGTGTGGTTGATTCTTCCTCAGCTTTTAAGCTTCTCCTTCATTGATTTTGTGAAAAGGTGAGATTTTTATCTCACATCTTTGTCTATAACTATCTTTGTTTGTTGGGTATGAATTCCTAATACTTTTTCATATGCATTTGCTCTTGGTTTGGATTGAACTGGTGAAAAACCCAATTTTTAGCATTTTGGGTTCAAATCTTTAAGAATCCTAACTTTGATGATTGAACACGTTTTTGGTGATGCACCGAGGAGCCAATGGTACCGGGTAGTCGATGGGCGTAACCCTAGCGTCCGTGCTCGATCGGTTGCAAATTGAGAGAGTTTTGGCATTTCTGTTGCTTAGGTCGTTCGACCTGCACACATATCTTTCAGCCTGCAGTTAGGTCGCGCCAAACATAGGTCGCGCCATGCCTAGGTCGTCCCATCTTAAGTCGCTTGGCCATTTGGTCGTTCCACCACTTGGTCGCTCTCCTCACAGTTAGGTAGCAACCCATAGGTCGCTCGGCATTGCTTATGATTTCCAAAAGCCACAGTTGCCTTAAGTCGCTCTACCTGTAAAGTCACTCGGCATGTTAGGTCGCTCGGCCTGTTAAGTCGCACCTGCTATAGGTCGCAACCACTTAGGTCGCTCGGCCTGTTTTAAGTAACATCTGCTGTTAGGTCGCGCCATGTTAGGTCGCACCATTTCCTAAGTTGCTCGGCCTGCTTTTCAACTTAGGTCGTTTTCGGTCCTTAAGCCGCTTGCATCTTAGGTCGTTTTCGGCCCTTAAGTCGCTTCCAATTTAGGTCGCTCGGCCTGCTTTTATAGGTCGCGCCATGATTAGGTCATAACCACTTAAGTCGCTCGGCCTGCTTGGTCGCGCCATGTTTAGTCGCAAGGGTATTTCCACTTTGATGGATTTGGAACCGAATTCTTTGGACATTATTCACGTCTTCGAATGTGAATTTTTGTGATTTATTGTTTGTACAATCATTTTTGTGATTTGTCACTTTAAAAATATAAAGGTTTCAATACTAGTAGTAAATATCAAAACTCTTTCATCAAAATGATTTCAACACTATTTTATTACAAAGCTTGTTTCTTAAACCATTTTCCAATCTACTAGTATATATAAACCTTTACCTCACTCGTACGTGAAATCTAATTAAACGGCTTAGTAAAACAAGTGGTATGAAATGCTTGTGTTTACTTGGCCGATTAATTCTTGGACTTGTTCGATTGAATCTCTTGTGACAATTTTCGAGTGTAGATTTACAATTTATTCGTAAATATTTAAGTTAATCTAGTGGTTATGGGACACGAAGCTAAGCTTTTATATTTACTAGCTTACTGTAATTGACACTTCTTGATGATCGTTGATAATCATTTTTGTGATTTAGACTAGCAAATGTGCGATGTCTCTTTGTCTACGAGGGAGACTAAACCCCGCTTCTGTGGAGTTTCGGCTCAATTTGGTGGGGTAGCGATCCATGGTCTTCGAACCATTTTGTGGAGCTTCGGCTCAAAATTAATGGTTAGCAATCATGGAATAGCGTTCCATTTTGTGATACACGTTGTTAACGCTAAAATTTGAACGCTAACACCCCGGTGTATGAGTTATAGTTGTGAAAGCACCACCCGAAAGCTCGGGAAAAGATTATTAGCAGAAAACAGTAGAAAAGCGGTAAATGACAACAATTTTATAGTGGTTCGGCTTAAGGGTATAGCCTACGTCCACTTTAAGTACTTTTATTAATGATCTCGTTACAAGCTGATACAACTCTTCTCAAGTACAATATATTTCAAGTTACAAGAGTTTTGGAACAAGTAGCTCAAGCTTCTATGTCGATTAAAATCCTTGAATTCAAATTGAAGATGTGTAGTTTCTTCGTGAAGTTCTTCGAAGTATTCCTTTGATCTTGAAAGCTCTAAGTGTTGATGGAGTTCTCGATGCAGCAAGGTAACGGTCTCTCAAGAGAATGTGCCAAAAGTCCCCTTGAAGTTGGAAGTGGTTGTCTATTTATAGGCGTGATTTTCTGGGCAGAATTCTCCAAGTGTTAGGTCGTCTTCGACCTAAAGTAGGTCGTAGGTCGGCAACGACTTATGGAGATCCGGCTTTCCTTTTTTATGAATGAGCGCATCTTTTTTCAACAAGTTCTAGGTCGTACGCGACCTTACTAGCAGCGGCACAGAAAGGGCGGCCTTCCAATGCAATGTCCTTAGGTCGTGAGCGACCTACCTTAGGTCGTGTGAGCTCTATAGGTCGCGGCGTCTCCTTAAATCGTTAGGTTGCGAAGTCTTTAAACCGCTAGGTCGCGGCCTTCCTTAGGTCGCTGAGAACCGTTAGGTCGCGGCCTTCCTTAGGTCGCTGAGAACCGTTAGGTCGCGGCCTTCCTTAGGTCGCTGAGAACCGCTAGGTCGCGGCCTTCCTTAGGTCGCTGAGAACCGCTAGGTCGCTACTTTCCATAGATCATAGGTCGTGACGGTGCTTAAATCTTTAGGTCGCATAGTTGCTTTATGGAGTTAGGTCGTGCCCTTTCTTAAATTGCTAGGTCGCGTGTTAGGTCGCTGATGAAGAGCAGTTAACATTTGCCCCTCGAAGTATGGGCCTATGACATGGGTCGCGTGCTTCGACTCGACTTAGCTAGGTCGTGAGCGACCTAACACTTGTATCAACACGCGTGCCTATTTGCCTTCCCATTTTTACCTCATATAAATATGTTAGGTCGTTTTAATTCTTCTTCACCTCATTGCTCTGACCTCCTACCGCCACTAACGATTTTCTGAACTTCAAAAGGCGAATTCAAGTTCAATCATTCACCGATTCATCCTTGCTACCAAATTACGTAAGTGCCTTCGGTTTCTCTCCATTCCACGATCATCGTTGAATCCCAAGCTCTAACCTCCGAACCCCAAATCAATTTCGTACGCCATGCTCCACTTTGAGCCGCGTTGTGATCGATTTTTGATTGTCAGTGATTATTGTTGTTGCAGCGATTCACGAACGCACAATAATGAATTTGATTTATGATAGATCGGAGGTATTTTGAGTCGGTTTTTCAAACGGTTTAGTGGTATGGAAAGATGATGAATCTCATGAATAGGATGATGGATTTAAGTGTAGTGGATAGCGGGTTATAGGATCCGATGAAGCATTGCGTGGAGAGGAAGTTATTGACCCAGTGAATGTGAGCGATTCAAGACAATTCGCGATCTAAGAACCCCTGCGACCTAAGGAGTAGTCTCGACCTACACTAGGTCGCTGAACGACCTAAGACTATCCATGAGCTAAGAGCTATACTTAGCCAGGACCTGCGCGACCTATCTTTCTTGCGACATAGACTCTAGGTCGTGGCCGAGCTAACACTGTATTGGAATGCCTCATCCTTTACTTTGCACAGCACGACTTAAGAAGGCTTCGACCTATGCTAGGTCGCTGGACGGCCTATGACTTGTGAAATTCTGTGAAGACTTGGTTGAATTGAACTGGATTGTTTAATCTCGAATTCTGTTGCGCTTTGTTGTAGATTATCTCTAACGCTAATAACCTGTTAAACATAATATTTGCAGAAAACTGGGACGAATATACTGCCATTGACTGCCCACATCAAATGACAGATTAGTCGATAAAGAGTAATCAACTTACATGAACTGTGTGAACGAAATGCTGCGAACTAAAGAATTCAAGTGAAGTATTAAAGCAAAACTAAAACATCCAATTAAAGCCGATTCGTTTGCATTAACACTACACTTGAATTTTATATTAACAAGTCCTGAAATCTCACAATCGACGAATTGTCAACTAGCTTAATTTCAGTTATGTTTGCTTTCTGTTTTTGTTAGTTCTGCACAACACTTCACACTTTTTAGGAAACGTGCACCTTTTCATCTGAATCATCCAGTTGCTTATGTAGAATGACGTCTCAACAAGAACAAGAAGAGATGATAGAATATGCCGAAGGGACTTTCCCGATTGCTATTCCATTAGAAAACTCTCCAGAAAGAACTCCTACTCTTCTGAAACAGCGGACACTTAATCAATTATGCGTTCAATTTGGCATTGCCGAGGCAGAAGTTTTACTTCCTGGACCAAATGATTTCGCTGATAGACCGCCTTATGGTTTTATTGCTATAAATCGCCAAATGTGCTTAAGTGGAGCAATTCCTCCTTTTAATGAATTTCTTCGACAAACCTTTCTCCGATTGACGATCTCTCCTTTCCAGTTGCACCCCAATGGCTATGCCATTTTGATGGGATTGTGCGTTTTGTTCAGGAGGACTCTTGATCGTCTTCCGAGTTTCGAGGAGATTTGTTACTTGTGTACTTTTGCAAAGAACAAGGACCACCCTTCAATTGTACTTGTAAGAGGTGCGAGGAACCGCAAGCTTATTTTAGATTTGCCGGGGAGTGCACATGGCTTCCTGAATCAATACTTCTACGTTCGTTGCCCCGCAGAATTTTACGCCGACTGGAGAGTAGGAAGTGAGATCTTTTTTCCTTTATTCTTCAATTTTACTCTAAGTCTTTCATGTTTCGTATTGCCAAGTGCTGATTCCATTTCTTATCTTTACAGCACTTCCTCCTCCATCTAGGGACCTAAGCCATAAGGCGATGTTTGAGAGATTGAGCGCTGTCCCGGCTGAAGAGAGGAGCGTTAAATTTCTATTAACGGATGAATTTCTTCATCAGTTCGGGCTTCTACATATTTCTCGTTCAATTCAAGCTCATGAAGCTCCGACGGAAGTTCCTGACTCTCCAGTGATAATTCCTGATCCCCCGGTCTCTACTGGAGAACACATACAAGGAGAAATTTCTATAAAAACTTCACTAATAAAGTGTTCTGTTCCAAGAGATGACATGGGGCCATCAATAAAACCCGCGCTTGCCCCCATAATTGAAGAAGAAGAGGAGCCCCCTTCCCAAACCAGGAAAAGTGCCGACAAAGGAGCTGATGGAGGGAATCAGGTTGGGCATGATGGTGATGACGTCTTTGGGGATTTAAGTGACATAATTGTCACTTCCCAAGAGCTCTTTAAAGATGATCCTGCCTGCGGCAAAACTGTACCCCCGATGATTGAAGCGACATCTGCCCTCCAACAGACTCCAACTCCTTTATCTCAAGAATTGTCACCAACAGTGAAACCTATCACTTCCCCCCAACTGAGGAGTGGTTCGTTAGTCCAACGCGAGTAGTTTGCACTTCACACACAACTAAGGATTTTCCAGCACATTTATGCACTTATCTTCTTATACTTTAAAGATTTCTAAAGCTTGTATTTTCTTATTTCAGATCCTTCAATGACACGCGGCGGATCATATTATCAGGACTTCCAACGCTACGGGGGGCGTGGTCAATATAATTATGGGCGCTACTTCACCTCCTATAGAGAGTCTGACGAAGAGAGGGCTGCTCGAAAGGCTCGTGAAAGGAGGGATGAAGAAGAGCGTCGTGAAAGAAGGGAGAGAGAAGAGCGCCATGATTCTTGGCAAAAAGGCGATGACTCTCACAAGAGAAAATCTCATGATGATCGAGGAAAAGGTCACATGGGTGAAGACTTAAGCAAACGAGCCCGTCACAGTGAAAAGCAGGCCTCTACCACTCCTGAGAAAGTTACTACTCCTGCTTCGCTCGACATTCCTTCTGACTCTCCCGCTCTTGGGAAATCAGACATTCAAATGATAATTAGCATGCCCAAATTTCAAGTTGGACCGGGTCCTGCCACTCTGCAGAGCTGGTTTCCTCAGTGGTGCCTTAAGGGAGTGAGGTTCGACCTAGACTTGGTCCCCATCGACAAGTCTGCCATGCTAAGAAATCTCGACGCCGTCAAACTTGATATTGAGAGAATGTCAAACTGGCAGAAGCTTGTCGATGAGCTTCAAAGAGTTAACCGTGCCAACATAGAGGCCATGCTTACCATGGAAAACGATAAGGCCGAATGGCAAAAGGTCGTTGAGCAACACGACACCAAAATGAGGAACATTGCTTCTTACAATGAGGAGCTTGAAGCAAAAGTCGAGGAATTGAAACATGAGCTTGCTGCTTCCTCCACTTCCTATTCTCAAAAAGAAGAAGTGCTCCTGAAACAAGTGAGAGACGCTCACGCTAGCCAAAGGGATGCCGAAGACAGGCTCGAAGTACAAAAAAGAATCAGTGAAGGCTATGCTACTGATATTGCTGAGCTCCGAAAGAAAAACAACTCCCAGGAGGCGGAAATACAAATGCTTAAGCTTCAGCTTGCCAAAACTGAAAGGGAGCGTGATGAGGCTATCGCCGGCAAAATCGCAGCCGAAGAATCTCATGAGGCGACCAAAAACAGCTTCGGCTCAACATTATTCGACTTCTACTTGCATAGCGTCTTGGGGCGTGGAAGCCTCGCTTTTCTTGGTCCCAAGTATGAAATCACTTTAGCTGAAGTGTGGGAGGCCGCCCTTGAGATGCTTGGTGCTGAAGGTGCTGGTTATGACGAATCAGCCCTGGAAAGGCATTATCTTGATGATGACGCTCGCGCTGCCCTTGCCAAGGGAAAGGAACAACTTGCCAAATTAAGAACTGAAGTGACGGAAGGGGACCGGCTGGGAAAAACCACTTCAACTACTCTAGTCCAGCCACCTTCTTCGTCTGAAGTCGACATTATTAGTTCCAGTTCCCATCTTGCATCTCCCACCAAAGTTGCCACTGAAATTACAAGCATACAAGGCGGAGACGAGGGTGACGAGAGCGCTGATGCGCAAGCTTATGAAGTCGATATCAGGAAACCAGCTTCTCCAGGTAACTTCACTGTTAATCTCGCTACTGTCAATTCTGCTCAAGCGGGTTACTCATTTATTTCGCATGAGTTTCATGAGCTCCTTGGCT
Source organism: Allium cepa (assembly GCA_030765085.1). Lineage (NCBI taxonomy): Eukaryota > Viridiplantae > Streptophyta > Magnoliopsida > Asparagales > Amaryllidaceae > Allium > Allium cepa. The sequence continues at coordinate 590,906,900 of CM060937.1, forward strand.
ATTTTCTCAACCTTGATGAGCCTTCATCTCCTCTCTTTACTGACTTTATTGGTGAACCTTCATCTCCTCTCTTTACTGACTTTAACCTCTTTTCTTCTGTAGAAAAAGTATCAAGCACCGCTCAAATCCCTACTTCTCCGGTAATCCCTCCTCCATCTCTTCAGGTGGCTCCTCCTTCAGCTTCGCAGCCTGGATCACAGGAGGAACAAATAGAGGCTCTCCATGGCCTGGATGATCCCATTGCTTCGCAAGAGCAGAAAGATGAGGGACTTGAGGGAGGCGACATATCTCCGGAGCGGACTCCTTCTGACGACATAACTCTATCTAAACTTGTCACTCCAGGAAGTGAGTCTTCCTCAAAGAGGAGAAAGAAGCAAGGAGCATCAAGGAGGAGAGGGAAGATAATCACTGCCACTGAAGAGGAGCCAGAAGTTGGGCCAGCTGCGCCTACCTCTCCTTCCTCCCTTATACCCACTGGCCGACCTGAAAAGCTGGTCATTCGGTCGGGTAAAGGGTCCAAAGGCAGTAAAAAGAAGTGAAGACTTTAGCTTTTTGTCTTTTGTATGAACTGGCCGAGAGTTGTGCGGGTACCGGCCCCCCGCTTTTATTTTGAAACCTGTATCTGCATTATAGTTGAATAAAGTGATTCTTCGTTTGTACAAACTTCTGTTTGAATTTGAGAATGCATTCACTATTTATTTTTTGCACAAGTTTATTTACACGATATTGCAGCGAGCTTATGGCATGTTACTTGAGCGTTACCTTTTGCTGGTTTGGCTATACCATATTGTGTGTAATTATACTATATTGCCCCCATTCCATAAGTTTGCTGCAATATTCTATACTTCGAGGGGACTTGCACTCATATTTGCTAAAGAATAATTATTTTATTCTTTAAAGAAAATTTTTGCAAAGTACAACCCTCTTCATATAAGTTTCTGCGCTTTGACCTTTGAAGAAATCACTTCTTTTTTTTTTTTTTGCTTAAGTACGTTTTTTACCAAGTGAATTCTTTTATGCGGTAAAGCGGACCTCTGAAGGGTACTTTAACTCCCTCTCTCTCTTTTTCTCTCTTCTTTTTTTTTATTTCGAGGAAGATTATTCCCCAGAATAGGTGAATTACTCTTTCTTCGGAAGTTAAAGTATGCCCCTGATGAGGATCTTTTTTTTTTTTTATATAGAAAGTTGTACCTCTGAGGAGGGATTTTTTACGTTTCAACACTCGGAAGTTTTATTTCAATCTCGGTGAAACGTGTACCTCCAAAGAGTTTTGCCTTAGAAAGCCTTTTCACGTTTCAACACTTGGAAGTTTTATTTCAATCTCGGCGAAACGTGGGCTTCCGAAGAGGTCTTTCTTCTTGATTGTGCCTCCGAAGAGGTCTTTATTTTGTTTGTTTTTCAACTCTGGTGAAGTGAAATTCCGAAGAGCGGCTGTTACACTTCAACTCCTGGTGAAATATGCCTCCGAAGAGGTCTTTATTTTGTTTGCATTTCAACTCTGGTGAAGTGAAATCCGAAGAGCGGTTATAACACTTCAACTCCTGGTGAAATGGGCCTCCGAAGAGGGCTTTTATTTTGTTTGCATTTCAACTCTGGTGAAGTGAAATTCCGAAGAGCGGCTATTTCACTTCAACTCCTGGTGAAATGTGCCTCAGAAAGGGTTTTCATTGCCTGGAAGTTACTCTCTCATGGTTGGAGGGTCATGACTCCTCCAATCTTTTTTGTTGAGTAGAGAACTTTCTTTTTTGTGGCATATGACCCACTAGAGGTCTTTTATCCTCCGAAGAGTTGTGCCTCTGAAGAGGACTTGTGCTGCCGATGATGGATTTTGGTTGTTTCCTTGTCTTCTTGCTTATGCCTTTTCACCGATCCTCTTTTTTTTTTTTTTTTCAAATTTTCATTCCCCTTTTCTTGCAAGTAGCTTGTTCAATCCAAGGAAGTGTACTTCATTGTCAGGCAAGTTCGCGAGAACGGGCACTAGCTTCCCAATTGGATGTTTGTTTGTTCAAACAATCTCAATTTATCAGCAAGGGCTCGTTTCTATCGAAATCATTAGCCGTTCAATTGAAGTATTTCCTATCTAGGATTTGAATTCGGGGTCTTTGTGACTTGAAATTTGTTTGTTGAATGATGGTGAGAATCGCTCGGTTTTATTATGAGCAAGTTTTATTTCCATTGTCTGCAAAAATTTAAATCGACATTTCAGCAATACATTTTATGTACTTTTATATCGAAAATAAAGCAAACATGTAATAAAAATAAGGAACACAAGATTTATAGTGGTTCGGCCAAGAATTTGGGCCTACATCCACTTTATATTCTTTCATTAATCACTTGCATCAGTTTTACAATTGCTTTCAATTGCAAGAATCATATGTTCACAATTCTTTTTACAATATTTCAACAAAGTTTTCAAGTAAAGTATGGACGCAAGTGATTGCTGTTCCATGCCCTTGGAATTTGATCTCCTTCAACAGTAGTGAGTTTGAATGTGCCGTCAAGAAGCTTCTGACCTATGACATATGGTCCTTCCCAATTTGGCCCAAACACACCTGTCGTTGTCATAATTCTTTTCAGGACTAGATCTCCGATTTCAAAGCTTCGTTGACGAACTTTGGAATTGAAATGTCTGGCTATCCTTTGCTGATGAGCTGCAATTCTGAGACTAGCCTCATCCCTTTTTTCATCAAGGAGATCCAGCGCTTCAAGTTGTAGCTTTTCATTTTCTGCTTGATTGAAATGGATTCTTCTGTGTGAAGGGACCTCAGTTTCAACCGGGATCATTGCTTCCGATCCGTATGCTAATGAAAAAGGAGTATGCCCAGTCGCAGTTTTGTGGGTAGTTCTGTATGCCCATAGTGCAAGTGGTAGCTTATCAACCCAACCACCTTTTGCTCTTTCAAGTTGCTTCTTGATGGTTGATTTGATGATCTTGTTTACTGCTTCCACTTGCCCGTTTGCCTGCGGATGAGCCACTGCTGAAAAGCTTTTCTGAATTTTGAATCGCTTGCAAAAACCCTGGAATTCTTCGCTTTCAAACTGAGTGCCATTGTCCGTAATTATTTTCTGAGGCACACCGTATCTGCAAATGATATTCTTGGTTACAAAACTTATCATTTTCTTAGAGGTGATAGTAGCCAATGGTTCAGCTTCAACCCATTTAGTAAAGTAATCAACCGCAACAATAGCATATTTAATTCCTGATTTGGCAGTTGGTAGCGGCCCAATGAGATCCATTCCCCAAATCGCAAATGGCCATGGACTGACCATATGTGTGAGTTCGGTAGAAGGTGCTCTAGGAATTTTGGCAAATCTTTGGCATCTGTCACATTTTCGGGAGTAATCTGCAGCATCTCGATTAATTTCTGGCCAAAAATATCCGTATCGGAGAATTTTCTTTGCTAATGTTTGACCACCTGAATGATCACCACATTCTCCTCCATGCACCTCAGCTAGGATTGTTTTGGACTCTTCCCGGGATACACATCGAAGCAATGGCATTGAGAATCCCCGTCTGTACAATCGGCCATCCTGAATTACATAGCGAGAGGCTTTCCTTAGTAGCTTTCGTCTTTCTATCGAATTTTCTGGCAGAGAACCTCTGAGTAGGTAGTCCAGTATTGGAGTCATCCATGACTCTTGTTCTTGGGATGCATTCATAATCCAGTCAATATCCATCTCGTCTATACTTGGTGCTGAGAGGACTTCTACGGGAACCAATCCCAATAGTTGAGCTTCACCAGAACTTGAATACTTTGCGAGGGAATCTGCCTTCGTATTCTCTTCCCGGGGAATATGGCTTATTGAATAATGATCGAGTTCACATAGGAGTTCCCAAGCTTTTGACAAGTAGGAAGGCAAGTTTCCACCTTTTGTTTGAAATTCCTTCTTGACTTGGCATACAATAAGCTGAGAATCACTGAAGATTTGTAATGCTCGAATGTTTAGCTCTTTAGCGATTTTCAGACCTGCAATAAGAGCTTCATATTCTGCTTCATTGCTTGTTGAAGGAAATTCCAGTCTTAGTGCATAGCATAATGATCGACCTTCAGGAGTTTCAAGTACCACTCCGGCTCCAGAACAGTAGTCATTTCTTGCGCCATCAACATACATCTTCCACTGGATTGGGGAATCATTGATCGCTTCTTCCTCACTATTATCTTTCTCTGTGAATTCTGCAATGAAATCAGCTAAAGCTTGTCCATTGATTGCTTTTCGGGGATGATAAGTAATGTCATATTGACTGAGTTCAATGTTCCATTTTAGAAGGCGACCCGAAGTTTCAGGGCGAAATAGGACTTGCTTTAGAGGCTGATCAGTGAGTACTCTGATAGGATGAGCTTGGAAATATTGCCTCAGTTTCCTAGATGCAACTAGTAGGCAATAGGCGATTTTTCCAACTTGGAGTAATTCAGCTCTGCCCCAGTAAGTCTTTTGCTGATATAGTAAACCGGATGTTGAATCCTTTTGTCTTCCCGTATCAGCGCTGCACTTAGAGCATGAGATGATACTGCCAAGTATATAAGAAGATCCTCACCATTGCCTGGCCTAGAAAGTATCGGAGGCGTTTCCATATGACGGATCAACTCATCGAAGGCTTTTTGGCATTCGGAAGTCCATTCAAAATTCTTCTTTCCTTTCTTCAGGGCGTCAAAGAATGGGATGCATTTATCAGTGGCTTTGGAAATGAACCGACTCAGGGCGGCGACCTTTCCGTTGAGACTCTGCAATTCCTTCTTTGTTCTAGGAGCTTTAACTTCTTTCAAGGCAGTAATTTGAGCTGGACTAGCCTCAATGCCCCTAGCACTGACGATGAAACCTAAGAACTTTCCGGACTCGACCCCAAATGTACATTTCAGAGGGTTAAGTTTCATTCTGTATTTCCGAAGGACTGCGAACATTTCTGCTAAGTGCTCAATGTGATCCGCTGCTTTCCTGGACTTCACTAACATGTCGTCGACGTAGACTTCCATAGTTTTGCCCAATTGCGGTTTGAACATAGCATTAACAAGTCTTTGGTAGGTTGCCCCTGCATTTTTCAATCCGAAGGGCATAACTCTGTAGCAATAAAGTCCAACATCTGTGATAAAGCTTGTATCCTCCTGATCCGGCTCGTGCATCATGATTTGGTTATAACCGGAGTGGCATCCATGAAAGATAACAATTCATGTCCCGCAGTTCCGTCTACCAGTTGATCGATCCTGGGTAACGGGAAGCAATCTTTGGGGCAAGCCTTGTTTAGATCAGAAAAATCGATGCACACTCTCCATTTTCCATTAGCCTTCTTGACCAGCACAGGATTTGAAACCCAATTCGGATATGTAGATTCTTTGATGAAGTTATTTTCCATGAGTCGATCAACTTCTTCCTTTAATGCTGCTGACCTTTCTGGACCTTGGGTTCTTCATTTCTGTTTAACTGGCGTAAACTTTGGGTCAATATTCAGAGCGTGTACTGCAACTTCTGGAGATATTCCACACATATCGGCATGAGTCCAAGCATAGACATCCAGATTTGCTTTCAGGAAAGATATCAAGATATTCTGAATTGACACATTAAGCTGTGAACCCACATTCAACACCTTATTTGGGTCCTTCGGGTCAACAGGTACCGGAACTGTCGTTTCCACCGGTACCACTCTATTCTCCCCTGCACTGGCTTTTCTGGGATCCATTTCTTTCCATGCCCCGCTGTGCTCTCCAGTGCAGGGTCCGCCCCGTAATTGCTACAAGGCTGGTTCCTTGATGCGGACTGGGGTTGCCGCATCCTTTCCCATTTCTCTTTTTCTTGACTCTCGCAGCTCTGTCAAATAACACTCTCGCGTAGCATTTTGATCCCCTTTTATAACTCCTACTCCATTGTCAGTAGGGAATTTAATAGTGAGGCACCACGGGGCTAGGATAGCTTTGAATGCTGCGAGTGTTGGACGGCCAAGAAAAGCATTATAAGCAGAAAACTCATCGACAATCACAAATGTTTGCTTGCGGACCACTTTCCTTTCTGCTTCCCCAAGTTCTACAAGCAGATCGATGGTCCCAATTGGTTGCTTTGGCTCCCCAGTGAAGCCAGCGATCTTCTGTGATGAGGCTTGTACATCGATCATAGGGATTTTCATCTAGTCAAATGTCTTCTTGAAGAGGATATTACATGATGCTCCGCAGTCAACGAGGACTCTTCTGACAATGGCCGGTCCAATACCAGCCGAGATGACCAAGGGATCTAGATTAGGAGCTTCAATACCTGAGGAATCTCTGGCTCTGAAAACAATATCATCGCTGAAAGTTTTCTGTTGTTTCAGGGGCGTAGTGTCTTCTAAAACAAAGACGTCTTCTTCGGCTGGAGCATATTTCAAAGCCCTAGAATATCTCTCCATCTCACCCCAGCTCTTGCCAGCTGGGTGAGGCCCTCCTGTAATGACATTGATAACGGGCCTTCCAGATTCATGTCCCGTAGCTTTCTCACCTGTCCTAGGCTGATGAACAGGAACCTGTTGCCCCTGACTTGACGATGCAGGATTGTTGCTATTCTTCTTTACAAATTGCTGCAGTTTGTTTTCTCTTAGCAACTCTTCAATCAGATTTTTCAACTGGCGGCATTCATCAGTCTCATGACCGGGTTGATTGTGGAAGCGGCAGAATTTCCCACTCTGTATGGCTTTTTTCCCGGTTCTCAAAGGGATAGGTTTAGGGAAATCGACGGAATCTTTAGTGGCAAGGTAGATGTGCTCCGGCGTATGTGATAACGGAGTATATTCTGATGGCTTGAAGGATCGGGGCTTCTTCAGATTACCCTGTTTCTTCCCATTATTATTCTCCCTTTTTTGCCCCACCGATTCATTCTTGCGTGGAGCGACAGTGTTGTCTTCTGCTTTCTCCAACACTGTCTTTACTGGTAAAGGACGGCTTTCCAAGCGAATGAATTCATCTGCTTTTTTGTAGAACTTTTCGAGAGAGGTTGGCTCCTTCATATTTAACCATTTCCCAAATTCGCTTGACTTATCAATAGCCCTCATCAGATAAGTCAATATCATTCGTGGTTCAGCATTGTCCACCTCAGCCAGCGCTATATTAAAGCGGTTCAAGAAGGATCTGATAGACTCGCCAGGATTCTGCTCTAAACTCGATAGTGACATAATGTCCTTGGCCTTCGAAGCATATAGTCTGAACTGCTCCTTGAATTTTCTGGTCAAGTCTGAAAATTGATCGATAGATCGGACTGGCAACTTGGTGAACCATAGTAGAGCCACACCTTCCAGGTATACGGGGAAATATCGACACTTTATTTCGTCAGAGGCTCTGGCACCTGTCATGTGCCAATCATATTTATACAAGAACTCATTCGGATCACTTGTCCCTTTGTAAGCTGGAATAGTCGGAGGGACAAACTTCCTTGGAAATTCTGCCTTTAAGATTCTTTCAGTAAACGGAGTTTTGCTTGGAGCGAAACCCCATTCCTTCTCATCTTCAACCCTTTGCATACTTTCTTTCATGATCTGCCGGACCATTCCAGAAAGATATTCCTCATCATGCCGAATTCTAGATCCACCGGCCTCAGGTACTGCCTGCTCAAAGGGACTAGTAGCCCTTTCAGGAGCATTCCTTTCATTAACATCATGAACGTTGCCAGCATAATTCCTTTCATTACCAGCCGGTTGATTGTTTGCCCCAAGTAAGTCGTTCAACTTATTCAGAATCAGAGCAGTCTGGGCACCTTGAGCCTCTAATTGTGCATTTTGGGCGTTTATCTGCTGGTTTAGCCCTAGAATCACAGCATCCAGCTCCGCTTTCGTAACTCCAACAGATGGAGTGGGTTGATTAGGCACAGGGGAAGCAGAGGTTCCCTCTTGAATGTTTCCAGATCTGACAGATCTACTTTTCCTTCCAGGAGCCATAATCTCAGATAGACTTCTGGTTTTTAAAGAAATTCTTTCTACAAATCTCTGCGAAGCAATGATGACAGTTTTCCTGAGTTCAATTCTCAGTGAAAGCACCAAAAATGTTAACGCCAATATTTGAACGCTAACACCCCGGTGTATGAGTTATAGTTGTGAAAGCACCACCCGAAAGCTCGGGAACAGATTATTAGCAGAAAACAGTAGAAAAGCGGTAAACGACAACAATTTTATAGTGGTTCGGCTTAAGGGTATAGCCTACGTCCACTTTAAGTACTTTTATTAATGATCTCGTTACAAGCTGATACAACTCTTCTCAAGTACAATATATTTCAAGTTACAAGAGTTTTGGAACAAGTAGCTCAAGCTTCTATGTCGATTAAAATCCTTGAATTCAAATTGAAGATGTGTAGTTTCTTCGTGAAGTTCTTCGAAGTATTCCTTTGATCTTGAAAGCTCTAAGTGTTGATGGAGTTCTCGATGCAGCAAGGTAACGGTCTCTCAAGAGAATGTGCCAAAAGTCCACTTGAAGTTGGAAGTGGTTGTCTTTTTATAGGCGTGATTTTCTGGGCAGAATTCTCCAAGTGTTAGGTCGTCTTCGACCTAAAGTAGGTCGTAGGTCGGCAACGACTTATGGAGATCCGGCTTTCCTTTTTTATGAATGAGCGCATCTTTTTTCAACAAGTTCTAGGTCGTACGCGACCTTACTAGCAGCGGCACAGAAAGGGCGGCCTTCCAATGCAATGTCCTTAGGTCGTGAGCGACCTACCTTAGGTCGTGTGAGCTCTATAGGTCGCGGCGTCTCCTTAAATCGTTAGGTTGCGAAGTCTTTAAACCGCTAGGTCGCGGCCTTCCTTAGGTCGCTGAGAACCGTTAGGTCGCGGCCTTCCTTAGGTCGCTGAGAACCGTTAGGTCGCGGCCTTCCTTAGGTCGCTGAGAAGCGCTAGGTCGCGGCCTTCCTTAGGTCGCTGAGAACCGCTAGGTCGCTACTTTCCATAGATCATAGGTCGTGACGGTGCTTAAATCTTTAGGTCGCATAGTTGCTTTATGGAGTTAGGTCGTGCCCTTTCTTAAATTGCTAGGTCGCGTGTTAGGTCGCTGATGAAGAGCAGTTAACACACGTGTTGGTGAGTTTTCTTGCTCTCGTTTTGTGATAGGCCTCCCCCTTTTTGTGATTTCTGGATTTTCATTGACGATTTCTAGAATTTGTGTTTCACCAATTTTCGTGATTTACATTGATAAGTTTTATCAATATTTGTGCATTGGTGAATTTGTGTGTCATTAACTTTTGTGATTGGCATTGATATATTGTTAATATTTATGGTTTGGTGAATAAAAATAAAGAGTATGACATTCCTTTTGATCTTTGAGAAGATTCTTGTGATATTGATTAATCCCTAGTTGATTTTCAATTGCATACTTATCACAGTATTGCTTTATGGTTATCATATGTTTTTTTGTCATATCTCTTATTCTATATCATTTCATTTGATATTTAAAGCTAGACTGATCCGTTTATTATTTTCTTATTAAATAATACTCAGGTTAGACCGAGATGTTACAAGTGCTTCTGCTTGACTTCACATATGGGATTATCACCCTGACTTTTGGCTAACTACTTAGATTAGTATTTTTTGTTGTACACATTTGAGATATAGACTCATTGATGTATCCATATTCTTTTGTCTAGCACTTGTAGCTATCCTTTTGTGATATTGTGGATCTTGTTTTACCACTACTCTGATGTACACTTGCATGTGTTATATTCATATCTTTCTCCGCCTTTGTGATATGGATATATACGACTGATTTGTGTTATGTTTATTTCTATATTTGTTTCCGAAGATATTATAGCCACTATGTAGCAGCTTTGAGTTTGCATCGGTATGTCGGATTTCCTCTTGATTTAGTAAGAAAATGCATGTTATACTATCTGACATATCGGTGTTCGCACAAAGCCATTACACGGATGGTCGCTCCTCAACAGCCTTATTCTCCGTGCTAGTTGATGGCATTACACTGTAGTGTTCTTGGCTAGCGTGCGTATAGTGGTGGGGCGTCAAATATATGCTACATATACTTCTCATGTAATGTTATGCTATATGTGTTAAAAAATAGGACAACTTATGCCATGGTAATATATTTCAATAGAGAACTAGTTTTAAAGATTATGAATTTGGTTTCTTTCACTTATTCAGTAGAAAATTACTGTGTTTATTACCGAAAAACATTTAGTTGTTCAATATAATTAATTAGAAGTAAAGTTGGTCTTTTTTCAATTCTCAAACATAAGTATAAAAGAAAAATAAGGTTTGAAGAAAAGTAATATCTAAATAAAATGTATATATAAAAGTCAATTTTTGATAAAATCGCAAATCGAAAAAATACAGTGCACATAAAACATTTTTGTTCAGTCTTTAGTAGCCAACTTTTAAATTTTGTGAAACTTTAGTTTTAATTACATACACTACAAACTTGATATTTTAAATTCTTTTGCAATCTTAGTCACCATAACTTGTATTTTGTGAATTTAGGTATTATACTTCTTAACCATTCTACACGTTATATATTTGTCTATTGTGTTATTTAATATACTATCAAAAATTCAAAAAAGAGTAATATCCAATGTTTCCACCAAATTTTTTATGGTAATATGAAACAATGAGTAAATTATCGGTGATTTTCTAGGAATTTTTTTGCAGCAGTAAATAATTTTCATACAGAAGGAAATGTTTTTAGATAATTGTACATTGGAGATGAAGTTTTTTATAGTAATTATAAGAGAACTACTTTTAAATACGAATGATAATATCGAATATTATTACTACGCAACTGTTAAAATGAGTAAGTTGTTTTAATTTTTATATGTTTGAATTCAATGTGATCAAAGAATCAATTAAAATTAATTCCATTTTAATTAGACCAAGCTGTCTATTATTGGACTGGAGGGTTTAGATTTGTTATGTATTGTTTTCTTGCGGCTTTAGGTAGATTTCCTCGTTCTCCTTCCCATGCTAAAGAATTAATTCGTGAAACCAAATTACTTTGTGAGGCCAAATTAATTCGTGAGGCCAAATTAAGGAGAAGAAATTGTAAGAGCTTTTCAGCTAGTAATATTAGGAGAAGTCCTCATTTAAATCGTAATGCTTTGTAGCCTTTTGTTTGAGGGTTGTCGTTTTATTGGGAGTTTTTATTGTGTTTTTTGTTGATCTAGAGTTTGTTTATGGTTTGTGTTGAAGTTGTATATTGTGATGTTTCATCTTGATTCTGGAGGGTGCTGTTGCAGTCGAGGAAGTTTTTCAGTTGGTTGCTGCTCTTCTGGTTCGCTCTTGACTGGAGTTTCTGGTTGGTTTTGTTTCTTTAGGGTTGGATTTTAGTCTCTTAGGAGTTTGGAAGGGTTTGTTTTTTTATTTTATGGGGGGTTCTTTTGCTACCTGCCAGGCTTGTTGGCAGCTCCTTTACTTCTGTTGATATATATATTTGTGCATGTGTGCTCTCCTCTCCTGTAGAGGATCACACATTTCTCTCAAAAAATAAATAAATCAAATTAATGATAAAATTACTTACATACTTATTCACTATATTCAATTAATTATTGAATTAAAACCCAATCAATTAATTCCTTCTATTGAATTCCACATGTAATTCCTTAACATTAATATATTTTATGTGTATCCTCCACATGTAGTCTACTTTGAAATTGAGTACTTAGGTGGCAGTAATTTCTATACATTAAAGATTATAATGATTATAAGTGAACTAGTCTTAAATCGACAGGATAATACTGGAATATCATTAACACGCAATTTTAAAACTAATATATTTTGTTTCTAGGTTTCTAATCGCATATTATGAATGATTTGAACATGAGCCTCATGGACTAAAGCTAGGGTGCCTAACCACTAGGCAGTAGTGCTTGACATTTTATGGTGATGTGTTATTTCATTTTGAATAATGTTAAGTTTTGTACCGTTTCGGTTATAATGTATATATGTATATTTGAAGTAAAGGAAAAATAATATGTTGTTCCAAAATTAAATTTCATAAGGTTTGTTTTAACGAATGCCTTTTCGACCCTAAAATGTCAACATTAATACATCCATAGTATTAACGTGTCGCACATCCAAGTGCTGGAAAAAAAGAACGTGTCACTTTTTGTGAATATTTGTTAAATGTTAAATATTAAATTATTGGTCTTTAGATGTCAGACAACATTTTTTAATTAATAAATAATGGTAGTAACTTGTTTAAAAATCTGTTTACAAAAATAAATAGTCTTGATGAAAGTTGAAAATGTAATCGAAAATCATTTTTTGGATTTCAGCTTTTCATTTAATGAAAGTTATCGCAACATTGTTGTACACTGTTAATAAGAAAACTTGTTTGCATCCCCAATGCTTTGATAAGATAATCTTATTTTTCCTTAACTATGTAGATGAGATAAATCTCACTCCTTAAGGTGTATCTTCGAACAAATTGCTTTAATCAAATAAATCTGAGAGGAAAGATCAATAAGTTGTCATACCTTTCGACCTTGTCGAAAGGTTATTGAAGCTACAACAACCCTTCGACTAGGTTGAAAATATATTTGATTGTTAAACCTTTCATCCATGTCGAGAGGATATAGGCATAACGACCACAACCATACATCTAAGTTGGGGAGGAAGGAACTATCCAACCTTTCGACCCTGTCGAAAGGTTGTTCACAAAACCACTCCAACCTTCTGACTTAGCTGGAACACATGCAAGTTGTTAGACCTTCCGACTTCGTAGAAAGGTATGACAAGTATTCTCTAATCTTTCGATTTGGTAAGAATTTATTTATTCTTAAAGAAGTAGATTTTCTTCGAATTAAATCCGTCATGAGTGGTGTAAGATACATAAACCAGAACTTCAATAGAAGGTAAACCTTTTGACCCAGTTGAAAGGTTTTCCCTCCATTCGAAGCAGGATCAGTCTATATCTTTAACCCCTTCACTTTTCTCGTATAAGACCATTCTAGTTATTCCCATGATCATACACTTAGCATATGTAACACGTCATCATCATTTTATTTTAAGTATGGATATTAATGATGACATGCTTCGATAGGGAATATTCAAGTTGATCTTATATATGCATAAATCATAGATCGAAAGAGATTATGAGAAAAAGGTTGAAATCATGTGCAATTGATCATTAGTCTAGCTAATGATCTTAAAGATTCTCCTCAATGCCAATATCCATCATAAACGAGCCATCTCTGTTTATTTCATAACCAAAATGAGCTATAAGAAATCGAGCTCTCTCCTTAATTCAATTTAGGGTTTTTCTAAGTACAATTATCACTACGAAAGTGGGGAAAAGAAGATCAATTTAGTTTCCAGAATTTGGCCTTCATAACTAGAACTCTTAGATCTTATTTATAGATGTAGGCAGCCCACCTTTCGTCCTTATGCTTTCGACTTACTTGAAGGTCCCCCTTTTATATGCTACCTTAAACCTTTCGACTTCATTGAATGGTTATGAACCCTTCGACTGTGTCGACAGGCTCGAAGTTTCTACTGCTTCTTGGTTTATCTCTTTTGCTAACTAGTTTTTCACTTCATCAGAAGGCCTCCTCTTTGTATTCTGTTGTGAACCTATTGATCTTGTTGAAAGGTTTGTCTTCCATATATTGCCATGAACTCTCTAACCCCATCAAAAGGTTTGTTTCCATCATTGTCGAAAGATTTGTTTACAACATGCTGTTCTGAACCTTTCGACATTGTCAAGAGGTTTGTCTTCAACGTGCCTATATGGACCTTTCGACTTTGTTGAAAGGTTTTCCACTTTTATGCCTTCACTAACCTTTCGACTTCATTAAAAGGTTTGCATTTTACAACTTTTGTGAACCTTCTGACCTTGCCGAAAGGTTAGTCTTTAACTGAATATTATCGAGAGCTGTTTTTCAGTCTCTGCTGACTTCTAAGTGTTGCTTTCTTCATATCACCTTTCGACGACATCGAAAGGTGTCTTGGAAGTGGCTTAACCATTTCGAAAGGCTTACTAAGCTTTCGAAAAGTTTACTTCGGAACGAAACCTTTGACTTTGAAAGATTTGGCGTGTAGTCGAAAGAAACGCTATTAATTGCTTTCGAAATGGGATTTGAAGTCATCACTACTTTCTCATCTATGTCGAAAAGTTGACTTTGGTTGAAAGTTCTATTTGTTTTCATCTTAGTCGAAGGCTTTTACACTGTTTGAACAATTAGACTTTTTGAACAACTTTTTAAGTCTTCCATGATAACTTCGATCATTACTTCATCAGAACTACAATTTGATTATTCTTCTTTCATACTTCCGCCTTCAAGGAGATTTTACGGTTAGCATTTTGCCCCCTCACCCCACCTCCCCCGTATAAAAGGAGCTTTTTCCTTTAGGACAAACTTTTTCACAGCTTTCCAACTCTTCATAATTTTTTCATTCCTGCAAAATATAATGTTTAAAGTTCCATTTTGATTATCATTCTTACCCTTATATTAAATGGTTGATCAGCATATTAATGCTCTTATCTGCCTGATAAGCATCATTTGATATTCAAAGATATGCGCTTTTAATATTAGCATTAGGAAGACCGGTTTTGGGAATATTGGTTGCTTGCAACAGACTCAATTATATCATTCTTGAAATCTAACCTAGATTATGGCATTAACCTACGAAGTTTGTAGATTGGTAATATGATATTCAGAATTCAGATAGCAATATCCACAGAACAACCCAGGATTTTATGGTCAGTTGAACAAGAATTAGCAGTATAATTCTTATGTTAAATTTGGAGTTCAAATCGAGACATATTTGAGCCAATTCTTTATGCAGAAAGAATCCTCGGCACCGATTAGGGCTCATGTTTGTGTAAGCAGATAGTTGTTGGCATAGTAAACTCTTACCCATATTGGGGCATATTATGAATAACTAGATACCCATGGAGATTATGTTCATGTTTCATAACTAGATTAGGGTATTTAGGTGAAATTTGATAACAACTCTAGAACTTAAGTTTGAGCACTAAAAAATGTAGTAACCAGTAATATACCCTGATTCAAACTTAGTAAATATAACAATCGATAATTTTTCAAAACCCAGATTCAGGTATTGGACGTTGAAATTCATATATGAAAATTTCTAAACTTAAATTCGAGCGTTTGAAATGGATGGTAATCCAAAGAACTTATAGCCAGATTAGGGTCTAAATACACAGTAGTCTTGATACCCAGATTTAGGTATAATGAGTTAATAATTGATGATAACCCAAAAACCAGATTAGGGTATTTAGATGACAAAATTTTATATGAAAACCCGACACAATTGTTTGGGTATTGATAATGAAATTCATATATGAGAATCCCAGCCTTGAGATTCAGAAATTAATAGATTAAGTCAAGAAAATCCCAAAACCCAGATTCGAAGATTAGTAGATGATGTTAAAGAAAGCCCCGAAACCCAGATCTGGGTATTAATCAATGGAGATTTGTTTCACTCCTTTGTTGTTGTCCTTTCTGACATATAAGAATCCTTCTGATTTTGCATTGAATTAATATCAGCTGCCCCTTGATCTTGGACATCTTAGTCCACAATTAAATAAGCCGCCTTTACCTGAGCTATGATATTTAGTCTTAAGTTGATTGTGCTTCCTTTTGGGCCTGGACATCTTAGTCCATTATTGATTTATTCTTTTCTTGGGCTTGGACGTCTTACTCCATTATTGAATAAGCTTTTTCTTAGGCTTGGATTTCTTAGTCCATTATTGAATGAGCCTCCCTCGCGCTTGGACATCTTAGTTCTTTTTGATGGGGCCTCTTTTTGGGCCTGGACATCTTAGTCCATTGTTGAATGAGCTTCACTTGTGCTTGGACATCTTAGTCCCTTTTGATTGGGACTTTTCTTAGGCTTGGACATCTTAGTTTATTGTCAAGTGCTCTTAGTTTGCTCATCTTAGAGGCTGAAACCAAAGACTTACCCGACCACCCTCTATGAGGGTGCCCAATCCTGGCTCTTTTGCGACATGGATAGGTGCTTGTTTGGGGCTTTACCCTAGCCATCTTAGGCGTGGATAAAGGCTTGCTCCATCCTCCGTCCCGAAGGTGCCTTAACCTGGCCCTTTTGCGACACAGTTAAGGGCTTGTTCAGTGCTCTACCCTAGTCATCTTAGGTGCAGATAGAGGCTTACTCCGTCCTCCCTCCAGGAGGTGCACTAAGTTGTCCTTTTGTGGCACGGCTAAGGGCTTCTTCGGTGCTCTACCCTAGCCATCTTACGGGAGGATAATGGCTTACTCTGTCCTTCCTCCAAGAGGCGCTCTGCCTTGGCTATCTCGGTGCGGACAGAGGCTTTTCTACCATCTTAGGTAGTACTACCATCTTAGGCAGTATCCAAATTTGAGGACCATTTCACTCCCAACAATTTTGATTTTTCCCTTTCGAAAGAAGTTATTTATTTATCCATCTTTGAAAAATATGGCCTTGAATTTTCTGCATTCCATGTCTAGGCACCATATTGCTAACTAGGCGACATAGTTGTATGCTACTGGTGAATTACTATGCATATGATTAATGGCTCCTACCAGTTTTGTCCTAGGGGTCCATATGTAGGACTCTTAATGTTGGCAATTACTCTGTGGAGTACCAAATCACCCTCTTAAAATGACCGAGTTCTTACTCTCAAACTATAATGCTTTGAGATTCTTCTCTGATATTTGGCAGTTCTTATTGCTGCCTCATCTCTCAGCTCATGTATCAAATCTAGTGATTCTTTCTTTGATTCTTGATTCTTGTCAAATGCATAGCCAAGCCTTTGGTGTGAATGTACTTCGATCCCAATTGGTAACATCGCCTTCGACCCATATGTCTAAGAATACAGGGTATGTCCCGTTGCTATCATAGCATACGTTCGGTAGTCCCATAACACCAATGTTAGTTCTTCTACCCAATTCCATTTTGCTTTATTCATTCTCTTATTTAGAATGGTTTTTATGGTCTTATTTTCAGCTTCAACTGCTTAATTAGCTTTTGGATGTGCGATAGACGAACAACTTTTGATAATCCCATTTTTATTACAGAATCGAGAGAATTCTTCGCTTTCAAATTGTGTCCCATTGTCAGATATTATCTTTTGGGGAATTCCAAATCTGGTTAAGATATTCCTAATGACAAATCTCAATACTTTTCCCGAAGTGATTTTTGGAAGTGGCTCAGATTTAACCCATTTGTTAAAATAGTCAATTGACACTACGACATATGTAGTTTCTCCTTTTGAAATTGGCAATGGGCCGATCAAATCTTTTTCCCAAACATCAAAGGGCCAGGGGATTAATTGGATTTAATTGAATTGGAGGCAACCTGGGTATTTTTAAAAACATTTGGCATTTTTCACATCTCTTCACATAATCTATAGCTTGGCTTACCATGTGTGGCCAATAAAATCCTTGCCTCACTATTATGTTTGCAAGCTTTGTTCCTTTTGAATGATCGCCGCACAACCCTTCGTATGCTTCAGCCATCAACCTTATCCCATCATTTATGCTCACACACCAAAGATAAGTTTGAGCATATTCCTTCTTATAAAGAATTTTTTCTATCAAAACAAAGGTTGGAGCCTATCTCCTGATTTTTCTTGCTTCTCCTTTATCGAATGTTAATGTTACTCAATAATGGGCACCGTCCATGTTCCATCATATGCACATTTTGGATTGGGTTGATCCATTCTTTCTTTGGTTAGTTCTCGATCACTTTCTACTTCATTTCCCCTCTGAGATTTATCCTGAGCTATATTCATCGCAAGTAACACTTTTCCTTGTTCAAATGTTTCTTTTTCGATTCTCGGCTTTTCTTGATATTCAATAGGAACAATGTGTGTTTTGGGGGCTCCCTTGAGCTAGCTAATTTTGCTAAAGTCTCCGCCTGTGCATTCTCTCCCCTTGGAACTTGATTTACCAAAAATCCTCAAATAAGAAAAGCATTTGCAATATTCTATTTGCATATAAATATAGCTCGGGGTCTAATGTTTGGTATATTTGTTTCACTTGATTAACCATCAGGTGCGAGTCAATGAAAATCTGTATTTGGGGGATTTTAAATTCTAATGACAAAGTTAGTCCTGCTACCGTTGACTCAAATTCTGCCTTATTGTTGGTTGCATGGAATCCCAATTTCATGGCATAGTGCAGTCGATGTTTGTCTGGGGTTATAATTACATATTCTGCCTGCCACCTTGCTCATTTGACGCTCCGTCCACTAATAGTAGCCACGTGGGCTTTTGGTCTTTCTCTTTTTTCGATTGTTCCTTTATAAAGTTGGTGCATTCATTTACAAAATCTGCCGGTGCTTGGCCCTAGGTTGTAGCCCTTGGTTGAAACTCTATTTCATATTGGCTGAGTTCTATCCCTATTTTATCAGCCTTTTTGAAGTCTCAGGCTTATTGAAAACTTGCTTAAGGGGAAAATTTTATCAATACTCTAATCGAATTTGCTTGGAAATATGCTCTAAGCTTTCGAGCAGTAAGATCAAACAACATGTCAATTTCTGAATAACTGGGTATCTGATTTCTACATCCTTTTGCCGCCTCCTTACATAGAATACTGGGTGTTGTGCCACTTTATCTTCCCGAATAAGCACTGAACTGATCGCATGTTCCGATACTGCCATATATGGATACAAATTTGTTTCTCCATTCTCAAGTCTTGAGAGTATCAGTGGTTTCTCAAAATGGCTTTTTAGTTCCAAGAAATCTTTTTTGCAATCTTTCCCCCATTCAATGTTGTTCCTTTTCTCAATTACATCGAAGAAAGGTATGAATTTATCAGTAGCTTTGGAGATAAACCTGTTTAAGGCGGTTACTTTTCCATTTAAGCTCATCACTTCCCTACTAGTTTTTGGCATGGCCATATCCCTTATAGATTGAATCTGATCGGGACTTGCCTCTATACTTTGAGCACTTACCAAGTAGCCTAAGAATTTTCCAAAATGTACTCCAAAAGCGCACTTTGTGGATTTAACTTCATTTAACACTTTCGCAGCATCTTAAACATTTCCTCTAGATCTTTGAGATGGTTTTCAGGTTCGCTTGACTTTACCATCATGTCATCAACATAAACCTCCAAATTTCTGCCGATCTTTTCCTTGAACATTTGATTAACCAATCTAAAATAGGTGACCCTTGCTTTCTTTAGACCAAATGGCATGGCTCTGCAATAATAAACTCCCCATTTTGTTATGAAACTGGTATGGTCTTCATTTGGCTTGAACATCGGTATCTGATTATACCCCGAATAAGCATCTATAAGAGATAATAACTTGGGTCACTAGTTGCATCTACAAACTGATCTATTCGTGGCAATGGGAAACAATATTCTGGACATGCTTTGCTTAAATCTATGTAATCGACACATGTTCTTCACTTTGCATTTGACTTTTTACCGAAACTGGGTTGGCTAACCATTCAGAGTAATATACTTCTAGATTAATCTATTTTCAAGGAGTCTGTCAACTTCTTCCTTCAGGGCATCTGTTCGAACTTTATCTAATTGCCTTATACTTTGCCTCACAGTGGTCGCTCCCGGGTTGATGTTAAGGGAGTGACACATAAAGGTCGAGTCAATTCCTACCATATCAGAATGTGACGAAGCAAGCACATTCTTATTGTCTTTAAGGAACTGAATCAGCCCTTTCTTTAAGTGACCATCGAGGTCTTTTCCACTTTATCCACTTTAGAGACATCTTCGAAATCTATTTGGGTTTCCTCAAGTTCCTTTATGGGCTTTATTCATTTGTGTCTCTACGATAATCAAACTCTGCTATAATTTGTAACAAGCCAAAAAATTAAACTATAATAATTAATTAACAAATTAATTAAATGATAAAATAACTTTGTGAATTATCAGAATTAAGCCACGATAGTTACACCATTGTGTCCATGGTAATTTTCTGGTCAATTTCCATATATTGAACGTCAGAAACCAAACTAATATGAATGAGATATAAAGAAAATGAATATACATATATATATATGGCTAGGTCGACCGGTCGATCGATTTGGCAAGGGGCCAATCGACCGCCGATCGACCCACCTGCCCTATTTAGGGCGAACGGACGAACATACGTCTGTTCGAATATTTAGCCGACTTTACATGTATTTTGCATTGTTTAAACTGATCTAGTCATTCCATTCATGCATCCGTTGGCCCCTATTCAACCTATAACGTGGTTGCATCATATTCAATCCCCAAATCCAACAGTCTGAGATCCACTTCTACCCTTATAAATAGAACCCTAGGCCTAACACTTTTTCTCATTCTAAGATCTTCTCAATTGGGTTCAACTATTCAAGAAGGACCCTAAGCGAAATAATTTTCCAAGGAGGAAATCATTTTAAACAAAATATTTAACAACCCCTAGTAGATCCATGAAGGCCTAAAGGGAAAAGCTAAGGATCAGAGTTGAGTGATTGTAATTATTCAGATTATTAAGCAATTTAAAATAATAGGGTTTCCAATAGTTGTAGTTTTACTATGATTTTTGGAATAACCCTTTTAGTAATCTATTTACAGTTTTTAAAATTATTTTCAGTCTATTTCTTTTAGCTATTCTTTTCAGTTAATCTTAGTTTATTTTTGTTAATTATAGATTTTCCATTTATTTACAATATTTTAATTAATTTACTATTATTTATGCGTTATTTACATCTTCTTCTTATGTCTAGGATTCCCTTCTATTTTTAGTTTTTTTATTTCTACTTCTTCTTCTTCTTCGAGTATGGATTATAATAGAATTAATGCGAAATTGTATTAATTTATATAAAATCTGAAATAATGGAATATAAGATGAAAATTATAAAGACTGTAATATAATGAGAACTAGACTGAAATTATGCCTAATTATGATATTAATTGGATAGAATTAAAGAGATCGGCCTAGTTAGAACTTTGAATTATAACTAAAAAGAATAAAAGAAAGAAAGAAGCTTCATACTTAGACCTTGGTTTAGGTAATAAGCATGATTATAATGTAAGTTATAAATTGATAAACTATTTGAACTATGGTAAACTATGGAAACTATGGTGCTTATTTTAAGACTTAGGATAAATTAATTAGCAATAATAGAAATTGATAAAATAAAGGCTTATTTAGATAATTTATCTAAGTTAGTAAGCAAAGATAAGAATAGGACCTATACCAAAGAGTATTCCCTTAATATTTCTGTGGTTATGGTGTTTCACATAATCCTAAAGCGAGACGAGGTGTGTAACAACCAGGTATTTTCAATTGCTCAAAATACCACGTTGTAAATAAAAATTTGGCAAATCTCAGGATATACAGTAAATAAAAATCACAGATCACAGACACAGAGTATATAAAAATGCAGCGGAAGAAAAGAGATAGTAGTTCATGAAGCTACTATATAAAATATGAGATACATCAGAGTTAAATAAGATACAACAGAAGAGTAACAGGATACATCAGGTACAAATCAGATACATCACTGAACCACTGGATACCGAAACAAAATAGATGGCTGGATCTTCAAGGAAAGCTCCAACGCCGAAGGTGAATCTTGAATGCTAACTCAATCAATCTGACCCGAGCATAAAGAAAAATACAAAACCCCCGAGTGAGGACATAAATACTTATAAACTGTAAATCAACTCAAGTGAACAGTAACAAAATGCATCAGTAACTTAAAGGATGCTTGGGACTGCCCATCCTCTAAGGATCCGTTAAACTATTTACTATGTAGTAATATACGCTATATACGGTAGTGTCTAATCAGTAAAGTATAATCATATAGAAAATAGCGTTAAGGGGATGGTGAACCTTAACGCAGTCGGATCTTTAAAACCAAAATCGTAGTAGTTTCGATATAAGGATATGACACGGCACGCAAGGAAATGCCAGGGTGGATACACCGTTTGCACTCCCGGACCGGTGGTGATGGCAAGCCAGCAGCTTCCGCCCACCTCGAACAATACCCCCGAATCAAAGTGGCGCCACCGAATCGAATCACAACATTAATAGAATGGTTTCCGATGGAGCATGCTCGATGAAAGGGTGCGACCCTTTGTGTAGCCCGGTATAGCTCCTGTTTTAGTCATATATGCCAACTCACGGGAGTTGGGTCCACGTAACATACCTCGAGAACGTCGCCACCATCCTACTTCATTCTGGAATCTCCACCGCGTACACAGTTGTTAAAGTGGTTTTCGGTATTGTCCGGCTATAAGACAATATCCGATCCTGGTCTCTTTAACAACCAATCGTTACTATAACCCATGGATATTTATTTCAAATAATTTATACTTTCAAGACCAAAACATACTCATTTCAAAACAATATAACAATTGTATCATTTCCATTTCAAAAATAATTCAATATTATATCATTCAAATAAAACCCAAATTTTCAAATCATTGAATATTTCTTTAAATTTATTAAACTTGAAATATTCCTTTAAATTATCATAGCATTTTGGAAATGTTACCTTAAGGAATCATAGCATTTTTGGAATGTGCTACTTTCCACTTTACATTGTATATAATCAAAGTATTGATAAGCTTAAAATTTTAACATGTCAATTTATCATAGCCTCATAGTTAAATAAACTTTCTTACTGTAATATACAATTTAAACCGAAATTCTTATGTTAAGTTAAAAGCACCTTATTAACTTACATTATTATTACAATAAAGAAAATTTATTTTTTTAATCATTTAAAGTATGCCATTCACATAAATTAAAACTTGCTTATCAAATGTACGTTATCAACTTACATTTTATTATTACAGTAAGTAACATTTATCATTTTAATCAATTTAAAATACACCATTACATTGATTAAAATCTACGTGTCAAATCAACGTTTTAAATTTTATATTCCTATTACAATAATGAACATTTATTAATTTAAATCAATACCACACTACTTAAAACTTTACACGTTTCTTTCATTAATTAAAAACTTATACGTTCTTGCATTAATTAAAACTTCCATGTTCTCTCATTAATTAGGACTTTACACGTTTCTTTCATTAATTAAAAAATTATACGTTTCTTTCATTAATTAAAACTTATACCTTTCTTTCATTAATTAGGAATTTACATGTTCCTATCATTAATTAGAACACTATACGTTCTTTCATTAATTAAACCTATACGTTTCTTTCATAAATTAAAACCTATACGTTTCTTTCATAAATTAAAAGCTATACGTTTCTTTCATAAATTAAAACCTATACGTTTCTTTCATAAATTAAACCTATACGTTTCTTTCATAAATTAAAACCTATACGTTTCATTCATAAATTAAAACCTATACGTTTCAGATTTATATTACCATTTCACAAATTTAACTAAACTTCCAGTTTATTTAATTAATTTAACATCTTTAGTTAAAACTCAAATTTCACATTTTCAAGTCAAGTTATATTTTAAAATTTCATTTTCAACAGTCATTTATTCAACCACTTAAATTTATAGAAAATCAATAATTCTTTAATAAATCACTTAAATTCAAATATAAATCAATTTATCGTATTTACCATTTTCCAAATAAAATTAAAGTCCATTGTATTCATGTAACTTAAATATCATTTTTAGTCAAAATTCCAAATTTCAAACATAAGTTATATTTCAAAAATCCAGTTAATCCATTCATAAATTACATTTTTAACACATAAAAAAATCATAATTTATTTATTTTAAAACCTTTCAAAATCTATTTAAATCAAATTTCATAATTTTATATTTTTAAAATACTTAAAATATTCAAAGCACTTTATAGAATAACCACGGGTCTGTATATAGTTTTCTAACCTAGGTCAAGTGATACGGATATGTATCATTTCAATCCGCAGTTTAAAAGGTAAAAATCCGGGTTCTATCATTTCAAACCCGCAATCCCAAGTTTAAATAAATAAATAAAATAACTCAGGCCTATCATTTCAGCCCATAATGATTTTTATCCTAACAGGGAACTTGCAGTGTGATCATATACAGAAATAATATAAACAATGTCAATATCACAATATACAGTCATGTATCAGATGTCAGCTGAAAATTAACAGTTTTAACATGGTAATAACACGGCATAACATATCATATGATCATCATTAACTTGCATAAACATTTTACATTACTAAACACTTGTCATCAATCCACTTTTCATAAGTATATATGTCAGAGTGAGAAAGACTCACCTTTTTCAAAGCTAGAGACCAAAACAACATACAAGCACGACTCCAAAGGCACGACAAGTACAATTTCACGACTTTCGATTTGAGTTGAAAGATAGCCAAGATATGATTTTGTATCAACAACCCAAAGCAACACAATGAAAGGAGAACAAATGAAATAAACAAGAGTGAAAAGAAGAAAGAAAGAAAAAAAAAGAGAGAAAAAAATGAAAGGAAAATGTAACGCCCGCGGATTTTTCGTCTTCCGAGAATCCGGCATCGACACTCACTTTATCGACTGCCGAGAAATCAAAGGCCGAAAACCGAGATGTTATGGATTTTAAAAAGATAAGAAAAGAAAGAAGAGAAAAAAAAGAAGAAAGAAAAAGAAAATTAGAGGGAAAAGAAGATAGGCAATTTTTAGAAAACAGAGAATTAGAAAAACAGAAGATAGAAAATTTTAAAAATAGAACGGGACAGAAAGGGAACAACAGAACAACAACAGAATCTCACAATTCGCAGCGGAACAACATATAATAATAAATGAATAATCTTTAAACAAAGAACTATATCAGTTATTACATTACATTTCATTTCATTACATCATATCATCAGAGTGTACAACATCATACAGCATCAAACAGTGCAGCGGAAAAAGAAATACTATATAAGTAATATGCCATGCCATCCAGCTTGCCTCCAGCAACTCCAGAATATCCAGAATATCCTGATAAACCTAACTCTTGACTGCCCGTGTGGAAATTAGTGGGCACCCAGAGTTTAGGAAGGAAAACAATAAACTCCGAGTCAGTCATGTGACTGGTGTGAGAACTCAAAACAGTTTATTTAACTTTAAAAATCAAAAAGAGGAATATTTTTAAATTCAATTCGCAATGCTTTTAAAAATGAGACTACCATAAGACCTCCTGCCACACACACAATGCAAACGCAGACTTGGAGAAGATTTCTTCTTATGATAGTCAAACATGCTTGATACGCATTTAAAAAGAGCATTTGATATTATTACTAGTGCATAGTGTAGAACAAATCCTTTCGAAAGTAGAATATAAATCTTAGCCAGCATAGGTACCATTATATTATGCCTACTAATAGCTACCATATTAAATGGCAGGTTCTACAACTAAAACCGTACAAGTTTCGTATTGTTTCTTTGGATTTCCAACAAATGGTCAGGCCAAGGAACTTCCCATTGCCACTGAGAATGCCTCTGGAAAGACATCCCCGAGAACCAAACCGGATCTCTGCCAACACAAGGCCGGGTTACCCCTAACTGGGTAACTACTGACACGAGCACGCCATTTCCCGGTCCTTTAGGACCTTTTCAACCGAGCGCTCGATATCCAATTCACACAATCATAAAGTGTTTTCAACATGAGTAAGTATCTGGGCTCCATACCATGATACCACCCCTTTCCAGAAGGAAATGCACATACCCTAAGGGGAGCTACAGCAACCCCTAATAACCTTGCCGCATCTTTCCTGTTTTGACCATTTCCGGGATGTGAGGCTCGACGAAGTCACGTCCACAAAAACATACTTTATACAAAAGCCATGCTTTGGGTCAACAAATGATCAACACAATGATCACTAAGATAGACGATCAAATAAATGATCCTATCACAAATAATCAACACAATGATCATTTCAGCATCACTCAGCATGTCACATTACCAAAATGGGATATATCGCTGATAACTTCAACTATATAACCTTTGAGCTCGTACGTCTCAAAGAAAGGGGTTAAGCAAAGAATAAATTCTCCGCCACCAACGGAAATATATTTGAATGAAATCGGCTTTATATCTCAAATTGTAATGTCAGGCATACAATCCATACAAGTCTGTTCCGGGCTCGAACAAAACCGAAGGCACTTCTTACGAAGCCCTTGCAATACGGGTATTCACAATCCCGATCGAATTTCCCATCACTTAAGGAATCTCTATACCAGGAGCTACCCAGTGCAGAGACAATCGATAGGTCATCCTATCGCTTTCACAAATACTCGGTCTTCAACACCGATCTTCAAATGCAATTCATAACGACGTATCACATATTCGGAATGGGTTATACGACCCCATGGTCCTTTCCCGGTTAACCCGAATAGTGAGCGCTTATTCAAAAATAAGTGTGCATTCATATTCAAACAATCACATCAAATACCCAATCAAAGGGAAATATTGATTGTCGGTTATTGAACTATCAATTGATATGCATACATCACCAGATTCCAAATAATTTTCCAAATTATTTATTTTCCAAAATATCTTTACAAGATATATATTTTCGCACTTTTAAAATAAATCAATATTTATTTTTATACAAATTCCACTTTTCATTCATAAATTCCATAATGAATTTATATTTCAAAATATCCATGCATATTCGATTTCAATAATCCATTTCAATTTATCTTCAGAAAAAGATAAATCCTAATTATTCACTTCATATAGGAAAACATTTCCATACTTATTTATTCATAAGTAATTCACAAGTTCCTTTTATTTTCAACACTTAGAAAATATTCAATATACTTAAATCGAATTAAGTATATAATTCATTCTTTAAGGAAATTATTCACTTAAACATATTTACTTGGGCCAAAACGAATGTTGCGTAAAACATCGTTACGACGTCCCAAAATCACTAGTATAGGGATTCGAAATTAAAATAGATATATAAATCCCAATACTATTAAAAATATTTCCTTTCGGAAATCATTTACTATAACAACAGTGTTATAGTCTACCATTTCCTTTTATTTCTCGAAAACGTCTATTTCAACAATAAATGTTGAAATCTATGGTTTCGAATCTCAACACCTTTAAAACATCGTTAGATCGTTTTAATCCTGTTTAAAATATCACATTCTAAAACATTTTCTTTAACGTGTTATTCACTATTCAAAAATCGTGAACATACTTCGTTAACAAATTCCATCCTTTTATTCAATTTATTTTAAAGGATTATTCACTATTCAAAAATGTGAATATAACTCCATAATAGGTTATAACAATTAACTTATCAAAATAAGTCGTTTGCGAATTTATAAAACAACGTTTATAAATTCCTCTTCTATTTACTTATAAAAACTTCCTTTAATAAATTCCTTTATTAACCTATTCCAGTTTATAACTAAATTAGAAACTAAACGTTCATATTATAAGTTAAATACTTATAAAACGATTATTTTATAAGATCGTTCTTTTAAAGACTTTCCAATTTATAAATCTTATAACTTATAAGATTTAATGATTTATCCAATCTATTCTTCAAATAATTTCACCAAATTTATAAATCTTACTATTTATAAATTCCATTTATAACTTCACGGTTTATAATTCTATAAATTTCATTCTTTAATGAAATTCATTTTCACTTAATTCAAACACTTATAAAAACTCGTTTTATAATGTCTATATTTCAATTTATAAATATCCATTTATAAATCTCTTAATATAAATCAATTTATATTATTATTCTAAAACGTATTTAAATTCCTTTATAATTTCATCATTTCGATTTATAAAATAATCAAATTTTATAAATCCTATATTTAAACTTTTATCATATATTCAAAAATCCAATCTAAATTATTTTATAAAATCATTAGTTCATATTTCTCAAAAATCGACTTTTAATCGTATTTCTAAAAATCAGCTTTTTAACTATATTTCACAAAAACCATAATTTTTATAACTTTAAAAATTATAACGTTTATTTATTTATAATGGATCAATTCCAAAAATATAGTATATTTTCAAAATCACTTTTAAAATCATTTTAAAATCCCAAAATCTGGGTCCAATGATGCTACACACCAAATAGTCAATCACGACAACAACGATATCATATATCGATATGATAATCAATCAAATATCAAAATATCTGAAAATCAAATAATACTGTTGAGGAATCCAGTTGGATCCCTCCAACCTGTTTTCCTGCATCCAAAAACATTAGCACAATACCAATTTCGCTCCAGTACGAAATTATCGCGGTACATGTTCTTAATAAATATTATCCGCTTAATAACGGCGTAATAGGGTCTCATCCGCTAAACAAAAAATGCGGGAAATCAATCAACTGCAATATATACATATGCCAATATATATATATTGATATTATATATAATACCAATTTCACTGTTTATGAAATATTCGCGGTATATGTTTATATTAAATAACATCCGCTTACTAACGGCGCATAATGTCTATTTTAACAATCAATAATTTACAGTCATCATTCAAACATGCATTCAAATATTTTAAATCTAACTATTTAAAATAAAATCGAAATCTATTCGATTGAGTGAGAAGTTCTCACCTTGGTTTTAATTTCCGTTTAAGCTTTTATTTCGAATAAAATTAAACGCGCGTTTAATTTTACCCGAAATTCTCACTAACTCCAAATGACTCCAAACCAACTCCATCACGTAGTGCTCGTCCATACGATTCCAACGCAACTGAGTTTGCATTTTTTCGACCTCGTATGAAAAAGTTATTGATTTTACAAGTTTGTACATAAATTTTAAACAAATATTTACAACTCTTATTAATATTCAAACCTAAACTAATCTCAGCCTTAGATCCAACGCTCCACCATCATAGCCGTGAATTTTGCTTCTTCCCCCTACCCCTTTTTTTCACGCACGCACCAGTATCCAAGCTGTAACAAATTGAACCCATACATTCAATCTTAGGGTTTAATTAATCTCCACAATCACACGACGATACCTCGATCAAGAAGCTCCATGCTGTAGCCCCTAACCCCCTCTAGGTTCGGCCTAAATCTCGTGAGGCTCGGCCCTCCCTTGGCTGTGAAATCGGCCTCTAAACGCGTGCATTTCCATTGCGTTTTCCCATTGATCCACTCAACAGAAACTGATCACCACCGTTGATTTGAAAGCTCTTGACGAGATCTACGTTTTGTTAGTTGAAGATTTCTGAAATCATTGAGTGGATTGGGAGAGATTGAGGGAAGAAATTGAAGAATTTTCGGCCTTACATTGTGAAGGTGGCGGCCACGTTTAGAAATTAGGGTTTTACATATTTTTTTTTATTTTAGATTTTTAACTCCTATTTATAGAAAAAGCTAGCGTAAACACTATTCATCCCGGGAATTCCGAACTCCGATTTAGACGCCGTAACCAGCGTACCTAGGGTTTATCCCGCGTTCCGGACACAATGGAACAGGTTTCGGAAGCTAATTCGGAAGTATGTGCGAGTTATGGCTGAAAACGTTCAATTTAAATTAAACCGATTTAAGTCGATTTCTAGGCGTTTTAATTTGTACCGGACAAACGGTAAATCCAATTGACTTGAAATTTGAAACCTTACAATAATATCAAATTACGGATCCGATGAAACTGGTTTCGTCGAATTCCGAGACTTTTTGAAAAATGGCTATTTTGACTCGCCAAATTTAAATTAAAAATAATTCGATGCGTTTCGAGCTGCCACGAACAAACGATAACTCCGATTTACACGAAAATTGAAATCCGGTAATAACTAACTATTACGGATCCAATGGAACTGGTTTCGTTCAATTCTTAGACTGTTCAAAAATTGGCTATTTTACAGTCGATTATTAAATATTAAAATATTCAATTTTCACAAATTAACTTTTAATTCGATTTTAAAAGTTCTAAAATATTTCTATAACTCCAGTATGATTAAATAAAATTTTCCAAATTATTTATAATCATTTTTAACTCAATTTTCAATTATTTTCATAATTTAACATATTAAATTATCGATTTAATTATCCAATTAAATCCAATAATTCAAATTAAAATTTATTTGACTTATAAATTCACTTATTAATATTTAAAATAAATTAAATATTCAAATTTAAATTATTAAAAATTCTGGGTCGTTACAATCTTTCCCCCTTAAAAGAATTTCGTCCTCGAAATTATAAGTAAGAAGAGTTACAGAATCTATTAATTTTCCAAAATTTAAAGTTAAACTGCTTATAAAACTTTACTAAGTTTTTAAATCATACTTAGTTATCATTTCAAAAACAACTACTATCGTTTAACTTTCAATTCCAAATCAAAATTAAAGTTTTCAAAACTTTCCAAATTTTCTCAAATTTTTTCTAACGCCTTAAATTTTCGGAAAAATTCGCCATGTCTCCTTTGCACGGCTCGATCCGAAAAAAAATGACAGTATATATATCACAAATATACATCTCATCAAGTAATGAGGCATCTCGAAGGGAAAAAAGTGTAAAAGTACGATATTTAATCCGAGATATGTACCTTATACTTTATTAGCAAGCATATACGGCTAATATAGCGCTAAAGCGAACTCCAAATGCGAAGCAAACGCGATCCGCACCTACTAAACTCAACAAACAACATGAGAACATGCACATATGCAAATAGTATCAATATACAACATATAGCAACATAATAACTATATATGTCACATAGCAAATGCAACTAAAGCAATATATATTCAACCATCAACCAACTATAATCCATAATCAATAATATTCTTATTAATATTCAATGAAATGGTTTTCAATTCAAATCACCTTTGATTTGTTAACATTGGATTTTATCAACATTCATTCTTATTCAATTTTAATTAGTTTGCATTCACTAATTAAATCCAATTCACATTCAATTCTATTCAAATTTATTTACTTTCCATTTGAATTCAATTACATAGCTTTTAATTTCATTAATACTTAATGAATTATATGCAATCAATCAACAATCATATAACAACCAATATATATTAATTTCAACCAAATTCCTTTTCTTATATTCATTCAATTTGGTTTAACTTTAAATTGATTTCCATTCCAATTTATTCAACTTCTAATAAAATTAGATTTTAATGAATTAACACTTTCATTAATTATTCCTTATCAACTTAAATTACATTCAATTGTTTTAACATTCAATCCATTCATTCAATTCAATTACAAAGTTGAATTCTATTACATAACTCAAGTTCATATTCATTTAATCCACTTGATTATTTACTTCGATACCAAAATCAACTTAATTCAATATCTCTTAAGTTATATTCCATTTAACTTTAAATTCACTTTTATTTACAACTCATATTAATAGATATATCCATAAAGTTTCACTTCTTATGTATATAAGTTTATTTCACAATTGTAATTCACTTTAATTATAACTCAATTCTTATAATTCTTTTGCTTATACAATTATTCTTTTATTTAGATTATTCAAACAACCTAACAATCAACTTATACACTTTGATAATTTTGAAAAATTATTTCTTTCATATATAAAATATAATCAAGGTAAAATTATTTCATTTACCCAATTTAAAACAATACTGTGTCGAATTGTTCTATACAAGTGTTTAGAAACCCCTTCGGCAAAGTTGTACATACCGTGCTGACGAAGGTTCATATACCACTCAATAAACCAATCATCACAATATAAAACAATTTTATATTCACTAATAAATACGCTCTCATAGCTATTATTACACTCAAATTCATTCTAGAGTACTGCTGACTCTATCTCTAACGAGTAATACCCTACAGAACCATGGTTGTCGCTTAACCATAAGCTCTGATACCAAATGTAACGCCCGCGGATTTTTCGTCTTCCGAGAATCCGGCATCGACACTCACTTTATCGACTGCCGAGAAATCAAAGGCCGAAAACCGAGATGTTATGGGTTTTAAAAAGATAAGAAAAGAAAGAAGAGAAAAAAAAGAAGAAAGAAAAAGAAAAATAGAGGGAAAAGAAGATAGACAATTTTTAGAAAACAGAGAATTAGAAAAACAGAAGATAGAAAATTTTAAAAATAGAACGGGACAGAAAGGGAACAACAGAACAACAACAGAATCTCACAATTCGCAGCGGAACAACATATAATAATAAATGAATAATCTTTAAACAAAGAACTATATCAGTTATTACATTACATTTCATTTCATTACATCATATCATCAGAGTGTACAACATCATATAGCATCAAACAGTGCAGCGGAAAAAGAAATACTATATAAGTAATATGCCATGCCATCCAGCTTGCCTCCAGCAACTCCAGAATATCCAGAATATCCTGATAAACCTAACTCTTGACTGCCCGTGTGGAAATTAGTGGGCACCCAGAGTTTAGGAAGAAAAACAATAAACTCCGAGTCAGTCATGTGACTGGTGTGAGAACTCAAAACAGTTTATTTAACTTTAAAAATCAAAAAGAGGAATATTTTTAAATTCAATTCGCAATGCTTTTAAAAATGAGACTACCATAAGACCTCCTGCCACACACACAATGCAAACGCAGACTTGGAGAAGATTTCTTCTTATGATAGTCAAACATGCTTGATACGCATTTAAAAAGAGCATTTGATATTATTACTAGTGCATAGTGTAGAACAAATCCTTTCGAAAGTAGAATATAAATCTTAGCCAGCATAGGTACCATTATATTATGCCTACTAATAGCTACCATATTAAATGGCAGGTTCTACAACTAAAACCGTACAAGTTTCGTATTGTTTCTTTGGATTTCCAACAAATGGTCAGGCCAAGGAACTTCCCATTGCCACTGAGAATGCCTCTGGAAAGACATCCCCGAGAACCAAACCGGATCTCTGCCAACACAAGGCCGGGTTACCCCTAACTGGGTAACTACTGACACGAGCACGCCATTTCCCGGTCCTTTAGGACCTTTTCAACCGAGCGCTCGATATCCAATTCACACAATCATAAAGTGTTTTCAACATGAGTAAGTATCTGGGCTCCATACCATGATACCACCCCTTTCCAGAAGGAAATGCACATACCCTAAGGGGAGCTACAGCAACCCCTAATAACCTTGCCGCATCTTTCCTGTTTTGACCATTTCCGGGATGTGAGGCTCGACGAAGTCACGTCCACAAAAACATACTTTATACAAAAGCCATGCTTTGGGTCAACAAATGATCAACACAATGATCACTAAGATAGACGATCAAATAAATGATCCTATCACAAATAATCAACACAATGATCATTTCAGCATCACTCAGCATGTCACATTACCAAAATGGGATATATCGCTGATAACTTCAACTATATAACCTTTGAGCTCGTACGTCTCAAAGAAGGGTGTTAAGCAAAGAATAAATTCTCCGCCACCAACGGAAATATATTTGAATGAAATCGGCTTTATATCTCAAATTGTAATGTCAGGCATACAATCCATACAAGTCTGTTCCGGGCTCGAACAAAACCGAAGGCACTTCTTACGAAGCCCTTGCAATACGGGTATTCACAATCCCGATCGAATTTCCCATCACTTAAGGAATCTCTATACCAGGAGCTACCCAGTGCAGAGACAATCGATAGGTCATCCTATCGCTTTCACAAATACTCGGTCTTCAACACCGATCTTCAAATGCAATTCATAACGACGTATCACATATTCGGAATGGGTTATACGACCCCATGGTCCTTTCCCGGTTAACCCGAATAGTGAGCGCTTATTCAAAAATAAGTGTGCATTCATATTCAAACAATCACATCAAATACCCAATCAAAGGGAAATATTGATTGTCGGTTATTGAACTATCAATTGATATGCATACATCACCAGATTCCAAATAATTTTCCAAATTATTTATTTTCCAAAATATCTTTACAAGATATATATTTTCGCACTTTTAAAATAAATCAATATTTATTTTTATACAAATTCCACTTTTCATTCATAAATTCCATAATGAATTTATATTTCAAAATATCCATGCATATTCGATTTCAATAATCCATTTCAATTTATCTTCAGAAAAAGATAAATCCTAATTATTCACTTCATATAGGAAAACATTTCCATACTTATTTATTCATAAGTAATTCACAAGTTCCTTTTATTTTCAACACTTAGAAAATATTCAATATACTTAAATCGAATTAAGTATATAATTCATTCTTTAAGGAAATTATTCACTTAAACATATTTACTTGGGCCAAAACGAATGTTGCGTAAAACATCGTTACGACGTCCCAAAATCACTAGTATAGGGATTCGAAATTAAAATAGATATATAAATCCCAATACTATTAAAAATATTTCCTTTCGGAAATCATTTACTATAACAACAGTGTTATAGTCTACCATTTCCTTTTATTTCTCGAAAACGTCTATTTCAACAATAAATGTTGAAATCTATGGTTTCGAATCTCAACACCTTTAAAACATCGTTAGATCGTTTTAATCCTGTTTAAAATATCACATTCTAAAACATTTTCTTTAACGTGTTATTCACTATTCAAAAATCGTGAACATACTTCGTTAACAAATTCCATCCTTTTATTCAATTTATTTTAAAGGATTATTCACTATTCAAAAATGTGAATATAACTCCATAATAGGTTATAACAATTAACTTATCAAAATAAGTCGTTTGCGAATTTATAAAACAACGTTTATAAATTCCTCTTCTATTTACTTATAAAAACTTCCTTTAATAAATTCCTTTATTAACCTATTCCAGTTTATAACTAAATTAGAAACTAAACGTTCATATTATAAGTTAAATACTTATAAAACGATTATTTTATAAGATCGTTCTTTTAAAGACTTTCCAATTTATAAATCTTATAACTTATAAGATTTAATGATTTATCCAATCTATTCTTCAAATAATTTCACCAAATTTATAAATCTTACTATTTATAAATTCCATTTATAACTTCACGGTTTATAATTCTATAAATTTCATTCTTTAATGAAATTCATTTTCACTTAATTCAAACACTTATAAAAACTCGTTTTATAATGTCTATATTTCAATTTATAAATATCCATTTATAAATCTCTTAATATAAATCAATTTATATTATTATTCTAAAACGTCTTTAAATTCCTTTATAATTTCATCATTTCGATTTATAAAATAATCAAATTTTATAAATCCTATATTTAAACTTTTATCATATATTCAAAAATCCAATCTAAATTATTTTATAAAATCATTAGTTCATATTTCTCAAAAATCGACTTTTAATCGTATTTCTAAAAATCAGCTTTTTAACTATATTTCACAAAAACCATAATTTTTATAACTTTAAAAATTATAACGTTTATTTATTTATAATGGATCAATTCCAAAAATATAGTATATTTTCAAAATCACTTTTAAAATCATTTTAAAATCCCAAAATCTGGGTCCAATGATGCTACACACCAAATAGTCAATCACGACAACAACGATATCATATATCGATATGATAATCAATCAAATATCAAAATATCTGAAAATCAAATAATACTGTTGAGGAATCCAGTTGGATCCCTCCAACCTGTTTTCCTGCATCCAAAAACATTAGCACAATACCAATTTCGCTCCAGTACGAAATTATCGCGGTACATGTTCTTAATAAATATTATCCGCTTAATAACGGCGTAATAGGGTCTCATCCGCTAAACAAAAAATGCGGGAAATCAATCAACTGCAATATATACATATGCCAATATATATATATTGATATTATATATAATACCAATTTCACTGTTTATGAAATATTCGCGGTATATGTTTATATTAAATAACATCCGCTTACTAACGGCGCATAATGTCTATTTTAACAATCAATAATTTACAGTCATCATTCAAACATGCATTCAAATATTTTAAATCTAACTATTTAAAATAAAATCGAAATCTATTCGATTGAGTGAGAAGTTCTCACCTTGGTTTTAATTTCCGTTTAAGCTTTTATTTCGAATAAAATTAAACGCGCGTTTAATTTTACCCGAAATTCTCACTAACTCCAAACGACTCCAAACCAACTCCATCGCGTAGTGCTCGTCCATACGATTCCAACGCAACTGAGTTTGCATTTTTTCGACCTCGTATGAAAAAGTTATTGATTTTACAAGTTTGTACATAAATTTTAAACAAATATTTACAACTCTTATTAATATTCAAACCTAAACTAATCTCAGCCTTAGATCCAACGCTCCACCATCATAGCCGTGAATTTTGCTTCTTCCCCCTACCCCTTTTTTTCACGCACGCACCAGTATCCAAGCTGTAACAAATTGAACCCATACATTCAATCTTAGGGTTTAATTAATCTCCACAATCACACGACGATACCTCGATCAAGAAGCTCCATGCTGTAGCCCCTAACCCCCTCTAGGTTCGGCCTAAATCTCGTGAGGCTCGGCCCTCCCTTGGCTGTGAAATCGGCCTCTAAACGCGTGCATTTCCATTGCGTTTTCCCATTGATCCACTCAACAGAAACTGATCACCACCGTTGATTTGAAAGCTCTTGACGAGATCTACGTTTTGTTAGTTGAAGATTTCTGAAATCATTGAGTGGATTGGGAGAGATTGAGGGAAGAAATTGAAGAATTTTCGGCCTTACATTGTGAAGGTGGCGGCCACGTTTAGAAATTAGGGTTTTACATATTATTTTTTTATTTTAGATTTTTAACTCCTATTTATAGAAAAAGCTAGCGTAAACACTATTCATCCCGGGAATTCCGAACTCCGATTCAGACGCCGTAACCAGCGTACCTAGGGTTTATCCCGCGTTCCGGACACAATGGAACAGGTTTCGGAAGCTAATTCGGAATTATGTGCGAGTTATGGCTGAAAACGTTCAATTTAAATTAAACCGATTTAAGTCGATTTCTAGGCGTTTTAATTTGTACCGGACAAACGGTAAATCCAATTGACTTGAAATTTGAAACCTTACAATAATATCACATTACGGATCCGATGAAACTGGTTTCGTCGAATTCCGAGACTTTTTGAAAAATGGCTATTTTGACTCGCCAAATTTAAATTAAAAATAATTGATGCGTTTCGAGCTGCCACGAACAAACGATAACTCCGATTTACACGAAAATTGAAATCCGGTAATAACTAACTATTACGGATCCAATGGAACTGGTTTCGTTCAATTCTGAGACTGTTCAAAAATTGGCTATTTTACAGTCGATTATTAAATATTAAAATATTCAATTTTCACAAATTAACTTTTAATTCGATTTTAAAAGTTCTAAAATATTTCTATAACTCCAGTATGATTAAATAAAATTTTCCAAATTATTTATAATCATTTTTAACTCAATTTTCAATTATTTTCATAATTTAACATATTAAATTATCGATTTAATTATCCAATTAAATCCAATAATTCAAATTAAAATTTATTTGACTTATAAATTCACTTATTAATATTTAAAATAAATTAAATATTCAAATTTAAATTATTAAAAATTCTGGGTCGTTACAGAAAAGCATGCGCCGGTTCATACCTTCAGGAGATGCTTACGCAAATTTTGATGGAAGCAAAATGAATAATTTATGGTATGGAACTTTTGAACGTGAAATATATATTAACATTTGCTCACTAATTTATGTAGAGGACAGGAAAGAGAAAAATGCTTGAACGGTAGAGGCAATTAAGGCATTCAATTCTATCTAATAGGGGAAACGTATGGGAGGCAAGAGGGAAAGAAATAATTCACACACGGAAATGATTTAAGGCAAGATTTGAGCAAGATTTTGGATTCTCAAAAGAGAATATACGGCTGAAAACTTTGCATTGTTAACGCAAGAAAAAAAATCAAATAGATAACGAAAAGGAAAGAGCAACAATTAAATACATGCCCAAAGTAACGTACAAATTATTTTGTTTCTCTTATTAAATAACGTACAAATTATTTTGTTTCTCTTATTAAATAAATTTAAAATACTAACATTTCTATTAGGAAAATAAACCATCACTTTAAACCAAAATTTAATAGCTATTGTACCATAATTAATAACATTTGATTTAGCTTCATCCAATTGATTGTTAAATATAAAGTTAAGAAACAGATGTAAACATATGTAAAAGAAATGTAAAGTTTTTTTCCCGTTTCACACTAATTATTACTAACTTTTTTTTTAAAAGTATACAACAAATTTGACCAAAACAAAAGTGAAACAAATGTTACACAATTGCATACAGTTCAAGATGAAAAATTTGCCTTTAGAATTATAA
The DNA here is from genome assembly GCA_030765085.1 of Allium cepa. Lineage (NCBI taxonomy): Eukaryota > Viridiplantae > Streptophyta > Magnoliopsida > Asparagales > Amaryllidaceae > Allium > Allium cepa. The sequence goes on from CM060937.1 coordinate 590,944,979, forward strand.
AATTTAGAATTTCTATTAAAGTTACACTTTTTATCCAAATCAAATTTTCAGACATTGTTTATTTTTATTTGGACAAATGAACAGAAATCATTTTAATAAAATTTCCAAAATTATATTTTTAAGAAAACAAAAGCCAAAGTCTTTAAATAAATGAAAAAAATTAAAATTTAGGGAAAACAAGTAGAAAAGTAAGAAAAAGAAAGGGAAGCCATTACCAGATCTTTGAAGCCGTGAGAAACAAATGAAAATGATCTTTTTTTTCACGTGAAAACCTAATGAGATGACGGCTACATTAGGGTTTTACACGGCTAAGGCAATTAATTGAGGAGTTTAAGGAAATGAAGGGTTTGGGCAAATAAAAGGGCTTACGTTTCAAAGTGATTTACAATCTTCCATATTCTTTTCCTTTTAAAACTTTACATAAACAAAGTTTCGGGGAAAAATACTTTACAAACCGAAATCAATTAGAAATATGAGGTAACAAATAGTATAATTTGAAAAAAATATAAAATAATGAAGAAAATGCCTTAAAAATACCAAACAGTGTTCTAAAATTGTGCATAAATCACTGTTAGTCTTGGAAAATTATACATTTCATTATAAAATTATTATGAAGTGGAAAGGAATGTTTTCATGTGGAAATGAGGTAAGAAATGCACAGCTACAATAAAGAAAGGAACGGTCAAAGGAAATTAAATCTATTAATTGGAAAAGAAACGGAAGAAGAAACGTTAAAACGGTTTTACGTTTCTTTGCTTTCAAACCTTTTAAACTTCCTATATATATATATATTCATATACATCTAAATAACTAAAAATAATTAAAATCTCAGTTAAAATTCGAAAATATAATAGATAAACAAAATATTAATAATTAAATATTAAGTAGATATGATTAAAATAAGAAAAATAGCACAGAAAATGAAAACTTGACTTAAGAAATAGAAATAACTTCAATACACTTTGGAAAAATTTACTTTAGTTTAAATATATGTAAAATGAATAAAATAAAGTAAAACACAGCAAATAAAAGTGAGTGCATAAAATAAATAAATAAATTTTAATTATATATAATTAAATTAAGAAAATGGCTTAAAATTGTAGACTAGGCTTTTAAAATTAGAAATAAATTCAAATGAACTTTAGAAAAATTATATTATCATTTTAAAAATACGTAAAAGTCAAAATATACATTATATAACGTATTATCACATATTAAAATAAAATAAAACAAATAAGAAGTAATTTATACGATTTAAAATAGTCATTGTTAAATAACCCTATATACGCACAATATTGTAAAGGGTATGACTTTCACAATTTACATCCGATTTCAACGAAACGAAAAGTGGTGTTCTTAGAATTTTATGTACTTTCATAATAAAAGAAAAAAATTAAAATTTTAAACTTTTAAAATTTTAAGTTGAAAGTCACAGTTTGACTATTTTGACCAAAATCAGCATTTCAGGCAAATATTCAACTTACAAAATTTTGGAATTATAACTCATATAAAAATCAAGATTATATTTAAATAATAAATTTAATCATTTCAAATAAGTAAAATAAGTTTTTAAATCAAAATATTACATTAAAAATAATTAAAATATACAATAAAATAATTACAAATATAGGGTTGTTACACTCTCCCCCACTCAAAACTTTTCGTCCCCGAAAAGGAATGAGGTATGGAAGGGCACAGAAAAGATAGAGTGAAATAGGATTAAGATAAGATGACAAGAAGATTGAAGTTATACATGATAACTGTTGTTATAGGTAAGTTTTACAAGGTGGAGATTATCAAAGATTATAGAAAGATTTCTAAACAGAAAGATCATAGAAAGATGCATATACCAGTCTATAGCAAGATGAGGACGATAAGAACAACCAAAAGATAGTTTGAAAAACAAAATAAGAAAATGAATTTGAAAGCATGGAGATTTCAACTTAAATAGAAATTAAACTTTTACATAAGTTACATAAATCTTAACTATCTCAAATTTCATTATCTTATTATCCAATCATCTTAAATTAACAATTTTTTATTTTTTTATTTTTTTTAAAACCATGGGTTAGAAAAATAATCATTTATTACACTCACAATGTATTTAATAAATTTTATTCTTCTTTATTCCTAATAAAATTAAATTTATTCCTCTCAATATATTTATCACTCCTGTTCAATATACTTACACTTATTATAACTGCTTTCTTTTATTCTTAGTTCTTTTAACATCATTTTATTGTAAGTTATTCAATTACCCTTTATTATATTTACCTCTGTTAATCATTTTATAATTAAAACTTAAGTGTATAACATTTATTATAACCACTCAAATTTTATTTATAAAATCTTTTTATATTGTATATTACCCAATTACATTGTTAAATTCTGAAATTAAGGTAAGTTATATTGGAATGAAATTGTGTCATACAAATAAAACTTTCCAATTCAATTATCTCAAGTTTAATCATTTATCCAATTTTTTTTTTTGATTTTCTTTTTATAATTGAAATTATTGTTAAAAATAAAATTTAAGAATTAAATTTTCGATTTCTTCAAACCATTTAGAGATAAGTAATAATATATATATATATATATATATATATATATATATATATAATATGTCAAATCAAATTTCAATCATATATCTATATATATTATAAATTGAGTCATATTTAAAAATTCAAATCTGTTTAATTTCCCAAAACAAAGCTGTAGCAAGACTACAGAACAGTCTCTTCACTTCGAAACTCGAAAATGAACGTCGATGATGCTGCAATCATCATCGAAGTTATTTTCCAGCGACAAAGAGAAGAGTACTAATTTTAAACTTAAAATTCTTTGTCTAAATTCATTTAAGTTCCCATATAAATTTATAAACAATTATTTATAAATTCATTTATAGAACAATAAATGATAAATAAAGTATTATCATTTCAAATTATCAATTTGAATCATTTTATTAAGTTACATAAATATATATATCAAAATTTTATTTCATTAACCAAAACAAAATTTAAAATAATATCGTGTCAGTTTGTTCTGTCAAAGTGTTTTAGAAATCCTATCGATAGCGTTGATCAGACGAATCGATCGGAAACCCAAATCAACATCAACAACTCCAACAACACAAAAAAAAAAATAGATTGACAAATACAATTCAAAATGTTTGAAAATATGTTGGAAACAAAAGACAAGATGATTAAATACAGAGTAGGGAGGTGGATAAGCTAAAATAAATCACGGGCAACCTTAATCGGGTCAACCGTGACTTAAAGTATAAGATCGAAGTGGATTTTCTGGGGTAAATATACGTTTGATCTGAAGAGTTAGAGTTTGGGATAATAGGAGATACTAGCATCTAAACCGAGGATATAAAATCTTTGGTGAATCGATGCTGTTGTAATGGAGTTTCACCCCTCTTACAAGAAATTTTTTGAGATTGGCGGGACCGTCAATTCACTATAAAGATCATTCGAAGTGGAGTTGTGGGATACTCCAGAATCAAATGAAGATGAATAGCGGGGAATAATAATGGACTTTGGAACCGCATGGAACGTTCCAAAATCCAAAGGAATCGAGTCAAAAGGGAAGAGATTCAAACTCGAATGAAAGTGATTCTGTAAATACATTCACTCTATATGCTGAGCTTTGCCTAGAGCTACCAAAGCTCTGATACCAACTGTAACAACCAGGTATTTTCAATTGCTCAAAATACCGCGTTGTAAATAAAAATTTGGCAAATCTCAGGATATACGGTAAATAAAAATCACAGATCACAAACACAGAGTATATAAAAATGTAGCGGAAGAAAAGAGATAGTAGTTCATGAAGCTACTATATAAAATATGAGATACATCAGAGTTAAATAAGATACAACAGAAGAGTAACAGGATACATCAGGTACAAATCAGGTACATCACCGAACCACTGGATACTAAAACAAAATAGATGGCTGGATCTTCAAGGAAAGCTCCAACGCCGAAGGTGAATCTTGAATGCCAACTCAATCAATCTGACCCGAGCGTAAAGCAAAACACAAAACCCTCGAGCCAGGACATAAATACTTATAAACTGTAAATCAACTCAAGTGAACAGTAACAAAATGCATCAGTAACTTAAGGATGCTTGGGACCGCCCATCCTCTAAGGATCCGTTAAACTATTTACTATGTAGTAATATACGCTATATACGGTAGTGTCTAATCAGTAAAGTATAATCATATAGAAAATAGCGTTAAGGGGATGGTGAACCTTAACGCGGTCGGATCTTTAAAACAAAAATCGTAGTGGGCTCGATATAAGGATATGACACGACACGCAAAGAAATGCCAGGGTGGATACACCGTTTGCACTCCCGGACCGGTGGTGACGGCAAGCCAGCAGCTTCCGCCCACCTCGAACAATACCACCGAATCAAAGTGGCGCCACCGAATCGAATCACAACAGTAATAGAATGGTTTCCGATGGAGCATGCTCGATGAAAGGGTACGACCCTTTGTGTAGCCCGGTATAGCTCCTGTTTTAGTCATATATGCCAACTCACGGGAGTTGGGTCCACGTAACATACCTCGAGAACGTCGCCACCATCCTAATTCATTCTGGAATCCCCACTGCGTACACAGTTGTTAAAGTGGTTTTCGGTATTGTCCGGCTATAAGACAATATCCGATCCCGGTCTCTTTAACAACCAATCGTTATTATAACCCATGGATATTTATTTCAAATAATTTATACTTTCAAGACCAAAATATCATACTCATTTCAAAACAATATCACAATTGTATCATTTCCATTTCAAAAATAATTCAATATTATATCATTCAAATAAAACCCAAATTTTCAAATCATTGAATATTTCTTTAAATTTATTAAACTTGAAATATTCCTTTAAATTATCATAGCATTTTGGAAATGTTACCTTAAGGAATCATAGCATTTTTGGAATGTACTACTTTCCACTTTACATTGTATATAATCAAAGTATTGATAAGCTTAAAATTTTAACATGTCAATTTATCATAGCCTCATAGTTAAATAAACTTTCTTACTGTAATATACAATTTAAACCGAAATTCTTATGTTAAGTTAAAAGCACCTTATTAACTTACATTATTATTACAATAAAGAAACTTTATTTTTTTAATTATTTAAAGTATGCCATTCACATAAATTAAAACTTGCTTATCAAATGTACGTTATCAACTTACATTTTATTATTACAGTAGGTAACATTTATCATTTTAATCAATTTAAAATACACCATTACATTGATTAAAATCTACCTGTCAAATGTACGTTTTAAATTTTATATTCCTATCACAATAATGAACATTTATTAATTTAAATCAATACCACACTACTTAAAACTTTACACGTTTCTTTCATTAATTAAAAACTTGTACGTTCTTGCATTAATTAAAACTTCCATGTTCTCTCATTAATTAGGACTTTACACGTTTCTTTCATTAATTAAAAACTTATACGTTTCTTTCATTAATTAAAACTTATACCTTTCTTTCATTAATTAGCAATTTACATGTTCCTATCATTAATTAGAACACCATACGTTCTTTCATTAATTAAACCTATACGTTTCTTTCATAAATTAAAACCTATACGTTTCTTTCATAAATTAAAACCTATACGTTTCTTTCATAAATTAAACCTATACGTTTCTTTCATAAATTAAAACCCATTCGTTTCTTTCATAAATTAAAACCTATACGTTTCAGATTTATATTACCATTTCACAAATTTAACTAAACTTCCAGTTTATTTAATTAATTTAACATCTTTAGTTAAAACTCAAATTTCACATTTTCAAGTCGAGTTATATTTTAAAATTTCATTTTCAACAGTCATTTATTCAACCACTTAAATTTATAGAAAATCAATAATTCTTTAATAAATCACTTAAATTCAAATATAAATCAATTTATCGTACTTACCATTTTCCAAATAAAATTAAAGTCCATTTTATTCATGTAACTTAAATATCATTTTTAGTCAAAATTCCAAATTTCAAACATAAGTTATATTTCAAAAATCCAGTTAATCCATTCATAAATTACATTTTTAACACATAGAAAAATCATAATTTATTTATTTTAAAACCTTTCAAAATCTATTTAAATCAAATTTCATAATTTTATATTTTTAAAATACTTAAAATATTCAAAGCACTTTATAGAATAACCACGGGTCTGTATATAGTTTTCTAACCTAGGTCAAGTGATACGGATATGTATCATTTCAATCCGCAGTTTAAAAGGTAAAAATCCAGGTTCTATCATTTCAAACCCGCAATCCCAAGTTTAAATAAATAAATAAAATAACTCAGGCCTATCATTTCAGCCCATAATGATTTTTATCCTAACAGGGAACTTGCAGTGTGATCATATACAGAAATAATATAAACAATGTCAATATCACAATATACAGTCATGTATCAGATGTCAGGTGAAAATTAACAGTTTTAACATGGTAATAACACGGCATAGCATATCATATGATCATCATTAACTTGCATAAACATTTTACATTACTAAACACTTGTCATCAATCCACTTTTCATAAGTATATATGTCAGAGTGAGAAAGACTCACCTTTTTCAAAGCTAGAGACCAAAACAACATACAAGCACGACTCCAAAGGCACGACAAGCACAATTTCACGACTTTTGATTTGAGTTGAAAGATAGCCAAGATATGATTTTGTATCAACAACCCAAAGCAAAACAATGAAAGGAGAACAAATGAAATAAACAAGAGTGAAAAGAAGAAAGAAAGAAAAAAAAAGAGAAAAAAAATGAAAGGAAAAGCATGCGCCGGTTCATACCTTCAGGAGATGCTTACGCAAATTTTGATGGAAGCCAAATGAATAATTTATGGTATGGAACTTTTGAACGTGAAATATATATTAACATTTGCTCACTAATTTATGTAGAGGGCAGGAAAGAGAAAAATGCTTGAACGGTAGAGGCAATTAAGGCATTCAATTCTATCCAATAGGGGAAACGTATGGGAGGCAAGAGGGAAAGAAATAAACACGGAAATGATTTAAGGCAAGATTTGAGCAAGATTTTGGATTCTCAAAAGAGAATATACGGCTGAAAACTTTGCATTGTTAACGCAAGAAAAAAAATCAAATAGATAACGAAAAGGCAAGAGCAACAATTAAATATATGCCCAAAGTAACGTACAAATTATTTTGTTTCTCTTATTAAATAACGTACAAATTATTTTGTTTCTCTTATTAAATAAATTTAAAATACTAACGTTTCTATTAGGAAAATAAACCATCACTTTAAACCAAAATTTAATAGCCATTGTACCATAATTAATAACATTTGATTTAGCTTCATCCAATTGATTGTTAAATATAAAGTTAAGAAACAGATGTAAACATATGTAAAAGAAATGTAAAGTTTATTTACCATTTCACACTAATTATTACTAACTTTTTTTTTAAAAGTATACAACAAATCTGAACAAAACAAAAGTGAAACAAATGTTACACAATTGTATACAGTTCAAGATGAAAAATTTGCCTTTAGAATTATAAAATTTAGAATTTCTATTAAAGTTACACTTTTTATCCAAATCAAATTTTCAGACATCGTTTATTTTTATTTGGACAAACGATCAGAAATCATTTCAAGAAAATTTCCAAAACTAGATTTTTAAGAAAACAAAAGCCAAAGTCTTTAAATAAATGAAAAAAATTAAAATTTAGGGAAAACAAGTAGAAAAGTAAGAAAAAGAAAGGGAAGCCATTACCAGATCTTTGAAGCCGCAAGAAACAAATGAAAATGTTATTTTTTTCACGTGAAAACCTAATGAGATGACGGCTACATTAGGGTTTTACACGGCTAAGGCAATTAATTGAGGAGTTTAAGGAAATGAAGGGTTTGGGCAAATAAAAGGGCTTACGTTTCAAAGTGATTTACAATCTTCCATATTCTTTTCCTTTTAAAACTTTACATAAACAAAATTTCAGGGGAAAATACTTTACAAAAGGAAATCAATTAGAAATATGAGGTAAAAAATAGTATAATTTGAAAAAAATATAAAATAATGAAGAAAATGCCTTAAAAATACCAAACAGTGTTCTAAAATTGTGCATAAATCACTGTTAGTCTTGGAAAATTATACATTTCATTATAAAATTATTATGAAGTGGAAAGGAATGTTTTCATGTGAAAATGAGGTAAGAAATGCATAGCTACAATAAAGAAAGGAACGGTCAAAGGAAATTAAATCTATTAATTGGAAAAGAAACGGAAGAAGAAACGTTAAAACGGTTTTACGTTTCTTTGCTTTCAAACCTTTTAAACTTCCTATATATATATTCATATACATCTAAATAACTGAAAATAATAAAAATCTCAGTTAAAATTCGAAAATATAACAGATAAACAAAATATTAATAATTAAATATTAAGTAGATATGATTAAAATAAGAAAAATAGCACAGAAAATGAAAACTTGACTTAAGAATTAGAAATAACTTCAATACACTTTGGAACAATTTACTTTAATTTAAATATATGTAAAATGAATAAAATAAAGTAAAACACAGCAAATAAAAGTGAGGGCATAAAATAAATAAATAAATTTTAATTATATATAATTAAATTAAGAAAATGGCTTAAAATTGTAGACTAGGCTTTTAAAATTAGAAATAAATTGAAATGAACTTTAGAAAAATTATATTATCATTTTAAAAAAACTTAAAAGTCAAAATATACACTATATAACATATTATCACATATTAAAATAAAATAAAAAAAAGAAGAAGTAATTTATACAATTTAAAATAGTCATTGTTAAATAACCCTATATACGCACAATATTGTAATGGGTATAACTTTCACAATTTACATCCGATTTCAACGAAACAAAATGTGGTGTTCTTAGAATTTTACGTACTTTCATAATAAAAGAAAAAAAAATTTAAACTTTTAAAATTTTAAGTTGAAAGTCACAGTTTGACTATTTTGTCCAAAATCAGCATTTCAGGCAAATATTCAACTTACAAAATTTTGGAATTATAACTCATATGAAAATCAAGATTATATTTAAATAATAAATTTAATCATTTCAATTAAGTAAAATAAGTTTTTAAATCAAAATCTTACATTAAAAATAATTAAAATATACAATAAAATAATTACAAATATAGGGTTGTTACAAGGTGCTTCACATAATTTTAAAGTGAGGCGAGGGGGACACATATGCTTATAGTGGTAGTAAATGGTCAATCTATGGTAGTTTAAATCAAGGGAATTTGGGCAAGGGGAGCAACTATATTTTTGTTTGATAGGGACAAGCAACAACAGCATTTCCTCTATTTTTCTATAGACACGATATTTCACATAACCGTTACGTTAGACGAGTTGCTTGACATAATCCTGAAGTGAGGCGAGGGGCACGCTTATGCTGTCTAAGGTAAATAAAAGGTCAAAAGAGGAAACAACAGGAATGCTAGCTCGGTGGTTGTCAGGCGACTTCCAGTGATGGCTCATAAATTGTTATGAGTTCTAATCGCTTAGCAAGTGTATCTTTTGTAGACATCAAAGTCTATTGCGTTGGGAAATGTCCAGTACACAGTAGATTCTATGAAGTAGCAGGCCGATCAAAGGGTAGAATTAGGACTTCAGCCTAATCAAAGTAGCTATCATGGACAAGTAAAAACAAACAATGTTAACCTATCTTATTAATTGAGTACTAGTTAATTCGTATTTATTTCCAACTTCATCCCTCCTATTTCTTTATTTCCTTTTGTATATACTAGAACTATTGAAGAGTCTATTACTTTTGCTTTGCTTAAAGATTCTAGTAGTTACTATCACTCACCAGACTTTTAGTTTGACCCACTCCACTATTTTCCTCTTTCCCCCCATAGGCAATCAAGGGAGAGGGCAGTAGATTGCAGTTGCTCGGAAGTTTCTCGAAGAAGTTTCTGCTATGTATTTCCTTACTTTTATTTCTGTTTTCTTTCTTTGCACTAGCACTTGAGAGGGATATTTAAACTCTGATTTTTGCTGAGACTACGATTTTTATTTCATGAGACATATTGGGTTTTGAGACATGTATGCTGTATTTGGTATTTAACATATTTGGTTTATGAAGCAGTTATGAAGTTTTTATTTTGAATAAGTTATTATTTTAGTTTCCGTTGTTCTTACCTATGTTTCTCTTGTGAATCTTAGTCTTTGTTAGTTTTAGTAATACCTACAACGTACCATGCCTTTTAGTATGTCCTTTCGGATATATTCAGGGGTGTGGGGTGTTTCGCTTAGTATTAGAGCCTAAATTGCAAGATTCCTAAAAATTTATTTTAAAAATAAAAGTATTTTCCAAACTTCTTTTAAAACGTATTTTTCAAAAAAGAACACTTAGAAATAGTTTTTATAAAAACCCCCTCCAAATCGAGTGCAATCTTCTTTCGATTCTTTCGAGCCTAAATTCTCTTTTCTTTGCATGGAATGGCTGACTAGTTCCGTAGAGCTATGATACCAGAGGTGCAAGGGAAAGTACCCAATACAACACCAGTAGGTAGAAATCCATTTAATCCAACCAAATCGGCTTGCTTTTCTGAGCTATGCAAGGACTTCACTAGTATTAGAGGCAGAATTTTTTCGGGCACGGAGGATTCCAAAGAGGCACGAGTTAGTTTTGAGAATCCGAAGCAAAGTTTTAGGCGGTTAGAGTTGAAGGATCGACAGAGTTTTCAACCTATATCTTTGCAGTTGGTAGAAGAGCATAAGGTGGTTCCTACAAGCTCTAAGAAGTCATGGTGGATGGGAAAGAAGGAAAAGAGGAGAAGGGAAGGCCCTTAGAAGTGAATCAAGAAAAAAGTGAAGTGCCATAGTTGTAGAATGATTGGTCATTATGCAGGAGATTGCAAGAAAGAGAAGATGAGGTGAAGGTGTTATAGTTGCGGGCAACCTAGTTACTAGAGTAGGAGTTGCCCCCAACAGCGAGGTAGGGTGCAAGTGTACCAGTAGCACAGATCCAGACTTTGGAAACAGAGCTTTCCAGCAGCAGACAAAATCTAGGTCGGAAAATTTGATTTCTATTTATGATTTTCCCATTTGAACTCTTTTCGATTCTGGAGCATCACACTCCTTTATCTCTAGTTCTCATGTGGATTGTTTGCACTTAGACATTACTTTAGTAATGGACCCCATATTTGTTTCAAACCCTATAGATGGATCGACACACTTTTCTATTGTTTGTAGGGGTTTGAAAATTTATATCCTAGGCGTAGAATTTTACTATGACTCCTATGTTTTTGGATTTTCAAGGCATGGGATGATTTTGTGAATGGATTGGCCATCCACATATGAAGCTATATTAGACTGTGGGAGGAGATTTGTTAGACTAGAGATATGCATAAGTAGGACTCTCGAGACATCTTGCAACCCACAGGGGTTAGTTATGTTGAGCTTCCTTTTTCCCTTGATTCATCTTCATCAGAGTAAGATTCATTTCCTATTGTCAGAGATTGTCTAGACATCTTTGAGGAGGTTAGGGGACTACCCCTCTAAGAGAGAGATTGACTTTCGGATTTATTTTACTGGCCATTGGCATTACCCGCAGGGGATATGGAACCTAGTGAAAGGAAGGGATTGAGCAAGCCAATCCATGAGCTTTTAAGAAAGGTTTCATAAGAAGAAACATATCCAAATAGGGAGCGCCAGTTGTCTTTGCTACCAAAGCAGGTGGTTCTCTTACACTTTGCATTGATTACAGAGAATTGAATAAGCTCAAAAAGAAGAACCATTATCCACTCTCTAAGATAGATGATCTTTTCAGTTAGTTGGTTCTTCAGTATTCTCTCAGCTTAGTCTAGCCACTGAATTTTACCATCTTAGGGTAGATGATGACAACATTGGTAAGACCACATTTAGGACACCTAACGGATTCATTGAGTGGATGGTTATGTCTTTTGGGCTAACCAATGTCCCAGCCTATTCTATAGATTTGATGAACCATGTTTTTAGAGATGTCTTAAATAAAGTTTGTGGTGGTATTGGTGGTTGACATTTTGGTGTTTTCCAAGAAGTATGAAAGAGCATGTTATTCATCTAAAGGAGGTTCTTCGTACGCTACGTGTTCATTATCTGAAGATAGAGTTCTTGTAGTATCACTTTTGAAGTGCATTTATTAGGGCATAGAGAATGTCAATACATGGTAGGGATTTAAGAAATAGCTTTGTACATTTAGGATCGGACTATGGAAATCCGAAGAGAGGTAGGCAAAGATTGGGGGATGTACAATATGTTTGGGATGCGGATTAAGGATCTTAAGGCAGAAATAACATTAGAGTGGGGGGTGAATAGTGTTTTAAAGAATATATGAACTATATGACTAAATTAAAACTTTCAACACAAATCTAAATAGAATTCTAATAAAGAATGATCACAGAACATATAACAAATACAAATAGTAAAGTAAAGCAAGTAAAAGGAAAGAACACACCGGATTTTATACTGGTTCGGAATCCTCCTACATCCAGTCCTGTACCAAGGCAATATCCTTGTACAGATTTTTATAAGCCAATATCCAAATTACAACCCTCAATTTCTAAGGCCTTGAGGAACCCTCCTATCTCCGTGTCTGGGGTAAACTCTCTTGATCTTCGGGACACAAGATCACCCTAATACTTTCTAATAACAATCCTTTTGAATGGATAGACTCTATGGACTTTTTGAATACAAATTGATCCTATAACTCTGAATAGCACTTTGATCTTTAGTAGAATGATGGAGAATCAAATAGAGAGAGTATCTAAATGATTTCCTATTGAGAATTTGACAGAATGATGGCACGATCTTGAAAATATGAAGTTTTATGGATATGGAATGGTGGAGAAGAAAGAGTGAAGAAAATAAGAAAGTAGTTGGTAAAAAAATTTGTTTTGGAAGCCTTTATATAGATGCACAACAGTCATAACCATTGGCGAAAGGTTTTCGAACGAATGGACACTTCTTTTGAAAATTGAATTTTGAATCCAATTGTCACCATGTCGACATGGGGTATCCCCTTATGTCGACATCCCTTAGTTCAAAATTATAGAGATGTTGTTTTGTAAAGACAATTGAATTTAAAACAAGTTGAAACTTCTCTGAAGCAATGTAAAGTGTTTAAACAATATTTTAAGATAGAGAATGAATATAAAACATTATTTTAAATATATATATATATATATATAATTGATATAGACCGTCAATTATATAAGTAATGTTTAAACTATGAATAAGTTTTGATGTTTTAAAAATAGAAGTTTTTAAAATCAGAATAGAGGAATATTTCAAGGCTAAAACAAAGTTTGAAAACATTTTTGAAAACATGATTTTGAAAGCTAAAACATTTTGAAAACACATTTAAAAAACATTTTGAAAAATCTATTCAAACTGAAATTGCAAGAACCTTCCTACAGAGCTCCTCCATAGGACTCGAGAACTTATACAAAGTAGTTTAAATGATTTTGATTTTCGTGGGTTTGTAAGCCACTTGTCGTAGGTTTGTAAGCTACTTGTCGTGGGTTTGTAAGCCACTGGTTTCGATAGAAATTGGGTTCCATCCCAAAAGAAAATTAGAAGAAAGATGAGAGTGCTATTATGAAGTTTTAACAAAATACTAGACACTTATCTTGAGATCTTGAAATCTTGATTCTCTAGAGTCTTGAATCTTGAATCTCTATTCTTCATCTTGATGCTTGAGTCTTTATACTGATCAGTCTCCGATGATACCTGCATATACTTCCTATATACATATATCTATCTATATGGAAATGTTAGTATATATTTTATAAAGTAAAGTATAATAACTATATAAGGTTGTTGTCATCAAAACATCATCAACTCAGTTTCTAACACAATAGGTTCAATTGATAAGAAAAGATGAAAACCCATGTGTAGATGAAAGACTTTAGCAAGGAAATGGGATTTCAAGGTTTAAGAAAAGTACTCCTAGGTTAGTAACGACAAAATCCACTTTATGCCAAGCCCAATAAAATGAAAATTTTGAAATTTAACATTTCTTTTTAAAAAATAAATATGGTGTTTTTGAAGAATGGCATGAAATTTAAGTTGATTTTTATATAATGAAAAATTGGAATTATTTTTGAAGAATTATGGAGTATAGATATATAACTCACTAGTTTCATTATAAGTAAACAAAGATTTTAAACATAAAAACCTAGAGTGTATAAAGTATCGAAAACATAGATTATAACTTTTGTTATTGTAATAAATGTTTTCGTGAAAAATAAGTAGAGCAGGCTATAACACTATTGTTATAGCAAGTGACTCCCATGAGAAATATTTTTACATAGGTAAATGAGATTCATTGGTATTTATTTAATTGAATCCATACACTAGTATTTTTGTTGTAGTAACGGCTTTACGCAACATCCATTTGAATCTAAATAAAAATGCATTTTAAAAGGTAATTTCTAAGTATAGAAATTTGTAAAGTACGCTTATTATTTTTAATAAGCACAAGGAAGTGTTTTTGTAGTTATGGAAATATTAAAACAATTTTGAAAATGAGTTTTTGGGAAAGGAAAATGTGTAAGTTAGATATTAGAAAATATTTATCATGGAAGAATATAAATTATACATACTTTAATCTATTGGAACGAAAATAATAAAGGTATGATTTTTATGAAACCGATAAAAATGTTTTGTGCAAGTTACAAGGAACATATGAAAGACATACACAAGGTATGAAAAGCACCATATTTTGTATAGCCTATTTTGAAAAATATAAAATAAGTTCCTTGTAAATTATTGTATGAGACCGTAAGGTATATCAAGGAGATGTTTTGGAAACACATAAAAACAGTTTAAGGATATCCTCAAAGAATATGATTTGGTGAAAAATTAAATAAGTTTTTGGAAATGAAAAAATTAATAAAAGTTAAATTTGAAAATTCAATTTTTTATAGAAAATTAAAAAGTTCTTTAAAATAAAACGAGGAATAAGTTTTGGACTTAGAATTTGAAGGTTTTCCCCTCTAAGTTGGGATATAATGTTAAACTATTCAACGACTAGTTTTCTATCAGTATCGAAAATAGCCGATAAATTTTGAATCAAATTTATACCACAAGCTCAAGGCGTACTATTGTTATACGTGGCGAGTACGGGTCGATCCGTAGGGAATTGTTAGATTTTAAATTCTACTCAATCAAATTAACCAAAGCTGAAAATGTGATTAGCAAAAAATGTAGAAAAATGATAAAAAAAAGGAAGAGATAAAAGTATGAGAGTGTTAAGACAACTTAGAGATAAATTCACTCTCTAGATCACATAGTTCAACACACATGAAATTATTACATCTCTTTTTTAGTCATTAATGAATTTAAATGATGTGTTTATCATAAGTATGGATCATTGATGCTATTAATTATCTCAACATAAGCCATCAAACTATAACACAACCTTTAAACCACTTTATTTCTAATGAAAAATGACAATAAAGTTGAAAGCAAAATCTATTTTAAGTGTGGTCTATTAACTATTAATTAGAAATATAGACCTTCAAATTTTAATTTCAACATTCACTTTATTACCATCATTATATGTAAATGAAGAGGTATATATTATTTATGATTGTTTAAGCATAGCCTATTTGTTATGAACAATATAGACCATCAAATTCAACATGAAACAATAAATGACATCAACATTCATTTAAGCACAAAAGAGAGCAATAATTATCAAAATGTTGAAGTTGCATGATTAGAGGCTTCATTACACCTAAATTGAAGGGATTAGCCTCTCATTTATGTTATCATATCAACACAAGTAGCATGCAACATGAAAGAAAAAGGAAAGGAAAGAGAGAGCAAATTAAAGAAGAGCTATTCTACTTGCATGAAAATTAAATCTATATTACTAATAAGAAAAGAAAGAACATGTAGTTAAAAGGAAACCATAATTAACATTGCATAAAAAAGGGAAAATACATAATATGAAAATGGCTAAGTAGCCATGAAAAGAAAGAATAAAACTTGATTTATTTGTGAGCTAAAAACTAACTAACAGGAAGAGGAGTGTTACATGAAGATATGGGGTATTTATACAAGTTAGAAACCCTAATTCATTTTTTGGGAATGCCCAAAATACCCTTGAGGTAGTGTGGCCACCAAGTAATCATTAACATGTCTTAATCCCCCAATTAAATGTACATTAAACTTTAATTGTCTTTTAGCATGTGCATTTGCTCTTAATTGAAAATCAATGTAAGTGGATGAGGTCCTCCATGATCATCACTTTGAATTATTTCCATCTTCATATGTTCTCTCCACTCTTGTGAATGCATATATCATCATGAAACAACTTGTAAAATTCACCAAATTTCCTGCAAAACAACAGAGAAAATTCCAAGTACATTTTAACAATTAAATAAATGCATAAAAATGACCATTTTGCCTCTATATGAAGATGAATTTGTGATAATTTGAAAATAATTTGAATTTTGGTTAAACCAATTAAAATACCCAAAATGATCATTTATATAATTTCAGTAGATTAAATATAGTGATAAAAATGTGATATCCCGGAATTTTGGCAATATAAATTTAATAATCTGTGTTAGAAATTAAATTTATTTGATAATTTTTGTTAATAAAATTATGAATTGACTTAATAATCTTCTTTTAAAAAATATTTAAATTGGTAGATTATATATTTTTAAAGCTAATAAATTTGTTTTCTATTTATAATATATGTAATTGCATATTGTAAATATATAAGCTTTGGTTTGAAATTTAGTAAATAAAGCAATTTAATAAATAACTGTATGGTTTATACTTAAAGTAAATCTTATTTTTTTAAATTATATTTAGTATGAATTTAAATTAGATTAACATAAAAGCTTTGTTTTATTTCTTTTAAATATTGCTTGAAATTATATATAAGAATTTAAAATACAATTTACAAATGATCTTAATTTATTGAGTAATATAAGTAAATTATAATCTCTTTTATAAATTATTTAAATTTTTTAAATTTGTTATTTTCAAGTAATAATTATAATACCTAGTTTCTATAAGCATGAACAATTTTTTTCTAAAATAGGATTTGTTATTTTTAAATTTAATGGTAGCTATATATGCATATATATAACTTGGTTTTTAAATTGATTTAAATTTGGATTTAATGTTGTGAAATTCAAAGGAATAAATACTTAAAAATATTTGAATAAGCTT
Source organism: Allium cepa (assembly GCA_030765085.1). Lineage (NCBI taxonomy): Eukaryota > Viridiplantae > Streptophyta > Magnoliopsida > Asparagales > Amaryllidaceae > Allium > Allium cepa. The sequence continues at coordinate 590,962,208 of CM060937.1, forward strand.
TTATTTATAATTTGTTTTGTTTCATTTCTCTTTAAATAAAAAAGGAAATTTATATGTATACACTTAAAAAGGAATAAAATAAGTTAAAGGTTTTTATAAACAATTTTAAATTAAATTAAAATACTTAAATTACATGTGTAAATCTCTTAACACAACTAAATGACATGTGTTAAGGCCTAAATTAATCAAGGTGACAAATGTTAAGAATTAGAACAAGTGTATTATTATTATTATTATTATTTAATTAAATCAAAATTTTGCTAATGTAAACATTGCCTCTCAACCTTATTTTTCTTTTCTATTATTTCTCAAAACTTAAGAAAATCTTCAGCTGTAGAAATCTGAAATCAGCATTCAAAATAAAATTTTAAATTCTTTGATCAATCATCATTCAAAACAGAGAATATCTGTTCAAAGCAAAATCTGTAAATCCCCTCAAAAAAAATCAACTTGAAACCAATATTTCCTCTAACCAAAATAAACCAAAACTATCTAAATCCTCCTCAAACCTGAAATTCATTTTGTAAATCAAGTATAAATCTGTAGCCTCTTCAACCTGAAAGAAATTCTGTAATTCAAGAACCTGCATGCAACTGCAACTTCATCCAAAAGCTTGCATTTTTCCTTTTATCTGGAAGCATGCATCGGGGAGCAAAGCATTTTAGCAAAATCAAGATTAATGTTTTTTAAAATCAAACATACAACTGAGTCTTAAGTTCAAATGCAAACTTCAGCAACTCAAGTCAAAGCACATTCAAGTTCAAGTTTTCAAAAATTAGGCGCTCTGCTCATAAATTTATAGTGAGTAACATTTTTTATTTAAAATAAACTTAAGTAAATATGGTTGCTTGAATTATTTCCTGTGATAATCATGATTTGTGTGTGGATGAATATGATAAAATTGTCTGTATATATGTATGGGTCTGAATGCATACTTCCTGTTGATTTATTCTTCCCTATTCTAGATTCTAGACTTAAAGTTCTGATTCAAAAATCATGAACTCATGATCTAATCCTTGTTTAGGTTCAAATTTCAAACAAAACGTATTAGTGTATCATAAATTAAAGTCTTAAATTTTATTTAGGTTAATAAACTTGATAATGACTCTAGGCATAAAAAAAATGACAAAGAAACTTTATATAAGTAAAATTTTAAATATCCTGATTTCTTGAATTAGGGATATAAATCGATTACTTAAACAAAAACTTGAATTTTAAAACTAAAATCAGAATTTTTAGTTTGAAATTGGTTGAGCATTTTTGGTTTGTCTAGAAATGATGTTTTGGTATGATTCTGTCAACCTAGGAGGTCGGGGTGGCCAGTGTTTTCTCTAGTGATGGAGTGATGATCGAGGAATCAAGGAAAAATAGTAGGAAGAGGATCTATTCACTGTGGCGATGGTGATTAGGGATTAAAGATTATAACCCTAGTTTTTTCTATGATAATAAAATTGATTGACGCGGCTTATATAGGTGACCGAGTTGTCTCAGATTTAGAAGGATGATTGATGGGGTGTGGAAGTGGTTGTGGCCGGAGGTGAAGCCTCTCTGGTGGTCGGAGTTTGGTGTTGGAAGCGATTTCCAGTAGTCGACTTTGTTCCAGATCTGAGCTCGTAAGCTCGTTTTTGATTTCGAGCTTCTGCAGTTTCTCTGATGGTCGGAATCGAGTTGAGGGATGTTCGCCGACTTGCGCTTGTGGTCGCGAGTGGTCGTAGTTGACGACAGTGGTGGTGCAGGTGCACGGATGACATGGGTATCTGCTGTTGTTTTTTGTGAAGAAGGGTGCTCGAGAGTTTTTTTGGGGTTAATTTGTGTTTTGCTCGAAGCATTGAGATGTGGGACTCAAACTCATGGTTGTGAGGGCTCAGGTATTTTGTTGATGCAGGTTTTTGTAAAACCTGACAGGACCTTTTAGTTTAAATGTTTTCAAAATGAAATGTTACTCCATTTTTACTCGAGATATTTTGTGTTTTTGCTCGGGTTAGGCAAGGGTAGGCTCGAGTGGTTTCTTTGTGATTCGAGTTAGTTTTGTTCAGGTTAGAAATCCTGTTATGATTTCTAAATTTAAACTGAATTTTAAAAGTATTAAGCAAAGATTTAAAAATGAGTTTTAAATCTAATTTTATATAATGGATTCAAGTTTAATTTGAATCTTAGGTTGAAATAAATGAAGTTTTTTTTAAAATTCAAATTTGTTTAAATAACCTTAAGGGGTTAATTGTTTAAAAGTGTTTTTTTTAAGGAATTTGAATTTAAAGTGCAGTTTGAAATGTAAAGAAATGATTTAAACAAAGTTTAAATCTGATTCAAATCTAAATTTGAATCTTTGTTTTAAATTTAAGTGTTAATAATTTTGAATGATAAAGTAAAACTTAAATGTTTTGAATTTAAAAAGAAATTTGTTTTAAACTCTTGTAAAATTTCTTTTATAAGAAAAAGTATTCTTTATCATGTAAATTTAAAGTTCTTAAATTGATTTTAAATTTTGTTGAAGATAAATTGAATTTCATTTTAAAACTTGAATTTAAAATGAAATTTGAAAAAAAATTTGGAAATGAGTGTTTTCAAATATATTTGTGGATGATAATTTAACCATAGATAAGAAAAAGGTTTTATCTTAAAGTTATATTTGAACTTATTGATTTGTTATTCGTTTAATTATTAGGGTAATTAAATAGATAATTAATTTATTTAATAAATTTATTAATGGATAATTACTTAAAGTAATTAAGTGTTTAAGCTTAAAAGTTTAAGATTAATTATTCTTAGAATAATTAACTTGTAATTTATGAATCACTAATTAAATAAGATTAGATTTTATTAATGATTAGTAATTAATTAATCAAGTAATAAAGGATTAATTAAGTTACAGTTAACACTTAATTAATTAAATAATTAAGGGTTAATTAATGGGCTATTAATGATTAATTAATTTGTAGTCAATAATGATTAAAATAAGTTAATTATTTTAGAAAAATAATTAATGAGTTGTTCATAGTTAATGAAGGTTATCAACTAAGGATTGTTTAATAATTAATTATTGCGATTAATTTTTAATAATTAATTAAATTAATTAATTTAAAGATAATCATTTGTGTAAATTGTTAAGTATAATTACTTATGGAAGTAATTAAGGAACTAAATTACTCATTGTAATTAATTGAGTTTAATTTGATTAGATTAATTAATTCAGTTTAATTAATTTAGAATAATCATTTGATGAATTGTGAACTATAATTGCTTAATGTAATTTAATGAAGAGAAATTACTAGGGAAAGTAATTAATGGGTAATTACTGGATGTAATTAATTGAAGGTGATTTGATAATGGACGTAATTTGAGTATAATTACTTTGTAAAATTAATCAAGGGAATAATTAGAAATAATTAATTATGGAGTAATTTATTTATTTGGTGAAGTAATTAAGGTTAGTTAATTACTGAATGGGGTTAATCAAGGGTGGTTAACAATTATGGTTTAAATTAAGATTAATTACTTAATGTAATTAATTTAAATAAGGTAATTAATTAAAATGTAATTAGGGATCATTAATTAATATAATTAATGATGTAATTAAGATTGATTAATTAAGATTAATTAATCAATAATAAGTGATTAAAGGTAATTAATTAATGTAATTAATTAAGGATTGATTTAGTATAGTTAATTAATTAATGAAATAATTAGAGGTTAATTACTGTAATTATAAGAGGAATTAATTTGTAAAATTAATTAAAGGATAATTACTTGAATGTAATTAAGGAATAATTAATCAAGGGTGATTAAGTAAGGTGATTGATTAGAGATTAATTTATTAATTAATTTGTAATTAATTAATGGTTATGTAAGAAAGATTTATATTGATGAATTAATTAATTTAATTCACTTTAAATTAATTAGAGATGGAAGTAATTAATTTAATTCATTTTAAATTAATTATATTTGGTGTGATTATAGATCATTGCTTATATATGGATGGATGATAGTGTTGCCTTGAATGGTTTGAATCTCATATATGAGATAAGTAAGGTCGAGTGATATGGATGCATTGGTTGCATTGTGATGATGATTTGGATTATCTTTTTATAATGATAATATGGATTATCTGTTGTGATGATTACCTATTTTGAATCTGTGAATTATCTATCTGTATGTATATAGATAATTGAATTCTTTTAAACTTTAAAACAACTTGGCCTTAAAAGATACGCTTTGGATTTCGATGAGACCGGGATCTGGTTTCCAGATTTGGATATCCGAAAACCACATCGATCCAAATTAACGATAGGTCATGAATCTCAAGTGAAGAGTGAAGACTCGAGGTGTAAGAACTATTTGTCAGTATAACTCTAAGGGTGATTCCGAGATGAGTTTGACGGAGTAGTACTTTCAGATTCAAGATGAAGATTCAAAGTGCAAGGGTTATCGTCGTTAACTCTGAGGGTGATTCCAAAATGAGTGTAACGAGATAATGCCTTCGGTTTCGTTCGGACCCGGAACGAACTTGTATGGATTGAATGCGTTCAGAACATCGTCAGGTGGACGATGAGCATTCTAAGAGATGTGTTCTCTAAAGCTAATCATAGCCTCAAGCCTCATCAACCGGGAATGGCTAAAACAGGGGAGGTGCGGCAAGGCTAAGTGGGTCATGCCCAAGTAGGACGAGATTTTTCTCTGTCTAGAAGTCCCTTTTTATTCAGCTGTGTGGGCGGTTGGAATGTACGCCTACTACAGGGTTGTCTTGTTCGGGACTGTCCAGTAAGGGATGGTTCTGGTCTTGTGTTGCAGGGAATTGGGAGTGACCCTCGGTACGTTGATCTAGGCCACGTACTGTGACACGCGTTACCCCGGTAGCCCTGCCATTGATGGAATCTAAAATTCAATAAGTGCCAACGGTTTTGATTGTATTACCCACTTTTGTGGCCAATAGCTGGAATTTAATAATGTAACAATTTTGGCTATTTTCTATTTACTTAAAAACCCTAGACCTATTATAATATCACTGGATTTCCTATCAAATGTTTTGGTTAACGTAGGGTAAAAACTTTTCCATGTTTATGTGTGGGCAGTCTTACGCGATACCTTTTCTTTTCAAAGGTTTTTCAAAGTTAAGCAACTTTAACTTGTTACTCACACCAGACCCATGTCTGACTCGGAGTTTATCTTCTGTTTTCTTAAACTCTTGAGTACTCAAATTTTTTACGAGTAGCCATGGGATTCAGGTTAGCTTTGACGAATTGTGGAGGAGCAATCGAGCAGGAGGCTTCGACGTTAGATATATAGTTTCCACTGTGTGTTCTCTGTGTTGTATCTCTTTTTTGAGTTGTATTGAGTTGTATAACTAGACAGGTGTTTATAACTGTCTAGTATGTGATGTATATGCTGTGTAACTCTGATTAGTGTTGTATACCATGTAATATTTATGTTATTAATATAATTTATTCGTTCCGCTGTTGAGATTCTGATGTTGTTCTTCTTTCTTCTCTTTCTTTTCTCTTTTCCATCCCTTTCTTTCTTCAAGATGATGGGATTTTCTCTGGTGAGAAAGTCGAGTCGTCACAGTTGGTATCCGAGTGCTAGGTTGAGTGAATACCTAGGCTTTGAAGTAATTTCTTTCTTGAGAGAGCATATTTGTAATTTTGAATGTGTGCGTGTGTGTGTGTGTGTATTTCTACCTATCTGTTGGGTTACCTGTTCAGTTTTTCCAATATAGGTTATAAAGGTAGATAAGGTAGTGTTGTGTGTAACACGACTACTACCAATGGTTGGAATTTGAGTGTTGAGGTTGGAAGTGTATCTATCGAGACTGTAGACCTGATACCGTCTCGAGTAAGTTTTGCAGCTGGATGTAATTTCATCGGCCTCTGAAGGATACCTTTTAAAGGTTTGGGGTCCATCTTGGTAGTGCAAGTTGGATGAGTAGAGTTTGGATCTGTCGTTTGGGCAGAAGCGAGTGATGGTATCTTGATACCTCAGGAATTAGTAGCTGTGTAATGAGACACAGTGAGTACGGATGTCTCCGAAGATGTTTCTTTAGAACGAGTTTAGGAAGTATGTTTGCTTCGATGTTGTGGCTGGGTTCGGAAGGATGTTTTTTTCTGGTTTGAGGCCTGAGTTTCTCCAAGAGCTTTGGATTAGGAAGTCTTTAGCGTCGGTGTCAGCAAGTGCAGCTCGAAGTATTCTGTGTGCCAGCAAGAGGGTCTTCTGCTTAGCAGTTTTTCTGGAGGTGGAGTTCAAAAGCCGCAGAGTGGATCCATTTCTTCGATGGATTGGCTAGTTAAGCGTTAGCTATTCTGATTGGTAAAGAAAGAACAGTTTTCTTTGGATATTGGACTGGTTGATCTCAAAAGTGACTTGCGATAGTTTGAGTGTTTTCTTGAGTTATCAGAAATTTGTCCGTATCTGGAGGTGGAGTTTTCTTATCGACTGGATTCCAAGAGTGCTACCTGTGCTTCAGTTTAGTAGAAGGATGACTTCTAGAGCAAGGGTTTGGTGAAGCAGCTTAGGATCAGGTGGGACATCTGAGTTTTCTTTTATGGATCTGTTGAACCATATTTTTGAGATGTGTTGTCCAGTTTGTGCTCGTGTTCTTCATCGGCATTTTCTTCTACTTCAGATCAGAGTTGTGCAGCGGAAGCAGTTTGGGAGTGCTTTTGTTTTGTCTTTTCCGGATAAGAGAAGTAAATTAGTCTTCTGATGTTTGTGGAGTAGAATTGGTGTTCTTGGTTTTGGATTGTTCTTGAGGGGATCATTCTGTTGGGTTGTTTTGGTCCAGTTTGTTTCTAAAGACATCAACAAAGGTTGAGCTGACTGAGAGAGATGAAGGCAGCCCGAGATCGTCAGAAGTGTTTTGTGGATAAGAGACGAAGGAATTTGGATTCCGGAGTTGGAGATTTGATTTTGGGTATGTTTTCTTCGATCTAAGGAGCTATAAGATTGGGTAAGACTGGGTAAGTCAGCTCCGAGGTGTTTTGGATCTTTTCTGTGTTTTTGTAAGGATTAGTGTTTGATTTTCAAGGTTGAAATTGCCAGTTTGGATAACTGGGATTCGATGTATTTCACGTATCTCTGAGGGAGTACATGTATGATCTATCTCTTGTTATGGAACTAACAATTCAGTAGGATGTGATTGTTGAGTCAGACTTGTCTGTAGTCTGACATCCTGTTTAGTTTTGAAGATCTAGTTGAATAGGAGCTCTGTAGCTTAGTAGTATAGATTATTTGGATTCTGTAGAGTGAGTATCCCGGCATTTATACTTGGGAAACTCTAGGAAATCCTATCCAGAATTTTTTCTGGATAGTTAGATTTGTTTGTTTAAATGAATTGGTTGCTATGGTTGTTAGCATATGTTCGATAATATATGCTTGTGTTTTAAAATAAAATCTTAAGATAGATTATTAAATTACCTTTGCTTTTATATTTCGGTGATGAAATTCTTTTAAGGGGGGAGGAATGTGATATCTCGGAATTTTGACAATATAAATTTAATAATCTGTGTTAGAAATTAAATTGATTTGATAATTTTTGTTAATAAACTTATGAATTGATTTAATAATCTTCTTTTAATAAATATTTAAATTGGTAGATTTTATCTTTTTAAAGCTAATAAATTTGTTTTCTATTTATAATATATATAATTGCATATATTGTAAATATATAAGCTTTGGTTTGAAATTTAGTAAATAAAGCAATTTAATAAATAACTACATGGTTTATACTTAAGATAAATCTTATTTGTTTAAATTATATTTAGTATGAATTTAAATTAGATTAGCATAAAAGCTTTGTTTTAATTTCTTTTAAATATTGCTTGAAATTATATATAAGAATTTAAAATACAATTTACAAATGATCTTAATTTATTGAGTAATAGAAGTAAATTATAATCTCTTTTATAAATTAGTTAAAATTGTTAAATTTGTTATTTTCAAGTAATAATTATAATACCTAGTTCTATAAACATGAACAATTTTTTTTTGTGTTATTTCTAAATTTACTGGTAGCTATATATGCATATATATAACTTGGTTTTTAAATTGCTTTAAATTTGGATTTAATGTTCTGAAATTCAAAGGAATAAATACTTAAAAATATTTGAATAAGCTTTTATTTATAATTTGTTTTGTTTCATTTCTCTTTAAATAAAAAAGGAAATTTATATATACACACTTAAAAAGGAATAAAATAAGTTAAAGGTTTTTATAAACAATTTTAAATTAAATTAAAATACTTAAATTACATGTGTAAATCTCTTAAGACAACTAAATGACATGTGTTAAGGCCTAAATTAATCAAGGTGACAAATGTTAAGAATTAGAACAAGTGTATTATTTAATTTTCTTTTTCTTTTATTTTAATTAAATTTGCTTATGTAAACATTGCCTCTCAACCTCATTTTTCTTTTCTACTCTTTCTCAAAACTTAAGAAAATCTTCAGCTGTAGAAATATGAAATCAACGTTCAAACTAAAATTTTAAATTCTTTGATCAATCTTCATTCAAAACAGAGAATATCTGTTCAAAGAAAAATCTGTAAATCCCCTCAAAAAAATCAACCTGAAACCAATATTTCCTCTAACCAAAATAGACCAAAACTATCTGAATCATCCTCAAACCTGAAATTCATTTTGCAAATCAAGTATAAATCTGTAGCCTCTTCAACCTGAAAGCAATTCTGCAATTCAAGAACCTGCATGCAACTGCAGCTTCATCCAAAAGCCTGCATTTTTCCTTTTATCTGGAAGCATGCATCAGGAAGCAAAGCATTTCAGCAAAATCAACATTAAAGTTTTTTAAAATCAAACATGCAACTGAGTCTTAAGTTCAAATGCAAACTTCATCAACTCAAGTCAAAGCACATTCAAGTTCAAGTTTTCAAAAACTAGGCGCTCTGCTCATAAATTTACAGTGACTAACATTTTTTATTTAAACTAAACTTAAGAAAATATGGTTGCTTGAATTATTTCTTATGATAATCATGATTTGTGTGTGGATGAATATGATGAAATTGTCTGTATATATGTATGGGTCTAAATGCATGCTTGCTGTTGATTTATTCTTCCCTGTTCTAGATTCCAGACTTGAAGTTATGATTCAAAAATCATGAACTCATGACCTAATCCATGTTTAGGTTCAAATTTCAAACAAAACATGTTAGTGTATCATAAATTAAAGTCTTAAATTTTATTTAGGTTAATAAACTTGATAATGACTCTGGGAATAGAAAATAATAATAGAGAAACTTTATATAAATAAAATTTTAAATATCCTGATTTCTTGGATTAGGGATATAAATCGAATACTTAAACAAAAACTTGAATTTTAAAACTAGAATCAGAATTTTTAGTTTGAAATTGGTTGAGCATTTCTGGTTTCTCTAGAAATGATGTTTTGGTATGATTCTGTCAACCTAGGAGGTCGGGGTGGCCAGTGTTTTCTCTAGTGATGAAGTGATGATCGAGGAATCAAGGAAAAATAGTAGGAAGAGGATCTATTCACTGTGGCGATGGTGATTAGGGATTAAAGATTATAACCCTAGTTTTTTCTATGATAATAAAATTGATTGAGGCGGCTTATATAGGTGACCGAGTTGTCTCAGATTTAGGAGGATGATTGATGAGGTGTGGAAGTGGTTGTGGCCGGAGGTGAAGCCTCTCTGGTGGTCGGAGTTTGGTGTTGGAAGCGATTTCCAGTAGTCGACTTTGTTCCAGATTTGAGCTCGTAAGCTCGTTTTTGATTTTGGGCTTCTGTAGTTTCTCTGATGGTCGGAATCGAGTTTAGGGATGGTTGCCAACTTGCGTGTGTAGTCGCGAGTGGTCGGAGTTGACGACAGTGGTGGTGTAGGTGCACGGATGACATGGGTATCTGCTGTTGATTTTGGGGAAGAAGGGCGCTCGATAGTTTTTTCGGGTTAATTTGTGTTTTGCTCGAAGCATTGGGGTGTGGGGCTCGAAGTCATGGTTGTGAGGGCTCGGGTATTTTGTTGATGCAGGTTTTTGTAAAACTTGACAGTACCTTTTAGTTTAAATGTTTTAAAAATGATATGTTACTCCAGTTTTACTCGAGATATTTTGTGTTTTTGCTCGGGTTAGGCGAGGGTAGGCTCGAGTGGTTTCTTTATGATTCGAGTTAGTTTTGTTCAGGTTAGAAATCCTGTTATGATTTCTAAATTTGAACTGAATTTTAAAAGTATTAAGCAAAGATTTAAAAATGAGTTTTGAATTTAATTTTAAATAATGGCTTCAAGTTTAATTTGAATCTTAGCTTAAAATAAATGAAGTTTTTGTTAAAATTCAAATTTGTTTAAATAACCTTAAGGGGTTAAGTGTTTAAAAGTGTTTTTTTAAGGAATTTGAATTTAAATTGTAGTTTGAAATGTAAAGGAATGATTTAAAAAAAGTTTAAATCTGATTCAAATCTAAATTTGAATCTTTGTTTTAAATTTAAATGTTTAACAATTTTGAATGATAAAGTAAATTTTAAATGTTTTGAATTTAAAAAGAAATTTGTTTTAAACTCTTGTAAAATTTCTTTTATAAGAAAAAGTATTCTTTATCATGTAAATTTAAAGTTCTTAAATTGATTTTAAATTTTGTTAATGATAAATTGAATTTCATTTTAAAACTAGAATTTAAAATGAAATTTGAAAATAAATTTGGAAATGAGTGTTTTCAAATATATTTGTGAATGATAATTTAACCACAGATAAGAAAAAGGTTTTATTTTAAAGTTAAATTAAAATTTAATGATTTGTTATTCATTTAATTATTAGGGTAATCAAATGGATAATTAATTTATTTAATAAATTAATTAATTGATAATTACTTAAAGTAATTAAGAGTTTAAACTTAAAAGTTTAAGATTAATTATTCATAATATAATTAACTTGTAATTTATGAATCATTAATTAAATAAGATTAGATTTTATTAATGATTAGTAATTAATTAATCAAGTAATAAAGGATTAATTAAGTTACAGTTAACACTTAATTAATTAAATAATTAGGGGTTAATTAATGGGCTATTAATGGTTAATTAATTTGTAATCAATAATGATTAAAATAAGTTAATTATTTTAGAAAAATAATTAATGAATTTTTAATAGTTAATGAAGGTTATTAACTAAGGATTATTTAATAATTAATTAATGTGATTAATTTTTAATAATTAATTAGATTAATTAATTTGAAGATAATCATTTGTGTAAATTGTTAAGAATAATTACTTATGGAAGTAATTAAGGAATTAATTACTCATTGTAATTAATTGAGTTTAATTTGATTAGATAAAGTTAATTAATTCATTTTAATTAATTTAGAATAATCATTTGATGATTCGTGAAGTATAATTACTTATTGTAATTTAATGAAGAGAAATTACTAAGGACAATAATTAACGGGTAATTACTCGATGCAATTAATTGAAGGTGATTTGATGATGGAAGTAATTTGAGTATAATTACTTTGTAAAATTAATCAAGGGATTAATTAGAGATAATTAATTAAGGAGTAATTAATTTATTTGGTGAAGTAATTAAGGTTAGTTAATTACTGAATGGGGTTAATCAAGGGTGATTAACAATTATGGTTTAAATTAAGATTAATTACTTAATGTAATTAATTTAAATAAGGTAACTAATTAAAATGTAATTAGGGATCATTAATTATATAACTCACGATGTAATTAAGATTGATTAATTAAGATTAATTAATCAATAATAAGTGATTAAAGGTAATTAATTAATGTAACTAATTAAGGATTGATTAAGTATAGTTAATTAATTAATTAAATACTTAGAGATTAATTACTGTAATTATAAGAGGAATTAATTTGTAAAATTAATTAAAGGATAATTACTTGAATGTAATTAAGGAATAATTAATCAAGGGTGATCAATTAAGGTGATTGATTAGAGATTAATTAATTAATTAATTTGTTATTAATTAATGGTTATGTAAGCAAGATTTATATTGATGAAGTAATTAATTTAATTCACTTTAAATTAATTAGAGATGGAAGTATTTAAATTAATTATATTTGGTATTATTGTAGATCATTGCTTATATATGGATGAATGATATTGTTGCCTTGAATGGTTTGAATGTCAGATATGTGATAAGTAAGGTTGAGTGATACAGATGCATTGGTTGCATTGTGATGATGATTTGGATTATCTTTTGATAATGATAATATGGATTATCTGTTGTGATGGTTACCTATTGTGAATCTGTGAATTATCTTTCTGTATGTATATAGATAATTGAATTGTTTTAAACTTTAAAACAACTTGGCCTTAAAAGATACGCTTTGGATTTCGATGAGACCGGGATCGGGTTTCCAGATTTGGATATCCGAAAACCACATAGATCCAAATTTACGATAGGTTGTGAATCTCAAGTGAAGAGTGAAGACTCGAGGTGTAAGAACTATTCGTCAGTATAACTTTGAGGGTGATTCCGAGATGAGTTTGACGGAGTAGTACTTTCAGATTCGAGATGAAGATTCAGTGTGCAAGGGTTATCGTCATTAACTCTGAGGGTGAATCCAAAATGAGTGTAACAAGTTAATGCCTTCGGTTTCGTTCGGACCCGGAACGAACTTGTATGGATTGAATGCTTTCAGAACATCGTCAGGTCGACGATAAGCATTCTAAGAGATGTGTTCTTAAAGGTAATCGTAGCTTCAAGCCTCATCAACCGGGAATGGCAAAAACAGGGGAGGTGCGGCAAGGCTAAGTGGGTCATGCCCAAGTAGGATGAGATTTTCTCCTGTCTAGAAGTACCTTTTTATTCGGCTGTGTGGGCGGTTGGAACGTACGCCAACTGCGGCGTTGTCTTGTTCGGGACTGTCTAGTAAGGGATGGTTCCGGTCTTGTGTTGCAGGGGATTGGGAGTGATCCTCGGTACGTTGATCTAGGCCACGTACTGTGACAGGCGGTACCGTACCCCGGTAGCCGTGCCATTGATGGAATCCAAAATCCAATAAGTGCCAACGGTTTTGATTGTATTACCCACTTTTGTGGCTAGTAGCTGGAATGTAATAGTGTAACAATTTCGGCTATTTTCTATTTACTTAGAAATCCTAGACCTATTATAATATCACTGGATTTCCTATAAAATGTTTTGGTTAGCGTAAGGTAAAAACTTTTCCATGTTTATGTGTGGGAAGTCTTACGTGATACCTTTTCTTTTCAAAGGTTTTTCAAAGTCAAGCAACTTTAACCTGTTACTCAGACCAGACCCATATCTGACCCGGAGTTTTTCTTCTGTTTTCTTAAACTCTTGGGTGCTCAAATTTTTTACAAGTAGCCAAGGGATTCAGGTTAGCTTTGACGAATTATGGAGAAGCAATAGAGCAGGAGGCTTCGGCGTTAGATATGTAGTTTCCGCTGTGTGTTCTCTATGTTATATCTCTTTATTGAGTTGTATTGAGTTGTATAACTAGACAGGTGTTTATAACTGTCTAGTATGTGATGTATATGCTGTGTAACTCTGATTAGTGTTGTATACTATGTAATATTTATGTTATTAATAAAATTTATTCATTCCGCTGTTGAGATTCTGATGTTGTTCTTCTTTCTTCTCTTTCTTTTCTCTTTTCTGTCCCTTTCTTTCTTCAAGATGATGCGATTTTCTGTGGTGAGAAAGTTGGGTCGTCACAAAAAATAAGCACATTTACGCGCACATTAGTAACCAAGTATATTGAATTTAATAGAAACACAAGAATAACACTTTTTAAAGACAAAGATTTTGGATTTGATGTTTTAAAAATTTAGAAACCTTAATTTTTAAAATAAAACTATAGACACTGAACCAAACTCCTAAATGTGAGGTGGACAGGAATCATTTCCTAGGTCTAACGAAAAAGGGGCAAGGCTGCAATAGTAATTACTTTTGGTAGTAATAACAAAGTTTCCGTAGAGTGTATAGGACCCTAGTGAGAACCTAACAATGTTGATTCATGAGAGTAGACTAAAGAAGAACAGTAAGTAAATAAAATTATAAGACAAACGTGGTTGAGAATGGATATTCTTGATTTTGAAAGAACTTGGGTAAAGCATCTTTCTTTAGTGGAATTCGCATAAGATAGTAGTTCTCAAGCTAGCATTGGAATGGCACCTTCCGAAGCTCTTCATGGAAGACCATGCAAGTCGCTTTCATGTTGGATAGAGTCTACAGAGGTTAAAAAGACTTCGAAGAAGATTAAATTGATTAGGAGAAAATGCGTAGTTCTTATCCACCTCTCTATTTGATAGTAAATTTCGAATTTCCTATTTCCATCTTTAGTTTTGAATAGGTTCTTTCCTTTATTATCCTTTGGGAGTGTAGAACTTAGGATTTAACCTTTGAATGGTAGGACTTGATGCAAACATGTTAATAGAACATGTTATGAATGATGTATGCTAGTGATTGCAAGTGTTTGCTAGTGGATACTAATGGACGCATATAGGTACACTAGACACTTTTATTCTTTAGGGATCGGCTAATTAGGACACTAGAGCATATGCATCTGGATGTGGGTGAATTTTTAATTTATTTCTATGGTTGCTATAAATGGATGTTTACCACATTATTGTTGCAATTTGATGATGTTTGTAGCATGCATATAGAATTATCAGTTATCATTAGGGAATTTTTTCATTCATTTGGATACATGGCGCGGACATGATTGCATAAAAGAAGGTTAGCTGAATTAGTGGACGCCTAATTTTTTGGATTAGACTAGGGACATTAACATTACACTAGTTGCATAAGTGTCTTGAATCGCATTAGAAAACATAAAGACAATGGATGAATGGTTGATGATTGAGTAGTTGATTGTATATATTAGATGAAAACATTTAGTTCATTCTTTTATCCTTAGATATTCCAGGGACGAAATCCCTTGAGGAGAGGAGAATGTAACAACCTGGAAAATTAAACTATGATAATTAATTAACAAATTAATTAAATGATAAAATAACTTTGTGAAAATATCAGAATTAAGCCACTTGAGTTGCACCATTGTGTACGTAGTAATTTTCTGGTCAATTTCCATTTGTAGAACATAAAAATATGCTAATATGAATGAGATATGAAGACACCAATATTTATATATATGTGTGTGTGTGTGTGTATGGGGCCAGGTCGAGCGGCGTCGACCTAGGCAAGTGGGCGGTCGACCCACCTGCCCTTTTTAGGGTGAATGGACGAACGTTCCTTCGTTCGAATATTTAGCTGACTTTACATGTATTTTGCATTGTTTAAACTGATCTAGTCCTTCCATTCATGCATCCTATGGCCCCTATTCAGCCTATAACATGGTTGCATCCTATTCAATCCCCAAATCCATTGGTCTGAGATCCACTTCTACCCTATAAATATAAACGTAGGCCTAACATGTTTTCTCACTCTATGATTTTTTCCAATTGGGTTCACATATTTTGGAAGGACCTTAAGGGGAATAATTTTCCAAGGAGGAAATCGTTTTAAATAAAAATATTTAACAACCCCAAGTGGATCTATGAAGGCTTAAAATGAAGAGCTAAGGATCAAAGGTGAGTGATTGTAATTATTTAGATTTTTAAATAAGTAAAAATAATAGGGTTTCCAATAGTTATAGTTTTGCTATGATTTTTGGATAAACTTGTTAGTAATCTGTTTACAGTTTTTAGAATTATTTTCAGCCTATTTCTTTAAGCTATTTTTTTCAGTTAATTTTATTTTATTTCTGTTAGTTATAGTTTTTCCATTTATTTATAGTATTTTAATTTATTTATTGTTATTTGTGTGTTATTTACATCTTCTTCTTACGCCTTGGATTTCCTTCTATTTTCAGTTTTCTTTTATTTCTCCTTCTTCTTCGCGTATGGATTAAAATAGAATAAAAGCTAAATTGGAGTAAATTATAAAAAATCTGAAATAAAGGAATATAAGATGTAAATTACAAAGACTGAAATATAAATGGAACTGGACTGAAATTATGCCTAATTATGATATTAATTGGACTGAATTAAAGAGATTGGCCTAGTTATAACTTAGAATTATAACTAAGTAATAAGCATGATTATAAAGTAAGTTATAAATTGATAAACTATAGGAACTATGGTAAACTATCGAAACTATGGTACTTATTTTAAGACATAGGATAAATTAATATGAAACGGGCTTATTTAGATAATTTATCTAAGTTAATAAACAAAGATAAGAATAGGATCTGTAGCAAATTGCATTTCCCTAATATTTCTATGGTTACTGTGTTTCACATAATCTTGAAGTGAAATGAGGTGCTTCACATAATCCTGAAGTGAAATAAGGTGCTTCACATAATCCTAAAGTGAGGCGAGGGGTACACTTATTCTTATAGTGGTAGTAAACTGTCAATCTATGGTAGTTTAAATCAAAAGAATTTGAACAAGGGGCTCAACTAGATTTTTATTTGATAGGGACCAATACCAACAACATTTTCCCTATTTTCTATGGACACGGTGTTTCACATAACTCTAAAGTGGGACGAGGTGCTTCGTATAATCCTAAAGTGAGGCAAGGGGCACACTTATGCTATTTAGGGTAAATAAAAGGTCAAAAGAGGGAACAACAGGACCGTGAGCTTAGTGGTGGTCACGTGTGCGGCTTCCAGTGATGGCTCATAAATCGTTGAGCTCCAAGCGCTTAGTAAGTGTGTCTTTCGTAGACACCAAAATCTACTATGCAGGGAAGCGTCCAGTCCACAGTAGATTCTATGGAATAGCATGACGATCAAAGGGAAGAATTAGGACTTCACCCTAATCAAAGAAGTTATCAAGGAAAAGTGAAAACAATCAAAGTTAACCATCTTATTAATTGAGTACTAGTTAATTCATATTTATTTCAGCTTTATCTCTCTTATTTCCTTTTTTCCTTTTATATATACTAGAACTATTAAAGAGTCTATTACTTTTACTTTTCTTAAAGATTCTATTAGTTACTATCATCCACCAGACTTTTAGTCCGACCACTCCTCTATTTTCCCCCTTTCCCTCATAGGAAATCAAGGGAGAGGGCAGTAAATTGTAGTTGCCCGGAGGTTTCTTAGAGAAGATTCTGCTATGTATTTCGCTACTTTTATTTTCGTTTTCTTTCTTTGTACTGGCACTTGAGAGGGATATTTATACTCCAATTTTTGTTGAGACTACGATTTTTTATTTCATGAGACATATTGGGTTTCGAGACATGTACGTTGTATTTGGTATTTTACTTATTTGGTTTAGGAAGTAATTATGAAGTTTTTGTTTTGAATAAGTTATTATTTTAATTTCCATTGTTTTTACCTATTTTTATCTTGTGAATCTTAGTCTTTGTTAATTTCAGTTATGCCGACAATGCACCGCGCCTTTTAATGTGTCCTTTTGAGTATATTAAGGGGTGTAGGGTGTTTTATTATACCTACAACGCACCACGCCTTTTAATATAGAAATATACCTTTGATACATACGCTTATTAGGCTTCTTATCATTAATGTTTTCTTTGAAAGTTGGATGTAAAGATCCATCATCCAAAGGATGTAAAGTAATTGAAGAATCAAAATAAGTAGAATACTCCTTTTTATGCTGATCGATGGTGGCAAAGTACATTTCACGGTAGCTGAATTATTCTCCGCGCATAGTTCCCTTGCCACGCTCCGTTAAGAACTTCACCATGAGGTACTTTGACGAGACGATAGCATCAATTTCATCCAAGGCTGGCCTGTTGAAGAAAGCAATGTAGTAGGAGGGTTCATCAATTAACACAAAGATGGTTTCAAATGTTTGGCATGTAGGAGGCACCCCTTTTTGTACTAGAAGCTTTATTTGTCCCACCGAAGTTGATCGTTTGTTGTTGAACCAAAGTTTTCGTTCGGAGCTTGGCTCTAGCTTGTGCTTAGGGTGTTCATTTGATCAAAGCATGCTTGAAGATAACATTGACTGCACTCCTCGTGTCGACCAGAATTTTGGAGACAATTGACGGTACGATTTGTGTAGTAATCATAAGGGGGTCATTATGTGGATGATGTACTCCCTTGTGCATCTCCTACGGAGTAAACACCAAATTTGGTATCTGAATATTATGTCAAGGGTTCTTCTTTAGCGACTCTTCATGAACAGAATAAATTCCCTCTTTATCTTCCTTGATATATATTTTTCGAGCTCCTTTAGTATTTCCTACCGGATGCCACCCGTCATGGATCATATCGATTCTGTTAATTGGTAGGCTTAAGCTAAGGGGATCTTTATCTTCCAAAAAATTTATAGTGTTGCCTTGAAGCTTCTGTGGAGCACCTTCAGTTCTTTTGGCTTTGTGCTTATCTTGGATGATTTCTTTAAGATAGCCCTCTCGGATCAGCTTCGGAATTTTGCCCGTTAGCACTCTGCACTCATCTATTTTATTGCCATTTGCTTTATACTAAGCGCAACAATCTCCTCCCTTCTTCTGCTCTAGCTTATTCTTACCTTTGTAGGAGGTCGAAAAGTTGACTCTCTCCTTTGCTTTGGCATGTATGTAAGAAAGTGGCTTGTTTAAAGAGACTGCATTAGCGATTGGTTCCTCTTACCCGATCCTTTTGTGGGTACGGTCAAAGCCAAATTTCCCTCCTTCCTTTCCGAGAAGAGTCTTTCTCTTAGAGTAGTAAAGCTCATCCATCCAGATGAATTCATCGAGTTCATCAGCCTGAAAGTGGATGTCTTGAAGTTCTTTGCAGCCATCGACAAACAGCTGCTTCCAGAAAGGTGTGTTCTTAATTAGACTAGGATGGACGGCTATGATTTTGTCGCATTCATTCATGCCTTTAGCTTTTAGGGCTTCTATGTTTGATCTCCTCAGATAATCTCCCAAAGATTCACCCTGCCTTTGTTTTATGTTGACAAAGATTGTATAATCTATGGTTGGATCCTTGCATATATAGAATTGTGCCGAGAATTCATAACAGAATTGTTTCCAAAAGTAGATAGTCTTCTCTCTATATTGTTTGTAACACTTGGCTGTCACCCCTTGAAGAGTAGCGGGGAATGGTCGGCACCTAACTGTACCATAAGCGTTGTATAGGTCCATCTGACTATCAAATGCCATAAGATGGTCATCTGGATCTGTGTTCTCATGGTATTTCATAGATGAGACCTTGACATAAGGGGGAATCATCATTTCCATGATTTCATCAGTAAACGGCGATACCCTTTCGTTGTCATCTACATTTGCATCCATGGTTCTTTTGCCTTTTGAATTCATGGCATCCTTGATTGCCTTCTCAGAAGTGTCTTTAAAGAAATCCTCCATATTTCCATAATTTTTCTTATCCGAGCAGTATTCATTAGAAGTTGAGCTACCCAATCGCTCCAATGACTTGTCAGGAATTCTTCCTCGGTGATTAGATTTCACTCGTGGGAGCTCTTTCTTCCTTTATGAGGACAATTCTATTTTTTATTTACATTCTTTAAAGCTATTTTTTATATTTCTTCTGGGATAAACTACCTCCTTGCCTTGTGTTCGCCTCGGGGTTTTTGATTATCTTAGAGATAAAGCCATCTTTAGTAGATCTTGCATTTCCTTTAATTTCTACTCTAAATGCTTAATCTTCTCTGCATTCTCATTCGGCTGTGCAGGTGATGAAGTTTGACCTTGGATAACCCCATCCGAGTTGAAGGTTGGAGTAACATTCTCCTCAAGATTGGAAGTGTGCACTACTTTCTCATTGAGTCCACTTAAGCATTTTGATCTCATTTTTCCTAGGCAAGAAAAATGAACCTCAATTAGTCTATATATATTGATAGGGTCAGATGTTGCCCTCATTCTAGCGCCAAAAATGTTAACAAAAAATATCTTGTCAGCATCCCCAATGCTTTCGTAAGATAATCTTATTCTGTCCTAACCATGTAGATGAGATAAATCTCACTGCTGAAGGTGTATCTTCGAACAAATTGCTCTAATCAAATAAATCTGAGAGGAAAGATCGATGAGCTGTCATACCTCACGACCTTGTCGGAAGGTTAATAAAGCTACAACAGCCCTTCGACTAGGCTGAAAATATGTTAGATTATTAAACCAATCATCCTTCTCGAAAAGTTACAGGCATAACCACCCCAAAATTCTATCTAAGTTGGGGAGGAAGGAACTAGTCCAACCTTTCGACCTTGTTGAAAGGTTGTTCACAAGACCTTTCCAGCCTTCCGACTTGGCTTGAACACATACAAGTTGTTAGACCATTCGACTTCATAGGAAGGTATGACAAGTCTTCTCTAACCTTTCAATTAGGTAAGAATTTATTTATGCTTAAAGAAGTAGATTCCCTTCAAATTAAATCCATCATGAGCGGTGTAAGATACATAACCCAGAACTTCACTAGAAGGTAAACCTTTTGACTTAGTCGAAAGGTTTTCCCTCTTTTCGAAGCAGGCTCAGTCTATATCTTTAACCCCTTTACTTTTCTTGTATAAGACCATTCTAGTTATTCCCATGATCACACATTTAGAATATGTAACACGTCTTCATCATTTTATTTTAATTATGGATATCAATGATCACATGCTTCGATGGGAAATACTCAAGTTGATCTTTTATATACATAAATCATAAATCAAAGGAAGGTATGAGAAAAAGGTTAAAATCATGTGCAGTTGATCATTAGTCTAGCTAATGATCTTAATGATTCTCCTCATTGCCAATATCCATCATGAACGAGCGATCACTCTTTATTTCATAACCAAAATGGGTTACAAGAAATCGAGCTTTCTTCCCAATTCAGTTTAGGGTTTTTCTAAATACAATTATCACTATGAAAGTAGAGAAAAGATGATGAATTCAGTTTCCAAAATTCGGCCACCAAAACTGGACCACTTGGGTATTTATACATGCAGGCAGCCCACCTTTCGACTGAGTCGAAAGGACCCATTTTATACACTGCCTTAAACCTTTTAACTTCATCGAAAGGTTATGAATCCTTCGACTATGTCAACAGGCTCGAAGTTTATAATGTTTCATGGCTTATCTCTTTTACTTTCTTTTTTTTCACTTCATTGGGAGGTCTCCTCTTTATATCTTTTGTGAACCTTTCGATCTTGTCGAAAGGTTTGTCTTCCACATACTATAATGAACTCTCTAACCCTATCGAATGGTTTGTTTCCATCATTTTCGAAAGATTTGTTTACAACTTGCTATTCTGAGCCTTCCGACAATGTCAAGAGGTTTGTCTTCAACATGCCTTTATGGACCTTTCAACTTTGTCGAAAGGTTTGCCACTCTTATGGATTCACTAACCTTTTGACTTCATCGAAAGATTTGCATTTTACATCTTTTATGAACCTTCTGACCATGTTGAAAGGTTTTTCTTTACTTGAACATTGTCGAGAGCTTCTTTTCATTCATTACTGACTTCTAAGTGTTTCTTTCTTTATATCACCTTTCAATGTCATCAAAAGTTGTCCTCGAAGTTCCTTAACCATATCGAAAGGCTTACCATGCCTTCGAAAAGGTTACTGTAAAGAGAAACCTTTAACTTTGAAAGGTTTGGCATGTAATCGAAAGAAACGCTATTGATTGCTTTCGGAAGGAGCTTTAAAGTCATCACTACTTTCTTATCTAAGTCGAAAGGTTGACTGTGGCAGAAGGTTCTGCTTGTTTTCGTCTGACGAAGGCTTTTACATTTTTGAACAATTGGACTTTTTGGACATCCTTTTTAAGTCCCCCATGAAAATTTGGATCATTTCTACATCAATACTCCAATTTGATTATTCTTCTTTCAAATATCTGCCTTCGAGGTGATTTTATGATTAACACATACATATGTAACACATACACATGCACACACATTTACACATATATGAACATGTCTAATATATGAATGGAAGATTAGTAAAAGTAAGCATAATTTATGAAGTTTTGAAAGGTAATTCATTAAAATAATATAGTAATGTTAAGCTACTTTCTTCTTATTTTAAGTGTAAAGAACATTTTAAGAAGAGGAAGCGATTAAAACAACCCACACTCCTTAGTATACCTAAAAGGACACACTAGAAGGCGTGGTGCGTTGTTGGTATAAATTAAAACTAGCAGAGACTAAGATTCATAAGACAGAAATAGGGAAAAATAGCAGAAATAATTTAAATAAATACTTATTTAGAACAGAGCTTCATAATTACTTTAAAAACCAAATAAGTCACCAAATACCAAATACATCACGTATCAAAATACCATATATATATATATATATATATATATATATATATATATCTTATGAAATCAAAGAAAACCATAGTCTCAAAAATCAGAGTACAATTATTCCCCAACAAGTGCCAGTACAAGTAAAGAAGTGAAGAACAAAAGGCTGAAATAAAAGAAGTGGAAGTACATAGTGGAATCTCCTTCAAAAAAACCTCCAAGCAACTGCAACCAACTATCATATTTCTTGATTTCCTATGGAGGAAAAAGGGGAAAAATATAGGAATGGGTCAGACTAAAAGTCTAGTGAATAATAGTAATTAGTAGAGTCTTTAAGTAAAGTAAAGGTAATAGGCTTTACAACAGTTCTAGTATATAAAAAGAAACAAAGGAAATAGAAGAATGAATAAGCTAGAAATAAATACGAATAAACTTTTAAATATGAGTGGTTAACTTTGATTGTTTGCACTTATCCTTGATTTCTGTTTTGATTAGGATGAATACCTAATCCTATAATTAGGATGAAATTCTAATTCTACCCTTTTGATCGGTCTACTACTCCATAGTACCTACTACGGACTGGACGATATAAAACTTACTACACATAAGATAATGGCATCTACGAAAGACGCACAAAGTATAATAGTGTCTACGAAAGATGAAAATTTTCTACTGTGGACTAGACATTATATAGCTTCCTACACAGAAGGCAATGGAGTCTATGAAAGAGACACAACTTAAGCGCTTGGAACTCATAGCGATTAATGAGCACCGAAATTAAAGTCGTACGCATAACTGCCACCATGCTCATGCTACCTATTGCTACACTTATTGGGTCCTCTTATCACCTGCGCTCCAGCATAAGCATGGCCCTCGTATCACTTCAGAATAATGTGAAACACCGTGTCCATATAAAAAAGGGGAAATGCAGTTGTTACTGGCACGTCATCCAAACAATATTTAGTTGTGCCCCTTGTCTAAATCCCCCGTGATTTAGACTTCTATTTATCCAATTACAACCATTATTAGCATAAGCGTGCCCGCATCTCACTTCAAGCTAATGTGATACCACCATTTTGTCTTATAAGGAATGCTTTTTGGTACATGTCCAACTTTCACCTTTGCTTATTAACTTAGATAAATTATTTAAATAAGCCTTTATTATTATCTTCACTATCTTTGCTTATTAATTTATCCTAAGTCTTAAAATAAGCATCATTCTGTTCTATTTCTTATTATAGCCTACATTATAATCCTGCTTATTACTTAACCCAAGGTCTAAGAGTGAAAATGAGCCTCTTTTATCTTGTACTCTTTTCGGTTAAATTCTAAGTTATAACTAGGCCAATTATATTTAATTAGTCTAATTCTAACATTAATATCATAATTAGGCTCAATTTCAGTTTTAGTTCCATTTTTATCATAGTCTTTACAATTTACATCCTATCTTTCTTTAACTCAGTATTCTTGTAATTTTAATCCATATTCGTGTTTAATCAATTCTAATCAATACGCAAAGAAAAAGGAGAAATAAAAGAAAATCGAAAATAAAAGGAAATCCAAAGCATAGGAAAAAGATACAAACAATGCATAAATTGCAATAAATAAACTAAAAATTGTAAATAAACTACAAATAAATGGAAAAACTATAATTCAAAGAAATAAGTTAAAATTAACTGAAAAGAATAGCTAGAAAGAAATAGACTGAAAATAATTCTAATAATTACTGTAAATGAAACTGTTAAAAAGTTATTCCAAAAATCAAAGTAAAACTACAACTGTTGGAAACCCTATTATTTTAAATTACCTAAAGAGATCTAAAATAATTATAATCACTCACCTCTAGTCCTTAGCTCTTCCTTTTAGGTCTTCCCGGATCCACTAGGGGTTGTTAAATATTTTTATTTAAACCAATTTCCTCCTTGGAAAATTATTCCGTTTAGGGTCCTTCCTTAAAAGGTGAACCAATTGAAGAAAATCTTAGAATGAGAAAAGATGTTAGGTCTAGAGTTCTATTTATAGGTCTAGAAGTGGATCTCAGACCATTGGAATTGAGGATTGAACAAGATGCAACCACGTCATAGGCTGAATAGGAGACATTCAGATGCAAGAATGGAAGGACCGGATTGGTTAAAAGAATGAAAATGACGCATATAACGTCCGAAAGAACAAAAGTTCATTCGTTTGTTCACAAGGGGAGGCGGGTCAGCCACCCATTCCTCTAGGTCGCCGATCGACCTAGGGCATGGTTTGGTCAACCTATCAGTTGACCTAGCCTAGTTAATTATAATTATTATTTCTTGTTTAATTTGTCACTCTCTCATATTAAGTTGGATTCTGATGTTCTATATATGGAAATTGACTAGAAAATTACCACGGAAACAATGGTGCAACTCCCGTGGCTCAATTATGATAATTTCACAAAGTTATTTTAGTATTTCATTCAATAACGAATTAATTATTATGGGTTAACTTTTGGTTTGTTAATTCTCCCCTCCTTAAGGGATTTCGTCCCCGAAATCTCTAAGAATAAAAGAATGAACTAAATGTTTTCATCCAAGTTATACAACCAACTACTCAACGATCGTCCATTACATCCATTATCCTTAAGTCTTTCTAATGCGATTTACTTATGCAATTAGTGTAGTGTCAATGCCCCTAACAATTATAAACGATTAGACGATCCAAGTCGACCTCCTTTTATCCAATTATGTAGGTGGCAAGTATCTAAATAAATGCAAATTCCCTAATGAGAACTGATAGTTCTACATGCATGCGACAATCATCATTCAATTGCAACAATCATGTAATAATCATCTATTTATAACAAACGTGGAAAATAAAGAAAATTGCAAATGCACACACAACCATATGCATATGCCCTAGAGTCCTAGTTAGGCCGACCCCTAAAAGATAATAGTGTTTAGTGTAAGTATATGCGTCCATTAGCATCCACTAGCAAACACTTGCAACCACTGGCGTATATCATTCATAACATGTTCTAATAACATGTTTGCATCAAATCCTACCATCCATAGGCTAAATCCTAAGCCTACCCTCCTAAAGGATAATAAAGTAAAGAACCTTTTCAAAACTAAAGTTGGAAATAGGAAATTTCAAAACATACTATCGAAAAGATGTGGATAGGAAGTACGAATCTTCTCTTAATCCAACTAATTTTCTCCAAAGTCTCCTTAACTATGCTGGAACTAAGGCAATCCCTCTATAGACTATATCTAACACGAAGGCTACTTGCGTGGTCTTCCATTAAGAGCTTCAAAAGGTACCACTTTTAATGCTTGCATGGAAACTATTATCATATGAGAATCCTACTAAAGGAAGATGCTTCTCCCAAGTTTCTCCAAAATCAAAATACAGGCCCTCAACCATGTGTGCCTTACATTCTTACTGATTTCACTTTACTATTCTTCTTTAGTCTGCACACATGAATCGACACTCCTAGGTTATCATTAGGGTCCTATACACTTTACGGGGGCTTCCATTATTACTTCTAAAAGTAGTTACTGTTGTATCCTTTATAGCCTTACACCGTTTTCTGTCATATCTAGAAAAAGGCTCATATCCACTCCACACTTATAAGTTTGGTTTGGTATTTATCATTTCAAAAATTAAGTTTTCTAAATTTTTAAAATATCAAATCCCTAAATCTTTGTCTTTAAAAGTGTTATCTTTAAATTTCTATCAAATTCAAAAATACTTGGTTGCTTAACATTTTATCTTTCTAGACTTGTATCTGTACAGCTTTTTGAATTTACCTTATTTCCCTACCCTAGAAGGGAAAACCTCCAAATTCTAAGTCGAAAACTTATTTCTCCTTTTTAAAGACTTTTGCGGCTTTCTCCAAAAATTAGGATCTTTAAATTTTACTTTTATTATGTTTTTCATTTCCGAAAACTTATTTATTTTTTCACCAAACCATTTTCTTTTTAAAATATCTTTAAAAAACGTGTTTTCAAAACATTTTTTTACTACACCCAATTTTCGCAAACCTTAATATATTGGAACTACTTTCTCTTATGAGAAATTATTAATGATAAAACCTTGTACGAATCCTTTAATAAAGGATTTCTTATTTATGCGAAATTACAAGGAACTTATTTTTTTAAATAGGTTATATAAAATATAGTGCTTTTCATACCTTGTATATCTCTTTCACATATTCCTTATAACTTGCACAAATCATTAAATTGGTTTAATATAAAATTATGCCATTATTCTTTTCATCCCAATATATTAAAGTGTGTTCAACTTATATTCTCCCTTGATAGACATTTTCTAATATCTAACTTACACACATTTTTTTCTGTCGAAAAAATCATCTTCAAAACTATTTAGTATATGTCCATAACTAGAAAACATTTTCTTATACTAATTTAAATAATACGTGTATTCACAAATTGGTTTATTTCTATTCTTAGAAATTATCCTTTTTTTATTTAGGTTAAAACGGATTTTGCATAAAACACCTTGCTATAGCCCAAAAATACCAATGTGTGGATTTAAATAAATAGTAATAAATATCATATACTATATAAAACATTTCTCTTGGGAGTCAGTTACTATAATAATAGTGCTATAGTCTATGCTCCCTTTACTTTTCATGAAAACATCTATTATATTAATAAAGGTTGTGACCTATGTTTTCGATACTTAATAAAATCTAGGTCTTTATACTTTAAAATCTTTGTTTACCTACAAAGAAACTAGCAAGTTAAAAATCTTCAAAAACAATCTCATTTTTAACAAAATTTATATCACATAAAAACATTTTTAAATTTCATACAATTTTTCAAAAACCCCATATTCATTTTCTAATAGACAATGAAATTTTACAATTCAATCAGTTGTATTATCAGCTTTCTAATTTCAACCATTCCCTTATATTGGCTAGACATAAATTGGGTTTTCCTTCTTACTACCTTAGGAGTACCCTATCTAAAGTAAAGTCTTTTATTCCTATTCCACTTATATGCTTATATTTATTCTATGGCATTGCAAATAAATCCATTTATATGAAACAATTATAGTATCTGCAATTATCTACACATGGGTTTTCTTCTTTTCTTATCAACTGCATCTATTGCCCATTTCCAATATTTTCCTACCACTCTTTGGATTTTCGTAATACGAACCTAAGTGTACAAAACCAGTTCTCAAAGTCCTACCACGTGTAGATCTTCTCCATGCCCCATGAAACTCACCTCCTTACACCGTAGTGATACTTTAAGAATTTTGCTTTCAACAAATGGAGAATGTCCTCTAGATGAATAGCATGCTCCTCCACACTTTTGGAAAACAACAAAATGTCATCCACGAATACACCACGAACTTACTTAGGACATCTCTAAAAACATAGCTCATCAAATTTACAAAATAGGCTGGGACACTGGTTAGCCCAAAAGGCATAACTAACCACTCAAAGAATCAGTCGAGGGTCTTGAATGCGGTCTTATCAATGTTATCATCAATGACCCTAAGCTTATGAAATCCAGTGGCTAAATCAAGCTAAGAAAATACCTAAGAGCCAGCTAACTGGTCCGAAAAATCATCTATCCTAGGAAGTGGATAACGGTTTTCTTGTGAGCCTATTTAATTCGCTATATTCCACGCAAAGTCGAAGGAGCCATCCACCTTATTAGCGAAGATGATTGGCGCTCCCCACTAAGATATGCTCCTTCTAATTAAGCCTTTCTCCAATAGCTCATGAATCTACTTGCTCCACACCTTCCTCTCCCTGGGTGCCTTGTGCCTCATGGGTAATGCTACCGGCTTAGCATTATCAGTCAAATAAATCCTGAAGTCAATCTCTCTCTTAGGGTGTAGTACCCTAACCTCCTCAAAGAAGTCTGAAAAAACTTCGATGACAGAAACCGAATCTAGCTCTGCTGATAATGAATCGAGGGAATAAAGGAAGCTCCACATAACTGAACCTTGCAGGTCAAAAAAATCTCGAGAGACCTACCGCTGCATGTCTCTAGTCTAATGACTCTCCTCTCGCAGTTTAATATAGCTCCATATGTGGATAGCCAATCCATCCCCAAAATCATCTCATACCCCAAGAATCCCAATTCATAGGTGTCACAATCAAATTCTATGCGTAGGATAAAAAATTTCAAACCCCTACAAACTATAGACAAGTGCACTGATCCTCCAATGAGGTTTGCAACAACAATGAGGTCTACTATTAAAGAGATGTCCTAGTTCAAACAATCTACCAAAGAACTAGAGATGAAAGAGTGTGATGCTCTAGAATGAAAGAGTCCGATTGGGAAAATCGAAAATAGAAATCAAACCTTCCATGGTGACTTTCCTACCTCTCTTTGGAGCGCTGCTGGAAGGTGTTGCGTCTCACACCTAAATCTTTGCCACTGGTGCACTCGCTCCCTGTCTCGTCCACCGAGGATAGTTCCTTATCTGGTGACCGGCCTGTCTGCAAGTACAACACTTTCCCTTCATCTTTTCTTTCTTGCAGTTTCTTGTGTAATGACCAATAATCCCACAACTATGGCACTTTGTTCCCTTCTTGGTTTTCTTCTTAGGGCCTTCCACTTTCCTCTTGTCCTTATCTTTCTTTTCCTCCCACCACTACTTCTTAGAACCTATAGGAACCTCCTTAAGTTCTCCCTTCTACTGCCAATATGTAGGTTTAATTCGCTGTCGGTCCTCCAAACCTAACCACCTAAACCTTCGCTCCATATCCTTTAACCTAACTTGTGTGTCCTCGAAATCTTTCGTGGTAGAAAACGTTCCAACCCCTATGCTAGAGAAGTCCTTGCACAACATAGAAAAATTGACTAGAGTAGGTGGATTAAAAGGATTTCCACTTACCGGTGTTGTATTGGGCACTTTCCATTGCACCTCTAGTACCATAGCTCTACGGGACCAGTCAACCATACTATGCAGAGAAAAGTGAACTTAGGCTTGAAAGAACCGAAAGAAGGTTGAACTGGACTTTGCAGGGAATTTTATAAAAAATCTTTTATATTTGAAAATATTTCTACGAGTTTCTATAAATACATTTTAAAACAAGTTATTTTGGAAAATACTTTATTTTTAAAACAAATTTTTAGGAATCTTGTAACCTTAGGCTCTGATACTAATTGAAACACCCCACACCCCTTAGTATACCTGAAAGGACACACTAGAAGACATGGTGCGTGGTAGGTATAAACTATAACTAGTAGAGACTAAGATTCACAAGACATAAATAAGTAAAAACAACGGAATTAATTTAAATAATAACTTAAGTAAAACAGAACTTCATAATTCCTTTAAAAACCAAATAAGTCACCAAATACTAGATACATCACGTGTCAAATCACTGTACACATATGTCTTATGAAATCAAAGAAAACCATAGTCGCAAAAATCAGAGTACAACTATTCCCCAACATGTGCCAATACAAGTAAAGCAAAAAAAGCTGAAATAAAAGAAGTGGAATATATAGTAGAATCTCCTTCAAAGAAACCTCCAAGCAACTACAACCTACTGTCCTCTTCCTTGATTGCCTAAGGGGAAAAAGGGGAAAATAGAGGAGTGAGTCAGACTAAAAGTCTGGTGAATGATAGTAATTACTAGAATATTTAATTAAAGTAAAGGTAATAGGCTTTACAATAGTTCTAGTATATAAAAAGAAACAAAGGAAATAGAAGGAGTAAGTTGGAAATAAATACGAATTAACTATTAGATATGATTGGTTAACTTTGATTGTTTGCACGTATCCTTGATAGCAATTTTGATTAGGCTAAATCCCTAATCGTATAATAAGGATTAATTCCTAATTCTACTCTTTTGATCAGTCTGCTACTACATAGCACCTACTGCAGACTAGACACTATATAACTCCCTACACATAAGATAATGGCATTTATGAAAGATGCGCAAAGTACGATGGTACTAAAAGGCTTAAATATTTTGAAAAGCAGTTTTGAAAATCATTTTGAAAAACCATTTGAAGTAGTTTTGCAAGCTTCTTCCTGCAGAATATCTCATCACATCAAGACACGAGAACTTGTACCAAACTAGGATGTTCAAGGGTTTGTAAGCCACCTGTCGTAGGTTTGTAAGCTATTTGTCGTGGGATTGTAAGCCACTAAGAAGGTAGAAATGGGTTCCATCCCAAATTAAATTTGGAATGAAGATTTCCATGCTATTATGAAATTTTAACAAAAACTAAACATATATATTGAAATCTAGATTTTGATACTCTAGAGTCTTCAATCTTGATTTATTCATTCTTAATCTTTATACTGTACAATCTTCGATTAATCAGTACCCGCCTTATATATCCTACACAATAACATTCATATATATATTTAGACAATAGTGTAAGTATATAAGTTATAATAATATAAGTTACAAAGGTTGTTGTCATCAAAACCACTATCTCCAAATCCTAACAATCTCCTCCTTTTTGATGATGACAATCTTATAAAATATACTTACCACTTCGATCACACCATAACTCTCCCTTACACCAACAACACCCCCTTACTCCAAGCCTACTATTTTATATAACTTCTCCCCCTTTGTCGTCAACAAAAAAGATAACCTATAAACCTTGAACTTAATTTGAATTAGATAAACAAACATATGACATAAGAATAATAACTATATATGAGGGAAATATAACACCCTAAGGTAAATGGAATTCAAGATTTTATACGCCAAAGATTGTTTTTAGTCATTCTATCTAAAAGTTCTTTATACATTATGTTATTAGTTTATGCAAATATTATATCATCTTCATATATTTGTACTAATTGAATATCATTTTCGTTTCTTTTAATAAAAAGAGTAGTATCTATTTTACCAACATCAACACGAGATTGTAGTAAATAAGATCTTAGTCTTTCATACCAGGCTCTAGAAGCTTGTTTCAGACCATATAAAGCTTTCTTTAATTTATATACATGATTTGGAAATTTATGTAGGATTGATTTCACCCTATAAGGGGGTGAATAGGGTCATAATATCAATAATAAAAATTATAGCGGAAGTTCATAAAAATAATTGCAACACAAATATAGCAAAAATATAGAAGCATAGATAATAGAAGAGTATTAAAAGAAGAAAATAGAACACACAGATTTACCCAGCTTCGGCAAAACC
Organism: Allium cepa; assembly: GCA_030765085.1. Classification (NCBI taxonomy): domain Eukaryota; kingdom Viridiplantae; phylum Streptophyta; class Magnoliopsida; order Asparagales; family Amaryllidaceae; genus Allium; species Allium cepa. The sequence goes on from CM060937.1 coordinate 590,993,483, forward strand.
CTGCCTACGTGCTGCCCCCAAGGTTTCTACTAGAAATTAAGTAGTCAGACGCTTACACACGTAAACTCACGACACCCACTATGGACTAACCTAACTCTACGCTCAAAACCTTGCCACAACTCAACCACTGAGTTGCAAATTCTCAAACTACACCACCGTAGCTCGTTCCCTAATCACATGACTAGGCAATACACAAGCTTAAAAAGAAAAATACAATTTAAAACAATTTAAACAAAACAAAACCCTTATTGAAAATATAAGCCCAAAAGCTTTTATAAGAACTGGCCCAAAATAAATTATCACTAAAGAAATGCCGGCCCCTTTTCTCTTTTATTTCTTTGGCTTTCTTTGCTCTGTGAAAAATGACAGCCTTGGTTATGTTCATTCATTCCTCTCAGATTTAGAGTTTGCAAAATTAAAGCGCCGCTTGGTATTGTTCGATTGTGGAGTTGGATGCTCTTTGATTTGGCTTGCTGATTGTTGCTTGCGGCATCTCAAATTTGTCGAGCGTGCATATTATAAAATTGGTACGTGATGTTTCTTTTGACTTCAATAACGCTCGACTTTGATTCGAGTTGAATGTTATTCTTTGTTTCTTTAACTCGAATGATCTTTTAGGCTAATGACGATTTGGTTTAAATAGGGTTTAAAGCCTTAAATTTTCGTCTATCGGATAATTTATTTGAATTTGTCTCAGCCACATAATGATGATTGAATGCTGTGATTTGTTTCTGACTTGTTTAAATCATATATCTTACTGGCTTGGCCACCACGGCTTTGAATTCTCTGTTGACATCGGCCTTGACTTTGATCGTGGCTGACTTCGGCCATTTTGATTATGCTGTGTGAATTTCTGGCTTGACTTCGACTTGTTCATCGTCACCTGACTTTGACTTCGGTAAAATTGTTAATTTCACTGTTGTATTTTTAACCCGATTCTTGTAGTTGTTCATCCTGTCACTGTAGATCAATACATGTAAGTTCATATATATATATATATATATATGTATATGTATATATGTTTGAGCTTTGCCATTTTGAACTGCTGCACTAACATGTCCACTACCATGTTGATGTTGCACTTGTACCATTCAAGTTTTGGTACTGGTTATGACCACATATGTCATATATATGTATATTGACATGCATATAGCATTTTCAACCTGATGCTTGAATGCAGTTTATCACCATGTCGTCTCCATGCCTTCCCTAGTTCATTGGTCTTTGCTTGCATCTGTAGTGTTGCAGTGTTGTTTCATTGAGTCTATACATTCATGTTGTATTTGCATGCTTGAATGTTGTGGTATTGTAATTGATTCCATATGCCTTATAGAAATGTTGTAGTCACTTCACTGCATTATTTGGTTCACCTATCCTCACTATGCATTAAACTTGATTTTGAAGTTGTTTAATAACTCCACTGTGTACATTTATGTTTGCATATAAGTTTGGTCATTATTGAGTTCCTATTGTGATCTGGTATCACTGGCTTCATCATGTCCTTGTTCAAAACCGGCTTTGTGTGTTCTGATGTGGGTCATTTGTCTGGGTTCATATGCACATCACTAGCTTGCTTTTGCTTGCATTTGTGCATGTCATTGGTATCACTGTTTTGCTCTGTTCACTTTGAGTATATTTGGTGAAGCTTTATTTCTATTGAACTTCATGTTGAGGCCAGGTGATTGCTTACATTGTTTTCATGGTCATGCACTTGGTCTTGCACTTGAATGTGCAGTCAGATTGCATGTTGTATTTACCTCTTTATACCTTTCCTTAAGTTTGGTTTCAGTGTTTCTTGCATCTGGTCTGGTGGCATTCATTTTAGTATATGTAGCCTTTGTTTTGGTTTACATGGTCTCTCTCAACTGCTCATTGCTGTAGCATGTTGCTGCTTACTTGTTATTGTACTTTTTGAAACTTGATTGATTGAATTGGTTCATTGGCCTTGGTTCTGGTTTGAATCATGTGTACTATTTATTTGTTTGCCTCCTTTATTGCTGTTCACCACTGTTCTATTGACTTTGTACATATTATGCTTGTATTTTTAGTGCACCACTTCTTATCTGCATGCTGCATATTCACTTATACTTGACAAATTTGTAACACGCCTGCATTGAATCCAGCTTATAGCTCGGGTTTGACCATGTGCTCATGTCGTGACTTTATTTATTTCACTTGAGTTGAACCCGGCTTTTGATTTGGGTTTTACCTTGTGCTCATTTGTCCCTGCAATTTTATCAAGTGTATATCGGTGTGCATGGAATTGTGGCATGTACAGTGATACACTGTGCATATCACAAGCTATTCGTGTATGATGAATTCAAAATTAAATGATGACGAACAACCTAAGTAATCGAGGCAAATGATATTTTCAAAATATACAAAATTACAAGGTAAAAATATTTTCTTTTCAATTTTACTGCGTCAAAATTTATTTTTGCAGATTGCTCAGATGATGGATTCAATCTGAAATAGAGTTGAGATAAATACAAGTGAATGAGCGATATGTAGTGAGGTGCATTTGTAAATTAGAAATCGTGATGTAATCGAAATTGTATTGTCTTTGAATTTGTATATATATAATGAGAGCTCAAATTTGCACTATTCAAAATTGTAATAAATATTTGTTTGAATAAAATATCTATTTGAATTTAAATGAATTTAAATTCTGTGTTATTTTTTATTCAGCAAATATTTATTTAACTATGTGAAAAATAAAATAGTATATTAACAAATATATTTAAATGAATATATATATATATATATGTTTATTATCATCAAATAAAAATCATATACTCGCATATTCAACAATCTCCACCTTTTGATGATGACAAACATATATTCAAGATTTTGAATTTGTTAAATGTATTTGATTTTTCAATTTACTCCCCCTATTTGAATGCTTCGTCTCTACACAAGCCTCCCCCTTCATATATACATGAGAATAAATAAAAAATATGCAAATGATCCTAGATGCATTTATAAAATACTAAATAAATATTTGACATTTATTTGCCAAAATCTTAAATTTTTTGTTATCAAAAAAAGAGTAACAGTGTTAGAAAAATAGAGATAAAGTGATAGACATTAATACAAAATTAAAACTCGATCGAATATAAATAGTAAATTTCAATAAAAAAACAAACAAATCAAAAATACTTTGTTAGACGCATATTCCATTTTGAACGATAGCAATGAGGTCATCATATAAAACCGTATTGCTTATTTGTGGTATATTAATATCAGGAATTAGAATATCTACTAACCATGAATAACTGTTAGGACTTTTAAATGAGATTAGTATTATTCCAAAAAATTTAAAAAAATTAAATCAAGTATTTTCTAACCATGCATAACCACGAGGACTTTTAAATGGGATTAGAATCAACTTGTCTATTTAATCAATCAATTTTGATATGCATTCCATACGTGCATAACTGTGAGGATTTTAAAATGAGCATGGAAGCACATAATCAAAAATTCCAAGTAATTCAACTCATGCATAACCGTGAAGACTTTTAAATGAGAGTGGATACTTTGGATGTTTTCTATTGCTTAAAATATTATGTAATGAAAGCGCATAATTTCTCATTAAAAATACCACATATTGACCAACTATATTGGATTTTGATGAGTGATAGTCATTAGAAATATGATAGAAATAGAGATGGTCATGGAATTTTTACCAACAAAAAGTTTTTATAACTTTTGTTCAAATTACTAAATTTTTTTTGCTAAATATACCATCTCAAGTTATAATATATGATTGATATCAACATTCATCACTTTTTCATTCACTATTTATCTTTTCGATAGTCAGTAGGGAGTCAGATTAGTCAATGTAGTCATTTAAGATCAAATCCAAAAATAATTATAAAATCAAATTTTCTTGAATGACTAATCTGAAACAAGGTCAACAAAAAATGATTTTCTTGAAGGGGTTTTATGAGAAAAATGTCTGTTATTTGAAAATTATTCAAATGAAAAATATGCAGATATTTTCTTTAAAATGTGATGCAGCTAATGGATATCTCTATATAAAACACGTTCCGCTAGTAGTTTTTCTATCAACTAGATTACCAGTGTAAACTGCATCTGAATTTCTTGTTGACTCAAAATTATCATTAGTTGAATGTTATAGACTAGAACTTGAAGTTGCAACAAATTTCCTTAAAATCAGCATAGATGGAACTGAATTGAAGCTGTGCAAATAAACAAATAGTGAACATAGTGACTGATCCAGAAAAATATATCCACATGTATCTACATCATTAGTCCAAACAAGTTTACATGAACTAGTTCAAAGACGAAAAGATGATTGGTCAACATTTTGCACAAATAAGAACCAAAATATAAGAACAAGTCAAATAAGAATATATCAAGTTAGAATCAAAATCAACATTTATTTTATTATCACTTATCTGGCTGAAATAAATTAGATAAGAGTGCAGATTATCTCATTTAATATTCGTTCAAATAAATGTACTGTTACCTATTTTATCTTTACCGATAATTTTCGTTGTTGCCCATTGTGATTCTACCACCTTTGTACTAGGCTAAGGAACTTTGATTTATCGCCCGTTTTGTGACTAGAATAGCCAGAATCCAAATAGCATTATTATTGTTCCTTAGCCTGCCACCACACCTACACGATAAAAGATTTTTGCAACCTATTTGTTTTTATATGTCCATGGTTGTTAGTGGCAAACGATTTTTCACCGTAGCTCGTTCGCTGGTCACACGACTAGACAATACACAAGTTTAAAAAGAAAGGTACAATTTAAAATAATTTAAATAAAAAAAATCCTAATTTAAAATATAAGCCCAAAATCTTTTATAAAAGCCGGCCCAAAATAAATTATCACTAAAGAAATGCCGGCCACTTTTCTCTTTTATTTCTTTGGCTTGCTTTGCTCTAAGAAAAAATGGCGGCCTCGTTTGTGTTCGCTCGTTCCTCTCTGATTTAGGGTTTTGCAAAATTGAAGCACCGCTTGATATTGTTCGATTGTAGAGTTAGATGCTCTTTGATTTGTCTTGCTAATTGTTGCTTGTGGCACCTCCAATTTTTCGAGCGCGTGTATTATAAAATTGGTACGTGATGTTTCTTTTGATTTCAATTACGCTCGACTTTGATTCGAGCAGAATGATTATTCTTTGTTATTTGAACTCGAATGATCTTTTCTGTTAATGACGATTTGGTTTAAATAGGGTTTAGTGCCCTAAATTTTCGTTCATCTGATAACTAATTTGAATTCTTCTCAGCCACTTGATTACGATTGAATGCTGCGATTATATTCTGACTTGTTCAAATCATGTATCTTACTGGCTTGGTCACCACGGCTTTGTATTCTCTGTTGACATCGGCCTTGATTTTGATCGTGGTTAATTTCGGCCATTCTGATTCTACTGTATGAATTTCTGGCTTCACTCTGACTTGTTCATTGTCACCTGACTTCAACCTTGGTAAAACTGTAAATTTCTCTGTTGTATTTTTAAACTGATGCTTGTAGTTATTCATCCTGTCACTGCATATCAATACATGTATGTTCATATATAAATATGTATGTGTGTTTGAGCTTTGCCATTTTGAACTGCTGCACTATTCTGTCCACTGCCGTGTTGATGTTGCACTTGTACCATTCGATGGTACTTGTTATCAGTACATACATCATATATATGTATATTTACAAGCATATAGCATTTTCAACCTGATGCTTGAATGTAGTTTATCACCATGTTGTCTCCATGCCTTCACTAGTTCACTGGTCTTTGCTTGCATCTGTTGTGTTGGAGTGTTGTTTCATTGAGTCTTCACATTCATGTTGTATTTGCATGGTTGAATGTTGTGGTATTGTAATTGATTCCGTATGACTTGTAGAAATGTTGTATTCACTTCATTGCATTATTTAGTTCACCTGTCTTCACTGTGCATTAATTTGGTTTTGAAGTTTCTTAACTCCACTGTGTACATTAGTGTTTGCATATAAGTTTGGTCATTATTGAGTATCTATTGTGATCTGGTATCACTGGCTTCATCATGTCTTTGTTCAAACCCGGCTTTGTGTGTTGTGATGTGGGTCAGTTTTCTATGTTCATATGTACATCACTAGCTTGCTTTTGCTTGCATCTTTGCATGTCACTGGTATCACTATTTTTCTCTGTTCACTTCGAGTATACTTGATGAAGCTTTATTGCTATTGAACTTCATGTTGAGGCCTAGTGATTGCTTACATTCTTTCCATGAACGTGCACTTGGGCTTGCACTGGAATGTGCAGTCTAGTTGCGTGTTGTATTTGCCTCTTTGTACCTTTCCTTAAGTCTGGCTCCAATGTTTCTTCTATCTGGTCTGGTGGCATTCATTTTAGTATATGCAGTCTTTGTTTTAGTTGACATGGTCTCTCTCAACTGCTCATTGTTGTAGCATGTTGCTGCTTACTTGTTATTGTAGTTTTTGAAGCTTGATTGATTGAATTCGTTCATTGGCCTTGGTTCTGGTTTGAGTCATGTGTACTATTTATTTGTTTGCCTCCTTTATTGCTGTTCACCACTGTTTCATTGACTTTGTACATATTGTGCTTGTGTTTGCAGTGCACCACTTCTTATGTGCTTGTTGCATATTCACTTATACTTGACAATTTTATAATGCAGTTGCATTTATTCTAGATTATAGCTCGAGTTTGACCTTGTGCTCATGTCGTGGCTTTATTTATTTCACTTTTGTTGTACCCAGCTTTTGATTTGGGTTTGACCTTGTGCTCACTTGTCCCTGCAATTTTATCAATTTTATATCAATGTGCACGGCCTTGTGGCATGTACAGTGATACACTTTGCATGCCAAAAGCTGTTCATGTATGATGAATCCAAAATTAAATGATGACGAAAAACCCAAATAATCGAGACAAATAATATTTTCAAAATATACAATTTATTTTACACTGCGAAAATATTTTCTTTTCAAATTTACTGCGTCACTTTTTATTTTTGCAGATTGCTCAGATGCTGGATTCAATCTGGAATAGAGTTGAGATAAATACGAGTGAATGAGCGATATGTAGTGAGGTGCATTTGTAAATTAGAAATTGTGAAGTAATCTAAATTGTATTGTCATTCAATTTGTATATATATAAAGAGAGCTCAAATTTGTACTATTCAAAATTGAGATAAATATTTGTTTGAATAAAATATCTGCTTGAATTTAAATGAATTTAAATTCTATGTTATTTATTTTATTCCACAAATATTTATTTAACTATATGAAAAATAAAATAATACATCAACAAATACATTTAAATGAATATATATATATATATGTTTGTTATCATCAAACAAAAATCATATGCTCGCATATTCAACAATTTATTATCTTCAAAAAGTGGAGGTGGTTCAACATAAACATCTTCTTTTACAAAACCATTTAGAAAAGCACTTTTAACATCCATTTCATATAACTTGAAATTATTGTAGTTTGGAAAAGCAAGTAGAATCCTGATAGGTTCTAGCCTTTCTACGGGTGCAATGTTTTCGTCATAATCAATTCCTTCTTCTTGACAAAAACCTTGCGCGACTAAACAAGCTTTATTTCTCACGAACTCACCAATTTCATTCATCTTATTTTTATCAACCCATTTTGTTCCAATTATACTTTTATCCTTAGGTCTAGAAACAAGTTCCCAAACATCTTTTGTGGTGTACTGATTCAATTCTTCGTGCATAGCAAGAATCCATGAATCATCAGATGATGCTTCCTTTTGATTTTTAGGCTCAGTAGTCGATATTAAAGCTACAATACTCATACTATTTAGTTGATTTCTTGTTTTAACTATAGATTCAATATTTCCTACAGAATGATCTTTTAATAGCCTAATTCTTTTATTAGGTTGAATGATTTCACAATTAGTTTCATTAGGTTCATTATTTAAGTTATAAAATCTTTTTCATCTTCTATTTGTACAGTATCTATAAATTTTCATCAAAAGATACATGCATTGTTTCTTCAATAGTGTTAGTTCTTAAATTATAAACTCTAAATGCTTTACTTCTATTAGAATATCCAATGAAGACACCTTTATCGGATTTAGGTTCAAATTTATCTAAATTATCTTTTGTATTAAGAATAAAACACTTACTACCAAAAAATTTAAATATGCTACTCTGGGTTTGTTATTGTAAAGTAATTCATATGGTGTTTTATTAGTTAATGGTCTAATTAAAATCCTACTTAATATATAACATGCTGTAGCGACTTCTTCAGCCTAAAAGTTTTTAGGTAAGTTACTATCAGAAAGCATTGTTCTAGCACACTCTTGAATCGTTCTATTCTTACGTTCTACCACTTCGTTTTGTTGTAGAGTTCTTGGAAAAGAGAAATTATGGGCGATTACTTTTTGATTACAGAAATTCTCAAAATTTTCATTTTCAAATTCTCCACCGTGATAACTATGAATAGTTTTTATTTTTAAACAAAGTTGATTTTAAATTCTTTTAGCAAAATTTGTAAATAATTTAGAAGCATCACTTTTAAGTTTACAAGTATATCTAGAATAATCATCTACAATTACAGAAACATATTTATTGTGATTAATTGATTGAACTTGAGATAGACCAAGTAAATCTAAATGAATTAATTCTAGAGGTTTGGAAGTAGAAATCATATCTTTTAATTTAAACGAACTTTTCTTTAGTTTTTCTAATTGGCAAGCATCACATATACTATCTACTTTAAAGTTTAACTTGGGAAGACCTCTAATTAAGTCAAGTTTTGATAACCTTGATAACAGTTTGAAATTTAAATGACCAAATCTTTTATGCCAAATCCAAGGGTCACTTGTATTTTCCAAAAGACATAAGTTATCATTTGAAATTTTCATACTAAGGATGTAAATGTTTTTGTTCCTAATTCCTCCAAAGATAATATTTGACTTATTATCTTCGATGTGACACTTATCTTTTCCAAATTTAATTTTAAATCCTTTATCACATTGTTGACTTATACTATGCAAATTACGTTTTAAATTCCAAACTAGCAAAATATCATAAATAAGAGGAGTTTGAGAATTACCGACATTGCCGATGCCAATCACATATCCTTCTAAGTTATCTCCAAGGTTGACCAATCCATCATCTTGATATATAAAGTTACTGAGTATCTTGGAATTTCCAATAATATGCCTTGAACAGCCACTATCAAGTATCCATTTATCATTCTCAATTTGCACAGTTGTTCCATTGGTTGTTGATTCTTCAAAGCCATGTAACATGTCTGTTCTTGCATAACAAACCAATTCGGTAGATAACTGGATTTTTCATAAAAATTATATGCAGACTTATGGTACTTTGATGAAATGCATAAATTCAAGCTAGTATTAAGGTAATTTCCTAAAAATGCTATTTTTAACTTCTCATGTTTCAGATTATGAAAACTATGAAAACCTATGCTTTGATACCAATTCAAAGGGAGTGCGCATTAAGGATCTTAAGGCTAATTTAACACTGGAAAGGGGTGAATAGTGTTTAAAGGATTCTATGACTTATATGGACTAATTTAAAAAATATGATATAAAAAAATCCAGAACTTAATCATGGAACTATCATAGAATCAAACACATACGCAGAAAGTAAAAAAACAAGCAGTAGAGGGAAAGAACACACCAGATTTTATACTGGTTCGGAGTTACCCAACATCCAGTTCTGTGCCAAGGAAAACACCTCATGCAGATTTTTAGTATACCAATGTCGAGATTACAATCCTCAATTTCTAAAGCCCTTGAGGTACCCTCTTGTCTCTTGAGTCCGGGGCAAACTCTCTTGATTTACGGGACACAAGATCTCCCAATTGATGTCCAAGCACAACCACACATTATAGAGAGACTCGATAAACTTTTGATTATAAATTGATCCTATAACCTTGAGTAGCACTTTGATCTTTGAGAGAGGGCAGAGAATCAAACAAGAATAAGGTTCTAATTTGATTCACTTGACAATTTGGCAGAATTTCGACATGATCTAAAAAATATGAAAACTTTAGAATATGAATTTGTGGAAAAGAAGAAGTGAAGAAAATATGAGAATGGTTAGTTAGAAAATTCGTTTGTGAAGACTATTTATAAACCACCAACGGTCATAACCATTCGTGAAGAGATTTAAATGAATAGACACTTCTTTAAAAACTGAAACTTTTGAATTTAACGGCCACCATCTCGACATGTGGTATCCCATGATGTCGACATCCCTTGGTTAAAAAATTGTAAAATTTGTTTTGAAAATGGTATTGAAAGGAAAACAAAATGAAATGATTCTGGAGTAAAGTAAACTAATTTTACTAAGTTTTAAAACATAAAAACAAAGAAAAAACTGCTTTTCAAAATATTTTAGCCTTAAAAATTGTCTTTTCAAATGATTTTCAAAAAGATGTTTTAGCTTTAAAATTTCATTTTGAAAAGCCATTTTAAAGTAGTTTTGCAAGCTTCTTCCTGTAGAATACCTCATCATATCAGGGATCGAGAACTTGTAAAAAACCACGATGTTCGAGGGTTGGTAAGCCACTTGTCATAGGTTTGTAGGCTACTTGTCATGGGTTTGCAAGCCACTAAGAAGGTAGAAATGGCTTCCATCCCAAATAAAATTTGGAATGAAGATTTCCATGCTATTATGAAGTTTTAACAAAAACTAGACATATATCTTGAAATCTTGATCTTGATACTCTAGAGTCTTCAATCTTTCTCCATTCTTGATCTTTATACTGTACAATCTTCAATAATCAGTACCCGCCTTATATATATCTTGCATAATGATATTCATATATATATATATATGTATGTATATCTAGACAATAGTGTTAGTATATAAGTTATAATAAAATATGTTACAAAGGTTATTGTCATCAAAACCACTCTCTCCGGTTCCTAACACAAACAATATCTAGTAATGCCCCTTGTACAAATCCCCCTTGATTTGGAGTTCTATTTGACCAATTACTACAAGTATTAGCATAAGCATGCCCTTATTTCACTTCAGGCTAATGTGAGACCACCATTTTGTCTAATAGGGAACACTTTATGGTACAGGTCCCACTTTCATCTTTGCTTATTAACTTAGATAAATTATTTAAATAAGCCTTTATTATGTTCTTCACTATCTTGCTTATTAATTTATCCTAAGTCTTAAAATAAGCCTCATTCCGTTTTTTTTCTTTTTACAACCTACATTACAATCATGCTTATTGCTTAACCCAAGGTCTAAGTGTGAAAATAAGCCTCTTTTATCTTATACTCTTTTTAGCTATAATTCTTAGTTATTACTAGGCCAATTATCTTTAACCAATCCAATTCTAACATTAATATCATAATTAGGCTCAATTTGTGTCATATTTCCATTTTTATTACAGTCTTTACAATTTACATCTTATCTTCCATTATTTCAGTATTCTTATAATTATAATCCATATTCGCATTTAATTTATTATAATCCATACGCGAAGAAGAAGGAGAAATGAAAGAAAACTGAAAATAGAAGGAAATCCTAAGCGTAGGAAGAAGATGTAAATAACGCATATATACCAGTAAATAAACTAAAATATTGTAAATAAACTGTAAATAAATGTAGAAGCTATAATTAATAGAAATAAGCTAAAATTACCTGAAAAGAATAGCCAGAATGAAATAGACTGAAAATAATTCTAAAAAAAACTGTAAATAAAATAGCCTTTTGGAAACCCTATTATTTTAAATTACTTGAAGCGATCTAAAATAATTACAATCACCCACCTCTGGTCCTTAGCTCTTCCCTTTAGTCTTCCTGGATCCACCTAGGGTTGTTAAATATTTTTATTTAAAACGATTTCCTCTTTGGAAAATTATTCCATTTTGGGTCCTTCCTGAAAAGGTGAACCCAATTGGAGAAAATCTTAGAATGAGAAAAAGTGTTAGGTCCAGGGTTCTATTTATAGGTGTAGAAGTGGATCTCGAACCGTTGGATTTTTGGATTGAACAGGATGCAATCATGTCATAGGCTGAATAAGAGCCAGTGGATACAAGAATGGATAGACCAAATTGGTTAAAAGAATGCAAATGATGCGTATAACGTTCGAACGTACGAAAGATCGTTCGTTCGTTTACAAGGGGAGGTGGGTTGACCATGCGGTCGACCGCCCTTTCCTCTAGGTCGACCGGTTGGTCGACCTTGAGCACGGTTTGGTCGACCTCTCTGTCGACCTAGCCCATTTAATATTATTATTTATTTTCTTATCTAATTTGTAACTCCCTCATATTAACTCGGAATCTAACGTTCTATATATGGAAATTGACCGGAAAATTATCACAGACATAGTGGTTCAACTCCCGCGGTTCAGTGTTGATAATTTCACAAAGTTACTTTATTATTTCATTAATAAATGAATTAACTATTATGGTTTAAATTTAGGTAGTTACATTCTCCCTTCCTTAAGGGATTTCATCCTTGAAATCTCTAAGGATAAAAGGATGAACTAAATGTTTTCATCCAAGTTCAACAACCAACTACTTAACCATCATCCATCACATCCATTATCCTTAAGTCATTCTAATGCGATTTACTTATGCAATCAGTGTAGTGTCAATGCCCCTAACTATTGCAAAAGATTAGGCGATCCACCGATTCATTTGACCTCCTTTTATGCAATTATGTTCGTGCAATGTATCTAAATGGATGCAAATTCCCTAATAAGAACTGATGGTTCCATATGCGTGCGACAATCATCATCCAAATGCAACAATCATGTACTAATCATCCATTTATAGCAACCATGGAAAATAAAGAAAAATGCAAATGCACACACATCAATATGCATATGCTTTAGCGTCCAAGTTAGGCCGATCCCTAAAAGATAATAGTGCCTAGTGTAAGTATATGCGTCCATTAGCATCCACTAGCAAACACTTGCAACCACTAGCATGCATCATTCATAACATGTTCTAATAACATGTTTACACCAAAGCCTACCATCCATAGGTTAAATCCTAAATCCTACCTTCCCAAACGATGATTAAGAAAAGAAATGAATCAAAATAAAAGATGGAAACAGGAATTTCTAAAACTTACTATCGAAAAGATGAGGATAGGAAGTACAAATCTTCTCTTAATCAAACTAATCTTCTCCGAAGTCTCCTTAACTATGTTGGAACCATGGCAATTTCTCTATAGACTCTATGCAACACGAAGGCGACTTGCGTGGTCTTCTATAAAGAGCTTCAAAAGGTACCACTTCTAATGCCAGCTTGGAAACTATTATCATACAAGAATCCAACTAAAGGAAGATGCTTATCCCAAGTTTCTCCAAAATCAAAAATACAAGTCCTCAACCATGTGTGCCATACAATTTTACTAATTTCACTTTACTCTTCTTCTTTAGTCTGCACTCATGAATCAACACTCCAAGGTACTCAGTAGGGTCCTATACACTTTACGGGGACTTCCATTATTACTTCTAAAGTAATCACCGTTGTCTCCTTTTTAGCCTTACATCGTTTTCTGTCATATCTAGAAAATTGCTCCTACCTACTCCACACTTATAAGTTTGGTTTGGTATTTATCATTTCAAAAACTAAGGTTTCAAAATTTTTAAAATATCAATCACAAAATCTTTGTCTTTAAAAGTGTTATCTTTAAGTTTCTATTAAATTCAAAATTACTTGGTTACTTAACAACTTATCTTTCATTGACTTGCTTCTTTACAGCCTTTAGAATTTACCTTATTTCCCAACCCTAGAGGGGAAACCTCCAAATTCAAACTCTAAAACTTATTTCTCTTTTCTTTTAAAGACATTTACAGCTTTCATTATAAATTGGGTTCTTTAAATTTTACTTTTATTAAGTTTTTCTTTTCCAAAAACTTATTTACCCTTTCACCAAACCATTTTGTTTTTAAAATATCTTTAAAAAATGTGTTTTCAAAACATTTTTTGATTACACCTGCCTGTCTCATAACATAATTATTAGAACTACTTTCTCTTATGAGAAATTATTAACAATAAAACGTTCCATGAATCTTATAAAAGAGGATTTCATGTTATGTGAAACTACAAGGAACTTATTTTATATTTTTTTTGAAATATGTCATACAAAATATAGTGCTTTCCATACCTTGTATATCTCTTTCACGTATTCCTTATAACTTGCACAACTCATTATATTGGTTTCATAGAAAATTATACCATTATTCTTTTCATCGCAATATATTAAAATGTGTTTAACTTGTGTTCTCCCGTGATAAACATTTTCTAATATCTAACTTACACGCATTTTTTCTTCAGAAAAACTCATCTTCAAAACTATTTAATATATATCCATAACTAGAAAACATTTTCTTATACTAATTTAAAATATAAGTATATTCACAAATTACTTTATTTCTATTCTTATAGATTTCCCTTTTTTTATTTGGGTTAAAACGGATGTTGCATAAAACACATTTACTACAACCCAAATATACTAGTGTAAGGATTTAAATAAATAATAATAAATCTCATATGCTATGTAAAAACATTTCTCTTTGGAGTCACTTACTATAACAATAGTGTTATAGTCTATGCCCCTTTTACTTTTTACGAAAACTTCTATTACAATAATAAATGTTGTAACCTATGTTTTTAATACTTAATAAACTCTAGGTCTTTGTATTTTAAAATCTTTGTTCTTGTACAAAGAAACTAGCAAGTTATAATTCTTCAAAAAGAATCTCACATTTAACAAAATTTATATCATATAAAAGCCATTTAAAATTTCATACCATTTTTCAAAAACCCCATATTCATTTTCTAAATGACAATGAAAATTTTGAATTCTATGAATTATATTATCAGCTTTCTAATTCAACTATTCCCTTTTATTAGGGCTAGACATAAAGTGGGTTTTCCTTCTTACTACCTTAGGAGTACCCTACCTAAACTAAAGTCTTTTATTCCTATTCCTATTATATGCTTATATTTATTTTGAAGCATCACCGATAAATCTATTTATATGAAACAATTATAATATCTGCAATTATCTACCCATGGATTTTCTTCTTTTCTTATCAACTGCATCTATTATACATTTCCAATCTTTGCCTACAACTCTTTGGATTTCCATAATTCAAACCTAAGTGTATAAAACCATTTCCCAAACTCCTACCATGTATAGACCTTCTTTATGCCCCAAGAAACACACCTCCTTACGCCGCAGTGATACTTCAGGAATTTTGCTTTCAACTGATGAAGAACCTCCTATAGATGAATAGCATGCTCCTGCATACTTTTTGAAAACACCAAAATGTCATCCACGAATACCACCATGAACTTATTTACGACATCTTTAAAAACATGGCTCATCAAAACTATGAAATAGGCTGGGGCATTGGTTAGCCCATAAGGCATAACCAACCACTCAAAGAATCTGTCGAGTGTCCTAAATGCGGTCTTATCAATGACATCATCAGAGACCCTAAGCTGATGAAATCCCATGGCTAAATCAAGCTAAGAGAATACCGAAGAGCCAACTAACTGGTCGAAAAGATCAGATATCCTTGGAAGTGGATAATGGTTCTTCTTCGTGAGCCTATTTAATTCTCTTAGTCTACGCAAAGTCGAAGGGAACCATACGCCAAAGTAGCGAAGACGACTGGAGCTCCCCGCTCCGATATGCTGCTTCTAATGAAGCCTTTCTCCAATAGCTCACGAATCTGCTTGCTTAACACCTTCCTCTCTCTAAGTGCCATGTGCCTCATGGGTAATCCTATCGGCTTAGAAATATCAATCAAATAAATCCTGAAGTTAGTCTCTCTCTTATAGGGTATTCCCGCAACCTCCTCAAAAACGTCTGGAAAATCTCCGGCGAAAGGAACCAAATCTTGCTCTACAGACGATGAATCAAGGAATAAAGGAAGCTCAACATAACTAACCGTTGTTGGTCGTGAGAAATCTCGAGAGTCCTACCGCTAAATGTCTCCAGTCTAATGACTCTCCTCTCAAAGTTTAATATAGCTCCATATGTGGATAGCCAAATCATCCCCAAAATCATCTCATACCCCGAGAATCCTTATACATAGGCGTCATAAGCAAATTCTACACCTAGGATAAAAATTTTCAAACCCCAACAAACCATAGGCAAGTGTGCTGATCCTTCTATGGGGTTTGAAACAAAATAGAGTCTACTACTTAAGAGATGTCCAAGTGCAAACAATATGCCAAAGAACTAGAGATAAAAGAGTGTGATGCTCCAGAATCAAAAAGGGTCCGGATGGGAAAATTAGAAATAGAAATCAAACCTTCCACGGTGAATTTCCTACCTCTCTCTGGAATGATGTTCGAAGGTGTTGCATCAAGCGCCTGAATCTGCACCGCCGGTGCACTCGCTCCCTGTCCCGTCCTCAAGGGACAATTCCTTCTTAGGTGACCAGGCTGTCTATAAGTATAACACTTTCCCTTCATCTTTTCTTTCTTACAGTATCTTGTGTAATGACCAATAATCACACAACTATGGCACTTCGCCCTCTTCTTGATTTGCTTCTAGGGCCTTCCTCTTTCCTCTTGTCCTTATCTTTGTTGTCCTCCCACCACTACTTCTTAGTACTTATAGGAACCTCCTTATGTTCTCCCTTCAACTACCAATACGTAGGTGGAATTCGTTGTCGGTCCTCCAAACCTAACCGCCTAAACCTTTGCTCCATATCCTCCAACCTAGCTTGTGTCTCCTTGAAATCCTCCATGGCAGAAAACGTTCCGCCCCCAATGCTAGCAAAGTACTTGCATAGCGTAGAAAAATCGGCTGGTGTAGGCGGATTAAAGGGATTTCCACCTATAGATGTTATATTAGGCAATTGCCCTTGCACCTCTCGTACGGTAGCTCTATGGAACTAGTCAACCATACTATGCAAAGAAAACGAAACTTAGGCTTGAAAGAATCGAAAGAAGGTTGAACTGGACTTCGGGGGGATTTTTATAAAAACTCTTTTATACTTAAAAACTATTACTAAGATTTATTTCCTAAAAATACTTTTTAAAACAAGTTATTTTGGAAAATACTATATTTTTAAAACAATTTCTTAGGAATCCTGTAACCTTAAGCTCTGATACCAAGTTAAACACCCCACACCCCTTAGTATACCCAAAAGGACACTCAAGAAGGCATGGTGCGAGGTAGGTATAAACTAAACTAGTGGAGACTAAGATTCACAAGAGAAACATAGGTAAAAACACCAGAAACATTTAAATAATAACTTGTTTAGAATGGAACTTCATAATTGCTTTAATAACCAAATAAGTCACCAAATACGAAATACCTCACGTGCCAAAATACCAGGCACATATGTCTTATGAAATCAAAGAAAACCATAGTCTCAAAAATCAGAGTACAACTATTCCCCAACATGTGCCAGTACAAGTAAAGAATAAAAGGCTGAAATAAAAGAAGTGGAAGTATATAATGAATCTCCTTCGAAGAAACCTCCAAGCAACTGCAACCTACTGTCCTCTTCCTTGATTGCCTATGGGGGAAAAGGGAAAAATAGAGGAGTGGGTCAGATTAAAGGTCTGGTGAATGATAATAATTTCTAGAATATTTAATTAAAGTAAAGGTAATAGGCTTTACAATGGTTCTAGTATGTAAAAAAGAAACAAAGGAAATAGAAGGAGTAAGCTGGAAATAAATACGAATTAACTATAAAATATGATTGGTTAACATTGATCGTTTGCACTTATTCTTGATTTCTATTTTGATTAGGCTGAATCCCTAATCCTATAATTAGGATGAATTCCTAATTATACCCTTTTGATCGGTCCACTACTCTAGTACCTACGGCGGAATGATGCTATATAACTACATACACGTAATATAATGGCATCTATGAAAGACACCCAAAGTAAAATGGTGTCTACAAAAGGCGCACAAAGTATCTACTGTGGAGTAGACATTATATAGCTCCCTACACAGAAGACAATGGTGTCCAAAAGACACATGTACTTAAGCGCTTGGAACTCATAGCGATTACCGAGCACCGAAATAGAAGTCGCACGCGTAACTGTCACTATGCTCATGCTGCATGTTGCTCCACCTATGGGTCTTCTTATCACCTATGCTCTAGCATAAGCGTACCCCTCGTCTCACTTCAGGATTATGTGAAACACCGCACCATAGAAATATAGGGGAAATGCTATCAGTACTGGCCCGTCATCCAAACAATATCCAGTTGCGCCCCTTGTCAAAATCCCCCATTTTCTGGACTTCTAGTTGACCATTTACTACCATTATTAGCACAAGCGTCCCCACATCTCACTTCAAGCTAATGTGAGACCACCATTTTGTCTAATAGGGAATGCTTTTTGGTAAAGTTCCTACTTTCATCTTTGCATATTAACATAGATAAATTATTTAAATAGGCCTTTATTATTATCTTCATCATCTTTGCTTATTAATTTATCTAAGACTTAAAATAAGCCTCATTCCGTTCATTTTCTTATTATAACCTACATTATAATCATGCTTATTACTTAACCCAGTGTCTAAGTTTGAAAATAAGCCTCTTTTATCTTATATTCTTTTTAGTTATAATTCTAAGTTATAACTAGGCCAATTATATTTAATTAGTCCAATTCTAACATTAATATCATAATTAGGCTCAATTTCAGTTTTAATTCCACTTTTATTACAGTCTTTAAAATTGACATCTTATCATCCGTTAATTCAGTATTCTTATAATTTTAATCCATATTCGCATTTAATCCATTCTAATCAATACGCAAAGAAAAAGGACAAATAAAAGAAAACTGAAAATAGAAGGAAATACTAAGCGTAGGAAGAAGATGTAAACAATGCATAAATGGCCATAAATAGACTAAAAATTGTAAACAAACTGTAAATAAATGGAAAATCTATAATTAGAAGAAATAAGCTAAAATTAACTGAAAAGAATAGCTAGAAAGAAATAGACTAAAAATAATTCTAAAAATTACTGTAAATAAAACTGTTGAAAAGTTTATTCCAAAAATCGTAGTAAAACTACAACTGTTGGCAAACCTATTATTTTAAGTTACTTAAAGAGATCTAAAATAATTACAATCACTCACCTCTGGTCCTTAGTTCTTCCTATTAGGTCTTCCCATATCCACTTGGGGTTGTTAAATATTTTTATTTAAAACGATTTCGTCCTTGGAAAATTATTCCATTTAGAGCACTTCCTGAAAAGGTGAACCCAATTGGAAAAATTTTAGAACGAGAAAAAGTGTTAGCTCTAGGGTTATATTTATTGATGTGGAAGTGGATCTAGACTGTTGGATTTGAGGATTGAACAGGATGCGACCATGTCATAGGTTGAATAGGAGCCATCAGATGCAAAAATAGAAGGACCGGATTCGTTAAAATAATGCAAATGATGCATATAACATTCGAACGTTCATTCGTTCATAAGGGGAGGCGGGTCGACCTAGCGTTTGACCTAGGGCACGGTTTGGTCGACCTCTCGGTCGTCCTAGCCTAATTAATTATTACTATTATTTTTTTGTTTTCTTATTTAATTTGTAACTCTCTCATATTAACTTGGATTCTGACGTTCTATACATGGAATTTGACCAGAAAATTACTACGGACACAATGGTGCAACTCCCGTGGCTCAATTCTAATAATTTCACTAAGTTATTTTATTATTTTAATAATTAATGAATTAATTATTATGGGTTGAACTTCGACTTGTTACAGTGATGCTCAAGTGCATGTCACAAATGAGAGTAAGACGTGTTGTCGAAATTCAAATAAAGGGTAGGAAGGGTAATTTGGGATTTTGCCTTTTGTGTTTGTTTATAAAATAAGCTACCACCTTCTCATTTTGATTTTCCATTTTCATTTCCCATTTTCTCATCCTTTCTGCACCTTCTCTATTTCCAAAAACAAAGCAAACCAACTTCAAAGCTTTTCCAGACTTCTTCCACAAGCTTTTATTTTTATTGCAAAACATTTTTATCCTCAAAATAATCAACTTTCACCATTAAATTTCCTTTCCCCCCCATAAGCCGTAGCGCCTCTACCCTTGGCCAAGTACACGTGGCACCTTTCCTTTGGATGTGCGCCCCTAGAGCCTTGTAAGTCATTTGCTTGTGTGCACGCAATGTGGTTGTATCGCGTTTTTGTAATTTGGTGTCACGTTTTGGTAATTCGGGTAAAAGATTGCTTGATTGTGAGCATCCGTTTACTTTTCTTCACTATTAAAAGTGAGATTTCCCTTAACTTGCTATATTTTTATTATTGATGAATGTTTGTTAATTAGTTATTGTTCGGTTTTGATGTTGTAAGGTAAGTAGTTAAAAATATGCGATTTGATTAATAATATTATTCCCGCTCGAAAGCGGAGGCATATAACATGCATTTTGCAAGGGACTAGGTCAAACACATAGGATAATATATGGAACTATGGAAAGTGTCGAAGTGGTTCGTAGCGGAAAGGCCACAATGAATACACTTTAGAAAAGTTATGGATTTATGGAGGGATCCGACATTGTCGATCACTAATTTTATTTTTCTTTTGAATTATTATCTACTAAGTATAATGTGGTGAATTTAATGTGATGATAAACGATTTGTTTGGATAGTTTGTTCATATACGACCTTGATATCCTATGTTTTATTTAAAAGTGATTTGCTAACTTTTTGTATAAAAATATTTGTTGTAATTTTCGAAACTTTACTTTTATTTTTTTACCTTTTAAAAAGATATTTAAGTAATTTAAAATATAGGAAAAATGGTTTAGACGTTATTTGATTTACAAAATGAACTCTTGATTGTTATGGTCCATAGAGGGATAGTATCCATGGATGCAGTTTAAAAATCTATGTTATTGTATAATATAAAGAATTATTTATCATAAATATTTTGCAAAGTCTACTCAAATGTGTTTATTAGTATTTAAAAGCCAAGTTTTGATAAAAGGGGCATTCTTTAAAGGGATGTTTTAAATCCAAGTTCAAACTTGTTTTTAAAATACTTATAAAGGTAATTCTAAAAAGAGGAAAGAGATTGTGAATATAACATTTTTGATATAGTAAATGGTTTTAGAAAAGAAAAATTGGAAAGGAAGTTAACTTATAACACTTTGTTATTATTAAGTTGTTTACTTTTATAAAAGCAAGTTGTTTTAAAGTTTTTTAGAATCCATCGATTTAAAATATATTTGCATTTATATAGAGAAAGGACGTTGCTTTTTTTAAATCAAACTCTAGTTTGAATAAGAAATTTTAGAAGATGTTTTTAAGAACAAGTATATTGGAACTCTCAAATTCTATTTTAATTTCTTGACTTCGAGGTATGAAACATGTTCTATTTTGAAAGTTAAAAGTTTTATCAAGTCAAGGTTGGAGAGGTAATGATACCCCAACATGAATGGTTTAATTTCTAACCGATGAAAAGTAGTAGTTTGAAATTGAAGACTAGAAATAAGTTTTCAGAGTTTGTTTTTATTATTATTTAAAAAATACTTTGTATTATGCAAGGGATTTCTTTATCAGCGCCATTAAGTAACAAATCAAATATGATCAAATAGTGCTAAAATGTTGAAAGTTTATGAAAAGTAAGTCATCTTGTGTTTAGAAAAAAAGCCAATGAGTAAACATTTCTTTATTGGTGAGACTTAGAATAAAAAGTGTTTGAATATGGTAAGATGTAGAGCAACCAATGCCATGACTTACTTGACTTCGACAATGAGAAAGGGATAAAGAAGTCGAAATGTTAGAAACACGAAAGTATGAGACAGTTAATTTCGATAGATTGGTCATGATTAATTAAGTATAAGTAACATACTTCATCATATACTTGACTTTAAATTTCAAGGTATGGAAACTCGTCTCTATCTCGAAAATTAAAAATGTAGGTCAAGGTAAGGATAGTTTTTTCTAACCGTATTATTTAATTGTTAATTGAGGGATAGTACTGTTTGAAATCAAAAAGTGGGGATGAGTATAAGATGTCTAATTTTAATATGTAAACTATATTTACAACAGATAGTGGATTGTCCATTATCGATAATGTTTACAAGAAAACTTGTCAACACCCCAAAGTTGGTTTTTAAGGAAAAGGTTAATTAGACATTTAAATCTCTCCCTTGGTTAAGTAGAGGAAGATAGGATGTGGATATTCCCTTCAATACACCCTTTTGACTATGTTTCTATTGCGAAAACCTTCCTTTACTGACCTTCCAACCCAATCGAAAAACTTAAATTCCCTTCTTTATGATCTTTCGAGCCAAATGGAGTAGTTTGATTACCCCTTCGAAACTTTCTTTCGAAACAGTTGCAAAACACAAGAGGACGACACTATGGATTTTAGGGTAAGGCTTGACTAGATGGGTTTCAACCTTGTCAAAAGCTTACTTAGTTAGTGATTTGCGATTGCTTATAGAATCTATGGAAAATCCAGCTTGGATAAAGGTTTTGACTCACTAGAGGTGAATGATCGATGAACGGTGATTTGTAGTTAAGGACTAGGATTACTTAAGAAAGCAGAGGTTGCGACTCACTCAGAAGGTGCCTTTCGATGAGGTCAATACCTGTAAAATATAGTTAAATCCAAATATAAGCCTTCAAAAGAACTATATAATCAAGAATATTGAAATCTTCCCTTTATTAATCCAATAATGACTGCTATGAAATTTTTTTCCCAATTTGATTTACAAATTAAGGTTCAAAACTTTGCAATCTTAAGAAAATACAAGTCTAGAATGACTAAATTTTGAATTCCCAAAATAGACCCCTTAGATCTTATTTATAGATGCGGGTTGTCTCCTTCTGACCTAATGCTTTCGACCTGGTCGAGAACTGGCTTTAGATACCTTTCGACTCTTCTGGGACTTGCGCGCTCCTTTGTAATTCTTTTGAATGGGTTCGAATGCCTCTATCTTCCTCTAAAGGGGTGGTTGGGCCATTTTATTCTTTAAGTTTCTTTGTAGTCATAAGGAATAAAGGCGAGAGCTTTCGAATCTGTCGATATGCAGTTTCCAGGTGTTTTGAAGGTGTTGAAATGCTGATGGTTTCGACGCTGTCAGCAACTTCCAAATGTTTGCTTGCGAACTGACGTGGAACCTTCCTTATATGCTAAAGGGTTCGACCGGTTTGAAAGGCTGGCTTATGCTTTCAAAAGGGTTGTTCTAACCAATGCATGTTTCTAAATTGTTTGAATGAAGGTGAAATCTTTGGTTCCAAAAGGTTTGGCGTGCATATGTAGAGTTGTCATTCCTTGTCTTCGAAATGTGTTTCTTCAAATAAATCAAAAGGTCTTCATGCATGAGAAAGCATCTACTTCGAAAGGGGATCTCTTAAAGTGGAAGTGTGCTTTCGACCCTTTCATCCCCTTCGAAACATTGTAATATTTCTCATTTTTGGTTGTGCATCCCTTCAGCTCCTTCGAAAGGTCTTAATGGAGCTTCTTTCTCTTGTTCTTCTTTGTCTTCTATTCAACTAATTTTCGACAAGATCGAAAGGATATTTGGTGGTAACAGATAATTTGACCTATTTTTACTTAGGAAGTATACGAAAGCTTCAAAATTACATACGGTTTGAGAATCCCTTGGTAGAACTCATTCTAGTGAAATTTCTCTCACTTTAAAGGCTTATCTTCGAGATCACTTATGACTCTTATTTCATCTGCTTACTTTTGAAAAAAAAGGATTGAGTTAACCAAAATCTATAGATTTTTTTTTGGAGATAATAGGATTGGATAAACATGAGTTATCCGGAAACCACTTCAAATCGGTTTAAGCGTTTGAATTGAAGAAAACCAAAAGATGATGGCATCGAAGATGGAGTTCATTCATGTGCAAAGGCTATTCGTTACTGATTCTGAGGGCGATTCAAAAAAGGATGTAGTAGAATTAGTGCCTTCGGTTTGTTCATATCTTGAAAATTTTGTATAGATGAATGATCTCAATGCATTATTTCTTGTAGGGCCGTGTTAAGATTCTAAGAGGTAATCGTTGTCTGACCAGCATCACAACCGATAATGACTAGAAAAGGGGATATGCCACAAGAATTGTGGTTCTCTACCACTAGAGTATGGTCATCACCTTTCTATATCACTATTTATGGATTCGGTATGTGCATGTAAGCCTATGAGAAACATGTTGTAAAGTAACCGGGGAGAAGAAATATTCAGTATTATCCAGGAAAGGGTAGGAAAGTCTTGTCATGCAGGGTCCTAAGGTTTGTCGACTCGGTATATTTTATTTGGAGATGTAATTTGGTAGGTGGTACACCAGTGCCTTGTCATTGTATCGAATCTACATTTTTCATTACAGACATAGTTGTATAAAAAATATGCAGGAGCATGAGATGCAAGCATTTCTGTTATGTAAAATATTTTAAACCTAAGACATTATCATAATATCATTAGATTTTCTATAAGAAATGGTTTGGTTGTCATAAGGTAAAAACTCATTTGTGATTATGTGTGGCGTAATCGTACGAGATACCTTTATTTTTAAAAGTGTTTTAAAAATATAACCATTCATATGATTTGAGTTTCTCAGGTTGGTTTACCAGACCGATCCTTGTGTTATTTTCTTATAATACTTAGGTTAACCTAAGCACTTTTCTAGAGTTAGCTTTTGGTTGCTTTGTGGCTTCATGGGATGAGTTAGATGCTTATAAGATTTACTCTCATATTTTTACATTCCACCATATCTATTCGTTTGTATTTATCCGCATTTGTAAGGACATGCTGTTATAACTGTCCAACTTGACGATATGCTAGACTCCGATTATTGTATGAATATAAATGTTTTCTTTGTAAAGATCATTTGAAATTGTATATTACTTGTCATAACGTAAGATTCTATTATGTCTTTTTATTTCTTTTACCTCAACAATATGTCTTTTTGGCAATTAGGTGTTTGGCATGTGAATACCGTAGAAGCATTAGTTTTGACTTTTGAGGGTCAAAAAGGCGTTTGTTACATTTAAAGTCGGAGCCAAAGGTTAAGCGATAACTTTCGTCCTGGTGGGGTAACATCATTTGAGATGTAGTAAGTAACACTATAGAATGTGTTCGAGTATACTGTATATATAAGAGCGTGTTTTTTAAGTGTTATAAAAATGTTTTGTATTATTTTGTAATTGGTAAACGAAATAATTTTACCTAGATTTTATCTCTTACATATAAAAGAATAATTTTCAAAAAAAATTAATATAGTTAATTTTGTTGTGGTTATTTGGGAATGATGATATTTATTTATCATCATTTGTTGATTGATTATTTATGCTCGGCTAGTAAACAAGCATTTGTTGATTGATTGAATTAATACAAACAACTTATGGATTCGATTTCATGATTTGGCTCTAAGGCATTCGTTAATGTAAGACCCCCTTTTCGACCCTCAAAGTCGACAATAATACTTCCACGATATTCACGTGCCGAACATCCACATGCAGAAAAGACAAATTTTTGTGATGAAAGAAAAGAAAAGACAACACATCGTGATGGGTAATATGTAATATCCAAATAATATTTATAAAACAAAACTTTACAACAATCATAAAATAACCTATCGTCAACCATGATAATTTTAAAAGTCTGTCCTCACGAAAGCTGATAAATATATGATAAGAAATGCAATGGAAAATAAAAAATACAAGAGTACGTTTTGCAGGCATCCAGCTCATCTCTTGAAGCTTCAAAGGATCCAAAGCGTACTCTTAAAAAAATGCTCATGTCTGATTCGAGCATTATAAGAAAATAACACCCGAATTAATCAGGCAAGACCAACGTGAAACTCAAATCATATGGGTTATTATATGTATAAAAAATTTCAGCAATAAAGGTATCTCATAAGACTATGCAACACATAAACACTGATGGCTTTTTACGTTACAATAAACAAAACATTTCAAATGGAATATCCACTGATATTACATTAATTTCTAGGGTTTAAAATAAATATATAACATATTTGAAATGCTTCCATCTTACATTCTAGCATATTTAGTATGCAAATAAGTCCGTAAGGGAACATAGTAAAAAATGGATTCCATACAATGACAAGGTTAATGGCATTCCGTCTATCACAGTACACCTCTAGAAAATGTACTAAGGGCCTTACAGGACCCCTTGCCAACACAAAACCGGTCTAGCTTATTGTGGATAGCAATGAATACGACAACAACCCATTTTCTTTGCAACATTTTTCTTAAAAGCTCTTATGCAACTACCAAATCCATAAATAGTGATCTAGAAGGTTGATGGCCATACTTGAATGAGTGTAACTCATATAGCCCTGCTGCATATCTTCTTTTTTATCCATTACCACATGTGTGGCTCGAAGCTTCATTTTACCATTTTAGCAAATCCTACTTGGTATGCTAACATTGTCATGAAGGGTTACATCTATAGTGATAAATTTCCATATTGTCAATAAAATTCCTAAGTCATTCAAGGCTATTCCAATAATCACATCCAGTGACTCTTATGACTATCGGTCATATCCAAAATTCGTTGCACTAACTTTTCTTCCAACTTTGGTCTAAATTTTAGGAATTTTTTTGCAGCATCTTCTTTGGCGACTCAATCCAAAAACCATAATTCCTTCAACCTAACGAAAGCAACCTTACACTTAGCATCCCATGCAAAAGCTAGATCCTTCTTTGTGACCCGAGTCAATGCGGCAGATATCCTAGCAAAGTCCTTAATGAACTTCCAGTAATTACTTGCAAGACAAAGAATGATCTTCAATTCTTTGGCATTCTTCGGGGCATGCCAATCCTACAATGCTGCCACCTTACTAGGATCCACAGTAGAACCACTTTATAAAATAATGTGCCCAAAAAAGCGAACCTCGTCTTCGCAAAAGCTCCACTTAGAAAACTTAGCATTAAGCTTAGTTGCTCGGAGGGTCCTAGGCACATCCTCTAAACGCAAAGCATGCTCTTCCTTACTCCTCGAGTACAACAAGACAACATCCATAAGTAACACTGCAAACTTATTTAGCAACTCCCAAAACACTCAGCTCACCAAATCAAAAAAATACGTGGGAGCATTGGTTAGTCCAAAAGGCATGAATTACCACTCAAATAGCCAAACAGGAATGCTAAATTCAGTCTTTCGAATACTATCCTCCGCCGCTTTCAACTGATGGAAACTTGTGGCTCAGTCAAGTTTGGAAAATACTCTCACTCCAACTAACTGATTAAAGAGAAAATTTACGCAGTGCAAAGGATAGCAATTCTTCTTCATCAGCTTATTCAGCTCGTGATAATCATCTCAAAGTCTAATTGAACAATCCACTTAGTGGGAAAGAATAATAGCATTCCTCACTCGGAAATACTACACCTGATAAAACCCTTCTCTAACAGCTCATTCACTTGCTTACTCAACTCGCGTCGTACCCTTGGAGCCATATGCCTTAGGTAAAGCATTCTCCACATGATAGATCCTAAACTTGATCTCTTTTTAGGATGGAATACCAATTACATCAAAAAAAATATCGGGAAAATCACTAACTATTTGAATAGAAACAAGCTCATCTTGTGGTATGTCTAAGGAATAAAGGTATCTCAACATAACCGATCCTCACAGATAACAAAAAACATTTTAGCTATGCCCACTACAAGTGACCAGTTTAAAAGTCTACCTATCATAGTCTAGTATAGCCCCATGCATGAACATCCAATCGATACCCAGTATCAACCCAAACCAAGAAAACCCCAGTACATAAGCATCACACTCAAACTCGACCCTTAGAATCAGCAAACTCAAATCCTAAAATATAATAGACAAATAAGTCGATGCCACTATGGGATTTTACATAACTACTTGGTCCGTTACAATACTAGTGTCTGAGTGCAAGTCATCAACAAGTTTATTAGAGCTAAAAGAATTAGATTCCCCAGTATCATATAAATTACGAACCAAAAGACCAGATAGAGATAACACACCTTCAATTAGCACTTTCTTCCCCTTATCCAGTGCTGGCTGGATATGGGAAGTGGGAGCTGACACCATAACATATGCTTGGACTACCTAAGTAGAAGCCAAAGAAGCAGCTCTGGTTGGTCTGGACAATTCCACATAATATGCTCAGCCAGATGACTATTATAGCACTTCAACTTCAGTAGTGGTCGCTCCTTTACAAGATGAACTGTGTTCCCACACCTTTGACACTTCAACTCCTTCTAAATCTTCTCTTTAGGTGGAGGACAACCCTTCTTCTTCCCTTTTGGGAAATTATTCACTACAGCCTTTGGAGCCTCTTCTACCTTCTTGGCAATAAAAGTAAGTAGTGTCATCCCAACCAGAACCTCATAAGTAGCTCTCATAAGAATATAACTCACTGCTAAGCCCTCTACTCGCTAATTCAAAACCTGATCAAACTTGAGGCATTCTTATGTGGGTATTGATCAACTCCATTTCAGACCTAACAAGCTCATTAAATTGATCAACATATTCTTTAACTAACAAACCACCTTGCTTTAGATTTATAAACTTCTCAAACGTAACTCCCCCCAGCCTATCATAAGTACCTCATGTCAAACCTTCGCCTAGACTTTTCCAAAGTCGCAATTCCACCACCTGTCTCAGCCTCAACATCCTCTAAACTGTCGAGAGCCTCTCCTTACAACCGCAAGGTATTAAGTTGCCTCCTAACCTCATTTGCTAAACCCATAAGTCCAAATATCCTCCACAGCCATAGATCCATGCTCTAACATCAATAAAAGTCTCAGTGTCATGGAATGGGCTGACAGCTATGTTGGAAATGTTATTTCTTATCTTAATAAAGTCATGAGCAACGGGTGGGTGGACAGGGACCCTACCAGCCCACTCCTTCATGGGCTCTATAGTCGGAAGTTTAATCGGTCTCTTAGCCTGTAAGTAATTACAGAATAAAATGGGCATTTTCACTTCTGGAATATCAAGGATGTCGGTAGAGCCAGATCCTACGGGTTCAACCACTCTATCTGTAAATAATAAATATGAAATGAGATACTTCCATATAAATAATAAATATGAAATGAGATACTTCCATAAATAGCTCAAATAAGATTTAAGATAAGGGACGACATAGGCAGGATTTGAAATAAGCATTGTCATGAATTTGTGGTATTCTTGACAACACTTTCCAAAAATACTTATATATATAGTTGGAACCTATTTTGAAAATAATTTCAAAATTCAATTCTTTTTTAAAATCATATATATATATATGGATCAAATACCCTCATGTCTGTAGGAATATGGAACATAAGCTTTGATGCTATATATGACAGTCTACGTCCCTTGACATGCCAAACACTGCTATATCGAGAATCATGGATCACCGATATAAGGAAAAAGTAATCTTTTAGAAACTAAGATACTAGTAAAGAAATAATCTATCTAATCTAAACATGGTCATAGCGGAAATAGGATATTAGATGTATGGATAATCTCATAATAACAGTAATAAAAATATCAAAATATCGAAGTGTCAAAATATCATATTACGCAGTCACAGAAAAGCATTAGTACATGTCAAATATCATAGTACCAAAAAGATAATCCCTCATACGTAAAATACTAAAAGAGCAAACATATTGATATAAAATACATAATAAAGGATAAGAGTGAACTAGACTTCAGGGACGATATTTCAAAGGCAGCAATGGGCCTTTTAATGGCTATTCTATCCACCTATAGTAGAGGAAAAATAGAATGGATGGACATAAAATATGGTGAATCATAATTATACTAACACAGAAATTAAATATAGCTGACTTCAAGGCTACTCTAGGTGATATAGGATGTGTATGCAATGTCCTTGCACCTAGGGTCACAAGCCTAAGGACACCATCCTGACAGTCACTAGTCTAACATTAGGGAGATAATAATAGACGCATCTCATCGAATGAAGGTCTAATTTTGGAGAAACTATTGCCCAATTTAACTCACACCAGGCCTAGAGAGGAAGAAATAACACTGAAACTCATATAGTGACTCTTCATAGGCACCCATGCGCAACCCTTTTATTCAAGCAGCAAAATACCTCTTATGTACCCTAAAGAGTTACTATGCCTACGTTCGCCTGGTACTAGGCAACATCTAGCTTTCTGTATTTGTGCCTACACGGATCCACAAGAATGTCCATGGTTTCGACCCTAGTAGCTCAACTACCGATCGAAAATCTGATCCCAATAGCCTTAACTAATAATCAGTAACTCGATCTCAACACTTGTGCGCACGTTATTCAACATAAGTTGCACATCTAAACGTACTCCATATGGCACTCTATGATTCGAAAACGCGAACTTAGTCTGCAATCTTAATTACGAATACCTTAATGTGTCTATGCCAGTTAAGCAATTTAGAGAGAAATAAGGTTCATACCGCTATCGACTCAAGGCCCTAAACTGTCTGCGAAGTCTAAAGTGACATACGATAGTCGACCTATGCTTATCTTAAGTCTATTCCCTACAATCCAAACATCTTTCGATTTACTTTTTTTATGTAAGTTAATCATTCATTTTATTTTAAGACTTAATCCAGAAGCCTTTCAATTTACTAGTTTTAAGTAAATTAATCCATTTCATTCAATTAATATTCAAATTATCAAAGGTAATCCATTTAATTCGTATTTCAATTGGGGTAATCTGTTTGTCATATTTTTATTTCAGTCATTGCAACGTTTACATTATTCCAATTAGAAATTTATATGTGTCAAATCAAATTTTAGTATATGATTTATGGTTTTGCAGTGTACATATGTCAATTGCAATTAGGTAAAAAGATTCATTATTCTAGATTATCAATTTGATAATTTAACAGATTAATACCAGAATTAACAATCAAATCAGCATAAGGTGGAAATTAAAAGCAATTAACTTAATTAACTAGTTGAATCCGTGCCCACTTACCTCCGTCCTAAGTGTTAGGTTTTCCTCAGATGCCGCAAGCTTTCTCCTTCAAATCACTTTGGTTTCTTCTAATTTCTAGGTCTCCTTTTTATTTTAATTTAGATAGAGATTTATTATAGAAATGGGGTTTACAAACTGATTAGGGAATTATGATTTAGGGTTTTATTTTGGCATATCTTCTTTATAATGGAGGGAATTAGGTTTTGGATTAGCCATAGCAATCAAGTTATAAGGTGATGCAGCACGATCTACAATTTCCCAAGAGATAAGTCGGTCACGAGTTAACATGCTTCTAGGTCGTGTGGGGGAAGCTGTGGAGTTGGGTAACTCGGAGATTTTAAGTCGTTACCGACTTAAGGGACATAGGTTACGAGCAAAGGAGGAGGCCCTAAGTCGTTTCCGGGATAACAAAAGTAGAGTAAAATGGACTTCGGTGTTGAGTCGTCTCCGACTTGGTTTGAGTCGTCTACGACTCAGTATAAAGCGTCCACGACTCAACAAGACATGGGAAGAAACGGCACGAGTCACTGAGCAGGAACTTGAGGCGGCCTTGAGTCGAGACCGACCTAAGGGAGCATGTGTGGGAAAGGTGCGAGTTAATGAGGAAGGCATGAGTCGGGACCGAGCTAACAGGCTACGACCTAAGATGAGTCGGCAAGGAGATAAGCAGTATATTTTTGAGTCGTGTACTGTTGTATGTTAGGTCGTTACCGACCTATGGTTTGTGTTGGGTGCTAAGGCGCAAATCCTTGAGTCGTTATACGTTGAGTCGGTAATGTATTGAACCGGGTGAGTTGTTATATGTAGGTCTTACTGTTAAGTCGGTCATGTTGAGTCGTTTACTTTGTATTCCGTTGTAAGGGGTTGGAGTTGCGTGTGTTGAGTCGGTAACGACTTATGGTGAGTCGGCCGAGATGAGTCGTACATGGTGAGTCGGTGCCGACCTAGGAGTTGAGTGTTGTAGGTTGTGTTGAGTTGTAATGCCTATAAATAGCGGGTGTGTTGTAAATTTTTGAGTTGTTGATTTTGAATAAAATTTCTCTTTTGTTAGCTTTGTGCTTTCATACCAATTGGTAGTTGAGTGTAATCTCCTATCTCCACTTACGTCGTTCGAGTGCGCTCGAATCCACGTTCGTTGAAGCCGATTCACGGAATCTAGTGCGCTAGATCAACGTGCGAAGAATCGTAGATCTTTGAACACGGTATAGTGCGCTATCAACGTGTTTGAGATAGCTAGAGTTCGGTATCTTTGGATCAACGAACTTGGGCATTTTGGTATCTTCAACTCACCGATTGCTACATTTCATCGATTGAAGTTTATTTCGAATTTTCCGCTGCGTCAGTTTGGTATCAGAGCCATACTTAGCCAATCATAGCTAAGTTTGATTCTTGGAGCCAAGTTTTTGAAGTTTTTGAAGTTTGGAGTTGTTCATTGTGTTCATATTGAAGTTGCAACCAGTTTGGGGTGTTTGATCCATTTCATTTTGGATCGAGGAGTTGGACTTTGTTTGGATTTTGAATTGGAGTTTTGCGCGCCAAATTTTGAAGGGTTTTGGAGTTGTAGGCCGAGCTAAGCAAGTGAACCGAGATAGATTGGTGCGAGCTAGTTTGAGCCGTGCCAAGTGATTGAGTTGTGCATTGTTGAAATCGACCTAAGTTGAACCGTGAAGTGTCAAGGCCGAGACCAGGTTGAGCCGAGACAATTTGGACCGAGTCAACTTGTAGCCGAGACATTGTATTGCCGAGTTAAGTCAAGGCAAACTTTTGTGAAGTGTACATTCTTTGCCGAGCTAAGTGTGCCGATCCAAGGGAGAGCCGACCTAACTTGAACAGAGTTAAGGTTGAGTCGTATATAAAGCATTGTTGAGCCGAGATTGCTTGTGTTGGAAGTTTGAAGTATTGTGTTCAATTTGTTGAAGTTTGTGAACTTTACAACCATGCCACCAAGGAGAGCTAACCGACATCAAAACGTTGAAGCTTTGTATCGAAGAGAAGAGGCCGATCAAATGGAGCAACGTATGCACGAGAAGATTGATGAAGGCATTGGTAGGTTGGAGAAGCTTATGATTGATATGAATCAAAGTAGAAGAAGAAATTCACCTGAATCCATTCATGGAGGAAGTAGAGTTTCACATCATTCAGATCGGGAGAGGAGAGAAAGTCAGGATCAACGGAGTGTTGATAATCGAAGTAGGAGGAATGTTGATGACCATGATAGACGGGATGTTGGTTGTAGGAGTGGTGGTAGAGATGTTGGAGGGCGTGAAAGACAACGATATGCATCAGACTTTGATGAGGAGTTTGACGGTGATAGGGGAAGTGTTCATTTCAGAGACCGAGATCAGGGACAACGTCAGTATCGGGTTATTGATGATGATCGACGTTGGGAATCGGGTATGAAGATGGAGATTCCGGAGTTTAAAGGAGGGATGGCAGCTGAAGAATTTCTTGATTGGGTATCAAATGTTGAAGAGATCTTTGATTTCAAGGAGGTTCCTGAGCATAGGAGAGTAAAGTTGGTTGCTACTAGGTTGAGGGGGAGAGCTTTGGCGTGGTGGCAGCAAACTAAACTTACAAGGGAGAGAATGGGGAAGTCAAAGATAGAATCGTGGGATAAGATGAAAAAGTTGATGAGATCTACTTTCTTACCTTACAACTATCAATCACTTATGTACCAGAGGTTGCAGAATCTGAGGCAAGGGACAAAATCTGTTAGTGATTATGCTGATGAATTTTACCAACTCATCGCCAGGAATGATATCATGGAAACAGAAGAACAGCTAACTGCTAGATTCATTGGGGGTTTGAGAATGCAGATCCAGGATATGGTTAATATGTTTGATCCTAGATCCATTGCAGAGGCACATCAGAAAGCGTTAGCTTGGGAGAAACAAGGAAGGCGTGGAGGAGGTGTGTTTACTCATTCTAATAATCCAGTGAAAGGTGCCGGTGGAAGTTCTAGTATTCCTAAACCTGTTACAAAACCAGTGGTGAAGGAGGTTGAGAAGGCGAAGGCTAACAGTGTTTTCAAATGCTATAATTGTCAGGAGTTGGGTCACAAAAGCAACGAATGTCCGAAGCCGAAGAAGAGAACCATGGTTGCAGAAGTTGAGGAGGATGATGGTGAGAAGGCAGAATGTTCAAATGTACCTTATGTTGAGGAGGAAGAAGAAGTGTCGGGAGATGAAGGATGTAATCTTATGATGAGGAGAAGTTGTTTGACACCAAAGCAAGAGGAGGATTGTAGTTGGCTGAGAAGCAATATTTTCCAATCGACATGTACTATTCTGGGAAAGGTCTGCAAGTTTGTTATTGATGCAGGAAGTTGTGATAATATTATTTCTACAGAAGCAGTGAGAAAGTTGAACTTGAAGACCGAGAAGCATCCTAAACCATATAAGCTAGCATGGTTAAGGAAGGGAGGTGAAGTAAAAGTGTGTCGAAGGGCTTGTGTTAATTTTTCGATTGGGAAGAAGTACAAAGATGAAATCTGGTGTGATGTCGTAGATATGGATGTTTGTCACTTATTGTTGGGCAGACCATGGCAGTTTGATAGAGCAGTTCAGCATGACGGTCGTGCCAACAGTTACAGTTTCATGTTCGAGGGTACTAAGATCACTTTAGTTCCCAAGAGACAGCAACAGAAGGAGAGCAAGCTTGAGGAAATTGAAGAATTGAAAACTCTGTTGACTTTGAAGGAGTTTGTTAAAGAAGTAGAGGAAGAGCCTGAGATGTTTCTTTTGATTGGGAGAGAGAGTAGTGACGAAGTTGAGATTCCCGAAGAAGCAAAGCCAGTTTTGAAAGAGTTTGAAGATGTCTTTCCAGATGAGTTACCGAAGGAGTTACCGCCACTTAGAGACATTCAACATCAGATTGATCTTGTTCCGGGGGCAGTGTTACCACATCGACCACATTATCGTATGAGTCCGAAGGAACATGAGGAATTGAGAAGGCAGGTGGAAGAATTACTTGAACAGGGTCGTATTCAGGAAAGTTTGAGTCCGTGTGCTGTACCTGCATTGTTAGTACCAAAGAAGGACGGAACTTGGAGAATGTGCACTGATAGTAGAGCTTTGAATAAGATCACTGTTCGTTACAGATTTCCTATGCCGAGGTTGGATGATTTGTTGGATCAGTTGAGTGGGGCAACTATATTTTCGAAGATTGATTTGAAGAGTGGTTATCATCAAATTCGAATCAGACCTGGAGACGAATGGAAGACAGCTTTCAAGACGAGAGAGGGGTTATACGAATGGTTGGTTATGCCATTTGGTTTGTCTAATGCACCTAGTACATTCATGCGGGTGATGAATCAAATCTTTAGACCATTCATTGGAAAGTTCGTCGTGGTTTATTTCGATGATATTTTGATTTATAGCAGGAGTACGGAGGAACATGTTCTACATCTGAGAGAAGTGTTGTTTATTCTTCGTGAAGAACAATTTTATGCTGCTACAAAGAAATGTGTGTTTATGACACCTAGTGTTTTATTCCTGGGGTATGTTGTTTCAGGGAAAGGTATTCAAGTTGACCAGAGCAAAGTTGAAGCAGTCAAGAATTGGCCACAACCAAAGACAATTACAGAAGTGAGAAGTTTTCATGGACTAGCGTCATTCTACCGAAGATTCATCCCACACTTCAGTAGCGTGATGGCTCCAGTGACTGATTGCATGAAAGGGAAACAATTTGTGTGGTCAAAAGAAGCGGGGGTTGCCTTTGAGAAGATCAAGGAATTGTTGACGTCTGCACCAATTCTTGTTTTACCTAATTTTCAGTTGTTATTTGAATTGCATACTGATGCTTCGAAGGTTGGAATTGGAGGAGTTCTGAGTCAGAATGGGAAGCCAGTTGCATATTTCAGTGAGAAATTGTCAGGGGCGAAGATGAGATACAGTACATATGACGTTGAATTTTATGCTGTTGTTCAGGCTATCAAGCATTGGAGGCATTATTTGTTTCAGAAGGAATTTGTTCTTTACACAGATCATGAAGCTTTGAAACATTTACAGGGACAGGATAAAATTTCAGCGAGACATGCATCATGGATTTCTTATTTACAACAGTTTACTTTTGTCGTTAAGCACAAATCAGGGGTGACAAATCGGGTAGCTGATGCTTTGAGTAGGAGGAGTCATTTACTAACGACAATGAAGGTTGAAGTGACGGGGTTTGAAATGTTGCCAGAGATGCTTGAAGAAGATCCTTACTTTGTGAAATATGTTGAAAAAGTGAAGGATGGGAGTACCGATGAATTCATGTTGGTTGATGGTTTTCTGTTTAAAGGAAATCGATTATGTATTCCGGATTGTAGTCTGAGGATGAAAATTGTGAAGGAATTGCACGAGGAAGGACATGTGGGCCGTGATCGTACTTTGCAGTTGATTTCACAATCTTACTTTTGGCCATCGATGAGAAAAGAAGTTGAGAGATTTGTGGAGCGATGTCATATTTGCCAAGTTTCAAAAGGAACAGCAACGAATGCGGGGTTGTATATGCCATTACCAGTACCATCCAAGCCATGGGTTGATATTAGCATGGATTTCGTTTTGGGTTTGCCGAGAACTCAAAGGGGAAATGATTCGATATTTGTTGTGGTGGACAGGTTTTCAAAAATGGCACATTTTGTTGCTTGCAAGAAGACAGCAGATGCAGTTCGAGTAGCACAGTTATTTTTCAAGGAGATTTATCGACTTCATGGATTGCCAGAATCTATTGTTTCTGATCGAGATACTCGTTTTCTGAGTCACTTTTGGCTGAGTTTGTGGAAAATGGTGGGAACGAAGTTGAATTTCAGCAGTGCTTATCATCCGCAAACTGATGGGCAGACGGAAGTTGTTAACAGGTCATTGGGAAATTTGTTGCGTTGTCTTGTACAGGATAATTTGAGAAGTTGGGATATGAAGCTATGCCAGGCAGAATTTGCTCATAATCATGCAGTAAATCGTAGCACAGGATTCAGTCCGTTTCAGATTGTTTATTCAAATTTACCCAGGGGACCGTTGGATTTAGCAGTAGTACCACAGTCAAAGGGAACAGTTAAACGAGCTGTTGATTTTGTTGAAGAGCTGAATGAATGTCATAAAATCGTTCAGGAACGATTGGAGAAATCGAATGAGAAATATAAGAAGTTTGCAGATTTGAAACGTCGAAATGTTGAATTTAAGAAAGGTGATTTGGTTTATGCCGTATTGACAAAGGATCGTTTTCCGGTGGGTGCTTATAACAAGTTGAAAGCACGAAAAATGGGTCCAGTTGAAGTTTTGAAAAAAATCAATGAGAATGCTTATCGATTAAAGTTACCAGATGATGTTTATACTTCTGATGTCTTTAACGTCAAACATTTAATTCCGTATCATGGAGATGAGATTGTTGGGAAAGAAGTTGCAAATTCGAGGTCGAATTTTTCTCAACCAGGGGAGGATGATGCAGCACGATCTACAATTTCCCAAGAGATAAGTCGGTCACGAGTTAACATGCTTCTAGGTCGTGTGGGGGAAGCTGTGGAGTTGGGTAACTCGGAGATTTTAAGTCGTTACCGACTTAAGGGACATAGGTTACGAGCAAAGGAGGAGGCCCTAAGTCGTTTCCGGGATAACAAAAGTAGAGTAAAATGGACTTCGGTGTTGAGTCGTCTCCGACTTGGTTTGAGTCGTCTACGACTCAGTATAAAGCGTCCACGACTCAACAAGACATGGGAAGAAACGGCACGAGTCACTGAGCAGGAACTTGAGGCGGCCTTGAGTCGAGACCGACCTAAGGGAGCATGTGTGGGAAAGGTGCGAGTTAATGAGGAAGGCATGAGTCGGGACCGAGCTAACAGGCTACGACCTAAGATGAGTCGGCAAGGAGATAAGCAGTATATTTTTGAGTCGTGTACTGTTGTATGTTAGGTCGTTACCGACCTATGGTTTGTGTTGGGTGCTAAGGCGCAAATCCTTGAGTCGTTATACGTTGAGTCGGTAATGTATTGAACCGGGTGAGTTGTTATATGTAGGTCTTACTGTTAAGTCGGTCATGTTGAGTCGTTTACTTTGTATTCCGTTGTAAGGGGTTGGAGTTGCGTGTGTTGAGTCGGTAACGACTTATGGTGAGTCGGCCGAGATGAGTCGTACATGGTGAGTCGGTGCCGACCTAGGAGTTGAGTGTTGTAGGTTGTGTTGAGTTGTAATGCCTATAAATAGCGGGTGTGTTGTAAATTTTTGAGTTGTTGATTTTGAATAAAATTTCTCTTTTGTTAGCTTTGTGCTTTCATACCAATTGGTAGTTGAGTGTAATCTCCTATCTCCACTTACGTCGTTCGAGTGCGCTCGAATCCACGTTCGTTGAAGCCGATTCACGGAATCTAGTGCGCTAGATCAACGTGCGAAGAATCGTAGATCTTTGAACACGGTATAGTGCGCTATCAACGTGTTTGAGATAGCTAGAGTTCGGTATCTTTGGATCAACGAACTTGGGCATTTTGGTATCTTCAACTCACCGATTGCTACATTTCATCGATTGAAGTTTATTTCGAATTTTCCGCTGCGTCATAAGGGAACACCTCAACTAAATACCATTAGATCCAGCCCAAAATCATCTCGTTCGTCCCTATGACCATGGCCAGCACACAACGATCTTGCTTAATGAAACGAATCGTATCTAGATTGTCACTGCCCTATGATCGATCATGAGTTAGATCGACTGCCCTTAGGCTAAGTGGACCGCCCATGGGCGAACTGGGTTCATCTGGATCGAACAGGCCTTGGTCGATTTTCTTTTTCAATTTTCTATTTTTCTTTTCAATTTTTATTCACTCAATCCTTTATGCTTTTCCTTTTAGCTCGGATTTCAACAAGTTATATATGAAAGTTGCCAAGAAAATTACTACGAACACAATAGTGTAAGTCTCATAGTAAAATTATAAATTTATGAAAATTCTCTTGTTAGGCTAATTTTGATGTTTTTACTTTAATTATACTTTCTTATTTATTTCTGGAAAATCCCATGTATTGCATGAAAACATGGGTTGAAACTGTTCTAAACTACATGAAAAGGTTAATTACAAAAGAAAAGCGTAATAGCGATCTTTAGCACAATGAAGTCTTTATAAATTTGGGTGTGAAATAGCTTCTTAAAATGAAATATGACTTGCTAATTTTGTCCCTAATAAATAGTGGATTATATAGGTTGGCGTGGTCCAATTCAGAGCTAAAAATAGTTCAGAACTACATAAAACAATTGATTCAAAAAAATGTAAAACATAATACCAGTCATTAACAATGCAATCTTAATCAATTTCAATTTGATGCATCATAGCTTTGAATGGCCAGTTTTATACCCAAAGCACATGTGCTTAAGTAATTATTGCCATAAATGAATAAAAAAATTAACAAAACCATGTCCACGTCGTTAGAAAGCCAGCATCTAAAATTAATGTTCATGTTTTGAATTTTGGAATTAAGTAATTGTTATGACTTATAAAATTGTAAGCGTTATGCAAAAAATGCACAAATGCGAAAAAATAAATAAAAAGGATCTAGATTTACCAATTGAACACCACTCAATCTGGCAGCAATTATTCTATTACTCCGAGTAAATAGTAAATAATAAAAAAGTTGAAAAGAGGCACATCTAATCATGAGGCTGGCAACAAAGATCTTCGTTCAGTTGCCTTGCCTCCTCCACAATAAATGATATGCGCGCATAGCGGATGATGCGAGGGGGTGCTGAAAAATTTCAACACGGTACTGAGTCGATGGTTCGAGGGAACTAATGTGATTCACCATTAACATAAGTATGCTCTAGTATGTGGTTTGAGCTCGGAAATGTCATTAATGTGGAGTTATATGTTAGAACATAGCCTGCTTCGACCGTGGAAAAGATAAATATTTGTAAAATAACATCTTACCCAACCGCCGAGAGGTGGTTGCGACCTAATGTAAAGTGCTGGAGGTGTTAGTGACCTCGTCCCTATATAACTTCAAGTCGAATTGAGAAAATGCTCACCACGGTAGAGATCTATTAAGTGAGGCTCGCATTATACTAAATTGGGTGCATAGGTTGTACTATGATCAGTCCTACATCGCAAGATATTTTAAAATAAGTGAGCATATATATGAGAATGGTAGCATATAGCAACAGTGGTTCCTTTTGTTACAAATAAATGTTGCCATGAAAATATATATGTTCTAGTGGGATGTAAGGATATCCCATTATGACGTTGACCCCAAAAGAGCTTCATTGTAACATCTTGTATCTGGAGGCCAAAAGCTAAGTGCTATGGATGCTACGGTCATCCACAGTTTTAACTTTTGGTGACGAAATATGGCAGTGTTAATGTTATTCATAATATCAAAAGCACTTGAATATAAAAAAAATCACAGATTTCCAAAAAACAATAATTTTTGTGATTATATTTCAAATAAATCATATCCAAGTTACAAAAATTCCCAAACATAATCCTCGGCATTGATCAAATATAATTTACAACAATATGCCAAGAGCGACATATGAAGATTCCCCCTTGGATGATCGAAGCAATATAAACTGAACTGTCTTAATACACAGCAGAAACAATTTTAAAAACAGAATCCCTATATTTGCTATCTATCAGCCATCTTTTCGTTTTCGGATGCTTTATTCGCCAAAATCTGCTAAAACCTGAAAACTTAAACCCTCGCCTTACTCAAATCAAATTATGAGCACCCGAGAGTTTATGGGCAAACAAAAGCTTCGAATCAGACTTAAAGCCTGGTATGAATAATTTATGTTACATCTCAGTTTACTGATA
The DNA here is from genome assembly GCA_030765085.1 of Allium cepa. Classification (NCBI taxonomy): domain Eukaryota; kingdom Viridiplantae; phylum Streptophyta; class Magnoliopsida; order Asparagales; family Amaryllidaceae; genus Allium; species Allium cepa. Next base: position 591,034,117 of record CM060937.1, read on the forward strand.
ACTTGTGAGACCACGCCGCTTAGAGGAACGAGTTTTCTCTCAGTAATATCTCTTTTCAAAACTCAAATTTTGCAAATCCTTTCCTACAACCAAACTGGTTAATCCACGGATTATAATAATAATATAGCAATATCCATTATGCTAAACATGAAATAAAATAAACTATCTGTCTAAAATCTGAACTACCTGTTCTAAATTTGAAGCTATCCACTCTTTTCCTGACTATCTGTCCTAAAACTGGTTATACCAAAATAGCTATTCCTTTTATGCTAGATAACGAGCTATCTGCCCAAAACAGGTAAAAAGGGGTGGACCAACTGTCCTTAAAAAATTAGCAAGGTCCGTTATGCTAATAATTGAACTATCTGTTCATATCAAAGCCGACTGCTCTTTCTGGACTAACTTTCCTGGACTAGCTGTCCTCTGGGTTGACCGCGGGATAAGTGGACTGCTAGTTAGAAGTTCAAATGAGCTGACTGTCGGAAATTACTTTTGGGTTAACAGCCCTTCAAAATATCTAAGCTAACTGCTCTACGAAATATCTGAGCTAACCGCTCTTCAAAATTTTCCTTGAAAACCTTTTCAAAATGATTTAGTCCGTCAAATCGTATCTATATAAGGAAAATATCTTTAGCTCTAAACTATTTGCCATGTTATATATACTTTACTCAAAATAATGTTGATGATGTTCAATAAGGATTAACTATCCTTTAAAATAATTTGGAGTCCTTAATAACTTAAAACACTTAGGCTATCTGCCTAATTTTTATATTCGAAATATTTGTTTAAAACCTTCAAACAACCTTTCAAACACGTAGAAAATAACTCCTTCAAAATCATTCATAAAACCCTCTCAAAGTACCGAAGGTAACTCCTTCACATTCTTTAATAAACCTTTCGAAATCATTCAAGGTATATCCTTCTAAAGCTTTTAAAAGCTTTCTTCTCATAGGCTTCGAAACATACGACACTCGCTTAAAAGGTAACTCCCTCATATTCTTTAATAAACCTTTCGAAATCATTCAAGGTATATCCTTCTAAATCTTTTAAAAGCTTTCTTCTCATAGGATTTGAAACATACGACACTCGCCATTAAATCCTTTAAACCTTAGCCTTTCGAAAACATAGTTAAACTACACCTTTCGGAATCAAAGTACCTCAAAACCTTTCAAAGACATTTGGTTCAAATTATAATAGGTGGAAAACCTTTCGAAACCAATAAAATTTAACTACTTTGAACCATTAAAATGTTTCGACGTAAAACATTTGGATTATGCAAAAGGATCAAAAAAACATTTGAGTCAAAATCAACTACTTCGAAACCTTCATAAAACCTTTTGAAATCAAAACTTTTGAAATCAAAACCTTTCGAAATCAAACCTTTTTGAATCAAACCTTTCGAAATCAAAACCTTTTGAAATTATACCTTTAAAAATCAAAACCTTTTGAAACTAATGGAGAGAAGCGACAAGTTTTAAAAAAACAAAAGATAACCTTTGACCCCGTCTATTTCAAAAGGTTAGGAAACGGTAAATATGTTTTGACCTGGTCGAAAACTATACCTTTCGAATTTTTCGAAAGATTTCAATTACAACAAGAAAGCAAACCAATCAAAACCTTTTCCTCTTAAACCTTTTGACAATTTTGAAATCCCTTTGTCGAAAGCTAGCAGGTGTATTTTTTCTTTAAAACCAAAACAAAACTACATTTCTTCCGAAAGCTATAACCCTTCTTCCCCAAACTTTTGACTTTCTCCAATTCACTATGTACCAGTTTCTTGAAACCATGTGCATTGGTATTTAATCTAATCGGAAGGTTTGATAACCTTCGACCTTGTCGGAAGGTCTGGAATGAAGGCGGAAGCTCTTGCCGAAAGAGATGAAATAATGTAAATACAGTTTGAAATAGTTCTTTTGTACACCACCAACCCTGTTTGATTAAATCTGATTGGTTGCCAGAATTATATATTCGAAAATGCTGTCGACTTTCCTTATTTGGAAATTTGAATAATTTTGAAAAAGCCCCTTTCTCTTTTATAATCATATAAAACATTTGAGTCCTATACATTAATTAATTTTATATAATCATCAAATCACCTTGAAAAATTATGGAAAAATTCCAAAAAGTAAATTAATATGTTCTTTTCAACATATAAATTTTTTAGATCCAAACAATAATTATTTTACTGGTAAATAATTTTTATATTCCAAATTAACCTTTTCTTCTTTAGAAAATTATGACAAATCCATGAAAATTTAAAAAATTCTGAAAATTGAAACCCATCTATAAAATAAATTTTCAGATCATCATAAAAATTTGCAAGGCTAATAGATGTCATTTAATATGGTTTTCATCTTAAAACATGTCATAAAATCTATATGAACATACAAAAATCATCAACATGTATATATAATCTTTTATCATTCGAATACATGGCAACCGTTTGCAAAATCATTCGAAATTAACCTTATAACCGAAACCAAAAATATTTAGAGATGTAAACATTGTTGATCTTTGCTGAATGATTATGGAGCTTGAGATTTGAATCGGTTTGATTTGAATTTTTTCCCTTAAGCTTCTCTTTTGTTTCCTCTCCTTCTTCCTCTATTAATGGCGGTCGACCAAGCTTTTTAAGTTTTGAAATGGGAAATGAACGTGTGCTGCAAAACATGACCTAAGGAAGGAAACATATGAATGGCCTCTTTTCCATAATATGCCACCTCTAATTCATTTTAAAAAAACACTTCATTTAATTTATTAGTAAAAAGGCACGACTACCTTAATTAAATCAAATCAAAATATCCTAAGTAACAAATTATTTAGTTTATCTAACTAAATCTCCTAAATAATCTTATCAAAAATCTGGGGAGTTACATTCATTCAACGGTCTCATTTCTTCTACACTAATGAAGTGTTCGCATAGCCAAAGATGGGATGCCAAAAATTACAAAGAGGTATCAGAGCAGTAGATTTCACTCAATATATTTGTATCAATGCAGTAGATTTTGCTTAAAAATTTCGTATCAAAGAAAGGCGATTTGTTTTAATTTTTGCATCAATGGTTTCTAGATAAAGCAGTAGATCTGGTGACAATTATGCTATTACTCATTTTGATGGAAAAGAAAATTTTGCAATTGGGAAGATAAAGATGGAGGAGATTATGTTGAGAGAGAAGAGTGTTCCAATCTTGGAATTTGGTGACAAGGAGTTTAGTGTTGTTGAAGGGACATCTGAATTTTGGAACTAATATATGCTTTATGGCTCAACGATGTTATGGATTCTTATTTTGATTTCCATGGGAAATTTGTTGTTTGGCACATAAGATATGTAAGTGAGAGAGATTCGATTAGTGATTGAGGGGATTTTTCTGGCCTTGGTGGCTTTGAGATCATTTTGGTATATACTTTTCTTTGACTTTGGATATTTAAGACATTTTGTTGACGGGTATGGACAATGTCTGAGTTCTTTAGTAAGGTGTGATGGGGGTTGGCCTTATCAAAATCTATTAGGTAAGTATTTGTTTTTGATATTTATCGCGTTAAGAGATTTTGGTTGAAGGTGTGGTTCGTTTTTAAGATTTTTATGTCGAAAAGTGAATTTGAATCGACATGGAGTGTTTAGATTGTACGATTCAAATTATATGTCATTTTGAAGAGGATTGTGTGTTATTATTTAAGAAAGAGACATGAGGTTATTCGAAGCATCGTGGAGGAAGTTATGGTAACAAGGAAAGTAATCACGTTTGTTCATTACTTTTAATATGGAAATGCATAAATTATTGTATTGCATTTGCATGAGATGGAAAAATCACACTCTACAGAATAAAATATGTGCAAATGGACATGCATATTATTTCTTTCTCAGTAAACGCATTACTTTGGGGTTATTTATTTCCATCTTTGCTAATTAAAGGAATGAGTGAATTACTTGCTACGTTTGCACCATTTGTTACCATTGTAAATTTCCTCCATTATCTTCTTACCATATCTTTGTAATTTAATCGACGACTCTCATTGATTTGCACTTGCTATATATTGAGGGTAGACTTTATTGTAAAACCTTCTTGGCATTCTGCCGACGATCCCCTAATAGGGTGTCTCTTCTTGTTAGCCCTAATTTTCAGCTTTGGTATGTATACTCTTATCTAGTAATCTCTTGTTACTCTCTTATCTGTAATGAAATCTCTCTTCTTTAGACTGGACATACACTATCTTGGTAATAGTGTAACCAATATAAATATCGTGCCTTTGTTTTATTCTTTATAGTTATTTGCTATTTATTTCGAGTAATAAAATAGTTGTTGCTAGACTGAGTGACGTTCATATTGGAAAATCTTGATCTTGTTTATTGTTTTTCCACATCTATGCAATTTTTGCACAACAGTGAGCAAATATAAATGTATGAAAGCAAAATGTTCCAATAAAATTAAGTTATTTAATTGGTGGTTATTTTGGTTGACCTACATGCATCGCTAATGTTTCTATCTTGTATACTTATTTAAAAATACCTTAACGCCGCTTGTATCCAGTAACAAAAAATATTAATTTTGGAGCAATCAAAATAAAGTATATCATACTATATATATGTTATAATTTCTTTATAATTGACTGCCTAGGATACACTAAAATATAAGTACTTGTATGTACAAACGCACTAGTTCAAATTTCATCCTTTTATCAAAATAAATAAATTTTATAAGTGGTATGGTTACTATAGTTGGTTCAACAATTAAAATTGTAACTGAATAATAGTGAACTGGTACTTGTGACTTTGGATAATAATTTTGATTATGTAGTAAAGGTTATATTCGAAGGATGTTATCGGTTCGGTATGAGTGGTTTTCACGTTTAGGTGTTTAATATCCATCAATGTAAGAGATGAAATCCTAATCCATTTTTTTATAGGGTTGGCATTATTAGTCAGTTTTTCTGTTCCATTAAATATTTATTGATCTTCATGTGTATGCATGTATTCTTGGTTTTAAATATAGAGAAGAGACTCCTTCACTAAAGCACATCTAACTAAGACATTATGTCCTTTTATACTAGATTACTTTATTGACTCCCTATGACATCACATGGTTAATGCAATAGACTTACTATGGGTTTCTTTGGGACTACATGCTTATTAGCCAAATTTGGACATTTGTTATCTCTCCGCTACAAGAGTATCGAACATAATAAGCCGAAATAAGGAAGCTATAATGACCAATATTTTACGTATTGGAGGATTGTGAAATAATTTTATTCAATTCATTTTTGGTTGTATGATTCTAATATTTTGGAATATAGTTTTTAGGTATGTTTAACATATCTATGATTTTTTCCAAATTTCTGTGTGACCATTTCTCCCCAAGATATCATACTTCGGCTATAACATTTGATACAAGCCGAATTTGATGCTCTAACCTATTTCATTACTTCAAATGGTGGTTTTTCATTCCATAGAGTGACCATATAGGAAAATCAGATAAGTGGCTAGGAAGTTATAGCAGTTTTAAGTTTTAAATTCTACTTGCCAGAAATAGAAGATGATTGATGGGGTGAATTAACAAGCTCATTAGTCTGATCAGGTTTAGCTATAAAATATGAGGTGAGAGACCATTTAAAAGTTCATCTCCAATTTTAAATCAGCCCAAAACCCTAACTCCTCTCTATTCTCCAGTTATCTCATTGAATTTTATCTCAAACCATCTCTGATTACAAAATTAAAGGCCACATCTTTAACTAAAGCTTGATCTCATCACTTTGGTTGCATTTTCAATCGAATTCTCACTTTTCAGAATGGGCCTTCATCATATTTCATAGGTTTGGAGATTTGATGGGTGGTTATAATCTCTCACTTGTTTATGATGTATTATATGTCATGATTACGTGATTATAGGTTAGAATTATCAAATTAAATTGATTAAGCTTAGGTTTCAGATCTAGAAAACCTAGATTATCAAAATTAAACATGTAATTGGGATCTCATCATTGGCTGGTGTCATTTGTGAATATTTGGATATGAAATTCTATGTGTTAGATTAGATCTATGGTAGATTAGATCTATGTGATGACAGATTGAATCAGATGATTCTTACGTTCATATTGGATGTAATTGCCTAATTTGCTATGTTTGATTTGCTATTATGTTTGAATTGCTTGCTATGCTTGGTTTGATCTCTAGTGTTGTGCATGTTTGTAACAATATGGATGCTGCAGTCATCCATAGTTATTAACACTCAGTGACCAAATGCAATAATATTAGATACATTGATATAATAGAAACACATGGATATGAAAAAATTAAAAATACAAAACAAACTCTCATTTGACTTCAAACACATTTCAAATTCATTACATAATCCCTAATTCGTAAATCACATTCACAGAAATATAATTATTAAAAAATATTCCAAGAGCGACATATGATGACGTGCTCTTGGTTGATCAGAATCTAAACATACAATATTAAACAAATTATCCATTTTACCAAAACACAACGTAATCAAATAGAAAGAATTCCTAATAGCTAGCTTGCCTCCTCCACGTCTCTAGAAGCTTATTTGTATAAAGGAGAACCTGAAAGCCTTAAATCTCAAACCACTCAAAATTAATTGAGCAACCAAGAGTTTAAAGGGAAACATAAACTTTGAGTTAGAGAAAAAGTCTGGTATAAATAATAACCTACCATCTCAAACCATGTAGAAATCTAGTAAGACCACGATGCTTAGCAAAATGGGATTTATCCTCACTAGTACCTTAACCCAAAATACAATAACCATATACCATGTGCCTGTATCCACAATGGTTAAATCATAACATAATAAAAGTTATTTTAATGATATGCAAACATGCATTATGCTCTGGATTATTCATCCCCATTTACCTGAATATTTGTCTCAAGTTATAGTTTTTAGGATCACTATTAACCTATTAGTTTTCATGGACTGACTAATAACCTGCTAATTCTTTATGGAAATTCTATCCGCTTTCATAGATTTCATGGGGTCACTATGAACCAAGGTTCCCTACCAATAGTATCATCCAATCATAGTTTTCATGAGATCGCTAAGAACCTATTGGTATCTGCCAATAACTTTCTCTTATCATCGTTTTCATGGGCATATCCTATTGGTATCTCCAACAACTTCTTCCATGTCAATGTTTTTATGGGAGCACTATAAACCTATTGATCTCCTTCAATAACTTAATCCGGACATAATTTTCATTGGATCACCAAGAACCTTTTGTCTCCTGCCAATAACCACTTCCATACATAGTTTTCATAGGCTTACCAAGCACCTGTCTAAACCAATAATTCTTTGATTAGCCTTTGGACATCCTATATTCTTGTCTACCTAACCTCCTGGATACAATTCTAATCACATAGTAGTTAACTCAGCATTATTCACCACTGGGTCAACCTAGCTGCTTACTTTGTCCTTAACACCCTAAAATGCAGTTGTAGGTTAATATTAAGTGAATATGTTTACAAAAGAAGCATACATGATAGCCGATCATAACATAGTACACACATTTGTGGTTTAATTTTCTTGTAATCATTTCGTAAATGAAAAATGGTTAATGTTACCCGATGGCTTGACGAAGTAACAAGAAGCTCAGTGTAAAAAGGGTCTTCGGTATCTTGCCTCATTCAACATTGAGGGGTCGTTCGGCATAGAGCCTTGTTCGGCATACGAGCGCAGTTCAACGCACATTACTCTCTAGGCATACGAATCCCGGTCAGCCTGGGTATGTGGCTCGGCATGCGAGTGCCGCTTGGCATTAAGGCCTCCTCCAGCATTCTCTGGTTGGACCAACCTCGTTCAGCAATTGCCGTTTGGAAACTATGGATCGGTGCACAGAGGTTAACACGGGCCGGGGTACTCTGTACCTAGGCCTATGAGGGAAGTCCAACCCATCTTCGTCTATAGATAGAAGGGCAAGGGCACAGTGAAATGGACCTTTTTTGAGAACAGTGGGGATACTCTGCTGCATTCAAGACTTATTCTATTTACTTCGCACTTATATTCAAGTCTTTATAGAATGGATTGTATCTATATTCAATCATTTGTGAAAGCAATAAAGATCAAGATTCAAAGTGGAAGTAGGCAATTATGCTGAACCACTATAAATCCAGTGTTCTGGTTTTTGCATTTAATTTAGCATGCAATTCTCTATTTTAATTTACTTTCTTCATTTGTCTCTCTATATAAACTCTCTTTAGGTGTTAGTGACCAATTATGGTGCTAACATTTTGGTTCCTTAACTGAGAGCCAAATTCTCAAGCCACTAGGATCTGCTTTGTGGCTACTAGATTGAATAAATCCCCCAAAGGAGATCCAAGTCATTTAAAGGACGTTCGTTGAATCTACTCAGAGTTTCTATCAACAACTCTACTATGGGAAAACCACGTACCAGATCAGCCTCTCATAACGCGAACGTCAAAGAGACTGCTAGCATACAACAGATAGGACCTAATAATCAGCAAGATAATCTCGGCGTAGGGACTGCTTGAGCTCATAACCAGGTGGAAGTCGTTACTAGGATGGAGTTCAACGACCTGATGAGAGAACTCATGAAAAGTAGGACACAACTTGCTGAGCAGATTCAAGCTAATGCTAACCTCATGATTCAGCTTACTCAGCAACATCATCAGAATGCTGGAGGTAGCCCCTTTCCGTGCTCTTTATATGATAGCTCAACTTCATCCGATGGACTTCTCAGGCCTAGACACTGCAAAACAGAAACTACACAAACGGGTGCTTCTAATCGATCAACTAGGGATCATTTACATCTTGAAGACCACACCCAAGCCGGAACGGGAATCTTAGGAGCTGGAGCAGGTGTGGAGACTAGACGTCCAGCTCACTAAGATCCAATGAAGCTGGTCCCCAAGATACACGCCTGGTAGATCGCCACCCGAGCGGTCCCAAGAACAGAGTCCATCCTTCCATCCTCCGTACAGACCCTGGACTTATTGGCTATGGTCAGATAGTTGATGAGAGAGAATCAAGGCTTGACCAATGAAGATTGGGGGATATCCAGGAGTCATACTTCATTCACGGATACTATTCTACAAGCTGAGTACCCCATGAAGTTTAGCATGCCAACCATCCCGGCCTACGAAGGAAAGACTAATCCCAGGCAGTATGTGATGAGGTACGAATAGATGATGGATTCGGCTAGAGAAAACGACAGACCAAGTTTAGATGTTTTCCAATTACTTTATCCAGAATCACCACCATGTGGTTCACTCGACTTCCCCCATGGTCTATATTCAGCTTCGACGAATTGGTGATGAAATTTCTAGAACAGTTCAGGATACACGCCACTCACCCCAAGGACGTGATGTCCCTATCAGTGTAATCCAGGCTCCCGGGGAGTCATTGAAAGAGTACTTGAAGAGATTTCATGTTGCGGCTATTGAAGTTAGCAACCCTAACGACCACACAATTCTGATGGCGGTAATGCAAGGTGTGGATCCGGATTCAGAGTTTGGAGACTGGTTGGCAGGAAAGCCTCCAACTACAGTGGAGCGTTTCTATTCAAAGGCTATTCAATTCATAAGAAGAGAGGTAGCGAGATGGACGAGGCGACATATGGCACCAAGGCCTGTTCAGGAGACTGTAAAAAGAAACATCACTGTTAAACAGTTCGGTGACAATTCAGGGAAGGTTCGAGTCAATGTCCAAAATAAACCCGGGCAATCTAAAGGGTCCGGAGGAGGATATCCGAAAAGAAAAGAGAAGCTGGGAAATGGAGGCCATGGATTCCAACATACGACGAACACGCCCCACTGAATGCATCTCTTGAGAATATTTACCCGTTAACTTCTAACACTTTTCAATACAGAAAGTCTCGCCCAAAGGAGTCAATAGAGGAACAGAAGCAGACTGGAAAGTACTGTCGCTTCCATGAGACTTATGGGCACAATACAGAAGAGTGTAAATACCTACACGATGCCATAGAAAAGTTGATTAGGTAGAAAAAAATTACAAGAGTTTGTCAAGAACCCGCAGGAAGGTAGGCAAGGAAAATCGGACCCCGAACGCGGGCCGGCCCCATGCCATCCAGAGGAACCTGCCCGAACTGTAGGGTGACTAGTTATAAACACTATCGTCAGTGGACCTCATTCTACAGACAAGATGTAATGTCCCGCAAATCCGTACCCCTTGAGTCAACACTATTTGTAACAACCCTGGTATTGGAGATTACCGATGATATTAAATTATAATGATAGTTATAATTTAATATGGTAAATAAAATGTAATGAAGAAATAAATTTGGTTTAAATTGTGTATTTCAAACAAACAATACCTATGAAGTTAAATATTGGGTTTAAAATCCATTGTTTGGTATTTTGGTTAAATAAAATGGAAAATATTGGAATTTAGGTAAATTTGAGTTAATAAATTTACCAAGTAATGTATTTCAACATTTAATTGTCGAAATAAATGAAAATTGATGGAAATAAAGTTTTAAAAACTTTATTTTGAGGTATTAGAGTGAAATTAGTCCACTACTGTATTTTAACTAAGTCAATAAGATAATACTGATAATTATTGTCAATATTAGCCTTTTATTGAATATAAAAGGAAAAATATGAAGACAACATGTCTTTAAATAAAATAAAATATGAAATATTGTGAAAAAATATTTTTTTTTTGTTTTTTAAGTGTTAGAATGATTTGTTAAGATTTATTTGGCTAAGATAATAAATTTTGATAAAGTTATACTTTGAAAATAGTGTATTTACACTAAAGTTATGCAAATTGTAAAATACTATTAAAACGGGGATTTATTGTTAAAAATTATATTTTTATTATTCATATAAATTTTATTTTATCACAATAACTATTTTATTTCAAAAACAAATTGATCTATGTATTTTATTTGGCTTGAAAATATAGTATTGTATGAATATAGTGTAAAATAGGTTAATATGTATACATAACCTTGCAATTCCACTAAGTAATTTCTCCCTTGGGCTTAATTAGATAGAAAGAAGGATCCATTAGCCTAATATCTAGAAATTTTTGTTGAGAAACTAAGGTGTACGTACTTTCATGCATCTCCTTCTCAAAAATAAACCTACCGTAAAAAGAAAAAGAGAAATTCATGGCTGCCTTCAACTAAACCCAATTTCCACCCTATTTTTCTACAAATGAAAAGGGAAAATCACCTAAACTAAGAAGAGAAAGGTAATCTCCTTCCAATACCAAATAGTTTTCATTAAAATCTGAGAATTTGAGATGTAAATTTTCTTTTAATTGCTTCTGTTGTTTTGCATGTTTATTTTCTAGCTTCTACATGTTCTTAGGGCTTCTTTCTTCACCAAAGATCACAAATTCCTATCAAATATTTGCTAGATCTTCCTGAAAAATTTGGTAAGCAAGGTAAGAGTTTCTCAAAGCAAGCTAAAGCTAAAAAATCGAATTTTGCTATCAATTGTTGATGGAATTGCTGAAATTATCGACTTTGTTTTCTGTTTTGCTGGCTGAAAAAACCCTATATTGAAAAAATCATATCTTCTTCAGTTTTAAGCGAATTGAACTCAGATTTTGATATGTTGTTGTAATCTTGACGCAGCGGATTATAAACAAAACGATATGAATCGATGAAAGTAGCAATCGGTGGATTGATGAATACCAAAATGTCCAAATTCGTTGATCCGAAGATACCGAATTCTAGCTATCTCTAACACGTTGATCGCGCACGATACCGTGAAAGAAGATCTTCAATTCTTCAAGCGTTGATTAAGCGCACTTGATTCCGCGAATCGGCTTCAACAATCGTTGATTCGATCACACTCGAATAACCGAAAGTGGAGATAGGAGATTACACTCAACTACCAATTTAAGATGAAAGCACACAACAATCAATAAGAAATTTTATTCAAAAAAAATCGACCCCCAGAAATGTACAACACACTCGCTATTTATAGAGTTTTTGACCCCGATCCTTAAGTCGTATACGACTTACGACATAACTAAGTCGCTGCCGACTCATCACAATAGTATAGATACAACGACTCATAGTAACTACATCACAACACACTCACCAGACCGACTTACGACTCATCTAGGTCGTTGCCGACCTAACAGGTACTAGACTCCTCTATTACAATACACGCATATGTACACGACTCAAGACATAATGACCCTAGACGACTTACGACTTAAGACAGTCACGACTTAACCCTTCAGCACAAAGGCTTAACGACTCATGGATCAAGCGACTCATCTCATATGCATCAGCACGCAAGGTCCAACGACCTAAATCTGAGCGACTCATCTCCAACGACTTATCTCCGAACGATTCATCTCCCTGCGGCTTATCTCCGAGCGACTTATCTAAGTCGTAACCCATCTCCGACTTATGGCCTTCAATTACAGGAACTTCTCTTTGTTTCTTGATGAGTCGTGGATGACTCATAGCCATGCAGTTAGGTCGTGTACGACTCATCAATCCAGAACGATTTAGACTCCCATCGAGTCGTAACTTCTTTTCACTTTCTTGGTTAGGTCGTAGCTCTTTCCTATATGACTCCTTAGGTTGACTCGTGCACGACTTACGAGTTAAAACCGAAACTTCTTGACTCGTGCATGACTTAAGAGTTAGGACCGAAGCTTCATTATCTTGTGAATGACCTAACTTCTGAACTTCTGTAGATCGTGCTGCATCATCCTCCCCTGGTTGAGAAAAATTCGTCCTCGAATTTGTAAATTCTTCCCCATCAGATTGTCCATCTCCATAATACGGCACAAGATGCTTAACATTGAATACGTCAGAAGTGTATACATCCTCCGGCAGTTTCAACTTATAAGCATTCTCATTGATCCGTTTCACAACTTCTACTGGACCAAATTTTCTGGCTTTCAACTTGTTATAAGCGCCTACAGGAAAACGATCCTTTGTTAACACAGCATACACCAAATCTCCTTCGTTAAATTCAATATTTCGTCGCTTCAAGTCTGCAAATTTCTTATATTTCTCATTTGACTTTTCCAATCGTTCCTGAACGGTCTTATGACATTCAGTTAATTCATCAACAAAATCAACATCTCGTTTAACTGTCCCCTTTGGTTGTGGTACTACCGTTAAGTCCAACGGTCCCCTGGGTAAACTTGAATATACAATCTGAAATGGACTGAATCCTGTGCTACGATTCACTGCATGATTATGGCAAACTCTGCCTGGCATAACTTCATGTCCCACCTCTTCAGATTATCCTGCACAAGACATCGCAACAAATTTCCCAATGATCTGTTAACAACTTCTGTATGCCCATCAGTTTGCGGATGATAAGCACTACTAAATTTCGGCTTTGTTCCCACCATCTTCCACAAACTTAACCAAAAATGGCTTAAAAATCTGGTATCCCTGTCCGAAACAATAGACTCTGGCAACCCATGTAAACGATAGATTTCTTTAAAGAACAACTGAGCAACACGAACATCATCCGCCGTCTTCTTACAAGCAATAAAATGTGCCATTTTCCAAAATCTATCCACCACAACAAATATAGAATCATTTCCCCTTTGTGTTCTAGGAAAACCCAAAACAAAATCCATGCTGATATCAACCCACGGTTTAGATGGTACAGGTAACGGCATATACAATCCTGCATTTGTCGCTGTTCCCTTCGAAACCTGATATATATGACATCTCTCCACAAATCTCTCTACCTTTTTTCTCATTGATGGCCAAAAATAAGTTTGAGAAATCAAATGCAATGTACGATCACGGCCCACATGTCCTTCCTCGTGCAACTCTTTGGTAATCTTCATTCTCAAACTGCCCTCTGGAATACATAATCGATTTTCTTTAAACAAGAATCCATCAACCAACACAAATTCATCAGAACTCTCATCCTTAATTTTCTCAACAAACTTTGCAAAGTAAGGATCTTCGTCAATCAACTCTGGCAATAATTCAAACCCTATCACCTCAACTTTCATTGTAGTCAACAAATGATTCCTCCTACTCAAAGCATCAGCCACACGATTCGTTGCCCCAGATTTATGTTTCACGACAAAAGTAAACTGCTGCAAATAAGCAATCCATGATGCATGTCTCGCTGAAATTTTATCCTGCCCCTGCAAATGCTTCAAAGCTTCGTGGTCTGTGTAAAGAACAAACTCTTTCTGGAATAGATAATGCCTCCGGTGTTTCACAGCTTGCACAACAGCATAAAACTCAACATCGTATGTATTATATCTCATCTTTGCTCCTGATAACTTCTCACTGAAATAAGCAACTGGTCTCCCACTCTGACTCAACACTCCTCCAATCCCAACCTTTGATGCATCAGTGTGTAGCTCAAACAACAACTGAAAATCTGGTAATACAAGAATTGGTGCTGTCGTCAAAAGTTCTTTGATTCGTTCGAAAGCAACCCCCGCTTCCTCCGACCAAGAAAACTGCTTCCCTTTCATACAATCAGTAACCGGTGCCATCACGCTACTGAAGCGTGGAATGAATCTTCGGTAGAATGATGCCAATCCATGAAAACTTCTAACTTCAGTGATAGTTCTCGGCTGTGGCTAATTTCTAATAGCTTCAACTTTACTTTGGTCCACTTGGATTCCCTTCTCAGATACAACATATCCCAAAAATAACACACTTTGAGTCATGAACACACATTTCTTCGTGGCTTCATAAAATTGTTCCTCACGAAGAATAATTAACACATTTCTCAAATGCTCTACATGCTCCTCCTTACTCCTGCTATATATCAGAATATCATCGAAATAAACCACCACGAACTTCCCAATGAATGGTCTAAAGATTTGATTCATCACCCGCATGAATGTACTAGGTGCATTTGATAAACCAAATGGCATAACCAACCATTCGTATAACCCCTCTCTCGTCTTGAAGGCTGTCTTCCATTCGTCTCCAGGTCTGATCCGAATCTGATGATAACCACTCTTCAAATCAATCTTCGAAAAGATAGTAGCCCCACTCAACTGATCTAGCAAGTCATCCAACCTTGGCATAGGAAATCTGTAGCGAACAGTAATCTTGTTAAAAGCTCTACTATCAGTACACATTCTCCATATTCCATCCTTCTTCGGCACCAACAATGCTGGTACTGCACAAGGACTCAAGCTTTTCTGAACACGTCCCTGTTCTAACAACTCTTCCACTTGCCTTCGTAACTCTTCATGTTCCTTCGGACTCATTCGGTAATGTGGTCGATGTGGTAAAACTGCTCCCGGAACAAGATCAATTTGATGTTAAATGTCCCTCAGTGGCGGTAACTCCTTTGGCAACTCTTCTGGAAATACATCTTCAAATTCTTTCAAAACTGGCTTCGCTTCTTCTGGAACTTCAACCTCTTCATGACTCTCTCGGCCAATCAACAAATAGACTTCAGGCTCCTCTTCAACTTCTTTAACAAACTCCTTCAAAGATAGCAAAGTTTTCAGTTTTTCGATCTCCTCCAACTTGCTCTCCTTCTGTTGTTGTTTCTTAGGAACTAAAGTGATTTTAGTACCTTCGAACATAAAATTGTAACTATTAGCACGACCATCATGTTGTACTGTTCTATCAAACTGCCATGGTTTGCCCAACAACAGATGACACACATCCATGTCTACAACGTCACACCAAATTTCATCTTTGTACTTCTTCCCAATAGAAAAATTCACACAAGCTCTTCGACACACCTTCACTTCACCACCCTTCCTTAACCATGCTAACTTGTACGGTTTAGGATGCTTCTCAGTTTTCAAGTTCAACTTCCTTACTGCTTCTGTAGAGATAATATTGTCACAGCTTCCAGCATCAATAACGAAGTTGCAAACTTTCCCTAGAAAAGTGCATGTCCACTGAAAAATATTGCTCCTCAACCAACTAGAATCCTCTTCTTGCTTTGGTGTAAGACATGACCTCCTCATCATAAGATTACAACCTTCATCCCCGGACAATTAGTCTTCCTCCTCAACATAAGGTGCATTTGAACATTTGGCCTCCTCACCATCATCCTCAATCTCAGCAACCATTGCTCGCTTCTTCGGCTTCGGACATTCATTGCTTTTGCGACCCAACTCCTGACAATTATAATATTTAAAACCACTGCTAACCTTCGCCTTCTCAGCCTCCTTCACCATTGGTTTTGTAACAGGTTTAGGAACATTAGAACTTCCACTAACTCCCTTCGCTTGATTATTGGAATTAGTAAACACACCACCTCCACGCCTTCCCTGCTTCTCCCAAGCCAACGCTTTCTGATGTGCCTCTGCTACTGATCTAGGATCAAACATATTAACCATATCCTGGATCAGCATTCTCAATCCCCCAATGAATCTAGCAGTTAGCTGTTCTTCCGTTTCCATAATATCATTCCTGGCAATGAGTTGGTAAAATTCATCAGCATAATCACTAACAGACTTCGTCCCTTGCCTCAGATTCTGCAACCTCTGGTACATAAGTGATTGATAGTTGTATGGTAAGAAAGTAGCTCTCATCAACTTCTTCATCTTATCCCAAGACTCAATCTTTGACTTCCCCATTCTCTCCCTCGTAAGTTTAGTTTGCTGCCACCATGCTAAAGCTCTCCCCCTCAACCTAGTAGCAACCAACTTCACTCTTCTATGCTCAGGAACCTCCTTGAAATCAAAGATCTCTTCAACATTTGACAACCAATCTAAGAATTCTTCAGCTACCATTCCACCCTTGAACTCTGGAATTTCCATCTTCATACCCATTTCCCATCGACGATCATCTTCAACATTTCGATAAGAATTTCGAACTTGGTCTCGATCTCGATAATGAATGCTAGCTCCATCACCCTCTTCATCAAAATCAAAAGTACGCCTACATCGATCTCGACCATTATCATCCCTTCGTTCATGCATGCTTCTTCGACTATGTCTCTCTTCATCTCTATACGCCTCATTGTCAAATTCACGTTGACTTCTTCTCTCTTCATGTCCATAGTCATGATGATCTCTCCGTGATGAAATTGATGTTTCTCTTCTCTCTCTAAAAGATTGCGGTGATACCTTCCTCGCTTCCGTAACCAATGGCGAAACTCTATTTCCTCCATGGTTCGAGTTTGGTGATCTCCTCCTTTGACTTTGATTCAAATCATTCATCAACTTCTCTAACTTTCCAATGCCTTCATCAAATTTCTCATTAATACGTTGTTCCATAAGATCGGCTTCTTCTCTTCTATACAACGCTTCAACATTTTGATGACGGTTAGCTCTCCTTGGCGGCATGATTGGAAACTCTTCACAAACACTTCAAAACTTCAAAATTCTTCAACAAAACTTCTCAAATACTTCAAAAACTCGGACTCAAACTTCAACGCAAGCAACAAATCACGACCTCGACCTTAACTCGGCTCAACTATCACTTGACTCGGCTCGGCAACAAGCAATGACTCAAGGATAGGTCGGCTTTAACTCAACAAAGCACGGCTTAACACTACACTTGGTTTGGCCACCTACTCCAACTCTTCAATTCGAATGATAAGGTACGGCTCCAACTACTAGCTCGGCCTCAATACTTCAAACACCCTTTCAACTCTAGATCCAAAATGAAATGGATCAAAATCTTCAAACTCGTTGCAACTTCAAGATGAACACGATGAACAACAACTTCAAACTTCAACTTCAAAAATTGGTTCCAAGTCTCGGCTTAGCTATGATTGGCTAAGTCTAGCTCTGATACCAAAACTGACGCAGCGGATTATAAACAAAACGATATGAATCGATGAAAGTAGCAATCGGTGGATTGATGAATACCAAAATGCCCAAATTCGTTGATCCGAAGATACCGAATTCTAGCTATCTCTAACACGTTGATCAACACGATACCGTGAAAGAAGATCTTCAATTCTTCAAGCGTTGATCAAGCGCACTTGATTTCGCGAATCGGCTTCAACAATCGTTGATTCGAGCGCGCTCGAATAACCGAAAGTGGAGATAGGAGATTACACTCAACTACCAATTTAAGATGAAAGCACACAGCAATCAACAAGAAATTTTATTCAAAAAAAATCGACCCCCGGAAATGTACAACACACTCGCTATTTATAGAGGTTTTGACCCCGACCCTTAAGTCGTATACGACTTACGACATAACTAAGTCGCTGCCGACTCATCACAATAGTATAGATACAACGACTCATAGTAACTACATCACAACACACTCACCAGACCGACTTACGACTCATCTAGGTCGTTGCCGACCTAACAGGTACTAGACTCCTCTATTACAATACACGCATATGTACACGACTCAAGACATAATGACCCTGGACGACTTACGACTTAAGACAGTCACGACTTAACCCTTCAACACAAAGGCTTAACGACTCATGGATCAAGCGACTCATCTCATATGCATCACCACTCAAGGTCCAACGAACTAAATCTGAGCGACTCATCTCCAACGACTTATCTCCGAACGATTTATCTCCCTGCGGCTTATCTCCGAGCGACTTATCTAAGTCGTAACCCATCTCCGACTTATGGCCTTCAATTACTGGAACTTCTCTTTGTTTCTTGATGAGTCGTGGACGACTCATAGCCATGCAGTTAGGTCATGTACGACTCATCAATCTAGAACGATTTAGACTCCCATCGAGTCATAACTTCTTTTCACTTTCTTGGTTAGGTCGTAGCTCTTTCCCATATGACTCCTTAGGTTGACTCGTGCACGGCTTACGAGTTAAAACCGAAACTTCTTGATTCGTGCACGACTTAAGAGTTAGGACCGAAGCTTCATTATCTTGTGAATGACCTAACTTCTGAACTTCTGTAGATCGTGCTACATCAAATCTGGTAGAAGTGCATTTTCGGAAATTTTCAATTAATTTTGAGTTATTTTGCTATAGGAAACTATTGCTTGAAATTGGTCAAAAACTGACCTCTGTGTATTGGCCGAAAATAGGTCATATTAGAAAAATCATATTTTTTTCAATTCTTAGCCAATTAATCTCAGCTTTTGATATGTTGTTGTAGTCGGGATACTCTGCATTTCTGGAAATTTTCAATTAATTTTGAGTTATTTTGCTATAGAAAACTATTGCTTGAAATTGGTCAAAAACTGACCTCCGTGTATTGGCCGAAAATAGGTCATATTAGAAAAATGATATCTTTTTCAATTCTTAGCAAATTAATCTCAGTTTTTGATATGTAGCAGAAGATTAGTTGCGCAATGTTTATGGAAATTTTCATGAAATTATGAGCAATTTTGTTATAGATAATCCTTATTTCAAAACAGCTAAAAATCTTGTTTTTTTATGCTAGCTGCAAAGAGCTATGTTTGAAAAATCATAACTCTTTCATTTTGCAGCGAATTGCTCCAAGTTTAGGATATGTTATTGTCATCATGAGGTCGTATAACGCAGCAAAATATCGCTGAAATCTGGGTTGTTTTGATAACCCAAACGACTGTCCAAAGTCAGCCAAAAACTCAGTTTCTTGGTTGATTTTCTTTTGCTTCTAATAGTACTTCCATTAACCGTTTCACTACATATTTCGATGATTCTGAATATTGTATGAATTAGTTTATGATGACTGTTTGAATCTTTTATCCGACCATGATTGGCTTGTTTTGAAAATTTTAAGAATTTAAATTTTATTTAAATTCTGTATCAATCTAAATATCGATAAATGTCGATATTTGAAAAATTCGGTGGTTTTAATTGATTTTTGATTTCGAATAAATTTATGTAAATTCTTTATAAATTATGGTTGATTAAATAAATGTTTTTAAGACATTTTAAAGGGCTTTTAAGCAATTTTTTTAAAGTAATTTATAAATAGAAAATCTATTTAATGAACGGATTTTCCTTATATAACTTATTTAAAAATCTCTAAAAATTGTTTAAAAATCCTGTTTTCTTTATAAAATTATTCTAAATATATTATAGCCTAGTTGGATGATTTTCATCATATAAAATTAAGATATTAAGAGATGTTGATATTTGTACCTGCGAGAACATGAGGCGGGGCTGTTATGATGAATTGATGATGGTTGTGATGTTTGAGATGGACTTTTACTTGTCGATGAAACGAGACAAGTTTTGATGTCACTTTAAACTCATCGAAGTATGAGAAACGATGAGTTGGGTACTTTATACTTGCTAATGAGACGAGGCGATGTATGTTTGAGTTGATTTTTTATGAATGTTTTCTAATGTGGCATCGACTGACGATTAGTAAACCAATAGGTGCGAATGTATGGTATGGGACGTACATTAACACCCATTGGGTTCCTATTCGAGATGTTGTGACACATTCAAGATGTTATTAGTACTACAAACCGTGTATAAGATTGGAATCATTACGATGTTCTTTATGTCATTTCCAGATTCCAATCATGATGATGTTTGCTCGGATTTTATGATTTGGGTGTCATCACGATATTCGACTATAGTCAATCAAGATGATCACGATGCTAAGATGTTAATGACCCCAAGTCATCACGATGTATGGTACCAAATAATAGTAGTACTAGTCAAGATGAAAAGCATGTGCAATTTTCTATGAAGTTTTCTATGTTCGATTTCACCTTTTTGTGATGTTGTTATTTGAATACGGCCTTGAGTATGAAATGGGCTACATTTATATTAAGCTACATGGTGATTTTGATTATGATTTTAACTCTTATTGAGTTCTTATGGTAGATTATGATGATTTGATGTTTCTTTATGAGTTTATTATATGGTTCTCATCCCTTATCCACTTTACTTAGAGATATCCTTAAGAGAAACCATATGTATGTTATTTATTGAATTCACTTGAAATCGATAGATGAATCCACAATGTCCCCTTTCTTATAAATGATATGATGAATAACATGTCATTCTGTTGGCAACAACGGAGTGATTCTCACCATTCCGCCTGTTATTGAGATCCTTACTACTGATAAGTTTAGCTTGCCTAACCCGTGTGTTCTTCACTCGGGTCAGACCGAGTTGCAGGTTAGTTTGGATTGCTTCGCTTCTTGGATCAGCTTGATCGCTTTTGTTGGACTTATCATTTTGGCTTGGATGTCATTTTGAGTCGTCTGCTTTTATGTGTCTTATTGTATATTATTTTGTGGGATGGGTGTATATGTGATTCGGTAGTCCATGCTACTTATATATGATGTATTATTATGGAGACGTATGGTGATGTATGTATATATATATATATATACACATACATATACTCTGATCTGGATTTGCTGTTCTGTGACTGATGTTTTCTATCTGCATGTATATTACATTATTTCTGAAATGGTCCGAATCCACCATAGTGTGCATTAGTTATGGACTAATCGTGTCTACCACTTATGAGGTAATGAAAAATGATCAAGACATAATTGACATGCTTAGTTCTTAACTAACGTATTACTATGATGGTCGCCCTTAACCAGCCCTATTCTCTGCATTAGTAGACAGGATTACTTGTAATTCTCTTTACTAATGTAGGTCTCGGGGTGGGGCGTTACAGCTTGGTATCAGAGCAAGGTTTCAGAATATAATGTAACATATACAGAACAGCATACGAGATACCATACATCAGATATAATACATCCATATACATCATCCCTTAATCATGATCGGTTGCATCTTGACCTTGCCTTGCCCCTATCCCTGTTTGATTCGTGTCCCTTTTTAATTCTTTTGGGGTAGATAGAAAGGAATATGTCTAGGAATGTTAATTATATTCCGTAGCATTCCATAAAAGAGTTTGATGTCATCTTATCTTATAAATAATCTTATTTAGGATTACTCTATTCTCATTTTTGTCGATGCTAGTGAATTCGTATCGATGGAGCTGATTGATTTCTTTGAGCATTCTTGTTGCATTCCTTTGAGAGTTGTGAATCCTATTGAAGGGATCCACAACGATTGCTCGTTGTGAGCATTCTAAGATTTTTATTTTCGATGTTGCTTTTGTGAGTATTTGTTTGTTACTCACAATCTTGAGATGCATTTGATTTGAGATGGATTGACTTATTTGATATTAAGTCCAATCCTTTGTTTTATAGATCCTATTGTATATTTAGATTTCCTATTTTATTGGTTCATTATTTCTATCACTTTGGAATGTTAATGACGATTCCAAAGCTTCTGAATTCACTCTTAAGTATCGAGATGTTGATGACATATCTCGAATTCCAGTCAAGGTGGCCTTGTTGAGTTTTGATGAGTCCATTTGGGTTTGATATCCAATCGGCCAATTGAGTTTTAAATTAACCTTATTCCTAGCTGTTAGCCTTTGGCTATCCTTCCACGAGGACTTCCACTAAGGAATGGGTGAGTTACTTGATTGTTCGAGCTTGATTGAGTTTATTATTCAGTTTCTTTGAGTTATCCTTTTTCGGATACTCAATCGGTGTTATCCTTTGTAGCATTACTTTGTTTGAAGTAATGATTTGTTGTTTGTGTGCTTCTTCTTCTTCGAGAAGAATATCTTGCTTATCTTCTGTCTTGGTAATTTCTATGAGCGGCTTGTCATCTTGTAGAAGTTGACGAACATTCCATTTCCTTATGTTGATTTTGAGAATCGAGTATTCTAGGAATATCTCGATGCATTCTCTTAATGTTCTTTGATTTGAGTTTTGAAGCTATATAAATATGGGTTTTAAAGAGAAATTTGAGCTTTGAGTTATAAAAAAATAAAATAAAAGAATATTTTGAGAATATATTTTATAAGAGTAATATTATTTTTATAGAAATAATTTGAGAGTGTTGGGTTGTCCATCAAGTAGTTAAGAGTTCTTGTCGATACGCCTGATCAACGTTATCGATAGGAATCTCCTAAATGCTATGATGAGGCAATCAGACATGATGGTTTGTGATTTAAAAAAAAATAAAAAAAATGAGATTTTGAAAATAATATTTGATATTAAATATTAAATTTATTTTGAATGGTAATTGCAGCCATTTATTTTAGAGACGAGTAATAGAGTGGCGAGGCAGTTTTGATCGTTCGATCAACTCTGCAGCCAACAGATATATTTATTTATTAGAGACTCAATGGCGAGGCAATGCCATTTATTTATTTATTTTAAATTATAAAGATGAGAATATAAATGAGATTTTTTTTCTTTTTCGTGCTTTATTGGAAGTCTATTTTGAGATTTTAGAATCTATATTATGTACATTGGATGTTTAAGAGAAGAGTTATAAGAAAATTGGAAGATTGTTTCTTTAAAACTATTTAAGTGGTTTAATAGAAAGAGTAAAGAGAATTTAAACCCTTAATTTATTTTGAGGAATATTATTATGGATTTAAAAATTTCTTTGGAAATTAATTTTGAAGTAAGAGAAGAAATTTGGACTTTTAATTTGAGTTTAAAATTACTTACTAAGTAGTATAGTAAAGAGTTTGAAAATTTTCAAATGTTGGAAATTAAGATTTAAAATTTAAAAGATGCTGAGATTTAAAAATTCTAAATATCTTGGATTAAAAGTTAATTCGTGCCTATTTTCTTGTTTCTTGAGCATATTCTATCTTTGAGCTATTATTAAGGACGTGCTTTTTTCACGGTTGTTCGAGTGGGTGGTCTTGTGAGAAGCCATCTTGTGATTTATCAATCTTGTATATTGTGTTTATCTTGTTATGAGGATGTTCTTTTCGTATTATTATGCGGAAATTTTTGTTGATGATCTTCTTTATTGTTTAGAGTTCGGGTTTGAGTGAGTTTGATCCCAACGCTATTCATAGAGTTTTGAGCAATCAATCATTTTCGATTGATTATTTGTTGAGCATCCTATTGTGTTTTGATTCAAAACAGGAGATCTTCGAAATTCTTTCGAGTTGCTTGGAAAATTCGATGGTTTGCTAATCACTATATTAGCATATGTTAGGCCATTGAATTAACTCAGTGAGTTTTTCCTTGTTTCTTTCTACCATTCTATATTGAGAGTATGAATGATTTGGAAATCGAGCTTGTCTTTATCCTTCGATGATTGTATCTTTAGTGTTGTTTACAGCCTTTCCCTTTAGAAATTGCGAGGACGCAATTTTGTTAAGGAGGGGAGTCTGTAACAACCCTGGTATTGGAGATTACCGATGATATTAAATTATAATGATAGTTATAATTTAATATTGTAAATAAAATGTAATGAAGAAATAAATTTGGTTTAAATTGTGTATTTCAAACAAACAATACGTATGAAGTTAAATATTGGGTTTAAAATTCATTGTTTGGTATTTTGGTTAAATAAAATGGAAAATATTGGAATTTAGGTAAATTTGAGTTAATAAATTTACCAAGTAATGTATTTCAACATTTAATTGTCGAAATAAATGCAAATTGATGGAAATAATGTTTTAAAAACTTTATTTTGAGGTATTAGAGTGAAATTAGTCCACTACTGTATTTTAACTAAGTCAATAAGATAATACTGATAATTATTGTCAATATTAGCCTTTTATTGAATATAAAGGAAAAATATGAAGAAAAAATGTCTTTAAATAAAATAAAATATGAAATATTGTGAAAAAATATTATTTTGTTGTTTCAAAAGTGTTCGAATGATTTGTTAAAATTTATTTGGCTAAGATAATAAATTTTGATAAAGTTATACTTTAAAAATAGTGTTTTTACACTAAAATTTATGCAAATTGTAAAATAATGTTAAAATGGGGATTTATTATTGAAAATTATATTTTTATTATTCAGATAAATTTTATTTTATGACAATAACTATTTTATTTCAAAAACAAATTGATCTATGTATTTTATTTGGCATGAAAATGTAGTATTGTATGAATATAGTGTAAAATAGGTTAATATGTATACATAACCTTGCAATTCCACTAAGTAATTTCTCCCTTGGGCTTAATTAGATAGAAAGAAGGATCCATTAGCCTAATATCTAGAAATTTCTGTTGAGAAACTAAGGTGTACATACTTTCATTCATCTCCTTCTCAAAAATAAACCTACCGTAAAAAGAAAAAGAGAAATTCATGGCTGCCTTCAACTAAACCCAATTTCCACCCTACTTTTCTACAAATGAAAAGGGAAAATCACCTAAACTAAGAAGAGAAAGGTAATCTCCTTTCAATACCAAATAGTTTTCATTAAAATCTGAGAATTTGAGATGTAAATTTTCTTTTAATTGCTTCTGTTGTTTTGCATGTTTATTTTCTAGCTTCTACATGTTCTTAGGGCTTCTTTCTTCACCAAAGATCACAAATTCCTATCAAATATTTGCTAGATCTTCCTGAAAAATTTGGTAAGTAAGGTAAGTGTTTCTTACAGCAAGTAAAGCTAAAAAATCGAATTTTGCTATTAATTGTTGATGGAATTGCTGAAATTATCGACTTTGTTTTCTGTTTTGCTGGCTGAAAAAAACCCTATATTGAAAAAATCTTATCTCCTTCAGTTTTAAGCGAATTGATCTCAGATTTTGATATGTTGTTGTAATCTGGTAGAAGTGCATTTCCGGAAATTTTCAATTAATTTTGAGTTATTTTGCTATGGGAAACTATTGCTTGAAATTGGTCAAAAACTGACCTCTATGTATTGGCCGAAAATAGGTCATATTAGAAAAATCATATCTTTTTCAATTCTTATATCTCAGTTTTTGATATGTTGTTTTAGTCGGTGTACTTTGCATTTCTGGAAATTTTTAATTAATTTTGAGTTATTTTGCTATAGGAAACTATTGCTTGAAATTGGTCAAAAACTGACCTCTGTGTATTGGCCGAAAATAGGTCATATTAGAAAAATCATATCATTTTCAATTCTTAGCAAATTAATCTCAGTTTTTGATATGTTGCCGAAGATTAGTAGCACAATGTTTGTGAAAATTTTCACGAAATTATGAGCAATTTTGTTATAGATAATCCTTATTTCAAAACAGCTAAAAATCTTGTTTTTTTATGCTTGCTGAAAAGAGCTATGTTTGAAAAATCATAACTCTTTCATTTTGCAGCGAATTGCTCCAAATTTAGGATATGTTATTTTCATCATGAGGTCGTATAACGCAGCAAAATATCGCTGAAATCTGGGTTGTTTTGATAAGCCAAACGACTGTCCAAAGTCAGCCAAAAACTCAGTTTCTTGGTTGATTTTCTTTTGCTTCTGATAGTACTTTCGTTAACCGTTTCACTACATATTTCGATGATTCTGAATATTGTATGAATTAGTTGATGATGACTGTTTAAATCTTTTATCCGACCATGATTGGCTTGTTTTGAAAATTTTAATAATTTAAATTTTATTTAAATTCTGTATCAATCTAAATATCGATAAATGTCGATATTTGAACAATTCGGTGGTTTTAATTGATTTTTGATTTCGAATAAATTTATGTAAATTCTTTATAAATTATGGTTGATTAAATAAATGTTTTTAAGACATTTTAAGGGGCTTTTAAGCAATTATTTTTTTTAAGTATTTTATAAATAGAAAATCTATTTAATGAACGGATTTTCCTTACATAACTTATTTAAAAATATCTAAAAATTGTTTAAAAATCCTGTTTTCTTTATAAAATTATTCTAAATATATTATAGCCTATTTGGATGATTTTCAGCATATAAAAAATAAAATATTAAGAGATGTTGATATTTGTACCTGCCGAGGACATGAGGCGGGGCTGTTATGATGAATTGATGATGGTTGTGATGTTTGAGATGGACTTTTACTTGTCGATGAAGCGAGACTAGTTTTGATGCCACTTTAAACTCATCGAAGTATGAGAAACGATGAGTTGGGTACTTTATACTCGCCAATGAGACGAGGCGATGTATGTTTGATTTGGGTTTTTATGAATGTTTTCTAATGTGGCATCGACTGACGATTAGTAAACCAATAAGTGCGAATGTATGGTATGGGACGTACATTAACACCCATTGGGTTCCTATTCGAGATGTTGTGACACATTCAAGATGTTATTAGTACTACAAACCGAGCATAAGATTCGAATCATTACGATGTTCTTGATGTCATTTCTAGATTCCAATCATGATGATGTTTTCTCGGATTTTATGATTTGGGTGTCATCACGATATTCGACTATAGTCAATCAAGATGATCACGATGCTAAGATGTTAATGACCCCAAGTCATCACGATGTATGGTACCAATTAATAGTAGTACTAGTCAAGATGAAAAGCACGTGCAATTTTCTATGAAGTTTTCTATGTTCGATTTCACCTTTTTGTGATGTTATTTGAATACGACCTTGAGTATGAAATGTGCTACATTTATATTAAGCTATATGGTGATTTCGATTATGATTGCCTTTAACTCTTATTGAGTTCTTATGGTAGATTATGATGATTTGATGTTTCTTTATGTGTTTATTATATGGTTCTCATCCCTTATCCACTTTACTTAGAGATGTCCTTAAGAGAAACCATATGTATGTTATTTATTGAATTCACTTGAAATCGATAGATGAATCCACAATGTCCCCTTTCTTATAAATGATATGATGAATAACATGTCATTCCGTTGGCAACAACGGAGTGATTCTCACCATTCCGCTTGTTATTGAGATCCTTACTACTGATAAGTTTAGCTTGCCTGACCCGTGTGTTTTTCACTCGGGTCAGACCGAGTTGCAGGTTAGTTTGGATTGCTTCGCTTCTTGGATCAGCTTGATCGCTTTTGTTGGACATATCGTTTTGGCTTGGATGTCATTTTGAGTCGTCTGCTTTTATGTGTCTTATTGTATATTACTTTGTGGGATGGGTGTATATGTGATTCGGTAGTCCATGCTACTTATATATGATGTATTATTATGGAGACGTATGGTGATGTATGTATATATATATAGACACACACACGCACACACACACTCTTATCTGGATTTGTTGTTCTGTGACTGATGTTTTCTATCTGCAAGTATATTACATTATTTCTGAAATGGTCCGAATCCACCATAGTGTGCATTAGTTATGGACTAATCGTTTCTACCGCTTATGAGGTAATGAAAAAAAAAAATCAAGACATAATTGACATGCTTAGTTCTTAACTAACGTATTACTACGATGGTCGCCCTTAACCAGCCCTATTCTCTGCATTAGTAGATAGGATTACTTGTAATTCTCTTTACTAATGTAGGTCTCGGGGCGGGGCGTTACACTATTCTATCACAATCAACTCAAGTTGCACAGAAATACGAACCATTTGGTTAAAGAAAAGGAGGCAGAAGGAGAGAAAATAGGAAATAACATCAGAATGTAACCATCGCAGCGGAATAAAATATAATAGATAATAAATGATCTTCACACAAAAACAAATATATCTGTTTATACATTACATCATCAGAGTGCATCAATCACAATCCAACAACATCAATAACCTACAACAGGATACACAGCGGAATATATATAAAACAGGTACGAAAGTACGTATCGTCATCCAGCTCGTCTCATAAGCTCCACAACATCAAATCCTGTATCCCATAATACTCGGTTTAACCCGAGCATTACAGTTAAATAACACCCGAGTCAGTCTGGAATACCAGCGTGAGAAAATCACACTCAATTGATTATTAAAGTTTCAAAAATCCTTTGAAAACAAAAGCATCTCGTAAGACCACGCTGCAAATAAACATGTCGGGTTTTTACCTTACGATAGCTAAAACAATTTTTATAGAAATCCTCTGATATTATAATAGGGTCTATTTACAAATACTTATAAAATAGCCGACATTATTACATTATTAAATCCCAGCTACTAGCCATAGAGTGGGTAATAGAAACAAAAATCGTACAAGGCTCGTAGGGAGAATGGATTTCCAACTAATGACTAGGCACTGGGGTAACACCTGTCACAGTACGTGGCCTAGATCACAGTACCGAGCAGTACGCCCGCTCCCCTACAACACAAGACCGGGACTACCCCTTATTGGATAATCCCGAGTGAGATCACCTAGCGGTTGGGATCAACAACCGCCCACTAAGCCGAAATAAAAAGGGACATCTAGACAGGAATGACCTCACCCTGCTTGGGTGCTACCCACCTAGCCTTGCTGCATAACCCCTGATTTTCAGTCATTCCCATTTGTTGAGGCTTGAGGCTAAGCGTTACCTTTTTAGAACATATCCCTTAGAATGCCCATCGTCCACCTGACGATGTTTCACAAGCATTCATTCATAAAAGTCCGTCCCGGGTTCGAACGGAACCGAAGGCATTATTCCTACTACATCCATTTTGGAAATATCCTTAGGATTAGTAGCGACTAACCCTTGCGCTTCATTGCTCCATCTTCGAATCCAAACTCGTTTCCACGAAATGTACAAACCGGATCGAAGTGGTTTTCGTGAAATAAATCTCGATCCCGGTCTCTTCGAAACGATCAACGCATTTGTCCAATATTGATAGTCGGTGATTTAACTATCAATTTATATTCACAAACATCCATCAAACAATAAATAGTTTTCCCAAATTATTTATTAACCTCAAAAATATATTTAAAAGATATATTTCAATTCCAATCCTTTGAAAATAGTTCCAAACTATCTTCCTTTTTCAAAATAAATTCCAAGTATTTCTATTTCTACTGAAATCACCAAGCACAAACTTTAGATTTAAAAATAATTTAAAACACTTTATTGAAAAATATGTTAAACATTTAATTTAGAAAAATTACTTTAATACTTAATTTATAATAATATTTTTAGAAATAAATAAAATAAGGTTACCTTAACTATACATTAGATTTTCTTCTTTAAACAAAATACCAAATCATTCTTTAAATATTTATTACGGTAATAGATTAAACAAAATACTTACTTTAGAATTTACTTTAAAATATTTAAATTAATACTACTTCAATAATAAAATATATACTATATGAATATTTGAAAATAAGGTTACTTTCTTAAAACAAAACACTGTTACCTTTAAAATAATTACTACGATAATAGATTTAAAAAAAAAATTACTTTAAAATTTAAACATTTAGAAATAATAATTTTCCAAGAACATACTTTTTTTAAAACAACATTAAAGCCTTTATCTTATTATTTTTAAAAACTTACTTTGAAAAAGTACTTGGCTATTTAGAGAAATATACTTCTCTTCACATTCTTCTTGAAATTTCCAATTTCAAACACTTGAATCCATTTCCAAATTGATTTCCAATTTACTCCCTTCTACTTGAAAATCTATTAATTTCAGATTTTACTTCTTAATTATGATTTAAAATATTTTTAATTGAAAATTCCAATTTTTAGATTCCTCAAATTACTTCTTAATCCTATTAAATAAATTTAAAACTTTGAAATTTAAAATAATTCTTTATTCTTTTAATTGATATCACTTAGGTTTACTATTTATTAATTTCTTCTTATTCAAATCCTTTATCCTCCATACTCTAAATTATTTATTAGTATTTTAATTTCATTTCCATTCCTTTTCAATTCATTCTTAATTTATTTAAATTTACTATAATTATTTCACTTAAATTTTACTCTTTTATTTTCTTTTCGAAAATCCAATTCTATATATTACGATAACTCGGCGCACTAAAATATATTCAAGCAAATCATAGCAATCAATATTTCCAATTAACAATAATATTCATCATAGAATATCAAATATCCATAACATAGAATATCAAACAATTCTAAGTAATTTTGAGGAATCCCGTTGGATCCCTCCAACCTGTTTTCCCTGCATCCACAGACATTAGCACAATATATAATACCAATTCCAAAATATACCATCTATAGCACATAAATTCAATTCAACCATTCAAACAATTCTTTAAATTTAATTTTAATTCAGCTGAGTTATATTAACTCACCTTTTCGTTTTCATTTGCCATTCACTTCAATATTCCCTTGGCTTTCTTGATTTTTGACCTTGAATAAAATATTATACGGTTTATTATCATCTGAGAGGAAACTATGAAAATTTTCTATTTAATAAATTAGTTGACCAACAATTTAATCAAAACTAGCCATCTATATTTATTTACTTTCTTTATCTTTGAAACTCGTACAGTTATAAAATTAATTTATATAGTTTCAGAATCCAATTTTACATACTGCTCAACATTTTAAAATTCATATACATATATATTCCCAAAACCTTATATGTATCCAATTTTCTCTAGCTTACATATAAAATTAAATTAAAATAGTCGTGTATACATATTAAAATTGGAAACTGCACCTATATATATATATTTCTACTGCGTAAATTTTCTGTCTACCTATATATATATATGCTTCCTTCTTTTTATTTTTTTATTTTACTGTATAGATCAATATATATACTCTGTCTATATATAATTCTTCCTTTAAGCATATATATGTATATTTTTTGAAGTTAAAAAAAAAGTGTACAAACATTTTATTAACTAGATTAAAACAAAATACCTCACTGATAAATTCGCTGCCACAAATAGCTTGCCCCAACGTCGCGACCGAACCTGACACAAAACCTAGCTGCGAACCCTAATTCTGTTGCACGCGAACCTCCTTGCTCGACGATGAAGCCCAGTCGCTTGCGAGAAATCTCAACCCCATCGGCAGGAATGTTTTGACTTCAAGGCCTCGAGCTCATGCGGTTCGATTCGATCTCTGGCCGCCACTAATTCGAGAAGGGGGTTTTCGGCTTTGTTCGCCATTTTTTTTCTCCGGCTTCTAATTTAAATTTTATTTTCTCTGGGGCTTTCGATTTGAAGAATAAGGCCTCAACCATTTTTCAATTGAGAACGAAATCGTTTAAATCAGAAAGAAATAAAAATGGGAAAGCCGAGCCATTATTAAAAGAAGGGGAAAAGAAAGTTGCGTATAGACATTGGCTAACTACAGTGACCTGAGTGTTTGAGAATAACGGCTGATGTGAAGTGTATTTGACTAGTCAAAATATTATATTTAAAATCTGAATCAGTTATTATCAATTAAACTTTCAATGCATTTATCCATCATATGATCACACGATAACTCCAAGAACCACTAAATTTGAAATCCGATAATAATTCAATATTACCTATCAAATGGAAATGGTTTCGCCAAATTTCGAGACTATGCCTCGGAAGGCTATTTTTAAATTCAATTTAAACGATAAAATTTCAAAACTAAACAAATCAGTGTTAAATTCAATTTTACAACTTCTATTATCTTCAGTGTTGTCAATACAAATTCTACAAGCGTTGAAATTATTTTTAACAGGCTTAAAATTCCAGATTCAACATTTCACCCAACTTCACTTATTTAATTTAATGATTCAATTATCAAATAAGTTGCGATATTCGTAATTCAAGTTACAATTACTCTATTGAATATTTAAAATCAATTAAATATCCCGATTTTAAATGCTCGAAAATTCCGGGTCGTCATATTCCTCTCCCCTTAAAAGAATTTCGTCCCCCGAAATTATAATTAGGAAGAATGGTCCAATACCCATTTACTTTTTCCCAAAACCAAACAGTTTTATCAACTTGCCATAACATGTCTTTTATTAATGACTCACTATCATTCTAACTAACTTCCCAAACTCCATCATAGTTTTAAACAATACTATTTGCTCAATCGTTCAAATTTCAATTTAAACCCAAATTTTGAGTTATCAAAATTTTCTCAAAAATTTTCTAACTCTCTAAATTGCGGAAATTTTTTGCCAGCGTCTCCGTTGCGCGGCTAGCTCGGTACAACTACAAAAGGCCTCTACAGGCTCCCCAATCTCAAAAGAAAACAAAATGCCAAGTGGCTCGATCCAAAAACCCAATCAAATTTCACAGAAATTTAAACACGTACCTTTTTGTCGAGCATTTCAAATTTATCTTTCTGAAATCGAAATCAATTCTCTTTTCTCTTTATAATACCTGCAGGAGCTTAGTACTAATATCCAATCCCAGCATTCCAAAAACATTTTATTGACTTCCTTACGAAATGTCCATATTTACTCATTCAAATATTAACTTAGAATATATTTGTAATATCAATTTCCAATTAAGAATTCACTATTCCTTTCTTAGGTTAGTATAAGCATTTTATATGCTTCTTTTTTTATTTTCACCTTACCACTTTAGTTTACATCTATTTCTATTCAAATTGATTCTTTCATTTCCATATGAATTTAATTTATCCTTAACTCTGAATATTAATTTTTTTTTCATTTATACTAATCCATGTCATTATTTTAAATTAGTTTCATTCACTAATTTATTTCAATTTCTAGTTTGAAGTCGTTTTGTCATTAACTAAATTTTTTTCCAAAAATTTTCAAAAATTTTCTAACTCCCTAATTTTTTGAATTTTTTTGGCAGAGTCTCCTTTGTACGGAGGAGCTTTTGCAATTTGACAAAAGATATAAATATATATACATCGACCCACCCGGTAGTAAAACCAAAAACAATTCATATTTCCTATTTTTATTGCGTAGGCGTACCTTATTTAGCTTTTTTAAGCAAGCGGCTTATAATTTTAGCAATAAGCGCAACCCAATCCAGCCACACGGCTCCCAGGTACCTGTACTTACTCAATTTAAACACTGTAAGTGCCATATAAATGAAGTTTAACAACATTTCACTTATTTGCAATAGTTAAACACATGAATTCTAAAAGAAAT
Source organism: Allium cepa (assembly GCA_030765085.1). Classification (NCBI taxonomy): domain Eukaryota; kingdom Viridiplantae; phylum Streptophyta; class Magnoliopsida; order Asparagales; family Amaryllidaceae; genus Allium; species Allium cepa. The sequence goes on from CM060937.1 coordinate 591,067,612, forward strand.
TCACACCAAACATTTTTCCGTAAGCAACTTATACAGTTTTCATCCTAATTTAACTGTTTCAATTAATCTATAAACCATTTCATTAAATTTGAATGGTTTTCAATCCATTCGTATACAACTTCACCAATTTGAATGGTTTAAAACTCAATCGCTTACATTTATTTATTTTTAAGCAAACCGAGCTCATATTTAATTTAATTCTCAAAATCAATTTATTTTAGTCCTATCAATTCATAGAATTTTAATTACTTCCATTTACATCCAATGACAATTTATTCTATGCAATTTGACGAGATCTATGTGAATAAATAAGTATTTATATTTTATAACCAATTTAAATTGATTTCAACTCCATTTATACTTAATTCTATTTCATTTTTAAATTTATTCACAATCCATATATTCTCATTTTCATTGCATTTTAAATTTGAATCCATTCACTTGCATTCCATTTTATTAACCAAACTAGTTTCGATATTCAAACAGGTTCCACTCAAAACCATTTGATCTAGCTCGACACATTCTGTTTAAATTTTATTCACAACTGTAACGACCCAAAATTTTTAACAATTTAATTTGAGAATATTTAATTAATTTTAAATATTTGAATGATGGTTTGACTTAAATTTCAAATTATCAGAATGAAATTAGCGATTAAATTATAGAATTTAATCTATTGAAAGTTGAATAAAAATTTAAATCTTCAATTTTAGTCCAATTAAAAATATTTCAAAGGCTTATAAAATTCATATTGATAGTATTAAGGATTATAGAAGCTTCAGAATTGAAATTTAGAAGTGAATTGTTCAGTTTTGAAATTAAATCGTTTGAATCGATATTTAAAAATAGCCTTCCGAGGCACAGTCTCGGAATTCGACGAAACCAGTTCCATTGGGTCCGTAATATTGAATTATTGCCGGATTTCAATTTTCGTATTTTTAGGAGTTGATATGTGATCACACGGCGTGTAAACGCGTCGAAATCAAATTGAATTCAATTTAAATTTAAAATTTAAATTGAGACAAACTTCACCACGTTCTCCCTAAACTCACGCCGAGTATCACGTAGGAAATCACGATGAAGATCGTGTAAAGCATGCCTCCTTCCATTTTTAAATACCGTCTTCCTTCACCACTTTTCAGTCCAATTCAAAATCAATCAAAGAAAACATTAATGGTCGAACTCCTTTAAAACAATTCCCCTCTCTCGTTCAATTCTTAATCGAAGCCCTAAATTGAATCGCGCGCGCATAGGTGGAGCGGCGATTGAAGCAGGCACTCGAGGCCGTGACGTCGAGCAATGCAGCGACTCGCGTGAAGGGAATGGACGGCGCTCAAAGGAAGGTGAAGGGCACGATGTTGACGGCGACTACTGGAGCTCGAATCGACCATGGCATCGCGCGCGTAGGCCGAGCAAGTGGATTTGGGGGTATCGGCGATTCAAGGAGGCGCGTGATTTGATTTGGCGACTCGCGAGGCTAGAAGCAGTGAGGTAAAAATTTTATTATCATATTTAAGTTAAAACTGAAGTTATTTAGAAATTTAGAAATTTTTACAGTAAGGTTTTAAAAAAAATAAAAAATAAAAAATGATGAAATACTGTTAAATATAAATATAAAAACTTTGAAGAAAAATAGTAAATTTTAAGAGCCGAGCAGTTTATATAAAATTTAGATTCCCGTTTTAATATATATATAGTCATATATATATATATATATATATATAATAATCAACAACAGTTTTGTTTAAATAGGTAGATATATGCAGTTTTTAAATTTAAAAAAAATAAAAATAATAATAAAATCATTAGCTAGAAAATTAAAATTGATTAGCCTAAGTTAAATTCTTAAACGAAAATTAAATTTTCCGATTAATTCAAAAATAATTTATTTAAAGGGAAATTAAATTGTAGTTAAATAAATTTGTTTAAAATAAATTTAGTTGAAGTTTAAATTGAACTAGACAGATTTGTTAGGAATTTGATTTATTGGATAAATAAATTATTAAAAGAAATTGATATAAGGATATTAATTTAAAGTAAAATGTTTAGTTAAATAAATTTATTTAACAGAAATTTGGTTGAAAGGAAAATAATTTTTTTTAAGAAAAATTAGTTGATTTAAATTAATAATAAGGAAATTTAGTTCAATTGGGAATTTCTAGTTAGAATTATTTTAAAAGGAAAATTTGTTAAAATAAATTTATTTAAGTAAATTTAGTTGAAATTTAAATTTTATTAGATAAATTTGTTAAGAGTAATCTGTTTAAAATTAAAAGGGAATTTGTTTGGAATGAGTGATTAAGCCCAAATTAAATTATAAACTAGTTAAATCAAATGAAAATTTATTATTCGATCTGTTCGAATATTAACAAATTGTATATAATATTTATACAAGGTATAAATCAAGAAAATCGAGTCAAGAAGGGAAATGGATTGCTAATAAAAGCAAAGGTGAGAACTTCTCACTCTAAAGGATTTATTTAAATTTTAAATAGTTCGATTTAAAATTGTTAGTTGTGTTGATTGAATGCTTGAATGATGATTGTTATATATATATATATATATATATATATATACACACATACATACATACATACATATTGGATGTGAATAGACCCTATACGCCGTTAGTAAGCGGAGGTTATTTATTACACACATATACCGCGATATTCCACCTCGAAGTGGAATTGGTATTATATAATATATATAGCAATATATATATATTGGCATATGTATATATTGCAGTTGATTGATTTCCCGCATTGTATAGCGGATGAGACCCTATTGCGCCGTTATTAAGCGGATAATATTTTATAAAATCCCATATACCGCGATATTCCACCTCGAAGTGGAATGGTATTGTGCTAATGTCTGTGGATGCAGGGAAACAGGTTGGAGGGATCCAATTGGATTCCTCACAAATATTTATTTGATTTCATATATTGTGATATTTGATTGTTTATCATGGATGATATATGATGTTTGAAAGTCGTGATTGAATATTGATGTGTTGCATCATCGGATCCAATTTTGAAGTTTAAAAATAACGATTTTGATTTCTAAAGTGATTTTTGGAAATATACGTTTATAAAATATTTTTGGAATTGATTCATCTTAAATAAATAAACGTTATAATTTTAATATTATAAAAATTATGATTTTTGAGAAATACAGTTAAAAGTTGATTTTTGAAAATATGGGATTAGTGATTTTATAAAATAGTTTGAACTGGGATTTCTGAATTTATTATAAGTAGTTTAAAAATAAGATTTATAAAATTTTTATTTTATAAATCAGAATGATGAAATTATAAAAGAGTTGAAAGACGTTTTAAAATAGTAATATAAATTGTTTTATATTAAAAAGATTTATAAATTGATATTTATAAATTTAGAATATCTTGAATTATAAAACGAGCTTTTATAAGTGATAGAATGATTTGTAAATGGATTTCATAAAGGAATGAAATCTATAGAATTTATGAAATTTGATTATTTTATAAATCAAAATGATGAAATTATAAGGAGTTGAAAGACGTTTTAAAATAGTAATATAAGTTGTTTTATATTTAAAAAGATTTATAAATTGATATTTATAAATTAAAAATATTGGAATTATAAAACGAGCTTTTATAAGTGTTAGAATGAATTGTGAATGAATTTCATAAATGATTTCCTTAAAGAATGAAATTTATAGAACTATAACGGTGAAGTTATAAATAGAATTTTATAAATAAAATTTATAAAGTTTTTTAGGGAATAGATGTGGATAAATAAATGAATCTTATAAGTTATAAGATTTATAATTATGAAGTTTAAAGGAACGATTTTGTAAACAAATAAATTATAAGTATTTAACTTATAATATGAAATTTTAGTATATCATTGAGATATGAAATTGAATAGATTTATAAAGGAAATTTATAAAAGGAAGTTTTTGTAAAATAAATAGAAATGGAATTTATAAACATTGTCTTATAAATTCGCAACGAATTATTTTGATATGAAAAATGGTTGTAATTTGTTAATGGAGTTATATTCACATTTTAGACAGTGAATAATGCTTTGAAACAAATTGAATGGAAGGGATGAAATTGGTTAACAAATATATTCACGTTTTTGAATAGTGAATAATATGTTAAAGAAATGTTTTGAATGGGATGTTTTAAATAGAATTAAAACGATCTAAAGATGTTTTAAAATATATTAACTATTGAAACCATAGATTTCAACATTCATTGTTGAAATAGACGTTTTTGAGAAATAAAAGGAAATGGTAGACTATAACACTGTTGTTATAGTAAATGATTTCCGAAAGGAAATGTTTTGTATAGTATTGGGATTTATATATCTATTTTAATTTCGAATCCCTATACTAGTGATTTTGGGTTGTCGTAACGATGTTTTACGCAACATTCGTTTTGGCCCAAATAAATATGGTTAAGTGAATGATTTCCTTAAAGAATGAAATATATACTTAATTTCGATTAGAGTATATTAAATATTTTCTGTGCGTAGAAAATAAAAAGGCTTGTGATTTACTTACAAATAAATAAGTATGGAAATGTTTTTCCAATATTAAGTGAATATTTTGAATTTATCTTTTTGAAGATAAATTGAAAATGAATATTTGAAAACGAATGGAAATCGTATATTCGTAAATATTTTGGAATGTAAATTCAATATAAAATTTATAAATGGAATTTGGAAAATGAGTTTAAAAATAAATATTGATTTATTTTTAAAGTATGGAAATTATGTATATACCTCGTAAAGATATTTTTGGAAAATAAATAATTTGGAAAATTATTTGGAATCTGGTGATGTTGTGCATATCCATTGATAGTTCAATAACCGACTATCGATATTTACCTTTGAATGGTATTTGTTGTGATTTGCTTGAAATTGAATGCCACACTTATTTTTTTAAAAATAAGCGCTCACTATTCGGGTTAACCGGGAAAGGACCTTGGGGTCGTATAACCCATTCCGAATATATGATACGTCGTTATGAATTGCATTCGAAGATCGGTGTTGAAGACCGGATATTTTCGAAAACGTAAGGGTTTCTTGTTGATTGTCTCTGCACTGGCTGATCCCCGGTATTGAGATCTCCATATGTGATGGGAAATCCGAACGTGATTAGAGATTATTCGGATTGCAAGGACTTCTTTGTAAGTGCCTTCGGTTCTGTTCGATCCCGGAACAGACTTGTATGGATTGTATGTCTGACATTACAAATTGAGATATAAAGCCGATTTCTTTCAAATATATTTCTGTTGGTGGCGGAGAATTTATTCTCTTAGCTTAACACCCTTCTCTGAGACGTACGAGCTCAGAGGTTATATAGTTGAAGTTATCAGCAATATACTCCCAATTTGGTAATGTGACATACTGAGTGTTGCTGTGAAATGATCATTGTGTTGATTATTTGTGATAGGATCATTTGTTTGATCGTCTATCTTGGTGATCATTTCTATGATCATTTGTTGACCCAAAGCATGGCTTTTGTATAAAGTATGTTTTTGTGGACGAGACTTCGTCGAGCCTCACACCCTGGAATGGTCAAAACAGGAAAGAAGCAGCAAGCTTATGAGGGGTAGCGCCCTTTAGGATATGTGCATTTCCTTCTGGAAAAGGGTGGTATCATGGTATGGAGCCCAGATACTTACTCATGTTGAAAACACTTTATGATTGTGTGAATTGATTGCGAGCGCTCGGTTGAAAGGTCCCAAAGGACCGGGGGATGGCATATTCGGTCAGTTGTTACTCAGTTAGGGGTAACCCGGCCTTGTGTTGGTAGAGATCCGGTTTGGTTCTCGGCGATGTCCATCCAGAGGCATTCTCATGTGGCAATGGGAAGTTCCTTGGCCTAATCATTCGTTGGAAATCCAAAGAAACAATACGAGACTTGTACGGTTTTAGTTGTAGAACCTGCCATCTAATATGGTAGCTATAGTAGGCATAATATAATGGTACCTATGCTGGCTAAGATTTATATTCTACTTTCAAAATATCTCCTACACTATGCACTAGTAATAATATCAAATGTTTTCTTTTTAATGCGTATCAAGCATCTTTGACTAACATAAGAAGAAATCTCCTCCAAGTCTGCGTTTGCATTGTGTGTGTGGCGGGAGGTCTTATGGTAGTCTCATTTTTAAAAACATTGCGAATTGACTTTAAAAATATTCTTCTATTTTGATTTTAAAGAAAAATAAATTGTTTTAGTTCTCGCACAAGTCACATGACTGACTCGGAGTTTATTGTTTTCCTTCCTAAACTCTGGGTGCCCACCAATTTTCACACGGGCAGTCAAGAGTTAAGGTTTATCAGGATATTCTGGAATTCAGGAGTTGCGGGAGGCAAGATGGATAGCATAGCGTATCACTAGAATCTAGTATTTCCTTTTCCGCTGCATTGTTTGATGTTGTACACTCCGATGATATGATGTAATGTAATGTAATGTAATAACTGATATAGTTCTTTGTTTAAAGATTATTCATTTATCTATTATATGTTGTTCCGCTGCGAATTGTGAGATTCTGATGTTGTTCTGCTGTTTTCAGTTCCGTTCTGTTTTCTGCTTTCTTTTCTCTCTATTTTCTACTATCTTCTCTCTCTTCTACCTCTTTCCTTTTCTTTTCTTCTTTCTTAAACCCATAACATTTCGGTTTTTCGACAACAAAATCGCAATCGTTACATTTGGTATCAGAGCTGTTGGTTAAGCGACAACCATGCTTCTGTTGGGTATTACTCATTAGAGATAGAGTCAGCAGTACTCTAGAATGGGTTTGAGTGTAATAATAGATATGAGTGCGTATTTGTTAGTGAATATAAAATTGTTTTTGAATCGGGTGAATACGATAATTTTGCCCAAAACTATTTTGATAGAGAAGAAATGATTTTCTATGAATTATTATAGTATATGGTTGCATGGTTGTTAATAATATTAAATTATTATCATTAGTATATGGAATTGAATAAAATAAAATGGATTGATTCAAGTAAACTAACTTGATAAATTATTAATTCATGGACTAATGAATTGGAATTTGAATTGGTTAAATTAAAGTTTAGTCATGAGCTAAATTTGAATTTGTATATAAATTCAAGTAAGTAAAAGAAATAAATTGAAATTCCCTTTGTTAGTAATTAAGCAAATTCGAGATGAATTGAATATGGAAATTGAAAATTGAAAATAATTAGTGAATGAAGCTAATTTAAAGTAGTAATATGAATTACTAAATGAAAGTTAATCGATAGAATTCAATATTTAGAATTGAAAATTGAATTCGAATGAAATTAGAATTTGCAAAATGGTTTGAATGTTGGATTTGGATGCTACTACTAGCAGGTTATACAGGTGTATAAAGGAATTGGGATTTTGATTTCAAAGATAAAAATTGAATTGCTCGACAAAAAGGTACGTATTTGAATTTCAGTATGAAATTTGATGACTTTCTTCTCTAGCCACTTGGCTTTCTCTTTTCTTTTTGATTCTGAGGGGCCGTGGTGCCATTTTGTAGTCGTACCGAGCTAGCCGCGCAAAGGAGACGCTGGCGAAATTTTTCGAAAATTTAGGGTGTTAGAAAATTTTTGAGAAAATTTTGAAAGTTTAAATTTAAATTTGAATTTGAATTGTTAGGAAAACAATGTTGGTTGAAACTTATAAGTGAAGTTGGAAAGTTAGTTGAAATGATAGTGAATTTCTAGTAAAAAGATTTAGGTTAGTAAGTTGATAAAACTATTTGAATTGTGGAAAAATAATAGACGGGATAAGGGCATTCTTCTTAGCTTGTAATTTCGGGACGAAATTCTTTTAGGGGGGAAGATTGTAACGACCCAGAATTTTTAACAATTTAATTTGAAAATATTTAATTAATTTTAAATATTTGAATGATGGTTTGACTTGAATTTCAAATTATCAGAATGAAATTAGCGATTAAATTATAGAATTTAATCTATTGAAAGTTGAATAAAAATTTAAATCTTCAATTTTAGGCCAATTAAAAATATTTCAAAGGCTTGTAAAATTCATATTGATAGTATTGAGGATTATAGAAGCTTCAGAATTGAAATTTAGAAGTGAATTGTTCAGTTTTGAAATTAAATCGTTTGAATCGATATTTAAAAATAGCCTTCCGAGGCACAGTCTCGGAATTCGACGAAACCAGTTCCATTGGGTCCGTAATATTGAATTATTGCCGGATTTCAATTTTCGTATTTTTAGGAGTTGATATGTGATCACACGGCGTGTAAACGCGTCGAAATCAAACTGAATTCAATTTAAATTTAAAATTTAAATTGAGACAAACTTCACCACGTTCTCCCTAAACTCACACCGAGTATCACGTAGGAAATCACGATGAAGATCGTGTAAAGCATGCCTCCTTCCATTTTTAAATACCGTCTTCCTTCACCACTTTTCAGTCCAATTCAAAATCAATCAAAGAAAACATTAATGGCCGAACTCCTTTAAAACAATTCCCCTCTCTCGTTCAATTCTTAATCGAAGCCCTAAATTGAATCGCGCGCGCATAGGTGGAGCGGCGATTGAAGCAGGCACTCGAGGCCGTGGCGTCGAGCAAGGCAGCGACTCGCGTGAAGCGAATGGACGGCGCTCGAAGGAAGGTGAAGGGCACGATGTTGACGGCGACTACTGGAGCTCGAATCGACCATGGCATCGCGCGCGTAGGCCGAGCAAGTGGATTTGGGGGTATCGGCGATTCAAGGAGGCGCGTGATTTGATTTGGCGACTCGCGAGGCTAGAAGAAGTGAGGTAAAAATTTTATTATCATATTTAAGTTAAAACTGAAGTTATTTAGAAATTTTGAAATTTTTACAGTAAGGTTTTAAAAAAAAAATGATGAAATACTGTTAAATATAAATATAAAAACTTTGAAGAAAAATAGTAAATTTTAAGAGCCGAGCAGTTTGTATAAAATTTAGATTCCCATTTTAAAATATATATATAGTCATATATATATATATATATATAATAATCAACAACAGTTTTGTTTAAATAGGTAGATATATGCTGTTTTTAAATTTAAAAATAAAATAAAAATAATAATAAAATCATTAGCTAGAAAATTAAAATTGATTAGCCTAAGTTAAGTTCTTAAACGAAAATTAAATTTTCCGATTAATTCAAAAATAATTTATTTAAAGGGAAATTAAATTGTAGTTAAATAAATTTGTTTAAAATAAATTTAGTTGAAGTTTAAATTGAACTAGACAGATTTGTTAGGAATTTGATTTATTGGATAAATAAATTATTAAAAGAAATTGATATAAGGATATTAATTTAAAGTAAAATGTTTAGTCAAATAAATTTATTTAACAGAAATTTGGTTGAAAGGAAAATATTTTTTTAAGAAAAATTAGTTGATTTAAATTAATAAAAAGGAAATTTAGTTCAATTGGGAATTTCTAGTTAGAATTATTTTAAAAGGAAAATTTGTTAAAATAAATTTATTTAAGTAAATTTAGTTGAAATTTAAATTTTATTAGATAAATTTGTTAAGAGTAATCTGTTTAAAATTAAAAGGGAATTTGTTTGGAATGAGTGATTAAGCCCAAATTAAATTATAAACTAGTTAAATCAAATGAAAATTTATTATTCGATCTGTTCGAATATTAACAAATTGTATATAATATTTATACAAGGTATAAATCAAGAAAATCGAGTCAAGAAGGGAAATGGATTGCTAATAAAAGCAAAGGTGAAAACTTCTCACTCTAAAGGATTTATTTAAATTTTAAATAGTTAGATTTAAAATTGTTAGTTGTGTCGATTGAATGCTTGAATGATGATTGTTATATATATATATATATATATATATATATATATATATATATATATATATATATATATATATATTGGATGTGAATAGACCCTATACGCCGTTAGTAAGCGGAGGTTATTTATTACACACATATACCGCGATATTCCACCTCGAAGTGGAATTGGTATTATAATATATATATATATATATATATATATATATATATATATATATATATATATATATATTGGCATATGTATATATTGCAGTTGATTGATTTCCCGCATTGTATAGCGGATGAGACCCTATTGCGCCGTTATTAAGCGGATAATATTTTATAAAATCCCATATACCGCGATATTCCACCTCGAAGTGGAATGGTATTGTGCTAATGTCTGTGGATGCAGGGAAACAGGTTGGAGGAATCCAATTGGATTCCTCACAAATATTTATTTGATTTCATATATTGTGATATTTGATTGTTTATCATGGATGATATATGATGTTTGAAAGTCGTGATTGAATATTGATGTGTTGCATCATCTGTTCCAATTTTGAAGTTTAAAAATAACGATTTTGATTTCTAAAGTGATTTTTGGAAATATACGTTTATAAAATATTTTTGGAATTGATTCATCTTAAATAAATAAACGTTATAATTTTAATATTATAAAAATTATGATTTTTGAGAAATACAGTTAAAAGTTGATTTTTGAAAATATGGGATTAGTGATTTTATAAAATAGTTTGAACTGGGATTTCTGAATTTATTATAAGAAGTTTAAAATTAGATTTATAAAATTTTTATTTTATAAATCAGAATGATGAAATTATAAAAGAGTTGAAAGACGTTTTAAAATAGTAATATAAATTGTTTTATATTAAAAAGATTTATAAATTGATATTTATAAATTTAGAATATCTTGAATTATAAAACGAGCTTTTATAAGTGATAGAATGATTTGTAAATGGATTTCATAAAGGAATGAAATCTATAGAATTTATGAAATTTGATTATTTTATAAATCAAAATGATGAAATTATAAGGAGTTGAAAGACGTTTTAAAATAGTAATATAAGTTGTTTTATATTTAAAAAGATTTATAAATTGATATTTATAAATTAAAAATATTGGAATTATAAAACGAGCTTTTATAAGTGTTATAATGAATTGTGAATGAATTTCATAAATGATTTCCTTAAAGAATGAAATTTATAGAATTATAACGGTGAAGTTATAAATAGAATTTTATAAATAAAATTTATAAAGTTATTTAGGGAATAGATGTGGATAAATAAATGAATCTTATAAGTTATAAGATTTATAATTATGAAGTTTAAAGGAACGATTTTGTAAACAAATAAATTATAAGTATTTAACTTATAATATGAAATTTTAGTATATCATTGAGATATGAAATTGAATAGATTTATAAAGGAAATTTATAAAAGGAAGTTGTTGTAAAATAAATAGAAATGGAATTTATAAACATTGTCTTATAAATTCGCAACGACTTATTTTGATAAGAAAAATGGTTGTAATTTGTTAATGGAGTTATATTCACATTTTAGACAGTGAATAATCCTTTGAAACAAATTGAATGGAAGGGATGAAATTGGTTAACAAATATATTCACGTTTTTGAATAGTGAATAATATGTTAAAGAAATGTTTTGAATGGGATGTTTTAAATAGAATTAAAACGATCTAAAGATGTTTTAAAATATATTAACTATCGAAACCATAGATTTCAACATTCATTGTTGAAATAGACGTTTTCGAGAAATAAAAGGAAATGGTAGACTATAACACTGTTGTTATAGTAAATGATTTCCGAAAGGAAATGTTTTGTATAGTATTGGGATTTATATATCTATTTTAATTTCGAATCCCTATACTAGTGATTTTGGGTTGTCGTAACGATGTTTTACGCAACATTCGTTTTGGCCCAAATAAATATGGTTAAGTGAATGATTTCCTTAAAGAATGAAATATATACTTAATTTCGATTAGAGTATATTAAATATTTTCTGAGCGTAGAAAATAAAAAAGCTTGTGATTTACTTATAAATAAATAAGTATGGAAATGTTTTTCCAATATTAAGTGAATATTTTGAATTTAACTTTTTGAAGATAAATTGAAAATGAATATTTGAAAACGAATGGAAATCGTATATTCGTAAATATTTTGGAATGTAAATTCAATATAGAATTTATAAATGGAATTTGGAAAATGAGTTTAAAAATAAATATTGATTTATTTTTAAAGTATGGAAATTATGTATATACCTTGTAAAGATATTTTTGAAAAATAAATAATTTGGAAAATTATTTGGAATCTGGTGATGTTGTGCATATCCATTGATAGTTCAATAACCGACTATCGATATTTACCTTTGAATGGTATTTGTTGTGATTTGCTTGAAATTGAATGCCACACTTATTTTTAAAAAAATAAGCGCTCACTATTCGGGTTAACCGGGAAAGGACCTTGGGGTCGTATAACCCATTCCGAATATGTGATACGTCGTTATGAATTGCATTCGAAGATCGGTGTTGAAGACCGGATATTTTCGAAAACGTAAGGGTTTCTTGTTGATTGTCTCTGCACTGGCTGATCCCCGGTATTGAGATCTCCATATGTGATGGGAAATCCGAACGTGATTAGAGATTATTCGGATTGCAAGGACTTCTTTGTAAGTGCCTTCGGTTCTGTGCGATCCCGGAACAGACTTGTATGGATTGTATGTCTGACATTACAAATTGAGATATAAAGCCGATTTCTTTCAAATATATTTCTGTTGGTGGCGGAGAATTTATTCTCTTAGCTTAACACCCTTCTCTGAGACGTACGAGCTCAGAGGTTATATAGTTGAAGTTATCAGCAATATACTCCCAATTTGGTAATGTGACATACTGAGTGTTGCTGTGAAATGATCATTGTGTTGATTATTTGTGATAGGATCATTTGTTTGATCGTCTATCTTGGTGATCATTTCTATGATCATTTGTTGACCCAAAGCATGGCTTTTGTATAAAGTATGTTTTTGTGGATGAGACTTCGTCGAGCCTCACACCCCGGAATGGTCAAAACAGGAAAGAAGCAGCAAGGTTATGAGGGGTAACGCCCTTTAGGATATGTGCATTTCCTTCTGGAAAAGGGTGGTATCATGGTATGGAGCCCAGATACTTACTCATGTTGAAAACACTTTATGATTGTGTGAATTGATTGCGAGCGCTCGGTTGAAAGGTCCCAAAGGACCGGGGGATGGCATATTCGGTCAGTTGTTACTCAGTTAGGGGTAACCCGGCCTTGTGTTGGTAGAGATCCGGTTTGGTTCTCGGGGATGTCCATCCAGAGGCATTCACATGTGGCAATGGGAAGTTCCTTGGCCTGATCATTCGTTGGAAATCCAAAGAAACAATACGAGACTTGTACGGTTTTAGTTGTAGAACCTGCCATCTAATATGGTAGCTATAGTAGGCATAATATAATGGTACCTATGCTGGCTAAGATTTATATTCTACTTTCGAAATATCTCCTACACTATGCACTAGTAATAATATCAAATGTTTTCTTTTTAATGCGTATCAAGCATCTTTGACTAACATAAGAAGAAATCTCCACCAAGTCTGCGTTTGCATTGTGTGTGTGGCGGGAGGTCTTATGGTAGTCTCATTTTTAAAAACATTGCGAATTGACTTTAAAAATATTCTTCTATTTTGATTTTAAAGAAAAATAAACTGTTTTAGTTCTCGCACCAGTCACATGACTGACTCGGAGTTTATTGTTTTCCTTCCTAAACTCTGGGTATCCACCAATTTTCACACGGGCAGTCAAGAGTTAAGGTTTATCAGGATATTCTGGAATTCAGGAGTTGCGGGAGGCAAGATGGATGGCATAGCGTATCACTAGTATCTAGTATTTCCTTTTTCGCTGCATTGTTTGATGTTGTACACTCTAATGATATGATGTAATGAAATGTAATGTAATAACTGATATAGTTCTTTGTTTAAAGATTATTCATTTATCTATTATATGTTGTTCCGCTGCGAATTGTGAGATTCTGATGTTGTTCTGCTGTTTTTAGTTCCGTTCTGTTTTCTGCTTTCTTTTCTCTCTATTTTCTACTATCTTCTCTCTCTTCTACCTCTTTCTTTTTCTTTTCTTCTTTCTTAAATCCATAACATTTCGGTTTTTCGGCAACGAAAAATCGCAATCGTTACAACAACCCATTCATTTACATTTCATTTGAAACCATTCTATATTATTTTTTTCTTATTGTCACCAAGTTATTTCAATCCCTTAACAATTTAAATGGTTACAACTATTTATTCAAGAATTCCATTCCATTAAATATTATATATAACTCACCGAATTTTATTTCGATTAGATTTATTTTTTTCTTGATTAAAATCCAACCCAAAATCATTAAACTTAGCTTAAGTTGAAATCAATTAATTCTCCTCCACCGATTTAGCTTAAGTTAATTTACTTCATTTTATTCAAATTTTTATACTTGAGCACATTTCATTTTACAAGTAAATTTTTCTCTTTTATTCAACTTAATTCTCTCTCAATTAAATATCATTTTAAATCTGTAATTTCATTTGATTAGTTATTATAAGATTTAACTTTTCAGATTCAACTCATTCAATTGATTACAAGGCCATTTCCAATTTATTTCTACTTATTTAGATTTTATTTGCAATTCATACCATTACTATTTTAATCCATTTTCATTTTTATTCGATACATTTCAATTATATTTAATTGTTAACACTTCAAGTCGAATTTTAATTAATAACTCAAGTTCTGATTCTACCATTCTCTTTTAGTTTACCATCCAATTTTATTGATTCACAATTCAATTACATTATCAATTCATTTAATTAATTGCAAGGCCACTTTCAATTATATTTTCTTCATTAATGATTCAAGTCGAATTTGATTTATAACTTGAGTTTTTTTTTTCAAACTTCAATATTAACTCACCTATTCAGCTTCTATTTAGCTACATTAGATTCCATTTACACATTTTATCAACTAATTTACTATCAAATTAGTTCTTCCCCTAGTTAAAATTCAATACTTGATTTTTAATTCCAAATACCACTTCATTTAATTTTCTTAAGTTCAATTTATTTTGTAATTGAAGTTTGATTTTTATTTTATTTTCCAATTCATCTAAAATATTTATTTTGGGTTTTGTATTCCATTTTCAATTTTATAAGTCACACTTATTATTTACACAATTCCATTCATTCTAGGCTTGAATATATTCATCTTTTATTTTTAACTCAAGCCTTATGCTTATTTATAACCCAAGCATATTTTATTCCATGGATTTTAATATTTTTATAAGTTATTCTGATTTATCCATTTCAATTCAATCCTTATTCAACTTATTTTCCATTAATTCAGGTAAGAATCTAATTCCATTCAATAATTCAATTGAATTCTTATTCCATTCAATTTTATTTTAACTCAGATTTATTTAACTCAATTCGATTTCAAATTAATTCGAATACAACTGGATATTATTTTCAGTCTGGTCCAATTAATTTTGATCCAGTTAAATTTTATTCCCCAATCCAAGTTAATTTCATTTTTAAAATTTCACTTTAAATTTAAATTCCAACATTCAAAGCTTATATTCTTCCTGATTTAAAAATCATCTTAATTTATAAGCTTACAACCCATCTTATCAGGATTTTTAAACACCCGGCTTTAGGTTTCAAATCATTTTGAAATCACCATTATCTCAAAATTACACTTCTCAAAAATTTAAACCAATCCTGACTTTATTCCCAAACAAATTTCCTTTGAAATTTTCAAAACCAAACAGGTTTTCCTGAACAAATCAATTTGGCAGCAATTTGTCACTTAGAAACTCGAAAATGAACATCGATGATGCTGCAGTCATCACCGAAGTTATTTTCCAGCGACTGAAGTGAATTTAATGCTATATCCCTTCCCAAAATTTATTTGAAACAATTTCCTTTCAGAAATAACCCAAAAACAACAATGCTACTATTTATCTTCAAAATACTTCCAAAATCTCCGGGGTTTTAAAGTTTCAAATTCTGTTTTAATTCAAATTTTAACTATAATGCATTTATATAGTTCATGCTTATACAAATTCCCATTTAACTATATTTCAATTTATAATTTACATTTGTAATTCATATTTATAAATTTCATTTTATAATGAATTTATTCCCTTAAACTTTGGTTATATTTTCAATTTCCAGTTAATTTTTACACAATGATGATAATAATTTAATATTATCATTTCTAACATCCAAGCAACCATATATTAGCTAAAATAATCTACAAAAACTTTTCTTTATATCAAAATATATTTTTGGGTAAAATTATTTCATTTACCCACATTTAAAACAATACCGTGTCGATTGTTCTATTCAAGTGTTTAGAAACCCCTTCGATACAGTAGTACAGACTGTGTCGACGAAGGTTCATATGCCACTCAATAAACCAATCAACACAATGTTAAAACAATTTATATTCATTAACAAATACACACTCATATCTATTAATACGCTCAAACCCATTCTAGAGTACTACGGACTCTAATTTAAATGAGTAATTCCCACCAGAGCCAAAGTTATCACCAACCTAAGCTCTAATACCAACTGTAATGCACCGCAAATCCGTACCCCTTAAGTCAATACTATTGTACAACAATCAACTCAAGTTGCACAGAAATACAAACCATTTGGTTAAAGAAAAAGTGGTAGAAGGAGAGAAAATAGGAAATAACATCAGAATCTAACCATCGCAGCGGAATAAAATATAATACATAATAAATGAGCTTTACACAAAAACAAATATATCTGTTTATACATTACATTATCAGAGCACATCAATCACAATTCAACAACATCAATAACATACAACAGGATACACAGCTACTCAACACAGCGGAATATATATAAAACAGGTACGAAAGTTTAAATCGTCATCCAGCTCGTCTCCTGAGCTCCATAGCATCAAATCCCTAATCCCATAACACTCGGTCTGACCCGAGCATTAGAGTTAAATAACACCCGAGTCGGTCTGAAATACCAGCGTGAGAAATCACACTCAATTGATTATTAAAGTTTCAAAAATCCTTTGAAAACAAAAGCATCCCGTAAGACCACGCCACAAATAAACAGGTCGGGTTTTTACCTTACGATAGCTAAAACAATTTTTATAGAAATCCTCTGATATTATAATAGGGTCTATTTACAAATACTTATAAAGTAGCTGAAATTGTTACATTATTAAATTCCAGCTACTAGCCACAGAGTGGGTAAAACAAACAAAACTCGTACAAGACCCATAGGGAGAATGGATTTCCAACTAATGACTAGGCACTAGGGTACCACCTGTCACAGTACGTGGCCTAGATCACAGTACCGAGGAGTACGCTCGTTCCACTGCAAAACAAGACTAGGACTACCCCTTACTGGATAATCCCGAGTGAGATCACCCCACGGTTGGGATCAGCAACCGCCCACTAAGCCGAAATAAAAAGGGACATGTAGACATGAATGACCTCACCCTGCTTGGGTGCTACCCACCTAGCATTGCTGCATAAACCCTGATTTTCAGTCATTCCCATTTGTTGAGGCTTTAGGCTAAGCATTACCATTTTAGAACATATCCCTTAGAATGCCCATCGTCCACCTGACGATGTTTCGCAAGCACCATCCATACAAATCCGTCCCGGGTTCGAACGGAACCGAAGGCACTATTCCTACTACATCCATTTTGGAAATATCCTCAGGATTACTAGCGACTAGCCCTTGCACTTCACTGCTCCATCTTCGAATCCAAACTCATTTCCACGAAACGTACAAACCGGATCGAAGTGGTTTTCGAGAAATAAATCTTAATCTCGCTTTCTTTGAAACGATCAACGCATTTGTCCAATATTGATAGTCGGTGATTTAACTATCAATTTATATTCACAAACATCCATCAAACAATAAATAATTTTCCCAAATTATTTATTAACCTTAAAATATCTTTACAAGATATATTTCAATTCCAATCCTTTGAAAACAGTTTCAAACTATCTTCCTTTTTCAAAATAAATTCCAAGTATTTCTATTTCTACTGAAATCACCAAGCACAAACTTTAGATTTAAAAATAATTTAAAACACTTTATTGAAAAATATGTTAAACATTTAATTTATAAAAATTACTTTGATACTTAATTTATAATAATATTTTTAGAAATAACTAAAATAAGGTTACCTTATAACTATACATTAGATTTTCTTCTTTAAACAAAATACCAAATCATTCTTTAAATAATTATTACGATAATAGATTAAACAAAATACTTACTTTAGAATTTACTTTAAAATATTTAAATTAAAACCACTTCAATAATTGATTAAAAATATATACTATATGAATATTTGAAAATAAGGTTACTTTATAAATGTAAACTAGGTTCTCACTCTTAAAACAAAACACTAAGTTACCTTTAAAATAATTACTACGATAATAGATTTGGAAAAAAAATATTTACTTTAGAATTTAAACATTTAGAAATAATAAATTTCCAAGAACATACTTTTTTTAAAACAACATTAAAACCTTTATCTTATTTTTTTAAAACTTACTTTCAAAACGTACTTAGCTATCCAGAGAAATATACTTCTCTTCACATTCTTCTTGAAATTTGCAATTTCAAACACTTGAATCAATTTCTAAATGGATTTCCAATTTGCTCCCTTCTACTTGAAAATCTATTAATTTCAGATTTTACTTCTTAATTGTGATTAAAAATATTTTTAACTGAAAATTCCAATTTTTAGATTCCTCAAATTACTTCTTAATCCTATTGAATAAATTTAAAACTTTGAAATTTAAAACAATTCTTTATTCTTTTAATTGATATCACTTAAGTTTACTATTTATTAATTTCTGCTTATTCAAATCCTTTATCCTCCATACTCGAAATTATTTATTAGTATTTTAATTTCATTTCCCTTCCTTTTCAATTCATTCTTAATTGATTTAAATTTACTATAATTATTTTACTTTAAATTTACTCTTTTATTTCCTTTTCAAAAATCCAATTCTATATATTTCGATAACTCAGTGCACCAAAATATATTCAAGCAAATCATAGCAATCAATATTTCCAATTAACAACAATATTAATCACAGAATATCAAATATCCATAACACAGAATATCAAACAATTCTAAGTAATTTTGAGGAATCCTATTGGATCCCTCCAACCTGTTTTCGCTGCATCCACATACATTAGCACAATATATAATACCAATTCCAAAATATACCATCTATAGACCATCAGTTCAATTCAATCATTCAAACAATTCTTTAAATTTAATCATTTAAATTTAATTTTAATTCAGCTGAGTGAGATTAACTCACCTTTGCTTTTGCATTTTCCATTCACTTCAATATTCCCTTGGTTTTCTCGATTTTTGACCATGAATAAAATATTATATGGTTTATTATCATTTGAGAGGAAACTATGAAAATTTTCTATTTAATAAATTTAGTTGACTAACAATTTAATCTAAACTAGCCATCTATATTTATTTATTTTCTTTATCTTTGATACTCGTATAGTTATAAAATTAATTTATATAGTTTCAGAATCCAATTTTACATGCTGCTCAACATTTTAAAATTCATATACATATATATTCCCAAAACCTTTTCCGTATCCAATTTTCCCTAGCTTACCTATAAAATTAAATTAAAATAGTCGTGTATACATATTAAAATTGGAAACTACACCTATATATATATATATATATATATATATATATATATATATATATATATATATTTCTACTGCATAAATTTTCTGTCCACCTATGTATATACTTCATTCTTTTATTTTATTTTTTTATTTTATTGTATAGATCAGTATATATACTCTGTCTATATATATTTCTTCCTTTAAGCATATGTATGTATATTTTTTAAAATTAAAAAAAAGTGTACAACACTTTATTAACTAGATAAAAACAAAATACCTCACCGATAAATTCGCTGCCATGAATAGCTTGCCCTAACATCGCGACCGAACCCGACCCAAAACCTAGCTCCGAACCCTAATTCTGTCGCACGCGAACCTCTTTGCTCGACGACGAAGTTCAGTCGCTCGCGAGCAATCTCAACCCCATCGGCTGGAACATTTCGACCTCAAGGCCCTCGAACTCATGCGGTTCGATTCGATCTCTGGCCACCAATAATTCGAGAAGGGGGTTTTCGGCTTCGTTCGGCCTTTTTTTCACTAGCTTCTAATTTATTTATTTTTTCTCTGGGGTTTCGATTTGAAGAATAAGGCCACGACCATTTTACAATTGAGAACGAAATCGTTTAAATCAGAAAGAAACAAAAATGGGGAAGCCGAGCCATTATTAAAAGAAGGGGAAAAAAGTAGCGTATAGATGTTGGCTAGCTACAGCGACCTGAGTGTTTGAGAATAACGGCTGATGTGAAGTGTATTTGACTAGTCGAAATATTATATTTAAAATCTGCATCGGTTATTATTAATTAAACTTTCAATGCGTTTATCCATCATATGATCACACGACAACTCCAAACACTACAAAATTTGAAATCCGATAATAATTCAATATTTCGGACCGAATGGAACTGGTTTCGCCAAATTTCGAGACTGTGCCTCGGAAGGCTATTTTTAAATTCAATTTAAACGATAAAATTTCAAAACTAAACAAATCAGTGTTAAATTCAATTTTTCAACTTCTATTATCTTCAGTGTTGTCAATATAAATTTTACAAGCCTTCAAATTATTTTTAACAGGCTTAAAATTCCAGATTAAACATTTCACCCAACTTCACTTATTTAATTTAATAATTCAATTATTAAATAAGTTGCGATATTCGTAATTCAAGTTACAATTACTCTATTGAATATTTAAAATCAATTAAATATCCCGATTTTAAATGCTCGAAAATTCCAGGTCGTCACATTCCTCTCCCCTTAAAAGAATTTTGTCCCCGAAATTACTAATTAGGAAGAATGGTCCAATACCCGTTTACTTTTTCCCAAAACCAATCAGTTTTATCAACTTGCCATAACATGTCTTTTATTAAAGACTCACTATCATTCTTACTAACTTCCCAAACTCCCTCATAGTTTTAAACAATACTATTTGCTCAATCGTTCAAATTTCAATTTAAACCCAAATTTTGAATTATTAAAATTTTCTCAAAAATTTTCTAACTCTCTAAATTTCCGAAATTTTTTTCCAGTTGCGCGGCTAGCTCGGTACAACTACAAAAGGCCTCTACAGGCTCCCAAATTTCAAAAGAAAACAAAAGGCCAAGTGGCTCGATCTAAAAAACCAATCAAATTTCACAGAAATTTAAACACATACCTTTTTGTCGAGCATTTCAAATTTATCTTTCTGAAATCAAAATCAATTCTCTTTTCCCTTTATAATACCTGCAGTAGCTTAGTACTAATATCCAATCCCAGCATTCCAAAAACATTTTATCGACTTCCTTACAAAATGTCCATATTTACTCACTCAAATATTAACTTAGAATATATTTGTAATATCAATTTCCAATTAAGAATTCACCATTCCTTTCTTAAGTTAGTATAAGCATTTTATATGCTTTTTTATTTATTTTCACCTTACCACTTTTATTTATATCTATTTCTATTCAAATTGATTCTTTCATTTCCATATGAATTTAATTTATCCTCAACTCTGAATATTTAAATTTTATTTTTTTTCATTTATACTAATTCATGTCATTATTTTAAATTAGTTTCATTCAATAATTTATTTCAATTTCCAGTTTGAAGTCGTTTTGTCGTTAACTAAATTTTTTTCCAAAAGTTTTCTAACTCCCTAAATTTTCGAAAATTTTTGGCAGAGTCTCCTTTGTACGGAGGAGCTTTTGTAATTTGACAAAAGATATAAATATATATACATTGACCCACCCGGTCGGAAAACCAAAAACAGTTCATATTTCCTATTTTTATTGCGTAGGCGTACCTTATTTAGCATTTTTAAGGAAGCGACTTATAATTTTAGCAATTAGCGCAACCCAATCCAGCCACACGGCTTCCAGGTACCTGTACTTACTCAATTCAAACATTGTAAGTGCCATATAAATGAAGTTTAACAACATTTCACTTATTTGCTATAGTTAAACACATGAATTCTAGAAGAAATTCACACCAAACATTTTTCCGTAAGCAACTTATACAGTTTTCATACTAATTTAACTGTTTCAATTAACTTATAAACCATTTCATTAAATTTGAATGGTTTTCAATCCATTCGTATACAACTTCATCAATTTAAATGGTTTAAAACTCAATCGCTTACATTTAATTTATTTTTAAGCAAACGAAGCTCATATTTAATTCAATTGTTCTCAAAATCAATTTATTCTACTCCTATCAATTCATAGAATTTTAATTACTTCCATTTACATCCAATGACAATTTATTCTATGCAATTTGACGAGATCTATGTGAATAAATAAGTATTTATGTTCTATAACCAATTTAAATTGATTTCAACTCCATTTATACTTAATTCTATTCCATTTTTAAATTTATTCACAATCCATATATTCTCATTTTCATTGCATTTTAAATTTAAATCCATTCACTTGCATTCCATTTTATTAACCAAACTAGTTTCATTATTCAAACATGTTCCATTCAAAACCATTTGATCTAGCTCGACACCTTCTGTTTAAATTTCATTCACAACCCATTCATTTACATTTCATTTGAAACCATTCTATATTATTTTTTTCTTATTGTCTCCAAGTTATTTCAATCCCTTAACAATTTAAATGGTTACAACTATTTATTCAAGAATTCCATTCCATTAAATATTATTTATGACTCACCGAATTTTGTTTCGATTAGATTTTTTTTCTCTCGATTCAAATCCAAACCAAAATCATTAAACTTAGCTTAAGTTGAATTCAATTCAATTCTCCTTCACCGATTTAGCTTAAGTTAATTTACTTCATTTTATTCATATTTTTATACTTAAGCTCATTTCATTTTACAAGTAAATTTTTCTCTTTTGTTCAACTTAATTCTCTCTCAATTGAATCTCATTTTAAATCTGTAATTTCATTTGATTAGTTGTTATAAAATTTAACTTTTCAGATTTAACTTATTCAATTGATTACAAGGCCATTTCCAATTTATTTCTACTTATTTAGATTTTATTTGCAATTCATACCATTACTATTTTAATCCATTTTCATTTTTATTCGATACATTTCAATTATATTTAATTTGTTAACACTTCAAGTAGAATTTTAATTAATAGCTCAAGTTCCGATTCTACCATTCTCTTTTAATTTACCATCCAATTTTATTGAATCATAATTCAATTACATTCTCAATTCATTTAATTAATTGCAAGGCCACTTTCAATTATATTTTCTTCATTAATGATTCGAGTCGAACTTGATTTATAACTTGAGTTTTATCTTCAATCTTCAATATTAACTCACCAATTCAGCTTCTATTTAGCTACATTAGATTCCATTTACACATTTTATTAACTAATTTATTATCAAATTAGTTCTTCCCCTGGGTAAAATTCAATACTTGATTTTTGATTCCAAATACCACCTCATTTAATTTTCTTAAGTTCAATTTATTTTGTAATTCAAGTTTGATTTTTATTATATTTTCCAATTCATCAAAAATATTTATTTTGGGTTTTGTATTCCATTTTCAATTTTATAAGTCACACTTATTATTTAAACAATTCTATTCATTTTATGCTTGAATATATTCATCTTTTACTTTTAACTCAAGCCTTATGCGCATTTATAACCCAAGCATATTTTATTCCATGGATTTTAATTCTTTTATAAGTTATTCTGATTTATCCATTTCAATCCAATCCTTATTCAACTTATTTTCCATTAATTCAGGTAAGAATCTAATTCCATACAATAATTCAATTGAATTCTTATTCCAATTCAATTTTATTTTAACTCGGATTTATTTAACTCAATTCGATTTCAACTTAATTCGAATACAACTGGATATTATTTTCAGTCTGATCCAATTAATTTCGATCCAGTTAAATTTTATTTCCCAATCCAAGTTAATTTCATTTTTAACTTTTCACTTTAAATTTAAATTCCAACATTCAAAGCTTATATTCTTCCTGATTTAAAAATCATCTTAATTTATAATCTTACAACCCATCTTATCAGGATTCTTAAACACCCGGCTTTTGGTTTCAAATCATTTTGATATCACCATTATCTCAAAATTACACTTCTCAAAAATTTAAACCAATCCTGGCTATATTCCCTAACAAATTTCCTTTAAAATTTTCAAAAACAAACAGGTTTTCCTGAACAAATCAATTTGGCAGCAACTGTCACTTAGAAACTCGAAAATGAACATCGTTGATGCTGCAGTCATCACCAAACTTATAAGCAAATTTAATGCTATATCCCTTCCCAAAATTTATTTGAAACAATTTCCTTTTAGAGATAACCAAAAAACAACAATGCTACTATTTATCTTCAAAATACTTCCAAAATCTCCGGGGTTTTAAAGTTTCAAATTCTGTTTTAATTCAAATTTTAACTATAATGCATTTATATAGTTCATGCTTATACAAATTCCCATTTAACTATATTTCAATTTATAATTTACATTTATAATTCATATTTATAAATTTCATTTTATAATGAATTTGTTCCCTTAAACTTTGGTTATATTTTCAATTTCTAATTAAATTTTTACACAATGGTGATAATAATTAAATATTATCATTTCTAACATCCAAGCAACCATATATTAGCTAAAATAATTTACAAATACTTTTCTTTATATCAAAATATATTTTTGGGTAAAATTATTTCATTTACCCACATTTAAAACAATACTGCGTCGATTGTTCTATTCAAGTGTTTAGAAACCCCTTCGATACAGTTGTACAGACTGTGTCGACGAAGGTTCATATGCCACTCAATAAACCAATCAACACAATATTAAAACAATTTATATTCACTAACAAATATGCACTCATATCTATTAATACGCTCAAACTCATTCTAGAGTACTACGGACTCTAATCTAAATGAGTAATTCCCACCAGAGCCAAGGTTATCACCAACCTAAGCTCTGATACCAACTGTAATGTCCCACAAATCCGTACCCCTTGAGTCAACACTATTCTACAACTATCAACTCAATTTGCACAGAAATATGAACCATTTGGTTAAAGAAAAAGAGGTAGAAGGAGAGAAAATAGGAAATAACATCAGAATCTAACCATCGCAGCGGAATAAAATATAATATGTAATAAATGATCTTTACACAAAAACAAATATATCTGTTTATACATTACATCATCAGAGTACATCAATCACAATTCAACAACATCAATAACCTACAACAGGATACACAACTACTCAACACAACGAAATATATATAAAACAGGTACGAAAGTACATATCGTCATCCAGCTCGTCTCCTGAGCTCCACAGCATCAAATCCTATATCCCATAATACTCGGTCTGACCCGAGCATTACAGTAAAATAACACCCGAGTCAGTCTGGAATACCAGCGTGAGAAAATCACACTCAATTGATTATTAAAGTTTCAAAAATCCTTTGAAAACAAAAGCATCTCGTAAGACCACGCCAGAAATAAACATGTCGGGTTTTTACCTTACGATAGCTAAAACAATTTTTATAGAAATCCTCTAATATTATAATAGGGTCGATTTACAAATACTTATAAAATAGCCGAAATTGTTACATTATTAAATTCCAGCTGCTAGCCACAGAGTAGGTAATACAAACAAAACTCGTACAAGGCTCGTAGGGAGAATGGATTTCCAACTAATGACTAGGCACTGGGGTACCACCTGTCACAATACGTGGCCAAGATCACAGTGCCGAGGAGTACGCCCGCTCCCCTGCAACAAAAGACTGGGACTACCCCTTACTGGATAATCCCGAGCGAGATCACCCCACGGTTGGGATCAGCAACCGCCCACTAAGTTGAAATAAAAAGGGACATCTAGACTGGAATGACCTCACCCTGCTTGGGTGCTACCCACCTAGCCTTGCTGCATAACCCCTGATTTTTAGTCATTCCCATTTGTTGAGGCTTGAGGCTAAGAGTTACCTTTTTAGAACATATCCCTTAGAATGCCCATCGTCTACCTGACAATGTTTCGCAAGCATTTATCCATACAAGTCCGTCCCGGGTTCGAACGAAACCGAAGGCACTATTCCTACTACATCCATTTTGGTAATATCTCAGGATTAGTAGCGACTAGCCCTTGCACTTCATTGCTCCATCTTCTAATCCAAACTCGTTTCCATGAAACGTACAAACCGGATTGAAGTGGTTTTCGAGAAATAAATCTCGATCCCCGTCTCTTCGAAACGATCAACGCATTTGTCCAATATTGATAGTCGGTGATTTAACTATCAATTTATATTCACAAACATCCATCAAACAATAAATAATCTTCCTAAATTATTTATTAACCTCAAAAATATCTTTACAAGATATGTTTCAATTCCAATCCTTTGAAAACAGTTTCAAACTATCTTTCTTTTTCAAAATAAATTCCAAGTATTTCTATTTCTACTGAAATCACCAAGCACAAACTTTAGATTTAAAAATAATTTAAAACACTTTATTGGAAAATATGTTAAACATTTAATTTAGAAAAATTACTTTAATACTTAATTTATAACAATATTTTTAGAAATAACTAAAATAAGATTACCTTATAACTATACATTAGATTTTCTTCTTTAAATAAAATACCAAATCATTCTTTAAATAATTATTATGATAATAGATTAAACAAAATACTTACTTTAGAATTTACTTTAAAATATTTGAATTAAAACTACTTCAATAATTGATTAAAAATATATACTATATGAATATTTGAAAATAAGGTTACTTTATAAATATAAACTAGGTTCTCACTCTTAAAACAAAACACCAAGTTAGCTTTAAAATAATTACTACGATAATAGATTTGAAAGAAAAAAAAAATTTACTTTAGAATTTAAACATTTAGAAATAACAAATTTCCAAGAACATACTTTTTTTAAAACAACATTAAAACCTTTATCTTATTTTTTTTTTAAACTTATTTTGAAAACTTACTTGGCTATCCAGAGAAATATACTTCTCTTCACATTCTTCTTGAAATTTCCAATTTCAAACACTTGAATCGATTTCCAAATTGATTTCCAATTTATTCCCTTCTACTTGAAAATCTATTAATTTCAGATTTTACTTCTTAATTATGATTTAAAATATTTTTAACTGAAAATTCCAGTTTTTAGATTCCTCAAATTACTTCTTAATCCTATAAAATAAATTTAAAACTTTGAAATTTAAAATAATTCTTTATTCTTTTAATTGATATCACTTAAGTTTACAATTTATTAATTTCTGCTTATTCAAATCCTTTATCCTCCATACTCGAAATTATTTATTAGTATTTTAATTTCATTTCCATTCCTTTTCAATTCATTCTTAATTTATTTAAATTTACTATAATTATTTTACTTAAAATTTACTCTTTTATTTTCTTTTCAAAAATCCAATTCTATATATTTCGATAACTCAGTACACCAAAATATATTCAAGCAAATCATAGCAATCAATATTTTCAATTAACAATAATATTCATCATAGAATATCAAATATCCATAACACAGAATATCAAACAATTCTAAGTAATTTTGAGGAATCCTGTTGGATCCCTCCAACCTGTTTTCCCTGCATCCACAGATATTAGCATAATATATAATACCAATTCCAAAATATACCATCTATAGCTTATCAATTCAATTCAACCATTCAAACAATTCTTTAAATTTAATCATTTAAATTTAATTTTAATGCAGCTGAGTGAGATTAACTCACCTTTGCTTTTGCATTTGCCATTCACTTCAATATTCCCTTGGTTTTCTCGATTTTTGACCTTGAATAAAATATTATATGGTTTATTATCATCTGAGAGGAAACTATGAAATTTTTTTATTTAATAAATTTAGTTGACCAACAATTTAATCTAAACTAGCCATCTATATTTATTTATTTTCTTTATCATTGAAACTCGTACAGTTATAAAATTAATTTATATAGTTTCAGAATCCAATTTTACATACTGCTCAACATTTTAAAATTCATATACATATATATTCCTAAAACCATATCCGTATCCAATTTTCTCTAGCTTACCTATAAAATTAAATTAAAATAGTCGTATATACATATTAAAATTGGAAACTGCACCTATATATATATATATTTTTTTTCTACTGCATAAATTTTCTGTCTACCTATATATATATTACCTTCTTTTATTTTATTTTGTATTTTACTGTATAGATCAATATATATACTCTGTCTACATATATTTCTTCCTTTAAGCATATATATGTATATTTTTTAAAATTAAATAAAAAGTGTACAAACATTTTATTAACTAGATCGAAACAAAATACCTCACTGATAAATTCGCTGCCACGAATAGCTTGCCCTAACGTCGCGACCGAATCCGACCCAAAACATAGCTCCGAACCCTAATTCTATCACACGCGAACCTCCTTGCTCGACGACGAAGCCCAGTCGCTCGTAAGCAATCTCAACCCCATCGGCTGGAACATTTCGACCTCAAGGCCCTCGAACTCATGCGGTTCGATTCGATCTCTGGCCGCCACTAATTCGAGAAGGGGGTTTTCGGCTTCGTTCGCCATTTTTTTCTCCGGCTTCTAATTCAAATTTTTTCTCTAGGGTTTTCAATTCGAAGAATAAGGCCTCGGCCATTTTTAAATTGAGAACGAAATTGTTTAAATCATAAAGAAATAAAAATGGGGAAGCCGGGCCATTATTAAAAGAAGGGGAAAAGAAAGTTGCGTATAGATGTTGGCTAGCTACAGTGACCTGAATGTTTGAGAATAACGGCTGATGTGAAGTGTATTTGACTAGTCGAAATATTATACTGAAAATCTAAATCGGTTATTATCAATTAAACTTTCAATGCGTTTATCCATCACATGATCACACGATAACTCCAAATACTACAAAATTTAAAATCCGATAATAATTCAATATTATGGACCGAATGGAACCGGTTTCACCAAATTTCGAGACTGTGCCTCGGAAGGCTATTTTTAAATTCAATTTAAACGATAAAATTTCAAAACTAAACAAATCAGTGTTAAATTCAATTTTACAACTTCTATTATCTTCAGTGTCGTCAATATAAATTTTAAAAGCCTTCAAATTATTTTTAACTAGCTTAAATTCCAGATTCAACATTTCACCCAACTTCACTTATTTATTTTAATAATTCAATTATCAAATAAGTTGCGATATTCGTAATTCAAGTTACAATTACTCTATTGAATATTTAAAATCAATTAAATATCCCGATTTTAAATGCTCGAAAATTCCGGGTCGTCACACAAGAACTGGCAAGAAATTGAGTGGTATGCTAAATCCTTAAGGCATGTGGAGTGTCGTTTGAATGTGGAGGATGGGACCTCCGCTAAGCAGCAACGCATGATGATAAACGATATAGTATTTAGGAGCCAAGATGCGAACAAGGTGAGGCTCCTACCGTCGACCCGATAGTCATATCTGCAATGATTGGGCCAGCATATGCAAAGAAAATTTTAATTGATTGTGGAACTTTCGTTAACATCATCTTCAAAAGGCATACGACCAAATGAAGATGGATACAAAAGGTTTAAAGCCATCTAAATCCTAAATCCATGGCTTTAATGGTGCAGCGACTGATGTAGTGGTGTATGTTGAGTTTCTAGTTGAATTGGGACAAGGAGAACGTAGGAGAGTGCGAATTCTACCTTGCGTATTTTTGGATGTTGATTCTCTATGCAATGTGTTTCTGGGTCGACCGGCCCTAGCAGAGTTTAGGGCTGCTTTGACCCCGTGGTGTCCGACTCTGAAATTTTCGACAGACCAAGGAGTTGGCATTGTGCATGGCGATCAAGCAACCAGTCATGCATGTTATGTGGCTAAGCTGAGAGAGGCCCAGTGAAGAGAGAAAGGAAAGGTTGCGGATAGCCCCGTCCACATCTGGAATACTGACAATTGACAAGTAATGCACAAGCCCTGGTTCGGGCAACATTCTCGGATCCATAAGCCATAGATCCAAGGGATGATGATGGGGAACCCTGGGAAGCCAAAGCAACACCGGCTGAATTGACGATTGACATTCCAGTCAACTGAGATGACCCATCACGAGTGCTTAAGATTGGATCACAACTCGACCCGTCAATGGCCGAGGATCTTACTGATTTCCGCCGAACGAACCTGAATGTTTTCACTTGGAAACATTCTGATATGTGCGGGATTTCTCCTGCTATTGCAAGTCATATGTTTAACATAGACCCGAAATACATTTCTATGAAACAGGAAAGGTGAGGCATGGACCCAAAGAGGTTCGCTACTCTCAGAGAGGAGGCAGACAAACTCAAAGCCAATGGGTTCATCCGCGACACCTTCTACCCTGAATGGGCGTCTAACCCTGTGCCAGTAAGGAAAGCAAATGGGAAGTGGAGAACTTGTGTTGATTACTTTGATTTTAACAAAGCATGCCCGAATGATAGTTTCCCTTTACCCAGAATCAACCAACCGGTCGACTCAATGGCCGGACACGAGTTACGGTCATTTCTGGATGCATACTCGGGATATAATTGATCCCGATGCACACTCCAGACCGAGAACACACCAGTTTTGTCAAAGACAGTGGGTTATATTGCTATGTAGTGATGCCTTTCGGATTGAATGACGCAGGAGTGACTTATCAGCGTGTGGTGAATCGAATGTTTAATATCCAGATTGGTAGAACGATGGAAGTCTATGTGGATGACATGCTCGTGAAGTCACGGTAGAAAAACAGCCACATTTGGGACTTAGCAGAGATGTTTGATATACTCAGACATTATGGAATGAAGATCAATCATTTGAAGTGTTTTTTTAGCATTGCGTCAGGGAAGCTTTTGGGTTTCATTGTGAACGCGCTGGGAATCAAAGCTAACCTAGAGAAGATTCAAGCTATTCGAGACATATAAGTTCCCAGAACTATAAAGCAGGTACAAAGCTTGAATGGAAAGGTGGCCGCGCTAATTAGATTCATATCTAGAGCCATAGAAAAGTGTATCCCTTTTTTCGACGTAAGAAAGAAAGGAAAGAGGAATTTGGAATGGACACTCAACTGTGAGGAAGCATTTCGAGCTCTGGTAAGGCATTTAGAAAGTCTTCCGGCACTACCGAAATGGGTAGACCATGAGATGCTGTACGTGTACTTGGCTGTATACCGACATGCTATCAGTATGGCTTTGGTTCATAAGGAGGATCGAGTTCAAAAGCCGGTGTAATATGTCAGTAAACGTTTAATGGGGGTAGAATGAAATTATCCTATGATTGAGAAACTAGCCTATTGCTTGATGATTGCATCACGCAAACTCCGGCCATACTTTTAGGCACACTCAATCAGTGTTTATACTGGCTTAGCATTGCGACGGTACTCCAACGAGCGGAAACCTCCGGAAGGATGTTAAAATGGAATATTGACTTGAGTCAGTTTGATATTACCTACCTGCCACAAAAGGCCATACAAGGGCAAGCGCTAGCAGACATCATTGCTGAATTCACCGTGTTAGACAAATCAAGCGGTTCGATTGAAGATGTACACTGACGGGGCATCTAACGACCGTTGCTCGGGAGCTGGCATAGTCCTTGTGACTTCTGAAAACTGATCAGTTTGTTATGCTTTGAAGCTCGAATTCATAGCAATAAATAACGAGGCCAAGTATGAAGCATTGATTGCTGGCTTAAAACTCATCAAAGAGCTGGAGGTGAAATCGGTTGAAATCTTTTGTGACTCGTAATTGGTGGTATACCAGGTTCGAAGACTATCAAGCGAAGGGACAGAGACTTGCCCCATACCTTGCATGGGTTCAAGAGCTGCTAGCAAATCTGGAATATTATGATATTTCGCATGTCCTACGTGAAGAAAAAGAAGCCGTTTCATTGGCAAAATTTGCAAGCACTGGCAGGGCATGGCAAATGGGATTGGTTCCTGTTAAAACCTTACATGCTTCGAGTATAGATGTAATGGAGATATATCTTGTGTCAGAAACAGAGATCGAGAAGGAGTCATGGATGACCCCATTCAAACAACACTTGCTACACGGGATCTTGCCCAAAAGAAGGAGCGAAAGACGATAAGTCATTCATAAGGTTTCACGATATGTAATGCAGGATGGAATAATGTATCGGAAAGGATTCTCGACCCCTTACTCTGGTGCATTCCCCACGATGAGATAAAACAAGTCTTGAGTGAAGTTCATGAAGGAGAATGTGGTGACCATACTAGGGGTAGACATTAGCAAAGAAAATCGTCCGTTATGGATACAATTGGTCAACTGTAAATTGGGATGCTGCACACTACGTAAGGAGACGTGACAAATGCCAAAAGTATGCAAAAATCTGGAGAGCTCCACCAACGGAACTCACTCAAATGTTTAGTCCCTGGCCATTTGCAATGTGGGGGATCAATATAATCGATTCCTTACCCATATCTAAAGGTGGCGCAAAATACACGACAGTTGCGGTTGATTATTTTACCAAGTGGGCAGAAGCATAGCCCTTAGCCAGGATCACCACCTAGATGGTCATTAATTTCGTTACACGAAATATTATATGCCGTTTTGTCCTCCCGTGGACTATCATTACAGATGACGGAACTCAGTTCGAAGGTAAAGAGTTCAAAGAATTTTGTCAAAAGCATGGCGTTGAAAAAAGGTTTGCAACGGTTGCTCATCCAAAAGCCAATGGATAAGTGGAAGCCGTGAACAAAATAATCAAGTCCATATTGAAAAAGCATTTGGAAAAGGCTAGAGGCAAGTGGGTGGATGAACTTCCAACAACACTATGGGCTGTTAGAACCACCCACAAGTCCACGACTGGTCACACTCCATTCGCGTTGGCATATGGCGCGAAAGCTGTTATACCCGTAGAACTTGAAGTTCAGTCACATCAGGTAACTCATTACGACCCTAAGATGAATCAGGAACTTTTGTTGGAATCCCTAGTGTTTGCACAAAAATTGGGCAAACACCTCCTAGTCGTATGATTTAGTTGATTATATGTTGATCTGGATGGTTTGGGTGATTTATGCAAATATACGAAATAGATGGACTAAACTGTAAAAGACACACAGATTTATAGTGGTTCGGCCAGAACGTGCCTACGTCCACTTTATATTTTATTCTCCTTTTTCTTTCAGATTACAAGTACAAAGCTTTGTATACAAGTATATGAAAGTTGTTTGAAAGCTCCTTCCGTGCTTGAGCTCTCAAAATTGTCCCCCATTGTTGTACCCCTGCCCCTCTATTTATAGAGTGAGGCTGGGCGCAGGGGTCTTGGATGTATATAGCTGCTGGTGGTCCTGGGCTGAAGCAATCTGGCCGGGCACATCTGGTTCGGTGGAGCTTGGTTCGGCGAAGCATTGTTCGGTCGTAGCTTGGTGGAGTTTGATTCGGTGGTGTGTAGAGGGTTGGTCCGGTCTTGGTTTGGTTCGGTAGTTGTGGTGAGGGTTGGTCCGGTCTTGGCTTGGTTCGGCAGTAGTGGTGAGGGTTGGTCCGGTCTTGGTCGGTTCGGCAGTTGTTGGTGAACGCTTTTGGTTCGGCGGGGTTGGTCTTAGGGCCGATTCGGCAAGTAGCGAGGCGAGGCCTGGTTCGGTGGGACCTTGGATCGGTGGTGAGGATTCGCCCAACATCTGCCCCCTAAAGTGGGGCACATGCCTGTATGTGTCGCGCTTTGTTTTAGCTAGGATGTTTCCATTCGGTCCCTGAGTGCCGATCCATTTGGTTCGGTATCCTATATCTGCCTATAAGTAGGGGCTACACCCCTTCATTATTCCTTACTGAATCGAGTGAACTGAACCAGATTTCTGCCGAATCAACTTATATTGCTGAAACCTTTTGACAACCGGACCAGGTAATTGCTGGATGATCCCTGTATTTTTAAACTACCGAATGGTATTGGGAGTGTGAACGCCGAATGACCTTGGTGATGCTGATTACCGAATGAACCTAATACCGGATGGGTTAAGAGACGTTTAATGCCGAATGTGTACTGCCGAATGAGCTTGGGAATTCCGAGTGTTGAATGAATCCCTTACCGAATGGACTTTTATACTTAAACTATTAGTGAAACTCTAGATTACATAGTTTATGTGTTTTAACGACGTACTTTCTCGTGTTGCAGATAAATGTCTCACAAAGTGGAAACTCGATCAGATAAGAGAAAATCCAAGGGCGAGGAAGAGTCCTCCGCAGTGCCCCCAGCCCAATCAGGACCGGGACGACAGGGGCCCACCCCGAGATCGCTAGTGGATGGATATGGTCCTCAGGAGCTCTTGAACTCCCCTCCTGACTGTTTTCCTAGCTCCCTCCGAGAGGAGCAGCATGACGTTATATCCCGCTCCTTTGGGATTGATAGAGCACTCATGCTGTTGCCGAGGGACGGAGTGATGCCGTACAATCCCCCTGAAGGATATTTTGCATACAGTAGGTACCATTGCATGTGTGGGGCCATTCCTCCGATCAACGCGTGCATAGTCAGCTTCATTACTTACCTGAAAGTGGCTCCTTTTCAGCTTCAGCCCAACTCCTACGCCATCTTAGTGTGTCTATTCGTTATTTTCCAGAGAAACTACAGGCGCCACCTTCCAACCGGGATATTCGATATTTATATAACTTAAGAGGTTATAAGAAGGGGTCTCCGTACATTAGCTTGGAAGCGGCCGTTCCCTTTAAACCGGTCCTAGACCTGTATTTGAAGCTCATTATGTTTAAGAAAGAATGGTTTTTTATCAAGGACAACTCCGTTTCCTTCCGCCTTTTCACTTCTGGCTGTAAGTTGAACTCCATTTGTAGTTTCTTTGTCTCGGCTGCAATGCTCCTCCTTATATGCTTTTATTTCTTGCTAGCGACAGGTGGCTTTGCAGTCGTGGAGAATGATTCCTTTATTCGGATGGCTACGGAAATAAAGGCTATTCCGGGACGGGATCGGTCGGCTTCTTACCTAATCAGGAACGCTACTCTCCTGGAGCACAACTTGATCCTGCCACACCAGTCCGCGGTTAAGCAGAGAGATACGACAGAGGAGAAGGCCGCCAAAGCCAAGGAAGGGGCCATGGTGAAAAGCGGCAAGAGGGAACCTTTCACAAAGCCTCCAGCTGTCGGAGGGAAGAAGCTCAAGAAGTCCGACGGCCCCTCTCCTAGCACTTGCCCAATTGCTCCAGGGGAGGAAGATGTGGAGGAGGATATAGGTGAGGGTGAAGGAGGCGATGGACAGAGAGGTAGTGGTGTTGGTGCCTTAACCTTCGGGCAAGCGGGAGAGATTCATGAGCGGACGGATGATGCTTTCCGTCAAGCTTTCGGGGAGTCGGAGGGAGGATCGGCTTTGGTTGAGAAGGCAAAGGAGGCTGACAAGGCTGGGTCTGGTGCCGATCCATCTTCTAAGAGCTATCCAGCTAAGGCGACTCCGGCGATTCAAGGTGAACTTTTGACTTCTGCAGACTCCATTTACGATAGGGACTTAGGAATATCTTATGGTTCGCTCCCGTCCTGGAATGAGATTCAAGACTTATTGCAGTATCCTACTCCTCCGCAGGGTTTGTATAATAGATGTGCCTTCTCACCCCTTTTAACTTAACATATTTCTTGAATTATGGATCATTGTATGTTCGTAACACTTGTTCTTAACTCTAGGGGCAGGTGGGGTGGCAAAGACCTCGGGCGTTCGACGACGCCTCGAACAATACAGACTTCTCAAAGCCTCTGCCAAGCCCAAGCCTCCTACTAACCGTCCTGGAGACGTAGTTTGCTATCGCCCCCTTCTCGGAGTTATTGAAGAAGACATTTAGAAGAGGAAGAGGAGACGTTCTTTGCTTGGTTCTCCACCTGGTCCTCAGCCCCCTGTCCAGCCTATTCACGATATTACTGAGGAAGATACTGGGTTTATGCCTTCCCCACATCTGTCGGAAAATCCAACTGTCACCCCGATAGATCGCCTTGGTTTGGCACGCAACCCATTTGCCGGTCACCTCGATCTGGACCCGAGTTCGCAGGATATTTCATTTGACGAGGCCACGGGTGAGCACCTTCTTCCCCGCAACCCCATGGTACGGGTGCTTGATGAGGCCAAGTCCCTAGACCTTGATTTGGTTACTACTCGGATAGTTACCATGGGGGACGAAGCCAAGGCTAATATTGACCGTGTTGCGGAGGAGACCAGGAAGTTGATGGATCATCATGCCCGACTGGTCAAGGCTGGAGAGGAGATTGGGAGTGCCAACATCCGACTACAGTTAATGGTTTCTGATCAAGCCAAGCAGCTCGCCGATCAGGCCATTCAGATTTCTCAGCACGAGGTAGCCTCCAGGCGGTTGAAGGAGACTATGGAAGAGGCTAGTAGGGCAGAACTACGAAAGATGGAGGCTGCCTGCAAGGAGCGGATTGACATAGCCATTGCTACGGTGGACGAGGTTCGGAGGGCGGATCTCGAGCAGGTAGAGGAGTTGTCTGGGAGGCTTGAGGCCGCAGAGCTTGCTCAGGCCGGGCTAAAGGAAGAGATGGAGGAAATGAGGAGGTCTCTCTAGGCTGACCGCTTGAGATATCGATCGGAGAGGGATGTTGCCATCGCTAAGTTGCTGTCCTCCGAGGTCCGGGTGAGGGAGTTTGAGGAGAATGAGGGGATGATGGATGAGATGTTGCAGGATATGTACTTCCGTACTTCGAAGTAGGGTAATCTATCCTGGATGGATGACTATCCCCGGATCATGTCTAGGATATATCTCCAGGCTTTGGAGGAGGCCAAGGCTGATGCGGATAAGGAAGGTGGAGCGGCATTCAGGATGGACGTGGTTACCGCCCAGTTCTCAAAGGAGGAGAAGGTAGCGGTGAAGGAGGGGATGCGGCTACTTGCTGCGGAGGAAGCCGGTGTGCAGTTGGGGGATGAGGACCAAGGAGTGGGTGTTGGTGAGTTTTCCCTTTTTAGCTTTTCGTAACTTGATCGTTCGTTGTCGGTTTAATGGACTCTTTTCCTGAATTGGACAGGTGGGGCCTCTGGTCATCATGCTGGGAGCTCCGATCCTGTAGTCAAGTAGATTCGAAGAGCTGGTAGGACGAGGGCGGAGCACTGGTGCAGTAGGTTATTTTATTTGGCCTGCTTGACATTCCTGTACATGCTAGTTCAAAACATTAATGTACTCTCAAGTTGTAATTATGCTATTGAACGTCTTTATGTAAGCTTATAACGTAAGCTGATTCTGTTATATTTTGAATGCTGTTATTATTTTGAAGTGCTGTATAAAAAACATAGTTATGCATATGCCTGTGATTTAATTGTGTTCGATGTTAAGCTTTTGCTTGAAATATAATCTCATGTTTTGCAATGTTACGAATAAGTCATAGCTACATGATTATGTACAAGAGAAAAAAGTACCGCCCTTCATGTTCTGGTTGCGGGGGTAGCTTTGGACATCTTGTGTAATTGACCATGGAAGCGGCTGAGTGCCTTGTCACCCAGTTTGCGGGCTCAGATTCTCGTGAGCGAATGCCTCCTATTTAGTGTCATGTACTTTGGGGACCGTTATGCAGGATACAAGAAAAGTATTTAAATGGAATGGAAACATAGGAAAAGTAAAACTTCCAGTCACAGAAGGCCGTCGATATGCTTAAGTTCGTGGCAAACGGGTTTTGTAGTCACTTTCCCTAGCTGTGGGTCTTGGATACATTTGTCACCCATCTTACGCCTCCGCGGGGAGTTTATCTTTTTTACCACAGTCGCACTTAAGACATATCGGAGCCGAGATCGTGCACAGTAACTACCCGAGCCCTTATGGCCCATAATCGTGGGTATTATTCGATTTACTGTGGCCGGCTAGCATGGGTGTCGATCGTCAACCGTGAACTACCCCTGGCTGGCCACACCTTATGTTGGGGCTTAAAGTAGGTTCACAGTTGCCGGCCAGCCGAACGCCGTAATGAGTTGCCATCGGCTATAGTCGGCCTTCTTGATGGCTTATAATCGGCTCATTACAGTTGGCTTTGAGGGCAGTCGTGAGCAATGAGTTAACCCGCAACAGAGGGATGTTGGAGCAAAAGTGTCTCATTGGCGAGTGCATAGAATCACGTAGTACCTATTGAGTCTTGTCCAGGTGAGGTTGCGCCGTGAAGTTCCAGTATGGAAATGTCGTTATACACGATTTTGTTTAACAGAAAAAGATAAAGCTTAACAAGCAGCCAAGATATAAATGAACAAGTTAAAAAGAGACAAGATTTTTAAAGTGGTTCGGCACGAAAATGCCTACATCCACTGATTCTCTTTGTTAATTCACTTCATATGGGCAGTACAAGCTAAGAGAAGTATCGACGGAGGTGTTGGATGTTCCATGCCCTCTGGAACACCTCTCCGTCCACTGTTGACAAAATATAAGTTCCGTTGTGGAGATCTTTATGAATTACATAGGGTCTGTCCCAGATTGGATCTAGCGCTCCAGGGCGCGGGAAGATCCACTTGAGGACAAGATCTCCTTCCTGAAAGCTGCGGTGCTTGACTTTGGAGTTGTATTGTACTGCTACTTTTTGCTTGTGAGCTGCCGCTTTAAGTGCTGCATCATTTCTTCTTTCTTCAATTAGATCCAAAGACATGTGTAGGAGTTCTTCATTGTCTTCTGGGTTGTAGTGGATCCTACGGTGGGAAGGCACTATAGTTTCAACTGGGAGCATGGCCTTCGATCTGTATGCCAAAGAGAAAGGAGTATGCCCTGTTGATGTTCTGTAAGATGTGCAGTAGGCCCAAAGTGCCGGAGGAAGTTCATCCACCCAAGCGCCTTTTGACCTCTCAAGTTTCTTCTTGATTATGGTTTTGAGGATTTTGTTGACAGCTTCGACTTGTCCGTTTGCCTGGGGGTAAGCTACAGATGAGAAGCTTTTGTGAATTCCGCGCTCTTGGCACCAGTCGGCGAATTCCTCGCTGTCAAATTGAAGTCCATTGTCCGATATGATTTTGAGTGGAACCCCGTACCTGCATAAAACATTTTTGATCAAGAAGTTAATAACTTTTGCCGAAGATATTTTATTTAGAGGCTCCGCTTCCACCCATTTGGTGAAATAGTCAACTGCTACTATGGCATATTTGGCTCCGCTTCGGCCCATTGGCAGTTCGCCAATCAAGTCAATTCCCAATATTGCAAAGAGCCAAGGGCTGGTCATTTGAGTAATCTCGTTTGTTGGTAGTCGAGGAATTTTAGCAAATTTCTGACATCTGTCACATCTTTTGACGAAGTCTAGGGCGTCTTTGTTTAAGGTAACCTGGGGCTAGTAGCTGTGAGGTGGTTATTATTCGGGAAGCGACGCCGTCCTTCATGCTAGCTTGCTTTGCCAGTTCGTCGGCCTCCTGATTCTCTTCTCGAGGAATGTGTTTGATTAAATAGTGATCCAACTGATTGAGCAGCAACTTGGTCTTCTTTAGATATGCTGCGAGTCGTTCTCCTCGAGTCTTGAATTCTCCCAGTATTTGATTCACAATAAGTTGAGAATCACTATGGAGACATAAAGAACCGACTCCAATTTCCAGGGCAAGTTCTAATCCAGCTATCACTGCTTCGTATTCTGCGTCATTGTTAGTGGCAGCGAACTCCAACCTTAGAGTGTAATGCAGCTTCCTTCCCCTAGGGGTGATTATCACAACACCTGCTCCCGAGCCTTGTTCATTTGATGCTCCATCAACGAAGAGGTTCCACTTGATATTTTCTGCTACTTCAGATTGCTCCTTACCTTCGTTAGTAGTGAATTCGGCAATGAAATCAGCTATGGCTTGTCCCTTGATAGCGGTGCGAGGAAGGTAGGTGATATCATATTGACTCAGTTCAATGCACCACTTAAGTAGCCGCCCAGAAGTGTCGGGGCGATGGAGTGCTTGCCTTAGCGGTTGATCGGTTAAAACTCTGATGGATTGAGATTGGAAGTAGTGTCGCAGTTTCCGTGACGCGATAAGCAAACAGTATGCTAGCTTTTCAAGTTTAGGGTATCTGGCTTCTGCCCCTGTGAATCTCTTGCTTACAAAGTATACGGGTCGCTGTGCGTGGTTGTCCTCCCTCACCAAAGCGGCACTTAAAGCATGGGACGATACAGCTAGGTATAGGTATAGTTCCTCGCCTTCATTTGGAGTTGAGAGTACTGGTGGTCTTTGGAGGTGTTCGATCAAGTTAAGGAAGGCTGTCGAGCATTCGTCAGTCCATTCGAACTTTCCTTTGTCTTTCTTAAGAGCTTCGAAGAAAGGGATGCATTTGTCGGTTGCTTTAGAGATGAACCTGCTTAGGGCAGCCACCTTCCCGTTTAGGCTTTGCATCTCTCTTCGAGTGGATGGTATCTTGATATCTTGCAAGGCCCGGACTTGTTCGGGGTTCGCTTCAATCCCCTTGGCATGGACGATGAATCCCAAGAACTTTCCCGACGATACTCCGAAGGAGCACTTTAGAGGATTCAGTTTCATTCCATATTGGCGAAGTACTTGAAACATCTCGTTCAGGTGGTTTATATGATCGTTGGCTTTCCTTGATTTTACCAGCATGTCATCCACATAAACTTCCATAGTTTACCCTATTAATTTTGCAAACATCTTGATGACAAGGCGCTGATAAGTAGCTCCGGCGTTTTTAAGTCCAAAAGGCATTACTTTGTAGCAGTACAATCCCCGGTCAGTGATGAAACTGGTGTGGTCTTGATCGGGGGCGTGCATAGGGATCTGATTGTATCCTGAGTATGCGTCCATGAAGGATAAAAGTTCGTGTCCGGCTGTGCTGTCCACGAGTTGGTCGATTCAGGGGAGTGAGAAGCAGTCTTTCGGGCAAGCGTCATTTAAGTTGGAGAAATTGATGCATGTTCGCCACTTCCCATTAGCTTTCTTTACCAGTACTGGGTTGGCGATCCATTCTGGGTAAATGGCTTCTCATATGAAGTCATTGGCAAGTAAGTTCTTCACTTCTTCCTCGAGGGCTGCTGATCGTTCTGCCCCCATGCTCCTCTTTTTCTGCTTCACTGGCACCTTGGTGGGGTCGATGTTTAGTATGTGGCATGCTACGTTTGGAGAGATTCCTGTCATGTCGGCGTGCGTCCATGCAAATACATCCATGTTGTGGCGAAGAAAATCGACGAGTTGATCTTTCAACTCCGCTCTTAACTGAGACCCGACTCTCAACAGTCTACTTGGGTCGAGTTTGTCTACAGCTACAAATTCCATAGCCTCTGCAGGCTCGGTGGTGGCCTCCTCCTCTTTGTCCCTGGGGTCTAATTCGTTGAAAGGATCGCTGGTATATCGAAGAGTAGGGGCTTTCTTTAATTGCTATGCTTCCAGGCTTTTCTTGCAAAGAGAAGTCTCTGCATCCTTTCCTTTATCCTTCCTGCGGTTATTGCGAAGCTCAGTTACATAGCAATCTCGAGCGGCGTCTTGATCTCCCTCTATTTCTCCTACTCCGTTATCTGTTGGGAATTTCATCTTCAGGCACCAAGGGGCTAGGACAATTTGGAAGTCAGACAAAGCTGGTCTTCCCAAAAAGGTGTTGTAGGCCGAATGGTTCTCTATTAGTACAAATGTTTGTTTTCGCACAGCGGAGCGGGGATGACTTCCTATTTCAACAAAAAGGTCCAGTTGCCCGAGGGGCACTTTCACATCTCCAGTGAAACCATGTAGTGGTTTGTTGCAGGGAGACACATCCTTTATTGACAGCTTCATTTTTTCGAATGCATGCTTGAATAGAATATTCACTGAGCTTCCCGTGTCTACTAAAATTCGGAAAACTTTGGCTGGACCGAACCAGGCAGAGATGACCATAGGATCCATGTGCGGTTACTGTCTTCCCTCTAGATCACGCCTACTGAATGTGATGTCGTCACTCTCTTTCCGTTTCAGGTGGCGTTCTTCCACAACAGAATTAACGTAGCCTTCAGCATTTCTAAGTGACTTACCGTATCTTTCCATCTCTGCCCAGCTTCTGTCGGCGATGTGTGGTCCTCCTGATATGGTATGGACTACTATTTTCTCTAAACTAGAGCCGCTAGTGTTGCGATTTCCTCCGCCTTCCCCTGGGAGGGGTAACCCTGGGTTCTCATTGGCGGGAGCTGGAGTCATGCTCTGGCTTTTTACATAGCATTCCAGTCTCCTCCTTCTAATGTGTTCTTCAATCATGTCTCGGAGATGGTGGCATTCATTGGTGTCATGTCCGTGGGATTCATGGAAGCGGTAGAACTTTCCAGATTTGAGTGCGTTATCTGACTCCTTCTTGTGTGGGGGGCGCTTGTATCTAACTTCGTCTTGAGTGGCTAGGAAGATATTTTCGATCGTTTCATTCAAAGTAGTGTAGGAGTCAAATCTTGGTCCAGGTCGATATAGGCGCTTTTCCCCTTTCTTGCCCCCAGCATTGTCTCTAGAGTCATTTCTCCGAACATCCTTTGTTGCAGCGGAAACCCTGTCTGTGGCTGTTTTAACCTGTTGCCCTGACTGCCTCTCTATGGCAGCGTCTTCAAGTCTCATATACTTTCCAGCTTCATGGAAGAAATCAGGTAAAGTAGCTGGCTTTTCCTTGGTTAGTCTTCTAGCAAATTTAGTATCCAGGTGTACACCACTGCAGAGAGCCATTAGGATAAGTTTCTCGTCGGCATCTTGGACCGCGGCCGCCGCAGCGTTGAATCGGGTGAGATATTGCTGCACTGTCTCTCCGGGTTTCTGCTTGATATTAGATAAGGAATAAGCGTCCTTGGGTTGTTCCACATGAATGCGGAACTGGTTGATGAATTTTTCTTTCAACATTTCCCATGAGCTGATGGACCCTTGGGGTAGGTGGCAGAACCATGAGGTAGCTAAGTCTGCCAAGAAGAGTGGGAAGCATTTACACAATACTCCCTCCGTTGCTCCGCTCATGAGCATATGCTGGGTGTATCTCTGTAAGTGTACGATGGGGTCAGAGGTTCCTTTGTAAGGTTCCATTGTTGGCATTTTCCATTCCTGGGGGGTGATGGCAGTTTTAGTCTTGCGGGTGAAGGGGCTGGTTACCCTAGCACCTATCCCTCGATCCCTTTGCTCCCATTGGACGCACTCCCTGAACAATCGCGCCATTCTTTCATCAGAACTTGGAATGGATAAATATGAGTTTGGTTCTTCCCTGCGGGATTGACTACGTCCAGATGACCTGTAGGGATGGTATCGTTTATCACTCCTGACATTCTCCAATGGCTGCCTCTGGTCTTCCGGGGGCATGCTGGGGTCAGCCACAGTTGGCCCTTGCCTTAATCTTCCCCTGCTGGGTTCTGTTCTTAGCACTTCCTCGGGTCCAACTTTGGGCTGGACTCCAGCTCGGCCCCGTCTACTGGTTTTTCCATGGTTAGGTAGCATGACAGGCTCAGCTACATCCGACCCCTGTCTAGTGCGTCCCCTGTTGGGTTCGGCTCCAAGAGTTTCCTCGGTTCGGAATTCGGGCTGAGCCTGGGCTCGGCTCCTACCATTGTTGTTTCTGTCATTA
The DNA here is from genome assembly GCA_030765085.1 of Allium cepa. Lineage (NCBI taxonomy): Eukaryota > Viridiplantae > Streptophyta > Magnoliopsida > Asparagales > Amaryllidaceae > Allium > Allium cepa. Next base: position 591,111,058 of record CM060937.1, read on the forward strand.
GCCTCTTCGAAGAAGAAAGACCTTTGTCATCTCCCAGATCCTCCATACCAGGACTCACCCCATGATTCAGTGTTACGGTTGGATTCTTCAGCATCTCTTAAGCGTGACATGAGTTGGTCCACCAAGGCTTCTTGTTGAGATGCGAAGCGGTTAGTTACTTCAGCCACAATCCTGTCCAGATCCGCCCTTGTAATTGGTTGTTCCGTAGCAGGGGCTGTCGGATTTGCCTGATTTAAATTTGCTGTTGGAACTGGACGATTGTCTTGGTCCCTGATCACTGGATCTGGGATACTGCCAGTTGCGACGTCCTTTCCTTTGTTAGCATCTTTCTTCCGTCCGGGAGCCATATTTTCCAAGCAATGAACGATGTTGATAGGAAAAGGGTTGAGTGGGAGAAGCTGAAGCTTCGAGCTCCCTTCCTTCTCAGTGAAAGCACCAAAAATGTTTGCACAAAAATTGGGCAAACACCTCCTAGTCATATGATTTAGTTGATTATATGTTGATCTGGATGGTTTGGGTGATTTATGCAAATATATGAAATAGATCGACTAAACTGTAAAAGACAAACAGATTTATAGTGGTTCGGCCAGAACGTGCCTATGTCCACTTTATATGTTATTCTCCTTTTTCTTTCATATTACAAGTACAAAGCTTTGTATACAAGTATATGAAAGTTGTTTGAAACTTCCTTCCATGCTTGAGCTCTCAAAAACAGGTGGCAGGGGTCTTGGATGTATATAGCTGCTGGTGGTCCTGGGCTGAAGCAATCTGGCCGGGCACATCTGGTTCGGCGAAGCTTGGTTCGGTCGTAGCTTGGTGGAGTTTGATTCGGTGGTGTGTAGAGGGTTGGTCCGGTCTTGGTTTGGTTCGGTAGTTGTGGTGAGGGTTGGTCCGGTCTTGGCTTGGTTCGGCAGTTGTGGTGAGGGTTGGTCCGGTCTTGGTTAGTTCGGCAGTTGTTGGTGGGCGCTTTTGGTTCGGCAGGGTTGGTCTTAGGGCCGATTCGGCAAGTAGCGAGGCGAGACCTGGTTCGGTGGGACCTTGGATCGGTGGTGAGGATTCGCCCAACACCTAGATTCATTGATGAAAACGTGAAGAAGCTGATTTAAAAGTCGTCGCGTATAGACACCGAGTCGCTCGATATTATAATGAAAAAGTTAGACCGAGAGTCTTTGGTGTGGGTGACCTCATTTTGAAACGAGTTTTTTCGGTCCCGTCGCATCTGAATCCTGCATAGGAAAGTCCGTACATCATTGAATGGTGGTTTGGAGAAGGAACTTTCAAGCTAGCGACCGTTGATGGTGCAATACTCCACCGAGCAAGGAATTGCGAGCATCTACGGCATTACTATATTTAGACTTTTCATTCCCTATCTTTGTTGCATTTATTTTTAATATGTTTTTAATTCGTTGATTTCTAGTTTGCAGCACGTAATAAGCAATTTAGCTTGCTTTCATTAATAAAGGCTCGAAGTCATTTTTCCATGAATTATTGATGTTTCTGTGTAAGATAATTCCATAGAAAAAAAACTGGAGTTACATTATTATGTCTCACGTACGAATGCGTACGAACACTAAAAGATCTCTAAGTCCCCAGAGTGCGGACTGGAGTACTCCAAGTCCTCTGTGTGCGGACTAGAGTATGAACGACTTAAAATCTCCAAGTCCTCTGAGTGTGGACTGGAGTATAAAGGACTTAAAATATCCAAGTCCCCTGAGTGCCGACTGGAGTACTCTGAGTCCCCTGAGTGCGGACTAGAGTATAAACGACTTAAAATGTCCATGTCCCCTGAATGCGGACTGGGGTACTCTGAGTCCCCTAAGTGCAGACTAGAGTGCAAATGACTTAAAATCCCCAAGTCCTCTGAGTGCAGACTGGAGTACTCTTAGTCTCCTGAGTGCGGACTAGAGCATAAACGACTTAAATTATCTAAGTCCCCTGAGTGCAGACTGGAGTACTCTGAGTCCCGTGAGTGCGGACTAGAGTATAAATGACTTAAAATCTCAAAGTCCCCTGAGTGGGGACTGGAGTACTCTGAGTCCCCTGAGTGTGGACTAGATTATAAACGACTTAAAATATCCATGTCCCGTGAGTGCAGACTGGAGTACTCTAAGTCCCCTGAGTGCGGACTAGAGTATAAACGACTTAAAATCTCTAAGTCCCCTGAGTGTGGACTGGAGTACTATGAGTCCCTTGAGTGTGGACTGGAGTATAAACAACTTAAAATCTCAAAGTCCCCTGAGCGTGGATTGGAGTACTCTGAGTCCCTTTAGTGTAGACTAGAGTATAAATGACATAAAAATCTCTAAGTCTTCGGAGTGCAGACTAGAGTACAACTAACTTTAAGTCATCAAGTCCCCAGCGCACAGACTGAAAAATATTCAAAGTACCCAATGCATGGAATAAAGGATGTGCAGTTCCAAAGAATTTTCGAGTTATATAAAGATGAATTGGGGTAATATGTAACTCACGCTTGCTTGGGTTTCGACCACAGTTATACAGAAAGCTGAACAACGAAAGTCATTTGAAAGATAAAGAAACTAAACTTTATTTATTAATCCAAAATGAGGTTCTACTACAACTCCTCAAAAACCCAGAGTCAAAATTCTATTTACAATGACTACGAAAATAAGTAAAAATAATTACATAATCTAAACTAACTCTCGTGGAACGAGAGTAGTAGCTACTTCTTTGATTTCCTCGGTTTCTTTTCCACGCTCGTTTTCTCTGATGATTCCTCCCCCATGAATTTTCGCTTGGATGCCTTGCTAGATGGGGAAGTAGCACCCGAGGGAGGACGAGGGACTTCTAGCGGCTTAGACCCACCAGTGAGGATGACCTTCAAAGGCTGGTTCAGAGAATCATCTAGATCCACAACTCGGGGCTCGACTTTGATTTCAGCCTTCTTTTTCTTCTCTTCCGCGAGTTGCTCCTTCATGCCCATTTTTGATGTGTCTTCAGAGGCACCTGTAATCTCAATTTCACAACTTTCTTCGACGGGAGACGAAGTCTCGGACTTGTCCTCGTCAAGTGCCCCAATCACTTGAGCATCAGGGTCGGGAGTCTCTCCCGCTGGAGTTGCCTCGCTCGCCTTCTCCTTCTTCTCCTTGGCGTCATCGCACCTTGGAGTGGGCTCGGGGTCAGAGCAGCCTACACAAGACCACAAGAGGCAAATGTTAGAATATAATGAACTCATGCCGAAAAAAACGGCTCCTTGAACTTTAACAAGAATAGTTATTTACCGTTTTCTTGCTGGCACTCAACCGTCCTCGAAGTCTCGACCTCTGGATTGGGAGATAGTACATGGATGTCAAGGCTAGGGGCTTTTGGGTCATAACCGACTTGCTGTTCGAATGGATCAAGTACCGGCTGACCGGACGATTGAGGAAAGGGAGGAGCAGTAGACTTGGTTCCAGATGGACCGGTGATCTCATCTTTGCCTTTTGATGAGGAGGAACCTTTGTTGCAGAGAGCCTTCGCTGTAGACAAGTCTGTAAGCTCGTTCCCCATGTGAATTTCTTTCACCAAAGCCTCGTCGTCAACCTCTTCAGTGCCTAGCTCGACCTTCCTAATCTTTATCAAACTTTCCCATGCCTCGGCTAAAGATTCGAGGTAGCCCTCGCCAAGAAAAGTTAAGTCACGATGCATGAGGACACGAGCGTTGTGTTCTGCTATAAGTGGGTCGAACATGCACTTAACTCCTCCCTGCCAGCCTCTATAGCCGCCTCAAGGCGAGAGTCAATCTCCGCTGATGCCATTCTCTTGCCTTCTTCAAGGGCTTCATCCTTCAGCATCCCGACCAAAGAAAGCTCGTCGTCGAGCTTTGCCTTCAAGAGTCGCATAGCAACAATCTCATCACAATAATGTAGCGACTCCTCCTAGGCAGCAGGTTTTTCTTCTCTCTCTTTGCGGAGTAGATCTTCCAACTCTTTGACTCGTAGGGTGAATGCATCCCTTTCCTTTTGAACAAAATCCTTCTCTAAAGCCAAGGCCCCACAGTGTTAGACCGCTTCGTCAATTTCTTTCTTATGTGTCGTCTCCAAACGATTGACAACCTCCGTAGTATCTTTAGCACTTCTTTGGGAGGCTTCGAGCCGAGTTTTGTACGACGAGAGCTCTTCGTCCTAAGCTTTGATAATGTCTTTATCGTGAATGGCTTCGAGCTTAAGGCGATCAATTTTGTGTTGAGGCTCAACAGAGACTTCCGAGACATTTTCGACTAAATGAACAAATGCGTCATGTTGAACATAAATGTCGTTGTTACAAGCAATGGCGTTCTGTTTGATGTGTCCTAGAATTTGATGGATGGACGGAAGAAACTTCAGACCATCGAAGCATATTTTAGGGAACTTAGCCTTAAGCTCGGCTACCTCTCCGATATCGTCGGATCTGTTAAGAGAACAAGGGGAGATGGTCCTGAGAGCTCAATTTTCTTGTGGGGTTCCCGAGATTGTCGTGTGATGGATGAACCAGAGTGTTGATCATGGGGGGCATCAGGTTGGGACCCCTTGTGGCCGCATTTCTCCCTGCCTTGCTTCGAGTGAGAAGGAGGATTATGATGATATGAAGGCCGATGATAAGTTTTCTTTCAAGATGATGAATCCTGGGAGTGATTACCCCTATCACCATCGTCATCTCTATCCCGACGTCTTTCGGAGCCCGAATCCCGTCCAGAGTGGTGAAAGATAGATGACCCGCGAAGTCGATTGAGTCCGTGTGTACGTCCCATATCACCTGCATGGAATTTAAATAACAACAAATTAGCAAAGAGTAGAGGGATGGAAGAAATTTAAGCGCAAGGTGAAGTGCATGTATCTGTGTGTGTCCTAGTGTTTTCCCCTAATGGACAAGTTTTTTTAATCTTTACTAATAGGAGTTTTTTCTCCCTGGTTTTAGGCTAGCGCTTGTATCGTCTCTCGCGGGCGAATGAAGCTTAATGGCCTTCTGATCGTTGAAGCCATAGTTAACCAGATCATTAGGAATAGTGAAGTTCGACAGGCCTTTCAATGAACTCTCTAAGCGTTGAGTAGAAGGCTCTCTCTCCGCTGGGGTGATTGTGACTTTAGAAGTTACGCCCGTCGTCTTCTTCCTCAATTTGTAAGTCAATTTTTTCTTTCCCTTCACAGGAGGAGGCGTTACATCGATATCGTGCACCTCGACTTTCAACTCCCAAGCAGGGCTAACATTCTCGCCATGTACTTCAGGAGTTTCAGCTTCTTTAATCTCCCCCTCCACAAGTGTGTCAGGGGCATCACGTGCTGAAGGCCCAGCTTGCTTTTTCCCTTTGCCCAAAGAAGACACGGTTATGGTAATTCCCCGAGGAAGGTTTATTTGGCGGCCTGCCGCCAGCAACCCAAACCCCGAGAGCGATTCGTTCGAAATATGAAACCTAATGTCCCGGTCTCCTACCGGGATAGCTCGAATAACCTCAACAGCTTCAGAATACCCGGAGCCTTCGGGACATAGGCTGATACCTGTAAAAGTGGGTAAAGAGTTTGAAAAGGAAAAATTATTGCCGAATGCAAGTATTAATCCAGAAAAGATACTTACTTCCTTCCACCCATCTCCTTGCGAAGCCATGGGGACAACGCACGTAGAACCACTCCTACTTATACTGGGCGAATTTGCTCCACGCCCCGGTTAGAATTTTACCCTTGTTGTGTGGTTCGAGAAAAACAAAAGATGGGCTATCTGATCATCTCTTGAAATGATAAATGTATCATATATTCTAGGAGTCGGGAGCCTGAAGAGGATGCTCATAAAGAGAATGCACGTGCCGTAAACGAATGCATGACTGTTTGGATGTAATTGCAATGGAGCGATCTTGATATATTGTAGCAGATCGTGGAGGAAGGAGTTGAATGGAGGCACGCTACCAACCCAATACATAAATCTGTTATAGGCCGTGTATCCGACTGGGGGCAAGTGAGGACGATCTTGCCCTGATGGAACCAACACGTGATTGAAAGGAATCCCGTGTACGGAGCATATACAGCGAAGTGCGCTTTCGCTAATTCTCGAGGCCTGAGAATCGATAGGATCATCTAAAAAAATCGCTACATCCAAGGCATCGGGAGCCAATTCGATGGATGCAATCGTGGGACACGGAATATGTTGAACCGGAATGGTTGATGGATTTGAAGTTCCAACTACTTCATATTAAGAATTTAACTCGGGTCTGTCCGAGACCATGGCTGAACTAAAGTTTCTGGACATCTCTAGTGAGTGTTGGATCTGACGAAACACCTGTTTGAACTATACTAGAAAAATAATCGACATTAGACTTAACAACAAAAATACTCCCCCCATGTGGTGTGTGAACTAGTGCAATCATTCAAATATAAGTGCCAAGAAATTTAAAGTCATAGAGTTTATGAAATAAAGATAGGCTTCAAACTATCATCTTTGATGACCGTCATCGCTGACTGTCTACAAGAGCTTGTCGTAAGATGGTTTATGTTTTGAATTCGACATCGACACTGTACGTTGAAGGTGATTATCTGTTTTAATCAAGTTAAAGTCAGGTTTGTAGTTGTCAAAATAGAGGAGTTATCAGTTTGGATTGTCCGATATGCTTAATTGCTTAAGTCCTTGTGCTTGTTCACTGTCATATGTTCGGGCACAAAAAATAGGTTAAGTCAACTATGCATTATGTTCGACTAGTATTGTTGTTTACACAACTCTCCTACCTTCCTCTCCACCTTCGAGATGCGACAAGTCATGCCAAACTGCAATCATGCTGGACCGCAAACATGCCGAGCCACATCGCCTGGCACTTTGCCCTCAACTCCAACTTCCTTCCTACCCTCCATCTCTACTGCTTGGCATAGATGGGTCATCCGGCAAGTCATGTCGAGCCGCATCGCTCTCCACTCCGCCCATAACTTCTACTTCTTTCCTGCATACCCTTTTACCTCGTTCGGCATAAGGGAGTCATGCCGAGCCGTGGTCATACCGAGCCACATCGCTCGGCACGCTAGACCCAACTCCAACTTCACTCCTACACTCCTTCTCCATCGTTCGGCATGAGGAAGTCATGCCGAGCCACATCTATACGTCTTCCTCCTACACCTTTCTTCAAAAAAATTAAACATCTTCGTAAACGGCCAATCGATCACTACTTCAACACGCACGCCACCCCCGACCAACAGTAGCTAACCGCACCAATTCATACTGGGCCGACACCCTCTTCTTCTTCCTCTCCATCTAATCCTAAGGCACGTCTGAAGCCTTAGATCCATCTTCCTTACATACATGACTTCCATTATTCATGAGTTAAAGGAAAGACGTCGAATTTGAATCTTGTACAAAACCCCTAACTGAAGGAAGCCAAACAATCGAGAGGTTCATACCTAGAAGAATGGATCAAAGTCTAGTGAATCGCTCGATTTGGAATTGGAGTCAACTCTGGCTTGTTGTCAAGGACAGTCGAGAGGAAACATATAGGATTCGGAAGGGAAAGGGGATGTTGTGGTGTTAGCAGAAGTCTGATGGTAGAAGAGTTCAAAAGCTTTGTAGAATGGATGTAAAAGTAAAAGGGGGAAGGAGGAGAAGTGTTGGGTTATATAAGAAGGAAAGAAGGTGTAATAACATTGATCGGTAGAACCGGTCAAGGCATTAATATGGCATTCGACATCAATATGTTGTTCGGCATTGATATCTCGCTCGGCATTGAGATGATGTTCGACATCCGATGCCTTGTTCGGCATCCATGACTTGCTCAACATTCGAACCTCCCTCTGCATCCAGGAGTTTGTATGGGTCCACTATTAAGGACATAGAGCAAGGGCTCAAAGATAAACACGGAGTGCTCATGGTTTAAAGAGCATCATGTTCATCCACATGATACACTTTGGGGACAAGTGTTACCCGATGGCTTGACCAAGTAACATGAGGCTCGGCGTAAAAGGGTCGTTCGGCATCTTGCCTCGTTCGGCATTGAGGGATCGTTTTGCATAGAGCCTCGTTCGGCATTGAGAGCTCGCTCGGCATATAGCCTCATTTGGCACACCTCCCTTCGCTCGGCATAGAGCATAGTTCGGCATAGAAGGTCCGCTTAGCATCTCGCTTCGCTTGGCATTGAGGGGTCATTCGGCATCTTGCCTCAATTGGTATCTTGCCTCGATTGGCATCTTGCCTCGTTAAGCATAGAAGGGTCGCTCGGCATGGCACCTCGCTCGGCATTGAAGCCTCGTTCAGCATCTCACCTCGCATATCATAGAAAGGTCGTTCAACATTTCACCTTGATCGGCATACGAGCGTAGTTCAATGAACATCCCTCGTTCGGCATGCGAACGCCGTTCGGCATGGGTATGTGGCTCTGCATGCGATTGCCCATCGGCACTGAGGCCTCGCCCGGCATTCTCTGGTTGGACCAACCTCGTTCGACAATTGTCGTTCGGCAACTATGGATCGGTGCGCAGAGGTTAACACGGGCCGAGGTACTCTATTCCTAGGCCCATGAGGGAAGTCCGACCCATCTTCTCTATAATAGAAGGGCAGGGGCACAGCGAAATGGACTGTTTTTCGAGAACACTAATGTAACAACCTGCATATTTATCGATTTTATATTTAGATATTTTATTTAAATATTTTATCGTTCGTCGGATTTTGGACCAAAAACCTACTTTTTGCATACGGTCGAATTAGGACTCGAGACCACCTCCATTGAGTTCAAAATGCCGTTTGCGACCTTTTTGAGTATAAGCTTCGATATGTTTGGAGAAAGTTGATTTTTGCTACTTTTTCCCGCTTAGGGCTTTGGTTGGGCTAAGCCATTTAGTCACTTAACTCAGTTCCAACACTCTCCTCTTCATTCACTTCTCTTCTATTTTCCTAACACCCAAGTTCAAGTAAAAATGGAGGAAGATAATGGGAAATAGAAATTCCTATGCCCTAGCTTGCTTTGCAAATCCATCTCCTTGCTCCAAAGTTCATGAGAACCCATTGGTAAGCTTCCTCTTCTTCTTCTCCAACTCATTCTCTCTTTGAATTTTAGAAATTTCCTAAACCTAACTTAGGGAATGTTTCTCTTTTAAGCTTAGATTCAAGCTTGTTGAGTTGGAATTGAAGAGTTCTTGTTCTTGCCATTACTTTCAAGCTTCATCTTCATAAATTTAGTTTAAAGGTGAGATTTTTATCTCACATCTATGACTATAATTATCTTTGGTTGTTGGGTATGAATTCCTAACACTTCTTCATGTGCATTTGCTCTTGTTTTGGATTGATTTTGTGAATACTCCAATATTTGGGTTTTTAAGTCAAATTTGTGTGAAATCCTTTTATGGATGTTTGATCATGCTTTTAGTGATGCACCTAGGAGCATATAGGGCCGGGTTGCCGATTGGCATAAACCCTTAGAGCCAATGTTCGTCCGGTTGCATTTTGAAAGAATTTGCTCTTCATTTGCATAGGCTGAAAAACAGCCCAGGCATGATTCAGTCGACTGAAAACTCTGTTCAGTCGACTGAACCTGAAACCCGAGAGTTTCCAGGCATGATTCAGTCGACTGAAAAACTCTGCACAGTCGACTGAACCTGGAAACAGAAAGTTTCCTGAACCTGAAAAATTTCCAGGTACAGGGTCAGTCGACTGAAAACTCTGTTCAGTCGACTGAACCTGCTGTTTGAGTCCAATTTGCCTTTTTGGATTGAAATTCCAATTTAAATCGATTCGTGATAATCCTATTTGTTGTTATCATCTATTATGACTTTGATGACTCTTTTTAGGGATTTTTTTGAATATCCATTTCGATGGATCCTTTATCGATTTCGTTGGATTTTATTCACGTCTTCGTATGTGAATTTTTGTGATTGATTGTTCTTACAATCTTCTTCGTGATTTGTCACTTTAAAAATATAAAGGTTTTCTATACTAGTAGTAAATATCAAAACTCTTTCCTCAAACGATTTCAATACTATTTTAATACCAAATTCGTTTATAAAACCATTTTTCCAATCTATTAGTATATACAAACCTTTACCTCACTCGTATGAGAAATCTAATTAAACGACTTAGTAAAACGAGTGGTATGAAACGCTTGCGTTTACTTCGTCGGTTAATTCTTGGACTTGTTCGATTGAATCTCTTGTGACAGTTTTCTAGTGGAGATCCACAATTTGTTCGTAAATATTTAAGTTAAGCCAGTGGTTATGGGACATGAAGCTAAGCTCATATATTTACTAGCTTAGTGTAATCGACACTTCTCTTTGATCATGATGATCATTTTAGGTTTTAGACTTGCATCGTGCTATGTCTTTGTGATTTGGTTCATCGGACGTCCCGCTGTACGACGTCGTTGTTCCCTTTGATTGTGATTTGGTTCATCGGATGTCCCGCTGTACGACGTCGTTGATCCTTTCCTTGTGATTTCTGGATCTCGTGTGTTGAATTCTAGAATTTATGTTTCACCAACTTTTACGATTGGCATGGATATATATATATATATGTCATTTATTGTGGCTTGGTGAATGAAATTAGGAGTATGACATTCCTTTTATCTTGAGTAGATTATTGTGATATTGATTAATCTCTTGTTGATTTTCAGTTACTTATTTATCACAGCTTGGCATTGTGATTATTATATGTTTATGTCATATCTCTTATTATATATCACTTCATCTGATATTTATAGCTAGACTGATCCGTTTATTATTTTCTTCTTAAATAATACTCGGGTCAGACTGAGATTTTACAGGTGCTTCTGCTTGACTTCTCTCTTGGGATTGATCCCTCTGACTTTTGGCTAACTACTTAGATCAGTAGTTTTTGTTGTATACATTTGAGATATAGACTCCATAATGTATACTTATTCTTTTGTGTAGTTCGTGTAACTATTCTTTTGTGATATTGTGGATCTTTTTAGACCACTACTCTGATGTACACTTTCTAGTGTAATATTCATATCTTATTCTGCCTTTGTGATATGAATTGTCTGTGACTGATTTGTGTTATGCTTATTTCTATATTTGTTTTCCGAAGGATTTATATAGCCACCGTTGTGACGCCCCACCTCTATACCCACGCTAGCCAAGAACACTCCGGAGAAGTGCTGTCAACTAGCACGAAGAATAAGGCTGTTGAGGAGCGACCATCCATGTAATTGCTTATCACACGGTGGCTATAAATAATCTTCGGAAGCAAACATAGAAATAATCATATCACAAATCAGTCACAGATATCCATATCACAAAGGCGGAAGAAGATATGAATATATAACTAACACATGAAAGTGTACATCAGAGTAGTGGTCAATAAGATCCACGATAATACAAAAGAATAGCAACACGTGCTATACAAAAGAATACAACTATGAGTCTATATCTCAAGTGTATACAACAAAAACTGCTAATCTAAACAGTTAGCCAAATGTCAGAGTGATGAATCCTTGGGAAGAAGTCAAGCAGAAGCACCTGTAACATCTCGGTCTGATCCGAGTATTATTTAAGAAAATAATAAACAGATCAGTCTAGCTATAAATATCAGATGACATGATATAACATAAAAGATATGGCATAAACATAAACATCCATAACGACATACCGCTATAAGTATGTAAATAATGATCAACAGAAGATCAATCAATAAGAGATAATCAATATCACAAGAATCTTCTCAAAGATTCGAAGGGGGCATCATACCCTAAACTTGTACTCATAACAAGTCAATGACATAAATTCCAGAAATCAACACGAGAAATCCAGAAATCATAAAAAGGGAAAGAGGCCTATCACATGACGGTCCGAAGACCATGGGGAGCTACCCCACATGTGTGAGTGGAATCACACAGAATGAGGTCAAGACTAACCAAAAAGCAGAAAGGTATGTGTGAATGGAATCACACAAGTGGTGTCTAGTCTAACCTTGCAATGAAAGAGACATCGCGCAATTGCTAGTCTAATTCATAAAGCGATCATCAAGATCAACGAGAAGTGTCAATTACACTAAGCTAGTAAATATAGAAGTTTAGCTTCATGTCCCATAACCACTTGCTTAACTTAAATATTTACGAACAAACTGTAAATCTTCACTAATAAAATTGTCACAAGAGGTTCAATCGAACAAGTCCAAGAATTAACCGACGAAGTGAACGCAAGCGTTTCATACCACTTGTTTTACTAAGTCGTTTAATTAGATTTCTCATCCGAGTGAGGTAAAGGCTTGTATATACTAATAGATTGGAAAACGGTTTAAGAAAAGAGCTTTGTTATTAAAAATAGAGTTGAAATTGTTTGTTAAAAGAGTTTTGATATTTACTACTAGTATTGAAACCTTTATATTATAAAGTGACAAAACACATAAGCAATTGTAGAAACAATCAGTCACAAAAATCGCATACGGAGATGTGAATAAAATCCAAGGAAATCAGCTCAATGTTTTTCAGATAAGATCCCCTACGGAGGGGGGGTCCGGGGGGGTGGCAACCCCCCAAGGTGGGGGTGCGGGGGCAACGCCACCGCTTACGGGGTTCGACCTGCCCGGTCAGGTCGCGGGGGTCCAGGGGGCAGCGCCCCCGGCGGGGTGCGGGGCAGCGCCCCGTCCAAAACGGTACGACCTAAGTGAAGACAAGCGGCCTACGACCTAAAGCAAAGTGAGGTCTAACGACCTAAGGGTTCACGCGGCCTAACACAATGGCCGAGCGACCTAACTGGAGTTAAGGGAGGCAAGCGACTTAAGGTCCAACGACCTACGACTCAAGCAAGCCGAGCGACCTAGTGTGGAGGGGTCGAGCGACTTAAGGAATGCGAACGACCTAAGGTCTAACGACCTACGACTTAACAGAGTCGAGCGACCTAAGGTCTAACGACCTACGACTTAACAGAGTCGAGCGACCTAAGGTCTAACGACCTACGACTTAACAGAGTCGAGCGACCTAAGGTAAATGGTCCAATGACCTAACTCGAACGACTTATCTGGAGCTTAGGTCGGAGACGACCTACGAGATAAACCAGGCCGACCTAGTGGACGAGCGACCTAAGGTAAATGGTCCTACGACCTAACTCGAAGGACTTATCAGGAGCTTAGGTCGGAGACGACCTACGAGATAAACCAGGGCGAGCGACTTAACGTTTGCCTAGAGATTATAGGTCGGAAACGACCTAAGACTTAAAGCTTAACTCGCGAGCGACCTACGGCTTAAGGCCTAACTCGTGAGCGACCTACGACTTAAGGCTTAACTCGTGAGCGACCTAATTCCGAAGTGCCAATTCTTCCAGAACGACCTAAAGTTAACTCGTGAACGACTCACGACCCATAGACGAACGACTTAACTCCGAACGACCTAAAAATGGCCAGAACGACCTAAGTGCAGAAAATTCACCAAAACGCTAAAAATTGGAGTTTTTCGCCAATCCAACCCAAACCAAATGCTAACATGCATGCAAAAATGATAGGGAATCATTCCCAACAGTCCAATATAGTTATAGGCTAGAATTGTGAGATAAAAATCTCACCTTTGCACTAAAATTTATGAAGATGAAGCTTGAAAGCAAGGAGAAGCAATCCAAAGCTTGAATCCAATATCTTCTACTTGAATTTGGAGTTGAATGATGGAGTTGCAATTGAATTTGAGCTTGGAGTTTTAATTTCCCATTCTCTTCACCATTAATGCTAAAGCTTGAGTTAGTTAGGAAATTTATGAAGAGTGAGGAGAAGAGGGTTGGAACTTGGGCTTAATAGGCTAAACTAACCCAAAGTCCAAAGCGGGAAAAGTTAGTGAAATTTCACTAACTCCAAACCTATCGATGTTTATACTTAAAAAGTTGTAAACGACATTTCAAACATAATGGAAGTGGTCTCGAGTCCTAATTTGACCGTTTGCAAAAAGTAGTTTTTCGGACCAAAATCCGATTAACGATTTAATATTTAAATAAAAATATTTAAATGTAAACTCGATAAATATGCGGGTTGTTACAACCGTGTAGTAGCTTTGAGTTTGTGTCGGTATGTCGGATTTCCTCTTGAAATAGAATGCATGTTATATTATCTGACATATAAGTGGTCGCGCAAAGAAATTACACGGATGGTCGCTCCTCAACAGCCTTATTCTCCGTGCTAGTCGACAGCATTCACCGTAATGTTCTTGTCTAGCGTGGGTATAGAGGTGGGGCGTCACAAATAAGGTGACTCTACTGCATTCAAGACTTATTCTATTTTACTTAGCACTTGTATTCAATTCATTATAGTATGGATTGTATCTGTATTCAATCATTTGTGAAAGCAATAAAGATCGAGAGTCAAAGTGGACTTAAGGAGTTACACTGAACCATTATAAATCCGGTGTTCTTGTTTTTGCATTTAATTTAGCATACAATTCACTGTTTTGATTTACTTTCTTTGTTTATCTCTCTACATAAACTCTCTTAAGGGTGTTAGTGACCAATTCTGGTGCTAACAGTTAATACCTTTAACCTATTTACTTTAGCAAGGAAAGCTTCTTCAAAAACTCTAAAATTAAAATGCCATGTCAAAGCTCTTTCATATTGCCATGGATTTTGATTTAAACACGAGTTTGGGCTCTTTCTTTTGAAAACTAAGGATTTCGAAACCTTAGACCTTCCCTTTCAAAACCATCAAAACATACGGTTTGAAAGCATTCATAACCTTCTTTCAAAACCCTTAAAGATATAACTTACGAAACTCTCAAATCACTCCTTTCAAAAGTATTAAATTCTTCCTTTTGAAACTATTAAAACATTCCCTTTGGAAGTATCAAAAATTCTCTTTTATTTCCACTTAATTCAAGTAATATTCATAGAAGAATAGCTTCGAAACCATATGAATGTAGGAACCACCCTTTTGAAAGCAATAAAGGATAGCTTTGAAACGACCTTTTAGAACAATTGGCTTCAAAACCTTTAATATAAGTGACTATTGGGACCCTTTCAAAAGCATTAGGAAGCAGCTTCAATATTAGTGAAATGAAAGCTTTCCTTTTGAAAGCAATGTTGTAAGGTATAAAGAAAAGCGCTGTAATAACCCAAAATTCTAGTCATTTAGTTCTACTTGATTAATTAATTTTAAATATTTAAAATAATCGAATTTTAGAATTTATTAACTTATACTTCATATATAGGGAATGTTTAAATATATGCAATTTGAATTAAATGTTAATTAAATGGAGTTAATATTTTATTTATCTTCTTTAAATTGACAAATAATATTGGTGAATTCAATTTGTAATTTTTTTTAGCAAATATAAATAAATCAAATATATTTCGATAAATAAATGTAAAATGAAATTTAAAGTTTTAAAATTTGCCTTCCAAGGCGCTGTCTCGGATTTCGAAAAAACTAGATTCAATGGAACCATAATAGAGAATTATATTATGCCTTCGAATTTCAGGGCGATCAAATGTATCATTTAGTCGTGCGAGATTGAAACGCTTTGAAATTAATATTTGAAATTTAACATAATAAGTGGTTTCGGAAAGATATCTTCTACATACGATCGAATTAGGGCTCGAGACTAGTTCCATTGTGTCTGGAATAGGGGTATAACGTATAGAACGCTAGGCGGAGCAGCTCTTGTGGAGTTCAAGATTTTTCGGTTGTTATGTTGAATATTATATCAAATAATATATATATAGACACACATTCAGCCATATGCTTGCCATACCAATGCCATACTCCTCATGTTTGCCCGCACCCCGATTTACATGCCTACCATACTTTCCTTTCCTTATAAGTTGTTGCCTTAAATAAGAAAACCGTTTTCACTTTTGAATTTAAAGTTCAAAAATCAATAACTAAATATATACTCAACAATAAATCATGAATAAAAATATATTTGAATTCGTATGGACTAGATCCTCCATCCTATACCTAATTTGTAACTCACGGCTATGATTTGGGTGATTGAGTTTTTGGGTGGCCATCAATGGCTTGGGTTTTCGATGATTGCATGCATTATTTGGAGAATTCATGGATTAATTCGAATTCGATGAGGCAAGATGCAACTGGGGCCAAAGTTTAGCTCCGTTCAGTAAAGAAAGGGGTCGTTGGTCTAACGGCCTGGGGAGAATTCGAGTAGGCCGCATTTATCTTCGGGGCCCCCCGGGTGTCATGGTAATGTCAATGGAGTTGAGTTCACTAAGAGAAAGCTGTAGGCGAAGTGGGATTGGAGAATGGTCTAGTATTTCGCTGTTTCAGTGTTAAAATTTGCATGACAGTTTGAGTTGCTGACATTTCGTACACAGGGGAGTTAGGAAGATGAAGAAGGAAGAAGGGTAAACTTGTAAATTAATATAAGTTGTTTGATTTTAATTTAAAAGCATCTATAACTTATAAAATGTTTATCTCATTCATACGAAGCCGGATTCGAATGCCCATTTTTTGCGTTGGACTTATATCGTCGAGATCTTGGGAGTGGAATTTGTTTGGTGATGTGCACGTAATTGTGCATATATTTACATCCATATTTTATCTCTTTTTATTTAAATAATCATCATATTTGGGCATTTTAACATGTTTAAAACCAAAATTCAATTATTTCCAAACCATCATATTTTCATCATCATTCAGGGGCAAAAAGGACATTTTTGTGCATGTATCAATGTAAGAATTTTTACTTGGACATTTTTTGATTATTTTTATAGGAATTTGGATGCATATGGAAGAGGCTTATATGAAGATACATGCATGCACAAGGAAATACAAAGGAATGAAGAGGAAATAATTCAAGTTCAAGATCATGGAGGACCCCACCCACTTACCTAACTTCCAATTAGAAGCTAAGCACATGCTAAAAGGACTTAAAGCTTCATGTACATATTAAGTGGGGGATTAGTGAATGTTAATGATTACTTGGAGGCTACACCACATCAAGGGTATTTTGGGAAGCTTCCTAAAAAGAGAATTAGGGTTTTATGCATGTATAAATAGCCCTCTTATGTACATGAAGATCATCTTCTACTCTTTCATTTACTTAGGAAATTAAGAAATCAAGTGTAAGCACAATGTTCTATGAAATAAAAATGGCTTCCAAGCCTCTTTCTTCTCTCTTTTCTACATGCTTTTCTTTGTTTTATTGTTAATGCTTATTTCTTTGCTCTCTTTCTCCTTATGTTCATAGCTTAGATTTATTTTTCATGCAAGTAGAATAGTTTAGTTTCTTTGCTTTGCTCTCTTTTTCTTTTTCTTTTTCTTTAATGTTGCAAACTACATTTGTTGTTTTGATAACAAATATGAGAGGCTAATCCCTTCAATTTAGGGGTAATGAAGCCTCTAATCATGTAGCTTCAACATTTTGATGTTTTATACTCTCTTTTTGTGCTTTAATGAGAATGTATGAAGTGGTTAACTTATTGTTTTTGCTTTGAATTTGATAGTCTATGTTGTTCATAACAAATAGGCTATGCTTAAACAAACATAACACAAATTGTCTCTTCATCTAAATATGATTATGGCAAAGAAGTGAATGTTGAAATTGAAATTTGATAGCCTATATTTCTAAACAATAGTTAATGGGCTATGCTTAAAATAGATTTTTATTTCAACTTTGTTGTCATTTTCATGAGAGTTATTAAGTGATTTAAAGGTTGTGTTATAATTTGATGGCTTATGTTGAGCTAATTAATAGCACAAATGAGTCATACTTAAGATAAACACATCATTTAAATTCACTTATGACCCAAAAAAGAGAGATCATAATTTCATAATTGTTGAACTATATGATCTAGAGAGTGGAATTATCTCTAAATTGTCATTTAACTCTCATATTTTTATCACTTTCTTTTTGACATTTTTCTCATTTTCTAGCTAATCACACCCTTCAACTTTGGTTTAATTTGATTGAAAAGAATTTTAAAATCATCAATTCCCTACGGATCGACCCATATTCGCCACGTGCTACATTCGTACACCGTGCGCTTGCGGTTATTTTTATTTCAAAATTCGTTCGACGGTTTTCTAAATTTCCGTCGACGAACATTTGGTTGGGTTTGGAGAAAGTGAAAATTTAAGCTAAAAATTGAACGGTCGTTCGATTTTAGTCTCGAATCATGGCGTTTACACAAAAGTGGAAATCAATGTGAGTTTAACTCATATTAAATTTTCTTGTATCATATCAAAAATGTTATAAATATTTATTGATTGTTTGGATGTTAATTGAATTATTTGATTGATTGTTTGGTTGAATTTCCGTTTTGGAAAATGACTAATATATTAGTTTGATCATTATAAACTCATGAATATCTATATATCATCCATAACCATTTTTTGTTAGGGAAAATATGTAGAGAGATCCTGAGGTATTTCTCACCAATAAATTATTTATTTACATCCGTCTATTGTTCTATTGATAGTAATTGAAATAAAATCCTAAAATTCCATTCCATTTTATTTCTTAAGTGTTGTTATAGCGATTTTGTTATATCGTCATTTAATAACATCCATCCCTAAAACACTGTCTTATGAACTTGAGCTTGTGTTTCCGCTAAATAGAATATTAAAATCCATTAATCATTTTTATTAATGATAATTTAAAATAATTAATCATTGTAACTGCTGATTTTGAAATTAATTAACCAATATAGTAGATAATATTTTAAAATTGGTTAATCTTTAGATTTAATTAATCATTTTTGCTAATGACGTTTTATATCTAATTAATCGTTTTAACAAATGTTTTGAGTTTAATTAATTATTTTAATTAAAGATAATGGAGTTTAATTTAGTTATTTTGATAACATATAATTTAAATTAATTAATCATTTAAACTAATGATTTTGACGTTAATTAACCAATTAATAAATGATGTAAGTAAACTAGTTTATCTTTAATTTATCATTTTAACTAATGGTTTCTTGAGTTTAATTAATTGTTTTTATCAAAAACAATTAAAATTAACAATCATTTTAATTAATGATATTTCAAAGCAATTAATAATTTTAATCAATGATGTTTGAATTTAATTGAATCATTTTAATTAATGATATTTAAAAGCAATTAGTCATTTTAATGATTGAATTTGGTTAATTATTTTAGTTAATAATTGTTTTAATTTAGTTAATTGTTTTAAATTATAATATTTGGAATTTAGTTAAAAAATTTAACCAATGATGGTTTACAATTAAATAAATCATTTTAACAAATGATGTTTTAGTTAATCATTTTAATGGAGTTTGAATTTAATTAATCCAATTAATTTATGATAATTCGAATTTGATCAATTGTTTTAATTAATGGTATTTAAAACTTACTTATCATTTTAATTAATTTTGTTTTGAGAAGAATTATTCATTTAATTAATGATTATTCACATTTAGAACTCTTTTAACATATAATATTCAAGTTAATTGTTATAATAAACGAGTTTAAAATAAATTAGCTTATTTGTTTTAAAGATAAATTACCGATCTAATGAAAGTGTTTTGGAAGTAATTAGCTATTTTATGTAAAGATAAATGATTTGTCTATTAAAAGAAAATCCAGACACTTGTCCAAAATCACATAAAAGTTTTGACAAGATAAGGGAAAATTTTTGCTAAGTAAAAAAGAAATTGAATATCGGTTATTGGGATGTTAAGTTGGATAATATTCATGGTGTCGGTTTGACGTTTGTTTAGGCGTTTGGGGTCGAGCACTTGGAAAAATATTCTCTTAACTTTTTATAATCAAGAAAAAATTTTAAAATTGTTTTACCAATATTGAAGTATAGAAATCAAGCACAAGTTCAGTTTGTTTTTTTTTTAAAATTTGATTCGTTTATGGAAATGACTTATTTCTCTAAAGAGAATACTTGTATGAAAACTATTTATTTTTATAACTTGCACTAAACATCGAAGAGGTAAACTTGTCATTATTTCAAAATGTTAAGAATAGTCGTTGGACGTGACTTTACCGTAACACCATCTTGATTTTTCCAGTATTATTGTTAACCAAGAAATAGTACAAGTTTGAACTCAATGAGAGGCGGTAATTATACCAAACTCAATTTCCATATGAGGTCGTTATATATCCTCGATAGTTGGTATCTCAGCTATCGGTTACTTTAGCAGCTTCGCTATCATCATTTTAAGACGATTTTTTGCTCCATTGAGCTTTGTTATCCTTTGCTCGATATAACTAAATCGAAGCGCAAGTTTTTTTAGGGGCCAATTTATGTAGGGTTACTCCTATTAGCATATTTTCACATCTCATATAGATTTTTGTGTATCGTCACCTATAAAATGATTGAGAGTCCTAGTACTTTCAAGTATTTTTCTAGAGGTATGGTTCTTTTAAGGTGGATGCACCCTCCTATTCATTTGTTGGAAAATCCCCTTTCCTTATTTGTTTCGAAAACCCTGAATCTGTTTATCTTTAAATTGCCACTAGTAGAGTCAACTCCTCTTTACGACATTTAAGTATTGATTCCGTCCATTCTATCTACTTGGACTGTTACCTTATTCTATCCATTCTATCAAGTTGGATGGTTACCTTATTAGCCCGTTCTATCAAGTTTGGACTACTACCCTTTTTAGCCCATTCTATCAAGTTTGGACTGTCCTCTTATTTTGTCCATTCAAACGAATTTGGACACTTCCCTTTTTATCCATTCTGTCTAGTTTGGATTTTACTCGGGTTATTTCCATTCTTTCGGGTCTGGTTTTAATATCAATTATGCCCACTCATCCTTGGATTTGTTTCCTAATGTTTATTTATTTTCTTGCCTATATGGATGTTATTCCTGTGAGGTAAAAACCCATTCCGCGTTAGCACTATGGTCTCATGGAACTTTTATATGTTCCCCGTTACTTGAGCTATCTCATGCTGTTATTTCCAGACTGATTTGAGCGTTATTTTTTTTATAATTCTTCGGTCAGAACAAGTATTTTCCTAGGTTGGCGTTGGTGATATGAAGATCATGGAGGGGTGTTGGAGATTTACCTATCGTGGTGTTTTATTTTCTGCTGTATTATATAGTATCCCTATCAGCATTAGTATGGTCAGGATTTTATAATTGTCCAAGGGATAAGGTTTGTTTTTATCTTTGATATACTATATATTTTTGGAGTGACAATTTCTACTGTCCATGCTATATTATCTGTTGTCGATTCTACTACGAGATTCAGTTTTCCTTTGTTCTCTGGTATTTTCTTTATTTACCCTAACAACCTTTCGTCGTTTGGATGCACGACATTTGAAAACAACAGCAATGTCCGACGTCGACTTTCGATGGTCAAAATGTCGGGTCGTGACAAGCAGCCTTTAACCCATTCGAAAGGTCTGAAGACGATGCCTAGGTTACAACTTGGTTCAAAAGTAACTACCCTTTCGAAAGCTCCTTTTTTTAAAACTTAATATGCGGCAAATTAATCGAAAGGTACTTTAAAACGAAGGTAAGCGGCAATCCCTTCGAAAGTATAGTTCTTTCACAAGCTTCTTAGAAAACAAGCGGTAACACTTTCGAAAGCAAAATAGAGGCAGATTGGTTGATTCGAAAGCTATTAAAATGGCATCAACCCCTTCGAAAGCTAGCTTTCGAGACCATCCCCTTTTGCATTTCTCCAATACACTACATACCAACCATTTGATATCATGTACTGGTTTCGAATTAGTTTGGAAAGCAATTTGGGATGATTTCGGAAGCAAGCAAATAGATGTGGATAGCTTGTAATTCGAAGCAAAATTGACTTTTATTCCTTTAAAAGAAACTGCTTTATACCAAGCTTTCCATATTTGTTAAAATACGATTGGTTGCCGAGTCCTTTTCCTAAATCTTTTATAAAAAGGCTACCGAATTCATCCATTAATAAAAAATATTTTAGAAAAGAATCCTTTCCCATTAACAAAATAGTTAAGACATTTAAGTTTCAAACTTAATTAATTTATTTTCATAGTATATCACCTAGTAAAGATCCCCAAAAATCATCTTGATTAACTTTAATATGTTTTCTAAAACATACAAATTTCGATCCCAAAATACATATATACTTGGCGTAAGTAATTTTAAACACAATTTGTTTACTTATTACATTCGAAAATTCATATTAACTTATAAATAACTTAGAATATAATGAAGATTTAAACCTATCTTCAAAATAATGCTTTACATAACAAATTAAATCCACATAGCATTCGAAAGCCATTTCACATGATTTTTACCTTACAATCGAAACAAACCTTTTTAAATATACTTTTTTAAATCAAACATGCCATATAATCAATGCATATAATTATTCAAATCATCAAAATGGTTTTCAAACTTCAAACCCAAAATTTAGATGTTCATAAAATCATATATGAGACGGTTTAGTTTATTATTCAACTTGTTTTGGATAAGGAACTTGATATTTGATCTTGTTTAATTCTCCTTTGTTCGAATCCTTAGCTTCTACTTGATTTTAATCCTTTTTCCTCCTAAGGTTGTGGTCGGTTTAGTTCTCCTCAGCTTTTGTTTTTGATTTATGAATGTATAAAATGAAGATGCAGTTAAGTTTTAGGGGTTATAGGATTATGGTATACGGATATTCCCATAATACACTTGCCTTTTTCTTTTGAGTAGTTATAAACCAATTATTAAGATTTCGTTTAGTTGAGCATGGCCTCTACTTTTTTTTTTCAAATCTCAATCCGCTTATCACTCTAGTCTTTACATAATTCTATTCGAATTACCTAATTAAATCTTCAAAATAATTTTATTTAAAATTAGGAGTATTACAGGCTCCCTTCCATAGATAATTTCATCCTTGAAATTCAGTAAGGACTAAATACTAACAAAGCAATCATCTGTAACTTCTTTGAACTACCATACTAGCCCACCTTACTGGCAAAACTCTACATAAAGCAAATATAGGACATACCCACAAATCAGATCAGGATAAGTATCCCTAATCCTATCTTCTGTCTCCCAAGTACAGTCCTTCTTGTTGTCTCTCCACTAAACCTTTACCAACTTTACCGTCTTGTTTCTTAACTTCTTCTCATCTCTCATTACAACCCAAACTAGTTGACAAATAAAAGTCTAATCCGGCCCTACTACCAAATCATCTAATGCAGTCAGAGGAATAGTAGTCTTTGAATCATGCACATATATACAAAGATGAGACATGTGAAACACATTATGGACACCTACCGAACTGCTTGGTAACTCGACTCTTTTTACGAACTTTCAGATCCTCTTTATAACTTGGAACAGTCCAACATATCTCGGTGCTAGTTTCCCTGACTTTCCTAATCATAACACACCCTTCATCGATGATACTTTTGTGAAAACCTTATCTCCTGCCGAGAACACAAGATCATTACGCCTCTTATCTATGTAAGTCTTCTGTCAGAACTAAGCTTCTCTCATCTTACCTCGGATCAAATCAATCTATTATGTTGCCTTTGTACCAGATTTGGACCCAAGACTAATCTGTCTCCAATTTCCAACCAACAAGCTGGTGTTTTGCATGCCCTTCCATACAAAGCTTCGAAAGGCGCCTCTCCTAGACTAGTCTGATAATAGTTATTGTAGGAAAACTCAACTAAGTGTAGGTGACTTCCCAAGATCCACCAAAATCTAGCACACAAGCTCTCAACAAATCTTCGAATACCTTGTTGACTCTCTTTGTCTGCCCATTTGTCTAAGGGTGATAAGAAGTACTCATCTTGAGCTTGGTCCTAGCACATTCTATAGACTCATCCAGAACTCGCTAGTAAACAAAGTGTCTCTGTCACTGACTATACCACAAGGAATTCTGTGTAGTCAAAAATGTTCTTCAAAAAAAAGATAGCTAAAAATGGTGCCATCCTGGTTGACTTAACTGGAATGAAATGGGCACCCTTGGTCGACCTGTCCATTATGACCCATATACTATCATTTCCCCGATTCGTCCTTTGTAATTCATCTATAAATCCATGGATACCGAAACCCATTTCTAAACTTGTATCTTCAAAGGTTGAAGCGACCCACTCGAATTCTGATGTTCGGCTTTTAATTACCAACAGTTCACAAACTACTTTACCCATAAACCAACATCTTTCTTCATACCTTCCCAGTAGAAACTACTTTTCATGTCTTAATATATTTGGTTCCTCTAGGCTGAATTGTAAATTCAAGTTGATGACGTTCCCAAAGAACTTCTCTACTCAAGTCCTTGACATACGAAACACACAATCATCCCGTCATTTTCAACCATCCCCTCCAGTCAAGATTAAAATCTTTTAGATCATCAATCTCGGATGCAACCTCAAGCCTTTTAATGTTCTCGGTTAATTATGGATTCCTTTTTTTATTAGAAGCAATCCTTTCTATCACATCTGGTCGAACTTCCAAGATGGATAACAGAGTAGTCTCTGACAAGAACCAGAATTCTATCTTAACTACACACTACAAGTAGTCAAAGCCTCTAAATTCTTCTATTACGTTACCATAGCTGACACCATATTCTAATGATTTCAATTAAGAACATTGACTACTTTATTTCATTTTTTAGGTATATAGTGTATACTAATATCATAAGATGCTAAAAACTCCAACCACCTCCACTATCTAATATTCAACACTGACCGAGGAAATAAATACCTTAGACTTATGATCTGCGTGTAACTCAAATCTCTCCCCTAAGAGATAATGTCTCCATACCTTCAATGTGAAGATCATCGCTGCCAAATCTAAATCATGAGTAGGATATCTCACTTCATGAGGTCTAAGTTGTCGTAAATCATATGAAATAACTTTACCTTTATACATCAACACAAGCCCTAATTTGATTCCATATGCATTGGAATACACTACTAATCCTTGAATCCCATTTGGAATTACTAACACAGGCGCGCTGGTCAACAA
Source organism: Allium cepa (assembly GCA_030765085.1). Taxonomy (NCBI): domain Eukaryota; kingdom Viridiplantae; phylum Streptophyta; class Magnoliopsida; order Asparagales; family Amaryllidaceae; genus Allium; species Allium cepa. The sequence continues at coordinate 591,135,809 of CM060937.1, forward strand.
ATGCTGTAACTTAAGGAATGTGTCTGCACAATTGTAGACCAAATAAACATCTAATCCTTTTGGGTTAGCTTAGTCAAAGGTGTTGCTATCCGTGAGAAATCCTTAATAAAACCGATAATGGCTATCAAGTTTAAGAAAACTTCTAACCTCAGTCACAATCTTTGGTCTATTCCAGCTATTCACTACCTCAGTCTTAGTCGGATCAACCGACAAACTCTTCTCTGATACCACATGGCTAAGAAACTTAACTTCTTTCTTCCAGAAATGAAACTTTGAAAACTTTACTTTTAGCTAATGCCGCCTTAGTGTCTCAGGAACTACTCCAAGATGAACTTCATGCTCTATTTATTCTTTAAAGTATATTAAAATGTCATCTATCTTAACCAACACGAAACTATCCAAGTGCTCTTGGAAAACTTGGTTCGTCAAATCCACAATGACAGTTGTAGCGTTAGTTTACTGAGTGGTAAAACTTGGTTCGTCAAATCCACAATGACAGTTGGAGCATTAGTTAACTGAGTGGTATTACTACCACTTGTAGGAACCATACCTAGTCTGAAATGTCGTCAATGGAATAAATCATCTGCTACTCATATCTGATGGAACCATATTGCTAAATCTAATCGGGAAAACACTTCGGCTCCTCTCAACTGATCAAGTGAATCATCGATTCTTGGCAAAGGATACCTATCCTTGATTGTCTACACCTTCAACTAACAATAGCCGATACACATTCTTAACGACCCATCTAGTTTCTTCACGAACACCACGGTCGCTCCAAAGGAGAACTACTCGGTCTAATAAAATTCTATCTTTCTAAATCCAGTAGTTGCGCCTTTAATTCCTTCATCTCGGTAGTTGCAGTCCTGCTAGGTGGTCTGCTCATTGGTTCGGCTCTTGGCACACGATCTATCCAAAAATCAATTACTTGCTACGGTGGTAGTCCTATGACTGGCTCAAAAGCATCTACAAACTCTCTCGCTATCAAAACCTAATTCAACTCTTCTTCTATATCCATAGCACTAAACAAAGCATAAGCATTCAGATCAGAATTCTTCATTAAATATATAATTCGATTTTGAATATTTGGGTTTCTTAGCGATATTTCCCTATCTCTACAAAATATCCAAGAATCATATCTATTTAATCAATCCATTTCCAAAATGATCCCGAGGCCTACGAAATCAAAAACATATAAAGAACATGCAAACTTATGCCCTAACAAATCATGTTCTATCTAGACACATCTCATCCCTATAGGTTCCTACCCCCACCTACTTCTGCAGCTCCTCCGGCTTACATCAGATTGATGAAGAACATATACATCAACCCCATATCTACTGGCGAATTTCCGACAACTATGTTAGGATTTTCATTTTGATAAGCATTTGCCTGTTGACCCTGGTTTCTCCTATTGATTCGATCATTTCAATTAGTTGAGGTGCTTCTTCAACTTGGTTTTTCTCTTCCATTTCTTGCCTCTATATCTTCCTTTCACGTAAGTCTACATATGAGCCTTAGTAAGATAAAGAGTAATGGCCTAGGAGAGATGGGAATGCATACTTATATATAAACATAACTAATACAAATACACTACTATAGCATAAACACAAACCCCGAACTTATTTTTTGATTCATTGGGACATGTTTTGAATACCTTTTAGGTTTAAATTTCATTTTAGCTTTACATAAAATTATCTCTATGCCAACTTGTAACATTCCCACACATCGAGGCCCAAAACTAACTACTTTGGATGCCATACTTATCCGTAGCTATTAATTCTCAGTGACCAAATGTGGTAATATTAAATATATTGATATAATAGAAATGAAAGGTTACGAAAAAAAATTAAATTACATTCTAATTCCACTTCAAACACATTTCAAATTCATTACATAATCCCTATTTCATAAATCACGTTCAATGAAATATAATTATTATAAAATATGCTAAAAGCAACATACAAAGATGCCCTCCTGGTTGATCGGAGTCTAAATATAGGCAATTAAACAACTTTTCCATTTCAACCAAAACAAAGTGGAATCAAACAGAAAGAACTAATAATAGCTAGCTTGCCTTCTGTATGTGCAACAACCCGCATATTTTACGATTGAGTATTTAAATATTTCATCGTTAGTCGGATTATGGTCCGAAAAGCTACTTTTTGCAAACAGTCAAATTAGGACTCGAGACCACCCCCATTGAGTTCAAAATGACGTTTGCGATCTTTTTAAGTATAAACTTTGATATGTTTGGAGATAGTACAATTTTGCTACTTTTTCGCTTAGGGCTTTGGTTTGGGTTTCAGCCCATTAACCTAACATATGAACGCAACTCCACTACAACTCTTCAGTACTTCATTTTTAATTCCTAATACTCAAGATTTAGCAACAATGGTGGGAGGAATGGGAAATTAAAACTCCAAGCCCTAATCTTTATTGCAAATTCAAGCTTCTGCCTCCAAATTCAAGAAGAAGCTTTGGTAAGCCTTCTCTTCATCTTCTCCAACTCTTTCTCCATTCAATTTCAGAAATTCCTAAACCTAACTTTAATAAATGTTTCTCCTTTAAGCTTAGATTCAAGCTTGTTGGGTTGGAATTGAAGAGTGATTGTTCTTGCCATTACTCTATAGCTTCTTCTTCATTGTTTTTGTGAAAAGGTGAGATTTTTATCTCACATCTATGCTTATATCTATCTTTGAATGTTATGTAAGAATTCCTAACACTTATTCATGTGCCTTTGATTTTGATTTGGGTTGGTTTTGTGAATATTCCAATTTTAGTGTTTTGAAAGCCAAATCCTTAAAAATCATAGCTTTGATCTTTGGTCATGATATTGTGATGCATCGAAGAGCTTATAGGGCCGGGTAGTCGATGGGCATAAACCCCTTGCGTCCATTGCTTGTCCAATTTAAATTTGGTGGAGATTTGGCCCTCACTCAGATAGGCTGGGAGGAGCTGGAAACAGGCTCCGGTCGGCCGAGCTCTATGGCCGGTCGACCGACCTGCTGCCAAAGTGTATAGCACTTCTCTGTCTCTAGTCCGGTCGACTAGCTACAAAGCTCAGTCGACCGACCTGCTTGCTGAGAATTTTCCAGAACAGTGTCCGGTCGACCGAGCTCTACAGCCGGCCGACCGACCTGTTGCTATTTTTCCTATTTCGCCTATTTTGCGTGGTTTCCAAATTTAATCGATTCGTGTTCTTTCCTTATTTGTTGTTGTCATTTGTGATTGACTTTGATGACTTCTTTCCTTCGGGAATTTTAGGAATACCCATTTTGATGGATTTGATATCGATTTCTTTGGATTTTATTCACGTCTTCGAATGTGAATTTTGGCGATTGATTGTTTCTATAATTATTTTTGTGATTTGTGACTTCAAAATATAAAGGTTTTCAATACTAGTAGTAAATATCAAAACCCTTTCTTCAAAACAATTTCAACACTATTTTATTACAAAGCTCGTTTCTTAAACCGTTTTCCAATCTATTAGAATATACAAACCTTACCTCACTCGTATGAGAAATCCGATTAAACGACTTAGTAAAACGAGTGGCATGAAACGCTTGTGTTTGCTTCGTCGGTTAATTCTTGGACTTGTTCGATTGAATCTCTTGTGACAATTTTCTAGTGGAGATCTACAATTTGCTCGTAAATACATAAGTTAAGCTAGTGGTTATGGTACATGATGCTAAGCTCATATATTTACTAGCTTAGAGTAATTGACACTTTCTTGAGGATCATTGTGGATCATTTTTGCGTTTTAGACTAGCGCTATGCTATGTTTCTTTGTCCATGAAGGGGACGGTACTTCGTTTTATGGAGCTTCGTCTCATTTCTATTATAGGCTAATGACCTATTTATTTTGGATTCTCGACTCAATTCTTGTGGGCCAGCGACCCATTTTCTTTTATGAAGTTCGGTTCATTGGACGTACCGTTGTAGTACGTCGATGTTCCGATCTATTCGAGTTTCGGGTTCCTCGGGCGTACTGATATTGTACTACGTCGTTGGACCGGCTCTATGGTTAGCGACCATGGGATAGCGTCCCGTTTGTGATACACGTGTTGGTGAGTTTTCATGCTCCTGTTCTATGATAGGCCTCCCCCTTTTTGTGATTCCTGGATTTCTATCAATGATTTCTAGAATTTGAATTTCACCAATTTTATGATTGGCATTTATATGTTGTCAATATTTGTGGCTTGGTGAATGAAATAAGGAGTATGACATTCCTTTTGATATTTGAGAAGATTTTTGTGATATTGATTAATCTCTTGTTGATTTTCAATTACTTATTTATCACAGCTTGGCATTGTGATTATTATACGTTTAGTCATATCTCTTATTCTATATCATTTCATCTGATATTTATAGCTAGACTGATCCGTTTATTATTTTCTTATTAAATAATACTCGGGTCAGACCGAGATGTTACAGGTGCTTCTGCTTGACTTCACTTCTAGGATTATCATCCTGAATTTTGTTTAACTACTTAGATTAGTAGTTTTTGGGTTGCATACATTTGAGATATAGACTCATAGTTGTATACAAATTCTTTTGTCTAGCACTTGTAACCATTCTTTTGTGATATTGTGGTTCTTGTTTGACCACTACTCTAATGAACACTTTTATGTGTTATATATATTCTTGTCTATTTCCGCCTTTGTGATATGAATTATCTGTGACTGATTTGTGTTATGTTTATTTCTATATTTGTTTCCAAAGACATTGTAGCCACCGTGTAGTAGCTTTGAGTTTGTGTCAGTATGTCGGATTTCCTCTTGAAAAGAATGCAAGTTATATTTTATCTGGCATATCGGTACTCGCTCAAAGAAATTATACAGATGGTCGCTCCTCGACAGCCTTATTCTCCGTGCTAGTTGACGGCATTACACCGTAGTGTGCTTGGCTAGCATGGGTATAGAGGTGGGGCGTCACAGCTTGGTATCAGAGCCAAACTTCGAAACAATGTAGAATAATTTAACAAGGATCATCGTCCTAAGTCCTTCTTAGGAGTCGTGCCTTAGGATTTAATTCGAGTCTCCGTACCGATTCATCCTATTTTCATTATGATTCCTTGTTTTATCTATCAAGATTGCTTGATATTCATTTTATGAATAACCTTTTTCTTCTTCTTTCTTTCTTTCTAAAGGAAGAGAAATGGTTAGACCTGGCCGTCCCAGTGCCGGTCAATCTAGTGCTACTCCCCATGATGGAGTTTTTATGTCTGCCCAGCAGCTTCTTGATCTAGTAAAGAATGCTTAAGCAGCCGGTTCTAATCCGGAACCAACTCATCCTAAGTCTGGATTTGCACGCTTGTGCAATGATTAAACCAACTTGGGTGGGAAACCATTCAAGGGTTCTGAAACTATTATTGAAGTCCAAGTTTGGCTCAGATCGTGCGATCGAATCTTTTCTCGCATGAATCTTATTGATCTTCACCGTGTTCAGGTGGCCTCCTGTATGCTCCAAGAAAGGGCATTAGACTGGTACGAGCTTCTGATTTCTGAAATTATTGAAGCGGATCTTACTTGGGAGAAATTCCGAGAGCGCTTCGAATTCGTACCAGAAGTAGAGAAGGTGACATTGGTTCGCCGCTTTATTGACCTTGTTCAAGGTGAATCTTCTGTGACAGACTATGTCGCATCTTTCGAATCTCTTTCCAAATACGGGGTTAAATACATTAACACCCCATTGAAGAAAAATCAGAGATTTGTTTATGGCTTGAACAAGAGTCTCAAGAAGCCATTACTTCTAAAGCTAGAAGTTTCATTTGATCAGCTTATTGATATCGCTCTTCGTCTTGAAGAGGCAGATAAAGAGAGTGATGCTGATGTTATAGGTGCCAAACCAAAATTCAGCAGCAACAAGAAAAGGCCTATTAAGTTCAAAGGGTCTTATCCCAACAAGAAAGGAAAACAAGCAACTCTTGTAGCAAAGATTCCTACCCCTAGTAGTGGGCAGTGCTATAACTGTGGTTCTAAAGACCATTATTCCAATAGATGTCCGAAACCTCTCTTTGTCGCTATTGCAAAAGTTCGGGTCATCTTTTATCTTCATGCTTCAAACTTCAAGGCAAGAAGGAGGGAAAGTTAAATGTTGCTCAAGCCCCTGGCAACATATCTCGTGGTCAAGGTATGTCTCATTCTATCCTTGATGGCATCATTATATTTCGTGATCAACCTATTCGAGTTCTTTTGATACAGGAGCATCCCATTCTTTTATATCAAAAGAGCTTGTTGATACTTTTTCTTCAAGTGTTGTTGCTTTAATGACTTCTTTGAGAATTGTGAATCCGGTTGGTGGATCCACAACGCTTAGTTTGCTTTGTAAAGATGTGGAGATTATTTTGTGTGATTTTTCTTTCCGAGCCGATTTGCATGTTATGCGTTACTTAGGCTTTGGAATGATTTTGGTAATAGATTGGCTTAACCGTTATGAAGCCCAAATCCTATGTCCTGAGCGGACTATTCATCTTCGACATCCTCAATCTGTTAAGCAGATTTCTATTATTCTCAAAGATTCGGATTCCACTTTATCTGCATCTTTATATTCTTTAAATCCTCGTGATGATGATAATGATGATGAGGAAGACGTCATTTCTCTTATTCACGTTGTTCGTGAATTTTCCGACATATTTGAGCCCGTTTTAGGATTACCACCTAAGCGAGCAATTGAGTTCAGAATTAATCTTACCCCTGGAGCTCAACCTATTACTCTCCTCCTTATCGTTTGTCCAATAAAGAAAATTACGAGATGCGCATACAATTATCCGATTTGGAAACGAAGCAATTAATTCTCTCTAGTTCCTCGCCTTGGGGAGCTTCGGCTATTTTTGTGAAGAAATCTAATGGCACACTTAGGCTTTGCGTTGACTACTGCAAGCCTAATGATTTTACTATCAAGAATAAATATCCTTTACCTCGGAGTGATGATCTATTCGATCAACTTAGTGGTGCTAAAGTCTTTTCACAATTGGACTTGGCCACCGGATTTCATTAGATTCGTATTGCAGAGGATAGCATTCCTTTGACATCATTCCGTACGCAGTGTGGATCTTATGAATGGCTTGTTATGCCATTTGGTTTAACGAATGCTCCGGCTTATTTCGTTGACCTTATGAATTGAGTTTTCAAAGATTTTCTCGATCGATTTGTTCTCATCTTTATTGATGATATTCTTATGCATTCAAAAACGGAGGAGGAGCATGAAAAGCATCTCCGGATTGTGTTGGAAACTCTTAGAAGTAATCAATTAAAGGCAAAGTTTTCTAAATGCCACTTTTGGCAATCTCGTGTGAAGTTTCTCGGTCATATTATTTCCGAATCCGGAATTTCCATGGATCCTTCAAAGATTGAAGCGATTCAAGATTGGAAGAGACCAGAGAGTGTGACGGAGATTCGTAGTTTTCTCGAATTGGTGGGTTATTACCGTCGTTTTATCCAAGACTTTTCAAAAATTGTCGTGCCTCTCACTAGCTTAACTAAGAAAGGTGTTAAATACATTTGGTCGGACAAATGTAAAACTTCTTTTCAGAAATTAAAAGAACTCTTTTCCGATGCTCCTATTCTTGTTATTCCCGAGGGGAATCAAGATTTCGTTGTTTATACCGATGCTAGTCGCGTTGGTTTGGGTGCCGTTCTTATGCAAAAATAACGTGTTATTTATTATGCTTCTAGGCAATTGAAGCCAGCCGAGGCTAGATATGCCACTCATGAATTAGAGCTCGCGGCTATTGTTTTCGCCCTTCGTATTTGGCATCATTATCTTTTGGGAGAAAAGTTTATTCTTTATACCGACCAAAAATCTTTGAAGTATTTGTTTTCTCTAAAGGAATTAAATTTGCGTCAACAACGTTGGCTCGAATTTCTTGCATCTTATGATCTTGATATTCTTTATACTCCCAGAAAAGGAAATTGTGTTGCCGATGCACTTAGTCGTAAGCAACAAGCAGTTGTTTCTATGATCATATCCGAATGGAATGATCTCGGAATTTTATCCACTTGTGAGATTCGAGATCGTGTTTCCGACCTACGTTCATCCCTTGTTTTATGCAGCCTTGAGGCTCATCCTTCTCTTTTAGACCGCATTCTTGAAGCTCAAAAGCTAGATCCCGAATTGGCCCTTCTATGCCAAAGATTAAGGGATAAAACTGATATTGAAGATTTGAAAGACTTTGATATTGATTCTCGTGGCGGCATTCGAAAATTTGGTAGACTTATCATACCAAATATTAGTGATCTTCGTAGAGATATTTTAGAAGATTCTCATCGTTCGAAATTTACCATTCATCCCGGTAGTAGTAAAATGTATGCGGATATGAAGCGACTTTATTATTGGGAGGGAATGAAATATGATATTGCTAACTTTGTTAAGTGTTGGATGGCTTTCCAACTTGTCAAAGCTGAACATCAAAGGCCGGGTGGGGTATTGCAACCTTTATAAATGCCAATTCGGAAGTGGGACCAAATTTCCATGGATTTTATAGATGGCCTTCCCCGTTCTCGTTCGGGTCATGATAGCCTATGGGTGATAGTTGATAGACTTACTAAATCCACCCATTTTATTCCCGTTCGGTCCAATCGAACCGTTCCTCTCTTGGCCAAACTTTTTATCAAAGAAATTATTGAATTATATGGAGTTCCTACTTCTATTGTTAGTGATCGTGATCTACTATTTACTAGTGGATTTTGGAAGAGTCTTCAAAAAGCTTTGGGAACGAAGCTTAATTTTAGCACTGCTTATCATCCTCGGTCCGATGGACAAACCAAGCGTGTGAATCAAACTCTTGAAGATCTTCTTCGTGCATGTGTTTTTGATTTTGGTGGAAGTTGGGAAGATCACATTTCTCTTGTTGAGTTTTCCTATAATAATAGCTTCCAATCTATTATTGGTATGGCTCCTTTTGAGGCACTCTATGGAAGGCCATGCCGTTCTCCTTCTTGTTTGCTTGAGGCCGGTGAGAAGCTGGTTTTAGGTCTAGATTTTATTCGTGATTCCACAGAAAAGATTGATCTTATTCGTCATAGGATGAAAGAAACTCAAAGTAGGCAAAAATCCTATGTCGATAACCGGAGAAGGAAATTAGAATTTTCCGTGGGAGATCTTTTGTTTATCCGTGTTTCACCTATGAAGGGTGTTGTACGTTTCAATCGATCGAGAAAGTTAGCACCTCGATATATTGGTCCATTTCCCATCACCGTACGTATTGGTTCCGTGGCTTATCGCCTTTTATTGCCGGCTCAATTTTCTGCTATTCATGACGTGTTTCACGTTTCTCAATTACAGAAATGTCTTTGAGATTCCAATTATATTCTTGAGCCCGGTGTTGTGGAAGAAATTAAAGTTTCGCCTAATCTAACTTTTAAGCAACATCCAATTCGTATTATTGCTTTGGAAGTCAAATGACTTTGAAATAAAGATGTTCCGCTTGTGAAAGTTCAATGGTCCTCAAATCCTAAAGATTGCTCTTGGGAATCAAGAGAATTCATCGAGCGAACACATCTGGACTTACTTTCCCGTGCTCTTTGAGGTGAACTTTTTATTTCAAATTTCTTTGTGTTGTATGTGCTTTCATGGTTGTTACTATATATTTTCTTCTTAAATATTGCGAGGACGCAATTTCTTTATGGAGGGGAGTCTGTAACAACCCGCATATTTTACGATTGAGTATTTAAACATTTCATCGTTAGTCGGATTATGGTCTGAAAAGCTACTTTTTGCAAACAGTCAAATTAGGACTCGAGACCACCCCCATTGAGTTCAAAATGACGTTTGCGATCTTTTTAAGTATAAACTTTGATATGTTTGGAGATAGTAGAATTTTGCTACTTTTTCACTTAGGGCTTTGGTTTGGGTTTCAGCCCATTAACCTAACATATGAACCCAACTCCACTCCAACTCTTCATTACTTCATTTTTAATTCCTAATACTCAAGCTTTAGCAACAATGGTAGGAAGAATGGGAAATTAAAACTCCAAGCCCTAATCTTTATTGCAAATTCAAGCTTCTACCTCAAAATTCAAGAAGAAGCTTTGGTAAGCCTTCTCTTCACTTCTCCAACTCTTTCTCCATTCAATTTCAGAAATTTCTAAACCTAACTTTAGGAAATGTTTCTCCTTTAAACTTAGATTCAAGCTTGTTGGGTTGGAATTGAAGAGTGATTGTTCTTGCCATTGCTCTATAGCTTCTTCTTCATTGTTTTTGTGAAAAGGTGAGATTTTTATCTCACATCTATGCTTATATCTATCTTTGAATGTTGGGTAAGAATTCCTAACACTTATTCATGTGCCTTTGATTTTGATTTGGGTTGGTTTTGTGAATATTCCAATTTTAGTGTTATGAAAGCCAAATCCTTAAAAACATAGCTTTGATCTTTGATCGTGATTTTGTGATGCATCGAAGTGCTTATAAGGCTGGGTAGTCGATTGGCATAAACCCCTAGCATTCATTGCTCGTCCGATTTAAATTTGGTGAAGATTTGGCCCTCACTCAGTTAGGCTGGGAGTAGCTGGAAACAGGCTCCGGTCGACCGAGCTCTATGGCCGGCCGATCGACCTACTACCAAAGTGCATAGAACTTCTCTGTCTCTGGTCCGGTCGACCAGCTACAGAGCTCGGTCGGCCGACCTGCTTCCCGAGAATTTTCCCGAACAGGGTCCGGTCGACCGAGCACTGTAGCCGGCCGACCGACCTATTGCTATTTTGCCTATTTCGCCTATTTTGCGTGGTTTCCAAATTTAATCGATTCGTGTTCTTTCCTTATTTGTTGTTATCATTTTTGATTGACTTTGACGATTTCTTCCCTTTTGGAATTTTAGGAATATCCATTTTGATGGATTTGATATCGATTTCTTTGGATTTTATTCACGTCTTCGAATGTGAATTTTAGCGATTCACTGTTTCTACAATCATTTTTGTGATTTGTCACTTCAAAATATAAAGGTTTACAATACTAGTAGGAAATATCAAAACCCTTTCTTCAAAACGATTTCAACACTATTTTATTACAAAGCTCGTGTCTCAAACCGTTTTCCAATCTATTAGTATATACAAACCTTTACTTCACTCGTATGAGAAATCCAATTAAATGACTTAGTAAAACGAGTGGTATGAAACGCTTGTGTTTGCTTCGTCGGTTAATTCTTGGACTTGTTTGATTGAATCTCTTGTGACAATTTTCTAGTGGAGATCTACAAATATTTAAGTTAAGCTAGTGGTTATGGGACATGATGCTAAGCTCATATATTTACTAGCTTAGAGTAATTGACACTTTCTTGATGATCATTGAGGATCATTTTTGTGTTTTAAACTAGCGCTATGCTATGTTCTTTGTCCACGGAGGGGACGGTACCTTGTTTTATGGAGCTTCGTCTCATTTCTATTATAGGCTAACGACCTATTTATTTTGGAGTTTCGACTCAATTCTTGTGGGCTAGCGACCCATATTCTTTTATGAAGTTTTGTTCATTGGACGTACCGTTGTACTACGTCGATGTTCCGATCTATTCGAGTTTCAGGTTCCTCGGGCGTACCGATATTGTACTACGTCGTTGGACCGGCTCTATGGTTAGCGACCATGGGATAGCGTCCCGTTTGTGATACACGTGTTGGTGAGTTTTCATGCTCCCGTTCTATGATAGGCCTCCCCCTTTTTGGGATTCCTGGATTTCTATCAATGATTTCTAGAATTTGAATTTCACCAATTTTATGATTGGCATTTATATGTTGTCAATATTTGTGGCTTGGTGAATGAAATAAGGAGTATGACATTCCTTTTGATCTTTGAGAAGATTTTTGTGATATTGATTAATCTCTTGTTGATTTTCAATTACATATTTATCACAGCTTGGCATTGTGATTATTATACGTTTAGTCATATCTCTTATTCTATATCATTTCATCTGATATTTATAGCTAGACTGATCCGTTTATTATTTTCTTATTAAATAATACTCAGGTCAGACCGAGATGTTACAGGTGCTTCTGCTTGACTTCACTTCTAGGATTATCATCCTGACTTTTGTTTAACTACTTAGATTAGTAGTTTTTGGGTTGTATACATTTGAGATATAGATTCATAGTTGTATACAAATTCTTTTGTCTAGCACTTGTAACCATTCTTTTGTAATATTGTGGTTCTTGTTTGACCAATACTCTAATGAACACTTTTATGTGTTATATATATTCATGTCTATTTCCGCCTTTGTGATATGAATTATCTGTGACTGATTTGTGTTATGTTTATTTCTATATTTGTTTCCAAAGACATTGTAGCCACTATGTAGTAGCTTTGAGTTAGTGTCGGTATGTCGGATTTCCTCTTGAAAAGAATGCAAGTTATATTTTATCTGGCATATCGGTACTTGCTCAAAGCAATTATACAGATGGTCGCTCCTCAACAACTTTATTCTCCGTGCTAGTTGACGGCATTACACCATACTGTCCTTGGCTGGCATGGGTATAAAGTTGGGGCGTCACAGTATGTCTCTAAAAGCTTATTCATCTAATATATAACCTAAAATTTTTAACTTTCAGACTACTTAAAATCAACTGAGCACCCAAGAGTTTAACGGGAAAACATAAACTTCGAGTCAGACAAAAAGTCGGGTATGAATAATAACCCACCATCTCAAACCATGTAGATATCTAGTGAGATCACGCCAATTAGCGGAACAGGTTTTTCCACATTAGTATCTTAAGCCAAAATATAATAACCATATCCCTAGCACCTACATCGACCGTGGTTAAATCATAACATAATAAATGTTGTTTTGATGAGATGCAAACAAGCAATATGCTCTGGATTACTTATCCCCATTTAGCTGACTATCTGTTTCAAGTTGTAGTTTCTAAAATCACTATTAACATATTACATTTCATAAGCTGACTAATAACTTCTTAATTCTTTATTGAAATCCTATCCACATTCATAGTTTTCATAGGGTCGCTATGAGCCTATTGGTAATACCATAATCCAATCCTAGTTTACAAGGGATCTCTATGAACCGATCGGTGTCCACTAATAACTTTCTCTAGTCATAGGTTTCATAGGGTTATAATGAACCTATCAGTATCTTCGATAACCTCTCTTATGTCATAGTTTTCCGGATTTCATGGGATCACCAAGAACCTTCTGGCCCTGCCAATAACTGTTTCCATACATAGTTTTCATGGGCTAACTAGGAATCTGTCTAGATAAATAATTCTTTAATTAGTCTTTGGGCATCCTATATTCTAGTCTACCTGACCTCCTGAATGTAATTCTACTCATAGAGGAGTTGACTCAAAATTTATTCAATACTGGGTAAATCTAGCTGGTTACTTTGCCACTGAAACCACAAAATGTAGTTATGGGTCAATATAAAGTGAATATGTCTACAGAAGAAGCGTACATGATAGCTGAGCATAACATACTAATATATAAAATTTTGGTTTAACTTTCTTGTAATCATCCCCAAAATGAAACAAGGTTAATCCCCCGAAATTATAATGCTGTTAACCCGCCTTTTGTAAATGTCATAGACAGGCGGATTTAACTAAATCGATTGCTCGGTCATCAAACCCGAAATACGATGGGTTTGAATCAACTAGACGGTTATACGATCAATCACGGACGATAAACATTATTATGAAGCCAGTATTCGTCATAGTCGATGGAAAAAAGTCGCGGGATACTTGAAATTTGAGTTTTGACAAAAATCAGGTCGCTTCGGATTGCTTGGAGTTTGCTTTGAATCACACTTTGATTTTCTTTGAGTTTTCATGGTATTTACTTCGGGTCAAATTATGCTCTACTTTGGATTCAATCGGATCGGCGTATTTCCTAGGATTGGTGTGTTTGCACTGCTATGGCTCGGTGAGCTATCTACTTCGGGTCAGTCATGTTATTTTTTTAGGTTGGCAGAAGTAGGTCAGGTCGGTAATTATTTTTGAGATGGGGTCGGCGTTGGAGGAAATGGATCATGTCGGCATGACTGGACATTAACTCCAGGTCAACATCTATATACTTTGGATCTACTGTAGCATTTCCTTGTGTTGGCATAGGAAATCTGGTCGGCAATCGGTTTTGGGATCGGCATTGAAGATTGGGCATGGGATCGCATGCTTCGGGTCGATAGTGGAAGGATTTCGGGTCATCAACTGGTTCAAGGGATCAACATTCTATTTTGGGGTGGGCAACGCTGTGGGATCTACATGGAAAAGGACTCAGGTTGGTGTTGGATGAAGCTTGGGTCAGCCATAGAGAGAGCTCGGGTCGACTATCGTAAAGTCAACAGGAAGTCGGCATTGGAGGAGGCAAAGGCTTCTTTGGGTCAACCATTATTCTTCTTCGAATCAAAGATGGGTTTTCTTCGACTCATATTCGAGGCAACTTCGGATTGGCATATCATCAACTTGGGATCGACAGTAGTGATTGATTTTGGTTCGACTATGGTCTTGATGGGCCCAAATCACTTAGGAAGCCTAGTAACTCAGATTTTTCCTATAAATACAACAGATGGGGCTTTAGAAAGGGGATTATCATTTTGTTTCCCTTCATCTTCTTCACTAAGGCACCTCTGCGATTATTATTTTTAAAACTTTGGATTGCAATTGATTTTGATATCAATAAAAACGAAATTCCTAAAGTGGACGAAGGCCAGAGTTAGCCGAACCACTATAAATCCTCTATTATTGCTACATTCTTTTTAGTTTTTACTGCTCTTCAGATTTATGCTCTCTACATGCACTCTATCTATGATTTGTGTCTGTTATCTGGTGCTTTCATCGACGATTTGGTGTTATGACCAATTTTAGCACTACCATTTTGGTGCTTTCATTGAGAGAGATAGCACTCTGCGATTCTGAAGCTTGGATATTGGATTTAAAGACTTAGGAACTTGGATTCTAAAAGCTATGGAAAAGCATTCGATGAGGAGACAAAGGAAAATATGAAAACAATAATGGATGTTATGCAGGAAAGGACGCTAAAAAGGCAGAAGGAAATGATGCAGAACTTACTTTAGCAGGTTGGACAAGCTGGAGCGTAGGACCAAGGAAAGGAAAACGGCAGGATGTTGAGTGGATACAAGATGCCTCCTAAGGAGATGGATCTAACTAATTGGAACATAAGTTGGATGCACGTTTGGAAGATGATGATCTGGAATTTCCTTGTTGACTCGGGACAGGATGGAAACGATGATCGAGGATTACTTATGGATACTGGAATAGTTGGAATTTGGAATCCAAGACTTATAACGGAGATTAGCTGGCTCGGGTATGGAATATAGGGCCCGACGAGGTCTCGGCTTAGGATGTGGACTCGGTGAGTTCCTGAGTGCGGATTACAGGATCGACGAGGTCCCGGTTTTGGATATGGACCCGGCAAGGTCCCGTGTATGGATACAGGGCTGGCGAGGTCTCGGTTTTGGGTATGGATCTGACGAGGTCCCGGGTATGGATTACAGGATCGGCGAGGTCTCGGTTTCAATATGGACCCAGCGAGGTCCCGAATATGGATTATAGGACCCCACGAGGTCTCGAATTTGGACATGGATCCGACGAGGTCTTGGATATGGATTATAGGACCCGACGAGGTTCTTGTTTTGGATATGGACCCGACGAGGTCCCAAATATGGATTATAGGACCTGAAGAGGCCTCGGTTTTGGATATGGACCCATGAGGTCCCTGGTATGAATTAAGTACCCGACGAGGTCCCAATTTTGGATATGGACCAGGGCAAGGTCTCGATTTTGGATATGTACGCGGGCGAGGTCCCGGTTACGGACTACAGGACCCAGAAAGTTCTCGACTTTGGATTTGGACCTGGAGAGGTCCTGACTTTGGATAAGGACTCAGTGAGGTTCTAATTTTGGATTTGGATCCGAAGAGGTCTCAGCTTTGGATAAGGGCCCGTTGAGGTCCCGGCTTTGGATTTGGATCCAAAGAGGTCCCAGCTTTGGATAAGGACCCAGTGAGGTCTCAGATATGGATTATAAAAACCCGGCGAGGTTTCGACTTTAGATATTGACCTGGCAAGGTCCTGGATTTGGATATGGATTCAGATATAGATCTGTATTTTATGACACAAGTCCCTAAATAGAGAGATACGAGATGGATATTGGAAGTCAGTTGGAAATTAATCGCTTTTGTTTCAGGGACACTGAAAGGAGTGCATAGATCGATGCCGCTTCACCGTAAAACGACATGATTGGCTCGCTCGTCATCGTTTCTCCTTTACTAAAGAGTGAAAGGTTGAGATCCAGCAAGAGCCCAGAGAGGCTATAATTGGTATGGGACTTAGGCCATGGCTCGCTTAATGTTTAAGGATACTGAACCAAAGTGCACGGAGTGACGCCGCTTCGTCGGAGAGTGACAGGACCAGCTCACTCAACGTTGTTTCCCCTTCATCATAGAGCGGTAGAATGGGTTCCAGTAATAGCCTAGAGTGGTTGAGAATGGTCTAGGAGGAAGAAGGTTTCGTTTAATGTTTAGGAACACTAAATCGGAGTGCAAGGCATTGGTTGCTTCATCGGAGCGCAACAGGGTCTGCCTATTCAATCGTTATGTTTGGATCGGGCTTAGCAAGGGTACGAAGAGGCCGTCAACGAACCGGAGGAATTGTAGGATTCGATTACTAACTTCCAAGGTGTGAACTAGATTTTGATAGTTTCTTTGATCAGCTACAGATTTGGATACAAACCCGGTAAGGTCCCAGATTTGAATACGGACACGGCAAGGTCCCAGAATTGGATTATAGGACCTGATGTAGTCCCGGATTTGAATATAGACCTGGAGAGGTCCTAAATTTGGATTACAGGATATAGAGAGGCCTAGACTTGAATAGAATGATCCTGAGAGATTGTGGATTCGGTTAATAGATTTGGAATGGATTAGGAATTGAATAACGACTCGGAACAGTCATAGATTTGGCTATCGGACTTGGATGGAATAGCTTGTTAGTGGATGGAATATGGACTTTAAGCATCGGATTTAAGGCAATTCAAAACAAACCATCCAATAGAAAGGCATGTTTTGGGGGGCAAATGTTAACCTGCCTTTTTGCAAGGCCGTAGACAATGGATTTACCTAAATCGATTGCTCATTTATCGAAGTTGGAATACGATGGGTTTGAGTTGACTGGATGGTTAGACGATCAATGATCGATGGTAACATGATTATGAAGTCATGATTCGGCATAGTAAATGGACAAAAGGCCTGGGATACTTGAAATATGAGTTTCGACAAAAATCGAGTCGCTTCGAATTATTTTGAGTTTTCTTTGAGTCACACTTTGATTTGCTTCGAGTTTTCATGGTGTTTACTTGTGTCAAATTGGGCTCTACTTCAAGTTCAATCGGATCGACGTATTTCTTGGGATCGGTGTGTTTACATTGCTTAGGCTCAGTGAGCTATCTACTCCAGGTCGGTCATGGCATTTCTCAGGGCAGTAGAAGGAGGTCAGGTCGATAAGTATTTTGGAGATGGGGTCGGTGTTGGAGGAAATGGATTAGGTCGGCACGATTGGAGATTAGCTCCATGTTGGCACGTTTGTACATACTTTGGATAGCCTATAGCATTTCCTCGAGTCGGTGTAGGAAATCGGGTCGGAAATAGGTTTTGAGATCGACAATGGAGCATGGGCATCCGATCGGCATGCTTCGGGTAGGTACTGGTAGGACTTTGTGTCCGCAACTGGTTCAAGGGATCGGCATTCTATTCTGGGGTCGGAATAGCTAAGGGATCGACATGGAAAAGGACTCGGGTCGGTGCTGGATGAAGCTTGGGATGGCCTTAGAGAGACTTAGGTCGACTATAGTAAAATTAGCAGGGGGTTGGCATTGGAGGAGGTGAAGGCGACTTAGGGTCGGCCACTGTTCTGCTTCGAGTCAGATATGGGTTTTCTCCGGGTCATCTTGGAGGCAACTTCGGGTCGGCATATTAACAACTTGGTGCCGGCACTGATGATGGAATTGGGTTCGGCTATAGTCTTTATGGGCTCGGATCACTCACGAAGCCTAGTAACTCAGATTTTGCCTATAAATACAGTAGACGGGGCTTTAGAAAGGGGATTCTCATTCTTTTTTCCGGTCGTCATCTTCACTAAGGCTACTCTACCATTATTGTTTTAAAAACTCTGGATTGTAACTGTAATTAACTCTAATATCAATAAAAAGGAAATTTTAGGAGTGAACATTGGCCAGAGTCAGTCGAACCACTATAAATCCTCTGTTATTACTACTTTCTTATTAATTTTACTGCTCTTCACATTTATGCTCTCTACATGCACTCTATTTGTAATCTTTGTCTGTCATTTGGTGCTTTCATCATCGATTGGGTGTTAATGACCAATTTTGGCGCTAACAAATGCCAATCCAAAGCACATTTATATACCAAGGGTATTGCTATAAAAATGAGATTGGTTCTTCCTTTTGAAAATTAAACTTTCAAAACAGACTTTCGCTTTCAAAACAGTCGAAACATACCTTTCGAAAGCATTCATAACCTTCTTTCAAAACACTTAAAGATATACCTTTCTAAACTCTCAAATCATTCCTTTCGAAAGTATTAAAATATTCAATTCAAAAACAGTAAAACTATCATTTTGAAAATATCAAAACTTATCTTTTAAAATAACTTAATTCAAGTAGTATTCATAGAAGCATAGCTTCTGTTAACTAGTAATCTTGTCAACATCCCCAATGCTTTGATATGATAATTTTATTTGGACACAACCATGTTGTTGAGATGATTCTCACTTGTGAATGTGTATCTTTGGATAAAATGTCTTAATCAAATTAATCTGGATGCAAAGCATAGTTAATTGTCATGTCTTTCGACAATATTGAAAGGTTAATGAGGTACTACAACTTTTCGACCAAGTTGATAAAATATCATATTTTTAATCTTTCGACCTTGTCGAAGAGTTTGACACCTTTCAACTTTTCGACTAGGTTGATGTAATTCACAATCGTTTACCTGAAATCAACAATTTTTCGAGTTCTATCTCACCTTGGAGTTGAAAACATTTATAGTTAATGACTCTTGCTTCCTTCTTAATCATGTTGGAAGGTGACGTGTGAGACCTTTCGACATTATTACAAGGAAATGCATGGCTCATATGTCAACCTTAACTACTTTTAGCCCATTTGGTGTCTATATTCTTTCTACGGAATCCATTCGAAGGATTTACTGATATTTAAGGGAGTAGATTTACTTTGAAAGAAGTTCATCTCGAGTACTTATAAGATAAATAACCCAGGATTCTACTAGAAAGTAAATATTTTGACTAAGTCAAAAAGGTTTCCTCCTTTCGAAGCAGTCCCGGTCTTATATCTTTAACCCATTTACTTTTCTTATATAAGATCAATTTAGTTATTCCCACAACCATGCATTCAACATATGCGACATGTCATCATCACTTTAGCTTCCTACATTTAGTAAGGATATCATTGATGATGTGTTTCAATAGGGAATGTCTAAGTCGATCTTATACAAAGCAAGGATCAAAAGAGATTAAATTGAAATCATGTGAAATTGAACATTTTTCTAGCTAATGATCTTAATGATTTTTCTAATTGCCAATATGCATCATGAATGAGCCATCACCATTTTATTCATATCCAAAATGAGTTGCAAGAAATTATGCTCTCTTCCCAATTCAATTTATGTTTTTTCCAAGTGCAATTATCACTATGAAAGTAGAAAAAAAAGATGAATTCGGTATTCAGAATTCGGTCCCTCAAACTGGAACCCTTGGGTCTTATTTATAGATGCATGTTGTCCCCTTGCCATGCCCTACCTTTCGACTAAAGCAAAAGGTCTTCCTTTTATATGCCGCTTTAAACCATTTGACTTCATCAAAATGTTATAAACCCATCGACTGCGTCGAAAGGTTATGAATCTCTTGTACTTCTTGGTTTATGTCTTCGCTACCTTGCCTTCGCCCGGGTCAAAAGGTCTTCTTTCATATGCTTGTTAAAGACCCTCCAACCTCATCGAAAGGTTTGCCTTTTTATGAGCCTTTCATCTTCGTTAAAATGTCTTTCTTTCAGGTGCTATTATGAATCTTTCGACGTTGTCGAGAGGTTTTCCATTCTTATACCTTTATGAACCTTTCGACTTTGTCGAAAAGTTTGCCTCTTATATCTTTTCGTGAACCCTTCGATGTTGTCGAAGGTTTAGTACTCCATTTGAACATTGTAGAGAGCTATACTTCCCTTATTGTTGTCAAAAGGTTTTTCTTCAATTCCTTTGCCTTTGTTGGCTTCTTAATATTTCTTTCTTCATAGCACCTTTCAATGATGTCGAAAGGTATCCTAGATGTGTATTAACCAATTCGAAAGGCTTGTTATGCTTTCAAAAAGGTCACTTTAGGGTGAAATCCTTGACTTCGTAAGGTTTGATGTGTATTTGAGAGGAACATCATCGATTGCATTTGATAGGGGCTCTGGAGTCACCATTACTTTCTCATATGTGTCAAAAGGTTGGTTGTGGCTGAAGGCCTTATTTATTTTCATCTAGATCGAAGGATATTGTACTATACAAGTGGTTGGACCTTCGAAACATCTTTTTAAGTATTTTAAGATAACTTAGCCTATCACTCCATCGCTTCAATCTTATCATTCGCTATTAAGTAGATTTTATGGTTAACATTTTGCCTCTATACTAAAGAAGCGTTTTTCTTTAGAAAAAAGTTTTCATAGCTCTCTTAATCTTCATAATTTTGTCTTTCTTGCTAAATTCAAAGTTAAAAGCACCATTGTTACTAGCATGCTTACATGCATGCTCAGTCATTGATCAGTGTATGAACGCCCTTATTCGCCTGACAAGCTCCATTTGGAATTCATGCACGCCAATTTTCAACTTTGGCATTAATAAGATCAGTTTGAGATTTTTGGTTGCCAGCAATTGACTCAATTACATTATGTCATCCATGAAATTTAGCCTAGATTCAGGTATTAAATTATGAAGTTTAGAGATTGATAATGTGATATTCAGAATCTTGATGACAATATCCCATAAATAGTTTTATATATGGCACTTCTAAACCTAGATTCATGTTTTTATGGCCAACTAAACGAGAATTGGTAGTATGATTCTCGTATTAAACTTCGAGTCCAGATCAAGACACATTTAAGTCAATTCTCTTTGTAGAAATAATCTTCGGCCCGGATTTGGGCATATATTTATGTAGGCAGATGGTTATTAAAATAGAAATCCCTTGCTCGCATTAGGATATATTTTGAATAACCAAAATTTCATGAAAATAATATTCATAATAGATGCCATGGACCAATTTTAGGTTATTCAGGAAAACTCTGATAATAATCTCGAAGCCCAAGTTTGACTACCATGAATTATAGTGATCGTTAATGTTTTAATGCCTAGAATTGGTATTAGTATTGATGGCGATTGATTAAATACCAAAGCCTAGATTCAGGTATTAGATACTGAGATTCAAATTTAAGAAACCTAAAGCTAAGATTCGAGCATTAATAGATGATGTTAAGGAAGCCTCAAAACCCAGATTCGGGTAATAATCAATGGACATCTTGTTTTACCCCTTTTCTTTTGTCTTTTTCTACATATAAGAACCATCTACGTCTAGTATAGAAATAGTTTGAGTAATTGCCTCTTGAGCTTAGACGTCTTAGTCCATGATTAGATAAGTTGCCTTTTTTGAGCTAGGACATCTTAGTCCTTTGTTTATTGTGCCTCCTCTCGGGCTAGGACATCTTAGTCCAATGTTGGTTGAGCCTCTTCTTTGGCTTGGATGCCTTAATCCACTATTGATTAAGCCTCTTCTTAGGCTTGAGTGTCTTAGTCTATTATTGATTGAACCTCTTCTTGGGCTTGGACGTCTTAGTCCATTATTGTCTGGTGCTTTTGGTTAACTCATCTTAGAGGCTAGAACCAAGGACTTACCCGACCTCCCTCCAGGAGGCGCCATGCCCAAGCCCTTTTGCGGCTCGGACACGGGCTAGTTCGGTGCTCTTATGGCACGAATAGAGGCTGACTCCATCCTCCATCAGCAAGTTCCATAACCTAGCCATAGTGTGGCATGGATAAGGGCTTGTTTGGTACTTTAAACTGGCCATCTTATGGCGCGGATAAAGGCATACTCAAGAGTTGCTCGGTCCTGGCCATCTTGGCGTGGACAAAGACTTTTCTACCATCTTAAGTAGACTGCCATCTTGGGTAGTTTCCAAATTTGAGGAGCATTTCACTCCCAACCATGTAGATTTTCACTTTACGAAAAGATGTTCTTTATTAATCCATCTTTGGAAAAATGGCCTTAAGTGTTCGGCATCCCATGTCCTAGGCACCATATAGCCGTTTGAGCGACAAGGTTTGGAAGCTCCCGAGGGGACTACTTTTCATATTTTTAATGGCCCCTCCCAGTTTGCTCCTATGGGTCCATCTGCAGGATTTTTAGTATTGGCCATTACTCTGTGGAGTACGAAATCCCCCTCTTGAAATGACCGAGCTCTTACGCTTGAGTTGTAATAATTAGAGATTCTCCTCTTAAATTCGACAGAGCTTATGGCTGCTTCATCTCTTAGCTCATTTATCGTGTCTTGTGATTCTTTCTTCAATTCTTGATTCTTATCAAATGTATAAGGAATCCTTCGATGTAAGGTATTTCAATCTCGATTGGTAGCATTGCCTCACAACCAAATGTCAAAGAATACGGGGTATGTCCCGTTGCCGTCTTAGCAGATGTTTGGGAGGAATATAAAACTAATGGTAGTTCTTTTACCCAATTTCCTTTTGCTTTATTTAGTCGCTTTTTCAGAATGGTCTTTATGGTATTATTCGCAGCTTCAACTGGTCCATTAGTTTTTTATGTGCGACAGATGAAAACTTTTAATAATCCCATTATTGCGGCCGAATCGAGAGAATTCTTTGCTTTCAAATTGCATCCCATCGTCAGGTATTATTTTATGGGGAATTCCAAACCTAATTATGGTATTCTTAAAGACAAATCTCAATACTTTTCCCAAAGTGATTTTTGGAAGGGGTCCGGCTTCAACTCATTTGGTAAAATAGTTGATAGCTACTACGACAGATTTAGCTCCTCCTTTTGAAATTTGCAATGGACCGATCAAATCTATTCCTCAAACATCAAAGCGTCATGGATTTGTGACTGAAGTAAATTGACTTGGAGGCAACTAAGGTATTTTTGAAAACTATTGGCATTTCTCGCATCCTTTCACATAGTCTATAGCTTGGCTCACCATGTGCAGAAAAATAAAATCCTAGCCTCATTATTTTCTTTACAAGCTTTGCTCCATTTGAATGATCACCACACAACCCCTTGTGTGCTTCAACCATTAGTCTCACCCCATCATTCATGCTCAGACACCGAAGATAAGGTGGAACATATCCCTTTTTATAGAGTATTTAATCTATCATAACAAAGGTTGGAGCCTGCCTCTTGATTTTTCTTGCTTCTCCTTAATGGATTGGTAATGTCCCTTTAACTAAATACTCAACAATGGGTGACATCCATGTGCCATCATATGTGCTATTTGGACCGGGTAGGTCCATCCTTTCATTTTACAACTCATTAATACTTTCTATTTCTTCTCTCCTCTGAAACATGGTTTGGGACCTCGTAATAGCCAGCAATACTTTTCCTTGTTCTGATGTCTCATTCTCAATGCTTGGATTTTCCTGATATCTAATGGGAACAATCCTTGTTTCTGGGGCTCTTCTTGAACTTCCAATTTTGCAAAAGAGTCCACCCGTTTATTCTCTGCCCTCGGTACTTGATTTACTAAAAAATCCTCAAATAAGGAAAGCATTTGCATTATCTTCTTTGCATATAAAGATAGCCCGTGTACCTTTGTTCGGTATATCTGTTTCAATTGATTGACCACAGCTGTGAGTCACTAAATATCTATATTCGAGGAATTTTCAATTCTAATGCCAAAGTTAGCCCCACTACCATTGAGACATATTCTACCACATTGTTGGTTGCAAGAATTCCCAATTTCATGGAAAAGTGTAATCGATGTCCTTTTATATCCTGCTCTAGCACCTTGCACATTTGATGCCCCATCCACAAATAGTTACCATATGGGTCTCTGTTCCTTCTCCTTTTCCGTCTGTTCCTTTATAAAGCCGATGCATTCATTTATGAAGTCTGCTAGTGCTTGGCCTTTGATTGTAACACTTAGTTGAAACTCTATTTTGTATTGGCTGAGTTCAATCCCCCATTTTACCAATCTCCCTAGAGTCTCGGTCTTACTGAAATCTTGTTCAAGAGGAAAATTTGTCAATTCCATGATCGAATGTTCTTGGAAATATGCTCTGATCTTTGGAGCTGCAAGAATCAAGAAGTACATTAATTTCTCTATAACTGGGTATTAGACTTCTACATTTTTTAAATGCCTGCTTACATAGTATACTGGGAGTTGCGCTCCTTTGTCCTCTCGAATGAGTACTAAACTGACCGCATGTTTCGATACTACCATATATAGATACAAAGTTTCCCTACCCTTGGGTTTTGACAGTATCGGTGGTTTCTCCAAATGGCTTTTCAATTCCAAGAAAGCTTTTTTGCAATCTTCTCTGTATTCAAAGTTCTTTCTTTTCTTAATTACATCAAAGAAAGGTATGCATTTATCAGTAGCTTTGGAGATAAACCAGCTTAGAGCACCTACTCTTCCATGTAAGCTCATCACTTCCTTGCCAGGTTTTGGTTCAGTTATATCCCTTATAGCTTGAATTTGGTCGGTAATTGCCTCTATTCCTTGAGCAATTACCAAATAGCCCAAGAACTTTCCAGAATGATCCCTAAAAGAGCACTTTCGTGGATTTTACTTCATTCAATACATGTGAAATGTCTTGAAAATTCCTCTAAATCTTTGATATAGTTTTCAGATTCGCTAGATTTTACCAGCATGTCATCAACATAAACCTCCATATTTTGGATTAACCAACCTCTGATAAGTAGACCCAGCTTTCTTTAGACCAAATGGCATGGCTCTATAATAATAAGTTCCCACTCTGTTATGAAGCCGGTGAGATCTTCATCTAGCTTGAACATCGTTATTTGATTGCACCCTGAATAAGCATCAATAAGAGACAACAACTTATGCCCACTCGTTGCATCTACCAACTAATCTATTCATGGAAACGGGAAATAGTCTTTCGGGCATGCTATGTTTAAATCTGTGTAATTGATGCATATTCTCCCCTTTCCATTTGAATTTTCACTAGAATTGGGTTGGATAACCATTTAGGGTGATATACTTCTCGGATTAAACCATTTCAAGGAGCCTATCAATTTCCTAAGTCAGAGCATGTTTTAAAACTTTATCCAGTTGACTCTTACTTTGCCTTTTGGAGGTTGCTCCTGGGCTGATGTTAATGGCGTGAGACATTATAGTCGGGTCAATCCCCACCATATCGGAGTGTGACCAAGCAAACACATCCTTATCATCTTTAAGGAAGTGAATCAGATCTTTCTTTAACTTGCCATCAAGATCATTTCCCACTTTGACCATTTTAGAAACATCTTTAGAATCTATATGCGTTTTCTTAAGGTCCTCTGTTGGCCTTATTCTCTCTATCTTAAACCGACAATCAAACTCTATGACTATTGGACCTTCTTCTACTCAATTAGTGTTAACCCACATTCACTTGTTTTCTAAAGAATTGTACTTTTGATACATACGCTTATTAGAATTATTATCACTAATCTTTAGTTTGAATGTTGGGTGTGAAAATCCATTATTCGAAGGCTGTAAAGTAGTAAAAGAATCAAAATAAGCAGAGTACTCCCTTTTATATTGACTGAGCATAGAAAAGTACATTTCATGGGAGCTGAATTGTTCTCCCCGCACAGTCTCCCAGCCTTGCTTTGTCAATAACTTCACCATGAGGTACTTTGGCAAGATGAAAGCATCAATTTCATCCATGGCTAACCTACCAAAGAAACGTTATAGTAGGAGGGTTGGCCAATTGTCACAAAGATGGTTTCAAATGTTCGGCAGGTAGGAGGCACCCTCATTTGTAATAGAAGCTTTATTTGCCCCATCAGAGTTGATCCCTTATTTATAAACCCAAATATTCGTTCGAAGCTTTGCTTTAGCTTGTGCTCTCAAATATTTATTTGATCGAAAGCATGATTGAAGATGACATTGACTGCGCTTTCCTTATCGACCAGAATTTTCGAGACAATTGACAACCAGAGTAGGGCAGTGATCATAATGGCGTCGTTATGTGGATAATGGACTCCCTTGTGCAGCTTTGATGGAGGAGTACTAAATCGAGGGCTCTTTGTTAGTGGCTCTTACTGAATAGATTAAACTTCCTCCTTATAATCCTTGATGTATCTACTTTGAGCTCCTTTACTACTCCCTATCGGATGTTGCCCGAGCTGAATCTTATCAATCCTGTTAATTGGCGTGCTTAAGCTGAGAGGATCTTCATCTTCCAAAACATTAACGACACTGCCCAGATGTTTTTGAGGAGCACTTTTAGTTCTTTGGTGTTTGTGCTGATCTTGGATAAACTCTTTAAGATGATCTTCTCGAATCAGCTTTTGAATTATGCTAGGCAGCACTCTGCATTCTTCTGTTTTATGACTGTTTGCTTTATGATAGGCATGGTAATCTCCTTCCTTCTGCTACGGATTATTCTTAGCTTCATAGGAGGTCAGAAAATTTACACTTTCCCCTACCATAGCAAATGTAAGTTAATAGCCTATTAAAAGCGAGTTTATTAGCGACTGGCTCTTCCCCCGTGACCCTTTTATAGCTGCAGCCGAAGGAAAAATTTTCGTCTAGGTAGTGTCTTTCTCTTAGAATAGTAAAGCTCATCCACCCGGATGAATTTATCTGCCTAAAATCGGAAGTCTTGTAGATCTTTGCAGCCATTGACAAATAGCTGCTTCTGGAAAGGAGTGTTCTCGATTAAACAAGAGTGGACAGCTATGAGTTTGTCTCGATAATTCATGTCTTTAGCCTTCAAAGCTTCTGTGTTGAATCTTCTCAAATAATCTTTTAAATATTCACCCTACCTTTGCTTTATGTTGGCCAAGACTATATAATCAATGGTTGGATCCTTGAAAATGTAGAATTATGCTTAGAATTCATAAGAAAACTGTTTCCAAGAGTAGATGGCTTTCTCTCTGTACTATCCATACAACTTTGCTGCTGCCCTTGGAGTGCAATAGGGAACAATCGGCACCCGACTGCTCCAAAAGAATTGTATAGGTCCATCTGGTTGTCAAAAGCCACAAGGTGGTCATTAGAATACGTATACCTATGGTATTTCATAGGAAAAATCTTAACATAAGGAGGAATTACTGTCGCCATGATCTCATGAGTGTATGGCGGCACCCTCTGGTTGTCATTTACATTTGCATCCATAGTTCTTTGGCCTTTAGAATCCATGGCGTCCTTGATTGCCTTCTCCGCAGCTTCTTTAAAGAAAGCTTCAACATTACGATAATTTTTCTGACTTGGGTGATATTCATTAGAAGTTGAGTTGCCAGACTAATCTAATGACTTTTCAATAATTCTCCCTTAATGGTTAGCTTTTGCTTGCGGGAGTTTTTTCTCCTTTGATGAGGTCAAGTTTACCTTATCTTTGCAGTCCTTGGAACTGTTTTTTAGATTTCTTCTAGGAGAAACTACTTCTACCCCTAGGTTTATCTTGGGGTTTTTGATGTTCTTTGAGATAAAACCATCTTCAATAGATTTGGCATTTCTTGTAAATGTTGTTCAAAGTGCTTGATTTTCTCTATATTTTCATCCTGCTAAGCTAGTGATGAAGTTTGACCTAGGATGACCCTATCCAGGTTGATAGTTGGAGCAATATTCTTCTTCAGGTTGGAAGTCTACACTATTACCTTATCGAGTCCACTTAAACATTTTGATCCCATTTTCCTATGCAGGAGAAACGAACTCGAATTAGTTTATATATAATGATAAGGTCGGAGGTTCGAGACCTCCTTCTAGCGCCAAAAATGTTAAGAAGAAATCTTGTATACATTCCCAATGCTTTGATAGGATAATTTTATTTAGACATAACCATGCGTTTGAGACGATGCTCACTTCTGAAAGTGTATCTTTGGATAAAATGTCTTATTCAAGTAGAATTGGACCTTTCGACCTTATCGAAAGGTTAATGAGGCTACTTCGACCCTTTGACTAGGTTGATAAAATATCAAATTGTCAAATCTTTCAACCTTGTCGAAAGGTTAATGAGTAACACCACTCCACACTTTCGACTAGGTTAGAATAGAAGGGAATAGCTAAGCCATTTTTGATCTTGTCAAAAGGTTGTTAACTAGGTCACCCTAACACTTTGACTAGGTTGGAATAGAAGTGAGTTACCAAAACTTTTGACCTTGTCAAAAGGTTTGACAAGGCCATTCCATATTTTCTACTAGGTTGATGTAATTAATAATCATTTAGCTTTATGAAATCAACAATTTGTCGAGTTCCATCTCCACTTGGAGTTGAAAGCAGTTATAGTTGTTGACTCCTACTTCCTTCTTAATCGTGTCGAAAGGTAACGTGTGAGACCTTTCGACAGTACGGTAAGGAAATGCGTGGCTTATTTTTCAACCGTAACTACTTTCAGCCCCTTTGGTGTCTATATTCTAACTACAAAATCCTTTCGAAGGGTTTATTGATGTTTAAGGGAGTAGATTCACTTCGAATGAAGTCCATCTAGAGTAGTTATATGATAAATTACCTAGGATTCTATTAGGAAGTAAACCTTTCGACTAATTCGAATGGTTTTCCTCCTTTCGAAGCAGTCCCACTTTTATATCTTTAACCCATTTACTTTTCTTATATAAGATCAATTTAGTTATTCCTATAACCATGCATTTGACATATGCGACATGTCATCATCACTTTAGCTTCCCACAATAAGTATGGATTTCAATGATGATGTATTTCAATAAGGAATGTCTAAGTCGATATTATACATAGCATAGATCAAAAGAGATTATGAGAAAAAGGTTGAAATCATGTGCAATTGATCATTAGTCTAGCTAACGATCTTAATGATTCTCCATAATGCCAATATCCATCATAAACGAGCCAACTCCATTTTATTCATATCCAAAATGAGTCAGAAGAAATTAAGCTCTCTCTCTCTCTAATTCAATTTTGGGTTTTCAAAGTACAATTATCATTATGAAAGTAGATAAAAGAAGATGAATTTAGTATTCAGAATTGGCCCCCAAACTGGACCATTGGGTCTTATTTAAAGGTGCATGTTGACCCAGTACCACGGCCTACCTTTTTACTACGTCGAAAGGTGTAACAACCCGCATATTTATCGGTTGTATATTTAAATATTTTATTTAAATATAACATCATTTGTCGGATTATGGTCCGAAAAGTTACTTTCTGCAAACGGTCGAATTGGGTCTCAAGACCACTTCCATTGAGTTCAAAACGTCGTTTGCGATCTTTTTGAGTATAAGCTTTGATATATTTGGAGTAAGTCGAATTTTTCTATTTGCTAAGTGGGCTTTTGGGTTTGGGTTTCACCCAACCTGTTCTATAAACCAACTAAGCCCTTCTCTCCTTCCGTTCACTTATTCATTTCATAAAAACTTAAGCTAAAAACTGATAATGGTGGAAGAGAATGGGAATTAGAAACTCTTGGCCCTAGTTTACTTGCAAATCCAAATTCTTGCTCCAAAATCATAGAGAAGCTATTGGTAAGACTCTCTTCTTCTTCTCCAACTCTTTCTCCTTCAATTTCAGAATGTTTTCCTAAACCTAACTTAGGAAAATACTTGTTTGTTCTTAGATTGAAGCTTGTTGGGTTGAAGTAGTGATTAGTTGGTTTTCTCCTTGTGACTTAGCTCCTCCATCTTCTTTGTTTGTGAGATTAAAAGGTAAGTTTCTAACTCACATCTATTTCTTTTGATATCATTGATGTTAGGAATGAATTCCTAATACTTGTTCATGTGCATTTGCTTTCGATTTGGATTGCTTTGGTGAAATTGCCGAATATTGAATTTTGAAGCCAAATCTATGTAAAACCTTATATGGTTGATGTTTATGTTGTTCGGAGTGTTTTGGTGTGTTGTCAAGGTTGGGTAGTCATTTGACGTAAGCCCATAATCAACACGCATCCGATCGCTTTCGATTTGTTTGGCCATAATGGCCTAGGTTCAGGAAATGCCTGAACATTGAGTTTCAGACGTCTGAAACCATAATTTCAGATGTCTGAATATTGTTCTGGGGAACATTTTCATCCCCAGATTCAGACGTCTGAATTTATATTCCAGACGTCTGATTTGGCCAATTTTTAACCAGAAAGGAAATAGGCAAAATATTGCCTATTTCAGTCGTCTGGATGGTTGGTTTCAGACGTTTGAATTCTGTTTGGAAAATAAATTTATTTCCAGATTCAGACATCTGAATCCCTTCTTTCAGACGTCTGAATATGCTGTTTTTGGCCAATTTGCCTTGTTCGTTTAATTTTCCAAATTTGATCGATGTATATTGATTCCAATTAGTTGTTTATGCATATTGGACATTGATAATTCCATTTTGAATTCATTCACGGGTTTTTATAAAAAATTCTTTAAATCGTATTAAAAGTACGTCCTCCAATTTATAAACCCTATTTAAAATACACGCACAATTTCGCACTTCGAGTGAAGTGGAAGGGTGATTAAATGGTTGGGCAAAACACGGACCATGAATCTGTGCGTTTATCCTTCTGATTAATACCCGACCTATTCAATTGATCGTTTTTTTGACCTTTGAGTTTGGTTTACTGATGATATGAGGTGAATTTTGTACTGCTTTGAGTGTGAAATTAACTAACGGATAGCAAACCGTTTAGTGCGAACGGGTGGTTATGGGACTCACGTTACCACTTTTCGGATTCCTTTCTGGGAGTTTGTGACACATGCTGCCTTTGGGATAGTGTCTTCGGACTGTCTCCTCTGGCTTGTTGCCTTTAATATCGCTTTTGGAGTTGGTCCTTTGCCCCGACTCGAGAGATATTTGGGATTGTCGGTTACCTTTAGTATTGCTTTCGGAGTGGTTCTTCTTCACCACCGCTCAAGAGATATTGGAGTGGTTTCTTCACCACCGCTCAAGAGATATTGGAGTGGTTTCCTCACCACCGCTCAAGAGATATGGAGTGGTTACTTCACCACCGCTCAAGAGATATTGGAGTGGTTTCTTCACCACCGCTCAAGAGATATTGGAGTGGTTTCTTCACCACCGCTCACGATGTTTCATTGATATGTATATTCCCTGGGTATTGCTCTTCTGTGTTGGTTCTTTTGAGGCACACAAAATATAGCGTTTACCTTGTGGAACTTGTGTTACCTTGTTGGTATTTGTTGTTTGCCTTTATGGCTTGTTTTGGGATATTCCTATCGTTTGTTTCTCTGGGTTGCCGATGATATGAGGCTTGTTTTGATATGATATGGTTCATCTTATGTTGGATGATTGTGTTATCTCTTTTAGAGATATTTGTTATACTTTGTAACCTTGCAGGTTTATTGTTGTTCAGTTTATCTAACTGATTTGTTTAGCCAGACTGACCCGTGTATTTATACTCGGGTCAGACCGAGTTGTTTCAGGTTAGGTGCTTTTGGACTTAGCCTCTTTTGCTTCCGCATGGACTATCCAGCTTGTTCCTTTTTGTCATAGCTTTTTATGTAGTCCTATTTTTTTGTAACTCTGATATATGTATTCTATTAACTCGTCTGTATATTGTGGTCTGCTATACCACTTGACATGTATTGTTTTGTAAACTCTGTTATGTATCAGTATAGATGTATATGATGATCTACTGTTCTGTGATGTATATTACATTTTAGTTGTTATATTCTGTTCTGATAGATCCAACCACCTATGGTTTTGTTTTGAGTATTCATTGGGTATGTCGACCTTATTGTTATGTCTATGTCGATGTATTCAATAGATAGTTAGAGCAAGGCTATAGATGGTCTCTCCCAACCAGCCTTATTTTCCATGTTAGTTGACGGCATTACCTTGTAGTGTCCTTGGCTAGCGTGGGTATAGAGGTGGGGCATCACAAAAGGTCTTCCTTTTATATGTCGCTTTAAAACTTTCGAGTTCATCGAAAATTTATAAACCCTTAGGCTGTGTCGAAAGGCTATGAATCCCTTGTACTTCTTGGTTTATCTCTTCGCTTCCTTACCTTTAACCGGGTCGAAATGTCTTCTTTCATATGCTTGTTATGGACCCTCTGACCTCATCAAAAGATTTTCCTTTGCTATGAACCTTTCCTCTTTGTCAAAAGGTCTATCCTTCAGGTGCTATTATGAACCTTTCGACAGTGTCGAGTGGTTTTCCTTTCTTATACCTTCATGAACCTTCCAACTTTATCGTAAGATTCGCCTCTTATATACTTTTGTGAACCCTTCGACCCTGTCGGAAAATTTGTACTCCACTTGAACGTCGTCAAGAGCTGTACTTCCCTTCAATGTTGTCGAAAGATTTCCTCCATTCCTATGCCTGTGCTGGCTTCTGAATATTGTTTTCTTCATAGCACCTTTCGACGTTGTAAAAAGTTATCCTAGATGTGTCTTAACCAGTTTGAATGGTTTGCTATGCTTTCAAAAAGGTCACTTTTGGGAAAAACCTTTGACTTCGAAAGGTTTGATGTGCAGTTGAGAGGAACACTATCCATTACATTCAAATGGGACTCTAGAATCATCATTGCTTTCTCATCTATGTCGAAGGGTAGGTTATGGCCAAAGGTCTTATTTGTTTTTATCTAGGTCGAAGGACTATGCACTCTATAAGTGGTTGGACCTTCGAAACATCTTTGTTTAAGGCTTTCAAGATAACATGGCATATCTCTTCATCAAAACTTCAATCTTATTATCCTTCTTTCATACTTCTACTTTTAAATAGATCTTATGGTTAACAACTTCAGAACCATGCGAAAGTATCTCTTTCAAAATCATTGGGTTTAACCATAAGTATAACTTCTAGGTCAAAGTGAACATGTGCGAAAGTAACCCTTTCGAATGCACTAATCTCTAAGTAAAAGAATTTAGGAGAAACAGATAGCTTCGAAACCACCTTTTCGAAAGCAATATTCTTTAAGTAAAATAATAAGAGAATGATAGCCCCGAAATGACCTTTCAAAACCATTGCCTTCAAATCTTTAATATAATTGGCTTCTGGGACCCTTTCGAAAGCATTAGGAAGCGACATAAATATTAATAAAACAAAAGCTTTCCTTTCGAAAGCATTGTTGTAAGGCTATAAAAAAGTGGCCTTTAACCCATTCAAAAGGTGTAAAGATGGCCCCTAGGTTACGACTCGGTTTAAAAGAAACTGCTTTCTAGAAAGCTACTTATAAAAAACCTTAATATGCGACAACTCAATTGAAAGCTACTTTAAAATAAAGGTAAGCGGCAATACCTTTCAAAGCTATAACACTTCCGAAAGCTTCTTAGAAAATAAGAGGTACCTCTTTCAAAATAAAAGCAGCGGCAAGTACTAAAAAAAAAAATCTTGTCAACGCCCCAAAGTAGAATTAACGGTGGAGAAATGTCCTCCTAAGCTTCTTTTGATTAAGTAGAATAAGTTAGTATCTTATTATTTTCTTTTGCTACTCTTTCAAATAGGTCTATGTTGTGAAAATTCTTCCTTGTTTGACTTTTCGACCCAATCAAAACACTCGTATCCCTTGTTTTTGAGTCCTTTAGGCTTGCTGAAGATGTTTAGTTATCCTTTCGACACCTCCCTTCGAAATGGTTGTGAGACACTAAAGGTTAGCTCTAAGGATTCAAGAATATGATTTGTCTGGGCAGGTTTAGACTTCGTCGAAAGCTGGTATTCTTGATGGTTTGGGTTCAATCCTGAAATCTAAGGGAATGAAGCTTAGCTAATATTTCATCCCCCTAAACAATGAGTGTTTTGTGAATAGTGGTCTGGCGCAAAAGACTTAAGTGTACTGGTAAGTGAGAGGTTTCTGCTCTCTCGAAAGGTATCCTTTCGACTACATTGATGCAAGCGGAACACAACCGACTCAAATAATTTCACAAAATAGTTGCATAATCTACAATATCAAAATCCAACCTTTATTGAGCTAATAATGTACAATATGATTAATTTCCCCTAATTTGATTTCCAAATTAAGGTTTACAAGCTTACAAATTTGAGAAAGTATAAGAGAAGAATGAAAGAATTCGGATTCCCTAAACTAGACAACTAGAATCGGATTTATAGATACAATTTGGCACCTTTCGACTTAGTGCTTTCGACCTGGTCGAAAGGTGGCTTTTTATACCTTCTGTCTCCTTTGACACATGCGAATCCCTCTACAATGCTATTGAATGGGTTTGAATGCCTCCATCTTCGTCGAAAGGAGGTGGTTGTGCCTTTTCTCTTTGTATTGCTTTGTTGTCACAACAAGTATAGGTATGAGCTTTCAACTCTGTCAACATGGATGGTTTCATCGGAAGGCGTTGATGCACCTCTTCTCTTCACATTGCTTTTTTGTTGCAATAATTGAAGTGTTGATGCTTTTAATGTGGAAGATAGCTTCGAAATGCATGCTTACGCATTGATGTCGAACCTTCCCCATTTTTTAAAGGCTTCAAACGGTTTGAAAGGCTTGATTATGCCTTCGAAAGGGTTGTTCTGATCAAGGCATCTTTCTGAGTAGTTTGAATGAAGGTGATACCATTGGTTTCGAAAGGTTTGATGCGCACGTGAAAGGTTGTTATCCGCTGCCTTCGAAAGGTACTCACCTTCACCTATTCGAATCATCTTCGTGTAGGCAAAAGCATCTGTTTCGAAAGGTAGACATTGACATGAAGGGAGATTTCAACTATATTGACCCCTTTAAAAGCTTGTAACACATCTGGTTTTTGGCTGTAGCATCCATTCGACTCCTTTGAAAGGTTTTCATTGTATTGTTGTCTCTTGTTCCTTTTGCCTTTCAATCATTTTGGTTTCGACAAGGTTGAAATATGAATTAGTGGTAACATTTTCCACCTTGTGAAGGGATGCTCTTGACTTTCCAAGTCAACTCTTTCGAAATATATAACATTTCCTACCTTTTTATATTGATGCGCAAATCCTAGTCTTTCATTTAAATTTGATCATTCGTTTTGCCATCCATGCTGATTTTTCGTATAAAGCAAGTTCCTTTCTCCCCTTCTTTCACTAATATGCAATTAGAAGAAATTTCCAACAAGAATCAAAGTTTTCTAATTCTTAAACAATTCCTATTTCCAACAGTAGAAATTCAAATCCAAATTAAGTTTTTATTATATTGCTTTTCGAATTTTCCCTTTCAAAGTGAATTTTGATTTCTAAAGCTTTTCTGATTCGGATCTGAACTACTGTTTTGATTTAATAGAGATCATTTAGCCATATTATTTGCCTGAGAGTATTCGATAATTCATTTTTATGACTTGATACGATTTATGTTGATTAGGAGATTAAGATTTGTTTTTAATTAAGGGATGGTCGTGCCATTTAACCAATGAACTAAAATAAGAGTTAAAATGGAATAGAGGAGGGGTAAAATAAGAAAGAAGCCATTCCTTTATCCTTAACCTTCCTTGGCCGTGTATTCTCATACACATTCATTCCATTTGATATATTTTAAAATAGGGGCTAGCCACCATTACAATGTAAAAGAGGAAGAAGGATAAGAAAAGCTAAGGAAGAAGCTAAATCAAGTCAAATTCATTCACATCTCAATCTCTTTAATCTCCAAAGCTAAGGTGAATATTGTTTACCCCTCATATTTCTTTTGTTTCGATTTTATGATGAAATTCGAACTTATTTGCAATGATTTCCCATGTTTTTGAATGATCGAATGATTATATATATTTGTTGATAATTTATGTTTGTTCATATACATTCTATGACATGTTTTAAGGTGAAAATCCTATTAAATGAAATCCAAAAGCCTTGTGAATTTATATATAGACCAGAAATAATATTTTAGAGATGGTTTCAATTTTCAAAATTTTTAAAATTTTTATGGATTTTATACAAATATTCTAGTGAAGAAAATATTATTTTGGGTTAAAAACTATTTACGGTTAAATAATTAATGGTTTAGGTTTGAAACATATATATGTTAGAAAACATATTAAAAATGATTTTCTGGAATTTTTGTAGAATTTTCTTAAGTCTTTTAATGGGTATATAAAATTATTTAAGGTATGGGACTTAAATTTTTATATATTTATAAAAGGAGAAGGGGATTTTTGTAAAATAATTCAAATTCTTATTTATGGAAAGTCGGTGGTACTTTTAGAAAAGAGAAACTTGCAACTAATTACAATTTGACAAAAAGGTAGAATAGGTACAAAGAAATAGTTTAAAAGGGCAAATAAACATGTTTTTTCACTGTTTTGATGCTTTCGGCACTAGGCTCCGCCTCCATACCATAACCTATGATTCCATCGAAACAAATGCACATGGTGTCGGGTAACTGGTACGTAGTGAATTGGATATAGATGGTAGGTATGAGGTCGAAATCAGGAGTTTTGAACGGTTTGAAGAGATACTTTTTTTTAAATGAAAATGTGCCTACTTACTTTCGATTGCATAGCCTTCAACTAGGTTGGCTACCGACCAGGTCAAATGGTTTAAGAGAAATGGTTTCGATCGGGTTGTGCCATTGTTTTAAATAATTGTTTTCGACTAAGTCGAAACCTATAGTTGCCACTGTCTATCTTCCGACCGAGGTGGTTTTGAAAGGGTTACTTTGCTTTCTAAAATTTGGTCACTTCTCCAATGCTTTCGAAGGGATGGTTTTGTCACCATCACTTCTTTACGATGGAATGATTTTGAAAGGAGTTCTTTCTATTTTAATGTGTTTCTGATCCTTTTTCTCTACTCGAAGGTATAACTCAAATGGTTTCGACCAAAATTATTTTCGAAGGTTGCGAAGGGGTAAATTTTTGAATGGTTTCGAAAGATTTCAATTTGTTTTAAAATGAACCGAAGTGCTTTCGAAAGTAGGTTACAATGCCTTCGAGTGGATTTAATGAATGGTTTCGAAGAGGTAGCTTCCCAGTGTTTTGAAAGAATTAAAAGGAAAGGGTTTTCCTATGTTTCCAAAAGGTAATACTTAAAGGTTTTTAATAAAGGATGTCCAGGATTTTAAAGCGTTTGAAAGGAATGTTTTGAATGAAAAAGGAAGGATTTGGCCCTTTGACCTAGATTAAGTAAAGGGTATTATTCGGTTCCGAAAGAGGTAGTTTTAGTGTTTTCAAAAGGGTTACTTTTAAGGGTTTCGAAATGGTTGTTTAATGGTTTTAAACAAAGGTTTCGAATATATTAACTAGGCAACATAGCCTAATGTTTTAAGTTGAAAAGGGTTAACTTATTTTAGGGAAGTAGGTAATCCTCATTAAATTTCGTCAGCAATATTTTGAGTAAAGTACATATAACACGGAAAAATAGTTAGAGTAAAGCTAAGAATATATTTTCCTTGTATTGGTATGATTTAAACGGTTAATTCATTTTGATAAGTTTTTCAAGGAGAAAGATGAAGGGTAGTTAGCCTTATGAAAATGAATCAGATAGTTAGTCCATTTTGATTGGCACAATTAGTCCATTTTGATTCAGATAGTTAGTCCATTTTGATTTGGATAGTTCGTCCTGTTTTCCGGTAGTCAGCTCAGTTTTTGGATAGATAGTCCATTTATTACTCATGGACAGATAGTCCATTAGTTACTTGTTTATAGCATAATAGATATTGCTATTATTAAAATAATTAGTTTGATTAACAAATTTGATTGCAGGAAAGGATTTGCAAATATATGTTTTTTTATATGGATATTAGTGAGGGGAAACCCTTTTCGCTAAGCGACCCATCTCATTAATATAAACTGAGATGTAACAATATTATTCACACCAGGCTTTACGTCCAACTCGAAGTTTTGGTTTCCCCTTAAACTCTCGGATGCTCAAAATTGATTAGAGTAGGCTAAGGGTTGATGTTTTTATATTTTTGTTGTTTTGGCGAATAAAGCTTTCGTAAACGAGCAAGTGGTTGATGGATAGCTATTTAGGATTTTTAGTTTATTTTGTCTATTCCACGGTGTATATTAAGTCAATTACAACTATGTTGCTTTGATCAACCAAAGAGGCATCGTTATATGTCGCTCTTGGCGTATTTTTTTAAATTATATTCAATCCAAAGCCTGTGAAACGTTATGTGATTATGTAACTTGGATATGAATTTGTTTTGAAATACAATCAGTTATATGTTGTTTTTTGAAATTTGTATTTTTTTTCATATTCAAGTGCTTTTAACATTATGGATACCATTAGCTTTACCATATTTAGTCACCAGAAGTTAATACTATAGATGACTATAGCATTTGTAGTGCTTAGATTATGGCCTCTAGATATGGGATGTTACAACTTAGTATCAGAACATAGGTTTGTGAAAGACTTTACATAACATCCCGCCTTTTTGTACGTTTTAAATCGATGATAAACCACACACGTCAGACTCAAACCATACAGAAGGCGAATTGTTATTGGGGTGAATAAGAAAAACAAAGAAAGAAAGAAAACAAAACAGAATCTCACAACGGAATGACAAAATATAATAATCAAATAACAGTTCATGAAGCTGTTTTACAAAACAATTAATTATACTTTTATAATACAGAATTAGAGAGACACATACCAAAGAATAATAAATAACAATACAGCGGAACAATGTGATGCAGCGGAACAGTATAGTGAATAATAGTAATAATACAATCTTCGTCTTCTTCCTCCAGAAATTAGGTCTTCAAACCTTGAAATGCTCAGACTAACCCGAACAAATTGAAAAGACAAAACACTCGAGTCAGAACTAAAAGATCTTATGTAAGTTAAATCAGTGGTAAATATATAAGTGGAACGGCATCAGAGATGTTTACGGGATTTGACATCTCCTATCCAGTGTCTAACGTGAGTGCAGTAACTTAAGAGATCCGTTAAACTATCTACTATGTAGTAACATACGCTACTATAATAATGTTTATTAGTAAAATAAACATACTTTTAAATAGAGTTAAGGGGTTACCCATATAGTCCTTAACACGTAATAGTCTCAGTAGTCCATCCAGTATCAGCGCATCTCCAGATCGGGAGACTACCCTAAACACCCCACGGACTACGGGAGAAAACTAAACTCGTACAAGGAACGCTATGGTAGGCGACACGGCACAACGAGGCAATGCCATGGTAGATATATCAATTACGCATCCAGACTGATGTTGACGCATAGCACGCAGCTACCGCCCACCTCGAGCCACACCCCAAAAAAATCAAAGGGCCCTAATCAATCCCAAAGTAGTAGAATGATGTCGAAGGAGTGTGTCTGATAAGAGGGGCTACCTCACTGGCCCGTAAGCGCTCCTGTTTAGCTTCCTTATGCCAACTCACGAGAGTTGGGTCCATGTATATACCTCAAGGGAACGCCGCTACCATCCTACTTCATTCTGGAATCTCCACCACGTACGCTATTGTTAAAGTGGTTTTCGAAGTTGGCAGAGCATATAACAACTTCCGATCTTGGTCTCTTTAACAACCAAACGTTGTTATAAAACCGCGGTCATTTCAAAATAATTTATATTTCAAACCATAATATATATCCATTTCAAAACTATATAAATACGATACCATTTCTGTTTCAAAAACCAAATCAATATGACATCATTTCTACTTCCAAACTAAATCAATATGATATCATTTTTATTAAAACCCAAATCAATTTAATATCATTTTTTTTTTCAAATATATCCTTTCCTAAATCATAGCACTTTCATAGTTATAACACTTCGAAATCAAAACACTTGAAATATAAAACTTCCAAATTATAATACTATGAAACTCAAAACTTTGAAACATAACTTCCACCACTTAAATGGTTTATATATTAAAATACTTTATATAACAAAGTAAATTCTTCAATTTCACAAATCAATTCCAAAACAACTCGAATTTCTAAATTTTAGATTTAACGAAATCCCAAATCATAGATTTCAATGCAATTCAGTTTCCAAATAAACTATCCCAAATTACATCGATTTCAAACAGATTTATCCGTAGAATAAAACATTTCAAATTTAGTATATTTCAAACTTTAAGTATTCAAAAATTTCAAAACTGGGTTTGGAAATTACAATTCGACAAATCAATTTCTATTATTTAGTTTT
Organism: Allium cepa; assembly: GCA_030765085.1. Taxonomy (NCBI): domain Eukaryota; kingdom Viridiplantae; phylum Streptophyta; class Magnoliopsida; order Asparagales; family Amaryllidaceae; genus Allium; species Allium cepa. The sequence goes on from CM060937.1 coordinate 591,175,971, forward strand.
GAAGTGTTTACATAATAAATTCATTATCATTTAAATAAAACTCAAATGGAAAATAACTAAATATTTCCTCCAATTTATTTATACTTGAAATATTCAATTAATTCACCTTAAATCAAAGTCAAGTTATAAAATTATACCTTCTAAAATTTCAAATTTAATAAATTTCACATCAAGCTTATTTGAGTTTAATTCTTAAATAAATTCAATTTCAATTAAATCTCAAATTTATCGTCCAACCTTCATTTTATTTAAATTATTATAAACTCTATATAAAAATATAATTTAAATACTTAACCATATCATCTTCAATAAAAATCAAACTTATTATTAAGCTTATTCTATATTAAAATAAATTATAAATAGCTTAAAATCAAGGATAAAATAATGTTTATATTATATCTAAAATCAATATTTATCTAAAACCATATATTTCTTTACAAAACCATAGAAATCATTTCAAAAATTATTTATATATATATATATATATACACACACACACACCACGGTGTTTGTATATAACTTTCTATCCTACGGTCAAGTGATACAGATATTTATCATTTCAATCCGCAATTTAATATTTTACGGTTGTATATCATTTCAAACCGCAATCCTGAATAAAATTAGAAAAAATCCATAACGAACTTGCAGTTTATCACGGTATAAACAAACATCCATTCAACCAATATCAACAATAAAAATCCATCATAATCATCATCCAAAACAATCCATAAATATCAACAAAGAAACTGATAATTAATAACATGTATTTAACTGGCAGTTTATATGCATTAATAAATTAAATAACAATTCAATTCAAATAAGTTCAAGTTAACTGAGATGATGATTATAACTATACCAAAAAATCATGAATAAATTCCTAATCACATCATGAATTAAATTTAACAAACATAAGAAATTTTAGAAGTTGTGAGTGGGTTAAAACACTCACCCTTTTGAATTTAAATTGAATTCAAATCCAATTTAAACCTAAAAATTAAACAGTTTTAGAATTCATCCAAACCAGTGCCAAAATGACCAGAATTCCGATACGATCCCAGCAAAACAAACCGCGCGTGAATCCAAGCTAGTACAAAAAAGTTCTGAAAATTAGAAGATTGGAAAATTCTGGTCCTAGGTCGACTTCGGGTTCAACTTTTGTTCGCCGCCTCAAATCCCCGGTGCTTGCTCTGAGTTTTTGCCAAAACGACCCGTAGCGACCCAAGTCATTTTCTGCCTGAAGTTGCTGCAGTGTTTTTTGCCTCTGAAACCCAAAGCGTGACCCGAAGTTGATGCAGATCCGTAATTTTTTTTTGAAATTGTAATTAATTTTTGGAATAAGGGAATTAGGTTTTGTCTGCCATTGAGAAGATGTCACAATCCAAATTTCAGCTTTCGAAAATCGACACCCGTACATCACTTGTACTCGAATGCCATAGATTCAACCATTAAAATTTGACTCACGCTGGTTTTTATAACACAATTAAGTATAACAACATAACGGATAAAAAGAATATCAGTATATACAACATTGATACAAAATCCAAATACAAAAGAATGATACAATGAATATCAATATACACCAGAGATATGATACAAGACAATAGCAGCGGAAAGAAAATAGATAACACCAGCAGCGGATAATCACCAAGGCAACCATCCAGAAATAGCTCGAACTCCCAATAATGATGCACTAAGATAAGAAAGTGCAGTACTGATCAAAAGACTGAACTAACTCCAGATAATCTACTAAAACCGACTATCTGAAAAACCCAACTCTAGACTGCCCGTGTGGAAAAAATTATGGGCACCTAGAGTTTAGGAAAGAAACAATAAACTCCAGGTCAGTCATGGGACTGGTATGAGCAACAAAAATAGTTTATCTTTTAAGTAAAACAACAAAAGAATTTTAAATAATCTGTAATGCCTATTTAGAAAATGAAACTACCATAAGACCTTCTGCCACACACACAATGCAACCACAGAATTGGAGGAGATTTCTTCTTATGGTAGTCAAACATGCTTGATACGCAAATTTCTTTGATATTATTACTGTAAGTGCAAAGTGCAGAATACATTTCGAAAGTATAATATTAATCTTAGCCAGCATAGACATTCCGAACGATGCCTACTATAGCTACCATGTTCAATAGCATGTTACCGCCACATTCCATGGCAGGTTATACAACTAAAACCGTACGGGACGCGTATTGTTTTGATTGGATTTCCAACAAATGGTCAGGCTAAGGAACTTCCTGGGCCACATGGGTACGCCTCTGGAGGGACGTCTCGAGAACCTAACCGGATCTCCGCCAACACAAGGCCGGGTTACCTCTGAAACTAGGTAACTACTGACACAAGTATGCCATCCCCCGGTTGTAACCAACCTTTATCCAGGGCCCCAACAACAATCACAAAGTAATATATATATATATATATATATATATATATATATATATATATTTGCGATATCCACATAAGTTATGTATCTGTACTCCATACCATGATACCACTTCTATCTAGAAGGAAATGTACACACCCTAAGGGGTGCTACCCCCAATAACCTTGCTGCATCTTTCTTGTTTCGACCATTTCCGAGGTGTGAGGTCCTGATGCAGTCTCGTCCACAAAGCTACGCTTTATACAAAAGCTATGCTTTGATCACAAGTGATCAACAGTTGATCATCAACACACAGCAACACTTAGCATGCCTACACTACCAAATTGGAAATATATCACTGATAACCTTCAACTACATAACCTCTGAGCTCGTACGTCTCAGAGAACGGTGTTGAGCTAAGAAAATAAATTCTCCGCCACCAACATATATGTATTTGAAAAAATCTGCTTTATATCTCAAAGTGTAGTGTCAGACATACGACCATACAAGTCTGTTCCGGGTTCGAACAGAACCGAAGGCACTTCCGAAGAAGCCCTTGCAATCCAGGTATTCCAAATCTCGATCGGACTTCCCATCACTTAGGGAATCTCTATACCGGCACGACTCGATGCAGAGACAATCGACGGGTTATTCTTTCATTTTCGAAAATACCCGGTCTTCACCACCAGTCTTTAAATGTTATCCATAACGACGTATCATTATTCGTAATGGGTTATATGACATAAAGGTCATCTCCCGGCTAAACCGAATAATGAGCGTAATATTTGAAAACATATGGATATGGGATTTCAGTTAAGTCACTACTTAAAACCCAAACTTTCTTTTCAAATGGTTTAACAAATCACCATTTTCAAATCTTTAAACAAAAAGATTCACTTCCCAAAGTTCACCCAAATTTCCCAAAGATTCATTCACAGTTTTTCAAATCAATTTCCATTTCAATTTGGATTAACTCATTCAATCTTGATAACAGGGATTTAATTTGTGGCTTTCAAACCCGTTTTCAAAGGTTTATTCATAACTTGGAAGACCATTTTCATTTTAGACTTGAAATCCTTTCAACACAAATTTGGGAGTTCATTACTTATGTGAAAGCTTTTATTATTTGAAAACAAATAGTTTTCGTTTTCAGAAAAATCTAATTATATTTGCACGAGTTAAAGCCCATGAATTAAATTCAAATTCCCAAATCAATACATTTAAAATGGTTCAACACATATATAACTAGTATAACATCTTTAATCCCTAGTTTCAAATCATAGAATTCAATTCCAAATTTTGAATTCAAATTTGAATCAAATTATTTAAATTTCAAAACTTTATCAAGTTATTCAAAACATAAACTTTATCTTGAAATTCCATTTCAAAAACTTTTCACATTTAACCCGATTGTATTTCCAAACCATTTGAATTCGAATTGTCTATTTAAAATCGTTTCAAAAATCTGTGACTTAATCGATTTCCTCGTGAAATCCATATTTGTGTGTGTATGGTGTGGTCCAAGGGTTTAACACAATAGTGCAACATCATTTAATCATCACAGGTCAAAACACAGAAATATAGTTGATAAGCGGTATAAGCTATAACGCTTATCGTTCATTCACAAATTCACAGATAATATACAAATGTATCACAAATAAACGAATAAAATACACAGCTCAATCGATAGAACAAAATATCACAATCAGATAGGACAATCAATTCAAGGCATCTCATACAATACAATCATTCATAAGTAAGGTCAAGCATTCAATGATCATTTATAAGAGGATTAATTAATTGTTTAATCCTAATTAATTCAATTTATTTCTTAATTAATTAATCTTTAAACCTTAATTAATGATTCTAAACCTTTAATTACTTATTTAATTAACCCAAATCATTAATTAGATAAATAAATAAATAATTCATTCTAATTAACTTAATAATTAATGAATTATAATCATCATTATATCTTTGTTAACTTAAGACAAATCTTATTCTTATTAGTGATTTTATTATCACTTATAAATATGTTGACCATTCATATTCAATTCACTTTTAAATTCATTTCAAACTTCAAGATTTAAAACGAATATCAATTGATTTGTAATGAATTTAAACTAATCGTTATCCTTTTTTCTTCTTTTTTTCCATGTGATGGTAACCCCTTTGTTATAAAAGAATTCAAAGTATACTTTAATGTTTTAAACTGATTTGAACATTTAAATTTGTAAGCTTCATTTCTTTTCAAAATCTTGATTTTCAGAATTAGATTTAAACCCAGGTTTCGCATTTTGATTCAACTTGTAAAAAATTTTACTTTACATTTCAAATTCCATTTAAAACTCAAATCCTTTTTAAAATACACTTAAATATTTAACACTTTTAAGTTATTAAACAAATTTGAATTTTTAAACTTTGTTTCCAAACTAAGTTTCAAACCGAACCTAAATACATATTTAAACTTAAATTTATAAGTTCAGTTCAAAACTTGCTTTAACTTTGCTCAAATCTTTCCTTTACAAATCAAATTCTAATTTTAAATTCAATTTCCTTTTCAAATCCACTTAATTACTTAAATAATTCCAAGTTATTAAACTTTATTTATTTTCAACTAAGTTTCAACTGGACTTGGATTTCTATTTAACTTTGATTCAAAACTTATTTTAAACTTTGTTTGATCATTCAAAATTCAGTTTTGAATTTTCAAAACAAATAGAATGGGTTTCTGTTTAAACCCTGGACAACATTTCTACCCGAGACACTCGAAGATTACTTCGAGCCCAACACAAATTTGCTCGGGAATTACTCGAGACAAATCTCGCAAACAACCCAGCTCCATACCCTCTTCACAACATTTCCAGAATCTAGCACTAGTGCATGGTGCACGTGCTCACCATCGATGATCTCCTCCCGTCGACGCTGCAACATTGAGTAAGTCGCCAATCACCTCCAGACCATTCTCCGACCACCCAAACTTTGCCATTCTCTCGAAATTTGAATTCAAGTTAAAATCGAGACCTGGAACACAACAAAATTCGCCATCAAAGCCTGGAAACACTGCCGTTCTCGAAACCTAGACCACCAGACCACGCGAAACTCTGGCCATTACTTAGTCAATACCACCTCTACTTCCTCCCAAGAACACACAGCACTCGATCGAACGATGGCGACGAACGAATCGAAATTCTTGACCTCACCAAATTAGGTTTAAAAACTTCACGAGCTCGCCGCCGCCACCACAACTATCTGACCACCTTCATGACATTTTTCCTACAATCCCCGTACGTTCCTCCATCACTTGACCTAATCCCGATCATCACTAAACTAGTGAATCACCAACAATTCCCAAAACAATGAAATGTGAACAACCCTAAACCGCTCTTACACCCATGATCTAAAAAATTTAATTTCAGCTTTAAAATTCATAGTATAGTGTACGAATCCGGTTTACATGTCCGAAATTGTAAAATAAAATGTTTAAATTTTGACTAAGTTATAGTTTTGTTTAGTCAGAGATATTTCCAAGATGTTTTATCTTATATAGATTCTTAATCTTTAATATATGTTATAACAACCAAGTTTTGTTTTAACACTAAGTTATATTGGAAATTTAGATCAAGAGAGTATGAATTTTGAATTAAAACTTCAATCTGGGAACAAAACAGGAAACAATAATACACAACAGTGTATACATACTTATATAAACTCATAGAAAAATGTCATAAATTCATATAAACATATTTGTTTCATAGAATAACATGCAACCAAATTTAGTTGAAGATTTTAAAAATGATGTTACTCACTTGAATTAGGAAGTGAACAGAGCTTCACTGATACCGGCTTGTGAAATTGGCAAGCTGAACTCACTTATCTTCAATCCTCTATTGTTTAAACTATAATGGTGTTTAAGTTTTAAATAAAACTTTCTTAATATTTTTCTAGTTCTGAAAGAATGAACTGTAATGAGAGAAGTTAATATATATAGAAGAAGTGTATAGGGTGATGCAATTTTCTTTGAACAGGGTGATATTATTTTTTTGTTTGTATAACTGATACAATATTTTTTTTATTTGGTTTATTAAACAAGATCTCGGTTGATATGATATACATTGTGGCTAAGTTGAAAGCATTAAATGCCTATGTCCTTCATGTCTTCATTTGCAAGTTAATAAATATTTTTGGTTTACTTGTTTCTCTTCCAGGCTCACATGTTTACATTTCAGTTTACACATACTTGACTATAATTTCTTTGCTTGTACATGAACATACTTATATTTGTTGTCTTGTTTATAAGCTTACATATTATATTACTTATCCAATTTTGTTTGTTTGTTTTGTAAGTCTTTGTACTTGAATATATTTGTTGTTTTTCCTTTGCAAGTTCTATTTTTATTATGTTGTTATAATTTAACAAATTTGTTTACTTTATATGTGTATTTATTTATTTAACTTAATATTTTATATCAGTTACCAATTATTTCTCAAATTTTTATTCAAAATGAAACTAATTACCAATTTAAGATTAATTAAAATTCGAGATCGTTACAGGTTCCCTCCTTAGAAATTTCGTCCCCAAAATTTTCCAAGGAGACACAAAGATAGATGAAGAATGTTTCATCCAATCAAACTGCACATCTATTCTGCATTTGGCTTACCAAATTGGAATATTAACAATATGAGAACAAACTCATTCGATACTATACAAGATACTCGGGTCATCAAATCTATGAAATATGCAGTGGCATTGTTTAGTCCGATGGATAACTAACCGTCCGTAGAATATATCTGGACCCAAAAATAGAAAGATATATGGATACAATTTCCTAAACTTTTAGTTTAGAACTCAAGTATACCTATTAACCATAGCACCCAAAACAATCAATTCGTCCAAACAAACAATTCTGACCTATTTGGAGCTTATGTCCCATTCAAATATATCAAATCTTCTTCCTGGAGCAGCCACGAAGCAATCAAAGAATTGAAATCGAATCAAAGAAGATTGATAGAGAAAGATTGTTTCCACTGTTGCTGGGTATTAACCATTTGTAGTGGTACTTCCCTGTCCCCTATCTCGTTCTCTTCTTGCCCTCATACTTACTATCAACGGATAGTAAGAGAATTTGCTGAGACATTCGAAAGATATCTTAGGGATATACTCATTCTAGGGTATTCTTCACCCTATCTCTAATGAGTCACTTAATGTGTCATACTCCTAAGCTAAAGTTCAACCTTAGCTCTGATACCAAAATGTCACGATCCAAATTTCAGCGTTCGAAAATCGACACCCGTACTTCACTTGTACTCGAATGCCGCATATTCAACCGTTAAAATTTGACTCGCACCAGAGCTTATAACACAATTAAGTATAACAACACAGCGGAAGAAAAGAATATCAATATATACAACATTGATACAAGATGCAGATACAATAGAATGATACAATGAATATCAATATACATTAGAGATATGATACAAGACAATAGCAGCGGAAAGAAAATAGATAACACCAGCAGCGGATAATCACCAAGGCACCCATCCAGAAATAGCTCGAACTCCCAATAATGATGCACTAAGATAAGCAAGTGCAATCCTGATCCAAAGACTGAACTAACTCCAGATAATCTACTAAACCTGACTATCTGAAAAACCCAACTCTAGACTGCCCGTGTGAAAAAAATTGTGGGCACCCAAAGTTTAGGAAAGAAATAATAAACTCCAGGTCAGTCATTGGACTGGTATGAGCAATAAAAACAGTTTATCTTTTAAATAAAACAATAAAAGAATTTTAAATAATCCGTAATACCTTTTTAGAAAATAAAACTACCATAAGACCTTTCGCCACACACACAATTCAACCGCAGAATTGGAGGAGATTTCTTCTTATGGTAGTCAAACATGCTTGATACGCGAATTTCTTTGATATTATTACTATATGTGCAAAGTGCAGAAAACATTTCAAAAGCATAATATTAATCTCAGCCAGCATGGACATTCCGAACTATGCCTACTATAGCTACCATGTTCAATAGCAGGTTACCGCCACATTCCACGGCAGGTTATACAACTAAAACCGTACAGGGCGCGTATTGTTTTGATTGGATTTCCAATAAATGGTCAGGCTAAGGAACTTCCTGGACCACATGGGTACGTCTCTGGAGGGACGTCCCGAGAGCCTAACCGGATCACTGCCAACACAAGGTCGGGTTACCTCTGAAACTTGGTAACTACTGACACGAGTATGCCATCCCTTGGTTGTAACCAACCTTTATCCAGGGCCCCAACAACAATCACAAAGTAATATATATATATATATATATATATATATATATATATATATATTTGCGATATCCACATAAGTTAAGTATCTGGGCTCCATACCTGTAACGATCCTAGTTTAATCACGAATTTAAATTTATAATTAAATTAAATTCTTGGATTAAATTGTGTATTAATTTGAAAATTTGAAAATTTAATAAGAAATGTATACTTATTTATTTTTGAATTTGGACTTGAAACTCAAAATGTATATTTTCAGTTAAATTGAGTTACAAAGAAAAAGTATAAGAATAAAAACTACTTATTAATATTTAAATAAGTGTAAAGTATGAAATAAAATATATGTATAAATTTAATACTTGATGGTTAAACCATGAAAAGAAATCAAAAATTTAAGAACTTATGTTAATAATGAAATATGTGGTCCTACGCAACATTAAGCAAAATCAAACTACAAATAGAAATAAAATTCAAGAGTGTGTTGTAATAAAATCATTGACATATGAAACACATATAAGTTTGCATGTAATTATAAATCAGGAAATAAGGAAAAGTTGTATCTAAAACAAAAACAAAATTTGATTGCAAAAGAAAAAATATATGTAAACCAAAACAAATAGTACATATAAAAATCAATGAGGCTTATGCAAGAAGATAGTAATCTACATAAAAACTAAAAAGATATACTTACAGAAGAATAAAAAAAAATCTGATTTTAGAAGAAAGAAAATATGCAAATAAAACAACTATAGTACTTAAAAAAAAAAACTAAAATTATATGTAAAAAAGACATACTTGCGGTAAGTATACAAAACCATGATGTGAGTATATTTTTATGTAAACAAAATTTTATGTAAAAATGTACATAAAAAAAAACAATGAGGCTTATAAAAGAAGATAAAATTCTACAACATAAAACAAACATTAGACTATAAAAATCTTCAAAACAAAACAAAACTTTGTACTTACAAATCAAAACAGCATATGCATGTAAACTTAAAAAGAAGCATGAGCATTAAATGCTTTCTCTTAAGCCTAAATTAAAGATCATCTCAGCCGAAATCATGTTTTCTTAGTCAAAGCAAGATGGAAATATCTGATGAGAGAAAAACAGTTGTACCAGTTAATACCTCCCCTACCCTGTACAAACCCCTTTATATATATGTACACCTCCAGTTCGTTTAAACCATTTTACTGAAAAAATAATGATAACAAAGAACAGAAAATAAAGAGAAAAGCAAACAACATTTTTCTTTTATCGAAGTTAAAAGCAATTTGCTAAAGAGAAAAACAAAACAGAGAGGAAGATTCAAATCTGCATTTTCAAAATTTGATTAAGTCTCTGTTCAAACTTATTTACAAGGTGAGTAAACTCTTAAATTTGAATTTGAATTCGTTGTGGTGAAAATAGTGAGACTTAAATGATAAAGGTGTTTTTGCATGAATATATTTGCACCTGAAATGAAGATGCATGCCTGTATACATCAAAAAGTAAACTTTGTTCTATCCTTACAGGTTTAAAACCCAAATCTTTCATCATGTAATCATTGTTAGACTTTGATCTCAAAATGAAACTTGTATATTTAGGGATGAACTATGATTTAAAAATAGATTCCAGAAGAAGAAGTATACACAGTTGGAAAACAAATGATTACAGTGAACATACAATATTTTGATAAATTCGATTGTTCCAAAAAAATAATTCAAGTTCATAATCTGAATCTATACTTAAAACCATGATTTTTAAAACAAAAATGAAGATTTTTAGTTGATTATTTCAAGAGTAGTCCGTATTTAAATAAAAATCGAACTTTTACATAATTCTAGCAATTGATTCAATTATAAATGCTGAAACTTGTTATGTAGCAAGTTTAATCCTTCACGAATCCAAGAAAAATGCTTAAAGATTTTTCAAATGCAAGGATTTTGAGTTTGAGGCAAATATAGGGTTTAGGATGGAGTTTTGCAGTGGGTCGAAAGCAAGGTGATTTCACCACCTAGGAATGGCTGAGCTGCACGTGCTCGTGGGTAGTGATGGCTTGGGGTGTTGTCATGTTGGGGCTGGATTTTCATGGCGCCAGGTGGTTGTCGTTGGTGGGGCGAGGCGTTTAGGCCATTGGGTTTCGAGTTACAGTTCATCGAAATGGCGAGTTTTCAATTTCGAGCATCTTTGATCGAACCGATATTCGATTTGGCATTGGCAAGGAATTTTCGACCTGCCGATGATCGTGACGACCATCGGAGGTGCGGCGCCACGTCGTGCACGTGCACGACGTGCTTTCTCGTGTCAACGAGTTGTTGGTCTAGAGCTCGAGTGAAACTCTAGTAAAAGCATATTTGGCTTCGGGGGTAAACTCGCGTACGCGAGTATTCTCTTGCAGAACTTAGAACTGAAGAAAAAAAATAAAAAAAATAAAAAAAGACAAGGAGGAGAAGAATTGAGACGGGGGAAAGAACGAGGAAAGGCACGGGGAAGTGACGCAAATAACCCGAGTTTGGCTCGGGGGAAACATTTGTTTTACTCGGGTCATTTGAAAATGGGTTAAGCCCAATCAACTTGTAAATCACATGTTTAAATTTAGAACCTAAATTATTTAAAATGGTGAACTAGTATTAACAATTAACTGTTTTGAGTTAAGAATTTACTTTCAAGTTTAATTACCTTAACAAATATTTAATAATGTTTAAAAATCTAATTAATACTTTAGCAAATAAATAATTTAAGATAGACATTTAAGTTAATTAATATTTACGCTTTTTGTAATAACAATAAATTGGTTTCGAAATAAGAAGATTTCTAATGTTAATTTAGGTAAATAACAAATTGTTTTGGAAAGTAACCAAGGATGATTAAATTAATAATTATAATTAACTAAGTAATTAAGGGTTTGTGTCGTAATTGAAGATTGGTTAATTAACAATTAAGTATCTAATTAATTTGATAATTCAAGTAAATCGATTTATAATTAACAGTTGATTAAAATGATAGATTAAGGAATAATTAATTTATCAAGTTAATTAAGATTAATTAATTTATTATTAAGAATATTAAATCAATTGATTTAAAATAATCAATAAAGATAATTATTTGGTTAATTTATTAAATCACATTCACTTTGATTTGTAAATAATTAACCATTGCTATGCACTATATTGATTTCTGTTGTGATTGTGATACTGTGTGATGCACTATGACTGTGATTTTGTAACTCCCCACCCCCGAGACCCACCTAAGTAAAGAGAATTAACGAGTAATTCCGTCTACTAAAGTGGAGAATATGGCTGGTTAAGGACGACCATCTATAACTTTGTCTTAAACATCTACTAAATACGTCGGTAAATGCACTATGATTTTCTTTTCTATCTCAATGGATCGACATACACAGTAGATGCTTAATCCAAAACTATAGGTGGCTAACGGATCTATCAAAACAAAATACAATAACTAAATGTAAAGTACATCACAGAACAGTAATCAACATCATATATATACATATACACTGATACATGTTTAGTACGATACAATATGAATACAATAAAGGTGGTATTCGACCACACTATAAACATCGAATCAAATATAAACACATCAGAGTCAAGCAGAAAGAAATATAATCTACACAAAAGTGCTAGGCTGATATTCAAGCATATGCATCAAAGCTATGTCCTGAAACTGATATCTAACCTGAAACAACTCGGTCTAACCCGAGTATAAAATACACGGGTCAGTCTAGCTAAAACAATCAGTTAGTAAGGATAGGCGATGATATGAAGCATAAGATACAAGGTGATAATTCTTCTCAAATGAGAAGAGGCAATAGAAAGAACACATACTCATGACTTAAGTGAAATAATGTCACTTAAATATACAAAGGCCTCAAAAGAGGTAAACTCAACAATAATACTCAAATAATATAACCATTCGCCTCATATCATCGGCGATATCCCAAAATGTATACATGGTTTCCATGAACGAAATCTCTTCGAAAGGAGAAACATCAATACAAACTCTCGCCAAAATGGCAAACATAAAACATTCTTATATAGGATGATTTAAAACTCAAATATAGAAGAATTTCCAAATTCAGTTATATCTCATCTACTCGGTATAATTGTATATAAATCTAAATCTCAACTCGCCAAAATGGAAAAACCCAGAACATCCTATAAAATGATGAAATCATCCAAACTCATAACTCAAGGAACTCAATAAGAGTTCAAAACATCATAAATGAAATCACCATATACATAACATCTCATATTGCACTAGGTATCGATGTAATAAAACATCTTAAAATGGTGAAATCGCAATAAAACAGAAAACTCAGAAAACCCGGATTGGCCAAATCCCCGATTGCAATGCCGAAGCAATGCTGCACGTGCTAAACTCAGATGGCCGAAGCCTCAAACAAGGTCGCTAACACCTCCCAAAGCAGTTCGTCCTCATGACAAGGTCGCTGACACCTCTCCAAGCCATTTTGTCAGCCCTAACAAGGTCGCTAACACCTCCCAAAGCAGTTCATCCTCATGACAAGGTCGCTAACACCTCCCAAAGCAGTTCTGTTAGGTAAACATCGTGAATGTTTCACAAACTCACGGATAGGAACCCAAAAAGTGTTAACGTGTGTCCCATACCACATGTTCGCACTTAACGATTTACTAACCGCTAGTCGATGCCACACTAGGAACATCATAAAACTCAGAAAATTATGTCTCGCCTAGTCTCATTGGCGAGTGATAAAGAGACACCATACTTGTCTCATCTCATCGACAAGTATTAAATGGCATCGTAACTTGTCTCATCTCATCGACAAGTGAATACATCGTGATGGTTCCTCATAAACCATAAATCTCAAAGTAGAAATCTCAAATCATAAAACTCGCCAAATATTGACCTTCCCAGATAATTTCTAAATATAGGAATTATAATCTCAAAAACCCGACATAAATTTGGCTAAGTAACTCAAAAATCATAACCCGAATATTTTCGATCGTATAAGTCCGGAATTAACCGAAATAGTAAATGCACATGTCCCATACCACGTGTTTTACTAAATCGTTTAATTCTCTTTCTCATACGTTCGAATAGTGCAAAAGTGTATGTTTTATATTTAAATAGTTTGCTAGAGAAAACAAGGTTTTAAAACTTTTTTCCCGAAAATATTAATAAACCAATATTTGAACTTCCTTTATTATAAAAAAATAAATAGATTTTATATTAGAAAAATAATTTTAAAATACCATATATTAATAATTTGAAATATTCGTTTATTTTAAAAATCACTTCAAAATGGTTTAGTGAAAACCGTGTTCGAAAACAATGAAAAACAAGAAAGATAACTCAAGACCGGTAACTTGAATTCAATACGAATTCAATTCAAATTTAACCCAAAACCAATCCAAATTCTATTTTAATTTGATTTTCAAATTCTCTAAATATAGCTAGCCTATTGATAGGCATCATAGCTCTAAAAACATCTCAAAAACAACCTCAAAATAGAACAAGAGTGAGAGAAAAAATAAGCTACTACAATCCTTAGGTCAATGATTGTTATAGTTGTCGTTTTGCTCTCCGGATAGCGACAAACAAACATTGTTTTGACCAAGCTAACTTTGAAATTTCAGAAAACTCAAAAAATGAAACTTTAAGTACATATTCTAAGATTTCCGAAACATCTAAAATTATTGAATTTGGATAAGAAACGTGAAAGATATGGCCAATATAATTTTCAGATTTGAAATTCGCTGTTGCTGTCGTTTATTCTCAGGACAGCAGCAAAGAAATAAGGTTTCGGCTATCTTACCCACAAAATTTTGCAAAACTCAAAACAAAAAAGTTTTACAAAATGGTCTGTGCTTTTTATAACATCAAGAATTATCTAAATCCGATTAGAAACGAGGAAGATACATCTAATTTACTAACTGCATTAAGTTTAGACAATGTAATTATCAAACAGGCAGAGCTGAGAGTTAGTGGTAGAATTTCAGTCAACCTCTGCACAAAATTTGCAAATATATTCAACATGAAAGTTGTCACATATAAATCAAGGTTTCCAAAACAATAAAAATTATTGAATTCTGAATAAAAACGAAAAAGATATGGCTGAATCAATTTCGAATTCAAACTCAGGAAATTTAGTAAAAGACAGAATTATACCCTTATTTTTAATTCTATTTCAGGTCATCAAAAATGCAAAATCTTGAGAAATGATCAAAACCGAAACTCTTTCTTATTGAATCTAGTTTCTAAAAAAAAAAGATTGACCTCAAACGGATAAGAAACATGAAAGTTATTGCTATTTTACTACAGCGCATCCGTATTATATTTCAGCAATCATCCAAAGTAAACATTAGGTATAATTACAGTAAACGATTTCTTTCTTATCTTTGCAATTACAGTCAAGATCTAGCTAGAAATGTGAGTTAATAAACTCACCTTTGCAAATAGAAGAGCAAAGTCGAGCAAAATTGAAGAAAGATGAAGGCTTTGAGTTAGAACAAGCTTCAGGAACCCGTATAAAAATAGAACAAAGACATGCAACTAAGAAAAACCCAATTACAGACAATCAAATTTTGCTAAATTAAAATTTGATGAATTAGAGATGGGTTTTTGTAGCAATTACCTGAATATAATGCCTTAGTTTGATTAATTTCAGCAAATAATTGAAGAATTTGGTGGATTTGAGGCTAGGTTTGAAAGAGGAAAGAATGTTTTCCTTTTTTCTCTTTTCTTTTGTTTTCTGGGAATGGGAATGTACTGTACGTACATTATTTTGAGAAGAAAGACTTTCTTCTTCAGGCTAGTTTAGTTAAATGGGCTTAGACCCATTAACAAAAATGAATTTGTTAATTATAATTATCACTAAAACACATATACACTTGTATAAACGAACCAAAACAACATATATTAACAAGATTTCAACACAATAAAATTATACAATCATATTTCTTTATCTAATAAAATAATTTACAACAAATACAAGATAATTTTATCTATAAAAATTATTTTTCATTATTAAAACTCTTATTTTTAATAAATACACAATTTACACTATAATTTACACAAATACTATTTTTAACACCAAAAATTACACAAAAATTATTTTCTTTCATAATTAAATTCAAACAACCATATTAACATCATTTTTACCCTTCAAATATTATTTTTAAACAAAATTCCATCTTTTTATTTATAACATACACATATTAAATTTTTTTTACTTCCCTAAAATTTACAAAAATCAATATTTGGCAATAATTTGCAAAATTATTGCACCTTATCAAATTAAAATCGTATAATGGTCATTTTCATCTAAAATAGCACAATAATTATTTTTTCTAAAAACTTTGTTTCCAATATTTTACATTTATTTCAACAAATTATTATAGAGTTTATTCTTTTTATCTTCTATGTAATTCAATAAATCGCCAAATTGACATATTTCCATCTTTCACCATTTATTACCAACATTATCATATTAACTCTATTTTATTCTTTCCAAATTTAATGTTTATTCAAAACAAACAATTTTAAATCTCCAATTTCTTTTATTTCTCCATTATTAAATTGTAACCACCGGTATAATTAAATTCCAAGTAATCAACAAAACCAAGGTTGTTACAGATTTGTTCTGTATTGATGTGAAAATCCTGTTGCCCATAAAACGGCATTTGAACTTCGATGCGACAGGGAGTCGGATTCCAGTTGCTTATCCGAAACCCGCATCGAATAGTAATGATAAATCTTTGTGACTGATAAATTTATTTTATCTACGAATCTATGAATGAAGGTAAGCGTTATGAATCATACCGCTTATCGATATTGGTATATTTGTGATGATTGACGTTGTGCACTGTTGGGTAAAATCCTTGGACCACACTTGTACACACAAGTATGGATTGCACGTTGGAATCGGTTAAGTCACAAATTTGTTAAAATAGTTTTAATTTGAATTTTAAATTCAAATTGGTTGAAAATAAATTGGGTTTAAAGTGAAAAGCTTTTGAAAAGGTGTTTCAAAAGTGTAAGTTATTTTGAATAACTTAATTAAAGGTTTGAAATTTGAATAATTTGATTTAAATTGGAATTCAATATCTGAAATTGAATCCTATATTCAGTATTTATGATATTAAACGGTAGACAGTTTATATCGGTTTTAAACCATTTTAAAGTGTCGCTTTTGGGAATTTGAATTAACCCAAAGATTTTAATTTGTATAAATGAGATCGAATTTCTCCGAAACAAAAACCACTTGTTTTCAAATAAAACAAATAGCTTTCATTTAAAGGAAGGATTTTCGAATTGTGTTGAAAAGTTTCAAGTTTGAATTAGAATTGAAATGTTTTGAAAGCTATGAAATGAGTCTCTGATTCAAAGACCGAATGAGTTAATCCAACTTGAATTGGAATTGTTTTTGAAAGGCTATGAATGAATCTTTGGAAACGAGCTTTGAAAGTTATAAGTTAAATCCTGTTTTAAATATTTAACGAGTAAATTGAAATGGTAATTGTTTTGAAATCCATAAATGGATCTTTGTGAAAGGGGTGAACTTTGTGAACTAAATCTTTTTGTTTAAAAGACTAAAGGTGTGGAAATTGTTTAAACCATCAAAGGTTTTAAAATGAATCTTTTTGTTTAAAAGATTGAAAAATGGTAAATTGTTTTAACCATTCGAATGAAAAGTTTGGGCTTTAAGCTGTGATTTAACTGAGACCCCAATATCCATATGATTTTTAAGTATTGCGCTCATTATTCGGTTTGGCCGGGAGAGGACCTGTGTGTCATATAACCCATTCCGAATAATGACACGACGTATATGGATAGCATTTGTAGACCGGTGGTGAAGACCGGGTGTTTGTAAGAACGATAGAATGACCTATCGATTGTCTCTGCACTGAGTTGCTCCGGTATAGAGATTCCCTAAGTGATGGGAAGTCCGATCGGGATTGTGAATACCCGGATTTGCAAGGGCTTCTTCCTCTATTGGACAAAGTGCCTTCGGTTTTGTTCGAACCCGGAACAGACTTGTATGGTCGTGTGTGTGACACTACACTTTGAGATATAAAGCCAATTTCTTTTCAAATACATTTCTGTTGGTGTCGGAGAATTTATTCTCTTATCTTAACACCCTTCTCTGAGACGTACGAGCTCAGAGGTTTTGTAGTTGAAGGTTATCGGTGATATATTCCCAAATTGGTAGTGTGGCATGCTAAGTGCTGCTGTGTGTTGATGATCATTAGTCGATCATTTGTGATCAAAGCAAAGCTTTCGTGTAAAGCATAGCTTTGTGGACGAGACCTCATCGGACCTCACAACCCGGAAATGGTCAAAACAGGAAAGATGCGGCAAGGTTATGAGGGTCGCTCCCTTTAGGGTATGTCATTTCCTTCTGGAAAAAGGTGATGTCATGGTATGGAGCCCAGATAATTACCTATGTGGTAGCTCCAATCTCATTTTCTGTGTGGTTGTTGCTTTGTGACAGAGGGCCCTCGGATTAAGGTCCCAAAGGACCGGGGAGTGGCATACTCGAGTAGTAGTTACTTAGTTACAGAGGTAACCCGGCCTTGTGTTGGCAGAGAGCCGGGTAGGTTCTCGGGACGTCCCACCAGAGGCGTACCCATGTGGTAGTAGAAAATTCCTTAGCCTGACCATTTGTTGGAAATTCGAAGAAACAATACGAGCCCTGTACAGTTTTAGTTGTATAACCTGCCATGCAGTGTGGCGGTAACCTGCCACAAACCATGGTAGCTATAGTAGGCATAGTTCGGAATGTCTATGCTGGCTAAGATTAATATTCTATTTTCGAAATGCTTTCTTCACTATGTACTAGTAATAATATCAAAGAAATTTTCTCGTATCAAGCATATTTGACTATCATAAGAAGAAATCTCCTCCAATTCTGCGATTGCATTGTGTGTGTGGCAGGAGGTCTTATGGTAGTTTCATTTTTCCAAAACCATAACAAATTTTCTTTTATAAATCTAGTTTATTTAAAAGCAACTATTTTTGTTTACTCATACCAGTCCCATGACTGACCTGGAGTTTATTGTTTCTTTTCTAAACTCTGGGTGCCCATAATTTCTACACGGGCAGCCTAGTAGCAGGTTTCTATATTTTGGAGTTAGCAGTATTTTGGAGTTTTTGCTTTGAAGATACTCTAGAAGTTTTTTTGGATCTCAGGTGGTTAGTATTTTAGGAGATTGTTGTCATTGCATTGAAGACTTCTGTTTGGATATATGATCATCAATGTATTATTATGATATTATGTGGAGTTGTGGTGTATGTATAAAATGCTCTGATGTATTATTGGATATTATGATGTTGTATCTCGGATATGTATAATATTCATTTTGTTCCGCTGTTTTATATTCATCTGATGTTGTTATAAGCTCCGGCGATACGAATTTGATGTCGTTTATCGGATATCGAGTTCGGGTCGTCATAAGTGGTATCAGAGCTGAAGGTTGAGTAAGAACTTTAGCTACGGAGTATAACACATCATATGGCTCATTAGAGATAGGGTGAAGTCTACCCTAGAATGAGTACAACCGAGAAACTGAAACTCAAAGTTACATAGTCTGCTTCCTTTAACTGTTATTATTCCTAAGATATCTTGTCCATATGCCTAAATCAAGCTTTCTTACTATTTACAGATAGTGAGAATGAGCGGGAGAAGGGGACAAGGTAGGGGTCGGGAAAATACCACTACAGCTGGCCATGTCCCTGAAACAGTAGAAGCAGTTATACCTACTCAATCTCAGTCTAATTTGGATGATCTGTATAGAAGTTTTACTAGACTTGGTGGTAAGCCGTTCACCGGCAAAGAATCCATTATCGAAGCACAAGCCTGGATAAGATCATGTGAGAAAATCTTCAGAGGGATGAAATTGCAAGACGATCAGAAGCGACTCATAGCTTCTTGGCAACTCCAAGAAGAAGCATTGGCTTGGTGGGAGACAGTTATTGTAGAAAAGCCAGAGGAAGAATTTACTTGGGAACAATTTAAGGAAATGTTTGAGAAACGATATATGCCGTCTACTGGTATCTCTAGAATGTACCAGGAATTTATGGATTTGAAGCAGGGAAATTTATCGTTTGAGGAATATTTGAACAAATTCAATGAGCTGTCTCGATTCGGTTCGGAGCTGGTGAATACTCCTTTGAAAAAGAATGAAAGGTTTATTCGGGGAATGAACAAGAAATTCCACGGTAGGATGACGGCCCACGTTAAGGAACTTTTTTCTGAATTGATAGATTTTGGTTATAGGTATGCTACCCTAGATATGCAAGAAACCCCAAGGGAGGAAGAAGGTACAAGCAATCAAAATTGGAGGAAAAGAAAATTTGAGAACAAGAAACCTTATCAAGGCAAGGAAAAGAAGGATAGTCAGGGAAACCGGGCGAAAAATATAACTTGTTATAATTGCCGAGAGAAGGGCCACTATGCAAACAATTGCAAGAACCCGAAGAAACAAGTTAAGAAAGAACAACCTGTGGAGTCTGGTCAGGGAGTTAAGAAATGCTATTACTGTCACAAGCCAGGTCACGAAGTTAAAGACTGTCCAATTATGAAGCAAGCTCATGTGACAAATGTGTATGCCATCAAAGATGATCCTTCAACCTCTAAGGCTCATAAGGGAAAAGGAATTTTGGAAGGTAACTTTCTCATTTACGATAAAAAAATTCGAATTTTGTTCGACATGAGAACTACACTTAATTTTATTTCTCAGCAAATCGTAAATAAGTTACATCTTGGATCTAAGATCGTAATCAAATCTATTTCTGTTTGTTTCGTTGGGTTTCGATAAAATCTACGAATGGTTAGTTATCCCTTCGAACTAACCAATACTCCTATATACTTCGTAGATCAGACAACCCAAATTGTTTCGTAGTAGATTGAGTTTATTCTCATATCTACTATTGATATTCTGATTTGGTAAGCCAAATGCAAAATAAATGTTCGGTTTGATTTGGAAGGATATTTCTCTACCTTTCATCTATCTTGGTTGTCTCCTTGGCAAATTTCGGGGACGAAATTTCTTAAGGGGGGAATCTGTAACGATCCTAGTTTAATCACGAATTTAAATTTATAATTAAATTAAATTCTTGGATTTAATTGTGTATTAATTTGAAAATTTTCAAATTTAATAAGAAATGTATACTTACTTATTTTTGAATTTGGACTTGAAACTCAAAATGTATATTTTCAGTTGAATTGAGTTACAAAGAAAAAGTATAAGAATAAAAACTACTTATTAATATTTAATGTAAGTGTAAAGTATGAAATAAAATATATTTATAAATTTAATACTTGATGGTTAAACCATGAAAAGAAATCAAAAATTTAAGAACTTATGTTAATAATGAAATATGTGGTCCTAGGCAACATTAAACATTAAGCAAAATCAAACTACAAATAGAAATAAAATTCAAGAGTATGTTGTAATAAAATCATTGACATATGAAACACATATAAGTTTGCATGTAATTATAAATCAGGAAACAAGGAAAAGTTGTATCTAAAACAAAAACAAAATTGAATTGCAAAAGAAAAAAATATATGTAAACCAAAACCAATAGTACATATAAAAATCAATGAGGCTTATGCAAGAAGATAGTAATCTACATAAAAACTAAAAAGATATACTTACAGAAGAATAAAACAAAATCTGATTTCAGAAGAAAGAAAATATGCAAATAAAACAACTATAGTACTTAAAAAAAAACTAAAATTATATGTAAATAAAACATACTTGCGGTAAGTATACAAAACCATGCTGTGAGTATATTTTTATGTAAACAAAATTTTATGTAAAAATATACATAAAAAAAAAAAACAATGAGGCTTATACAAGAAGATAAAATTCTACAACATAAAACAAACATTAGACTACAAAAATCTGCAAAACAAAACAAAACTTTGTACTTACAAATCAAAACAGCGTACGCATGTAAACTTAAAAAGAAGCATGAGCATTAAATGCTTTCTTCTTAAGCCTAAATTAAAGATCATCTCAGCCGAAATCATGTTTTCTTAGTCAAAGCAAGATGGAAATATCTGATGAGAGAAAAATAGTTGTACCACTTAATACCTCCCCTACCCTGTACAAACCCCTTTATATATATGTACACCTCCAGTTCGTTTAAACCATTTTACTGAAAAAATAATAATAACAAAGAACAGAAAATAAAGAGAAAAGCAAACAACATTTTTCTTTTATCCAAGTTAAAAGCAATTTGCTGAAGAGAAAAACAAAACAGAGAAGAAGATTCAAGTCTGCAGTTTCAAAATTTGATTAAGTCTCTGTTCAAACTTATTTACAAGGTGAGTAAACTCTTAAATTTGAATTTGAATTCGTTGTGGTGAAAATAGTGAGACTTAAATGATAAAGGTGTTTTTGCATGAATATATTTGCACCTGAAATGAAGATGCATGCCTGTATACATCAAAAAGTAAACTCTGTTCTATCCTTACAGGTTTAAAACCCAAATCTTTCATCATGTAATCATTGTTAGACTTTGATCTCAAAATGAAACTTGTATATTTAGGGATGAACTATGATTTAAAAATAGATTCCAGAAGAAGAAGTATACATAGTTGGAAAACAAATGATATTTACAGTGAACATACAATATTTTGATAAATTCGATTGTTGCAAAAAAATAATTCAAGTTCATAATCTGAATCAATACTTAAAACCATGATTTTTAAAACAAAAATGAAGATTTTTAGTTGATTATTTCAAGAGTAGTCCGTATTTAAATAAAAATCGAACTTTTACAAAATTCTAGCAATTGATTCTATTATAAATGCTGAAACTTGTTATGTAGCAAGTTTAATCCTTCACGAATCCAAGAAAAATGCTTAAAGATTTTCCAAATGCAAGGATTTTGAGTTCGAGGCAAATATAGGGTTTAGGATGGAGTTTTGCAGTGGGTCGAAAGCAAGGTTATTTCGCCACCTAGGAATGACCGAGCTGCACGTGCTCGTGGGTAGTGATGGCTTGGGGTGTTGTCATGTTGGGGCTGGATTTTCATGGCGCCAGGTGGTTGTCGTTGGTGGGGCGAGGTGTTTAGGCCGTTGAGTTTCGAGTTACAGTTCGTCGAAATGGCGAGTTTTCAATTTCGAGGATCTTTGATTGAACCGATGTTCGATTTGGCATTGGCAAGGAATTTTCGACCTGCCGATGATCGTGACGACCATCGGAGGTGCGGCGCCACGTCGTGCACGTGCACAACGTGCTTTCTCGTGTCAACGAGTTGTTGGTCTGGAGCTCGAGTGAAACTCGAGTAAAAGCATATTTGGCTTCGGGGGTAAACTCGCATACGCGAGTATTCTCTTGCAGAACTTAGAACTGAAGAAAAAAAATAAAAAAAAATAAAAAAAAAGACAAGGAGGAGAAGAACTGAGACGGGGGGAAGAACGAGGGAAGGCACGGGGAAGTGACGCAAATAACCCGAGTTTGGCTCGGGGGAAACATTTGTTTTACTCGGGTCGTTTGAAAATGGGTTAAGCCCAATCAACTTGTAAATCACATGTTTAAATTTAGAACCTAAATTATTTAAAATGGTGAACTAGTATTAACAATTAACTGTTTTGAGTTAAGAATTTACTTTCAAGTTTAATTACCTTAACAAATATTTAATAATGTTTAAAAATCTAATTAATACTTTAGCAAATAAATAATTTAAGATAGACATTTAAGTTAATTAATATTTACGCTTTTTGTAATAACAATAAATTGGTTTCGAAATAAGAAGATTTCTAATGTTAATTTAGGTAAATAACAAATTGTTTTGGAAAGTAACCAAGGATGATTAAATTAATAATTATAATTAACTAAGTAATTAAGGGTTGGTGTCGTAATTGAAGATTGGTTAATTAACAATTAAGTATCTAATTAATTTGATAATTCAAGTAAATCGATTTATAATTAAAAGTTGATTAAAATGATAGATTAAGGAATAATCAATTTATCAAGTTAATTAAGATTAATTAATTTATTATTAAGAATATTAAATCAATTGATTTAAAATAATCAATAAAGATAATTATTTGGTTAATTTATTAAATCACATTCACTTTGATTTGTAAATAATTAACCATTGCTATGCACTATATTGATTTCTGTTGTGATTGTGATACTTTGTGATGCACTATGACTGTGATTTGTTCTGTATTGATGTGAAAATCCTGTTGCCCGTAAAACGGCATTTGAACTTCGATGCGACGGGGAGTTGGATTCCAGTTGGTTATCCGAAACCCACATCAAATAGTAATTATAAATCTTTGTGACTGATAAATTTATTTTATCTACGAATCTGTGAATGAAGGTAAGCGTTATGAATCATACCGCTTATCGATATTGGTATATTTGTGATGATTGATGTTGTGCACTGTTGTGTAAAATCCTTGGACCACACTTGTACACACACAAGTATGGATTGCACGTGGGAATCGGTTAAGTCACAAATTTGTTAAAATAGTTTTAATTTGAATTTTAAATTCAAATGGGTTGAAAATAAATTGGGTTTAAAGTGAAAAGCTTTTGAAAAGATGTTTCAAAAGTGTAAGTTATTTTGAATAACTTAATTAAAGGTTTGAAATTTGAATAATTTGATTTAAATTGGAATTCAATATCTGAAATTGAATCCTATATTCAGTATTTATGATATTAAACGGTAGACAGTTTATATCGGTTTTAAACCATTTTAAAGTGTCGTTTTTAGGAATTTGAATTAACCCAAAGATTTTAATTTGTATAAATGAGATCGAATTTCTCCCAAACAAAAACCACTTGTTTTCAAATAAAACAAATAGCTTTCATTTAAAGAAAGGATTTTCGAATTGTGTTGAAAAGTTTCAAGTTTGAATTAGAATTGAAATGTTTTGAAAGCTATGAAATGAGTCTCTGATTCAAAGACCGAATGAGTTAATCCAACTTGAATTGGAATTGTTTTTGAAAGGCTATGAATGAATCTTTGGAAACGAGCTTTGAAAGTTATAAGTTAAATCCTATTTTAAAGATTTAACGAGTTAATTGAAATGGTAATTGTTTTGAAATCCATAAATGGATCTTTGTGAAAGGGGTGAACTTTGTGAACTAAATCTTTTTGTTTAAAAGATTAAAGGTGTGGAAATTGTTTAAACCATCAAAGGTTTTAAAATGAATCTTTTTGTTTAAAAGATTGAAAAATGGTAAATTGTTTTAACCATTCGAATGAAAAGTTTGGGCTTTAAGCTGTGATTTAACTGAGACCCCAGTATCCATATGATTTTTAAGTATTGCGCTCATTATTCAGTTTGGCCGGGAGAGGACCTGTGTGTCATATAACCCATTCCGAATAATGACACGATGTATATGGATAGCATTTGAAGACCGGTGGTGAAGACCGGGTATATGTAAGAACGATAGAATGACCTATCGATTGTCTCTGCACTGAGTTGCTCCGTTATAGAGATTCCCTAAGTGATGGGAAGTCCCATCGGGATTGTGAATACCCGGATTTGCAAGGGCTTCTTCCTTTATTGGACGAAGTGCCTTCGGTTCTGTTCGAACCCGGAACAGACTTGTATGGTTGTGTGTCTGACACTACACTTTGAGATATAAAGCCGACTTCTTTTCAAATACATTTCTGTTGGTGTCGGAGAATTTATTCTCTTATCTTAACACCCTTCTCTGAGACGTACGAGCTCAGAGGTTATGTATTTGAAGGTTATCAGTGATATATTCCAAAATTGGTAGTGTGGCATGCTAAGTGTTGTTATGTGTTGATGATCATTAGTCGATCATTTGTGATCAAAGCGAAGCTTTCGTGTAAGGCATAGCTATGTGGACGAGACCTCATCGGACCTCACAACCCGGAAATGGTCAAAACAGGAAAGATGCGGCAAGGTTATGAGGGTCGCTCCATTTAGGGTATGTCATTTCCTTCTGGAAAAAGGTGATGTCATGGTATGGAGCCCAGATAATTACCTATGTGGTAGCTCCAATCTCATTTTCTGTGTGGTTGTTGCTTTGTGACAGAGGCCCTTGGATAAAGGTCCCAAAGGACCAGAGAGTGGCATACTCGAGTAGTAGTTACTTAGTTACAGAGGTAACCTGGCCTTGTGTTGGCAGAGAGCCAGGTAGGTTCTCGGGACGTCCCGCCAGAGGCATACCCATGTGGCAGTAGGAAGTTCCTTAGCCTGACCATTTGTTGGAAATTCGAAGAAACAATACGAGCCCTGTACAGTTTTAGTTGTATAACCTGCCATGCAGCGTGGCGATAACCTGCCACAAACCATGGTAGCTATAGTAGGCATAGTTCGGAATGTCTATGCTGGCTAAGATTAATATTCTATTTTCGAAATGCTTTCTACACTATGCACTAGTAATAATATCAAAGAAATTTTCTCGTATCAAGCATATTTGACTATCATAAGAAGAAATCTCCTCCAATTCTGCGATTGCATTGTGTGTGTGGCGGGAGGTCTTATGGCAGTTTCATTTTTCCAAAAGCATAACGAATTTTCTTTTATAAATCTAGTTTATTTAAAAGCAACTAATTTTGTTTACTTATACCAGTCCCATGACTGACCTGGAGTTTATTGTTTCTTTTCTAAACTATGGGTGCCCATAATTTCTACACGGGCAGCCTAGTAGCAGGTTTCTATATTTTGGAGTTAGCAGTATTTTGGAGTTTTTGCTTTGAAGATACTCTAGAAGTTTTTTTTGGATCTCAGGTGGTTAGTATTTTGGGAGATTGTTATCATTGCATTGAAGACTTCTGTTTGGATATATGATCATCAATGTATTATTATGATATTATGTGGAGTTGTGGTGTATGTATAAAATGCTCTGATGTATTATTGGATATTATGATGTTGTATCTCGGATATGTATAATATTCATTTTGTTCCGCTTTTTTATATTCATCTGATGTTGTTATAAGCTCCGGCGATACGAATTTGATGTCGTTTATCGGATATCGAGTTCGGGTCGTCACAATACTATGATACCACTTCTATCCAGAAGGAAATGTACATACCCTAAGGGGCGCTACCCCCAATAACCTTGCTGCATCTTTCCTATTTCGACCATTTCCGGGGTGTGAGGTCCTGATGCGGAGTCGTCCACAAAGCTACGCTTTATACAAATGCTATGCTTCGATCACAAATGATCAACAATTGATCATCAACACATAGCAGCACTTAGCATGCCTACACTATCAAATTGGGAATATATCACTGATAACCTTCAACTACATAACCTCTGAGCTCGTACATCTCAGAGAAGGGTGTTGAGCTAAGAGAATAAATTTTCCGCCACCAACAGATATGTATTTGAAAGAAATCTGCTTTATATCTCAAAGTGTAGTGTCAGACATACGACCATACAAGTCTATTCCGGGTTCGAATAGAACCAAAGGCACTTCCAAAGAAGCCCTTGCAATTCGGGTATTCACAATCCCGTTCGGACTTCCCATCACTTATGGAATCTCTATACCGACGCGACTCGGTGCAGGGACAATCGACGGGTTATCCTTTCGTTTTCGAAAATAACCGGTCTTCACCACCAGTCTTCAAATGCTATCCATAACGACGTATCATTATTCGGAATGGGTTATATGACATAAAGGTCCTCTCCTGGCTAAACCGAATAATGAGCATAATATTTGAAAACATAAGGATATGAGATTTCAGTTAAGTCACTACTTTAAACCCAAACTTCCTTTTCAAATGGTTTAACAAATTACCATTTTAAAATCTTTAAACAAAAAGATTCACTTCCCAAAGTTCACCTAGATTTCAGAAAGATTCATTCACAGATTTTCAAATCAATTTCCATTTCAATTTGGATTTACTCATTCAATCTTTATAACAGGATTTAATTTGTGGCTTTCAATCCCGTTTTCAAAGATTTATTCATAACTTGGAAGACCATTTTCATTTTAGACTTGAAATCCTTTCAACACAAATTTGGGAGTTCATTACTTATGTGAAAGCTTTTATTATTTGAAAATAAATAGTTTTCGTTTCTGAAAAATCCAATTATATTTGCACGAGTTAAAGCCCATGAATTAAATTCAAATTCCCAAATCAATACATTTGAAATGGTTTAACCCATATATAACTAGTATAACATCTTTAATCCCTAGTTTCAAATCATAGAATTCAATTCCGAATATTGAATTCAAATTTAAATCAAATTATTTGAATTTCAAAACTTTATCAAGTTATTCAAAAAAATAAATTTTATCTTGAAATTCCATTTCAAAATCATTTCACATTTAACCCGTTTCTATTTCCAAACCATTTGAATTCAAATTGTCTATTTAAAATCGTTTCAAAAATCTGTGACTTAATCGATTTCCTCGTGAAATCCATATTTTTGTGTGTATGGTGTGGTCCACGGGTTTAACACAATAGTGCAACATCATTTAATCATCACAAATCAAAACACAGAAATATAGTTGATAAGCGGTATAAGCTATAACGCTTATCGTTCGTTCACAAATTCATAGATAATATACAAATGTATCACAAATAAATGAATAAAATACACAGCTCAACAGACAGAACAAAATATCGCAGATCAGATAGGACAATCAATTCAAGGCATCTCATACAATACAATCATTCATAAGTAAGGTCAAGCATTCAATGATCATTTATAAGCAGGATTAATTAATTGTTTAATCCTAATTAATTCAGTTTATTTCTTAATTAACTAATCTTTAAACCTTAATTAATGATTTAAAACCTTTAATTACTTATTTAATTAACCCAAATCATTAATTAAATAAATAAATAAATTATTCATTTTAATTAACTTAATAATTAATGAATTATAATCATCATTATATCTTTGTTAACTTAAGACAAATCTCATTCTTATTAGTGATTTTATTATCACTTATAAATATGTTTACCATTCATATTCAATTCACTTTTAAATTCATTTCAAAATTCAAGATTTAAAACGAATACCAATTGATTTGTAATAAAGTTAAAACTAATCGTTAGCTTTTTTTTCATTTTTTTTTCTTATGAAGGTAACACCTTTGTTATAAAAGAATTCAAAGTATACTTTAATGTTTTAAACTGATTTGAACGTTTAAATTTATAAGCTTCATTTCTTTTCAAAATCTTGATTTTCAGAATTAGATTTAAACCCAGGTTTCACATTTTGATTCAACTTGTAAAAATTCTTACTTTACATTTCAAATTCCATTTTAAACTCAAATCCTTTTTAAAATACACTTAAGTATTTAACACTTTTAAGTTATTAAACAAATTTGAATTTTTAAACTTTGTTTCCAAACTAAGTTTCAAACCGAACCTAAATACATATTTAAACTTAAATTATAAGTTTAGTTCAAAACTTGCTTTAACTTTGCTCAAATCTTTCCTTTACAAATCAAATTCTAATTTTAAATTCAATTTCCTTTTCAAATCCACTTAATTACTTAAATAATTCCAAGTTATTAAACTTTATTTATTTTCAACTAAGTTTCAACTGGACTTGGATTTCTATTTAACTTTGATTCAAAACTTATTTTAAACTTTGTTTGATCATTCAAAATTCAGTTTTGAATTTTCAAAACAAACAGAACAGGTTTCTATTTAAACTCTGGACAACATTTCTACCTGAGACACTCAAAGATACTTCGAGCCCAACACAAATTTGCTCGAGAATTTACTCGAGGCAAATCTCACGAACAACCCAGGTCCATACCCTCTTCACAACATTTCTCGAATCTAGCACTAGTGCACGGTGCACGTGCTCACCGTCGATGATCTCCTCCCATCGACGCTGCAACGTTGAGTAAGTCGTCAATCACCTCCAGACCATTCTCCGACCACCCAAACTTTGCCATTCTCTTGAAATTCGAATTCGAGTTAAAATCGAGACCTGGAACACAACAGAATTCGCCATCAAAGCCTGGAAACGCCGCCTTTCTCGAAACCTCGACCACCAGACCATGCGAAACTCTGGCCATTACTCCATCAATACCACCTCTACTTCCTCCCAAGAACACACAACACTCGATCGAACAATGGCGACGAACTAAACAAAATTCCTGACCTCACCAAATTAGGTTTAAAAAATTCATGAGCTCGCCGCCACCACCACAACTATCTGACCACCTTTACGACATTTTTCCTACAATCCCCGTACGTTCCTCCATCACCTGACCTAATCCCAACCATCACCAAACTAGTGAATCACCAACAATTCCCAAAACAATGAAATGCGAACAACCCTAAACTGCTCTTACACCCATGATCTAAAAATTTTAATTTCATCTTTAAAATTCATACTATAGTGTACGAATCTGGTTTACATGCCTGAAATTGTAAAATAAAATGTTTAATTTTGTTTAAGTTATAGTTTTGTTTAATCTTCTTAAAATCCAGAGATATTTCCAAGATGTTTTATCTTATATAGATTCTTAATCTTTAATATATGTTATAACAACCAAGTTTTGTCTTAACACTAAGTTATTTCAGAAATTTAGATCAGGAGAATATGAATTTTGAATTAAAACTTGGATCTGGGAATAAAACAGGAAACAATAATACACAACAGTGTATGCATACTTATATAAACTCATTGAAAAATGTCGGAAATTCATATAAACATATTTGTTCCAGAGAATAGCATGCAACCAAATTTAGTTTAAGATTTTAAAAATGATGTTACTCACTTGAATTAAGAAGTGAACAGAGCTTCATTGACACAGGCTTGTGAAACTGGCAAGCTGAACTCTCTTATCTTCAATCCTCTGTTGTTTAAACTAAAATGGTTTTTAAGTTTTAAATAAAAGTTTCTTCGGATTTTTGTAGTTTTGAAAGAATGAACTGTAATGAGGGAAGTTAATATATATAGAAGAAGTGTACAGGGTGATGCAATTTTCTTTGAACAGGGTGATATTATTTTTTTGTTTGTACAAGTGATGCAAGATTTTTCTTCTTCTTTGGTTTGTTAAACAAGATCTCGGCTGATATGACATACATTGTGGCTGAGGTGGAAAGCATTAAATGCCTATGTCCTTCATGTCTTCATTTGCAAGTTAATAAATATTTTTGGTTTACTTGTTTCTCTTCCAGGCTCACATGTTTACATTTCAGTTTACATATACTTGGCTATATTTTCTTTGTTTTTACATGAACATACTTATGTTTGCTGTCTTGTTTATAAGCTTGCATATTATATTACTTATCCAATTTTGTTTGTTCATTTTTTAAGTCTTCATGCTTGAATATATTTGTTGTTTTTCCTTTGCAAGTTATTTTTTTATTATGTTGTTATAATTTAACAAATTTGTTTACTTTATATGTGTATTTATTTATTTAACTTAATATTTTATATCAATTACCAATTATTTCACAAATTTTTATTCAAAATGAAATTATTTATAAATTTAAAATTAACCAAAATTCGAGATCGTTGCAGACGATGAGTTAAGAAAGAAGGTATGTATAGACAAATGAGAATGAGGAGTTACTAGGGTTTATAACGAGGTATGAATAAGCAAAGCTGAAGTTAGAATGGACCGATTGATTTGGATCGAAAGTTGAATGATAAATGGCTTGAAAAGCCCGTTCTGACTCCGAAACGAAAATAGGCCAACCCATGTATCGAAATAGATGTTTTCAAATATATTAAACACAATGGAACAGGTTTCAAGTCCAAATTCCATTGTCTGAAGAAGTTATGCTAAAATCAGGTTATTTCGAACTGATTTCAATTGAATTGATTTTTAGACGTTTCGAGCTCGTACGATCAAATGACAAGTCTGATCGCTACGAAACTTGGAATCCTACAAAAGTTCACTGTTACGGATCCGGTGAAACTACTTTCGTCGAAATCCGAGTCAGTAGCCAAAATGGCTATATTTCAGTTAATTAAATAAGTTAATATTAAATTAATTAAATCACTTTTCAATTCAATTATTAAAATTTATAATTTTTATCATCTTGGATCACTCTATTAATTTATAATCCTTTATAACAAATTTCCATATCAATTTAAAGTTAATTTATTAACCAATTACAATATCAAATTTCAATTTCAGTAAATTCATTCATTATCAACTGAAATTCCAACAGATCCATTTATTTGATTTAAATCTTGTTGTTCAGCCAATTATTATCTAATAGGTATAATTACCTTTGGTTTATTTTTATTACATTAATATGTCCCATTTTATCCTAATTTCAATTAACATAGTATTTAATCTCATTTACTTACCATTAATCCATTTGTTATTGATTGAATTCTATTTGACAAATTCCAAATAAACTGATTTGATCCAATTCAAATCTTTTTATTAAGTCTATTATTACTCTATAACCTGGTTAATTTGCTTGTCTTTCATTATAATCATATATTCAAATTTACATCTTTCCTATGCATAAACCATTATTTTCAATTACATTAAATTTGTCAAATAAATATTTATTATAAATAGAAATCTTAATTAATCTATTCTAACTAGGTTTCATTCCTTTATTTTATCTATGAATACAATAAACATGTCCATTTATGTCATTACATTCACACTTTACAATTACAGTCCTATCTTGCGTCAATGAACATTTACTTACATTTAAATGTAATTGATTTCCAATTAATTCCATAGACTAATTAAATAGGTAAGTTATAGTAATTGTTACCGTAACCTTTAATTTAGATTTAAGTTTATTAATTTCAACTAATTATTAAAATTACTTACATAATACTGAATTCATACAATTACCATTAACTATACTAATTCATTTATTCATTCAACACTTACCCTTATTTACTTAGATTCAATTTACCCAAATATAACATTCACAACTGAAAAAATGCACCAATTAAATGGTAACTTATGGCCGCTACTATAACTTTTAAATCATGAGTATGAATTCATTATTGTTTACAAATCAAATGTTACAATTACTTAATTAACACTGATTTACTTCAATTTCTATTAATCGTATATTATCTCATAAATGATTCAACATTTAGACTTGTTTTGTTATATTCAAATTTATAACTAAGTGAAACAATTTACATTATTTCATCATTGGAACTTCATTTCAATTGTTACTAATTAGTTCTAATTACCATTGCTTAATTATTAAATTATAAAGTTTTTATTTCTTTTCATATTAAATTACCAAAACTTATAAATTAAAAAATTAAATAATCGAAAATTTACGTATCGTTGCACTCTCCCCCACTCATAACTTTTCGTCCCCAAAAAAGAAAAAGAAGGGCAAAGAAAGAATTAAGTAAACAATACATCTTATTCAAAAATACTAAATTTATAAAGAAATAAATTTAGAAAATTAATTAATTTGAATAAAATATACCAACTCATAACAAATAAATCTTTTTATACTCAAATTAATAATGTTTAGAAAACATTTTCAAAAAATTTCTAAGTCCAAAATTCGCAGGAAATTTCGGCAGAGTCTCCTTTGTACGGAGAGGCTTGGGAGAAATTATAATATAAATAAAACGACATATATCAAAATTTTCCAAATAATATATATCCCAACAGCGGGAAAAACAATGTAATATCGCTAGAAAACAGTAATCCCAGAACGTATCTATTTGTCGGGCAATTAATGCTTATTTTATGAAACCAAAAGCAGTAGCGATTGCTTCCATAAGCTGTATTCCACTCATATAATCCAAAAGGAGTTAATAATTATATAAAATGAAATATTTAAAATTGTTTCAACCACTAACAAACAATTAATATAAACAACAATCACTTGCAACCAACATACAATCATCATATACAATTAACCCCAAATTAGTTTATTCATCCACATCAACCAAAACAAGTAGTTAGTTCAGGCTTAGACTCCTTTAAATTGTATAGAATGACACATAAACTATTAAGTATACCATTTACTCAACAGTCTTAGATAAAACTGAATAAATTATTCATACATCGAAACAATTTTAAAGTATCCTCGCCTGAACAACCATAAACCAAAACAAACAACAAATTCTAACATTATTTAAGTTTATTCTTATAAATTTTCTTTCACAACATTTGTCGTTTTTCCCTTTTCATTCATATAATAATTTATCCTTTTATTTTACATTTTATTTCTTATAGTTTTCATTTCCATTCTTTCATTTTCATATGTTATCTTCATTTCTTACATATGTTACTCATATACAATTTAATTTAAACATATGTAAGCATATTCTTAGAGCACTGTATAAGCTTCTTTGTAAATAATTTCACATTCATTCATTTAGTCTTATTTTCATTTATTTCTATAAACTACTTACATATTCATTTTCATTTATCCATATAATGCAAATTTCTTTTATTTGCATTACATTCATTTATTCATTACTTAATTTCATTTATTTACAACATTCAATTATTTAGCATTTCAATATTTTTACTTAAGTTTCTAATTACTCATTACAATACTTACTATCTATCTCATTTTATTATAGTAACATTTCAATTATAACTTAAGTTTATAATAGCTATAACACTAAATTTCTTATCTGTAAAAGTAATTCATTGAACATTTCATTACATAGGTTTACATGTACAATTTCCATTACATTTTCTTATTAAACATTACAACTTTTAATATTTTGGTAAGTTATATACATGTTAAAGAATGCAAATTGAAAAATTATACAAGTTTACCACATTTAATTTAATGTTCAATAACTATATCTTTTGTTTTATAAGATACAAATTTCAGGTTGCTTGTAATTTCATTTATAACCTAGCATATAATCTCTTATTTTAATTAGAGGTTTCAATTATTAATTAGTTACATTCCATTTCACTATAATAATTGAAACTATTAATTAATGGAAACTTAAGAACTAAATACCTGGTTAAATTTAAAACCATTTTAAAATAATAGACAATTGTATACACTTACAATTTATATATCCAATTATGTTTAAAACAATTTGAAATTTATATTTGTTTATCAAAATAAATCCATAGTAAAACTATTACAGTTGTCTTCCCACTTTGAAACTCGTAAATGAATGTCGATGACGCGTGAATTCATCGCCGAAATTATTTCCCAGTGACATAAAGGGGAGTACAGAACTTATTTCTTTCCCAAAATTTCTTTAAAACGGTTCTTTCAAATCATATTGAAATATTTATAACAGAAAATACTTCAAATAATATTTTTTCTATATTCTAAAATCATTTGAAGGAAATTTTCAAAACCTCGGAACTTAAGTTCTAAATTTCCAGTTTATTCTCATTTATTTTACTTTTCTTCAAATTTTGTTTCCAATCAATATTTATAAATTTCACTACCTAATAACCAATATATTACAACCAAATATATACTTGATAAATTTTTTATTTTATATATATAAAATACAATAGGCGAAATTATTTCATTCACCTATATTCAAAACAAATATTGTGTCGGTCAGTCCTATTAAGTGTTTATAAATCCCTATCGATGTCACAGCGTTCTATGCACCGACCAGAATTTATAAATACAAAACAGACCAAATTAACATAATAACAAAACCTTTTTATAACACTAACAAATATGCTCTCTCATATATATACTCTTAACGACCCATCATAGGGTATTACTACCCAATTTATAAAGAGCCAGACCCCCACAAAGCTAAGGTTTTCGCTAAACCAATGCTTTGATACCAAATGTAACATCCCGCCTTTTTGTACGTTTTAAATCGACGATAAACCATTCAAACCATACAAAAGGGCGATTTTTTATTGGGGTGAATAAGAAAAAGGAAGAAAGAAAGAAAACAAAATAAAATCTCGCAGTGGAATGACAAAATATAATAATCAAATAACAGTTCACGAAGCTGTTTCAAAAACAATTGATTATAAATTTACAACACAGAATCAGAGTTACACATAACAAAGAATAATAAATAACAATGCAGCGGAACAATGTGATGCAGCGGAAAAATATAGTGAATAATAGTAATAATACAATCTTCGTCTTCGTCCTCCAGAAATAAGGTCTTCAAACCCTGAAATGCTCAGACCGACCCCAGCAAATTGAAAAGACAAAACACTCGAGTCAGAACTAAAAGATCTTATGTAAGTTAAATCAATGGTAAATATATGAGTGGAACAGCATCAGAGATGTTTACGGGATTTGACATCTCCTATCCAGTGCCTAACGTGAGTGCAGTAACTTAAGAGATGTTCAGGATTTACATCTCCTAAGGATCCATTAAACTATCTACTATGAAGTAATATATGCTATTATAAT
Organism: Allium cepa; assembly: GCA_030765085.1. Taxonomy (NCBI): domain Eukaryota; kingdom Viridiplantae; phylum Streptophyta; class Magnoliopsida; order Asparagales; family Amaryllidaceae; genus Allium; species Allium cepa. Next base: position 591,211,878 of record CM060937.1, read on the forward strand.
AATGTTTATTAGTAAAATAAACTTACTTTTAAATAGCGTTAAGGGGTTACCCATATAGCCCTTAACACGTAATAGACACAGTAGTCCATCCAGTAGCAGGGCATCTCCAGATCGGGAGACTACCTTAAATACACCACGAGCTACGGGAGAAAACCAAACTCATACAAGGCACGCTAGGGTAGGCGACACGGCACAACGAGGCAATGCCAGGGTAGATATACCAATTACGCATTCGGACTGATGGTGACCCATAACGCGCAGCTACCGTCCACCTCGAGCCACACCCTCAAAAATCAAAGGGCCCATATCAATCGCAAAGTAATAGAATGGTATCGAAGGAGTGTGTCCGATAAGAGGGGCTACCTCATTGGCCCGTAAGCGCTTCTGTTTTAGCCACCTTATGCCGACTCACGATAGTCGGATCCACGTATATACCTCAAGGGAACGCCGCCACCATTCCACTTCATTCTGGAATCTCCATCGTGTACATGGTTGTTAAAGTGGTTTTCGGAGTTGGCAGAGAGTATGACAACTTTCGATCCCAGTCACTTTAATAAGGAAACATTGTTATAGCATCGTGGTCATTTCAAAATAATTTATGTTTCAAAACCAGAATATATATCCATTTCAAAACCATATAAATATGATATCATTTCCATTTCAAAAACCAAATCAATATGATATCATTTCCACTTCAAAATCAAATCAATATGATATCATTTTTATTAAAACCCAAATCAATATCATATCATTTTTATTTAAAATATATCCTTTCCAAAATCATATCAATTTCAGCATCATAACACTTCGAAATCAAAACATTTGAAGTATAACACTTCCAAATTATAATACTTTGAAACTCAAAACTTTGAAATATAACTTCCACCACTTAAATGGTTTATGTATTAAAGTACTTTATATAATAAAAAAATTCTTCAATTTCAAATCAATTCCAAAACAACTCGAATTTCTCAATTTTAGATTTAACCAAATCCCTAATCATAGATTTCAATGCAATATAGTTTCCAAATAAACTATCCCAAATTATATCAATTTCAAATAGATTTGGTCCGCAGAATAAACCATTTCAAATTCAGTATATTTCAAACTTCAAGTATTCAACAATTTCAAAACTAAGTTTGGAAATTACAATTCGACAATTCAATTTCTATTATTTACTTTTGAAATATTTACATAATAAATCCATTATCATTTAAATAAAACTCAAATGGCAAATAACTAATTATTTCCTTCAATTTATTTATACTTGAAATATTCAATTAGTTCACCTTAAATCAAAATCAAGTTATAAAATCGTACCTTCTAAAATTTCAAATTTCATAAATTTCACATCAAGCTTATTTGAGTTTAATTCTTAAGTAAATTCAATTTCAATAAATCTCAAATTTATTGTCTAACCTTAATTTTATTTAAATTATTACAAACTCTATATAAAAATATAATTTAAATACTTAACCATATTATCTACAATAAAAATCAAACTAATTGTAAGCTTATTCTATATTAAAACAAATTATACATAGCTTAAAATCAGGGATAAAATAACATTTATATAATATGTAAAATCAATATTTATCTAAAACCATATATTTCTTTACAAAACCATAGAAATCATTTCAAAAATTATTTTTATATATATACCACGGTGTCTATATATAATTTTCTATCCTATGGTCAAGTGATACAGATATTTATCATTTCAATACGCAATTTAATATTTTACGGTTGTATATCATTTCAAACCCCAATCCCAATTAAAACTAAAAAAAATCCATAACGAACTTGCAGTTTATCACGATATAAACAAACATCCATTCAACCAATATCAACAATCAACGTCCATCGTAATCATCATCCAATATAATCCATAAATATCAACAAAGAAGCTGATAATAAGTAACAGGTATTTAACCGGCAGTTTATATGCAATAGTAAATTAAATAACAATTTAATTCAAATATATTCAATTTCACTGAGATGATGATGAAAAATATACCAAACAATCATAAATAAATTCCTAATAACATCATGAATTAAATTTAACAAACGTACGAAATTTTAGAAGTTGTGAGTTGGTTAAAACACTCACCTTTTTGAATTTAAATTGAATTCAAATCCAATTTAAACCCAAAAATTGAATAGTCTCAGAATTCATTCCAAACTAGTGCAAAAATGTTCGGAATTCTAATACAATCCCAGCAAAACAAAACGTGCGTGAACCCGAGCTCGTATGAAAAAGTTACGAAAATTAGAAGATTGGAAAATTATGGTCCTGGGTCGACATCAGGTTCAACTTCGGCCGCTGCCTCAAATCCCCTGTGCTTGCTCTGAGTTTTTGTCAAAACTACCTGGAGTAACCCTAGTCATTTTCTTCCTGACTCGAATTTGCTGTAGAGTTTTTGCCTCTGAAACTCAAAGCGCGACCCGAAGTTGCTGTAGATCCGTAATTCTTTTTTGAAACTGAAATTAATTCTTGGAATTTGGGAATTAGGTTTTGTCTACCATTGGGATGATGAGTTGAGAAAGAAGGTATGTACAGACAAATGAGAATGAGGAGTGACCAGGGTTTATTAGGAGGTATAGATAAGCAAAGCTGAAATTAGAATGGCCCGAAAAGCCCGTTCTGACTCTGGAACAAAAATGGGTCAAATCATATATCGAAATAGATGTTTTCAAACATTTTAAACGCAATGAAACACGTTTCAAGTCCAAATTCCATCATTTGAAGAAGTTATGCTAAAAACAAGTTATTTCAAATTGATTTCAATTGAATTGATATTTAGGCATTTCGAGTTCGTACGATCAAATGACAAGTCTGATCGTTACAAAACTTGAAATCCTACAAAAAGTCACTGTTACGGATCCGATGAAACTAGTTTCGTCAAAATCCGGGTCAGCGGCCAAAATGGCTATATTTCAGTCAATTAAATAAATTAATATTAAATTAATTAAATCACTTTACAATTCTATTATTAAAATTTATAATTTTTATCATCTTGGATTACTCTAGTCATTTATAATCATTTATAAAAAATTTCTATATCAATTTAAATTTAATTCATTAACCAATTAAAATATCAAATTTCAATTTCAGTAAATTCATTAATTATCAATTGAAATTCAAACAAATCCATTTATTTGATTTAAATCATGTTGTTCATCCAATTATTATCTTATGGGTATAATTACCTTTGTTTTATTTTTATTACATTAATATTTCCCATTTTATCTTAATTTCAGTTAACATAGTATTTAATCTCATTTACTTAACATTAATCCATTTCTTATAGATTGAATTCCAATTCAAATCTTTTTATTAAGTCTATTATTACTCTATAACCTAGTTAATATTTGCTTGTCTTTCATTACATTCATATATTCAAATTTACATCTTTCCTATGTATTAACCATTATTTTCAATTATATTAAATTTGTCAAATATATATATATATATATATTATAATTAAAAATCTCAATTAATCTATTCAACTAGGTTTCATTCCTTTATTTTATCTATGAATAAAATATACATTTCCATTTATGTCATTACATTCACACTTTACAATTACAGTCCTATCTTGCATTAACGAACATTTACTTACATTTAAATGTAATTGATTTCCAATTAATTCCATAGACTAATTAAATAGGTAAGTTATAGTAATTGTTACCGCAATCTTTAATTTACATTTAAGTTTATTAATTTCAACTAATTATTTAAATTACTTACATAATACTGAATTCATACAATTACCATTAACTATACTAATTCATTTATTCATACAACACTTACCCTTATTTACTTATATTCAATTTTACCCAAATATAACATTCACAACTAAATAAATACACCAATTAAATAGTAACTTATGACCGTTATTATAACGTTTAAATCACGCATATGAATTCATTATTATTTACAAATTAGATGTTACAATTACTTAATTAACATTGATTTACTTCAATTTCTATTAATCATATATTATCTCATTAATGATTCAACATTCACACTTGTTTTCTTATACTCAAATTTATAACTAAGTGCAACAATTTATATTATTTCATCATTGGAACTTCATTTCAATTGTTACTAATTAGTTCTAATTACCATTGCTCAATTATTAAATTATAAAGTTTTTATTTCTTTTCATATTAAATTACCAAAACTTATAAATTAAACAAATTAAATAGTTGAAAATTTAGGGTCGTTACACTTTATTTAAAAATGATTTTTAAAACGTAATCCTAAGGAATTAGCGTAATATTGGGCATATAGGATAAAGCTATAATAACGTACTTGTATTTGCTATATATGTATACACTTGATCTCTTGTCTCCTATCATAGTTAGGTTATTTTTTCTTTATCTTATATGGTTTGATTACAGATATGGATGGTAGAATAGGAAGAATTAACCTCGGAGGGAAAGGCGCCGAAGGGAATACCAAACCTAATACAAGGAGGACTCAAGGTCAAGCACAAGCAAAGGATGTGGGTGCTTGAGTCCCGCAAATGGATATGGGATATGTATCAGTTTTTTGTGAACATGATGCAAGCTAAAATTGCAGCTGGGGTGGTATAAGGAAATTCTACAGGAGTAGGAGTACCGGAAGTTCCCATAGTTAACTACTATCCTAAGCTGAGCCAAATTATGCTAAGCTTCAAGGGAAGCCATTTCTAGGAACAAAAGATACCATTGAGGTAGAGGATTGGTTGCTTCTACACTATGTGAGAATTTTTGTAGACTTAGGGCTCAATGATGAGCAAAAGTGGGGGCTTGCTTTGAGATAGCTTAAGGGAGCATCTTTGTTCTGGTGGAGTAGTGTGAGGGCTGGTGTGGATGAGGAGGGCTGGTGCGGATGAGGAGAGCTTGACATAGGCAGATATCAAGGGGAGGTTTTGAGAGAGGTTCATGTCTGTGATGGCATAGTCGGCTCTGATTAGAAAGTTTGCTGATTTAGAGCAAGTGGATATGTCAGTTTTGGAGCATGCTAGAAGGTTCGAGGAGTTGGCTAGATATGGCTATGCTACTTGGATATAGTGATGAAGAGGAATTAGAAGTTTATTAGGGGGTTGAATCTTGAGTTAGCAAGGGCTACATTATCTCATATTTAAGATCCTTCTGCTTTTGTAGTGGATATGGCCTTAAGGCATGAGGAGATGCTTAATTCCTTAGAGAAGGGTAAGGCTAAGGAGGTCCATGTTGGGTGGAGTCAGAAGAGGAAGTTCTTTCCTAAGAAAGGTGCTCAAAGGGTGGAGCGGCTAAGAAAGGGAGAGGGTCTGAGGTTGTCAGTTTTAAGTGCGACAAGAAAAGGCATTTGCGCCAATGGCTGTCGTGCTGGAAAGGCAAAGGATGTGGCCGGGAAGTTGAATGTCAGGTGCTTCAACTACGACCATATTGGCCACTATAAGAATCAATGCAAAGAGCCCGCTAAGGATGGAAAGGACAAGGTGTATACATTGGAGCCTGGTACTTCGAAGCCAATAGCTCAGGAGAAGGGAAAGGTAGTTTTAGGAGGTAAGCTTTAGATTCATGTTATGTCCATTAGCGTTCTATTTGATACAGGTGCATCGCATTATTTTATATCTAGATGTTTTATAGATAAGCTTAACCTAGAACCCATATATTTAGTTACTTCCTTATGGGTTGCAAATCAAATGGAAGGGTATGCAATTCTAGGGTAGAGATGTAATCAGCTAAAGTTTGACTTGTTGGGTGATACTTTTGTTTGTAGTTTGCATGTGTTTGATTTTGTAGGGTTCAAAATTATTTTGGTATGGATTGGTTAAGTGAGTACGATGTTAGGATAGGAAAATATCACTTAGCCACCCTGATTGTAGTGATCAGATAGTTTACCATAGAAAACCGTAGCAACGAGGTGAATGCTTTATTGAGTGTTTTGGAGTCAAAAGATGAGTTGAATCAATTTTTCATGGTTAGGGAATTTGCAGATGTTTTTCAACATGTAGTAGGATTGCCATTAAAATAAGCTACCGAGTTTCGAATAGGTTTGGTTCTGGAAGCAGAAACAACTAGGACGCCAAGAAGGTTGACCCCTATAGAGACGAGGGAGCTGAAAGTGCAGTTTTTAGGTTTGGAAGGCAATAGTTCTATGAGGCCGAGTAGTATGCCACGGGGAGCAGCCATAGTGTTTGCAAAGAAGCTGGATGAATCGCTGTTGCTATGTATAGATTATCATAAGTTAATTGAGAGGATGATAAAGAATCGATATCCACTACCAAGGATTGACAATTTGTTTGACCATTTAATTGGTGCCAAGGTATTTTCTCTGTTAGATTTGGCAAGATGTTTCCACTAGCTTAGAGCAGAAGAGGATAATATACTTTTGATGGCGTTTAGGACCAGTTATAGATCGTACAAATGGTCTATTATGCCGTTCGATCTGACTAATGCGCCAACTTTCCTTGTAGATTTGATGAACCAGATTTTCTGAGAGCACTAGGATAGGTTCACGTTGGTTTTCATAGATGATATCTTGATATACTCTATGGATGAAAGAGAACATGAAGTTCATCTTAGAGTGGTGCTTGAGATGCTGATGCAACACTAGCTAAAGGAAAAGTTGTCAAAGTATCATTTTTGGAAGAAGGAAGTGAAGTTTCTGGATCATGTAGTTTTGGAGAAAGGGTTGTTCGTAGATCCGACTAAGACTGAAGCAATGAATAGTTGGAAGAGACCCAGGACGGTAACTGAGATAAAGAGTTTCGTTGGATTAGCTGGTTATTATAAAAGATTTATTATAGGTTATTTGCAAATAGCAGCACCGATGACCAAGCTAACGAGAAAGGATGTAAAGTTTGTGTGGACTGATAAGTATATGGAAGCATTACATAGTTTGAAACACTTATAGACCCACACAACAATTTTGGTTGTTTTGGAGGGGAATCAGGATTCTATTTACACAAATGCTTATGCTATAGGATTAGGATCTATGCTAATGCAGAAAGGTAAATCGATTGCCTTTTCTTCTGGACAGCTTAGACCATATGAGGTCAGATATCCAATGCATGTTTTGGAATTAGCTGCATTAATTTTTTACATTAAAGGTATGGAGACATTACCTTTTGGGAGAGAGGTTTGAGTTATATATAGATCATATCACTGAAGTATTTGTTCTTTCAGAGGGAGCTGAACATGAGATAGTAGAGGTGGTTAGAATTTATCGCCGCTTATGACTTTGGGATTGAGTACAGACCGGGGAAAGGCAATGGTTGCAGATGCGCTTAGTTGGAAACATCAGAATACAGGTTTGGCAATGATTACCGAGTGGAAACATTTAGAAGCCTTATTAGCTTGTCGAGTGTAGTGGAGATCCAAGGCCCGATCTAGTGAAGTGGTTGTTGTATTACCTTGATTGGAAGTTCGACCTGTGGTGATTGAAAGGATTACTACTAAACAAGAGGAGGATCCAGTGTTAGCTGAACGGATTAGGAATTTAAGAGATGGAACCGAAAGCGATGATTTGAAGGACATCAATCTTAACCAGAATGGGTGGTTGAGAAAGAAAGGGAGATTATGTGTTCTGAGTGTAGGAAACGTAATGGAAGAAGTTTTGAAGGAATGTCATCGTTGAAGTTCACTATTCATCTAGGGGGAACGAAGATGCTTCAAGATATGAGGAGAACTTTCTTCTAAGAATGTACGAAGTGGGATGTTGGTTTGTAGGTGAAGTAGTGCTTGAGCTGCCAGCATGTCAAAGCTGAACATTAGAAGACAAGTGTGTTGCTTCAGCCATTAGATAATATGGTATAGAAATGAGATTATATTTCTATGGATTTTATTGACTGGTTGGCAAGGTCAAACCGAGGAAATAAAAGTATATGGGTCGTAGTGGATGGAATGGCCAAGAGTTCCCATTTCATTCCAATTAAGTCAACTAGAACGATATTAGTTCTATCAAAGTTATTTATGAAAAATGTGATTAGAATGCATGTAATTCCTAGTAGTATCGTAAGTGATATAGATTCCTCATTCACTAGCGAGTTCTGGAAGAGTCTACAAGAAGTTTTGGGAACCACGCTTAAGTTGAGCACTACTTACCTTCTGTAGACAAATGGGAAAACAGAAAGAGTTAACAAAGTCTTGGAAGATTTGTTAAGAGCTTGAATTCTAAATTTCGGGGGATCATAAGAAGACCATTTGCATTTAGTCGAGTTTTCGTAAAATAGTTATCAGACTATTGTTAGGATGGCACAGTTTGAAGCACTGTATGGATGTCCATGCAAATCTCCCATATGTTGGTTAGAGTACGGGGATATATTGGTTCTTGGTTAAGATTAGTTGGAGAAGTTGCATAAAATATTGAGGTCGTTCGAGCAATAATGAAGGAGGCTCAGTTTAGGCAGAAGAGTTATGCAGATAAAAGAGGAATGATTTACAGTTCTCAATTGGAGATCAGGTTTGTCAAAGTGTCATCGATGAATGAGGTGATTAGATTTTGGAAATTAGGAAAGTTAGCACCGAGTTTCGTTGGACCTTTTTGTTAGTTTCTGAGAAGTTGGTTTTGATGACAGCAACCTTAGAATAAGATTATAAAATATAAATACTAACACTACTATTTAAGTATATACGTACATGCAGGATATATATATATATATATATACAGGTACCAAAGAATGAAGACTGTATAGTATAGAGATTCAAGAATTGATACACTCAAGATCGAAGATATCAAGATTCAAGACTCATGACTATCAAGATTATATAGAGTTTAAGATTTCAATATAAGTAATTTAGCTAGGAATTTTGTTAAAACTCCTAGAAAAGCACTGATATCTTAAAATCCATTTTATTCGTGGAATGGAATCCACTTCGAGCCTGTTAAAGGGATGGAATCCAAAGTAGGATGGAACATACGAAAAATCTAGTGGAATATTGTTTTGTATCCACTAACTTTTATTCAAATGTTTTACAAAATTATATCTTGTTTTCAAAATGATTTCAAAATCTTCTTTTTAAAAAAATCAAAAACATCTATCTTGGTTTTAAAATACTTTTAGCCTCAAAATAATCTTTATTTTCAATATTAAATTATCCTTGGCTTTAAACTATCTTTTAATTATAATATATTTAACTTTCAATATTTATACTTAGATTTAAATATAAAATTATAGTAAAATTTTGTATATACCAAAATATTATTCTCTATACTTATTTATGTATTTTAACTATAATTGAGTATATTTATAAAGTTTAAAATAGTTTAATACAAGACAAGTTATTTTCAAAGAAAACAAATTACCAAAAATAACTTAGGCCTGTCGACAACCCCAAGGAACCCTTGTCGACAAGGTGACGGTTTATTTCAAAAGCTTGAATTTCAAAGGAAGTGTCTATTCGTCATATCCTTTCATGAATGGACATGGCTGTTGTTCTACTATAAATAGGGGCTATTTTTAACGAATTTAAATTTATAGATTCTTTGATTTCACTCCTCTTCTTCTTCCACATTTCTTTATATACATTTTTACCATTACTATGCCGAAATCACCATTGAATCTAACTAAATCATCTCTGGTAATTCTCTATCACTATCTCAACAAGATCCCAGAGCTATTCAGAGTTATAGACTTCTTTGTAATAAACCGAGTGAGAATTGTAGCCTGGAAAATCAATCAAGCGAGAAAAGGTGTGATTGTAACCTGGAAAATCAATCGGGTTACTTTGTTGCCCATAAAATCAAGTATCTCTACCCAGAGGATTGTGAATCTGGAGCGGTGTACCTCGTGGCCTTGAAATTGAGGGTGTAATTGTAAGAACTGGTTTTGAAAGGAAATCCGTACTTATGTTGCGGGACTAGATATAGGATACCTCCGAACCAGTATATAATTCGGTATGTTCTTTCCTTTATTGCTTTTACTTTATATCTGCATCTGTGTTTGATTCTGTAATCATATATGTGTCTGAATATTGCATTCATTTGTGTTAAAATTAATATAAACTCAAAAAGAATCAGTAATTCCTTAAAACACTATTCATCCCCCTCTAGTGTTAATTCTAGCCTTAAGATCTGTAATCCATATTTCTCACATTTGGTATCGGATCAAGGTTTTCAAAGTTTCATAATATGAATTTTGAAAAAGCTTCTAATATAGCTATGTTTAAAAAACTTGTTAATACTAGTTCAGAAATATTCAGATCATCACTGTAACAACCCGCATATTTTACGTTTGTGTATTTAAATATTTTATTTAAATACAACATCGTTAGTCAGATTATTTTTCGAAATGCTACCTTTTGCATACGGTCGAATTAGGACTCGGGACCATTTCCATTGAGTTCAAAACGCCGTTTGCGGCCTTTTTGAGTATAAACTTCGATATGTTTGGAGCTAGCTACAAATTTGACCTTTGCATTTTGGACTTTGGGTTTGGGTTAGCCTCAACTATTAACTCTAGCTCCACCCCCACTTCTCTTCATTCACTTTCATTTCCTAATACTCCAAGCTTTCATAAAAATGGGGGAAGTGAAAAAGAATTAGAATTCCTAAGCCCTAGTTCCATTGCAAATCCAAGTTTTAACTCCAAATCCAAAGACAAGCTATTCGTATGCATCATCTTCTTCTTCTCCAACTCATTCTCCCTTCAATTTCAGAAATTCCTAAAGTCTAATTTGGGAAATGTTTTTCTTTTAAGCTTAAATTCAAGCTTCTTAGTTGGAATTGAAGAGTGATTGTTCTTGCCTTGCTCTATAGCTTCTCCATTCTTGTTTTTGTGAAAAAGGTGAGTTTTTTATCTCACATCCATGTCTATAATTATCTTTGATTGTTAGGTATGAATTCCTAACATATTTACGTATTCATTTGATTTTGATTTGGATTGATTTTGTGAATATTCCAATTTTTGGTGTTTTGAAAACAAAATCTATGAAAATCCTTATATGGATATTGGACATGTTGATCGGAGTGTATTGTTGAGTCTTTGAGGTTGGGTAGTCGTTTGGCGTAAACCCCTCGTAACCGTCACTCATCCGATTGCTTTCGTTATGGTTTGGCCATCATTGGCCTAGGCAAGAAAATGCCCAAAGCTTTAGTTTCAGACGTCTGAAATAAAGGAATCAGACGTCTGAATATTGTTCTGGGAAAAAACTTTATTTTCCAAATTCAAACATCTGAATTATATATTTCAGACGTCTGAAATTGCTCGTGTTCAGCCTGAAAGGAAACAGGCTAAAATTAGCCATTTTCAGACGTTTGAAAATGGTTAATTCAGATGTCTGAATACTGAACTGGAAATATTTATTTTCCCAGATTCAGACGTCTGAATTGGAAATTTCAGACGTCTGAATCTACTTAACTCAGCCCAATTTACGTAAGTCGTTTGGGTTTCCAATTTTAGTCAATTCAGGTTGATCCGACTTATTGTTATCATTTATCGACTTTGATGACTTCTTTTTTTGGAAATTTTGGGCATATCCATCTTGATGGATTTGGTATTGATTTCTAAGGTTTGATTCACGGCTTCGAATGTGAATTTTAGTGATTTACTGTTTCCACAATCAATTCTGTGATTTGTCAAATTAAAAATATAAAGGTTTTCATACTAGTAGTAAATATTCAAACTCTTTCATCAAAACAATTTCAACACTATCTTAATACAAAGCTCGTTTTTAAACCGTTTTCCAATCTACTATTATATACAAACATTTACCTCATCCGTATGAGGAATCTAATTAAACAACTTAGCAAAACAAGTGGTATGAAACGCTTGCGTTTATTTCGTCGGTTAATTCTTGGACTTGTTCGATTGAACCTCTTGTGACTATTTTCGAGTGGAAATCTACAGTTTGTTCCTAAATATTTAAGTTAAGCTAGTGGTTATGGGACATGAAGCTAAACTCATATATTTACTAGCTTAGTGTAATTGACACTTATTCTCGAGTGGAAGTCTACAATTTGTTCGTAAATAATTAAGTTAAGCCAGTGGTCATGGGACATGAAGCTAAACTCATTTATTTACTAGCTTAGGGTAATTTACACTTGTCGATCAATGATGATCATTTTGCAATTTAGACTAGCAATGTGCGATGTCTCTTTGTCTGCGAAGGAGACTAAACCCCGTTTTTTGTGGAGCTTCGGCTTGGTGGGGTAGAGACCCATGGTCTTTGAACCATTTTTGTGGAGCTTCGGCTCAAAGGTCTTCGGGCCTTTTTTGTGGAGCTTCGACTCAAACTTGATGGTTAGCGACCATGGAATAGCGTTCCGTTTTGTAATACATGTGTTGGTGAGTCTTAATGCTCCCATTTTGTGATAGGCCTCTTTCCCCCTTTTTGTGATTTATGGATTTCTATTGATGATTTTTAGACTTTGAGTTTCACCAATTTTTGTGATTTGCATTGATTAGCTTTATCAGTTTTTGTGCATTGGTGAATTTGTATTTCATGAAATTTTTTGATTGGCATTGATATGACTGTCAATATTTGTGGTTTGGTGAATAAAATAAAGAATATGACATTCTTTTTAGTGCATTGAGATGTCTTGTGCTATTATATGATTTTTGTTGTTAGTTAATGTATAATTTTTATAGTATGACATTTTTGTTATCATACGTTTTAATCGCATCTAGTACCCTATCTCATTTTATCTGATATTTATAGCTAGACTGATCCGTTTATTATTTTCTTCTTAAATAATGCTCGGGTCAGACCGAGACGTTACAGGTGTTTCTGCTTGACTCCTTATCTAGGATCATCATTATCTGACGTTTGTCTAACTACATTAGATCGGTAGTTTTTGTTGTTATACATTCGAGATAGAGACTCCTTGATGTATACATACTCTTTGATGTTGCACTTGTATCTATTCTTTTGTGATACCGTGGATCTTATTTGACCACTACTCTGATGTACACTTATATATGTTATATTCATATCTGTTTCTGCCTTTGTGATATGAATATCTGTGACTGATTTATGTTATGTTTATTTTTATATTTGTTTCCGAAGATTATATAGCCACTGTGTAGTAGCTTTGAGTTTGTATCGGTGTGTCAGATTTCCTCTTGAAATGAAATGCATATTTTACTATCTGACATGCCGGTGCTCGCACAAAGCAACTACTCGAAAGAACGTATTGGTTCCGTGGCTTATCGCCTTTTATTACCGGATCATTTTTCTGCTATTCATGACGTGTTTCACATTTCTCAATTACGAAAATGCCCTCTAGATTCTGATTCTATTCTTGAGTCCGGTATTGTTGAACAAATTGAAGTTTCACCTAATTTGACTTATGAGCAACATCCTATTCAAATTATTGCATCGGAGGTTAAATGCCTTCGAAATAAAGATGTTCCTCTTGTGAAGGTTCAATGGTCCTCAAATCCTAAGGATTGTTCTTGGGAATCTAGAGAATTCATCGAGCGAACACATCCAGACTTACTTTCTCGTGCTCTTTGAGGTGAAATTTTTATTTCAAATTTCTTTTGTGTTGATATGCTTTTATGGTTGTTGCTTTTTATTTTCTTCTTAAATATTGCGAGGATGCAATTTCTTTAAGGAGGGGAGTATGTAACAACCCGCATATTTTACGATTGCGTATTTAAATATTTTATTTAAATACAGCATCGTTAGTCGGATTATTGCCCGAAGTGCTACTTTTTGCATACAGTCGAATTAGGACTCGAGACTACTTCCATTGAGTTCAAAATGCCGTATGCGACCATTTTGAGTATATACTTTGATATGTCTGGAGCTAGTTAAAAATTTGACCTTTGCACTTTGGACTTTGGGTTTGGGTTAGCCTAAACTATTAACTCTAGCTCCACCCCCACTTTCACTTTCATTTCCTAACACTCCAAGCTTTCTTAAAAATGGGGGAAGAGAAAATGAATTAGAATTCCTAAGCCCTAGTTCCATTGCAAATCCAAGTTCTAACTCCAAATCCAAAGAGAAGCTATTGATAAGCATCCTCTTCTTCTTCTCCAGCTCATTCTCCCTTCAATTTTAGAAATTCCTAAAGTCTAAATTAGGAAATGTTTTTCTTTTAACCTTAGATTCAAGCTTCTTAGGTTGGAATTGAAAAGTGATTTTTCTTTCCTTTCTCTATAGCTTCCCCACCCTTGTTTTTGTAAAAAAGGTGAGATTTTTATCTCACTCCTAAGTCTATAATTATCTTCGATTATTAGGTATGAATTCCTAACATCTTTACGTGTTCTTTTATTTTGATTTGGCGAATATTCCAATTTTTGGTGTTTTGAAAACAAAATCTATGAAAATCCTTATATGGATATTGGACATGTTGATCGGAGTGTATTGGTGAGTCTTTGAGGTTGGGTAGTCGTTTGGCGTAAACCCCTCGTAACCGTCACTCATCCGATTGCTTCCGATATGGTTTGGCCATCATTGGCCTAGGCAAGAAAATGCCCAAAGCTTCAGTTTCAAACGTCTGAAATAAAGGATTCAGACGTCTGAATATTGTTCTGGGCAATAACTTTATTTTCCAGATTCAAACGTCAGAATTGTATATTTCAGATGTCTGAAATTGCTTGCGTTCAACCAGAAAGGAAATAGGCTAAAATTAGCCATTTTCGGACGTCTGAAATTATTGATTCGGACGTATGAATACTGAACTGGAAATATTTATTTTTCCGGATTCAGACGTCTGAATTGGAAATTTCAGACGTCTGAATCTGCTTAACTCAGCCCAATTGACCTTAGTTGTTTGGGTTTCCAATTTTAGTCGATTCAGGTTGATCCGACTTATTGTTATCATTAATCGACTTTGATGACTTCTTTTTTTGGAAATTTTGGGCATATCCATCTTGATGGATTCAGTATTGATTTCTAAGGATTTGATTCACGGCTTCGAATATGAATTTTGGTGATTTACTCTTTCCACAATCATTTCTGTGATTTGTCACATTAAAAATATAAAGGTTGTCATACTAGTAGTAAATATTCAAACTCTTTCATCAAAACAATTTCAACACTATCTTAATACAAAGCTCGTTTTTAAACCATTTTCCAATCTACTAGTATATACAAACATTTACCTCAGCCGTATGAGGAATCTAATTAAATGACATAGCAAAACAAGTGGCATGAAACGCTTGCATTTACTTCGTCGGTTAATTCTTGGACTTGTTCGATTGAACCTCTTGTGACTATTTTCGAGTGGAAATCTACAATTTGTTCGTAAATATTTAAGTTAAGCAGTGGTTATGTGACATGAAGCTAAACTCATATATTTACTAGCTTAGTGTAATTGACACTTATTCTCGAGTGGAAGTCTACAATTTGTTCGTAAATAATTAAGTTAAGCCAGTGGTTATGGGACATGAAACTAAACTCATTTATTTACTAGCTTAGTGTAATTTACACTTATCGATCAATGATGACATTTTGCGATTTAGACTATCACTGTGCGATGTCTCTTTGTCTGCGAGGGAGACAAAACCCCTTTTTTTTATGGAGGTTCGGCTTGGTGGGGTAGCGACCCATGGTCTTCCAATCGTTTTTGTGGAGCTTCTGCTCAAACTTGATGGTTGGCGACCATGGAATAGCGTTCCGTTTTGTGATACACATGTTGGTGAGTTTTAATGCTCCCATTTTGTGATAGGCCTCTTTCCCCCTTTTTGTGATTTCTGGATTTCTATTGATGATTTCTAGACTTTGTGTTTCACTAATTTTTGTGATTTGCATTGATAAGCTTTATCAATTTTTGTGCATTGGTGAATTTGTATTTCACGAACTTTTCCGATTGGCATTGATATGATTGTCAATATTTGTGGCTTGGTGAATAAAATAAAGAATATGACATTCTTTTTAATACTTTGAGATTTCTTGTGCTATTATATGATTTTTATTGTTAGTTAATGTATAATTTTTATAGTATGACATTTTTGTTATCATACGTTTTAATCGCATCTATTACCCTATCTCATTTTATCTGATATTTATAGCTACATTGATCCGTTTATTATTTTCTTCTTAAATAATACTCGGGTAAGACCGTGATGTTGCAAGTGTTTTTGCTTAACTCCTTATCTGGGATCATCATTATCTAACTTTTGTCTAACTACATTAGATCGGTAGTTTTTGTTGTTATACATTTGAGATAGAGACTCCTTGATGTATACATACTCTTTGATGTTGCACTTATATCTATTCTTTTGTGATATCGTGGATCTTATTTGACCATTACTCTGATGTACACTTATATGTGTTATATTCATATCCGTTTCCGCCATTGTGATATGAATATCTGTGACTGATTTATGTTATATTTTGTTTCTATATTTGTTTCTAAAGATTATATAGCCATTGTGTAGTAGCTTTGAGTTTGTATAGGTGTGTCAAATTTCCTCTTGAAATGAAATGCATATTTTACTATCTGACATACCGGTGCTTGCACAAAGAAACTACTTGGATAGTCGTTCCTCAACAGCCTTATTCTTCGTGCTAGTTGACGGCATTACTCCGTAGTGTCATTGGCTAGTTTGAGTATAGAGGTGGGGCGTCACAATCATTGTCTCATGAGCCTACATATAATCAATACTCAAATTCAAGTTGTCTACCAAAATTGTATGATGTGCAGGAAACATGTTTTATGGGTGTTGAGGAATCAATCCATAATGGAAAAATTGTGCAGAGCAAAAAGAATAAATGGATACTCGATAGTGGATGCTCTAGACACATGATTGGTAATCCGGATATGCTGAATGATATAATATACAAAGATGGAGGACTGGTTAACTTTGGAGACAACTCAAAAGGATATGTGATTGGCATCGGCAAAATCGATAACTCTGAAACTCCTATTATTACTAATGTTTTGCTAGTTAAGAATCTTAAACATAATCTGCTAATTATTAGTCAGTTTTTCGATGAAGGACATAAAATTAAATTTGAAAAAGATAAGTGTCACATTGAAGATAATAATTCAATCATAATATTTGACGGAATTAGGAAAAAGAATATTTATATTCTTAGTATGTAAGTTTCAAATAATAGCCTGTGTCTTTTGGAAAATACAAGTGACCCTTGGATTTGGCATAAGAGATTTGGACATTTGATATAGACTGTCAAAACATGATCTAGTAAGAGGTCTCGCTAAAATGAATTTTAAAGTAGATAGTTTATGTTATGCATGTCAATTAGGAAAACTTAGAAAAAGTTCCTTTAAATTAAAAGATATGATTTCAACTTCAAAATCTCTTGAATTACTTCATCTTGATTTATTTGGTCCATCTCAAATTTAGTCAATAAATATGTTTTTGTAATTGTAGATGATATTCTAGATTTACATGGACAATAGTTTTGAAACATAAAAGTGATACTTTTGAATGTTTTAAGAACTTTACAAAAAGGATTCAAAATCAACTTTCTGTAAAAATTATAACCATCCATAGTGATCATGGTGGTGAATTTGAAAATGAAAAGTTTGAGGGATTCTACAAATAAAAAGGGAATAACTCACAATTTTTCATTTCCAAGAACTCCACAACAAAATGGAGTAGTAGAGCGTAAAAATAGGACGATTCAAGTGTGTACGAGAACTTTGCTTTCAGATAGTAAATTACCAAAATATTTTTGGGTAGAAGCAGTTGCTACCGCCTGTTATATATTAAATAGAATTTTAATTAGACCTTTAACTGATAAGACATCTTATGAACTTCTTCACATAAAGAAACCTAAGGTATCTTATTTTAGAATTTTTGGAAGTAAATGTTTTATTTTAAATACAAAAGATAACTTAGATAAATTTGAACCTAAATCCGACAAAGGTATCTTTATCAGAAATTCTAATAGAAGTAAAGCATATAGAGTGTTTAATTTAAGAACTAACACCATCGAAGAAACAATGCATGTTTCATTCGATGAAAGTCTCAAAATTTTTGGAGATACAAATGATGAAGAGGATTTAATTACTCAAAATCAAGAGTCAATTGAAACTAATAATGAAATTAATCATCCTAATAAAAAGATTAAATTTTTAAAAGATCATCCTATAGAAAATATACTGGGAGATATGCAATATGTTGTTACAACTAGAAATCAACTAAGTAAAATGAGCAATGTAGCCTTTATCTCAACTATTGAACCCAAAAATCCAAAAGAAGCATCGACTGATGATTCATGGATTTTGGCTATGAAAGAAAAACTAAATCAATTCACTAGAAATGATACTTGGGAACTTGTTCCTAAACCTGAAAATAAAACTATAATTGGAACTAAATGGGTTTATAAAAATTAAATTGAATGGCAAGGTGAGATTGTTAGAAATAAAGCCCAGTTAGTCGCTCAAGGTTATTATCAAGAAGAAGAAATAGATTGTGATGAAACCCTTGCTGCCATTAGGATTCTACTTGCTTGTGCAAATCATAACAATTTCCAATTATTTCAAATGGATGTTAAAAGTGCCTTTTTAAATGGATTTGTAAAACAGGAAGTATATGTTGAACAACCACCACTTTTTGAAAATGAAAAATTACCAAATCATGTTTACAAACTTAAGAAAGCTCTATATGGTCTAAAACAAGCTCCTAGAGCCTGGTATGATAGACTAAGATCTCTCTTATTACAATCAAACTTTGAAATTGGTAAAGTAGATAATACACTTTTTACTAAAAGAAATAAAAATGATATTTGACTAGTACAAGTTTACGTAGATGATATCATTTTCGGATCAACTAATTTTGAAATGAATAAAGAATTTTCTGAAATAATGACAAAAGAGTTTAAGATGAGTCATATGGGTGAATTCAGCTTCTTTCTAGGATTGCAAATAAAACGATTAGATAATGGTATCTTTATCAGTCAATAAAAATATGCTAAAGACCTAGTTAGTAAATTTGGTTTGACCACTGCAAGTGGAAAACCCACTCCCATGGCAACCATTGAGTACCTATGTAAAGAAGATCTCTCGTAAGATGCAGATCAAAAATTATATAAAGGAATGATTGGACCGCTACTCTATATTACTACTAATAGACCTGATATCATGCATAGTGTTTGTCTCTGTGCAAGATATCAATCCCAACCTAAAGAGACCCACTTAAAAGCTGTAAAACGTACATAAAATATGTTAAACAAACCTTTGATCATGGCTTATTTTATCCTAAAAATGATTCTTTTGAATTAATATCTTACTGTGATGCTGATTATGCTAGTTGTAAGTCAAACCGAAAAAGTACAAGCGGAAATTGTCACTTTTTAGGGCATTTTCTGATTTTCTGGTTTAGTAAAAAGCAAAACACAGTTTCTTTATCAACAACCGAAGTAGAGTATATTTCTGCTACTTTGGCTTGTTCTCAAGTAATATATATGCAACAAACTTTAAAATATTTTGGTTTAAATATCTCAAAATCATAAATTTATTGTGATAATACTAGTGCAATAAATTTATCCAAAAATCCTGCTCATCATTCTCGAACTAAACATATTGACATCAGACATCATTTTCTCAGTGATAATATAAGTAAGGAAGTAATCACTCTCGATTATATCAATTTCGAGAACCAAATTGCTGATATCTTAACAAAACCCTTAAATGAATCTATATTTACTAAATTAAGAAGTGAATTAGATATTTGTTCAATAACTGAAACATAGTCTAATAGCAAAAATATAAGTACCTTGTCGACAACCCTCCTTTAACCCTGTTGACATATAACGGATTTTTTCTTTTGAAATTTTCCCACCAAAATTCAAATGGGTGGTTATATATTCTTCTTATTTCAAAATTTTGTTCATTCTTTCTGTCCTTTCTCTGATCTAACTTCTGAAAACAATAAAACAATGGCCTCATCCTCCAAATCAAATAAAAATTCAACCTTTTCATTCCCTTCTCTTTCTACTGGACCATTTCAACGAACTACGCTTGCACGAGTGATAAAAATGGAGGTTTCCTTGAAGGATGCACTGTAACTTATGACTGAAATTTAAGTAGTGCAAATCAGAATAGCCAAAGAACAAGAACGACCAGGCAAAATCCTTAGAAACTTGCAAAAGTTCCTAATGGATAATCATGCCAATCCCATCTTGATTGATGAAGAATCTTCAGGTGATCAAGTGTAAGAGACAGCGAGGAAGAAGAAGAAGAAGCCTTTGTGGAAGAAGAGCACGCTGAAGATGACAACAAAGTTGTTTGCATTGGCGAATTGTGCTTTGATAAGGATGGAAATCTAGTCGAACAACCTGGAAATTTCTGTTTCCACTACCCAAATTGCTCGGTACATAGATCTCCCATTTTCAAGAATACACATTAGTTTCTTTTCTCTCTTTCTTATCGTAATATGAACTTACTTACGTTTTCTATGCACTTGTAAATATAACAATATATAATTAATAAATGATTTGTGAATTCTCGTATTATCACTATTATAAGTATTATCATATATGGATTCTTAGTTAGGATAATTAGTAATTAAGGGCTAAGTTTTGGTTTCAGAATTAAGTGTGGATTATTTATGATAACACTATCATTATAATCATATGTCATATAGTATTAGATTAAGGGGGAGTTATATAGTTTGGAGTTAGTTTTTGTTGATGACAAAGGGGGAGAAGTATAAAAAAGGATAGTTAGGCATAGATTAAGGGGGAGTTACTAGGATAGAAGTAATATTTTATAAACAAAGGTTGTCATCATCAAAAAGGAGGAGATAGTTATTCCCTGAGAAGTTGGTTTTGATGACAACAACCTTAGAATAAGATTATAAAATATAAGTACTAACATTATTGTTTAGATATATATGTATATACAAGATATATATAGAAGTACCAAAGAATGAAGACTGTATAGTATAGAGATTCAAGAATTGATAAACTCAAGATCGAAGATAACAAGATTCAAGACTCATGAGTATCAAGATTATCAAGAGTTCAAGATTTCAATATTAGTAATTTAGTTACGAATTTTGTTAAAACTCCTAGAAAAGCACCGATATCTTAAAATCCATTTTATTCGTGGGATGGAATCCACTTCGAGCCCGTTAAAGGGATGGAACCCTAAGTAGGATAGAACCTATGAAAAATCTAGTGGAACATTGTTTTGTATCCACTAACTTTTATTCAATTGTTTTACAAAATTATATCTTGTTTTCAAAATTATTACAAAATCTTCTTTTTTAAAAAATCAAAAACATCTATCCTGGTTTTAAAATACTTTTAGCCTCAAAATAATCTTTATTTTCAATATCAAATTATCCTTTGCTTTAAACTATCTTTTAATTATAATATATTTAACTTTTAATGTTTATACTTAGATTTAAATATAAAATTATAGTAAAATTTTATATATACCAAAATATTATTCTCTATACTTATTTATGTATTTTAACTATAGTTAAGTATATTTATAAAGTTTAAAATAGTTTTAATACAAGATAGAAGTTATTTTCAAAGAAAAAAATTACCAAAAATAACTTAGGCCTATCGACAACCACAAGGAACCCTTGTCGATAAGGTGACAGTTTATTTCAAAAGTTTGAATTTCAAAGCAAGTGTCTATTCGTCATATCCTTTCACGAATGGACATGGCTGTTGTTCTACTATAAATAGGGGCTATTTTAAACGAATTTAAATTTAAAGATTCTATGATTTCACTCCTCTTCTTCTTCCATATTTGTTTATATACATTTTTCCATTACTCTGCCGAAATCACCATTGGATCAAACTAGATCATCTGTGGTTTGATTCTCTATCACTATCTCAATAAGATCTCAATGCTATTCAGAGTTATAGACTTCTTTGTAATAAATCGAGTGAGAAAAGGTGTGATTGTAGCTTGGAAAATCAATCAAGCGAGAAATGGTGTGAATGTAGCCTGGAAAAGCAATCGGGTGAACTTATTGCCTGTAAAATCAAGTATTTCTGCCCAGAGGATTGTGAATCTGGAGCGGCGTACCACGTGGCCTTAAAATTGAGGGTGTAATTGTAAGAATTGATTTTGAAAGGAAATCCGTACTTGTGTTACGGGACTGGATGTAGGGTAACTCTGAACCAGTATAGAATTCGTTATGTTCCTTCCTTTATTGCTTTTACTTTATATCTACATCTGTGTTTGATTCTGTAATCATATATGTGTCTGAATATTGCATACATTTGCATTCAAATTAATATAAACTCAAAAAGAATTAGTAATCCCTTAAAACACTAGTCATCCCACCACTAGTGTTAATTCTAGCTTTAAGATCCGTAATCCGCATTTCTCACACTTTTCCTATTGTGAGAGGATCGGGAAACTTGCATATAGAGTTGAGTTACCAAGCAATTTGGTAGGACTCCATGATGTTTTCGATGTTTCTCATATCAGAAAGTATGCTAGAGACTCGAAGACTACTATTGCACTGACTTTGCTAGAGGACTTAGTAGTAGAACCGGACTTGACTATAGTGAGGAAGTCGATTCGTATCGTTGTAAAAGATGAAAGAGGCTTAGAACCAAGACGGTAAATTAGTCTAAGTCCAGTGGATTAACCATGATAGGGACTGTACTTGGGAGATTGAGAGCAGGATTAGAGATAATTATCCTGAGTTATTTGATGGTATGTTTTACCTCTTTCATTGATTTATTGTGTACCTTATCTTAATTTCAAGGATGAAATTCCTTAAGGAGGGGGAGTCTGTAAAACCCTATATTTTTGGTAACATTATATAAAATATTCAATTACCTAAATAAAATAATATGTTTATTAGGAGATTGAGATTTGATTTTGCTTAAGGGGTAGTTGTGCCATTTAACCAATGAACTAAAGTAAGTGTTAAAATGAAACAGTGGACGTGTAAAATAGGAAAGAGGCCATTCCTATATCTTTAAACCTTCGCTGTCCCATACAAGTTCATTTCATTTAAAAACTTTAAAAATAGGGGTCGGCCACCATTGATAAGGAAAATAGGAAGAAGGTTAAGAAAATCTAACGAAGAAGCTAAATCAAATTAAATCCATTCACATCTCAATCCCTTTAATCTCTAAAGCTATGAATAATGTTTTCATCCCATTTTTTCGGTTTTAGAATGAAATTCGAACCTATTTGTAATGATTTGCCATTTTTTTGAATGATGTAATTAATATATACTTGTTGGTGATTTATGTTTGTTCATATAGACTCTATGACATGCTTTAAGGCAAGAACCCTATTAAATGACATCCAAATGCCTTGCGAATTTTTCTATAGCCCTAAAATGATATTTTAGAGATAGGTATCAATTTTGAGAATTTTCAAAAAAATTTGTTGATTTTTTTCTAAATTTTCTACTAAAGAAAATGTTATTTTAGGACAAAAATTTTACAGTTAAATAATTAAAAGTATATGTCTTAAATTTATATATGTTACAAAACATATTAAAAGAAATTTTTTGAAATTTTCCTATGTGTTTTGATAGAATATAAAATTATTTAAGGTATGAGACTTAATTGTTTTATATATTTGTAAAAGGGGAAGAGGATTTTTGTAAAATAATTTAAATTTTTATTTCTGGAAAGTCGAAAGAAATTGTAAATAGAGAAATTGCAACCAATTTCATTTTGACAAATAAGGCTAACTAGGTATAAAGAAAATGTTTAAAACGACAAACAAACATGTTTTTCACTATTTCATTGATTTCGGTACCATGTTCCGCCTCTATACCTTCGCCTCAGACTCCATCGAAACCAATGCAGATGGTATTAGGTAACTAGTACGTAGTAAATTGGATATAGGTGGAAGGTACAGGGTTGAAACCAAGGGTTCCAAAGAGGCTGAAGCGATACCTTGTTTTTAAATTAAAATGCGCCTACTTGCTTTCGACTGAGTACCGTTCGACTAGTTTGGCTTTCGATCAGGTCAAATGGTTTTAAAGAAATGGGTTCGATTGGGTTGTGCCTTTGTTTTGAGTAAATGCTTTCAACTAAGTCGAAACCTTTAGCTGGCGCTTTCTACTGATCGACCCAGATAGTTTCTAAGGGATTACTTCTTTTTTATAAAATTTGGCCACTTCTCCAATGCTTTCAAAGGGATGGTTTCAACACCGTCACTTCTTTACTTAGGAATGATTTCAAAAGGAGTGCTTTTAAGTTTAGTGAGTTTCTGATCCATTTGCTCTACTTGAAAGCATAATCCAAATGGTTTCGACCGAAACGGTTTTCAAAGGTTTCGAAGAGGTTAAATTTAAATTGTTTCGAAAAGTTTCCACATGTTTGAAATTGAACACAAGTGCTTTGGAATGGTTGGATTCTATACCTTTGAATAGTTTTAGTGAATGGTTTCAAAGAGGTAGTTCGTCGTGGTTTCGAAAGATTCAAAAGGAAAGGTTTTTCCTACGTTTTCAGAAGGCAATATTTAAATATTTAAAAAGAAGGATGTCTAGGATTTTAAAGCCTTCAAAAGGTAGGTTTTGAATGGTTTAGAAAGGAAGGATTTGGCCTTTCGGCCTAGGTTAACTAAAGGGTTTTATTTTGTTTCGAAAGAGATACTTTCAATGGTTTTAAAAGGGTTACTTTCAATGGTTTCAAAAGGGTTGTTTAAAGGTTTTAGACAAAGGTTTCGAATATACTAACTAGGCAGCATAGCCCAAGTGTTTTAAGATAAAAAGGGTTTTAGCTTATTTTAGGGAAGTACGTAGTCGTCATTAAATTTCATCAACATTATTTTGAGTGAAGTATATATAACATGGAAAGTTATCTTAAAGTAAAGCAAAGAATATATTTTCGTTGTATTAGTATGATTTAAAAGGTTTTCAGGGAAAAAGATGAAGCGTAGTTAGCCCTAAGAAAATGATCCGGACAGTTAGTCAATTTTGATTTCGATAGTTAGTCCAGTTTGTGGAGAGCTAGTTCGGTTTACGGGCAATCAGCTCTATTACAGGATGGATTGTCCTTTTATTGCTCATGGATAGATAGTCCAATAGTTACTTGTTTATAGCATAACGAATATTGATATTATTATAATCAGTTTGATTAACCAGTTTGGTTGAAAAAAAGGATTTGCAAATATATGTTTTGAAAAGGTTATTAGCAAGGGGAAACCAATTCTGCTAAGTGACATGGTCTTACTTAATATTAGTAAACCAAGATGTATCCGTATTATTCATGCCAGGATTTATGTCTGACAAGAAGTTTTTATTTCCCCTTAAACTGTTGGGTGCTCAAAATTGATTTGAGTAGGGTGAGGGTTAATGTTTTCATTTTTTTGTTGTCTTGTCGAATAAAGCTTACGGAGATGAGCTGATGGATGACAATAGCTATATAGGAGTTGCAGTTCATTTCATATATTTCCGTTGTATATATTAAGTCAGTTATGACTATATTGCATTGATCAATCAAGGAGGTATCATCATACATCGCTTTTGGCATATTATTGTAAATTATATTTGATCAAAGCATAGGAAACATTATGGGATTATGTAACTTAAACATGAATTTTTTCAAAATGTGATCAGATAAATGTTGTTTTTTGAAATTTGTGTTTAAGTGCTGTTGATATTATGGATCCCATTAGCATTACCGTATTTTTTCACCAGAAATTAATAGTATAGATGACTACAACACTATAGCACTTAGCTTTTTACCTCTAGATAAAGGATGTTACAATTTGTTTCTGCATTAATTTTCATTCTTAACTTATCTAATTTGGATTTTATTGTTATTGTTATTTTTAAAGAGTTCGGATTTTCATCTTAAGGATTTTACAAGTATAAATGGTAAATTCGTACTTAAATTCATCTTGTTATATATATATATCTATTAATTTCTGTATTAAATCAAACTTTGGCAAAAAGGAGACTTCCAGCTACTTCGTCGAAAGGTTTTGAGTTGTACGAGTCAAAAATTGGCGCTACAATTTTACCTTTCTACCCCTTAGAAAGGGGCTAAGGTGGCAACTTTTGTTTTGCTTTTTTGACCTCTTTTGACAGGGTCGAAAGGTAGTCTAGCGCGTCATTCAATTGACCACTTCGAATGGTTATGTAGTTAATAATAAGTGGACCACTTCGAAAGAAAAATTGTAGTTTAGTGTATTTTTATACCTCTTGAAGAAGTTGGCTAATGTCTCTTAGTAAATAATTGTCTAATACATACTATTGAAAGCATAGTCTCTATTTTATAGGTTTCGAAACCTTTAGTACATGCTTACTTTATCATATTTGTGGAAATGTGTGAATTTAGGGATACATATATTTTTAAATTATGGATTGAAGAAAGCATACTTTGTATAAGCTGTAAATCAAATCAAACATCTCGACTTAGCGGAAACCTACTGTATTGATTCAAACTTTATGGTCGGCATGCTTTTGAAACCATGTACCCTTTTTTGGCTCTGTCGAAACCTTTTATAACAATTGAGACTCAATCATCATCCTTCACCAATATTGTCGTCCTTTTATTATTATCGATATGATTCAAACTCAATATCTTTCAACTTAATTGGCATGTCAAATTTCGACAGCATTTATATTCCCTTAGAAAAATCAAGTTCATGGTTTTTGACGTTGTCGAAAGGTTCTTTTGTCTCATTTATTGAATGTTGATTGCATATAGTTTATTTAAATTGGTTGTGTTGGTTTCGACTAATTCCTGCATTAAAAAATTATCCTTGAGCTTTCGATGTTGTTGAGGGGTATTTTTGGGAATCAACTTTTGTATCCCTTTCGACTCTATCGAAAGCTCAATTTTCATTTTTTAACTCAAATATTCTTTTAGGAATATGAAATTTCATGTTTTTCCTAATATTCAAATTGTTGTAATAAGTTTCTAATATCCTTGAAAGAATGTTAATTTCATAAAAAAATATAATTTCTAACTGAATGATTTCACTCGGTAGCTGTGTAGTTAATGCCCCGCTATTACCCCGCTACAACCCCGCTATATCTCATAGCAGATTTCTACCTCTACGATTGTTCCATATAGCCCCCGAATATAGCCTTCTCGCTTTAATCCCTGCTATTTCTGCTATATCCCATTATTTCCACTATATTCCGTTATTCCCGCTATATCTTTTTTAATAAAATGAATTGAAAAATTGCATTTATACATTATATAATTATGAAACTAATTTATTCGATTTAATTTTTAATATATTTTCAGAAATGAAAATATTCTAATATTCTACCAAATTCAGTTATGTTATATAACAGTTTTTCGTTTATTTAAAGTATATTCGCACATGTTTTTATTTAAAATTATTTATGTATTATTTATAATTCAATTGATTGATAATTTTTCATTTAATTACCATTTACATATTTGTGAAAACATTAAGTACGAGTTTTATATGCTATTGTAGATCCATCCTCTATATCCCGCTATATCCTCGCTGTATCCCTGCTATGACTTTTTGCACCTCCACCGCTTTGAATCTACCGAGCGCATTAACTGCACAGCCTGGTAGAATTATGGGTCTGAAAAAGTCTTCTCGAGAACCAAAGAACAACATAATACTAATGATGGAATCTTCACCTAAGAAGATTGAAGCCACTTCCAAGCATTCTTTAATATCTATGCAAGATGAGGTAGATGCAATTCTGAATGACTTTGGCATAACTAGAGCGATGACTTTATGGATTTCAGTCTTAACTAGAATGGGTGGTTGAGAAAGAAAGAAAGGTTATGTGTACCGAATATAGGAGACATAAGGAAGGAAGTTCTGGAGGAATTCCATTATTCAAAGTTCACTACCCATCTAGGAGGAACAAAGATGTATCAGGATATGAAGAGGAGTTTCTTCTGGAAAGGTATGAAATGGGACATTGGTTTATGTTCAAAGCAATGCATGAATTGCCAATGGGTAAAGGCTAAACCCTAAAAGGCAAGTGCATTGCTTTAGCTGTTGGATGTTCTGATCTGGAAATAGGATTCCATCTCTATAGATTTTATAGATGGGTTGCTAAGATCAAGTAAGGGAAAATAAAGTAATGGGATATAGTGGATAGGCTGACCAAAAGTGCCCATTTCATTCTAGTAAAGTCAACTACGATAGCACCTATTTTGGCGAAGTTTTTTATGAAGAATATGGTTAGGCTGCATGGGATTCCTAAGTATTATTAGTGACAGAGATTCTTTGTTTATTAGTGAGTTCGGGTTGAGTCAACAGGAAGCTTTAAGAACCAAGATCACGATGAGTATCGCTTATCACCCACAGACTTATGGGCAAAAAGAAAGAGTTAACCAAGTCTTGGACGATTAGTTAAGAGCTTGTGTACTGGATTTTGGGGGATCATAAGAAGGCCATCTTCATCTAGTCGACTTCTCGTACAACAATAATTATCAGACTAGTATTGAGGTAGCACTGTTTGAAGCTTTGTATGGAAGACCATGCAAATCTCCCATACGTTCGTTGGAGGGATGGTTAGCTCTTGGTTCGGATTTAGAGAAAGAAGCTACGAAGAAGATTGAGTTGATTCGAGGTAGAATGTGGGAAGCTCGGTCTAGGAAGAAAACATATACAGATAGAAGAAGGAAAGACATGGAATTCTCTATTGTAGATTAGGTGTTTGTTAAGGTTTAACTGATGAAGGATGTGATTAGATTCAGAAAATCAGTGAAACTTGCACCGAGATACGTTTGACCGTTTTGAATTGTTGAGAGGATCGGGAAGCTTGATATAGTATGGAGTTACCAAGTAGTTCCACGTTTCTCATCTTAGAAAATGTGTTAGAGACCCGGAGACTACTATATCACCAACAGTGTTAAAAGATTTAGTAGTAGAGCCAGACTTGACCATAGTTAGAAAGCCGATTCGGATAATTGGGAGAGTTGAGAAAAAGCTAATAAAGAAGACAGTCAGACGGGTGAAAGTCTAAATGGAGTGACGATGATGGAGACTATACTTGGGAGGCTGAGAGCAGGATTAGAGACGCTTATCCTGATTTGTTAGATGTTATGTTTTACGTTGTTGATTTATTTATTGGGTACCTTATCGTAATTTCGAGGGCGAAATTCTTTAAGGAGGGGAGTCTGTAACACCCCATATTATTGTAGCACTATTTTGGATATTTAATTTGCTAATTAAATAAACTAGTGTGATCATAAATAGATTGAGATTTGATTATAATTAAGGGCAGCCGTGCCATGTTGAACGTAATTTAAAATAAGACAACATGAATAAAAGTGTTAGGAAATAATGAAGGGTAAAATGGGAAATAGGATGGACTTATACTCTAAACCCTTAGGAAACAAAAAACAAATTTTCAATTCATTTTCTCAAGCAAAAGAGCTCTAAAGTCCGGCCTCAATTTTCAATCTCAAAAGAAGATAAAGCTAGGATTTCAAAAGAGGAAGTAAATCAGATTATTCAATATCAAATCTCTCATCTTTAGTCACAAAACTAAGGTGAATGATTACTACATCCCTTTTTGTCATATTTCTCGGTTTTAAGTTGAACTCGAAATGATTTTTCTTGTTTATGCCAAGTTTTAGATGAATAAATATTTATATATACTTGTTGATGATTTATGCATGTTCAATAGGATTTTTAAGATATGTTTGATACGAAAACCCTAATAAATGACATCCAAATGCCTTGAAAATTTAAGCATGGATAAGAAATGATATTTTGGATATGGGTTTTAATTTTCATAATTTTACGAATTAATATGAACTTTAAATTAATTTTCTAGTGAAGAAAGTGATTTATTGGGTTATAAATTATTTACAGGAAAATAAATAATTATTTGGGTCTTAAATTCATATATGTTAGAAAACATATAGAAATGGACTTTTCGAAATTTTTATGAAATTTTCCTAAGTGTTTTGATGAACATATAAACTTATTCATGGTATGGAACTTAAATGTTTTATATATTTAATTAAAGAGAAGGGGTATTTTGCAAAATAAAATCAATATTTATTTCTAAAAATATTGGCAGCACTATTTGGAAGAGTGTTTAGCAACTAATAAGAATTTGACAAACAAAGGTAGGTTAGTTGAAATGATTTTCTCTTTTAATATAAAAACAAAATATCATGTTTTTAGCATATTCCGCTACTTTTTGCACAGTGTGTTCTGACACAGACCTTTCTCCACCAATAGTTTCGAAACCAGTGTGCATGGTATCAAGCCGCTTTGTACGTAGCATATTGGGCTAAGGTGGAAGGGTACTTGGTCGAAACCTTAGGTTTTGAAGGGGTTGGAGTATGTTTGTTTTAGAACCAAAGGTAGACCTGCTTTGCTTTCGAAAGAGATAGGTTTCGACTCAGTTACTTTCAACTAGGTCAAATATTTTAATGTAAAGATTTTTACTTGGTTGCTTTCCTTTGTTCTAACTAATGCTTTCGATTGGATCGATATCCCTAGGTCTCACCTTTCTATCTTTCGAAGTCAATGGTTTTGAAATGCACACTTGTCTTTTAAAATTGGCTATTTATCCCATGCTTTCAAATTGGTAACTTCGACACTACCAAAATTGGACACAACACTCTTCGGAAGTATTTCAAGTGATAAAAATGAAGAATATTAATGTAAAAAGTGAATTATCTAACAAAAATTTCAAAAACAGATAAGAAAAGCTTGCAGAAACACAGAGTTTTAGAGTGGTTCGACGTATGGCCTATGTCCATTATGAAGTCGATGATCTTATTGATGTTTTCTTGTTGATTACAACTGATTACAGCAGATTACAACGATGAATTTCGAGTACAATAGTAGCCTTAAAGTGCAAAAAATAGTTTCGGTAGAGTCGGGACGTCAAAGAGCCAAAAGATCCTTTTTCTATAGGCTCTGGGACGCTATTTATAGGCGACGATGCAAATATCTCGCTTAAATCTCGGGAGACCACTTCTAGCACGTGGGTGGGCCTACGCGATCGATCCCACGTGATTTTGACTCAATCCGTGATCGATACGAACGAATTTCATATCGTTCAAGATTTGATCCAAACGAGTCGAAATTTGGCATGAATATTCCTTAGGTCGTACGTAAGCTCCGATAAAAATTTTATGGAATTTGGACTTGTAGGTTATGAGTTATGATCGATGAAAATTCGAGCTTTCGGTAGGCCGTTTAGTTCATATCGATCCTTTCGTATCGCTCTGTTCATATTGATCCGAGCACGTGTCTACATGTTGACATGGAACTAAATTCTTGGATCGATCCACATTCAATGCCAAATTGACCGAGTCATTCCAAGGTTTTCACCTTGTTCGTATCGATCTTAACTGTGCTGTTCATATCGAACGATTGTGTTGCTTGTTCGTACTGATCGGTTGCGTTGCCTTGTTCGTACCGATCGGTTGCGTTTCCTTGTTCGCACAGATCGGTTGCGTTGCCTTGTTCGTACCGATCGATTGCGTTGTTTTTTTCATATCGGTTGATTGGATTATACTTTGTATCGGTGGGAATTGTTGATTTCGTATCGATTCGTGGTTGATCGATATGAAGCATGTTGAAACTTAATCTATACGAACTAGACACTCACATTTCAATTGATGGATACGAAGTAGACTATATTGGATGGATACGAACAAGAAAGTTGCATGGAGATGGACACGGATAGATAGATATGTGATGGATACGAAATCGACCAACGCGAAATGATGGATTGTGGCCTGATCGATACAAAATGAGGATATGAACGAGTTGGTTTCCTTGACTTATATCGATCATATCTTGAGCATACGAACTCGGATTGACTCGAAATTTGGAATATTGGCTTTCATAGCTTCGCTTGTCATGCTGTATCAATTGTAGCTTGATCTGGACTCAGACAAAATTTACCGACATCCATACGGAACCTGTGTATAACCGGTTTTCGAGATAAACTGTCTTTGGTTTCTAGCCAATTCCTTGGTGTCATGGCTTTGCCAAAAGGCGGGATAACACTTTCCCCCCAAAAGTACATCCTGTGAGAACATGACATGCTTTGTAAAGTTGTAATCTTTATCCTGAATAGTTTCATCTGACTTGTTGAACAATTGTTGCCTTCTCATTAAAAGGTATACTTTTGATTGATCTTCTGTATTATGAACGGTTGACTGTCAATTGTTGTACCTTATACTATTGTAACTGAGTGTTGTATGACAGTGATCCATTTTTTGATGTTGTAATCATTACCATACGAATATTCCATTCCTGTGAATTTTAAAAACTGGATTGTAGTCCACCATACATGTACGTATGTTAACCTGACCCCTGTTAACATTTGCATGTTGATGAGTCGTCGTCTGTTTCAGTTTTTTTATATCGAATCCCTTATTGACCTTCTCCTGAGTCAATGTGAAATACGAGTTGTAACAACACATAGCGGTTGTTTTGGAATTTCTCTTCGTATCGATCCTCTCCTGGATCGACGTGGAAGGTCGAAAAGTCGTCTTCGTATCGATGGTGAATGGATATGAACAGCTACACTTGGGATCACTCTGGATTGACGGATATGAATAAGCTTGTTCATATCGATGGAATATAAATGGTTCAAACAAATCTTTGTTGCAACTTTTGTATCGATGAATCACCGATGGATACGAAAACCATGCTCTAGATCGAATGGAATTAACAGATACGAACAGCCGCCCCCGTACCGATATGGCTGAGTAGGTATGAAAACGGTCCTTCGTATCGTTCTTGCTTCGACCGTTTCGACCAGTTCATTTCACTGGGATATGAATCGCCTTTTTTCCTTTGAGCTCGAATCCATATAAATACATTTTTGTACTTTGGAATTTTCCTTATCTGTTCATTCTACCGTTTTACTTTTGCATCGCTCCGAGTATCAGAAAATCGAAATTGTCTTTTGCCCCCAAGTTAATTAATCTACTCAACCGCTCAAATTAGGTAACTGTACTGTTAATCTTCCCTCAAGCGACGAGATTTCGAGGCCTAGCGCCATCATATTCACAATGTGGTTAATTTCAGTCGCGTTGAGGGTGGAGTTTGGCCGGGGAAGGTAGAAATAGAATCCAAGTTGATCGGAAAAGTGGAGGTGTGGAGGGACGCAAAGCTTTAAATTCGTATCAATGAGAAAGGATAGACTTGGCTTCATGTCGATATGGGGCATAGGGTTCATATCGATGAAGTTATGATGGATGAAATGGTAGATCTCGTAACAATGCGGAGTGGAGATAATTCATATCTATTCGAGGCTATCAATATGGAATCAACGGGCCAATGACCGATACAAAACTCAGTATAGGCGGTCAATGCTAATCACAGTCTCGATCAATATAAAACATTGTATAACCCTATCTATACGATGCTGCCGAGCTTCGATCGATATAGACTTAACAAACTTTGATCGGTACAAAACTAAGGTTCCTGACTGATATGATCTAAGGCTTAGGCGATTGATATGAATTGAACCTTGATGAACCTGAAACCCATTGCACATTTGAACATCTGATTTTGACGAGCTTTAATCTTGCATGATTGTTAAAATGTATATTTGATCACCCTTCGAAGCTCGTTAATGGAACTATGAATCAACAAAATCTTAACAAACCATAACTAGAATTGGTCTCTTAAGTCGGAGTGGCACGGTTGTGATGGTCAGCAATGACGGTCACTCCAGTTGAACTTTGAAGTCTCATCGTTTTAATATTTTTCAAACTTCGTAGAATTTCTCAAGTAACATGTATCATGACACTTGCACATTCACATTCACGCACTTTACACCGGGGAACACACGGGCTTATTATCATCTAATGATGGTTTTTCATAAGTTAGTTAGTTATGGAGTCTGCAAGCTCACAATAGCAGGAAATTCAAAGTTCACTTCCTTTAACAATAAAGATACCGGCCATCGCGACCGAAGTTATAAATCCCACCCCTGATGAGCTACTAGGCGCTATTTTCATCGGTAACCCACAAGATTCTATTCCTTCAAACATTTTCGAAGACATGCTGGGACGGATATGCCTAAGGCATGGTTATTCGTTAGACAACGTGTTATTGCCGGGGTCGAATGACAGACCGCACGCTCCACCGGAGGGGTTTACTACTTTCAATCGCCATGCATGTACAGTTGGAACACTTCCTCCATTTGACCAATACATTAGAGAAGTGATGTCTTTCTTCGAAATCGCCCCATCTCAGTTACTCCCCAATTTATATGCTCTGCTGAATAGCCTTTTCATCGTATTTATGG
The DNA here is from genome assembly GCA_030765085.1 of Allium cepa. NCBI lineage: Eukaryota > Viridiplantae > Streptophyta > Magnoliopsida > Asparagales > Amaryllidaceae > Allium > Allium cepa. Next base: position 591,245,906 of record CM060937.1, read on the forward strand.
AGCATCTTTTCCGACCGTCGATTCTGATCGAGATTAGATACCTTTTTAATGTCAAGAGTCAGGGTGATAGCCCTTCTTTTATGTTCCTGGAATCGGTCTGGAATTGTCAAGTGGTAACAGGATCATGGACCAGGCTGAGTTACTTTAAAATGGAATGGTACTACGTCCGTTGCCTTCTGAGATTTGCTAGCCGATGGTTAGTCAGACGTAAATGCTGCCATATTTTCCAGTAGTTAACAAGATAATGATAGCTGATATCAAAATTAATATTTTCTTTCCTTTATAGCTGTAATTCCATGACCCGTAGGTGTGCATTTTAAAGAGATAGTATGGGTCCTTCAAGAAGTTCCAAGTGAAATGAGGGACATCGATTTGCTTCTAGCAGACAGAAATTTGAGAACCGTTGGGTTAATTGAGCAGAGCCAAAGTATAAGACTTGAGGGAACACTGAGGGCTGCCCCGATGAGGCGAGCGAAACGTGAAGTACCCGGGGTTGTAATAAATAAAGAGGGGGATTCAGAAAAAACATCCACCAGTGATGAACCTGTAGCTGGGCTTCTGACACCCTTTAGGATTCCAAAGGAAAGAGAAAAGGCAAGGCAGCTACTTTCAAATACTTTAAATCCATGAGATGGAAATCCATGATCATGTCTTTGCATGTTCCTGGAATCAAAATTTCAAAGGCTCCTCCCTTGCAAGTGGAGAACCTTTTCAAAGGGCTAGCCGATATCCTAATTCTAGATTATGTGTCACTTCAGCACGACGCTGGATTGAAGGAGCTTCAAGTGCTTTAGACTTAAGCAAAATCTCTTCCCACTAGTTTGGCTGACATTTCTAGTTGTTCGAGGGGTTGCACATACATATACACTTCATGGCACTACATGATCCCCGACTATAAGTTTCTTACTTTGGGAGATTGCTAATTGTATTCTTCTTTTACTTTTGCAGATACCACGTCCAGACGAGGTTTGATGTTAGGGAGCCCTCGCTCAGCTCGCCAATCTTCTTCGTATTATGAGTCGCATATGAGGGACATAGAAAGAGGCCGCGACCGCGGATGCTCTAGCCAAGAATACCATGAGAGAGATAGGAATATGGATAGGAACTTAAAATAGTGGCATCGATCCAGATCGCGCTCTCCATCTCGTCGAATACCTAAACAACCTTCTGCTTATGTCACATATTCCCCGGAGCCTCCATGTCACAAAATGTCTTCCGACGCTCCGAGGCCTGATCCTCACCACCGTAGACATGAGGTTGAAACTCCCGTTGCCGCTGAACAGGCTATTACTAAGCCCACCGGGGAAGGGGCTATTAGAATCGCACAGTTGAAGAAGGATTTTTTGAATATTTGTTTTGATGGCTATATCTTTCCCCTGCACTTAAAGAGAATTCTAGCAGAAGCTGAGAACACGATGCATGATTATATTCATGATATCTACACTTAGTATAAGGAGTGGGCGAAAGCCACAAAGAAAGCATCGAAGCTGGCCTTTAAGCGGGCGAATACCATAGAGAAATTAGAAGCGAGCTCACTCAAAAGGATCGCATTATCCAAGTGCTTAATAATGAAGCCGAATCCTCCCGAAAGTCAGAAATAGAGGCCACTCAAAAGGATGACAAGGCGAACTTGGCCATGGAAAGGATGAGGCAAACACACTTTGCCCTATTGGAGGAGATGGGCCACCGAAATGCTACTTTCACAGCCGAGCGGGATGCAGCCCTTAAAGAACATAACGAGCTTAAAGCCAAGATTTCCGAAATCATCAAGAAAAGGGATGATGCAAATACCATAGCCCTGGAGGCATATGAACAGGCCGTAGTTCTTCGGGGCGAACGGGATGCGGCCATGGCTAAGTTCTGGGAGGTGGAAACTGAGGTTGAGGAGAAGGTCCGAACGATGTAGTCCAGGCTAGAGGCTAATATCGAAAATCTCCTTATCTTTTATAATGCCAATGTGCTGAAGCACAAGAACCTAGCCTGGCTTGAAAATTATCCGATACATCTTCACAATGCCTGGGGACGATTGGTTGAGGAGGAGAAGGCGGCGCATCTGGGTGAATCAATTGACGAGTTTAAGCTTGAGAATCATATGCTGAAGGAAGATGAAAGAAAGATTCTCCACAAGTCGATGATTTCACATGAAAAGGAGAGGCTCAGAACCTAACACTCGGAGGTTGGAGAAGGTTTGGGTGTTGAGCATCACGACGCAAGTCTTGAAATTCCTGCGCCAACCCAACCTGAATCTACACCCGCGGTTGATCCCCAATCCATCCTTGCTTACAATCCTGATCAACCGCAGTTATCCCCGGTTAGAGAGCACACTTATGAAGCCGTTCATCCGTCCACAAGCGAAACTGAGCAAGGCACTCTGAACATTCCTCATACGTGTTCAAAATAAGGAGCTCGATTTGAAGCTTTTACTAACAGTCTTTCTTTTTCTCTATCCAGTGACTGGAGTTACAGCGACCGCGCATCTTGCAACTCAAGAATCGCATCAAGCGCAGGAAGCCATCATTACTGAGGCGGCCACCACAACAACGACTACACTGATTGATGGAACGTAGAGGTGCACACTCTCTTTTGATGAATAGATGATTGAGGAACTTCTCAGTCATCACAGTGACCCTTTTGCGGATCACACTTGCTACTGGCTCTTCAATGCTGACCGTCGATGCTCCCAGCGTGGCACAAGCAATTCGTGAAGAAGAGATATTGGTCGAAATCGATGCTGAAATGGAGGCAGCGGCTCATGGCGGTAGTTGTGGAGGTGGAATAAGGGCACCTGGCCCGGCTCCACTGAAAATGATATCACACGGTGGTACAGTTATCGATACCAACGCGTCTATCCCGCCTCCTGTAGTGGATCCAAACCATTCGACTCTTCCTACAGGAAGTATTCCTATTCATTTGAGCTTGGAGGAGAAGGTAGATACAATGCAATCTATAGGAGACTAGCCGCCGAAAGATGGCTCGAAGAGGAAAATACCGGCGACTCCAATGAGTCCACGCCGAAGAAGAAAACAAAGACGAAGAAAGAGTAAATAGGCCTCTTCGGCTCATTTTTGAGTAGATAGGAATTTTCTTTTAGCTTTTGTAGGCCGTGTATAGATGCTGGTTCGGCCCCTACTAGTAGGAATTTTGGAAATAACCTGTACATGAATTTTTTCCTTAGATAGTTGATATGAAATTTCTATTTTGGCTTCAACTCAATTATCATTTATTTACTTAAGTGTTTCAGTATTTGAAATCCTGTTCAATGCACTTGTGAAGTTCCAAACTTTGAGTCAAGTTTGTTTTTATTTGTCAAGTCCTGAAATCACGGACATGAGTCATGACAGTAGATTAAGTTCAACTTTGGTGTTGCACTGCTTCCGTCAATGGTTGACACTTAAGCCTTACCCCCAATTTTGGGGATGAATTGAGGAGATTGACTAGCATTTGCATTTTTCTTTCATCATATCGAGTTTAGCGTCGTTCAATGGATGCTTGAGACGAGTGGAGATCGAGTGTTTGAACCACACTTGCTCAATTATCGATGATCATATCCGCACTCCGGGGATTTACACTTGTATGTCGGTGGTCGGCCAAGCCTGTTTAAGTTTTAAGTATATGTCCATGCTCTGTGAACTTAGAGTTATGTTATGGGTGGTCAGTCACACCCAAGTTATGTTTATACTCCAACCACACGTTGGAGACTTAGAGTTAATTGCGATCGATGCTCTGGTTCACACTCTAGGAATCTGGCGTTGCTCGACATTTGTATTCTGGTTCACACTTCGAGGACCTGAAGTTAGTGTTTATACTCCAATTCGCACTCTGCGAATTTAGAGTTGATGTTTATACTCCAACTTGCAATTTTGGAATTTGGAGTTGGTGTTTATACTCCAATTCACTTTGGGAATTTGGAGTTAGCCGACAGACGGTCAATCACATCTGTTTGGGCATTTGAATTCCATTCACACTTCGGGAACGATGGATTTATCAGGATCATGGATAGTCAATTCACATCCACCCTGAGTTAATAAGTGGGGTCGTTAGATGGGTGGATTCATCCTCCTCAAACTTGGTTAATATACTGTCGAAGTCGTTAGGTGGATGGATCCACCATCTTCGAAACCGCAATCATGAGTTTATACTCCAGCTCATACTCTGGGAGACTAGAGTTAGTTAAAGGATTGTCGTGTACCAATCCTTTTTGGTTTCAGTGTAGTGACCTGCCCCTGAGCTTGGGTTTCACTTAATGAGTGACCGGTCATATCACAGTCACTCTCTAGTTGAATAAATCCCACCGTATGATGGAACTTAGCTCTTCATGCATCGTGATGGTGGTATGACACATTCTGTAAATCACCGCTCTGGCTCGAAGGGATGGCATTTTATTGCTGAAATAAGAAAACATGGCAAAGTCATTTGCCTTATTACAAATTCAAATTTCGAAATGCGAAAGCAAATTACAGATGAAAAATAGACTAAGTAAATAAATCCTCTCATATGTAGTAGCGACGGAGACTCTTGATGTTACAGGCCCTTGGCAAAGTTAGACGGTCAACGGTCGACAACTTAAATGTGCCATCTCCGAGCTTTCATTCAATCACATGTGGCCCTACCCATGTTGGTTTCATGTGCAAAGGAATTGGGTAGATTTTTTTGAGGACGAGATCGCCGAGTTCAAAGGTACGGGGTCGGACTTTGGCATTGTATAATTGGGCGACCCAACTTCGATATGCGGCTGCCCTCAAATCAGCCTCTTCACGCTTCTCATCTAACAAATCAAGGGTTTCAGCAAGAAGAATTGCATTCGTTTTCGGATCATTGTATGTCACGCGATGAGAAGGTACTTCTAGATTTACTGGAATAACAGTTTTAGAACCATAAGAAAGAGAAAATGGAGCATGGACGGTTGCTGATTTGTGAGTGGTTCGTTAAGCCCATAAAGCCATAGGAAGTTCATCGACCCATTTTCCCCCATCCTTTTCCAGTCATTTCTTGAGAATAGACTTTACAATTTATTCTCAACTTCGACTTGTCCATTCGCTTGAGGGTTTGCGACTGTAGAGAATTTCTTCTGAATGTGCAATCGTTGGTAGAAGTCTTTGAACACAACATTGTCGAATTGGGTTCCTTTATCATGACTGATAGTGTGTGGGAGACCAAATCGACAGATAATATTGCGTACTACAAAGTTGATCACTTTCTTCGTTGTGATTGTAGCAAGGGGCTCGGCTTCTTCCCACTTGGCAAAGTAATCAACTGCGACGATGGCGTACTTCGCACCACCTTTGGCTAGGGGTTGAGAGACAATATTATCAATGCCCCATACCCCGAATGGCAAAGGGCTTACCATTTGGGTTATCTCAGTAGGTGTGGTTCTAAGAATCCAAGCTTGCTTTTGACATTTATCACCATTCTCGACGTAATCTGTCGCATCACGGTTTACAGTTGGCCAATAGTATCCACACCGGAGTACTTTCTTAGCGAGAGCTTGCCCTTTGGTGTGATCGCCACATTCTCCTTCGTATACATCATGTAACATTCGTTTAATTTCATCGTGAGTGATACACCAGAGTGAAGGAATAGAGTATCCTCTTCCATACTTGATTCCATTATGAATAGTGAACCGTAAAGCTTTTCGAAGAATATGTCTCTTTCCACTCCTGCGCTCTTGAAGGGTCTCATGCTTGAGATAATCATGGAACGGAGTCATCCATGACTCCCTATCAGGAGCGATTTCAAATATCCAGCCTGTCTTCATCTGGTCGATGCTTGAGGAAGCTAAAGTCTCCATGAGAACAAGTCCCATTTGTTATGCTTCGCCCGTACTTACTAACTTTGCTAATGAATCAATCTTTTGATTTCGCCCTCGGAGGATGTAGTAGATAGCATAATATTCGAATTGATTCAGTATCTCCTGGACCCGAGTTAGTTAAGCAGCCAGTCTTCGATCTTTTGCTTGATATTTCCCCCGAACTTGACAAATAACTAATTACGAATCACAATAAATTTCCATAGCAATGATTCTCAAATCTCGGGAGAGTCTTAATCTGGCAAGCAGAGCTTCATATTCAGTTTCATTATTAGTCGCACAAAAAACCAAACTTTAGCGCATAACATATAGATCGACCCTCGGGGGTTTCAAGCACAACCACAGCACCTAAGCATCGGTCGTTTGATGCACCATCACTATGCAGCTTCTAGATATACTAGGGAGATTCACTGGTTTCGGCCAAGTCCTCTGCGATAGTAAATTCAGCTATAAAACCTACTAGGACTTGTCCTTGAATGGCTCGCCTTGGAGTGTATGTAATATCAAACTAGCTCAGTTCGATATTCCATTTGAGTAACCTACCAGACGTCTCAAGCCACATAAGGATCTGTCATAATGGCTGGTCGGTGTCGATAATGATAGGATGAGCCTGAAAATACGAACGGAGCTTCCTTGAGGCAATAAAGAGACAATAAGCCAACTTCTCTAGTTTCGGATAATGTCTCTCAGCTTTGGTCAGCCGTTTGCTAATATAGTAGACTGGTTTTTGCACCCAGTCTTCCTCCTGAATTGATGCAGCACTAATCGCGTTTTCTGATACCGCCAGGTAGATGTAGTGATCGATAGGTTTTGACAAAATAGGTGGTGTGGAGAGATATCGAATTAGTGCTCGGAATGTGCATTCACACTCTGTGGTCCATTCAAAGTTTCTTTTCTCTTTTCGGATTAGATCAAATAAGGGAATGCATTTTTCGGTGGATTTTTAAATGAACCTGCTCAATGCTTCTACTTTCCCATTAAGGCTCTGGACTTGTTTTATAGTTCTTGGAGTTTCAAGATTTCTGATTGCCCAGATCTTTTCGGTATTAGCTTCGATTCCTCGAGCGTTGACTATAAACCCAAGGAATTTTTCGGATGCAACCCCAAAGTAACATTTCAGTGGGTTGAGCTTCATTCTATACTCTCGGAGGATGTTGAACATTAATTCCAGGTCTTTGATATGGTCAGTGGAAAAAGGTAATTTCATAAGCATGTCCTCGACATATACTTCCATGGTCTTACCGATCAGGTTGGCAAACAATCGATTGACTAATCATTGATAAGTAGCACTGACGTTCTTGAATCCGAATGGCATGACCCTGTAATAGTAAAGCCCCAGATTAGTTATGAAACTAGTATGTTCCTGATTAGGTAAGTGCTTGGTTATCTGGTTGTAGCCAGAATACGCATCCATGAAGGATAAGAGTTCATGTCGAGCTGTTGAGTCTACGAGCTGGTCAATTCTAGGAAGTGGGAAACTATCTTTAGGACAAGCTTTATTTACGTCTGAGTAATCAACACACGTTCTCCATTTCCCGTTCGGCTTTCGGACAAGTACAAGATTTGACACCCATTCTAGATATAATGCATTTCGGATAAATCCATTTGCTTTAAATTTTCAACCTCTTCTTTAAGGGCGGAAGATCTATGTGGATCCATAACACGCCTTTTTTGCTCGACCAAGATGTACCGCAGGTTAATATTTAACGTGTAGCTCGCGATGTACGGCGAGATTCAACACATGCCAGCTTTTGTCCAGGCAAACACGTCGAGGTTTGCCCGAAGAAACTCAACTAATTCTTCTTGCATTCGTTGGCTTAATAGAGACCCAATCTTTATCGTTCTAGAGTCATCGCTATTGTCAATCGGGACATCGTTCGTCAGTTCGGCTGGAGAAGCTTGACTATCTTTACTTTCATTTTCGCTTCCGTTATCTCGCGTGTCAAGATCTCTTTGGTATTGGTTGGGGTGCCTGGGCCTGGACCCAGGCACCAATTGTCAATTATCAGCAAAACGGATGAAGAGAGATTTCTCTATGCCCTTTTCTTTCTTCATTCGCTGCGCCCAGCGCAGCTCAGCAACATAACAGGCTCGTCCAACAACCTAATCTCCTTGAACAACTCCAACTCCACGATCAATGGGAACTTTAGAGTCAAACAACATGAGGCAATGGCTGCCCTAAATTCTGATAGGTCCGGTCGGTCCAAGAAAGCATTATATGGCGAGTCTATATACAAAACAACAAACTGAATTATCTGGATTCTCCGGCGCTCTCCAACTCCCAACTCCACTGGTAGTTCCACCACTCCAGTGGGCATAGTAGCACTCCCATTGAAGCCATGGATTCGAGACTGGCAAGGCTTTAAATCTTTAGCTTTAATCTTCCTTTGGTCATTAGCTCGCTTAGACAAAATATTAACAGAACTTCCACTGTCGACCAAGATCCTCTTCATCCAAGCAGGACCTACTTGAACTGATATGACAAGTGGATCAATAGAGGGTGCTTCAACCTTGTCAGCGTCTCTATTTCGAAACATGATGTCGTCAGTCATCGTCTTCTGTTGTTTGGCCTTGGAATCTTCATCAAAACTACTACAATATTCGAAGTCCGCATGCCTAATGGAACTGACATACGACTCTATTTCCTTCCAGCTTCGGTCTGCTAGATGAGGAACACCACTTATAGTAGTTATCACAAGCCTCCCGCCAGTATGGGCGGGTTTCTCCTGTCTTGCCTGATTAGGTACATTATTTTGATTCGATGGACCCACACCTCAAAAGTGCAGCTCCCGCACAAACTGTTCCAACTTCCTTTCTCTTATCAACTTCTCAATGAGATCTTACAAATAATGACACTCATTTGTATTATGGCCATAACTCTCGTGTAATCTAAAAAATTTACCTGTTTGGATCTGTCTCTCCGATGATTGCTTTGGAGTAGGCATCTTGTACTGAATAGTATTACAGGTCTGTAGATATACATTATCCTGCGACGTAATTAGAGCAGCGTAATTATCAAACATAGGAGTTCTACATCGTGGACCACAGTTCTGATTCCGCTTTCTATTCTGATTCCCATTGCCTTTTTTCTGAGTTTGTTTATTCTGAATAATCAACTGAACATTTTTTAAATTCTCCCCGGACTGTTTAACTGCAACATTACATTTAATTCCTTCCATGCTAGGCCCTGCATCATCCTGTTTCCTGGATTGTTTCACATCCTCCCTTCACAAAAATTGGGCTGCCTTAGAATCAAAATGGTCCAGTGGCATAGGGGGTTCTTCGGTCGACCAATTGTCGAATTTAGAATCAGGGTCAATCCCCTTAGTCAATGCCATAAGAACGGAGTTATCATTAGGGTTGCTGATCTCAGCACATGCAGCATGGAATCTCTCTAAATAACATCGGAGTGTCTCTCCCGAAGCTTGATTGACACTTGACGGTGTTAACATCCTTCGGCCTTGCGACGTGCATGCAGAGTTGTTCAACAAACTTTGTAGCCAATTGGTCAAAACAAGAAATAGATCGAGGTAGAAAATATGTGAACCACATAGTAGCTATGCCTCTAGAGAGATCGGGAAGCTTCGACATTTAACTACAGCGTCTTCTCATGCACCATTCATTAACCACTCATACTTGAGGATACGTTGGGAGGGATCAGAACTTTCTTCATAGACTTGTAAAGGAAGCGTCTTGAATCACAAAGGTGGTTCAGCATAGAGTATTTCATCAGTAAAGGGAGTATGACTCTTGGAGATTCCCTAGTCGACATTTGTGAGGCCTTGACTCTCTCGAATCATCTGACGGATCATTTTCGGGATGTCTGGCGTCTATACATTTTGTGCACACTAGGCCAAGATGTGGTCGAGTTCCATAGTGCGAGATTGGACCGGTCATGGTCGATGGCCTGTATCTTGCCTCCTTGCCTCGAAGTTCTCTGGAAAATAGGGTTCGGGAGTATGTCCATACTGATGACGGCTCAGATCTGACTGATTCCGTGCATCAACTCCTGGTTCAATAGCAGCGGTGGTAGCGCAGTTGTCTATAGTGTAATGAGGAACATTTCCTCCTCGGGAGGAGGGTCTAGTCTGGTAGCTGGTTGACGGGCAAACTCTGGGTTGCCCAATGTTCAGCATTGGTTGATGTCCAATAGCTTGAGTGTAACTCCCATCTAGCCATGGGCGCATAGATCTGTGATGGCAATCTGAAGAGGTTGAACTCTTTGCGGAGGAATAGGAGGCCTGGTCCCTCCTCGATCTCCTATTCCTTTGGCGATTTAGCTGGTTAGTCAATTCTGTGTTGGCGTACAGTTGTTTAGAAAGTTATTGTCGACTCTGTGCCAACTCTTGAAGTAGCATCTAAAACTTTTCCCTGGTAACAGGGCCTGACAGATTTGATGGTCCGACAGCATTTTGGTTGGATGGAGGTAGTTGAACGAGATTCTGTCCGTCCCATCCTTCTTGATCTGCAGCTGTAGAAGTGATCCTTGTGCTAACCATGGTGGATGATGAAGTCCTTTCCTTGATCCGATGCAAATTTGAATAGGATGGAAGAACTTTGACTAGAGATCTGGATCTTCTTTTTGGATTTGTGCAATCCGGTATCGGTAGTAGATCCAAAGAGCAGGAGAAAACTGTGTTTCTCAGTGAAAGCACCAAAATATTTATTACAAAATTTGGCACAACACTCTTTTGAAGTATTTGAAGGGATAAAAATGTAGAACATAAATGTAAAAGGAGAATTATCTAACAAACACTTCAAAAACAAATAAGAAAAACACATAGAAACACAGGGTTTTAAAGTGGTTTGGCTTACGGCCTATGTCCACAATGAAGTTGAAGATATTATTGATTTTTTCTTGCTGATTACAATTGATTACAGCGGATTACAGTGATGAATTTCGAGTACAACAGTAGCCCTGAAGTGCAAAAATGGTTTAAGTGGAGTCTGGACGTCAATGAGCCAAAAGATCCTTTTTCTATAGGCTCTGGGATGCTATTTATAGGCGTAGGATGCAAATATCTCGCTTAGATCTTGGGAGACCTCTTATGGCACATGGGTGGGCCCAAGAGATCGATCCCACGTGATTTCGACTCGATCCATGATCGATATGAATGGATTTGGTATCAATCAAGATTTGATCCAATTGAGTCGAAATTGAGTATGAACATTCCTCATGTCATACGTAAGCCTGGCATTTGGACATGTAGGTTGTGAGTTATGATCGATGCAAATTCGAGCTTTCGGTAGGCCGTTTAGTTCTTATCGATCCTATCGTATCGCTCTGTTCGTATCAATGCGACCACGTGTCTGCATGTTGACGTGGTGCTAAATTCTTAGATCGATCCACTTTCATTGCCGAATTGACCGAGTCATTCCAAGTTTTTCGCCTTGTTCGTATCGATCTTAATTGTTCTAATTGTGTAGATCGATCGCGTTTCCTTGTTCGTATATATCGGTTGCGTTGCCTTATTCGTATCGATCGGTTGCGTTGCCTGGTTCGTATTGATCGGTTGCATTGTATTGTTCTTATCGGTTGATTGCATTATACTTTGTATCGGTGGGAAGTGCTGATTTCATATCGATTCGTGGTTGATCGATACGAAGTATGTTGAAACTTAATCGATACGAACTAGACACTTGCGTTTTAGTTGATGGATATGAAGTAGACTATCTTCAATGCATACGAACAAGATAGTTGCATGGTGATGGACATGAATAGATAGATATGTGATGGATATGAAATCGGCCAATGCAAAATGAGGAATTGTGGCCTGATCGGTACGAAATGAGGATACGAATGAGTAGGTTTCCTTGACTTGTATCGATCATATCTTGAGCATACGAACTCAGATTGACTCGAAATTTAGAACATCTGCTTTTATAGCTTCGCTTGTCATGCCATATCAATTGTAGCTTGATCTGGACTCGGACAAAATTTACTGACATCCATAAGGAACCTGTGTAAAATCAGTTTTCGGGATAAACTGTCCTTGGTTTCTAGCCAATTCCTTGGTGTCACAACCTTGCCATAAGGCAGGATAACAGACAGTATCACTTCTTTACTTAGGAAAAAGTTTTCGAAAGGAAGGCTTCGACAAAGATGTTTAATTGACCCTCTTTATTTCGATTTAAGTATGACCTAAAGGTTTCGAAAGAGTCGATTTGAAGAATTTCAAAAGGTTTTTTTCCACATGTTTTAATTTGAACCCAATGTGTTTCGAACGAGTTGAAAGATACGATTTTATGATGATTTTGTAAGGGTTGAAATGGAAGATTTTCCACGGTTTTATTAAGGCAATGTTTCGAGGCATTTTAAGATATGATGTCTAAGGTTTTAATGCATTTGAAAGGAATGACTTCAAAGGTTTCGAAATGGTCTAATGTATGGTTTCAAAAGGGAAGCTCTAGCCTTCGGCCTAGATAAATAAAGGGTTTTACTTGATTTGGAAAGAGTTTCTTTCAAAAGTTTTGAATGGGGTACATTCAAGTGTATAAATGTTTTCATTATTTAAGGTTTGAGTAAAGTACATACATATATATAAGTGTTTGTGTGTCCATATAACATGAAAAGCCGACTTTGAGTAAAGCATAGAGATTATATATTTTCCTTGTGTGAGTTTGATGTATAAGGTTTTAAATCATCATGGAAAAGTTTTCAAGGAAAATTATAGGAAGGGATCGCTAAGTAAAATGAACCAGATATTAGAATGGTAGATGGGAATGGTATGGGGTTGCGCCCTACACATTAGCTATTGGCCCCATCTAATTATTGTCCAAAATTCCAGTGTTTATAGATTTGTCACAAGTAAGACTAAAATTATGGTTACACACAATACCGAATATATATTTGTATACAGATAGGTTATTGTTGAGTCCGAGAAACCATTAGGATTAGTTAACATGGGAGATAATGTAGTTAAGGACAGATAGTCCAAAAGAGAAGTATTTAACTGATAGTTAAGGATAGACCATCTAGAAAGGGGATGTCTAACAGAAGTTAGATTGATTTTGATATATTGTATAGTAGACCCAAATCAGCCAAAGGTTAAAAGTTAACCAAACAAAACTTATGTATTTGAACAAATAGTTCATCTATTACCTGATATTTATTATGCTTACATAATGATGCTTTACAGCTTTTAATCAATTTTGGTTGCAAGAAAAGGTTTTGCAAAAGATATGTCTTAAAAGGATGACAGTGAGTGGAAATTTGTTCCGGAGTCATCTAACTTAACATTAATAACTGGGATGTATATTATTGTTTACACCAGGGTTTATGTCTGGCTCGAAGTTTATGTTTCCCCTTAAAGTCTCGAGTGCTTAAAATTAATTCGAGTAGGCTGAGAGGTTAAGGTCTTTCATGTTTTAGTAGGATGACGAATATGGCTACTAGAGGCAAGTATGAGGCTAATAGATAGCTATTTAGGAGTTGTTGTTCTTTGTTGTTATTTCTGCTGCGTTTGTATTAAGTCAATTATGACTATATGACTCTGATCATACAAGGGAGCATCTTCATAAGTCGCTCTTTGCATATTTTGTGATAAATATATTTTTTCATTGCCTGGGAACGTATTGTGATTATTTATTATGAATATGGAACATGTTTTGAAATGTAATGGTGAAAATTTTGTTTTGAAATGTACGATTTGTTTCATATTCTAGTGATTCTAATATTATAAATACCATTAAAATACCTATATTTAGTAGCCAAAAGCTAATAAGATAGATGACTATGGCATCTGTAATGCTTATTTTTGGGCCTCTAGATTGGGGATGTTACGGACAATGAAAATGTCAGGCTTTACTAGAATTATAGGCATAGGTTTCGATGAAGATCACAAAAAAACATTTCAAAGGCATTAAGAAATCTTTTGAAAGGTTTGCAGGCACTAGGGGCATTTGCAAGTGATAAACAGTGAAAAAGATTTTGACATTGATGAAGAAGAAAAGCAGAGCTACCCTTCTACTATTTTCAACATTTTGATACAGATGGATTCACGTATATGGAAAAGCAAGGACGGGCTTGGAACTCCCTTCCGAAGGCAATGAACATTAACCTTTCAAATGCAAGCCAAACCTTTCGAAACCAAAGGTTTTTCCTTCATTCATATTGCTCCAAACAACCCTCTGAAAAGCATAGTTAGTCCTTTCGAACAGGTCGAATCCAATAGCATTAGGAGAAGGTTCTGCGTCAATCCTCAAACATGCATTTGGAAGCTACCTACAACAACGAACCATCGATACTTCAGCATTTTTCAAGTCAGGGTAAACAACCTATCGATAGATTCGATATTCGTATCTTTACTTTTGATAACAACAAAGCAACATGAAAACAAAAGCACATTTGTAGCCCTTCCGACAATGTCGAAAGCAATTCAAGAAAAAACAAGGAACATGAGTGTTATCCATAAAATATTTTCAGGAATAAAAACATGAAAGAAGGACCACAAGAGCATTGGGAACGATTAGAAAACATCAAGATGGTTTGGTTAATCATACCTTCCGACAAGGAGGTTTCGACGAAGTTGAAGGCTATCTTTCAAAGTGCATATGCAGGATGTTACTCCAAAAATCCACCTTTCGACTAAGTTAAAAGTCTCTCAACAAAGACTTAAGAAAGGAGCACAACCCAAACTTTTGAAGGAGTCGAAGTGATGCAGCCATCATGTTCCATTAGCAACAAACAAACCTTTCGAAGGAGTAGAAAGGTTTCATCTCTCAATATCTAAGGAGTTCTTACCTTTCAAAGAAGATGAAGAAGTAAACGCAAGTGTGAGCAACTGTATAATGACCTTTTTGGAAGCGTAGCAAGCCTTTCAAATCGGCCGAAACAATTCCTAGAAACCTTTCGAAAAAGTGGGAAGGTATTATGAAGAAAACAACGCTCATAAGCCAGCAAGGAATATAAAACATCCTTTCGACAACATTGAGGGGAAGCATGGCTCGCGACAACAATCAACTAAACAGCAACCTTCTAATAAGGTTGAAAGGTTCACAACATTACAAAGAATTCAAACCCTTCGACAAAGTCGAAATGTTCACGAAGGTATAAAGAAAAGCAAGCCATTTGACAAAGTCAAAAGGTTTATAGCTGCATATAAATGGGAGAACTTCCAACCCCGTCGAAAGCATGGAGTCGAAAGGAGGGCCGCCTGCATCATAAATAAGACCTAAGGGGTCCAATTTTGGGGGTCGAATTTTCTGGTTCTAACCTTGTATTTTGGTAACCAAAATTCGGTAAATAAAATAGGGTTTTTTCATGGTCAAAGAGGGTTCAATATCATCAAAAGGTTCTTGTCGGCGAGGTCGATAGCACTTCTTCCACAGTAACCGTTGCAACCTTTCTAAGTCCTTAACTCTTCTTTTTTAACCTTTCGACAAGGTTGAAACCTACTTAATATAAGTGATCAAATTTTTCAAAAAGATCGAAAGCAATTACCTATTCACAAGAGTGATTAATTTCCCACCCCAACTCAAGGAAGGTTACCTCTCTAACCATTCGACAACATTGAAACCTATCTCTTGAAGACTTAATTCAGGGAAACTAAACCTAATCAAAAAGGAAAGTTTTGTTGAAGACTCCAGGCAACTCAACGAAGCTGAAAGGCCACATAGCCAATATTCTTAACCTTTCGACTAAGTCGAAAGGTTTGATCCAGGATTTATCAACTAATAAGGTTAAACTGAAGGGTAATCCTAAAAGGAATCACATCCTTTGTTCCCCAAAGGTGAAATCCATCCTTCTTAACATAATTTCGTGGTGTTAAAAAGAAATATTGTAAACATTTTTTATGCTAGAAGGAGGGCCGAACCTCTGATTCCTAATCACCTTCACCAAGTATTAATAGAGCACTTTATTCAAAAAGAAGAAGATGGAAGGAGACCTGAATAATATTGATATCTCAAACGAAGAGGTTAAGCCATTATCAACTTTGGGTCCTAAACTTTAACTTGGAGAATATAGAAATTGGGCACCATAAGGTGGTTGGAAAACAATGAAATTAAAGTCCATCATCTACAACAGCAAATGATGGCCATTCAGAAATTACTTAAAAGAGTACCGTCTTAAGGGTCACTAAAGGTTGTGGAAGGAGAAGGCGAAGCACAACGTCTAAATGAAGATCAATATAAGAAACAAGGAAGTCAGGCTAGGAGAACCATTGCATAATTGAACATTTTAGCCATAGAAGAAAGTGAAGGTCACCATAACAACATTCATAACCAAATCACAAAGATACAATAAAAATATACTCAATGAATTAAGGAAACATGTTATCATGAAAAGGCTCATTTGTCCGAAGAAAAGATGGAGATTAGCATTCTCCCTCAATTGCAAATTCCATCACCAAAGTATGATGGAACTACTGATCCAGATAATCACTTTGTGGCTTTTAAAAATTGGATGAACGTATATAATGTTCCCAAGCAAGTTTGATGCAAACTTTTCACAATACCTTTTCAAGGGGTTACTCTTAAGTGGTATAAGAGTTATCAAGAAGAGACCATCTGTTCTTGGGAAAAATTTGCTCACGACTTCGTGGCACAATTTTATGTGTTCAAGGACTCAACTATGCGCTTTAGCCTATTAGCTACAATCAAACATAAACCGGGAGAACCATTAGTCGAATATGAAAGAGATTCAATATAGAAGCATTAAAGCAGAAAATGCAACTGACAGAGACAAGTTGATAGCAATTCAGTTAGGGCTAATCAAACATACACCTTTTTGGTAAGAACTTCATATTAACGGATGCAAAGATCTATGATATTATTATTCCCACGCAAACAAATTTATCTGATTATATGAAATTAGCCATGAGAAGAAAAGATCGCGACAAGCCATTGAAGAAGAAATAATTAACTTTGATCGCTTTAAGCATAAGCCAAAAGGCAGCGAAAAGCTTTGGAAAGGAATATCAGAACCCAACCATGTAGCCTTAAATCAACCCCTTTCTCACATATTTGTTGCAATAAAAGATAACGAAAATACTTCAATTACTCATAAAATGCGAAAGCAGCCAAAATCCATAAAAGAAGGAAGTTACTACGAGTATCCGAAAACAAATGGACATGAAACTAATGAATTCCATGTCCTCGTATGGAAAATTCAAGGCAGGATCAAGTCAGGTTTCTTACAAGAGTACGTCAAAGAAACCGAAAGGACATCTTATTAAAACAGAGAGAAAAGCGACTCAGCAACTTCCAAATGCAGATCTTAATCAAATCATGAGGACTTGTGGCATTAGTTCAACTAGGAACTTTTTCACACCTTTTCATATCTTTTTAACTCAATTTGTATTTCCATTCATACTTAGATTTGCATTGCGCTTTGACCATGCACTGATTAAAAATCAAGTGCTATTACAGGTAAAAAAACCATTCCATGATGTTTAATGTACTCTCGGAACATAGAAAATTTCTATGTACTTGAGAATGACGGCTCGGATGCCTAATACAAAATGACTACCAGTGTTGAAACTAATGCGGTACATAAAATTGTCCTCATGAGACCTTGGATTATTATCAGTCCTTCCCCAATTTCGGCGAAAGAACTTACAAATAAACCATCATGTTGCACAGCAAAGCTTACTTTGGTAAGAAAATCTATCTGAAGGAGAAAGCAATATACTCTAATTCTATATTTGATCAATTAATTTTCTAAGGACGGTTTTTCAAACATTTCTGCAAAGGCAAACTATTATCGATTACCCCGCAATCGGGGAAAAATAAATATCGATCCATTCCAAGACCTAATCTACACAATCTTACAAAGGTACTATATTGTATAACTAAATGCACACAAAGTATTTCCAACTATGCAATCTCGATGTTTTAAAGTTTTTTGAAAACTATAGGCAAAGAAGCTTATTCATACTATTTGAAGTAAAGCGTTAAAACTATCAAAGTCTATTAACAAAGACTCAGATTAGAGAGTCTTGTTCTTGAATAAAAGACTACTGGTTCATGAATCATAACTTCTAGTCTCCTAATGGAGATCAGTGTCTCTTTTATAAGAATGACTTTTAAAACCCTTATAGAGGGTGGCATTAAAAAAAGATAGTCATACATCTAAGCTTATTTTAGAAAATAGTCCCTCGCTATATTAGAAGGGTCCATGTAAAGAAATTTGATCTTTTAAAAAGATTTCAATTGGCCAAAAATGATTTTCATATACAAAGTTTTAGCCGACACCCAAAGGGACCTCAGGGAGGAAGGATTAAATCTTCTTAGGACCATACCAGAGACACCTCCTAGAGGGAGGGTAAAACCTCTAAAAAAGATCATACCAAAGGCACCTCCGGGAGGAAGGGTCAAATCCTCTTAAGACCTTACCAAAGGTACCTCATAGAAAGAGGGTTAAAACCTCTAAACAAGGCCCTAACTTCCATATCACCTCTTAGGTGAGGGTTAGGATAAGCACCCATAAAATCACAAGCCCCTAACGTCCATATCACCTCTTAGGGGAGGGTCGGGATAAGCAACCACAAAATCACAAGCCCCTAACGTCCATATCACTTATTAGGGGAGGGTTAGAATAAGCACCTGCAAAATCAAAAGCCCTAAACAATAAAATAACCTTTTAGGGGAGATCATGTAAAGCACTCATCAGCAACTTACTACATGAAGGTCAACTTAACACACACTAAATCCCTCAGAGAAAATGGAAGCATGGAAGAGGCGCCAAACAAATAAAGAAAAACAAAGATGTCCATAACTCAAAAAGAATGTCAGAACCTAAGAGAATAAATGGTTAAAGAAAGAAATCTATCTGTTATCCCAGACAAAATTGGAATCCTAGAAAAGGGGTATACAAAGGGGCAAAAGGATGAGGAAATCTAGCATCATACCAAGAAAAGGAAAAAAATTCTAATAAATTATAGAGCTTCCAATCCTAGAAAAATGATTTATGTATCAAAGGATTAAGAAACTTTCATTCCACAAAAAGGCATGAGAGCCGAAAATGGAAGGAATCCATAACATGGAAACGAAAATAAAGACTGATACGAATGCTAAAGGGATGGAATAGATAATAGATTTTTAGCTACAAAGATAAAGTACTTCACTCCAACAGAAGGTTAACTAAGCCACTCCTGAATCATTGGAGATAAAGTGCCGATTGGATGGAAGAGTCTATTATAGCTATGTATGTATGTATGTATATAGGGTATGCTACTAACTTATAGGGACTTTAGGAGAAACACATTTATTAACAGGAAACTTTCCTGTGAATAACCTTAGAATTAAGGTTAGATAAACTTAGCTATCTTTTGTTTGAAATCTACTAGTGTGCTATTATTAGACATATCTAAGGCTTCATACTTATATTGATGGGAGTTTTGAGTAGTTAATTCATCAGGTGAGGCCTTGACAATACTTTTGATAAAAAATTTGGTTTCATGAATTTTGAGTTTCACCATTTCTATTGATGTAGATCTCATTTTGGATATCATGAATTCTGAATTCCCATATTGCTTTTTATGATGATTTGTAGATTTCATATTCATGATTTCCTTGTCAAATTTTCATGAAAACTTTTAATTGAAATTCCAATTTCATGAATTTTTAATTTCTTTATTAGTCTCTTATGATGGTTTATGAATTTCAGATATGGAATTTCTCCCCATTGAATTTTCATAAGATTTCCCATCATTTGTTTGTTTATTGAGTTCCTAGTTTCTTAACTCATTTGCGGAGTTTTTATGATAATTTATGGATTTCCCATTGATTTTTATGATGATTTCCTCATTTTGTATTCATGATTTCTTTATTAAATCACTGTGGTGATTTCTTGCTCAATTATTGTTTTGATGATTTTATCCACTGATTTCTCTGATGATTCGTGAATTTTACGTGTTATAATTTCCCATTGAATTTTCATGATGATTTCCTATTGATCACTTGTTTCATGAGTTTATGATTTCTTAGTTCCCTTTATTGATTTTCCATGATAATTTATGAATTTTTCATTGGCCTTTTGATTTTGAATACGAAAGGATATGGTTTTAGATCACATTTTTGATTCTTGGATTTTTAATTCTCTAATCTAAGCTCCCTTACTGATTTTTGTGAGGATTGATGAATTTCATATTTCTAGCTTTCCTATCAAAAAATTTAGACGATCTTCATAGGGATTTTAAGTCGATGAATTCTGAAATTACATAATGATTTCCATGATGATTTATGAATTTCTGATTTCCGTAATAGGTGTTTGATAACCCTTTATGAGATTTCTGAATTGGCAAGTTACAAAATTTCCTTGTGAATCTTTATGATGAATGGTGAATTCTAAAGGCTTAATTTCCTCAATGGATTAGTAGTAGCCACTTAGTGAGTCTCAGATTTGATGAATTTAAAATTTCTTTGTTGGTTCTTACAATTGTTCAGGAATATTGACGGTTTCCTGCTAGTTTTCTGATTTAATGAGTTTTACAATTACATTTTAATTTTGATGAAAATTTATGACTTTTCGTATTCCTGATTGCCTTGTCGAATCTTCGGATACTTAAGTTTTTAATTCCTCAATTTCCTTATCCATTTTCATGATGATGTGTGAATTTCATATTTTTGATTTCCAAATTGAAATTTTTGATGATGCACTTGTTGAATTTTCATTTTAGAAAGTTCTAAGAATTTCCTTGTGAATTTTATTAATAATTTATGGACTTGGTATACATGATTTCCTTATTGGATTTTATGTGGTCTCTTGTTGGATTATAAATTTTGTGGATTTTAAACCTCCTTGCGAATTCAGTTGGTAATTCTAGAATTTCAAGTTTCCAAATAGGGCCCCGCTGGATTCCTGACTTTGAAGAGCTGTGCCTTTTATTTTTTGAGTTCTACGGTGGTTTGTGAAATTCTCCAACAGATCTAAAATTCAGTTTCAATAAAAGATATTCGGATCACCAAATAAAATTTGTACCAAATTTCCTACTACTTTCTCACCAAGTAAAAATTATTAACTAATAGTGCTAAGAGAGGTTCGACTAAAGGAAAGAACTGCTGAAGGATATAGCTGACTTTTTCTTATACATCATCTAATTGAATCATTATCTACAAACCAGGTGATATTATTCTACATTCTTAAGGAAGTTTAATTACGGTCATTAAAGAGAAACTTATTTGAGAATATTACCTTAATGCCATCTAGAATATTAACTTCATAAATTTAAGATTGCTCATTAAGGTCTCATATCAAAGCTACGACCTTAAGAGAAATTATTATCTATTTTGCAGGATGCAAAGAAAGGAACTCCATCAGATTTTTTTCCTAAAGAACAAAAGCTTCTTTCATGCAAGGGGGGCTAAATATTATCCATAAAATATTTTCCGGAATAAAAGTACGAAAGAAGGATCAAAAGAGCATTGGGAAAGATTAAAAAGCATCAAGATGGTCTGGTTAATCATACCTTCCGACAAGGACCTTTCTATAAAGTCGAATGCTATCTTTCAGAGTCCATATGCAGGATGATACTCCAAAAATCCACCTTTTAACTTAGTCAAAAGGTCTCTCAACAAAGACTAAAGAAAAGGAGCACAGCCAATCCTTTGGAAGGAGTCGAAGGGATGCAACCGCCATGTTTCATTTGCAGCAAACATTTTAAAGGAGTCGATAGGTTTCATCTCTCGGTATCTAAGGAGTTCTTACCTTTTGAAGAAGATGAAGAAGTCAAAGAAAGTGTGAGAAACTCTTTATTGACCTTTTCGAAAGCATAGCAAGCCTTTCAAAACGGTTAAGGCACTACCAGGACACCTTTCGACAGCGTTGAAAGGTGCTATGAAGAAAGAAACACTCAAAAGTCTGCAAAAATTAAAAAGTATCTCTCAACATTGTTCAAGTAAAGACAAACCTTTCGACTGGGTCGAAATTTTCACAAAAGCCGTAAAGACAAATCTTTCAATAAAGTTTAACGATTAGTGAAAGCACAAGAGTAGCAAACCTTTCGACAAATTCGAATGATCCATAAATGCATATTAATGACAAACCTCTTGACAATGTCGAAAGGATAGCATGTTGTAGACAAACCTTTCGAAAATGTTGGAAGGTTCATGGCAAAGAAAATCTTTTGATAGGAATAGAGAGTTCATGACAAGATACGGACAACAAACCTTTCGACAAGATCAAAAGGTTCACAACATTATGTAAAAAAGGAGTCCTTTCGATAAGGTGGAAAAAAGGAAGCAAGAGTGAAAAAATGAAGCACAAGAGGTTTATAACCTTCCAATGAAGAAGAAAGGTTTAAAGCGGTATAAAAATTGGACCTTTCGACTTAGTCGTAAGCATGGTGTCGAAAGGAGGACTGCCTGCATCTATAAATAAGACCAAAGGGGTCCAGTTTTTAGAGCCGAATTCAGGATTCTGAATAAATCTTATTTTCACTACTTTCATAGTAATAATTGTACTTAGAAACAATAAATTGAATTGGGAAGAGAGCTTAATTTCTTTTAAATCATTTGATTATGAATAAAATGGAGATGGCTCATTCATAATGGATATTACCAATAAGGAGAATCATAATGATCATTAGCTAGACTAATGATTAATCGCACATGATTTGAACCCTTTTCTCATAATATCTTTTGATTTATGCTATATATAAGATAAATTTAGATATTCTCCATCGAAGCAATTCATATTTGAAATCCATATTTATGTAGGTAGTTCAAGTGATGATGACGTGTCGCGTGTGTTAAATGCATAGATATGGGTTAACTAAATTGATCTTATTGAGAAGTGTAAAGGCGTTAAGGATATAAACCGGGACTGCCTCCATAGTAAGAAAACCTTCCGACTTAGTCGAAAGGTTTACTTCCTGATGGAATCCTGGATTACACATATAACCACTAATGAAGGATTTAATTCGAAGGGAATCTACTACCTTAAGCATTAGAAAACCCTTCGAATTGACCCCACAGAAAAAGAATGAACATCCACAGTGTTATAAACAATTAAGGTTGGCAGTGAACTTAGCATCTCCTTAAGGTTTCATACTTACTGTTAAACAAATCTATGGTCAACACCCTAAAGTTAATCAAGTATTATGGTTAGTCTGGTGTGAATGGAGGGCGTGATACCCTTAAGAGTCGCCTTTGCATTTGGCTTCACTTGTAATAGTTTTTGAATTAGACCTTTCGATGTCATTGAAAGTTTTAGAGGCTGGGTTTTGAAACCTTATGGCTTTACTAAGTTAGTATACCTTTGACTCTATCTTAACAAACTTTTTAGGAGGTCTACTGCAAAAAAGTTGTCTTCTCGATTGGGTTGAAATTAAAATGCTTGTCCTTGAAAAGGTTAATTTTAATCCCGTCAAAAGGTTAAGGTAATTGTCCTCCATGGATTCAGATTGGATATGATACACTTTTGTGGATATGAAATGGGTATTAACCTTGTCAGAAGGTAGGACCACTAGCTGATTGGTTTTGTAAGGTTGTTGATGTTGTTGGAGTATAAAGGGTTGTCGACTTGTCGAAAGATTTAGACCATAGTGCCAATGATTTCAGAAGGTTTCTGTGAATGCTGATCCAAATAAGCTTTCAATCTGGTCGATGGGTCAATATTGTAGAGTTAAAGGCTTCGAAGGGTTGCAGTGATTACTTATAGCAAAAGTATCATTGTCCTTGTTGACAGGAACATTCCGTTGGGTTGAACCTAGAAGTATGAGTTAATCTAGCAAAGGTTAAAAATATATTAATGCAATTAACAAAACCAAGAACTTCCCTTTATATCAAAGAAAAATATTCATTTTATTAAATTTCCCCAAATCACACCCAATTTGGGTTACAGTACTTTGATTAAGAAGTTACAAGACTAGAATGAGAGAAATCATATGCTTAAAACAGGACCCCTTGGGTCTTATTTATAGATGAAGGTGGCCTTTCTTTCCACTCCATGCTCTCGACTGGGTTGGGAGGTCTTCCATTTATATTCAACTTTGAACCTTTCATCTTAGTCAAAGTGTTCACCTTTCAACTGCTGTTCTGGACCTTTCGACTTAGTTGAAAGGTATGCTCCTCCTTTGGCCATCATAGACCTTTCGATTTGGTCAAAGGGTTTGCTCTCTTTGCTGTTTGAACCCCACGAACTTAACGAAAGGTTTCTCTTCTCTTTTTTGTTGTCTTGCGAGTGCTACTTTCTTAATAAACCTTTCAAAATTATCGAAAGGTATCTCAAATGTGTTACAACCGGTTCAAAGGGCTTACTACGCTTTCGAAAAGGTCATTATAGAGTTTCTTGCACTTGCTTTGACTTCTATCCCTTCTTCGCATGGTATGATTACCTTGGATACTAGAGATGGAACCCTTCGACTCCATCATAAGGTTTGACGCTAAAGAATTCTGATGACTGCATCCCTTCGACTCCTTTGGAAGGTTTAGGCTGTGCTCCTTTTACTTCACTTTTGATGAAAGACCTTTCTTCTTAGCCGAATGGTTTATTTTTAGTGTAATATTTGCCCCTTCCCGTACTTGAAGGGATGCTTTTAACTTTCCAAGTCATCTTTGTTGAGAGCTATAAAATTTTGTGCCTCTTGTCCTTCGCGCTTCATTCTAAGGCGTCTACTTAAGTCTGATCCAATGGTTGAAAATTTGGCTGATTTTCCTTATGCAACATTCTACTTCTCTTCGATTTAAAATTTTAGATTTGCCTCCTCAAGGAGGATTCGAAAATTGCAATTATTATTGGATTCTAGTTTGGTTAGACCTGATAGGGTAGCCTGGAACCTACTAATGTACAACTTTGGAAACTCAAAATTACTTTTCTACCCCTTCGTAGGAGACTGAGGCGACAACAATGGAATTACCCTTTTTGTATCTTTTGATGGCATTGGAAGGTATTGTGACTCCAAATTTTCCTTGTTGACGAAAGATTAGATAATTTAATGGCCCAACCTTTCGACAATGAGATTTCGAAAAGGTTAAAGAGTTTTAAAAATTAGAGCTATTTCCGTCCATCTTTGTCGAAACATTTTAAGTACAAATGAGTCAAACGTGAAACCTTCCGACCCCAATGGACATAACATATTGATAACTTTGACCAGGCCTTTTGGACAACATCAACAATATCAATATTTTCCATTTTAGGAATTTAGAGATTTTGGGTTTGACCATGTCGAAAGGTCTTGCCGCTTAACTTATGTTACACTTGTAATAGGTCTATGTTTCCAAAGAGCTTTCGACAAAGTTAAAAGGGCTTTTCTACGAACCTTTCGATTTTTTCGAATGCTTTCTCTACAAGCATTTCGACTTCTTCGAAAGCTTTGAATACCAAGTTTTTGAGTTAACCTTTTGCATCGTTGTCATTATTTTTATATATGATTTTGCACTCATGCTTTTTAGGCAACTTTGTTTGCTATTTTATTAGATGGGATCAACAAGTTTAAGGATAGGGAAAACCAAATTTTTCTTCAAAGTCAGCAAACCAAACTTTTTAATTTCTTCTTACATTAAAAAACCTCATTCAACAAAATATTACTCCATTAAGCTCATTTATAGTTACACAACATCATTCCAGAAATTTAACTAGACTAAGAATTTCAAAATATTAACTTATATACTGTCAATAATCAGTTAGCATACACATATCTAAAAAGATGCCAGCATCTCAGAACTAAACATTAGGGACAATCAACAAAAAAGTAAGACAACCCCCTAATCATTGCTCATTTGGGAGAGGAGGTAGGTCTGGAGCAAAATTGATTGGGTTAATGACTTTGGGTTCAACCCAGATTGGTTGATAAGGTGAATACATCACCAGTGTAGGGTAATTAATTTCTAAAGCATAATCACATTGCTAGAATGAGCGCTTTGCATCGTTGCTGCCACATGGGGTTGATTTAGTAATCCTATTGCATAGCAGTAGCAGTAGTGTGGTGCCTCGGCATTAACAAAGATTAGATGAATTGGATGAATGTTACAGGCTGCCATTGGTGCTCTTTTTGTTATGGAGATGAATGATTTAATATTATTGTTTTTATTATAAAAGAGGGGAGAATACAAATGGGTTTTAGATTGATATTTTTGGTTGGAAAATTCATGCGTTCACTTTCATATGTCTTGAAAACGTAATGGAGTTATTTTGTCATTTTATATGATTATGATTTTCATTTGATTTAAAGATAAATGATGAATAGAAACTATCTGGTGAATTCTTACATAAGGCCAGCTTTTTATATGAATTGCTTTGAATTCGTGAATCATTGCGAAACCCCTAAATTGTTAACAAGTCCTATGCTAGTATCTTTTAAATATCAAAGGTATGCTTCTTTACTAAATAAAGCACATCTCTAGTATGATGCCCTCTCGGAGGAAAATAGAGAGTTATCAACCTTATTTTGGATGACGGTGGTAGAGAGAGATATTTTAAATAATTTTTTTTATAAAGTATATTATAGACACTCAATCATAGATATTATGTATTTAGGCAAATTCAATGGGGTTCAACTCAGACATTTTCATAAGAGATTCTTAGATGAATTTGGTTCTGACCCGCCTCCCGGAGCCTATTGGAATTTACCATGGGTCGGATCGAATCCATAAGATCTCCCCTTAAAAAACTTAAGTATTGTAAGGATAAATTTGTTTTTGAGTTTTTCTTTAAGTCCATTTTGGATGAACCTGATGAGTAATTGTTAACTTGTAACTGGTAGTTGATTTATGAATATATATTTTTGTAATGCACCCTATACTTAGCTTTTTTTGTTATACTATTTTAGAATATTAGTTCTTCAGGTTGTGTCGTCCCAAGAGGCCATCTAAGTGAATATGATAACTGGAGATGGTTTTACTCTAAAAAAGCGCCGCTCTTAAATACTTCGAAGTTAGCAAGATATTACTTTCTTCGGGATTTACAGAAACTATACTTGGAATACCCTCATCTTTGCTTTGACTTCCTTGGTAAAGGGAAGGAAACTTTCTTAAAAGAAATCGGAACTTTCCATACTAGGTTAATTTGTGGTTGCAACAGCCTACCTGTTGGAAAATGGGATTATAATAAATGTCCGTCAGTTATTACCCCTGAAAGAGTTACGATACGTTTTGACTCAACAATTATGCTTTCCGCTAATACTCTGGACAAGGTTAGGAATGTTTCCTCACAACTTTAGAAGTAATAAAAGCATTTGTTGATCCTTTTAGCTTCGTGGCTACTTGAGTTGTAATCCATTATTATAGTAATAAATATGTCTTTTAACTCAATTTCGATTTCGTTCCATTTATTTTGATTTAAATAGGCGCCAGAGTCTGCCATGATCCATCGTTCCCAAAATTTACTTTCTCGCATTGACACCATTCGAGATAGATTATTAAGCCGAAGTTGTGAGATTGTAGCCCATGACGATGTCCTTCTTGATTATTTCGATGGTAACACTAAAATTATTAAGCGGCATAAAAGATATCACATCCAAAAGATCATAGCCAGCAATCATAAGAATCACATTAACTATCTTGAGACTGAGATTGAGAGAAAAGATTAATCGATTATTTCACTTAAACGACAAGTGAAGTCAAATTCTACAATCTACTTCGATGAAATGATGTTAAGACTCGTCCAACGAATAAGCGATTCAGAACTAAAATTAAGAGATAGTGAAGCATAACGTGCCTCTTACCACTAACTCTCTCGGCAAGATTAGGGAAGTTGTATCAAAAAAATGTATCGAAATAGAACATGCTATTAACTCAAAAATTGATGAGGGATTATATCTTGTTAATAATAGCAAGTGATGATGAGAAACACACTTTAACATGTATTCTTATTATTGAAATAAAGAAATCTAATTTCGTTTTGTTTGTTGATATAGGGGACTCAAGCAAGATTAGTTTTTCTAAAGCCCCTTCCTCGAGATTTGTAAAGACCAAGAATAGGTTAATAGTGGAGATTGAACGGAGTCAATCTTACAAGAATTCTTTTATTTCCAAGCTTTCTGATAATCATATTGCAAAGTAGTGGAATAGAAAGTATCTTTTCAACGTCATATTATTCAAGAATTCTTTGAAGAAATTGAGAATTTGAGGTTAAAACTTAACGAATGGGATCGAGATACTAAAGTCTTAAAGCATTCCGTTGGCGGAGATACTTGTGTCGAACTTGACTTCAAAATGACCAAGCTTTATTAGAGAATCAATGGCTTGGAAGTAAAATTAAAAGATAGCCAGGCATCATGTAAATCTTTGGAGTCTATACTTAGGAACCTGGCTTCTGGTACTAACCCTATAGTATCTTCGATTTTGCAAAAGCAGTTTATTGAACCGCAATAATTTTTGTATATTTGATATATTTTCCATAGATTAGTAATATTATGTAGCATTATGCAATGCATTATTTATAGTATTATAAATACTACTTGTTTTGTCGTCTTTGTTTGCACCTTATTCGCTTTTTCATTTGAGTGTGTCCCCTAAAGGTTTATACACCACTCGAGCTTTCCATCTTAGCTCATGATCCTTCTTTCGATTAAGTAAATCTACATATCTTATTGACACATGTAAATCACTGAAGGACTCATATTCCAAACAATAGTTACGAAGTTAAGGTTATAATCTTGACCTAAAATGATAATGTAAAAGAATTATCAGTTATCTTTTATTGACATTTATGCTGAAAACCTACTAGTTCGATCTGGGAACCGGATTTAGGATGTCTCGTTTTTACCCGTAACTTATTCTTCAAATATATTGAATTATAAACTCCATTCCACACCCTGATTCATGTATTAATTGCAAAGTTTGATATGTTGTTATCCGACGCAGATTCGAGTATTAGTAGTTTGAGAATCAACTTTTGGGACCCAAATATAGCAATTTTTGTTGGTAGAATAAACCCTAAAATCGGCGATAAGTCCATGTTGTCAATCCAATAATAGATGACCAAAAATCCCCTCCTTGCAATAAATGGTAGGAGACGAGAGCTCCAATTGCAGTAAAAGAATATCAGAATATCAGAATACCCTTCTTGGTAATAAGTAATAGGGGATAATAGTTCTATCCCTGGTAAGGGATAATATAACGTCAAAAATCCATATCTACTAATAGGATACCAAGATTCTCAATTTGAAATCAATAGTAGAAGTACGTAGAACCATACTCGGCAATTATGTAAATGAAGTCCAGAATATCCAATCTGGCATTATTAGTTAGTAGAAGACTAGGAATCCAGCCTGGCAGTAAGTATTAGAAGACCAGTAAACCAATCTGGAAATGAGTGATAGAAGACCAGAATACTACTTCTGGTAACTAATAATAGAAGACCAGATTACCACTTCTGGTAATTAATAAGTAATAAAAGATTAGAAAACCAATCTGGCAATAAGTAATGAAAGACCCAAAAACAAATCTGGTAGATTTTCATGAAGAGAAGTCAGAGACTTCTTTCGTATTCTTTTATCAAAGGTGCCCTCTTCCAGCTCTGATGATACCTTACATGCTTTTTCTTTCTTGATCCCAAGTTTTCTTTATCCATTTGTGTTGGCCTATTTCAAGCTGGGAATCTTTAGTCCAACTTTCATGCTTATTTCAAGTAGTGCCCATTTTAGGCTATCGTTGTCGCCAATTTCAGGTGTTTTCCATTTAAATGGCACCAATTTTTGGCCGTGCCTATTTCAGTCAGGGACTTTTCTTATTCCGCCAGACATTTCATTTGGGTTTCTGGTGCACTCGGCTAGCTTATTCTTAAGCAGGGCCCAAGGACGTACCCAACCTCCTTCCAAGAGGTGCCTTAGCCCTGCCATAATGTGAATGACTAAGTGCTTGTTCGGTACCTTGGTCAGGCCATAGCGTGGCAGGACTAAGTGATTGCCCATCCTTCCTCCAGAGGCACCTTATCCCGGCCAAAGCATGATATGAATAAGGACTTGTGCTGCTTTAACCCGACCATTTCTGACTTTGGCCCAGCTAAAGGCTTACGCCCTCCCTCCAAAAGGTTCCTTGAACTGGCCATCTTGGTGCGACCAAGAGCTTTTCACCATTATTTGTAGCCTACCATTTTAGGTAGTCGATGTTTTAAGGAGAATTTTACTCCCGACTATGTAGACCACTCTTATTTTGAGAATAGAATTTTTGTTCCTTAACTTGTTCAGTCCTTTACAAACTGTTTATGTTTTCCCTGTCTTAGAAAGTGTAGGACCATCTTTTCAAGTACTTACATTGATTTGTGTCACGTCTATTTGTTAGATGGAAGTTGCAATATAATCATAAAGTTTCCTTTCAAATCCTGGCTTCTTTTTTCTGAGAAGGTCGATAATTCAGTTCTTCTTTAGTTCGGATGTAGATGTCTTCAATCGAGGTAGTAAGATTATATTCTCTAAGAAGCCTTGACTTTTGTGCCATCTTCGACTGGCGTCTGATTCTTTTGTGGCTTGGTTCAAGTACTTATTCTAGAGTAGTACGTTTCCTTTTCATTGTCTGTTGATCCTTTCCGTGGGTCTTTCTTTCCATCTTATGGTTTCGATCAGAAATTTCTTGGTAATCTTTATACTTCCATATAGTAATTCCTTTATTATCCTAAGTTCTTCAGTTGTGATTTTTCTGTGCATTGATGATATTCCCTTGAATGGTGAGCCTAATTTATAATCTTACTCCATTTATGTGTAAAATTGTCATAATCCTTTATTATTTCCTTTTCAAAAATAGTCCCATGGGAATATGACTGAATGGACCTTCTCATTTGTTGAAATAGGTCCTCTTTCCTTGAATTCTCCTTTTCGAGAGCAATGATTAGGGTTGATACTTAATGGAATGGGTTGATACTCCATTTTAAAGGAACAAAGGGTGTAATCCATCTTTTCCTCTCAATGACCCATAGAGCTTGGAGCGAATGGGTTTGCTCTTTAAGTAAGTGTGGGTTATAATACATTTGATTATTAGACTTTACATCTAGAGGTTCTGAGGACCCTTGGATTGATTTTTCTTTGAAAAAAGTTTCTCTTGTTTCATTGAATCCATTCCTTATCCTTCAAATGCAGTTAGAAAATTGTAAGTCTTTTATCCAAAATAAATCCTTTCTTCTCCAAAAAAGAGGAGTCGATGAGTTTAGGAGCAAGTAGAAGAGTAGGTGGGGAATCTAATAAGGTCAAAGGTGCGACCACTCCTTCCAGCACCAAAATGTTAACCAAATTTATAGTCAACACCCTAAAGTTATTCAAGTATTATGGTTTGCCTGGTGCAAATGGAGGGTACGATACCCTTAAGAGTCGCCTTTGTATTTGGCTTCACTTGTAGTAGTTTTCGAATTAGAATTTTCGTTGTCGTTGAAAGGTGTAGAGGTTAGGTTATAAGACCATTCGCTTTACTGGGTTCGGATACCTTTTACTCTGTCTTCGATTAAATTTTTATGAGGTCCCTTGGAAAAGTTATCTTCTCGACTGGGTTGAAATTCTCTTAGTTTGTCCTTAAAAAGGCTAATTTTAATCCTCTCGATAGGTTAAGGCAATTGTCCTCCTTGGAATCAAATAGGGTATGATACACTTTTGTGGATATGAAGTGGGTTTTAACCTTGTCGAAAGGTTGAACAACTAGTTGATTGTCCGGAGGTTGTCGATGTTGTTGGAGTATAAAGGGCTGTCGACTTTGTCGAAAGGTTTAGAACACGGTGCCAATGATTTCAAAGGTTTCTATGAATGTTGATCTAAATAAGTTGTCAATGTGGTCGAAGGGTCTAGATTGCAGAGCTGAAGGCTTCGAAAGGTTGTAGTATTACTTATAGCAGAAGTGTCATTGTCCTTGTCGATAAGAACCTTCCAATGGGGCTGAACCTGGAAATATGAGTTAATCTAGCAAAGGTTTATGAAAATAGTAATGTAATTAACAAAGCCAAGGACTTCCCACTATATCCAAGAAAAATATTCATTTTATTAAATTTCCCAAATGACACCCAATTTCGATTACAGTACTTTGATTAAGAAGTTACAAGACTATAATGAGAGAAATCAAATCCCCAAAACTGGACCCCTTGGGTCTTACTTGTAGATGCAGGCGGCTTTCCTTTTGAATCCATTCTCTCGACCAAGTGGGAAGGTCTCCCTTTTATATTCAACTTTATACTTTTCATTTTTGTCGAAAGGTTCGCCTGTCAACTGCTGTTGTGGACCTTTTGTGATGCAGCTCAGACAAGGGTCGAAGAATTGCAAGCTGTCATTTTCCAAGGCATAAGTCATCCATGAGCTAAGCAAGGTGAAGACTTAGGTCGCCCACGACCTAAGGAGGAAGATTTGAGTCGCTTCCGACCTAACTGGAACCCAGAAGGAGAAAGCCTAGGTCGTCCACGACCTAAGGAGGAAAGTTTAGGTCGTTCCCGACCTAACTGGAGGCCAGAGGGGAAAGTTGCGCTGAGTACATGACTTAACGAAGTTGCGAGTTACGACCTAAAAGAGCCACGACCTAACGAAGTCATAAGTCGCTCAGTATCTGTAGGTCGTCTACGACCTAACACATAGGTCACCCAAAGAATTCCTAATGCCGCTTCTTTAGGTCGTTCACACGACCTACCGACCCAGGATAAGTCGCTGAAGAGTTAAGTTGTTTCATTTTAAGTCGTTGTGTCTTGAGTCGCTATATTGTACAGTGTGTGTTGTAATCAGTTGAGTCGTTGGTAACTGCTAGGTCGCTACATGTTGTAACTGGTATTGGTTGAGTCGTTAGTGTTGTTAGGTCACGAACTACTGCAAGTCGCGTGCTAGTGTTGGGTTGTTTTGTGTCTTGAATTTTAAGTCGTTAACGACCTATATTGAGTCGTAAGTCGCGTACGACTTAAGGAGCCGGTTGTAAAATGCTATAGATAAGGAGTGTGTTGTATATTTGAAGGGGGTTGATTTTTGGAATAAAATTCTTGTTTGATTGCTGTGTACTTTCATCCTAAATTGGTAGTTGAGTGTAATCTCCTATCTCCACCTACGGTATTCGAGTGCGCTCGAATCAACGTTTGTTGAAGCCAATTCGCGGAATCAAGTGCGCTTGATCAACGTTTGAAGAATTATAGATCTTCTTTCACGGTATCGTGCGCGATCAACGTGACGAGGATAGCAAGAATTCGGTATCTTTGGATCAACGAATTTGGGCCTTGCAGTATTTTCAATCCACCGATTTGCTACTTTGATCGATCCATATCGTTTTGTTAATTATCCGCTGCGTCAATTTGGTATCAGAGCGACTCTTAGCCAATCATAGCTAAGTCGATCTTGAGCCGAAGTTTGAAGTTTGTGTTCACTGTGTTCATATTGAAGTTGCAACAAGATTGAAGTATTTGATCCATAGCCTTTTGGATCAAAGTGTGCAAAAGTGTTTGAATTTGTGGGGGAGATTTTTGCGCGCCAAAGTATTGTAGTGGGTTTTGAGGCCAAGCCGAGTCAAGCATGGGCCGTGCCTTGTTCTTGTGTTGAAGTGTTGGAGTTGTGCTTTGTTAAGAAATCGAGAGACCTAAGCCTTAAGTCGAAGCAAGCTTGTGCTAGCTAGTGGGAGCCGAGCCGGGTTAAAGTGGAGTTTGAGCGTGCAAACTTTTGAAGTTGAAATTTGTTGTCTAAAGATTTTTTTTTTTGAAGTTTTGATTTGTAGAAGATTTGTGAAGTATTTGTTGAAGTGTTGTGATTGTGTAATCATGCCACCGAGAAGAGCTAATCGTCAACAAAATGTTGAAGCGTTGTATAGATGAGAAGAAGCCGAGCAAATGGAACAACGTATCAATGAGAAGTTTGATGAAGGCATTGGAAAGTTAGAGAAGTTGATGAATGATTTAAATCAAAATCAAAGGAGGAGATCACCAATCTCGAACCATGGAGGAAACAGAGTTTCACCATCGGTTACGGAAGCGAGGAGGGTATCCCCGCAATCTTTTAGAGAAAGGAGAGAAACATCAATTTCTTCAAGGAGAGATCACCATGACCATGGACATGAAGAGAGAAGAACTCCGCGTGAGTTTGAAGATGAACCATATAGAGATGAAGAGAGACATAGTAGAAGGGACATGCGTGATCAAAGGGATGATTATGGTCCAGATCGATATAGACGAACATTTGAATATGATGAAGAGGGTGATAGAGCTAGCATTCATTATCGAGATCGAGACCAAGTCCGAAATTCATATCGAATTGTAGATGATGATCGTCGATGGGACTCGGGTATGAAGATGGAAATTCCTGAATTTAAAGGTGGAATGGTTGCAGAAGAATTCTTGGATTGGTTGTCTAATGTTGAAGAAATCTTTGATTTCAAAGAGATTCTGGAAAATCATCGAGTGAAGTTGGTTGCTACTATGTTGAGGGGGAGAGCTTTGGCATGGTGGTAGCAAACTAAACTTACGAGAGAGAGAATGGGGAAGTCAAAGGTTGAGTCTTGGGATAAGATGAAGAGGTTGATGAGAGCTACATTTTTACCTTACAACTATCAATCACTTATGTACCAGAGGTTGCAGAATCTAAGGCAGGGGACGAAGTCAGTCAATGATTATGCTGATGAATTCTACCAACTCATTGCCAAGAATGATATTATGGAGACAGAAGAACAGTTGACTGCAAGATTTGTTGGAGGTTTACGAATGCAGATCCAAGATATGGTTAATATGTTTGATCCAAGATCTGTGGCGGAGGCAGATCAGAAAGCGTTGGCTTGGGA
This sequence comes from Allium cepa, assembly GCA_030765085.1. NCBI lineage: Eukaryota > Viridiplantae > Streptophyta > Magnoliopsida > Asparagales > Amaryllidaceae > Allium > Allium cepa. The sequence goes on from CM060937.1 coordinate 591,280,308, forward strand.
GAAGCAGGGAAGGCGTGGAGGCGGTGTGTTTACTAATTCCAACAATCAAGTGAAGGGTGTTAGTGGAAGTTCTAATGTTCCTAAAGCTGTCGCAAAACCAGTTGTGAATGAAGTTGCGAAGGCGAGGGTCAAAAATAGTTTCAAATGTTACAATTGTCAGGAAGTGGGTCATAAGAGTAATGAATGTCCGAAGCCGAGGAAACGAACTATGATTGCTGAAGTTGAAGGTGAGGATGATGATGAAGGTTATCCTAGTCCAGTTGAGGAGGAAGAACAGGATGTCGCGTCAGGAGCTGAAGGATGTAACCTAATGATGAGGCGGTCTTGTTTAATACCGAAGCAGGAAGAAGAGGCTAGTTGGTTGAGGAGTAACATCTTTCAGTCCACGTGCACTATTCTGGGAAAGGTTTGTAAGTTTGTGATTGATGCTGGAAGTTGTGACAATATTCTTTCTACTGAAGCCGTGAGGAAGTTGAAGCTGAAAATGGAGAAGCATCCAAATCCTTACAAATTAGCGTGGTTGAGAAAAGGAGGAGAAGTGAAGGTGGACAGGCGAGTTCGAGTGCCATTTTCTATTGGGAAGAAATATAAAGACGAGATTTGGTGTGATGTGGTTGAGATGGATGATTGTCATTTGCTTTTGGGAAGACCATGGCAGTATGATCGAGAAGTACAGCATGACGGTCGAACCAATAGCTACTGTTTTATGTTTGAAGGTGTTAAGATTATTTTGGTTCCAAAGAAGAGACATCAAGAAGAAAGCAAATCAGAAGAGATTGAGGAGCTGAAGACTTTATTGACTTTGAAGGAATTTATTGAAGAAGTAGAGGAGAGTACAGAGGTGTTTTTGTTGATTGGACATGAAGCGACTGAATCTGTTGAAATACCAGAGGAAGTGAAGCCAGTATTGGAAGAATTCAGTGATGTGTTTCCTGAAGAGTTGCCAACGGAGTTGCCACCGTTGAGGGATATTCAGCACCAGATTGATCTTGTGCCAGGGTCAGTGTTACCTCACAGGCCACATTACCGAATGAGTCCCAAGGAGCATGAAGAACTGAGAAGGTAGGTGGAGGAGTTGTTAGAACAGGGGCGTGTTCAGGAGAGCTTGAGTCCTTGTGCAGTGCCAGCTTTATTGGTACCCAAGAAGGATGGTTCGTGGAGAATGTGTACGGATAGTCGGGCTCTAAACAAGATCACCGTGAGATATAGATTTCCTATGTCGCGGTTTGATGATTTGATTGACCAGTTGAGTGGAGTTGTTGTGTTTTCAAAGATTGACTTGAAGAGTGGATACCATCAAATTCGTATTAGACCGGGTGATGAGTGGAAGACTGCTTTCAAAACCAGGAAAGGTTTATACGAATGGTTGGTTATGCCATTTTGTTTATCGAATGCACCGAGTACTTTTATGAGAGTGATCAACCAGATTTTCAGACCATTCATTGGGAAGTTCGTGGTTGTTTACTTTGATGATATTTTAATCTATAGTGGGAGTATGGGAGAACACATCCAGCATTTGCGTGAAATACTGTTGATTCTACGACAGGAGAAATTTTATGCTGCAACAAAGAAGTGTGTGTTCTTGACGCACAGTGTTTTGTTTCTGGGATATGTTTTGTCGAAGGAAGGAATTCAAGTGGATGAAAGTAAAGTAGAAGCTGTCAGGAGTTGGCCACAACCAAAGACAATTACTGAAGTGAGGAGTTTTCATGGATTGGTATCTTTCTATCGAAGATTCATTCCACATTTTAGTAGTGTGATGGCACCTATAACCGATTGCATGAAGGGAAAGAAGTTTGAGTGGTCAGAGGAAGCAGGGATTGCTTTTGGGAAAATTAAGACACTATTGACGACAGCACCAATTCTAGTTTTACCAGATTTTCAGTTGTTGTTTGCGTTACATACTGATGCATCGAAGGTTGGGGTTGGTGGAGTTTTGAGTCAGAAAGGAAGACCAGTTACTTATTTCAGTGAGAAGTTATCTGGAGCTAAGTTGAGATATAACACTTATGATGTTGAGTTTTACGCAATTGTTCAAGCAGTGAAGCACTGGAGACATTATCTGTTTCAGAAGGAGTTTGTTCTCTATACGGATCATGAAGCTTTGAAGCATTTGCAAGGGCAGGATAAAATTTCAGCTAGGCACACTTCATGGGTCGCGTATCTACAACAGTTTACTTTTGTTGTTAAGCATAAATCAGGGGTGACAAATCGTATGGCTGATGCATTGAGCAGGAGGAATCATTTGTTGGCGACAATGAAAGTTGAAGTGACAGGGTTTGAACTATTGCCAGAGTTGCTTGAAGAAGATCCTTACTTTATGAAATGTGTTGAGAAAGTCAAGGACGGGAGTACTGATGAATTCGTGTTGATAGATGGATTCTTATTTAAAGGGAATCAATTATGTATACCAGATTGCAGCTTGAGAATGAAAATTGTGAAAGAGTTGCACGAAGAAGGACATGTGGCTAGAGATCGAACAGTGCAGTTGATTTCTCAGTCTTATTATTGGTCGTCGATGAGAAGGGAAGTTGAAAGGTTTGTGCGTAGATGTCATGTTTGTCAGGTTTCGAAAGGGACAGCTACAAATGCGGGATTATATATACCATTACCTGTTCCTACAAAACCATGGGTAGACATTAGCATGGATTTCGTGTTGGGTTTGCCGAGAACTCAAAGGGGGAATGATTCTATATACGTTGTGGTGGATCGTTTCTCGAAGATGGTACATTTTATTGCTTGTAAGAAGACGGCGGATGCTGTTCATGTTGCTCAGTTATTTTTCAAAGAGAGCTATCGACTTCATGGATTGCCAGAATCTATTATGTCGGATAGGGATACTCGTTTTCTGAGTCATTTTTGGTTGAGTTTGTGGAAGATGGTCGGAACAAAGTTGAATTTTAGTAGCGCTTACCATCCGCAAACAGATGGACAAACGGAGGTTGTGAACAGATCGTTGGGGAATTTATTGAGATGCTTGGTGAAAGATAATCTGAAAAGCTGGGATGTGAAGTTATGTCAGGCAGAGTTTGCTCATAATCGTGCGGTGAATCGTAGTACAGGTTTCAGTCCATTTCAGATTGTTTATTCAAACGTACCATAGGGGTCGTTGGATTTAATGGTAGTGCCACAACCAAAGGGGACCATTAAACGAGCTATTGATTTTGTTAATGCTTTGAAGGAGTGTCATAGAATCGTTCAGGAACGATTGGAGAAGACAAATGAGAAGTATAAGCGAACTGCAGATCTAAAGCTACGAAGTGTTGGATTTAACGAAGGTGATTTGGTTTATGCAGTGTTGACAAAAGATCGTTTTCCGGTGGGAACGTACAATAAATTGAAGGCGCGGAAAATTGGTCCAGTTGAAATTCTAAAGAAAATCAATGAGAATGCGTATCAATTGAAGTTACCAGAAGAATTTCATACTTCTGATGTATTCAACATCAAATATTTAATTCCGTACCATGGAGCTGAACTTGTTGTAGAAGACGATGGTGAAAATTCGAGGTCGAATTTCTATCAACAAGGGAAGGATGATGCAGCTCAGACCAGGGTCGAAGAATTGCAAGCTGTCATTTTCCAAGGCATAAGTCATCCACGACATAAGCAAGGTGAAGACTTAGGTCGCCCACGACATAAGGAGGAAGATTTGAGTCGCTTCCGACCTAACTGGAACCCAGAAGGAGAAAGCCTAGGTCGTCCACGACCTAAGGAGGAAAGTTTAGGTCGTTCCCGACCTAACTAGAGGCCAGAGGAGAAAGTTGCGCTGAGTACACGACTTAACGAAGTTGCGAGTTACGACCTAAAAGAGCCACGACCTAACGAAGTCATAAGTCGCTCAGTATCTGTAGGTCGTCTACGACCTAACACATAGGTCACCTGAAGAATTCCTAATGCCGCTTCTTTAGGTCGTTCACACGACCTACCGACCCAGGATAAGTCGTTGAAGAGTTAAGTCGTTTCATTTTAAGTCGTTGTGTCTTGAGTCGCTATATTGTACAGTGTGTGTTGTAATCAGTTGAGTCGTTGGTAACTGCTAGGTCGCTACATGTTGTAACTGGTATTAGTTGAGTCATTAGTGTTGTTAGGTCGCGAACTACTGTAAGTCGCGGGCTAATGTTGGGTTGTGTTGTGTCTTGAATTTTAAGTCGTTAACGACCTATATTGAGTCGTAAGTCACGTACGACTTAAGGAGCCGGTTGTAAAATGCTATAAATAAGGAGTGTGTTGTATATTTGAAGGGGGTTGATTTTTGGAATAAAATTCTTGTTTGATTGCTATGTGCTTTCATCCTAAATTGGTAGTTGAGTGTAATCTCCTATCTCCACCTACGGTATTCGAGTGCGCTCGAATCAACGTTTGTTGAAGCCAATTCGCGGAATCAAGTGCGCTTGATCAACGTTTGAAGAATTGTAGATCTTCTTTCACGGTATCGTGCGCGATCAACGTGACGAGGATAGCTAGAATTCGGTATCTTCGGATCAACGAATTTGGGCCTTGCAGTATTTTCAATCCACCGATTTGCTACTTTCATCGATCCATATCGTTTTGTTAATTATCCGCTACGTCATTTTGACTTAGTCGAAAGGTATGATCCTCGTTTTACCTTTATAGACCTTTCAATTTGGTTGAAGGGTTTTCCTTCTTCGTTGTTGTGGACCCTTCGACCTTGTCGGAAGGTTGCTCTTCTCTTGGTTGTTTTCTTAAGAGTGCTGGTTTCTTAATAAACCTTTTGACATTGTCGAAAGGTATCTTGGATGTGTTCCAACCAGTTCGAAAGGCTTGCTACGCTTTCAAAAAGGTCATTATAGAGTTTCTTACACTCGCTTTAACTTCTCTACCTTCTTCGAAAGGTAAGATCACCTTGGATACCAGAGATGGAACCCTTCGATCCTTTGGATGGTTTGATGCTAATGAATGCTGATGACTGATCACTTCGACACCTTCGAAAGGTTTGGGGTTCTCCTTTTCCTTTGCTTTTGTCGAAAGACCTTTCGTTTTAGTTGAGAGGTTGATTTTTAGTGTAACACTTACCTTTTGACATAGTTATGTCAATCATAACTGGTGTATACTCCAAGAAGAGATTGAACTCATCAAATTACTGATTTCTGGAAGCAATGTATTACATCAACCTTATCGAAAGGACAGAGAACACTTGTCACACCTTTCGATAAAGTCAAAAGGTCTGGCAACTCGTATCTGTTCCGACCAAATCAAAAGGTTGGGGTAATCTTATTAACAACCTTTCGCCAAGATCGAAAGGTTGGACTAATTCCTTCCATTCCAATCGAGATGGAAGGTTGGAGTGGTCATGTTTGTAACCTTTCGAAAACCTTTCGACAAGGTCAAAAGATTGGACTAATTTCTTCCACTCTAACCAAAACGGATGGTTGGAATGGTGATGCCTATAATATTTCTACAAGGTCAAAAGGTATGACAGTCTAATACATTATCACCCTGGTCGAAAGGTTGTACTAACCTCATAAAACTTTCGACAAAGTCGAAAGGTATGACTACAGGTTGATCTTTTCTTCCAGATTAAGTAGATTAGGACAATTTATTCAAGCATACGCTTTCAGAAATGAGAATCATTTCAGTCACATAGTTATGTCCAAACAAAATTATCTTACCGAAGCATTGGGGGTGTTGACAAGTTTTCTTGTTAACAAGGAGCAATAAAAACTTAACAAAGTGAATGTAGGATAAAAGACCCTTTAGACATGGTTGGAAGGCCTGAAACAAGAAGAGGAGAAGCGTTTTGACTATATTGATGGAAGGCAAGGCCTTTCGACCACATTAAAAAGGAAGAAGCAGAAGATAAAAGGACATTTCGACTAAGTCAGAAGCATTGGCACAGAAGGCGGTCAGCTTGCATCATATATAAGACCAAAGGGGTCTAATTTTGTGGATCGGATTTTGCGAATCCTAAAATCATTTCTATCGTTTCTACTTCTTTAGTACTGCAAAATCTTTGTAAACTCTAAATCAATTTTAGGAAAGCTTTAAAAATTGTAACTCATTTTGTATTAATGATAATGAAGAGATTCACAGATTCATTAAGAATTCTGATTACAGGGAAGACCATTACGATCATTTGCTAGTCTAATGATCAATTGCAAATGATGCTATCACGACCCAAATTTAAGCGTTCGAAAATCGACACCTGTACTTCACTTGTACTCGAATGCCGAAGATTCAACCGTAGAAATCCAACGCATACCGAAGCTTATAATACATTATGTACAACAACATAGCGGAAGAAAATGAATAATATCATTGATACAGCAATGATTACAATATCTGATACAATATGATACAATAATATCAAAATAATAACAACAACGGAAAGGATATCAATGGAAGAGATAACTCCAATATGATTTCCAAAAGAATCCAACACCGTCAAGAAACTCGATCTGCAAAACTCCAAACCAATGGTAGCTTGAACCAAAAGCTCGAACCATTATCAACACTAAAGTGAAGCAACTCGATCCAAATGTGATTGCCAATACCCAGAGATTGAATCTACACCTACTATTTGATTATCTGAAAATCCCAACTCTAGACTACCCTGTGGAAAATTGTAAGCACCCAGAGTTTAGATAAGGAACAATAAACTCTAGGTCAGTTATGGGACTGGTATGAGCAAACAGAAGTAGTTTACCTTTATCAAAAGAAAAACAAAGAATTTAAAAGAAATCGACAATGCTTTTTGGAAAATGAAACTATCATAAGGCCTCCCACCGCACACATAATGCAAACGTAGAATTGGAGGAGATTTCTCCTTATGATAGTCAAAAATGGTTGATACGCAAAAACCATTTGATATTATTATTAGTGCATAGTGCAGAAAACCTTTCGAAAGTATAAGATTAATCTTAGCTAGCATACAACCATTATTATATTCCTACTATAGCTACCATCTAAACAGTGGTGACAACCATAAGTAAATGGAAGGTTATACAACTAAAACCGTACAAGGTGCGTATTGGAGATTGGATTTCCAACAAATGTTCTGGCAAAGGAACTTCTTACATAAAATGTAACGTCTCTGGAGGGATGTACCCGAGATCCTAACCGGTTCTTTGGTACACAAGGCCGGGTTACCTCTGTAACTAGGTAACTACTAACACGAGCATGCCATCCCCCAATTGTTTGCGACCTTTATCCGAGGCACCTCTCAACCAACAACCACAAAGCAATAAGTTTGCAGCAACTACAAAGTTTAAGTACCTAGGCTCCATACCACGATACCACTTACAATCCAGAAGGAAATGACATACTCTCAGGGGGCGCTACCCCCAAATAACCTTGCTGCCATGATTCCTGTTTCGACCATTACCGGGTTGTGAGGCTGGACGAAGTCTCGCCCACAAAGCTACACTTTTTCCTAAAGGCATGCTTTGATCAACAAATGATCAGCAGCACTTCGTGTGCCATATTACCAAATTGGGAATGTATCACTAGTGACCATTAACTACATAACCTCTGAGCTCGTACATCTCAGAGAAGGGTGTTAAGTTAAGAGAATAAATTCTCCGCCACCAAACAGAAATGTATTCGATAGAATCCAGCTTAACATCTCAAAGTGTAATGTCAGACACACATCCATACAAGTCTGTTCCGGGTTCGAACTGAACCGAAGGCACTTCAAAAGAAGCCCTAGCAAATCCAGGAATCCTCAATCCCGATCGGACTCCCCATCACATATGGAGATCTTTATACCGGAGCAACTCAGTGCAGAGTCATTTGATAGGTTATCCTATCGTTCTCGAAGGAAGGCGGTCTTCACCACCGTCTTCAATTGCTATCCATTTCATCGTATCACTATTCGGAAAGGGTTATATGACACAAAGTCTTCTCTCGGCTAAACCGAATAGTGAGTGCAATATTTCAAAACCATATGGATAATGGGATCTCAGTTAAGTCACAACTTGTTACTTAAAACTTTTCTTTCATATGGTTAAACAAATTACTATTTTAATCTTTTAAACAAAAAGATTCACTTCACAAAGTTCACTGATCTTTCACAAAGATTCATTTACAATATTTAAACAAAAGATCTATATTTGAGATCCTCTTTTGTTTGGAAACAAAGTTTCACAAATATTTCACAAAGATTCCTTTATAGGTTTCGAAACAATTTCATTTCAAATCTTTTATACAAAAGATACACCTTTAAGATTCTCTTAAATTTCAAAATAAGGTTCAACCACTTTTCTCACAAAGATTCATTCATAGCTTTCAAATCTATTTTAATTTCATTCCAAACTAGAAATCTTTCGATACAAATTGGAAATCCTTCCTTTATATGAATGCTATTACTATTTTCAAAGAAAGGTTTTCGTTTCGGAAAAATCAGATTACATTTGCTGAAGTTAAAGCTCTTCAAGTATAAAATTTGGGTTAAATTCAAATTTCCAAAATAATACTTTTTAAAATGATTTAAAACACATTTATAAACTGTGTAACCTTTTTAAACCATATTTTCCAAACATAAAATTCAATTTCAAATATTGAATTTAAATTCGAATCAAATTTATTTAAATTTCAAAACTTTATCAAGTTATTCAAAATAACTTTTATTTTCAAAATTGCCCTTTCAAAAGTTTTTCATATTTAACTAAATACAATTTCCAAAACCGTTTAGATTCAAAATTCAATTTAAAAATTATTTTCTAAAATCTGTGACTTAACCAATTCCTTGTGCAATCCATATTTGTGTGTGTATGGTGTATTCCAGGGGTTTTACACAATAGTGCAACATCATCAATTATCAAGTCACAGATTCAAGCACATCAACATCGATAAGCGGTATAATCTTATATTGTTTATCTTCATTCACAGATTCATAGATAAATAATATAAATTTATTACAGATAAATAAATGACATTCATCAGAGATCACACCAAAACAATTTATAGCACAAAGCATAACATAATAGGGATATCAAACAATTCAACAATCAATGGAATTCAAACATTCACAAGTAAGATCAATTAATTATCTGATTAATTTAAATCAGATTAATTACTTGTGAATAAAATACTAATCTTGGTTAATTAATGTTAATTAATTACAAATTATTTTAATAAATTAACCTTTAATCATTTATTAATCAACCATTAATAATAAATTAATTAACCTTAAATTGTTGATAAATCAACTTTAATTTATAATTTAATCAATCTCTAATCACTAAATAATTAACCCATAATTATTTATCCTTAATTAATTACATTAATTAATTAACCCTTAATTAATTACATTAATTAATTAACCCTTAATTACTTATTATTTAATTAATTAATCACTAATTAATCACAATAACTGATTACCCTAATCACTTACATTAATTAAACACAAATTAATTACATTAAGTAATTATCCTTTAATTACTTGATTAATCAATTTAAATCATTAATTAATTACTTTTAGTTAAGTAATTATCTTTAGGTAATTAGTTATCCTTAATTACACACATTAGTAAATCTACCTTTAACTCAATCACATCAAGTAATTTTCCTTATTAATTACCTTGAATGATTATACTTAATTAATTTCATTAAGTAAATAACCTTTAATTACTTATTATTAGTTAATCATTCTTTAATTGAGTAATTATAATAAAAAAAATCAATTTATAAATTTACCTTAATTAATCACATCAATTAATCAACTATTGATTAATCTCATTAAGTAAATAACATTATTCTTTAAATTTCACTAAGAAATTACTCAAGACCTTAATTGATTTTAAAAGATAAATTATTTATCTTTATTAATTACAAGGTCATCATTTTAATTTTATTTTAAATATCCTTTTAGTCAAATTATCATTATTACCTTATTTAACTTAAGATCTTTAAGAAAACAAACATTTAAGCTTCTTAATTAAATTCTTAATTATACCATTATATTTATTTAAAATAAATTTAAGAATAAATAAAGGGTTATAACACCTCAAGTTTAATTCAATTATTATAAAACCTTAAATTTACTCAAAACCAAAGATAAACATTTATAAAAAAACAAATCAAGAAAAAGGGGTTCAAAATTTGACTTAATTGGAAAAACTTGCTTATTTTAAAATTTTCAAACTACAAAATTACAACACATGTCAACTGCCAACTTCCTTCGAGTTATTCCCTAGCCACTTTTATTTCATTTTTGTTTTAAATTTACAACTTGAAGAACACACGCACATGACTCAGCAATAAACCCAAGCCAAGCACAACTTCCACCGAAGTCTACTTCGAGCCCATCCCCTTCTTCTTCCTTCATTCACTACTGACACCGACCCATCCATGTGCACGTACACAGTCACACAACGACGCTCCAGCCACCATCGTAACCTTCGACACACCACGATCAACCATGCCGACCCACACAACCCTTAAGATGCCATCAATTCGCCGTGGTTCAATTTGAGCTCCTCACCATCAATCTGGAACCAATTTAGACACCAAAATCTGCCTCCCCTCAATCATCTCGACCATCTGACGCTACTCTCCACGGATACAGCCTCGCCACTCACCCACAAACCAATCCACCTTGGTCAGGTCACGTCTGATGCCCCTTAAATGATGTAAAGACCTCGATTATGACGTCGACCAAAATGGATGGTTAAACCCTATTTCGACCTCGCCGTGCTGCACGGCAACTAATAAATTAGTTACTATTTTTCCTCGCATCCCCATACCTTCAGCCTACTCCAGCTCCAACCCCGATAATCAACACCTCGTCGATTACTGAGAATCGATGATTTAAGCATTTTTGATCAACTCGAATTTTCTCTTCCAATACAAACTTTAAAACTCTGAAATGATTTTTGAAAATCACGATTTTATAATACAAATTCATTCCTGTAATTAAATCTCGAAATCCAGACATTTGATTTTTGGGTTTGTTTGGATTTCCTACTGTTATTTCTTATTTTTGAGGTAAATTACCGATATAAAAACTTGAACCTAATTTTAACATTGATTTTATACTATTTCAATCGTCTTTCCTTTAGAAATTGTAACCTAAAAATAAATAAATAAATGAAAAGCAATTTGATTTTTATCTAAGGCTTGTAACCTGTAAATCAACAGAGCACATGCATATATACATGTGCCCTAACATTCATACACACACATATACCCTTATATATACATACATGCAACCATTATACTCCAACAATCAATCACAAGCATCAAGGTTTGAACAAATTTCAGGATTTTAAAAGGTTGGTTTGCTCACCTTATCTTGAAGACAAAGAGGACGAGTTAGAAATCAGGAAATTGATTTGTTGAGTTGTTGAATTTCCTGGAACTTGCTTTTGTTGAATTTGAACTTCCAGGTATGAAATTACTTTTAATTTCCATTTGAGTTGAACATGCATAAACCAGTTGAATCTTTGCTTGCTTTCAGATTTGCTTGATGTATCTTAATCCGGTAATGTTTAACTGCTTTCCAGTTTTGATTTGTTTTGTTTTCTGGTTTTCAATTTCTAGGCTTGAATTGGTCAGAAAACACAGGTTTGTTTGAGATGATCTTTTACTGGTTTGCTTCAGATTTCCAGGTTTTGATCTTTGATCAGGAATGAACTTAAGCTATTTGGTTTTAGCTTTGAATTCTTTGCATTTATCTCTGGCTTGAGATTCTAGTTTGCTGGGTTTTTAGTTTTTTTCACTTTGAATTCATTTCTCAGATCTGAGAAGTTTTGAAAAAATGAAAACAACATGGCTTCTATTTTCTTATGCATGTTTTATAAATTTAATTTAAAAGAAAAAGAATGATTAGCCACTGTTAATTTTTTCATGTTAATTCATCACACTTGTTCAATTATTATGAGAAAGGTTTACATTTGTTGTTACACAATCTATTTCTTTTACAGTTGTTTAATACAAATAAATTTATGTCATAGCCCTATGTTTTAATTTATTTAAAAAAATTGTTTTAAACCTTACTTCATTTTAATTTACAAATTATGTTTTTAATCTTTGTTTTAATTTAGTATTTATGTTTTTTAAAATTTATCATATGTACTATATTTTATACTTTTATAACTTTTAAAAAGCAATTCAAAACTTTTTGTATTTAATTTCAAAATATAACTTCCAAATCAAAATGTCTATTTAATGTAATTTGGAAAGCAAATCTTTATTAATTGGAAATATAATGTTTTCAAAACCAATATATTTATAAGATTTTCAATTTTGAATTCAATTCCAAGATTCAATTTAAAATAAATTTATAAATATAAAAAAACATATCTTTTATAAATATAAATATTTTATTCATTCCCAATCTATAAATATGTTCCAAATATTTATTTTCAACACATTTGTAATTGAATTTCAAATTCAAATTCCAAAGCATAATCTATTTATAAAATATTTGTTAGTCCTTGAGATGATGGTTTTGGTGACAATAACCTTAGAATAAGATTATAAAATATAAATACTAACATTATAGTTTAGAAGTATATGTATATGCAGGATTTAACCATGCAGGTACCAAGAATGAAGACTGTACAATATAGAGATTCCAGATATCAAGATTGAAGACTCATGAGTATCAAGATTTCAACTGTTCAGGATTTTAATATAAGTAATTTAATTAGGAATTTTGTTAAAACTCCTAGAATAGCACAAGCATCTTAAATCCATTTTGTTCATGGAATGGAATCCACTTCGAGCCCATTAAAGGGATGGCACCCTAAATAGGATGGAACCTACGAAAAATCTTGTGGAACATTGTTTTGTATCCACTAACTTTTATTCAAAATATTTTTACAAAATTATATATTGTTTTCAAAATATTTTCAAAACCTTCCATTTAAAAGAATCAAAAACATCTATCCAGAATTTAAATACTTTTAGCCTCAAAATAAATTTTAATTTCAAAGTCAAAATTATCCTTATTTTTATACTATCTTTTAATAATAATATATTTAATTTTTAATATTTATACTTAGACTTAAATATAAAATTATAGTAAAATTTTATATATACCGAAATAATATTCTCTTTATTTATTTATGTATTTTCACTATAGTTAGTATATTTATAAAAGTTGAAAATAGTTTTAATATAAGATAAAAGTTATTTTCAAAGAAAAACAAAACACCAAAGTTTCCTTGGGCATGTCGACATACTTAAGATACCCATGTCGACATAGTGGCAGTTGGTATCAAAATTTAAATTTCAAAAGAAGTGTCTATTCGTCATATCCTTTCATGAATGGACATGACTGTTGTTCTTCTATAAATAGAGGCTGTGTTCAACGAATTTCATATCATATTTTTCTGGTTTCACTCCTCTTCTTCTTCCACATTTCTTTATACACATTCTTAACATTACTCTATCGAAATCACCATTGAATATAACTAGATCATTTCTAGTTTTATTCTCTATCACTATCTCAACAAGATCCTCAGTGTTATTCAGAGTTATAGACTTCTTTGCGATCAATTAAGAGAGAAAAGGTGTGATTGTAGCCTTGGAAATCAATCAAGCAAGAAAAGGTGTGATTGTGGCCTTGGAAATCAATCAAGTTAGAAAAGGTGTGATTATAGCCTAGGAAATCAATTGGGTGAACTTGTTGCTCCTGAAATCAAGTATCTCTATCCAAAGGATTGTAATTCTGGATTGGTGTACCTCATGGCCTTGAAATCGAGGGTGCAATTGTACAATTGCTTTTGGAAGGAAATCCGTACTTGTGCGCGGGACTAGATGTAGGGTATCTCCGAACTAGTATAAAATATGATGTGTTCTTTCCTTTACTGCTTTTTCTTTATTTCAACATCTGTGTTTGTTTCTGTGATCATATCTGTGTCTGAATATTGCAAACATTTGTGTTCTAATTAACATAAACTCAAAAAGATTTAGTAATTCCTTAAAAAACTATTCACCCCCTCTAGTGTTTATCCTAGCCTTAAGATCTGTAATCCGCATTTCTCACATTTGGTATCAGAGCAAGGTTTTCAAAGTTTCATAATCTGATTTTTGAATAAGTTTGTAAAATGGCTATGTTTGTTAATACTAGTTTAGAAATATTCAGATCATTATTGTCTCATGAGTCTGCATATAATCAATATTCAAATACAAGTTGTCTACTAAGACTATTTGATGTGCAGGCAACATGCTTTATGGGGTCTGAGGAATCAATCCACAACGGACAAATTGTGTAGATCAAAAAGAATAAATGGATACTTGATAGTGGATGTTCTAGACACATGACTGGTAATCCAGATATGTTGAATGATATAATATATAGAGATGGAGGACTGGTTAACTTTGGAGACAATTCAAAAGGATATGTGATTGGCATCGGCAAAGTCGGTAACTTTGAAACTCCTATTATTACTAATGTTTTGCTAGTTAAGAATCTGAAACATAATCTGCTAAGTATAAGTCAACTCTGCGATAAAGGATATAAAATTAATTATGTAAAACATAAGTGTCACATTGAAAGGCAATAATTCAACCATAATATTTGAGAGAATTAGGAAAAAGAATATTTATATTCCTAGTATGAAAGTTTCAAATGATAACCAGTGTCTTTTGGCAAATACAAGTGACCCATGGATTTAGCATAAGAGATTTGGGCATTTGAATTTCAAACTCTTATCTAGACCGTCAAAACATGATCTAGTAAGAGGTCTCCCTAAAAGGAGTTTTAAAGTAGATAGTATATTTGATGCATGTCAATTAGGAAAACTTAGAAAAAGTGCCCTTAAATTAAAAGATATGATTTCAACCTCAAAACCTCTTGAGTTACACCACCTTGATTTATTTGGTCCATCTCAAATTCTGTCAATAAATCATAGTAAATATGTTTTTGTAATTGCATATGATTATTCTAGATTTACACAGACAATATTTTTGAAACATAAAAGTGATACTTTTGAATGTTTAAAGAACTTTACAAAAAGGATTCAAAATCAAATTTTTCTAAAAATTATAACCATCCGTAATGATCACGCTGGTGAATTTGAAAATGAAAAGTTCAAGGAATTCTGCAATAAAAGGGGATTAACTCACAATTTTTCATTTCCAAGAACTCCATAACAAAACAGAATAGTAGAACGTAAAGATAGGACGATTAAAGAGTGTGCGAGAACTATGCTTTCAGATAGTAAATTACCAAAGTATTTTTGGGAAGAAGCAGTTGCTACCGCTTGTTATAGTTTAAACAGAATTTTAATTAGACCTTTAACTGATAAGACATCTTATGAACTTCTTTACTCAAAGAAACCTAAGGTATCTTATTTTAGAATTTTTGAAAGCAAATGTTTTATTTCAAATACAAAAGATAACTTAGATAAATTTGATCCTAAATCTGACAAAGGTATCTTTATCGGATATTCTAATAGATGTAAAGCATACATAGTGTTTAATTTAAAAACTAACACCATCGAAGAAACAATGCATGTTTCATTCGATGAAAATCTGAATTTTTTTGAAGATTTAAATGACGAAGAGGATTTATTCACTCAAAATCTAGAGTCAACTGAAACTAATAGTGAAATTAATAATCCTAATAAAAGGATTAAACTTTAAAAAATCATCCTATTAAAAATATACTTGGAGATATGCAATCTAATGTTAAAACTAGAAATCAACTAAGTCAAATGAGCAATGTAGCCATTATACCAACTATTGAACCTAAAAATCAAAAAGAAGCATCAGCTGATGATTCATGGATTTTGGCTATGCAAGAAGAATTAAATCAATTCACTAGAAATGATGTTTGGAAACTTGTTCCTAGACCTGAAAATAAAACTATAATTTAAACTAAATGGGTTTATAAAAATAAAATGAATGAACGAGGAGAGGTTGTTAGAAATAAAGCCCGGTTAGTCGCTCAAGGTTATTGTCAAGAAGGAAGAATAGATTTTAATGAAACCTTTGCTCCCGTAGCAAGATTAGATGCCATTAAGATTCTACTTGCTTTTGCAAATCATAATAATTTCAAATTATTTCAAATGGATGTTAAAAGTGCCTTTTAAATGGATTTGTAAAAGAGGAAGTATATGTTGAACAAACACCACTTTTTGAAAATGAAAAATTACCAAATCATGTTTACAAACATAAGAAAGCTCTATATGGTCTAAAACAAGCCCCTAGAGCCTGGTATGATAGACAAAGATCTTACTTATTACAATCAAAATTTGAAATTGGTAAAGTAGATAATACTCTTTTTATTAAGAGAAATAAGAATGATATTTAACTAGTACAAGTTTATGTAGATGATATCATTTTCAGATCAACTAATTTTGAAATGAATAAAGAATTTTCTGAAATAATGACAAAAGAGTTTGAGATGAGTCATTTGGGTGGATTAAATTTCTTTTTAGGATTACAAATAAAACAATTAGATAATGGTGTCTTTATTAGTCAAGAAAAATATGTTAAAGACCTAATTAGTAAATTTGGTTTGACTACTGCGAGTGGAAAACCCACCCCTATGGAAACCAATGAGTACCCTAGTAAAGAAGATCTCTCGAAAGATGTAGATCAAAAATTATATAGAGGAATGATTGGATCACTACTCTATATCACTACTAGTAAACCTGATATCATGCATAGTGTTTCTCTCTGTGCAAGATATCAATCTCAATCTAAAGAGACCCACTTAAAAGCCATAAAATGTATCATAAGATATGTTGAACACACCTCTAATTATGGCTTATTTTACCCTAAAAATGATTCTTTTGACTTAATATCTTAATGTGATGCTGATTATGCTGGTTGTAAATCAGATCGAAAAAGTACAAGTGGAATTTGTCACTTTTTTGGGCATTCTCCGATTTCCTGGTTTGGTAAAAAGAAAAACACAATTTCTTATCATCGACCGAAATAGAGTATATTTCTGCTGCTTTAGCATGTTCACAAGTAATATATATGCAACAAGTTTTAAAAGATTATGGTTTAAATATCTCAAAATCACCAATTTATAGTGATAATACTAGTGCGATAAATTTATCCAAAAATACTACTCAACATGCCCGAACAAAACATATTGATATAAGACATCATTTTTTCAAAGATAATATAAATAAGGAAGTAATTACTCTCGATTCTATTAATTTCGAGAATCAAATTGCTGATATATTAACAAAACCCTTAAATGAATCTATATTTACTAAATTAAGAAGAGAATTAGGTATTTGTTCAATAACTGAAATGTAAAAATATAAATAACAAAGTATAATTAAAAATTAAATCAAAATAAATCAAATAGTAAAAATTTCAAGGACCATATCGACTCACCCTACCCATTTCGACATACAACATTTTTTTTTGAAATTTTTCCCACCAAAATTCAAATAATTGGTTATATATTCTTTTTATTTTTGAAATTTTTATCATTCTCTCCATTCTCTCTCTATTCTAACTTCTGAAATAAATTAAACCATGGCCTCCTCTTCCAAATCAAACAAAAATTCAACATTTTTGTTCCCTTCTCGTACTTGTGGACCGTTTCAACGAACAATGCTCGCACGAGTGATGAAAAGAGAGGATTCTCTGAATGATGCACTACAATTAATGACTGAAATTCAAGTGGTGCAACTTAGAATGGCCAAAGAACAAGAAGGGAAAGGCAAAATCCTTATAAATTTGCAAAAATTTCTAGTGGAAAATCACGCTAATACAATCTTGATTGACGAAGATTCTTCAGGAGATCAAGTGCAAGAGGACAGCAAGGAAGAAGAAGAAGAAGAAGAAGCCTTCATGGACAAAGAGCACGCTGAAGAAGATGACAAAGTCGTTTGTGTTAGCGAAGTGTGCTTTGACAAAGATGGAAATCTTTTCGATCAACGTGGAAATTTCTGTTTCCACTATCCAAATTATTTGGTTCATAGATCTCCCATTTTCATAGACACTCATTAGTTTCTTTTCTTTTTTCCTATTGTTGTATGTTCTTTCTTACGTTCTCTATGAAAATGTAAATATAACTATATAATTAATAATTAATTTGTGTTCTTATATTTTATCACTATTATAAATATTATCTTGTATGGATTCTTAGTTAGGGAAGTTATTAGTTTAGGACTAAGTTTTAGTTTTAGAATTAAGTGTTGATTATTTATGGCAACATTATCATTATAATCACATGTCATAGAGTATTAGATTAAGGGGGAGTTATATAGTTTGGAGTTAGTTTTTGTTGATGACCAAGCGGGAGAAATATAAAATAGGATAGTTAGGCATAGATTAAGGGGGAGTGATTAGGATAGAAGTAACATTTTATAAACAAAGGTCGTCATCATAAAAAAGGGGAGATTGTTAGTCCTTGAGATAATGGTTTTGATGACAACAACCTTAGAATAAGATTATAAAATATAAATACTAACATTATAGTTTAGAAATATATGTATATGCAGGATTTAACCATGCAGGTACCAAGAATGAAGACTGTACAGTATAGAGATTCAAGATATTAAGATTGAAGACTCATGAGTATCAAGATTTCAAGAGTTCAAGATTTTAATATAAGTAATTTAATTAGGAATTTTGTTAAAACTCCTAGAAAAGCACTGGCATCTTAAAATCCATTTTATTCGTCGAATGGAATCCACTTCGAGGCCATTAAAGGGATGGAACCCTAAGTAGGATGGAACATACGAAAAATCTTGTTGAACATTTTTTTATATCCACTAACTTTTATTCAAATGTTTTTACAAAATTATATCTTGTTTTCAAAATATTTTCAAAATCTTCCTTTTAAAAGAATAAAAAACACCTATCCGGAATTTAAATACTTTTAGCCTCAAAATAATCTTTAATTTCAAAATCAAAATTATCCTTGGTTTTAAGCTATCTTTCGGTAATAATATATTTAATTTTTAATATTTACACTTAGATTTAAATATAAAATTATAGTAAAATGTTATATATACCAAAATATTATTCTTTATATTTATTTATGTATTTTAACTATAGTTAAGTATATTTATAAATTTTTTAAATAGTTTTAATATAAGATAAAAGTAATTTTCAAAGAAAAACAAAACATCAAAATTTCCTTTGGCATGTCGACATACTTAAGATACCCATGTTGACATAGTGGTAGTTGGTTTCAAAATTAAATTTTCAAAAGAAGTGTCCATTCGTCATATCCTTTCACGAATTGACATGGCTTTTGTTCTTCTATAAATAGAGGCTGTGTTCAACGAATTTCATATCATATTTTTCTGGTTTCACTCCTCTTCTTCTTCCACATTTCTTTTTACACATTCTTACTATTTCTCCACCGAAATCACCATTGAATCTAACTATATCATTTCTAGTTTGATTCTCTATCACTATCTCAACAAGATCCTTAGTGCTATTCAGAGTTATAGACTTCTTTGTAATCAATTAAGCGAGAAAATGTGTGATTGTAGCCTTGGAAATCAATCAAGCAAGAAAAGGTGTGGTTGTGGCCTTGGAATTCAATCAAGTTAGAAAAAGTGTGATTGTAGCCTAGGAAATCAATTGGGTGAACTTGTTGCCTCTGAAATCAAGTATCTCTACCCAAAGGATTGTGAATATGGAGTGATGTACCTCGTGGCCTTGAAATCAAGGGTGTAATTGTACAATTGCTTTTGAAAGGAAATCCGTACTTGTGTGCAGGACTGGATGTAGGGTAACTCTAAACTAGTATAAAATACGGTGTGTTCTTTCCGTTACAGCTTTTACTTTATTTCTGCATCCGTGTTTGTTTCTGCGATCATGTCTGTGTCTGAATATTGCACAATTTGTGTTCTAATTAACATAAAGTCAAAAAGATTTAGTAACTCCTTAAAACACTATTCACCCCCCTCTATCTTTATCCTAGCCTTAAGATCCGTAATCTGCATTTCTCACAATATTCAGGTTTCCAAATCAAATCCCTTATTTTAAAAACTTATATATATATATATATATATATATATATATATATATATATGTATATATGTATTCCCACATTTTCCATTTAATCCATAATTTAGTTTAAAATTAATATATCATTCAAAATATTAATCTCTGAATTTCAATTAGAAATTCTATAAAAAAAAATCATTTTTATACTCATTTATATTAATGAACAAACAAATACCTATTTGACTTGGAAAATACCAAATTAATTCACAATTTAATTTCAAAAATTAAATTACTTACCAATTTAAATTTGATTTAAAAACAGGAATGTTACAGAATCCCCCTTAAGAAATTTTCATCCCCGAAATTTGCAAGGGAGACAACAAAGAATGGACGCACAAAGATAGAGAAACAGTTTTCTTGATCAAACTGAACATCTATTCTGTATTTGGCTTACCAAATCAGAATATCAACAATGTGAGAACAAACTCTTTCAATATTACACAACATACTCGGGTCACCGGATCTACGAAATACATATGGCATTGGTTAGTTCAAAGGATAGCTAACCATTCGTAGAATATATCGGACCCCAGAGAATAGATAGATAGATTCGATCTTCCATAATTCTCAAATTTGGTTTTAATCAAAATTGTTTTATCGATACATTTTAATTCAGTTTCATATTTTATTCATTAATTCATTTTAAATAGAACCTCAAATTCACTAAAGTTTAAAACGAAAAGTTAATAGAGAAACTGATAATCAAAATACGAAATAGGAACTTATCTATATGATTCGCAGGGCTATCACCACACCAAAGCTTCTCCCTTAAGCTACCACATGAAACATCAGAGAATTTGAAATTGGATCAAAGGATATTGATAGAGAAAGTTGTTTCCATTGTTGCAGGGTATCAATCATTTGTAGTGGTACTTCTTGTCCCCTATCTCGTCCTCTTCTTGCACTCATACTCACTATCAATGGATAGTGAGAGAATTTACCGAGGCAAACGAACGGATATCTTGGGGATACTTATTCTAGGGTATACTTCAACCTATATCTAATGAGTTACCTAATGTGTTATACTTCCGAGCTAAAGTTTCAACCTTCAGCTCTGATACCAAAATGCCACGACCCAAATTTCAGCGTTTGAAAATCGACACCCATACTTCACTTGTACTCGAATGCCGCAGATTCAGCCATTGAAATCCGACTCGTGCCGGAGCTTATAACACATTAAGTACAACAACACAGCGGAAGAAAATGAATAATATAATTGATACAACAATGAATACAATATCTGATACAATATGATACAACAATATCAGAGGCAATAACAATAGCGGAAAGGATAACAATGGAAGAGATAACTCCAATATGATTTCCAAAAGAATCCAACACCATCAAGAAACTCGATCTCCAAAACTCCAAATCAAAGGTAGCTTGAACCAAAAGCTTGAACCACCATCAACGCTGAAGTGAAGAAACTCGATTGCCAATATCCAGAGATTGAATCTACACCTACTACTTGATTATCTGAAAATCCCAACTCTAGATTTCCCATGCGGAAAATTGCGGGCACCCAGAGTTTAGATAGGGAACAATAAACTCCAGGTCAGTCATGGGACTAGTATGAGAAAACAAAATCAGTTTATCTTTATCAAAAGAAAGACAAAGCATTTAAAGAAATCCGCAATTCTTTTTGGAAAATGAAACTAGCATAAGGCCTCCCATGCGAATGCAGAATTGGAGGATATTTCTCCTTATGATAATCAAAAATGCTTGATACGCGAAAACCGTTTGATATTATTATTAGTGCATAGTGCAGAAAACCTTTCGAAAGTATAATATTAATCTTAGCCAGCATACAACCATTATTGTATGCCTATTATAGCTACCATCTAAATATCGGTCACCACCATAAGTAAATGGCAGGTTATACAACTAAAACCGTACAAGGCGCGTATTGGAGATTGGATTTCCAACAAATGGTCAAGCAAAGGAACTTCCTACACAAAATGGAACGCCTCTGGGGGGACGTCCCCAAGAACCTAACCGGATCTCTGCTACACAAGACAGGTTACCTCTGCAACTAGGTAACTACTGACACAAGAATGCCATCCCCTGCTCGTTTGCGACCTTTATCCAAGGTACCTTTCAACCAACAACCACAAAGAAATAAGTTTGCAGCAACCACAAATTTAAGTACCTTGGCCTCTATACCATGATACCACTAATGATCCAAAACGAAATGACATACCCTCAGGGGGAGCCACCCCCAAATAACCTTGCTGCCACGATTCCTGTTTCGACCATTACTGGGTTGTGAGGCTCGACGAAATCGCGTCCACAAAGCTACACTTTTTCACAAAGACATGATTTGATCAACAAATGATCGGCAGCATTTCGTATGCCACATTACCAAATTGGGAATGTATCACTAGTGACCATCAACTACATAACCTCTGAGCTTCTATGTCTTAGAGAAGGGTGTTTAGCTAAGAGAATAAATTCTCCGCTACCAAACAAAAATGTATTTGATAGAAACCATCTTTACGTCTCGAAGTGTAATGTTAGACACACATCCATACAAGTCTGTTCCGGCTACGAACATAACCGAAGGCACTTCAAAAGAAGCCCTTGCAAATCCGGGCATCCTCAATCACGATCGGACTCCCCATCACATATGGAGATCTCTATACTGGAGCAACTCAGTGAAGCATCATTTGGTAGGTTATCCTATCGTTTTTGAAGACACCCAGTCTTCACCACCGTCTTAAATTGCTATCCATTTCATCGTATCACTATTCGGAATGGGTTATATGACCTTAAGTCCTCTCCCGGTTAAACCGAATAGTGAGTGCAATATTTCAAAACCATATGGATAATGGGATCTCATTTAAGTCACAACTTGTTACCTAAAACTTTTCTTTCAAATGGTTAAACAAATTACAGTTTTAACCTTTTAAACAAAAAGACTCACTTACATAGTTAACTAATCTTTAACAAAGATTCATTTACAATATTTAAACAAAAGATATATCTTTGAGATCCTCTTTTGTTTGAAAACAAAGCTTCACAAATATTTCATAAAGATTCCTTTATAGGTTTCGAAACCATTTCATTTCAAAAATTTTATACAAAATATACACCTTTAAGATTCTCTTAAATTTCAAAGCAAGGTTCAACCATTTTTTTCACAAAGATCCATTTATTGCTTTCAAATCTATTTTAATTTCATTCTAAACTTGAAATCTTTCAATACAAATTAGAAATCCTTCCTTTATATGAAAGCTATTACTACTTACAAACATAGGTTTTCCTTTTGGAAAAATCCGATCAAATTTGCAAAAGTTAAAGCTCTTCAAGTATAAAATTTGGGTTAAATTCAAATTCCCAAAATAATACTTTTTAAAATGGTTTAAACACATATATAAATCGTGTAACCTTTTTAAACCATAATTTCCAAACATAAAATTCAATTTCAAATCTTGAATTTAAATTCGAATCAAATTATTTAAATTTCAAAACATTATCAAGTTATTCAAAATAACCTTTTTTTCTATAAATTCCCCTTTCAAAAGTTTTTCATATTTAACCCAATACCATTTCCAAAACCTTTTGAGTTCAAAATTCAATTTAAAAATTATTTTCTAAAATATGCGACTTAACCAATTCCCTCGTGCAATCCATATTTGTATGTGTATGGTGTAGTCCAAGGGTTTTACATAATAGTGTAACATCATCAATCATCACATCATAGATTCAAGCACATCAACATCGATAAGCGGTATAATCTTATATTGCTTATCTTCATTCACAGATTCATAGATAAATAATATAAATTTATCACAGATAAATAATTGACATTCATCACAGATCACACCAGAACAATTTATAGCATAAAGCATAACATAACAGGGATATCAAACAATTCAACAATCATGGAATTCAAACATTCACAAGTAAGATCAATTAATTATCTGATTAATTTAAATCAGATTAATTACTTATGAATAAACTACTAATCCTGGTTAATTAATATTAATTAGTTATAAATTATTTTAATTAATTAACCTTTAATCATTTATTAATCAACCATTAATAATAAATTAATTAACCTTAAATTGTTAATAAATCAACTTTAATTTATAATTTAATCAACCTCTAATCACTAAATAATTAACCCATAATTATTTATCCTTAATTAATTACATTAATTAATTAACCCTTAATTACTTATTATTTAATTAATTAATCACTAATTAATCACAATAACTGATTACCCTAATCACTTACATTAATTAAACAGAAATTAATTACATTAAGTAATTATCCTTTAATTACTTGATTAATCAATTTAAATCATTAATTAATTACTTTTAATTAAATAATTATCTTTAGGTAATTAATTATCCTTAATTACACACATTAGTAAATCAACCTTTAACTCAATCACATTAAGTATTTCTTTTATTAATTACCTTGAATGGTTATACTTAATTAATTTCATTAAGTAAATAACCTTTAATTACTTATTATTAGTTAATTATTCTTTAATTGAGTAATTATAATAAAATCAATTTATAATTTTACCTTTAATTAATCACATCAATTAAGCAACCATTGATTAATCTCATTAAGTAAATAAAATTATCCTTTAAATTTCATTAAGAAATTACTTGAGACCTTAATTGATTTTAAAAGATAAATTATTTATCTTTATTAATTACAAGTTCATCATTTAAATTTTATTTTAAATATCATTTAAGTCAAATTATCATTATAACCCAATTTAACTTAAGATCTTTAAGAAAACAAACATTTAAGCTTCTTAATTAAATTCTTAATTGTACCATTATATTTATTTAAAATAAATTTAAGAATAAATAAAGGGTTATGACACCTCAAGTTTAATTCAAATATTATAAAACCTTAAATTTATTCAAAACCAAAGATAAACATTTATAAAGAAACAAATCAAGAAAAAGGGGTATATATTTTGATTTAATTGGAAAAATTTGCTTATTTTAAAATTTTCAAACTACAACATTACAACTCGAGTCAACTGCCAACTTCCTTAAATTTATTCCCAAGCCACCACTTTTTCGTTTTTGTTTTAAATTTACAACATGAAGAACACACTCAAATGACTCAGCAACAAACCCGAGCCAAACATAACTTCCCCCGAAGTCTACTTCGAGCCCATCTCCTTCTTCTTCCTTCAGCCGCTACTGACACAAACTCATCCATGTGCATGTGCACATTCACACGACGACACTCCAGCCACCATCATAACCTTCAACACACCACGATTGACCATTCCGACCCATAAAATCCTTCAGATGCCATCAATTCGTCGTGGTTCGAATTTGAGCTACTCACCATTAATCTGGAACCAACTCATACACCAAAATCTGCCCCGCCGCCATCATCTCGAATATTTGATGCCACTCTCCACGGCCACAGCCTCGCAACTCACCCACGAACCAATCCCCCTCGGTCTGGTCATGTTTGATGCCCTCTAAATGACGCAAAGACCATGACCATGACGTCGACCAAAATGGATCGTTAAACCCTATTTCGACCTCATCGCGCTGCCACGACAATTAATAAAATTACTTACTATTTTTCCTCGCATCCCCATACCTTCAGCATACTCCAGTTCCAACCTTGATGATCAACACCTCGTCGATCACTGTGAATCAACGATTTAAGAATTTTTGATCAACTCAAATTTTCTCTTCCAATACAAACTTTAAAATTCTGAAATGGTTTTCAAAAATCATGGTTTTATAATACAAAATCATTCCTGTAATTAAATCTCAAAATCCAGACATTTGATTTTTGGATATATTTGGATTTCCTACTGTTGTTTCTTTTTTTGAAGTAAATTCCCAATATAAAAACTTGAATTTAATTTTAACATTGATGTTATACTATTTCAATCATCTTTCGTTTAGAAATTATAACCTAAAAACAAATAAATGAAGAGCAATTTGATTTTTATCTAAGGGTTATAAAAATATTTTTGAATAATATGTTAGTTATAAATTTAATTGTGAATAGATTTGAAATTATGGGAATATATATATATATATATATATTTGTGTGTGTGTGTTTTTATAATAAGGGATTTGATTTGGAAACCTAAATATTTTATAAATATCTTATAATTTGGAATTTGAAATTGAAATTCAAATACATACATAAATATTTAGAAAATATTTATAGATTGGGAATTAATAAAAATATATATTTATTAAAGATAAGTTTTGTTATATTAATAAATTTATTTCAAATCGAATCTTGGTATTGAAATTCAAAAAAATTTAAACATCTTATAAATATATTGGGTTTGAAAACATTTTATTTTCAATTAATAAAGATTTGTTTTCCAAATTACATTAAATAGACATTTTGATTTGAAAGTTATTTTCTGAAATTAAATACAAAATTTTTTGAATTGCTATTTGAAAGTTATAAAAGTATAAAATATAAATAATAGAAAATGCATAAATATGATATGTATGTTAAATTTTAAAAACATAAGAACTTAAGGGTTGAAAGCATGATTTATAAACTAATTTAAAACAATGGGCTAAACATAAAATTTTGAGTAATTTCTAAATAAGGGTTTAAAACATAAAAATTCCTTATTATGGCATTTGTAAAATAATAACCGATGCATTAAACAAATGTAAACATCTTTCATAAAAAATTTATAAGTGTTAGTTAGTCTAAACAAGTGGTGTTAACTCCTATTCCTGAAGCGACCTTAGACTTACGTGAGTTAATGACCTAAGGGCGCTAACGACCTAACTACAGCAGGGACCTAAGATCACGAAGCACTCCGCGACCTAAGGTATTTAGCGACCTAGTGCTTAGGTTCTTCAGCGACCTATGAAGTGCACCGACCTAACGACCTAAAGTCTCAAGCGACCTAGCGACCTAAAGGCCAGAGCGACCTAAAGGATGGAGTGACCTAACAAGTTAACAGGCGAGCGACCTAACTATGGAACGGTTCTAGCGACCTAACTACCCACCAACCTAAGTGGAAAAGCGACCTAACGACTTCAAGCATATGTGACCTAAGCCTACCGACCTAAGAGAGAAGTGGTCTCAGCGACCTAAATCCCAGTTGACTCACGACCTATGATAGGTCGCACGCGACCTATTAACTCGCTCTGAAAAGAACTAAATGCAATCAAGATAAGTCAGATCCCATCTTTTAGGTCGCTGCTGACCTAATAACTTATTCAGGGCAAGTTCCAATATAGCTGATATAGGTGATCCCTTATGTCGTTGCCGACCTACACCTACGACCAACCTTAGGTTGTAAGCGACCTAGCACTTGGTGTTAGGATTCTGCCCAGAGTATTCCCTATAAATACAGCCCTAACTCCAACTAGCAGGGGACTTTTGGCCGATCATTTCAAGCGCCGATACTCTGCTGAATTCTCGTCTCATTCAACACTTCAAGTACTCCAAACACCAAGGACTCTACGACGATCTTCAAGAGAAAATCTACATCATTCAACATGAATTCGGAAGATTATTCTCCATCAAAGTTTGATCTGCTGGTCTAAAGTGTGTTGTAATTGAAGATTGTTGTAAAGTTGTAACCAAATTCAGTAATAAAGAGATTTAAAGTGGACGTAGGCTTACCCTAAGTCGAACCACTATAAAAACTGTTGTCTTTTCCGCTTTTTCTGTGATTTTTCTACTTGTTTGTAGTTCCCGTGTACACGGGTGGTGCTTTCACTCAACTTCAATTTACACCGGGGTGTTAGCGTCTGATTTTTACGTTAACATTTTTGGTGCTTTCACTGAGAACTCCCAACTCAGGAAAACTTCCACTATTGCTCCGCGAAGGATTATTGAAAGAATTTCTTTTAAAACCAGAAGTTTATTGGAAATAATGGCGCCTGGGAGAAAACGAAGTTCTGTAAGATCCGACAATGTTCAAGAGAACACCGCTACCTCTCCTCCTTCAAGTCAAGCAGCTCCAACTGTTGGAGTTACACGGGCAGTACTGGATGCCGTAGTTTTGGGATTGAATCAGCAATTGAATGGTAAGAATGCGCGGTTGGAAGCCCAGAATGCCCTGATCTTGAGTAAGTTGAATGATCTACTTGGGGCAAATCGTCAACCAGATAATAATGATGGGAACCCTACTGCGGGAGTTCAGAATGTTGAAGGTAACACTTCTCAAAGAGCCGCAGACCCTATAGAAAGGACTCCTCTTCAAGTTGGAGGATCAGGGCCGCAGCCGACCCTCCGTGAACGATTGTCAAGGCAGAATTCAGAGAAGGTGGCTGATGTGTGCCCTCCAGAGCCTCTAAATGATGAAGAGTATTTTTTGGGTATGGTTCGTCAAATCATGAAAGAAAGTATGCGAAGAGATGAAGACGAGAAAGAGTGGGGATTTTCTCCGAGCAAAACTCCATTTGCTGGAAGGATCTTGAAGGCGGAGTTCCCAAGGAAATTCGTTCCTCCTACTATTCCGGCTTACAAGGGGACGAGTGATCCTAACGAGTTTTTGTATAAGTATGACTGGCATATGACTGGTGCCACGACGTCCGATGAAATTAAAGGTCGGTACTTCCCGGTTTATCTAGAAGGCGTAGCTCTATTATGGTTTACGAAGCTGCCGGTAAGGTCCATCGATCAATTCTCTGATTTGACTAGGAAGTTCAAGGAGAAATTTCGATTGTATGCCTCTAAGGCAAAGGATATAATGTCACTATCAAGTCTAGAGCAAAATCCGGGAGAATCTATCAGGTCATTTTTGAATCGCTTTAACATAGCATTGGCTGAGGTGGATAATGCTGAGCCACGCATGGTCCTGACATACTTGATGAGGGCAATTGATAAGTCAAGTGAATTTGGAAAATGGTTGAAATTGAAAGAACCGAACTCACTTGACAAATTCTACAAGAAAGCAGATGAATTCATGCGCTTGGAGAGCCTCCAAGCACCGGCTAAGGTGGTATCAGCGGAAGCCGGGAACAATGGCACTGCTTCGAATAAGAAAGAACCTAACACTCAGAAAAGGGGAAACGATGGTGGGAAGAAACAGGGAGACTCTAAGAGAGGCCGTTCTTTCAATTTCACACCCTTGACCGATACCCCTGAAAACATCTTCTTCGCGACCAAAGATGATATCAATTATCCGGCACCACCTAAAATGAGAGTTACGATTAAGATGGAAAAAAGTGGTCGGTTCCACAACCAGCCCGGCCATGACACCAATGAATGCCGTCAGTTGAAAGAGGTAATTGAACAACTCTTGAAGGAAAACAAACTCCAGCAGTATGTGAAAAGGAACAGAAATGCCCCAGCTTCGTCAACTCAAGGACAACAAGTTCCCGCTCACCGTCCTGCCTCAAGTGAGAAGGCCGTGGAACATGAGTCAGAAAGGCCTGTCATCAATATAATAACTGGAGGACCTCACCCAGCAGGCAAAAGCTGGGGCGAGATGGAAAGGTATGCCCGAGCCTTGAGGCATGTACCAGCTGAAGAGAATGTTTTTGTCTTAGAGAATGATGCACCTTTAAAGCAACAAAAGACTTCCACAGATGATATCGTGTTCAGTTTCAGGGATTCTTTGGGTATTGAGGCTCCGACCATAGATCCTTTGGTCATATCCGCTGGTATTGTACCGACAACTGTGAGAAGAGTTCTAGTTGATTGTGGAGCTTCATGCAACATCCTCTTCAAGAAGACCTTCGATCAAATGAAAATCCCGATGGCTGACGTTCAAGCTTCATCACTTAAGATCGCTGGGTTTGCTGGAGAACCCAAACAGCCGATTGGGACCATAGATTTGTTTGTATAACTCGGAAAGGGACTAAGGAAGGTGGCTCGAAAGCAAACCTTTATAATTGTTGAAGAATTCTCTGCCTACAATGCCTTTTTAGGCCGACCTACTCTTGCTGCATTCAAAGATGTTCTTGCCCCATGGTGCTTGACTCTAAAATTCCCCACAGATAACGGAGTTGGTGTGATTAAGGGAGACCAAGATGTGGGGCGAGAATGTTATTTTGCAGAATTGCGAGAATCCAGGAAGAGAGAGATGGGAAAAGGTGCGGCGATTCCAGTCCGCATCAAAGAACCAACCTTGTAGCAATTACAGGGTGGACCCTGCACTAGTGAATGTAGTGGGGCACGAAGAGAGATGGATCCAAGGAAAGCCAGTGCAGGATAGAATAGGGTAGTACCGGTAGAGGTAACAGTGCCGGTGCCCGTTGATCCAAAGGACCGAAACAAAGTGCTTAATGTGGGTTCACAACTCAGTACAACAATTCAGAATGTTCTGATTTCGTTTTTGAAGGCTAATTTGGATGTATTCGCTTGGACTCATGCTGACATGTGCGGAATATCTCAGAGATTGCAGTACATACTCTGAACATTGATCCAAAGTTTACACCTGTGAAACAGAAGAGAAGGACTCAGGGTCCTGAAAGAACGGCAGCGTTAAAAGAAGAGTGGATCGGCTCATGGAGAACGGGTTCATTAGAGAATCTACTTATCCATATTGGGTCTCAAATCCAGTACTGGTTAAGAAAGCTAACGGAAAGTGGAGAGTGTGCATTGATTTTTCAGATCTGAACAAAGCCTGCCACAAAGACTGTTTCCTGCTGCCCAGGATCGATCAGTTGGTGGATGGGACGGCAGGGCATGAATTGTTATCTTTTATGGATGCATACTCCGGATATAACCAGATTATGATTCATGAGCCGGATCAAGAGGATACAAGCTTCATCACAGATGTTGGACTCTACTACTACAAGGTCATGCCTTTCAGACTCAAGAATGCAGGGGCAACTTACCAGAGGCTTGTTAACGCCATGTTTAAACCACAAATTGGCAAGACAATGGAAGTTTATGTTGATGATATGCTAGTAAAGTTTAAGAAAGCAGTGGACCACATGGATCACTTGGCAGAGATGTTTGCAGTACTCTGAAAGTATAGAATGAAGCTTAATCCTCTGAAATGTTCATTTGGTGTGGAGTCTGGAAAGTTTTTGGGTTTCATTGTGAGCGCTAGGGGCATTGAAGCAAATCCAGCTCAAATTACCGCTCTAAGAGAAGTCAAGGCTCCTAGAACGAAGAAGGAATTGCAAAGTCTCAATGGAAAGGTTGCTGCTCTGGGTCGGTTCGTTTCCAAAGCCACTGACAGATGCATTCCATTCTTTGATGCTCTGAAGAAAGGAAAGAAAAACTTTGAGTGGACTCCTGAATGTCAGAAAGCATTTGATGAGTTGATTCGTCATATGGAAGTGCCTCCGATACTTTCAAAGCCTGATAGTGGTGAAGATCTCTTCATATATTTGGCAATTTCATCTCATGCTCTCAGTACAGTGTTGGTACGGGAAGACGCAAGGATTCAACGCCCAGTGTATTATATCAGCAAAAGATTCACTGGGGCAGAGATGAACTATTCAAGGTTGGAAAAGCGCTCCTATTGTTTGTTGATTGTATCAAGAAAATTAAGGCCGTATTTCCAAACTCATCCCATCAAAGTCCTCACTGATCAGCCTCTAAAGCAAGTCCTATTCCGTCCTGAGACTTCGGGCCGTCTTTTG
Source organism: Allium cepa (assembly GCA_030765085.1). Classification (NCBI taxonomy): domain Eukaryota; kingdom Viridiplantae; phylum Streptophyta; class Magnoliopsida; order Asparagales; family Amaryllidaceae; genus Allium; species Allium cepa. The sequence goes on from CM060937.1 coordinate 591,311,741, forward strand.
AAATGGAATATTGAACTCAGTCAATATGACATCACATACCACCCCCGAAAAGCAATCAATGGACAAGCTTTGGCGGATTTCATCGCAGAATGTACGGATAGGGGTGATAGTGAGGAAGAAGTCACTGATAGCGTCCCAATCCAATGGAAATTGTATGTTGATGGCGCAAGAAATGATTACTGTTCCGGTGCAGGGGTTATCTTGAAACCCCAGAAGGGCGATCGCTATGTTATGCGCAGAGACTAGAATTCCCTTCGACAAACAATGAAGCTGAATATGAAGCACTCATCGCTGGTTTAAGGATCGCTAAAGAACTAAACATCAAGGCATTGCAGATCTTCAGTGATTCTCAACTTATTGTTTGCCAAGTTAGGAAGGAATTTCAAGCTAAAGGAGGGAATCTACCCGCCTATTTATCAAAAGCCTGGGAGCTCCTTCAAGATTTTGACCGTTATTCAATAAACCATATCCCCCGAGAAGAAAATATGAAGGCGGATTCTCTCGCGAAGTATTCAAGTACTGGTGAAGCTCAACTATTGGGTTTAGTTCCCGTCGAAGTCTTGTCAGCTCCAAGCACAGATGAAATGGAGGTTGATTGGATTATGAATGTATCCCAAGAGCAAAAATCATGGGTGACTCCGATACTTGAATATCTACTCAATGGTTCTCTGCCAGAAAATTCAAAAGAGAGACAAAAGTTGATGAGGAAGGCCTCCAGATATATAGTTCAAGATGGTCGTTTGTATAGACGAGGATTTTCAATGCCATTACTCCGATGTGTGACAAAGGAAGAAGCTAAGACAATTCTAACTTAAGTACACGGAGGGGAATGTGGGGATCATACAGGTGGTCAAACTTTAGCAAAGAAAATCCTCTGTTATGGGTACTTTTGGCCAGAAATTAATCAGGATGCTGCTGACTATTCCCGAAAGTGTGATAAATGCCAGAGATTCGCTAAAATCCCTAGAGCACCTGCCACTGAGCTAACACAAATGGTCAGTCCATGGCCATTTGCCATCTGGGGAATAGATCTCGTTGGGCCTTTGCCGACTGCCAAATCAGGGATTAAATATGCTATCATTGTTGTTGATTATTTTACTAAATGGGCTGAGGCCGAACCATTGGCCACTATTACCTCTAAGAAAATGATAAGTTTTGTGACTAAAAATATCATTTGCAAGTATGGTGTGCCTCAGAAGATAATCACGGACAACGGTACTCAGTTTGAAAGTGATGAGTTCCAAGATTTTTGCAAACGATTCAAGATCCCAAAAAGCTTCTCAGCAGTGGCTCATCCGCAGGCAAACGGGCAAGTGGAAGCAGTAAACAAAATCATCAAATCAACCATCAAAAAGCAGCTGGAAAAAGCAAAAGGTGGTTGGGTCGATAAGTTACCACTTGCACTATGGGCATACAGGACCACTCACAAAACTGCGACTGGGCATACTCCATTTTCATTGGCATATGGTTCAGAAGCGATGATTCCAGTGGAAACTGAAGTTCCCTCACATAGAAGGATCCATTTTGATCAAAGTGAGAATGAAAAATTGCAACTGGAAGCACTTGCCTTCTCGATGAAAGAAGAGAAGAGGCAAGGCTTAGAATTGCAGCTCACCAGCAAAGAATAGCCAGGCATTTCAATTCCAAAGTTCGTCAGCGCAGCTTTGAAGTTGGAGACTTAGTCCTGAAGAGAATCATGACAGCCATAGGTGTGTTTGGGCCAAACTGGGAAGGACCATATGTTATTGGCGCGAAGCTTCTTAATGGCACATTCAAACTCACAACTGTCGAAGGAGAACCAATCCCAAGAGCTTGGAACAGCAATCATTTGCGTCCCTATTTTACTTGAAAACATTGCTGAAATGTTGTAAAAGAATTATAAATATATGATTCTTGTATTGAAAGCAGTTGTAAAGCGAGTGAATAATGAAAAGCTATAAAGTGGATGTAGGCCCAACTTTTGGCCGAACCACTATAAATCTTGTGTTCTCTACTATTATAAACTGCTTTGTTTTATTTCGACATGTAAAATACATTAATTGTGTCATTAAAATGTCGATTTAATAATGCAGGTCATAAAAGCAAAGCTTACCCATCGCAAGACCAAGCAATCCCCGACATCACTCAGCAAACAAACACTAAACCATTCAAAATTTCCATACTCAAATCCTACAAAAGAAGTGCTTCAAACAAAAGTTAGCAATGTGGATGGAAGTGGACCATTTCTAACTAACTGCAAATGTTTGAACAAACAAACAGCCAGTTAAATAAACTGTGTCTACCACCACCAACTCACTTAACTATGAAGTATGTTTCTTTGGATAAGGGAAATTATTGGCAACTAGAAAGTGAAAACACTTGCAAAAAGACAACAGGGATCGCCAACATGAATCAATAGCAAAGATACATGGGCGAGCAAGCATCAATCAGCAAAAGACCTCTTCAGAGGCACAAGCCCTCTTCGGAGGATAAAGACCTCGAGGGGGCCTAGCCAGAAAAAGAGAGATCTTTCTCGATACAAAGTTGCGGAATGATCGGTCGATACACTCCCGTGAATCCGTCCAACCGAGAGAAAGAAACTCCAAACTTCCAGGCAAAAGCCTTACTCAGAGGCACACGTTTCACCGAGATTGAAATAAAACTTCCAGGTGTTGAAACGTGAAAAGCCCTCTCCGGAGGCCCATTTCACCATAGTTGAAATGCTAAAAGACCTCGAGCGGGCCAACCAGAAAAAGAGAGATCTTTCTCGATACAAAGTTGCGGAATGATCGGTCGATACACTCCCGTGAATCCGTCCAACCGAGAGAAAGAAACTCCAAACTTACAGGAAGTAACCCTACTCAGAGGCACACATTTCATCATGATCGGTCGATACACTCCCGTGAAATGAAATGTGAAAAGCCCTCTTTGGAGGCCCGCTTCCCAGCGAACAGGGAAAATTAAAAGCCTCTCCCAAGGGGCAGAAACAAAAAAGACCTCTTCCCACAGGCACAACAAAACAAAAAGACCTCTTCCCAGAGGCAGAAACACAAAAGACCTCTTCCCAGAGGCAGAAATGAAAAGACCTCCTCCCGGAGGCGCAATCGAACAGAAAGACCACTTCGGAGGCACACGTTTCACCGAGATTGAAATAAAACTTCCAGGTGTTGAAACGTGAAAAAAGCCCTCCTCGGAGGCACAACTCTTCGGAGGCACACGTTTCACCGAGATTGAAATAAAACTTCCAAGTGTTGAAACGTGAAAAAGCTCTCCTCAAAGGTGCAACTTTTCAAAGAAGCAAAAATCAAAAAGCCCTTTACTATGGCGTACTAAAAAAAAAGCCCTCTTCAAAGGCACATTTTAACTCTCAAAGGAAAAATGATTCACCTATTCTGGACAATACTCTTCCTCAAAAAGAAGTTAAGTACTCTTCAGAGGCCCGCTTTACCACATAGAAGAATTCACTTGGTAAAATGTGTATATGCACAAAAGAAAAAGTGATGTCTTCGAAGGATGAAGCGTAAAAACTTATATGGAGGGAGTTGTACTCTATTTTTAACAAAATAATATTCCTCCAAGTATGGAATAATTATTCTCCAGAAAATAAAAGTGCAAGTCCCCTCAAAATATAAAATATTGCAACAAGCTTATGGTATAGGGGCAACATGGTATAACTATACTGGTAAAATTACGCTCGAACAACATACCACAAGCTGGCCGCAATATCATGTAAAATTCATTCTCAGATACAGACAGAAGTTTGTACAAAGGAAAAGAATCATTTTATTCAACACTGTTAAAATTTTGTACAGGTACAGATTTCAAAGTAAAAAGAAAAAGATAAGCGGAGGCCGGTACCCGCACAGTCTCCGGCCAGTACATGCAAAAAGCAAAAAAGCGATATAAAAAGCACAGGACCAAAGACATCATTTCTTCTTCCTTCCGCCTTTTGAGCCTGCGCCTGGCCCAATGGTTAATTTCTTAGGCCGGCTTGTAAGAGTAGGAGAGGAAGGGGAAAGGGATACAATAGGTTCTTCTCCCGCTTGTGTCTCGCCAGTAGAAGCCTCCTTCTTTTTCTTGGAGATTCCACGCTTCCCTCTCTTCCTGGAAGAAGACCCACTACCTGGAGAGTAAAGTGTAGTTAATGGTTCATCATCAGAATCAGTTGCTTCTGGAGTCTTCTCACTCCCTTCAGTTTCTTCTCCCCTTTGTTCTTGTGAAGCAATGGGATCGTCCAAGTCTTGGAGAGCTTCTATTTGCTCCTCTTGTGATCCTGGTTGCGAGGCAGAAGGAGGAGTGACCTGAAGAGACGGAGGAGGAATAATTGGAGGAGGGGAAGTTTGAACAATGCTCGACGTTTTCTCTACAGAAGGAAAAAAGTTCAAGTCAGTAAAAAGAGGAGATAAAGACTCGCTGAGGTTCAGGAAATAGTCAAGAAGCTCATCAAGCTCGTAAGAAACAGATGAACAGTCTACTTGGGCAAGATTAACAGTAGAGTTACCTGGAAAAGTCGGTTTCCTGACATCAACCTCATAAGCCTGTGCCTCGGCACTCTCGTCGCCTTCATCTCCACCATGTATGCTTGTGATCTCGGTGGTAACTTTAGTAGGAGATGGAGAATGAGAACTGGAACCGATAATGTCAATTTCGACCGAAGGAGAAGGCCGAACTGGAGCAGTTGAGATAGTTTTTCCCGAGTGTTCTCCTACCGCCATTTCAGCTCTTAATTTTGCAAGCTGTTCTCTTCCCCTGGCGAGAGCAGCGCGAGCATCGTCATCAAGGTAATGCTCCTCAAGAGCTGATTCGGCATAGCCAGCGCCTTTACCGCCAAGCATGTCAAGTGCAGCCTCCCATACTTCAGCCAGTGTCACTTCATATTTGGGGCCTAGGAAGGCGAGACTACCATGCCCCAAGATGTTGTGGAGGTAAAAGTCAAACAGTGTCAAGCTGATGTTAGTCTTCGTTGCCTCATGGGATTCTTCAGCTGCAATTTTACCGGCAACGGCCTCATCACGCTCTCTTTCAGCTTTGGAGAGTAGAAGCTTTAGCATTTGAATCTCTGCCTCTTAGGAGCTGTTTTTCTTTCGAAGCTTTGCAATATCAGCAATGTAGCCCTCACTGATTCTTTTTTGCACTTCGAGCCTGTCTTCTGCGTCTCTTTGGCCGGCATGAGCATCGCGAACTTGCTTCTGAAGTACTTCTTCTTTTTGAGTATATGTAGTAGAAGAAGTAGCAAGCTCTTGTTTAAGTTCCTCAACTTTCGCCTCAAGCTCCTCATTATAAGTATCGATGCTCCTCATTTCGGGGTCGTGCTGCTCGAGAACCTTTTGTCATTCGGCCTTATCATTCTCCATAGTAAGCATGGCCTTTATATTCGCACGGTTGACCCTTTGAAACTCATCTACAAGCTTTTGCCAGTTCGACATCCTTTCAATATCAAGCTTGACGGCATCGAGATTCCGCAGCATGGCAGGCTTGTCGATAGGAACCAAGTCAAGATCGAACCGCACTCCCTTCAGGCACCACTGTGGAAACCGGCTTTGCAAAGTGGCTGGGCCCGGTCCAACTTGGAATTTAGGCCTGCTAATTATTGTTTGAATGTCTGTCTTCCCGAGAGCGGGAGAGCCAGAAGGAATGTCAAGTGAGACGGGAGCAGTGACCTTTTCAGGAGTTGTAGAAGTATGCTTCTCACCGTGTCGAGCACGCTTACATGGGTCCTCAACCATATGACTTTTTCCCCGGTCATCATGGGATTTTCTCTTGTGGGAATCGTCACCTTTATGGGAAGATTCATGGTGCTCCTCCCTTTCTTTCCTCTCGTAACGCTCTTCTTGAGCCCTTCTCTCCTGAGCCTTTCGAACGGCTCTCTCTTCATCGGTTTCTCTGTGGGCGAGAAGGTAGCGCCTATAATCATACCGACTACGCCTCTCGTAGCGCTGAAAGTCGTCATAGTAGGAGCTGCTACGTCCCATCGGAGAATCTGAAATAAAAAAGAAGAGACAAGTCTCAAAAGTTTTCAGAGAAAAGAAGTGTAACTTTAGAATCTTCAAAGTACAGAGAGTTAGGAGTATAAAAGTGCCGAAAGATTCTAAGTGTGTGCGATGTGCAAGCTACGCACATCAAACTACGAACCGCTCTTTGATTGCGGAGTAATCGTAGGAGTAGTAGTTAACGTCAAATCTTGAGTCGATGGAGTCTGTTGCAGAGTAGAAGTCGCCTCAACTACTGAAGAAGAAGCCCTGGTGGTGACGGGGTCGTCTTTGAAGAGCTCCTGTGAAGTGAAAAACAAGTCGCTCAACCCTTCGAAAGTGTCATCTCCACTCTGTTTGACAGGGCTTGTTTTCCCAGCTTCTTCGTCACCAGACTTCTTCGAATGTGGAGGAGATTCCTGAAGCTCTTTTTCTTCAGTGACCGAGGCAAGTTTGCCAGATGATCCCGTGACATCAACAGAAGTGGAGCACTTCACTAGAGAAGCCTCAGAGGCAGGTTCTTTCGGTATGGGTGCATCAGTAAAAACTGGGGAATCCAGTGCTTGGGTTGGGGAGTCTGGGACTTCATGAGGGTGTGTAGAGCGAGAGGTATGCAAAAATCCGTATTGATGCAAAAATTCGTCTTTCAACAGAAATTGAATGCTTCTCTCCTCAACTGCCACGGCCATAAGCCTCTCAAAGGTTGCTTTATGACTAGAATCCCTAGAAGGAGGAGGAAGCACTGAAAAGTAAAAGGCGAAGTTAACATTTGACAAATCAGGCTATGAAAAGCTCAGAGAAAAACATCAGGAACAAAGATAAATGCTCTTACTTCCTACTCTCCAAGTAGCATAGAATCCAGGTTCCTAGCGCTTCTCACAAGAATGATGGAAGGATGGTCTTTATTTTTGGCAAATGTGCACAAATAGCAAACTTCATCAAAACTCGGAAGGCGATCCAGCGTCCTTCCGAATAGCGCACATAACCCCATCAGAATAGCATAGCCATTGGCGTGCAGCTGGAAGGGGGAGATAGCTAGTCGGAGAAGAAGCCGTCGAAGAAAGTCGTTAAAAGGAGGGATAGCTCCACTCGTGCACATTTGACGACTAACTGCTACAAAACCAGAAGGTGGTATATCGGCAGTATCGCTTCTCGCAGGAAGAATTGCATCTGCTTCAGCAATGCCAAACAGAGCGCACAGTTGGCGGAAAACTTTGTATGTTAGTGTGGTTGAAATTCTCTCTGGAGGATTAACCAATGGAGTAGCAATTGGGAAAGTTTCTTCAGCCGATTCTGTTTCTCCTTGTTGAGAAGTCATTATATACAAGGAACTAGACATTCAAATAAGAAGGTGCACGTTTCCTAAAAGTGTGAAGTGTTGTGCAGAACTAACAAAAACAGAAAGCAAACATAACTGAAATTAAGCTAGTTGACAATTCGTCAATTATGAGATTTCAGGACTTGTTAATATAAAATTCAAGTGTAGTGTTAATGAAAACGAATCGGCTTTAATTGAATATTTTAGTTTTGCTTTAATACTTCACTTGAATTCTTTAGTTCGCAGCATTTTGTTCACACAGTTCATTTAAGTTGATTATTCTTTGTCGACTAATCTGTCATTCGACGTGGGCGGTCAGTGACAGTATATTCGTCCTATTTTTCTGCAAATGTTGTATTTAACAGGTTGACAGCTTTAAAAGTTAAAATAATCTGCAAAGAAGTACAACAAAATTCAAGTTCAAACAATTCACCCAAGTCTTCTCAGAATTTGACAAAGTCTTAGGTCGTCCAGCGACCTAGCATAGGTCAGGGCTTCTTTAGGTCGCACTGTGTAAGTTAAAAGGTTCAAGGCAATTCATTAGTCCTAACTCGGTCGCAACCTACAGCCTATGCCGCAAAAAAGATTAGGTCGCTCATTTGTTAAGTCATCCTGCTTGGAATTCATGTGCAAATTTGTTAAGTCCTAGGTCGTTTAAATCCCAGCGCGACCTAAAAGTTAAGTCGCAGATTCGAAGGATCCTTAGGTCGCGAGAATTTGTTAGGTCGGCCAGGTTTCTTAGGTCGCGGAGGTTTTTAAGTCGCTTAGATCTGCTAAATCGCTAGCTTCCTCCTCACGCAATCTATCTCGTCAAACTGCAACCCGATAACCCATTACAAACTGCACATAGAAATTCATCCTCCTCCTCATGAAACTCACCATCCCTTCATACCACCTAATCACTTCAAAAACAATGCAAAACATCCCCAATCCATCATAGATTCAACGCGTCTCCATGCCTTCCTAAATCAGTCAAATGACAATCAACAGTCGACTATAACAGTCACTCAAAACGAAGCACGACACGAGGAATTGAACTACGATCGGAAAATGGGGATTAATAATTCAATGGTGATTATGGTGGGATGGAGATCAGATTCACTTACGAGATATAATGGTAAAGATGAATCGGTGACTGAACGAGTTGAATTTGCTTTTGGAAGCTTGAAAATTCGTCAATGGCAGTGGGAGATTGGAGCAGTAGAGTGAGGAGGAGTTCACGACCTAGCAAATTTATATGGGACAAAAAGTGGAAGACGAATAGGCATGCGACTTAGTACAAGTCTTAGGTCACTCACGACCTAACTCGGACAGATCGAAGCACACGACCTATGGCGTAGGCCTGTACTTCGAGGCTTAAGTGTTAACTCCTATTCTTGAAGCGACCTAAGACTTATGTGAGCTAACGACCTAAGGGCGCTAACGACCTAACTACAGCAGCGACCTAAGATCACGAAGCACTCCGCGACCTAAGGTATTTAGCGACCTAGTGCTTAGGTTCTTCAACGACCTATGAAGTGCACCGACCTAACGACCTAAAGTCTCAAGTGACCTAGCAACCTAAAGGCTAGAGTGACCTAAAGGATGGAGTGACCTAACGAGTTAACAGGCGAGCGACCTAACTATGGAACGGTTCTAGCGACCTAACTACCCACCAACCTAAGTGGAAAAGCGACCTAACGACTTCAAGCATATGCGACCTAAGCCTACCGACCTAAGAGAGAAGTGGTCTCAGCGACCTAAATCCCAGTTGACTCACGACCTATGATAGGTCGCACGCGACCTATTAACTCGCTCAGAAAAGAACTAAATGCAATCAAGATAAGTCAGATCCCATCTCTTAGGTCGCTGCTGACCTAATAACTTATTCAGGGCAAGTTCCAATATAGCTGATACAGGTGATCCCTTATGTCATTGCCGACCTACGACCTACGACCTACCTTAGGTCGTAAGCGACCTAGCACTTGGTGTTAGGATTCTGCCCAGAGTATTCCCTATAAATACAGCCCTAACTCCAACTTGGAGGGGACTTTGGGCCGATCATTTCAAGCGCCGATACTCTGCTGAATTCTCGTCTCATTCAACACTTCAAGTACTCCAAACACCAAGGACTCTACTACGATCTTCAAGAGAAAATCTACATCATTCAACATGAATTCGAAAGATTATTCTCCATCAAAGTTTGATCTACTGGTCTAAAGTGTGTTGTAATTGAAGATTGTTGTAAAGTTGTAACCAAATTCAGTAATAAAGAGATTTAAAGTGGACGTTGGCTTACCCTAAGCCGAACCACTATAAAAACTGTTGTCTTTTCCGCTTTTTCTGTGATTTTTCTACTTGTTTGTAGTTCCCGTGTACACGGGTGGTGCTTTCACTCAACTTCAATTTACACCGGGGTGTTAGCGTCTGATTTTTACGTTAACAAGTGGCATTTTTGTTTTTCTTTCAAGATTTAATTTTAATAATAACAAGAGAAGAAAAAAACAGGCCAATTTACTTTTATTTGAAAAAAAAGAAAAACTCAGATCAAAACCAGATCAAAACAAAGAAAACAAGATCTGAGAACAAAGAAAGTAATCAAAGCAAAGTTTAAACCCAAAACAGATTCAAGCTTGTACAAATTCAACAATTCAAAGCCTGGAAAGCACGCAAGTTCAAAAGCAAACAACAGCCTGGAAAAAATAAAAAAAATCTGTTTCAATTTCAAGCAGATCAAAAGAAAGCTGAATCCAAACCAAATCAAACCTGATCAAAGAAGGAAATCAAATTAAGAAAACCAGGAAACAAAATTTAAAAACAACAACTTTCAAACTCAAAAGCCTGAAAAAAAACAAGATCTGAAGTAATCAAGTGCAACCTGACTTAATCCAGGGAAAAGGAGATTAAATAATCAAGTAAAGTTTCAAGGAAAAACAGAGATAAAGCAATCAAATATCAAATTTCCAGGATAAAAACAATTCCAGTCCCCTGTCTTCATTCCTGGTGAGTAAACTCTTAACCCGGACTTCCCTGTTTCTTTTACCTTTGAGCAGACTTTTATCTTTAAACATTAAACATGTTTATATGACTTAATATTGTGGTTGATATTGAAGTTTAATGGTGAAAGATGTTTGAATGGATGCAAATATGGTTGTATATACATATAAATATGTAAGGGTTGAACATGCATGTCTGTAAAACATGTATATCTACATCTGTTCCGTTTACAGGTTCTTAAAACAAGTTTAAAAATCCATATCACCCAAACAAATTAATATTTGGCTTTGATTTCTGAAAGAAAAATGTTCACAACAACGTAAAGTTATTTTTAAAAATAATATCAAGTAAAAATATGTGATGAATAATTCGAAAATTATGAAATTTCAGAGAAAACATTCAAAACAGAAAATCAAAGTAAATTAATTCCTAATTCTGATCATCTGATCAGATTATTTTTGCTAAATGCTTATTACCAAAAGTAATTTCATGACTTGTAAGTTCATGTATGTCGAGAATTTCGGTGATCATCAGATTTGGGTTTTTTACCAATCGCCGACGATTGGCGAAACGATATCAATCGAGATTTTGTTTGAGGGAAGCTTGGCGATTAGGGAATAAAGGAAAAATGGTGGAAAAAAATTTAAATGATCGTGGGGGATGAACGTGGTTGATTTAGGGTTTATGTTGCAGTTGTGGTCAAGGGGCTTTTTGGGTTAATTCCGATGTCGATGTTTGATCGGAGCCGATCGGACCCCAAAGGATTTTTGATCCGTCGTATGGTGAAGCTGTGGGCATCGTGGCGATGCATCAGCGGCCGGAGATAGCGTAACGAGGCAGATCTCGGTGATAAGGTCGATTTCCAGTTTGAATCGAAAAGCTCGATTTCATTTTGCTGCTGCATTCGATGATCTATGGGTTCGAGTTCATCGGCAAGATCGACGTCGAAGCGTTAATGATCAAAATGAAGGCAGGAAGTGGTCAGGCCTTATGTGCACGTGCAGATGATAGATTTGTGTATCTGAAAAATGAAGATAGTTTGGGAAGAAGGTTAGCCTCGGGTCGAACTCGAGAAAATTGTGAAGATGGTTGGGAAAAATGAAAAAAAAAATAGAAGACTCGAAACTGTGTCGGGTAAATCGAGAAATGACTCGGGATTTTAATAGTTAGGCTCGGGTAAATTTTTGATTAAGTAATAGGCTTAATTTTTTTTAATAGAAATGTGTTTTAGGTTTTAAAACAAAGAAATTGTGTTTTACAAATGTTTCTAAGTTTAAAGGAAAAGTAAAAACAAGTTTAAAGATATGGAAAATAATTAGTTTTCACAAATTCATATTTAACAAAGTTCAAAAAAATTTAAAATTTAAATATTTTATATAATTGTTTTGATTCAAGCTTAAAGTTAATAAAGAAGTAATTAAGTTTTATTTAGTTATGTGATCACTATTTGTAAATAATTCTTAAATTATTTTAAATCAATAATGAACTTAAAGAGTTAATCAAAAGAAATGTTTTTAAATCATTAATTGATTTAAATTTCTTAAGTTAAATTTTTTGTTAATGATAATTAATTATAAAGATGGTTAATTAAAGATTTTTAATGATAAGTAAGTAATTAAGAAAAGATAATTACTATGAGTGTTTGGATAAAGGATAATTAATTTCATGATTAAGGATAATTAAATACATAATTAAGGTCAATTAAGTATTGATTAAAAGTAATTAATTAATTATTTACATTGATTAATGAAATGATAAAAGATAGTTACTCAATGTAATTAATTTATGATATAAGTGATTAAGGATAATCACTTATTGTAATTGATTAAGGATAATTAATTTAATGGTAATTAATCTAAGGGTTAATTAATTAATTAAAGATAATTAATTAAAGGATAACTGAATAATTAAAGGTTAATTATTTTAAAATAAAAGGTTAATTATCTATGATTAAAGGTTGATTAATTTATTAGAAAAAGTTGATTTAAATTAACGATTAAGGTTAATTAATTTTTAATTAAGATTAATTAATTAATAGTTAAAGGATGAATTAAATTATTAATTAAGGTTAATTAATAGATGATTAAAGGGTAATTAATTAAATGATTTGTAATAAATTAATATTGGATAACCAGAATTAGTAAATTTATTCATAAGTAATTATTCTGATTTCAATTTATCAGATGATTAATTAATCTTAATTATGGATGAATGTATTCTATTGAATGCTGTGAATTGTTTGATATCTCTGCTGTGTGATTCTTTGTGATATGATTTGTTTTGGTGTGATCTATGATGAATGTAATTTATTTATCTGGGATAAATTTACATTATTCATCTTTGAATCTGTGAATAGAGATAAGCGTTATTGGATTATACCGCTTATCGATATCGATGTATTTGAATCTATATGATTGAATGATGTTGCACGATTGTGTAAAACCCTTGGACTACACCATACACACACAAATATGGATTTCACGAGGAAATCAGTTAAGTCATAGATTTTTGAAATGGTTTTAAAGTTGAATTTTGAATCCAAATGGTTTTTGAAATGGAAAAGCTTTTGAAAAGGAGTTTTGAAGATAAAAGTTATTTGAATAACTTGATTAAGTTTTGAAATTTAAATAATTTGATTTGACTTTAAGATTTGAAATTGATCTCTATATTTGGGAATTATGGTTTAAAAAGATTATGCAAGTTATAAATTTGTTTATATGGGTTTTAAACCATTTTAAAAATATTATTTTGGAAATTTTAATTTAACCCAAGTTTGAAAGGCTTTAACTTGAGTAAATGTAATTGGATTTTCCCTGAAACGAAAACTCTTATTTTCAAATGATAAGAGCTTTCACATAAAGAAATGATTTCTAATTTGTGTTGAAAGATTTCAAGTTTGAAATGGAATTGAAATAGTTTTGAAAGCTATAAATGAATCCTTGTGAAAGATTGTTGAACCTTGTTTTGAAATTGAAAAGGATCTAAAAGGTGTATCTTTTGTATAAAAGATTTCAAATGAAATTGTTTTTTGAAAGCTATGAATTGAGTCTTTGATTGGATGAGTTAATCCAATTTGAAAAGGAAATTATTTTGAAAATTGTGAATGAATCTTTGTGAAATATTTGGTGAACTTTGTTTTCAAACAAAAGAGGATCTCAAAGATAGATCTTTTGTCTAAATATTGAGAATGAATCTTTAAGGAAAATTGGTGAACTTTGTGAAGTAATCTTTTTGTTTAAAGGATTTGGAAATGGTAATTTGTTTTAAACCACTTGAAAGAAAATGTTCTGGGCTTTAATGTTGTGACTTAATTGAGATCCCATTATCCATATGGTTTTTAAATATTGCGTTCATTATTCGGTTTAGCCAGGAGAGGACCTTGTGTCATATAACCCATTTCGAATAATGATACGATGTTATGGATAGCATCTAAAGACCGATGGTGAAGACCAGATATTTTCGAAAGCGAAAGGATAAGCTGTCGAATGTCTTTGCACCGATGGCCCCGGTATAGAGATTTGATCACCCATTGTGATGGGGAGTCCGGACGTGATTAGGGATTATCCGGATTTGCGAGGGCTTCTTTGGAAGTGCCTTCGGTTCTGTTCAAACCCGGAACAGACTTGTATGGATGTGTGTCTGACAGTACATTTTGAGATGTAAAGCTGGTTTCTATCAAATACATTTCTGTTTGGTGGCGGAGATTTATTCTCTTAGCTTAACACCCTTCTTTGAGACGTACGAGCTTAGAGGTTATGTAGTTGATGGTTTCTAGTGATACATTTTCATTTGGTAATATGGCATATGAAGTGTTGTTGATCATTTGTTGATCAAAGCTTGGCCTTGTGAAACGCGTAGCTTCGTGGACGAGACTTCGTCGAGCCTCACAACCCGATAATGGTCGAAACATGAATCGTGGCAGCAAGGTTATTTGGGGGTAGCACCCTTGGGGGTATGTCATTTCCTTTTGGGTTATAAGTGGTGTCATGGTATGGATCCTAGATACTTAACTTGGTGGTTGCTGCAAAACTTATTGCGTTGTGGTTGTGGGTTGATAGGCGCCTCAGATAAAGGTTGGTAACGACCGGGGGGTGGCATACTCGTGTCAGTGGTTACCTAGTTACAGAGGTAACCCGGCCTTGTGTAGCAGAGATCCGGTTAGGCTCTAGGGGACATCCCTCCAGATGCGTTCCATTTTGTGTGGGAAGTTCCTTTGCCCAACCATTTGTTGGAAATCCAATCATCCAATACGAGCACTTTACGGTTTTGGTTGTATAACCTGCCATTTACTTATGGTGGTCAACACTGTTAAGATGGTAGCTATAGTAGGCATAAGTGTGAAATGTTTATGCTGGCTAAGATTAATATTATACTTTTAAAATGTTTACTGCACTATGCACTAACAATAATATCAAAAGTTTTTCGCGTATCAAGCATGTTTGACTATCATAAGAAGAAATCTCCTCCAATTCTGCGTTTGCATTGTGTGTGCGGTGGGAGGCCTTATGGTAGTTTCATTTTCCAAAAGGCATTGCGGATTTCTTTTACTTCTTTGTTGTTTTTTGAAGATAAAATATTTTTGTTTGCTCATATCAGTCCCATGACTGACCTGGAGTTTATTGTTCCCTTTCTAAACTCTGGGTGCCCACAATTTTCCATACGGGCAGTCTAGAGTTGGGTTTTTCAGACAGTCAAATAATAGGAGTAGAATTTGATAGCATCCAGCCTTTGGATTTGGCGATCGCATTTTCTTCTTTTCAACATTCGGGCTAACCTTACTTAATACAATGTGATGGGGGTTTCTCGCTTCGCGTTTGGAAAGCATGTTGGTGGATCTAGCTTTTGGAGTTTTTTGTTCTTTAGCTATGGAGTTGCAGTTACAGTTTGTGTTGGAGTTCTCTTTTGGAGTTTCTCTATTGATGCTAATCTTTTTCCGCTGTTGTTATTGTCTCTAATATTGTTGTACCGTATTGTATTATATATTGTATCAACTGTTTTATATCGATGATATTATCTTTTCTTCCGCTGTGTTGTTGTACTTAATGTGTTATAAGCTCCGACACGAGTCAGATTCCAACGATTAAATATGCGGCATTCGAGTACAAGTGAAGTACATGTGTCGATATTCGAACGCTGAAATTTAGGTCGTGTCATTTTGGTATCAATTTTCTCTTCCGATACAAACTTTAAAATTCTGAAATGATTTCCAAAAATCATGATTTTATAATACATATTCATTCCTGTAATTAAATCTCGAAATCCAGACATTTGACTTTTGGGTTTATTTGGATTTCCTGATGTTGTTTCTTATTTTTGAAGTAAATTCCCAATATAAAAACTTGAATTTAATTTTAACATTGATGTTATACTATTTCAGTCACCTTTCCTTTAGAAATTGTAACCTAAAAACAAATAAATGAAGAGCAACTTGATTTTTATCTAAGGGTTGTAGCCTGTAAATCAACAAAACACATGCATACATACATGCGCCCAGACATTCATACATACATGTACCCTTATATATACAAACATGCAACCACTTTACTCCCACAATTAATCACAAGCATCAAGGTTTGAACAAATTTCAGGATTTTAAAAGGTTGGTTTGCTCAGCTTATCTTGAAGACACAGAGGACTGGTTAGAAATAAGGAAATTGATTTGTTAAGTTGTTGAATTTCCTGGAACTTGCTTTTGATGAATTTGAACTTCCAGGTTTGAAGTTACTTTTAATTTCCATTTGAGTTGAACTTGCATAAACCAGTTGAATCTTTGCTTGCTTTCAAATTTTCTTGATGTATCTTAATCTGGTAGTGTTTATCTGCTTTCCATTTTTAATTTGTTTTGTTTTTTGGTTTCGATTTCCAGGCTTGACTTGGTCCGAAAACACAGGTTTGTTTGAGATGATCATTTACTAGTTTGCTTCAGATTTCCAGTTTTTGATCTTTAATCAGGAATGAACTGAAGCTATTTGGTTTTTGGTTTGAATTCTTTGCATTTTATCTCTGGCTTGAGATTCTAGTTTGCTAGGTTTTTAGTTTTTTCTTTTTGAATTCATTTCTTAGATCTGAGAAGTTATGAAAAAAATGAAAACAGCCTGGCTTCTATTTTTTTATGCATGTTTTATAAATTTAATTCAAAAGAAAAAGAATGATTTGCCACTTGTTAATTTTTTCATGTTAATTCATCACACTTGTTCAATTATTTTGAGAAAGGTTTACATTTGTTATTACATAGTCTATTTCTTTTACACTTGTTTAATACAAATAAATTTATGTCTTAGCCCTTTGTTTTAATTTATTTAAAATTTTTGTTTTAAACATTACTTCATTTTAATTTACAAATTATGTTTTAGCATTTGTTTTAATTAAGTATTTATGTTTTTTTAAATTATCATATTTATTGTATTTTATACTTTTATAACTTTTAAATAGCAATTAAAAATTTTTTCGTATTTAATTTCAAAATATAACTTTCAAATCAAATTATCTATTTAATGTAATTTGAAAAATAAATCTTTATTAATTGGAAATATAATGTTTTCAAACCCAATATATTTATAAGATTTTCATTTTTGAGTTTCAATTCCAAGATTCAATTTTAAAAAAAATTATAAATATAACAAAACATATCTTTTATAAATATAAATATTTTACTCATTCCCAATCTATAAATATTTTCCAAATATTTATTTTCAACATATATGTATTTGAATTTCTTATTCAAATTTCAAATTATAATCTATTTATAAAATATTTAGGTTTCCAAATTAAATCCCTTATTTTAAAAACTTATATATATATATATATATATATATATTCCCACATTTTCAATTTAATCCACAATTTAGTTTAAAATTAATATATTATTTAAAATATTTATCTTCGAATTTCCAATTAGAAATTCTATAAAGAAAATCATTTTTATACTCATTTATATTAATGAACAAACAAATAACTATTTGACTTGGAAAATACCAAATTAATTCATAATTTAATTTCAAAAATTAAATTACTTACCAATTTAAATTTGATTTATAAACAGGAATGTTGCAGATGATATCTTATTCTCTTAACTTCTTTTTGTCTATGCAAATCCATAAATTTACAAGGAACACATTCATGTCGAAACGTTTTATCATCATGATAAATTATTACATAATATAATGGAAAACAATGATGATGATGATGTTTCGACAATAATAAATTCGTAGAACATGCGAATATTCAAGATGATTTTTCTATCAAGTATTTTGAATAAAGCTTAGGAAACTACAAATCGGATCTGTTTGAAAAGGATATAATTCCTTTCGGCTTGGTGGAGAGGAGTGTCTCAAAGGAGTTTAGTCTGCATTTGACCAGCATTCATAGGAGGAGGAGTCCATTCGAAAGGATCCTACAGCCAATAGTATAAAAAAACTTTCGAATGAGTTTCTCCATAGAAGGTACAAAGCTAACAAGGTTGAAGGCAGCTATCCACTTTAAGAGGCCAAGCAGACCTTTCGATATAGTCAAAAGGGTTAAGATAAACTTTTCGACATGATTGGAAGGGAAGAAAGTTAAAGATAAATAGCTGACTTCAACTTATATAAAAGAGGGTTTCGAATAAGGTGCTCTTTTCCTTGCCCACATTTCTAAGTTAACTTTTGCAATTGTTTCGACAAAGCCAATCTGGCCAAAAGTTTGGGTTTCAAAAGGAGCAATCTATTCGACAATCTAGTTCTATATGAACTTATATGAACTAATTTTCTTTTCTCATAGGTTTTGGTATGTTAACAAGTTTTCTTGTAAACATTTCTGGCGCTAGAAGAAGGGCTCGGACCTCCGATCCTATCAATATATTATGGACTAATTATGGATCATTTGACTTGACACGGGAAAATGAAACTAAAAAGACTTAGTGGGATGGGTAAGGAGGACATCCACACTACAACCCTCGAAGAGAACATTGCTCCAACCTTCAACATGGATGGATTTGTTCATGGACAGCCTTCGTCATTAGCTCAGAAAGGATGAAAACACTACCTAAGTCAAGCATTCGGAGCAGCAACTACTGGAAATGAAGAAACTCCTTAAAATGGCGTTATCTTAAAAGTCTTCCAAAACAACGCAGTCAACATATGAAGAGAGGTGGTCTCACAAAGAAGGAATTTGAAGGCTCATTTAAATGAAAATAAGAGCAAGATCGATAGAACATATTCAAAGAAGAAAGAGAATCGACAAACTAATGCAGATCATCAAGGAAGAGTGCCCGATAAATCGCTCGAACAATCTGCTAGTTCTACGTCAAAAAATACCATCCAAACAAGAAAAACTATCATGATGTTGAAGTTTGTCTGAAGGATGCAGCTGATAAAGAAATTAAAGATTCGATGAATGCTAAAGGGAGGAGGACCAAGTATGATAACATCATTGATAATGAGTGGGTGCCACCCTTTAAAATTGATATTATGGTGACAATCACCTCATCTTATATGAAGATTCAGAAAATTAAGTAACATGGAATCACATATCCAAATGATCATTTGATGGATTTTGATAGCCAAATGGACTTATATAATGCATCGGTAGCTATTAGATACGGATTATTTCTTATAACTCTCCAAGAGGCAGTGGCCAAATGGTACAGACAATACCAATAGAAGACCATTTATCCACGGAAGAAATTTTCCTTTGAATTCTCCGCTCAGTTCTACATATGTAAATATCCCACCATTGATTACATAGTTTTTGCCAACAGAAAGCGAAGGCGAGGGAAATCTTTAGGATATTATCTTAAGAGACTTAACACTGAAGCACTAAAAGCAAAGGACATGAATGACCACAACAAGCTAATCGAGGTTCATTATAACTTGATAAAAAACACTATATTCTGGAAGCAATTCTTTGTTAACAGGTGTAAAGATATGCAAGATTTCAACTTTCAAGCAGATAATTTCATTCGAATGGATGAGTTGTATCATGCCAAAAGATAAACGGCTCCAAAGAAGGAAGGGGTAAGATTTCATCTAGATCGAGGGCATAAAAGAATGAAATGGGTAGAATCAATTGCTAATGCAATCGTTTTAAAGAAGCCATTGCCTTACATTTATGCGACGACGAAGGAAATGTTAACTTACCAATATTCTTCAAAGCCAATAACCACCCAGAGTACAGAAAAGGAGAAGATTACTATGCATACCACAAAGCAAATTGTTATAAGACTGACGAATGCATTGTTTTGGCAGGAATGATCTAGAAATTGATCCGCAAGGGTCATTTAAAAGAGTTTGTTTAGGATAAGCAGAAGGTCCAATGAGATTATCCGCAAAAGGTTTTTGGCAATGTTGTAGGATGAAGACCTACTAATCTTAAGCCTAACGAAAACAAGATCGACGTAATTCATGGCGGGCTGCATCCGGTAGGAAATAGCAAAGACGCATGATATATATATATATATATATATATATATATATATATATATATATATTAATGGGGTTAATAAGGGATCTTCTCTTCCTAAGAAGAGCCCCAATGAAGAATCCATGACTTAATATTCAAATGCCAAGTCCTGTCGTCATGCCACAGAATTGAGGGAAGAAATTCACCATCCACACAATGATCTATTGATGATAACGGCTCAAATAGTTTTATCCATCGTAGCCAAAATTCTTATAGATATAGGAAGTCCCGTCAATGCTATCTTTAAGCATGCCTTCGACCAAATTAACATCCCTAAAGATAAGTTGGAACCTAGCACGTAATAAATTCTCGAATTTAATAACAAGGTTTCAAATCCAGTAGGACAAGTGAAACTAGTGGTGCAAATGGGGGTGCCACCTCTTTGCAGAACATTCGAGACTCTCTTTGTAATCGTCGACCTAGCCTCATATTACAATGTCTTCTTTGGCAAGCTTGCACTAGATGAAATAGAGGCATTTGTCTCCCCAAAGTACCTACTGGTGAAGTTCTTGACAAAGAGTGGTTGGGGCATAGTCCGAGGAGAGCAGTTCAGCTCCCAAGAGATGTATTTTGCCACAATCAAATAATATAAAAGGGAGTATTCTACTTACTTGGATTCTTTCACATTTGTTCAGCCTTTGGATGATGGATTTGCACATCCAATATTCAAAGAAAAAATTAAAATTAATAAGTCTAACAAGTGCATGTGTGAAAGGTACATTTCTTCTGAAGGCAAAAGGAGGAGAGTCAATGCTAATTTCGTTGAAGAAAGCCCAATCATCATTGAATTCGATTGCCGAGGGAAAATAGAAAGGGTAAAACTAATAGAGGACCTTGAAGAGGTATGCATCGATTCAGATGAGACTACTAATTAAGGTGGTCAAAGTGGGAAAAGAATTTGATAGTGACTTGAAGAAAGTTTTAATCCAATTTCTTAAGATCAAAAAGAATGTTTTTGCGTGGTTACAATTTGATATAGTGGGGATTGATCCGATGGTCATGTGTCATGAGCTTATCATCAGTCCAGAAGCGACCCCACCAGACTAAAAACGAGATAATTAGATAGAGTACGGTCCGATGCATTAAAGTGAGAAGTTGAGAGACTACTCGAAAATGGGTTTATTCAAGAAATTTACTACCCAAAGTGGTTAGCGAACCTAGTCGTGGAGAAGAAATCATATGGAAAATGAAGGACTTGAATAAATAGACTACGGTTCGGAAGACTGTTTCCCGCTACCATGAATTACTCAGTTAGTAGTTGCACTAGCGGGCATAAATTATTGCCTCTCATGGATGCAAATTCAGGATACAATCAAATGCCCATATTCAAGCCGAATGAATGGCACACTAGTTTCATTACTAAAATCGGAATATACTGCTACAAAGCGATGCTTTTCGTGCTAAAGAATGCAGGGGCAACTTATCAGAAGTTGGCTAACAAAATGTTTAAAGAGAAAATTGGCTGAAATATGGAGGTTTATGAGGATGACATGCAAGTAAAATCTGGCGAGGCTAATAATCTTCTTGAGGATCTAGAAGAGATGTCCAGAATATTATGGAATATCAAATGTAATTGAACCCATAGAATTGGAGTCCATTCGGGAAAGTTTTTAGGCTATCTCATGAGTGCCCAAGGGATTGAAGCTAGTCTTGATCAAATTAAAGCTATTATGGACATAGCTGAACCCAAAACCAGTAATGAGGTACCAAGTTTAAATTGAAAGGTAGTCGCTCGAAGCAGATTCATTTTCGAAGCTACTGATAAATGTATCCCCTTCGTTGATATAATCAAGAAAAAGAAGAACTTTAAGTGGGGTGGATTGCACAATAGCTTTTCATGAGTTAAAACTCATTTGGAAAGGCCACTGATACTTTCTAGTCTCGAAGTTCAGTATTTCATGTCATTGGAACTTTAAGTGGTATGATATTCTTTTTCTGAAGACTATTTCTGCAACGATCCCAATTTTGAGGCAAATTTAAATTTGTAATTTAACTTAATTTTTGAATCTAATTGTGAACTAATTTGAAAATTTGGAAATGAATAAATTTAAAAGTAGACTTTAAAATTTAGTTGATTTGGAAATTTTGTAACAAGTATTCTACAAAAATTAATTGGATTTAAAAGTTTTATATTTTTAAAAAAAATATTACATATGTATATAATTAGAATTGTAAATATAATATGATATTAAAATGGGGTTTAATAAAAGTTTTAAAATATACATATCTTTTGAGAATTAATAAGAAATGTAAATATATTGAACTAAATTAAGTTTGAATGTGAAAAGTGATTGAAATAAAATTTATTTGTGCAAATGTAAAAAATATTAAAAACATAAACAATTTAAAAAAAGCATATGTTAAGATATGAAATTTTATTTGCAGTAAGGGTTAAATATAAATTTACAAAAATATTTGAAACAAGGATGTAAACATAAAAATGATTTTTAAGGCATTTCTATAGAGATTAATATATGCAAAGACAAGTGTAATAAAATGGGACTAGTGGCATTGGAAGTATTTTCTTTTGAATTAAATCGTTGAAAACATACATAAGAGGAAAATTTGAGATCAGGCTATTTTCCTTTTTCTCAAACCTGAAAAGGATAAAGAAGAAAAGAAAAAAATGAAAGAAAATCAAAACTACTGATCAAACAAAAAAAATCTCAGATCAAAGGAAAAAAATCTAAAAAAATAAACCAGAAGCTATAACCTCAAATTTTAAAACCTGCAAATTCAAAGTGGAACTAGGAAAACATCTTAAACAACTTCAAGTCAGAGCAACATCAAATTCCATCTTCACTTGAATCAAACATGAGCAACAACATCAGGTTCAAGCATGCAAATCAACCTGAATGAAGTTTCAGGAAATCTATAACAAAAAAATCAAAGATCAACTCATCGATTCAAATCATCAAGTATGAGATACAAATCTGGAATCAAGCTAGGCAGCAATTCAAATCAAGGATCAAACACAAAAGCAATCAATCATCGCGGTTTTAAAGCTTCCAGACTTCATTTCCAGGCTATCTTTTGTTCTCTATTGCTTCTCTGTCTTCTTTAAGGAACAGGTGAGCAAACTATCTATACCACAATCTTATTTACATCTTGATCGCATGTAATGATCTGTTAATGTGTGATGAAATTTTTTGCTTACATGTTGAATGTATATGTATGTAGGTAGATGTGCATGCCAGTAAATATTAACACACCTCT
The DNA here is from genome assembly GCA_030765085.1 of Allium cepa. Classification (NCBI taxonomy): domain Eukaryota; kingdom Viridiplantae; phylum Streptophyta; class Magnoliopsida; order Asparagales; family Amaryllidaceae; genus Allium; species Allium cepa. The sequence goes on from CM060937.1 coordinate 591,334,637, forward strand.
GTTGTGTTTCCAGACCCAAGAACAAACAAAGAAAAATCCATATCACCCAAACAAATTAGTATTAGGCTTTGATCTCTGAAAGAAAAATGTTTATAAAGTTGTAAAGTTATTTTTAAAAATAATGTAAAGTAGAAATATGTGATAAATAATTCGAAAATTTACAATTTACAGAGAGAATATTCGAAACAGAAAAATTCAAGCAATTTAATTCTAAATTCTGAACATTGGATCAGATGCGTTTTGCTAAATGATGAATTTTAGTATTGAAATCACTATCTATAAGTTTGGGAGTGATGTGATATTTTAAGATGAACGATATTCGAACTTTGGTCGAATTTCGATGAATGGTGAAGAATGGGTGGTTGTAATCATCGGTGAAGATGGCTGGAGCATCAAAGAACCTGGGAAAAATACTAGATGAATTTACCAGCCACCGTGGTGATCAAATGTTGGCGATGTAGGGTTTTAACGCACGTTTGGGTTGTGGTTGGAATTTGAGCTGCATCATCGTTAGTGGACCGGAGGCGATCACACTAGTGGGGTTTGTCGTAAAATGTCAATGATGAGCTGTGGATGTGGTGGCGAGGTGCAAGATGGTCAGGTTGGTCGGTGGATGATCAATTTCATTGAGTGTTGTTTTCCTATGGGATGCTGGGTAGCTCATTTTTCGATTCCAAGGCGGAGTGTTGGAGCTGGGCGGTCGGGTCATCTGAGAGGAAGGTCGTCGACTTGGGAAGGCTAGCAGCGTTGGTCAACGGTGGCCAGAGTGGATGTGCATGTGCACGTTTGGGTTGGGTTGTTTTTTCCGTTGTGTTGTGTTTTGGAGAAAGATGAAGGGAGCCGGAGTCGATCTCGAGTAAATGGCGTGAGTGACTCGAAGCATTCCTGAGTGGCATTGGTGTATAATACTTAACAAAATTTGAAGTTAAAAAAAATTATTACGCGGTCTAGTTTGGGTTTGACACTGGTGAAACCCAAAGTAGAGGGGTTGTTTACTCGAGGGAAGTCTTGAGTGAGTCTCGGGGTGGATATAAAAACAGTCCTTTTAACTTTAAAACAAAAAAATTAATTTTTAAACATTTTATATTCATGTTTTAAATAATGGTTTTAATTTAGGTATTGGATAAAGAAAAAAAAATTAGTAAGATGGTTTAAAAAGTTTTAGGTTTAAATTATTTAAATTGTGGCATTTTTTTATTAATCATTTTAAATAAATAATGTAATTAAAAGTAAATTAAGGTGAAATATTGATTTGTAATTCTTAATTAACCTTAATATATTATGTTTATGTTGATTAATTATAAGGTTAATTAATTAAAGATCTTGATAAAGATTTAATGACAAATCAAGACAGATGATTTATAATTATTTGAATAATTAATTATTAGTTAATTAATGACTAATTAATTATTAATTTAAGATAATTGATTTATAATTAAGGATTAATTAATCAAGATAATTAATTAAAGGTTTATTAATTAAGGATAATTAATTATTATAATTAAGGTAATTAATTAAAAAGTGATTAATTAATTAAGGATTAGATAATTAATAAAAGCAATTAATTAATGGTAAAAGTTAATTAAGTAATTAAGGATAATTACTTATTTTAAATTAATTAGGATTAACTAATTAAATGATAATTAATTAAGGGTTAATTTAATGATTAATTAGTAAAGGATAATTAATTAAGGTTAATTAATTAATTAAGATAAATTCTTTAATAATTAAAGGTTAATTTATTCATTAATTAAGGTTAATTAATAAATAAATAAAGGATAATTAATTAACATAAATTGTGATTAATTAATGTTCATCAATCAGGATTAGTAATTTATCTAATTTCAATTAATCAGATGATCAATTAACCTTATTTATGGATGATCGTATTCTATTGAATATTGTGAATTGTTTGTCCTCTCTGTTGTGTGATGCTTTGTGATTTGAATTGTTTTAATTCAAGCTGTAATGAATGTAATTTATTTAATTATAATGCATTTATATTATCTATCTGTGATTCTATGTATATAGATAAGCGTTATAGGATATACCGCTTATCGATATTGCTGTGATTGTATTTGTGATGATTGATGATGTTGCACTATTGGGTAAAACCCCTGGACTACACTATACACACACAAATATGGATTGCACGTGGAAATTGGTTAAGTCACAGATTTTTGAAATAGTTTTGAATTTGAATTTTGAATCCAAATAGTTTTGGAAATGGATTGGGTTCAAAGTGAAAAGATTTTGAAAAGGAATTTCAAAGATAAAAGTTATTTTTTGAATAACTTGATTCAGTTTTGAAATTTGATTTAAATTTGAATTCAATAATGGAAATTGAATTCTATGTTGAGAATTTATGATAATAAAAAGTTATACAAGTTTAAATGGGTTTTAAACCATTTTTTAGTGTTGTTTTGGGAATTTGAATTTAACCTAAGGATTTTAACTTGTATAAATGAAATCAGATTTTTTTCCGAAGTGAAAACTATTTATTTTCAAATAATAAAAGCTTTCGTATAAGAAGGAATTTCCAATTTGTACTAATGGGATTTCAAATTTGAAATTAAATGGTTTTCGAAGTTATGAATGAATATTTGGAAACGGGTTTGAAAACTATGAATTAAATCTTTGATTTAAAGATTGAATGAGTTATTCCAATTGAAATGGAAATTGTTTTGAAATCCATGAATGGACCTATGTGAAACTAGGTGAACTTTGTGAAATGAATCTTTCTGTTTAAAAGATTTGAAATGGCGATTTTTTAAACCATTTGAAAGGAATGTTTTGGATTTTAAAGTTGTGACTTAAATAAAATCCCATATCCATATGTTTTTAAAATATTATGCTCATTATTCAGTTTAGCGGGGATAGGACCTTGTGTCATATATCCATTCTGAATAATGATACGACGTTATGGATAACATTTGAAGACCGGTGTTTAAGACCGGGTATTTTCGAGAACGAATGGATAACCCGTCGATTGTCTCTGCACTGAGTCGCGCTGGTATAGAGATTCCCTAAGTGATGGGAAGTCCGATCGGGATTGTGAATACCTGGATTGCAAGGGCTTCTTCGGAAGTGCCTTCGGTTCTGTTCGAACCCGGAACAGACTTGTATGGATGTGTGTTTGACATTACACTTGGAGATGTAAAACCGGTTTATATTAAATACATTTCTGTTTGGTGGAAGAGATTTATTCACTTAGCATAACACCCTTCTTCGAGATGTACGAGCTCAGAGGTTATGTAGTTGATGGTTGCCAGTGATACATTCCAAATTTGGTAATGTGGCATACAAAGTGCTGCTGATCATTTGATGATCAAAGCATGGCTTTGTGAAAAAGCGTAGCTTTGTGGACGAGACTGCCTCAGGACCTCACAACCCGATAATCGTCGAAACAGGAAAGATGTGTCAAGGTTTTAGGGGTCGTACCCCTAGGGTATGTTCATTCCTTCTGGAAAAGGGTGGTATCATGGTATGGAACCCAGATACATAACTCATGTGGACATTGTAAATCTATTACCATGTGATGGTTGTGGTTGAGAGCTCTCAGATAAAGGTCGCAAACGACTGGGGATGTCATATCTTCAGGTGTTACTCCCGACCAGGGAGGAAGCCGGCCTTGTGTTGGTAGAGAGCCGGGTAGGTTCTCGGGGCGTCCCTCCAAAGGCTCCCATGTGGCAATAGGAAGTTCCTTGGCCTGGCCATTTGTTGGAAAATCCAATCTCCAATACATGCCTTGTACGGTTTTAGTTGTACAACCTGCCATCTACTTATGGTGGCACCCCACTATTTAGATGGTAGCTATAGTAGGCATAGTTCGAATGTCTACGCCGGCTAAGATTAATATTGTACTTGCAAATGTTTTCCACTATTCACTAATAATAATATCAAAATGCTTTTCGCGTATCAAGCATTTTGACTATCATAAGGAGAAATCTCCTCCAATTCTGCGTTTGCATTGTGTGTGTGGCGGGAGGCCTTATGGTAGTTTCATTTTTCAAAAAGCATTGCGGATTTCAACTTTATTTCTTTTGTTGTTGTTTTAAAGATAAAACTGCTTTTGTTTGCTCATACCAGTCCCATGACTGACCCGGAGTTTATTGTTCCCTTCCTAAACTGTAGGTGCCAACAATTTTCCACACGGGCAATCTAGAGAAGGGTTTTTCAGATAATCCAATAGTAGGTGTAGACTCGGTAGCTTTCAGTCTCTGGAAATCTTCTTCGGTCTTTGGACAACAGACTTTTCTTAGTATCGCTGGATTCGGAGTTCGAGCTATCTCTGGATTGGTGCTTCGGAGATGGAGTTTTTGGAGTTTGGCATTGAAGACATTGTCATTCCGCTGTTGTTGTCTCTGTCATTGTCTTGTATCTATCTTTGTATATCTATATCATTTATGTCATTGTTGTATATCACTGGATATTATATGCATTGAAGTTATATGATATATTCATTTTTCTTCCGCTGTGTTGTTATATTTAATGTGTTACAAGCTCCGGCGAGCTAAATTCGGCGTTTGAATCTACGATATTCGAGTACAAGTGAAGTACGGGTGCCGATTTTCGAAGGCCGAGTCAAGACCGTTACAGTGGTATCAGAGCTGAAGGTTGAAACTTTAGCTCAGGAGTATAACACATTAGGTAACTCATTAGAGATAGGTTGAAGTATACCCTAGAATGAGTATATCCCTAAGATATTCATTCGTGTGCCTCGGTAAATTCTCTTACTATCCACTGATAGTGAGTATGAGTGTGAGAAGAGGACGAGATAAGGGACAGGGAAGTACTACTACAAATGGTCAATACCCTACAATAGCAGAAAAGACTTTTTCTCCTCAATCTCCTTTGATTCGATTTCAAATTCTTTGATTGCTTCGTTGCAGCTACAAGAAGAAGCTTCGGTGCGGTGATGGCCTGCGAATCGTGTAGATAAGTTCCTACCTCGTATTCTCGTTATCAGCTTTTCGTTTTAAACTCTAATGAATTTGAAATTTTGTTTGGAAAAAATTGGTTAAAAAATATGAGAATAAATTTGAATTGTATCAATAAAATGATATCGATTAAAACCAAATTTGAAATTCTATTGCGATTTCTTGTGGGTATTAAAGTCCGAAGAGGGACAAGTTAATATATACTTTGGAATATTCCAACCTGAGTTTGAAATCCATACCTAGTGTTTGAGAATTATGGAAGATTAAATCCATTTATCTATTGTTTGGGTCTAGATATATTCTATGAACGATTAGTTATCCCTTCGGACTAACCAGTGCCCTACTTATTTCGTAGATCTGGTGACCAGAGTATCTTGTGTAGTATTAATGAGTTTGTTCTCATATTGGTGATATTCTGATTTGGTGAGCCAAATACAGAATAGATATCCAGTTGACCTGGAAAATTGTTTCTCTATCTTCGTATATCCATCTATTCTCTGTTGTCTCCCTAGCAAATTTCGAGGACGAAATTTTCTTGAGGGGGGAATCTGTAACGATCCCAATTTTGAGGCAAATTTAGATTTGTAATTTAAATGAATTTTTGTGTTTAATTGTGAACTAATTTTAAAATTTGGAAATGAATATATTTAAAAGTATATTTTAAAATTTAGTTGATTTGGAAATTTAGTAATCAATATTCTATAAAAATTAGTTGGATTTAAAAGTTTTATATTTTGAAAAAATATATTACATATGTATATAATTAGAATTGTAAATATAATATGATATTAAAACAGGGTTTAATAAAAGTTTTAAAATATACATGTCTTTTGAGAATTAATAAGAAATGTATGAATGTACAATATATAAATGTATATATGTAAATATACTGAACTAAATTAAGTTTGAACGTGAAAAGTGATTGAAATAAAATTTATTTGTGCAAATGTAAAAAATATTAAAAACATAAACAATTTAAAATAAAAAGAATATGTTAAGATACGAAATTTTATTTGCAATAAGGGTTAAAAATAAATTTACAAAAATATTTGAAACAAGGATACAAACATAAAAATGATTTTTGAGACATTTGTAAAGAGATTAATATATGTAAAGGCAAGTGTAATAAAATGGGACAAGTGGCATTGGAAGTATTTTCTTTTGAATTAAGTCTTTGAAAAACATGCATAAGAAGAAAATTTGAGATTAGGCTATTTTCTTTATTCTCGAACCTGAAAAGGAAAAAGAAAAAGAAAATCAAAATTGCTGATCAAACAAACAAAATCTCAGACCAAAGGAAAAACAAATTTGAAGAAAAAAATAAACTAGAAGCTACAACCTTAAATTTTAAAACCTAGAAATTCAAAGTAGAACAAGGAAAACATCTCAAACAACTTCAAGTCATAGCAACATCAAATGCCATCTTCACTTGAATCATACCTGAGCAACAACATCAGGTTCAAGCATGCAAATCAACCTGAATGAAGTTTTAGGTAATCTAAAACAAAAAATCAAAGATCAACTCATAGATTCAAATCATCAAGTATAAGATACAAATTTGGGATCAAGCTAGGTAGGAATTCAAATCAAGGGTCAAACTCAAAAGGAATCAATCATCACAGTTTTAAAGCTTCTAGACTTCATTTCCAGGCTATCTTTTGTTCTTATTGCTTCTCTGTCTTCTTTCAGGAACAGGCAAGCAAACTATCTATACCACAATCTGCTTTACATCTTGATTGAATGTAATGATCTGTTAACGTGTGATGAAATTTTTTGCTCGCATGTTGAATGTAAATATATGTAGGTAGATGTGCATGCCAGTAAATATGAACACACCTCTGTTGTCTTTCCAGACCCAAGAACAAACAAAGAGAAATCCATATCACCCAAACAAATTAGTATTAGGCTTTGATCTTTGAAAGAAAAATGTTTATAAGGTTGTACAGTTATTTTTAAAAATAATGTAAAATAGGAATACGTGATAAATAATTCGAAAATTTAGAATATATAGAGAGAATATTCGAAACAGAAAAATTCAAATAATTTAATTTTAAATTCTGATCATTGGATCGGATTCGTTTTGCTAAATGATGAATTTTAATATTGAAATCACTATTTATGTGTTTGGGAGTGATGAGACTTTTTGAGATGAACCCGAACTTTTGTCGAATTTCGATGAACGGAGAAGAATGGGTGGTCGTAATCATCGGTGAAGATGGTTGGAGCATCAGAGAACCTAGGAAAAATACTAGGTGAATTTATCAGCCACCGTGGTGATCGAATTTTGGCGATGTAGGGTTTTAACGCACATTTAGGTTATGGTCGGAATTTGAGACGCTGCATCATCGTTAGTGGACCGGAGGCGATCGCACTAGTGGGGATCGTCGTAGCATGTCAATGATTAGCTGTGGATGTGGTGGCGAGGTGTAAGATGGTCGGGTTCGATGGTGGATGATCAATTTCATTGAGTTTTGTTTTCCAGTGGGATGCAGGGTAGCTCATTTTCTGATTCCAAGGCGAAGTGTTGGAGCTGGGCGGTCGGGTCATCTGAGAGGATGGTTGTCGACTAGGAAAGGCTAGCGGCATTGGTCAGCGGTGGCCAGAGTGGATGTGCACGTGCATGTGCACGGTTGGGTTGGGTTGTTTTGTCTGATGTGTTTTCTTTTGGAGAAAGATGAAGGGTGCCGGTGTCGATCTCGAGTAAATGGTGTGAGTGACTTGAAGCATTCCTGAGTGGCATCGGGGTATAATACTTAACAAAATTTTAAGTTAAAAAATTTATTACATGGGGAAGTTTGGGTTTGACACGGGTGAAACCGAAGTGGAGGGGTTGTTTACTCGGGGGAAGTCTCGAGTGAGTCTCGGGGTGGATAAAAAAAACGGTCTTTTTGACTTTAAAATAAAAATTTAAATTTTTAAACATTTTAAATTCGTGTTTTAAATAATGGAATTTAGGTATTGGATCAAGAAACTTTTTTAGTAAGATGTTTTAAAAAGTTTTAAGTTTAAATTATTTAAATTGTGGCATTTTTTATTAATCATTTTAAATAAATAATGTAACTAAGTAAATTAAGATGAAATATTGATTTGTAATTCTTAGTTAACCTTAATCTTTTATGTCAACGTTGATTAATTATAAAGTTAATTAATTAAAGATTTTGATAAAGATTTAATGACAAATCAAGATAGATGATTTATAATTATTTGAATAATTAATTAATAGTTAAATAAAGACTAATTAATTATTAATTTAAGATAATTGATTTATAATTAAGGATTAATTAATCAAGGTAATTAATTAAAGGTTAATTAATTAAGGATAATTAATTAATATAATTAAGGTAATTAATTTAAGAAGTGATTAATTAATTAAGGATTAGATAATTAATAAAAGTAAGTAATTAATGGTAAAAGTTAATTAAGTAATTAAGGATAATTACTTATTTTAAATTAATTAGGATTAACTAATTAAATGATAATTAATTAAGGGTTAATTTAATGATTAATTAATTAAGGATGATTAATTAAGGTTAATTAATTAATTAAGATAAATTATTTAATAATTAAAGAGTAATTTATTCATTAATTAAGGTTAATAAATAAATAAATAAATAAATAAAGGATAATTAATTAACATAAATTGTGATTAATCAATGTTAATCAACCAGGATTAGTGATTTATCCAATTTCAATTAATCAGATGATCAATTAACCTTATTTATGGATGATTACATTCTATTGAACGCTGTGAATTGTTTTATCATCTCTGCTGTGTGATGCTTTGTGATTTGAATTGTTTTAGTTCAAGCTATAACTAATGTAATTTATTTAATTATAATGCATTTATATTATCTATCTATGATTCTGTGTATATAGATAAGCGTTATAAGATATACTGTGCAATGATCCAGGATTTTTACTCAGTTTAAAGTGATAATTAGTTTATTTTTTGAATAAAAAATTGTGAAATTTATTGGTAAACTGAATTGAGTTTCTCCAAATTCGAATAAAAATATGTGTTAATTCATATGAATAAAACTTCAATTTCTTTTGATTGAAGTAATAAATGTTTCAAAAATCATTTGACTTTAAAACTTACATATATATGTGAATATATATGTATACGTGCATATATGAGTGGATTTAAAATTATATATATATATATATATATATTAAATTTGAATGTAAATTTTAAGCAAATGTTTAAAAATAATTTGAAATTATAAAAATATATCTATGTAATTTATTTGATATGTATATTATGCAAGACAAAATAATTATATACAAAAAAATATAAATATGAAACAAGTAAACACATACATGAAAGTATTGCCAAAAAAGGAATATAGATATGTTTAGGCTTGTAAAGGAAGACACTAATATATTCAAGTATGAACTAACAAACAAAGGTAATTAATGCAAAAATATCTCAGTACACAAAATATCACCTATCAACCACCATTTTAAAGTAAAAAGAAAAAAAAATCTCTGGCTTATGTTGTACAAACAAATAATAACCCTGTAAACTCATTCCTTTATATCAAGCTACTGATTCCAGTTCGTTTCTTCAAAGCTAAGAAAATCTAAAGAAAGTTTTATTTATAACTTAAACACCATTACAGTTTAAACAACAGGAAGATTGAAGAAAGGATTTTGTTTGCTTGCAATTTCAAAGCCTGTTTCCAGAAGAAAAAAAAGAAGCTCTATTCATTTCTTAATCAAAATGAGCAACTTCACATTTAAAAATGTTAAAGTAAATTTGGATTGCATGATATTCTTTGAAACAAATATGTTTATATGAATTTCTGGATTATCTATGTATATTTGTAAGTGTGTATATATTGTGTGCATCCTGTTTGTGTTCCCAGACTCAAGTTTTATTCTAAATTTATATTCTATTAATTTAGGCACTAATAGAACTTAGGTTTTAAAAAAATTATGTTTGTTTAAGTATAAAGTGAGGTTTAAATATTTACTTAAGTTAAATATTGCTCTAGAAACAAGGATAACTGAGCAAAACTCTAAAATAGTTAAAATTTAAGTTTCTTAATTTACAAATTCAGGTATACAACTTGAATTCGTATACTTAATCATGAATTGTAAAGCTAAAATCACAATTTCTAGAGCTAGGATTTAAGAGCAGTTTGGGTTTAAATATATTTCGTTGTTTTGGCGATATCTCATGATCCATTGGCTCGTGACGGTCGAGACCTTTCCTGGTGATGGAGGAACGAACGGGTGTCCTTGGAAAAATAGTGTGATGGTGGGTATTTGATCCTAGAAGCGGCGGTGATGGGTTTCTATTTGTAGCCCTAGTTTTGTCGAGGGTTAATATTTTAATTCGCTCGTCCTCTATGATGGATTGAGTGCTACAAAACTTTAGAGGATGGAAGAGGGAAGGTTGACGAGCAGATGGCCGGAGTTGTACGAATTCTAGTGGAGGGAGCCGCGAGAACGAGGCGATGACAGGTTTGAGGTGGTGATTGCTCTCGTATTTCCAGGTTTGGTTTTTAAGTTCTCGAACTTGAATTCGAGGATCGTAGCACGATCTGATGATCTTGGAGTATTGCTGGAGTATGGGCGGATGTGGGGAGATCATCGATGGTGGGTGTGACGGCCAGCGTCACCATGCATGTGCATGGCGCACTGCAAACTCAAGCGAGGTTGGTTTTGTTTGGTTTTGAGTTGATGTGGGTTGACTCGAAGTAGTTATGTATTTTTCTCGGGGAAGTAGGGTGTTTGACTTGAAGGAAAAGAATGTTGCCTCGGGTAAATTATTTGTAACAGGTTTTACTGAAACCTGTTGATCTGGTTTTTAAATTTTTAAAATAAAACTTAAAAGCTAGTTAAATGAAAAGCAAAGTTTTAAAATGAGTTTAAAATCCAAGTTTAAATCTGATTCAAGTTAGTTTTGAATCTCAGTTTTAAAAATAAATAAAGTTTTAAAATTTTAAGTTGTTTTAACTACTTTAAAATGGTTTAAATAGTTTGAATTTTAAAATGAAGTTTGAATTGTAAGTAAAGTTTAAAATCAGAGGTTTAAATTTGGATTCAAATACAATTTGAATCTTAGTTCTGAAATAAAAGAAGTTTTTAAAATTTAAATTGTTATAAATAACTTGAATGATAAACTGAATTTTTAAATTGATTTGAATTTAAAATGAAATTGGGTTTTAAACTCTTTTAAACCTCTGTTAAAGTTAATTTGTTTTCATTTTAAATCTTAAAATTTAAAATAAAATTTAAAAGTGAAATATAAAAGTAAATTGTTTAAGTGACTTGTTAATGATAACTTGATTCATTAATAAGAAAAATGTTTTTAATTTTTAAAATAAAAGAAGATTAATGATTTGTAGCTATTAAATTAATTAAAACGGATAATTAATGATTTGGATAAATTAATAATTAAGAGTTTAAAATTAGTTAATTAAGGTTTTAGCCAATTAATTTAGGATAAATAAATTGGTGATTAAGGATCATTAATTAAATAAGATTTAATTTTTTTTATCAATGGTTAGTAATTTATTAATCAAGTAATTAAGGATTATTAAGTTATAGTTAACACTTAATTAATTAAATAATTAAGGGTTAATTAATGGTTTATTAAAGCTTTATTAATTTGTAATTAATAATGACTAATCTTAGTTAATTATTTTGGCAAAGTAATTAAAGAATTGTTATTTGTTAATGAAGGTCATTAACTAAGATTATTTAATTAACTAATGTAATTAATTTTAACAATCAGTTAGATTAATTAATTAATGATAATCATTTATGAAATCGTGTAAGTGTAATTAACTTATGGTAAGTAATTAAAGGTTTAATTTCTTAAAATAATTGATTATGTAGTTGGTTTAAAGGTTAATTTAATTAATATGATTAACTAAGAATAATTTGATTAATTAAAGTGATTGATAAATTAATTGATATCAAATGATTTGTAATTAATAAATCAGGATTGGATAATTAATAAGTAATTAATTTAATTGGAAATAAATTGAATTAATTAGGATTAAACAATTAATTAATCCTGCTTATAAATGATTATTGAATGCTTGACCCTACTTATGAATGATTGTATTGTATGAGATGCCTTGAATTGATTGTCCTATCTGATCTGTGATATTTTGTTCTGTGGATTGAGCCATGTGTAATTTAATCATTTATTTGTGATACATTTGTTTATTATCTGTGACTCTGTGAATGAATGATAACCGTTATAGGTTATACCGCTTATCAACTATATTTCTGTGTTTTGATCTGTGATGATTGAATGATGTTGCACTATTGTGTTAAACCCCTGGACCGCACCATACACACACAAATATGGATTGCACGTGGAAATGGGTTAAGTCACAGATTTTGAAATAGTTATAAAGAATGAATTTTGAATCCAAAACAGTTTTGGAATTAGAATTGAAAGTTTTTGAAAATGAATTTCAAAAATAAAAGTTATTTTGAATAACTTGATTGAGTTTTGAAATTTAAATATTTTGATTTAAATTGGAATTCAATATTTGAAGTTGAATTCTATGATTTGGAAACTAGGGTTTAAAAAGGCTATTCAACTTATAAATGAGTTTATATGGGTTTTTAAACCATTCTAAATGTATTGATTTGGGAATTTGAATTTAAATTCAAAGGCTTTAACTCGTGCAAATATAATTGGATTCTTTTGAAACGTTGTTTTCAGATATTAAAAACTTTCACATAAGAAATGAACTTCCAATTTGTGTTAAAAGGATTCTAGTTTGAAATGAAAATGATTTCCAAGATATGGAAACGGTTTGAAAGCTATAAGTTAAATCTTTGATTTAAAGATTTAATGAGTTAATCTAATTGAAATGGGAATTGTTTTGAGATCCGTAAATGGATCTTTGTGAAACTGGGTGAACTTTGTGAAATAAATCTTTTTGTTTAAAGATTTGAAATGGTAATTTGTTTAAACCATTTGAAGAAAAGTTTTGGGTAATAAGTTGTGACTTAACTGAAATCCTATATCCATATGTTTTTAAATATTATGCTTATTATTCGGTTTAGCCGGGAGAGGACTTTGTGTCGTATAACCCGTTCCGAATAATGATACGACGTTATGAATTGTATTTGAAGACCGGTGTTGAAGACCGGATATTTTTGAGAATGATAGGACAACCTATCGATTGTCTCTGCACCGGCTGATCCCCAGTGTAGAGATTCCCTAAGTAATAGGAAGTCCGATCGGGATTGTGAATACCCGGATTAGCAAGGGCTTCTTCGGAAGTGCCTTCGGTTCTGTTTGAACCTGGAATAGACTTGTATGGTTGTATGTCTGACACTACACTTTGAGATATAAGGCGGATTTCTTTCAAATACATATCTGTTGGTGGCGAGAATTTATTCTCTTATCTTAACACCCTTCTCTGAGACATACGAGCTCAAAGGTTACGTAGTTGGAGGTTATCAGCGATATACACCCAAATTGGTAGTGTGGCATGCTAAGTGCTGCGTGTGTTAATGATCATTTGTTGATCATTTGTGATCAAAGCATGGCTTTCGTGTAAAGCGTAGCTTTGTGGACGAGACCTCATCGAGCCTCACAAACCGGTAATGGTCAAAACAGGAAAGATGCGGCAAGGTTTCAAGGGTAGCTCCCCTAGGGTATGACCATTCTTTCTGGAAAAGGGTAGTATCATGGTATGGAGCCCAGATACTTAGTCATGTGGACACTATAGTATATTTATTACTGTGTGATGTTATTGGTGTAGAGGTAATTCGTATAAAGGTCCCAAAGGACCGGGGGGGCATATCTGAGGTTTTACTTCCCGGAAAGGGGGTAGCTGGCCTAGTTTGGTAGAGAGCCGGGTAGGTTCTCGGTGCGTCCCGCCAGAGACGTCCCCATGTGGCAATAGGAAGTTCCTTAGCCTGACCATTTGTTGGAAATCCAATCATCCAATACGAGCCTTGTACGGTTTTAGTTGTATAACCTGCCATTTACTTATGGTGGCGCCCCACTGTTTAGATGGTAGCTATAGTAGGCATACGATACTGGTCGTATGTTGGCTAAGATTAATATTATACTTTTGAAATGTTTTACCACTATGCACTAATAATAATAATAATAATATCAAAGGATTTTGCGTATCAAGCATGTTTGACTATCATAAGGAGAAATCTCCTCCAATTCTTCGTTCGCATGGTGTGTGTGGCGGGAGGCCTTTTGGTAGTTTCATTTTCCAGAAAGCATTGCGGATTAATTTTAAATTCTCTTGTTGTCTGTTTTAAAAATAAACAGTTTTTTTACTCACACCGTCCCACGACTGACCTGGAGTTTATTGTTCCTTTCCTAAACTCTAGGTGCCCACTATTTTCCACACGGGCAGTCTAGAGTTGGGTTTCCAGATAGTCGAATAGTAGGAATTGATTCGATAGCCTTCGAAGCCTTTGGATCTGTGGACCGCATTTTCTACACTTCAGCTTTCACGGCTGACCATGCTGATCATGGTGCAACTTGATGGTCTTTCGAGCTGTCGTTAGTTAGAGATGGTGTTGCAATTGCATTTTGGAGATGTATTGTGTTGAAGATATTCTTTTCCGCTGTTGTTTCTTGTATCTCTGATAGTATTGATATCTATTATATCATCATTGTATCTGGATATAGTATCAGATGTTGTATATTATATTATTCATTTTCTTCCGCTGTGTTGTACTTGATGTGTTATATGCTCTGGCAAACCAGATTCGACGTTTGGATCTACGACATTGGAATATGAGTGTCGTATTCGATGCCGATTTTCGAAGGTTGAGTCAGGATCGTTATTATTGGTATAAGAACTGAAGGTTCAAACTTTAGCTCAGGAGTATAACACATTAAGTAGCTCATTAGAGATAGGGTGAAGTATACCCTTGAATGAGTATATCCCTAAGATATCCGTTCGAATGCCTCAGTAAATTCTTTTACTATCCACTGATAGTAAGTATGAGTGCGAGAAGAGGACGAGATAGGGGACAGGGGAATACCACTATAAATGGTCAATACCCTGCGACGGTGGAAACAACTTTCTCTATCAATTTCCTTTGATTCAATTCCAAATTGTTTTGATTTGCTTCGTGGAAGCTACGAGGGGAAGCCTTAGTGTGGTGATGGCCCTACGAATCGTTGTAGAAAATCCTTAATTCGTACCTTCATCCGTTTCTTATCAGCTTTTCGATTTAAACTCTAATGAATATGAATTGAAATTTGAAATTGAAAATTTTAAATGAATTGGAAATTTTGAATTGAGTTAAATTGATTAATAGAATATGAAGCTAAATTTGAATTGAATCAATAAAACAGTTTCGTTTAAAACCAAATTTGAAATTCTATTATAATTTCTTCTATAGATCGAAGTTCGAAGAGGGACATGTTGGTATATGCTTTGGGGTATTCGACTTGAGTTTGGAATTCGTATCTAGTGTTTAGGAAATTGTAGGAGATTGAATCTATCTATATCTTCTCTGGGGTCCAATATATTTTACGAATGGTTAGTTATCCCTTTGAACTAACCAGTGCCCATGAATATTCGTAGACTGGTGACCCGAGTATCCTGTATAGTATTGTATGAGTTTGTTCTCATCTGCTCGATATTCTGATTGGGTAAGCCAACTGCAGAATTAATATTTAGTTTGATTTGAAAAGATATTTCTCTATCTCTCATCTTTGTTGTTATCTCCCTGGCAAATTTCGGGGACGAAATTTCTTAAGGGAGGGAATCTGTAGCGATCCCGGATATTTACTCAGTTTAAAGTGATAATTAAGTTATTTTTTGAATAAAAAATTGTGAAATTTAATGGTAAATTGAATTGAATTTCTCCAAATTCGAATAAAAATATATGTTAATCCATATGAATAAAACTTCAATTTCTTTTGATTGAAGTAATAAATGTTTAAAAATCATTTGACTTTAAAACTTACATATATATGTGAATATATATGTATATGTGCATATATGAGTGGATTTTAATATATATATATATATATATATATATATATATATATTGAATTTGAATGTAAATTTTAATCAAATGTTTAAAAATAATTTAAAATAATAAAAATAAATCTATGTAATTTATTTGATATGTATATTATGCAAGACAAAATAATTATGTACAAACGAAAAAATATATAAATATGAAACAAGTGAACACATACATGAAAGTATTGCCAAAGAAGGAATATAAATATCTTTAGGCTTGTAAAGGAAGACACTAATATATTCAAGTATGAACAAACAAACAAAGGTAATTAACGCAAAAATATCTTAGCACACAAAATATCACCTCTCAGCCACCATTTTAAAGCAAAAAGAAAAAAATATATGGCTTATGTTGTACAAACAAATAATAACCCTGTAAACTCATTCCTTTATATCAAGCTACTCATTCCAGTTCGTTCCTACAAAGCTAAGAAAATATGAAGAAAATTTTATTCAAAACTTAAACACAATTACAGCTTAAAAAACAGGGAGAATGAAGAAAGGATTTTGTTTGCTTGCAATTTCAAAGCCTGTTTCAAGAAAAAAAAGAAGCTCCGTTCATTTCTTAATCAAAGTGAGGAACTTCACATTTAAAAATCTTCAAGTAAATCTGGATTGCATGCTATTCTTTGAAACAAATATGTTTATATGAATTTTTGGCATTATCTATGTATATTTGTAAGTGTGTATATACTGTGTGCTTCCTGTTTGTGTTCCCAGACTCAAGTTTTATTCAACATTTATTTTCTATTAATTTAGGTACTAATGGAACTTAGGTTTTAAACAAATAATGTTTGTTAAGTATAAAGTAAGGTTTAAAAATTTAATTTAGTTAAATATTGCTTTGGAAACCAGGATAACTGAGCAAAACTCTAAAATAGTTAAAATTTAAGTTTCTTAATTTACAAATTCAGGCATACAACTTGAATTCGTATACTTAATCATGAATTGTAAAGCTAAAATCACAATTTTTAGAGCTAGGATTTAAGAGAAGTTTGGGTTTCAATAGATTTCGTTGTTTTGGCGATATCTGATGATCCATTGGGTCGTGATGGTCGGGACCTTTTCTAGTGATGGAGGAACGAACGGGTGTCCTTGGAAAAATAGTGTGATGGAGGGTAGTTGATCTTGGAAGCGACGGTGATGGGTTTCAGTTTGTAGCCCTAGTTTTTTCGAGGGTTAATATTTTGATTCGCTCGTCCTCTATGATGGATCGGGTGCTACGAAACTTTGGGGGATGGAAGAGGGGAGGTTGATGAGTAGATGGCCGGAGTTGTACGAATTCTTGTGGGGGAGTTGCGAGAACCAGGCAATGACAGGTTTGAGGTGGTGATTGCTCTCGTATTTCTAGGTTTGGGTTTTAAGTTCTCGAACTTGAATTCGAGGATCGAAGCACGATCTGATTATCTTAGAGTAATGTTGGAGTATGGGCCGACGTGGGGAGATCGTCGATGGTAGCCAGTGACGACCAGCGTCACCGTGCATGTGCACGGCGCACTGCAAACTCAGGCCAGCTTGGTTTTGTTTGGTTTCGAGTTAATGTGGGTTGACTCGAAGTTGTTAAGTATTTTGCTCGGGGAAGTATGGTATTTGACTCGAAGGAAAAGAATGTTGCCTCGGGTAAATTATTTGTAACAGGTTTTACTGAAACCTGTTGCTATGGTTTTAAAAATTTTAAAATAAAATTTAAAAGCAAGTTAAATGAAGAGCAAAGTTTTAAAATGAGTTTAAAATCCAAGTTTGAATCTGATTCAAGTTAGTTTTGAATCTCAGTTTTAAAAATAAATAAAGTTTTAAAATTTTAAATTGTTTTAACTACTTTAAAAGGGTTTAAGTAGTTTGAATTTTAAGGTGAAGTTTGAATTGTAAGTGAAGTTTAAAATCAGAGATTTAAATCTGGATTCAAATATAATTTGAATCTTAGTTCTGAAATAAAAGAAGTATTTAAAATTTAAATTGTTTTAAATAACTTGAATGATAAATTGAATTTTTAAATTGATTTGAATTTAAAATGAAATTGGGTTTTAAACTCTTTTAAACTTCTATTATAAGATAAATAATTATTTAACTTGTGAATTAAAAAGTGTTTTGAAAATTGTTTTAAACTTTGTTAAAGTTTATTTATTTTCATTTTAAATCTTAAAATTTAAAATAAAATTTAAAAGTAAAATATAAAAGTAAATTGTTTAAGTGACTTGTTAATGATAACTTGATTCATTAATAAGAAAAATGTTTTTATCTTTAAATTAAATGAAGGTTAATGATTTGTAATCATTAAATTCATTAAAACCGATAATTAATGATTTGGATAAATTAATAATTAAGAGTTTAAAATTAGTTAATTAAGGTTTTAGCTAATTAATTTAGGATAAATAAATTGGTAATTAAGGATCATTAATTAAATAAGATTTAAGTTTTTTATCAATGATTAGTAATTTATTAATTAAGTAATTAAGGATTAATTAAGTAATTAAGGATTAATTAAGTTATAGTTAACACTTAATTAATTAAATAATTAAGGATCAATTAATGGGTTATTAAAGGTTTATTAATTTGTAATTAATAATGACTAATCTTAGTCAATTATTCTAGCGAAGTAATTAAAGAATTGTTATTAGCTAATGAAGGTCATTAACTAAGATTATTTAATTAATTAATGTGATTAATTTTAACAATTAATTAGATTAATTAATTAATGATAATCATTTATGAAATTGTGTAAGTGTAATTGCTTTATGGTAAGTAATTAAAGGTTTAATTTCTTAAAATAATTAATTATGTAGTTGGTTTAAAGGTTAATTTAACTAATATGATTAATTAAGATTAATTTAATTAATTAAGGTGATTGGTAAATTAATTTATATCAAATGATTTGTAATTAATAAATCAGGATTGGATAATTAATAAGTAATTAATTTAATTGGAAATAAATTAAATTAATTAGGATTAAACAATTAATTAGTCCTGCTTATAAATGATTATTGAATGCTTGACCCTACTTATGAATGATTGTATTGTATGAGATGCCTTGAATTGATTGCCCTATCTGATCTATGATATTTTGTTTTGTGGATTGTGTTGTGTGTAATTTATTCATTTATTTGTGCATTTGTTTATTATCAGTGACTCTGTGAATGAATGATAAGCGTTATAGTTTATACCGCTTATCAACTATATTTCTGTGTTTTGATCTATGATGATTGAATGATGTTGTACTATTGTGTTAAACCCCTGGACCACACCATACACACAAAAATATGGATTGCACATGGAAATGGGTTAAGTCATGGATTTCGAAATAGTTATAAAGATTGAATTTTGAATCCCAAATAGTTTTGGAATTAGAATTCAAAGTTTATGAAAATGAATTTCAAAAATAAAAGTTATTTTGAATAACTTGATTGAGTTTTGAAATTTAAATATTTTGATTTAAATTTGAATTCAATATTTGAAATTGAATTCTATGATTTGGAAACTATGGTTTAAAAAGGCTATTCAGCTTATAAATGAGTTTATATGGGTTTTTAAACCATTTTAAATGTATTGATTTGGGAATTTAAATTTAAATTCAAAGGCTTTAACTCGTGCAAATATAATTGGATTCTTCTAAAACGAAAACTATTTTTTTTCAAATACTAAAAACTTTCACGTAAGAAATGAACTTCCAATTTGTGTTAAAAGGATTTCTAGTTTGAAATGAAAATGATTTCCAATATATGGAAACGGTTTGAAAGTTATAAGCTAATTCTTTGATTTAAAGATTTAATGAGTTAATCCAATTGAAATGGGAATTGTTTTGAAATCCGTAAATGGATCTTTGTGAAATTGAGTGAACTTTGTGAAATAAATCTTTTTTTTTTAAAGATTTGAAATGGTAATTTGTTTAAACCATTTGAAGAAAAGTTTTGGTTAATAAGTTGTGATTTAACTGAAATCCCATATCCATATGTTTTTAAATATTGCGCTCATTATTCGGTTTAGCCGGGAGAGGACTCTGTGTCATATAACCCATTCTGAATAATGATAAGATGTTATGAATTGTATTTGAGGACCGATGTTGAAGACCGGGTATTTGTGAGAACAATAGGATAACTTATCAATTGTCTCTGCACCGGCTGATCCCCGATATAGAGATTCCCTAAGTGATGGGAACTCCGACCGGGATTGTGAATACCCGGATTTGCATGGGCTTCCTCGAAAGTGCCTTCGATTCTGTTCGAATCTGGAATAGACTTGTATGTTTGTATGTCTGACACTACACTTTGAGATATAAAGCAGATTTCTTTCAAATACATATCTGTTGGTGGCGAGAATTTGTTCTCTTTGCTTAACACCCTTCTCTGAGACATACGAGCTCAGAGGTTATGTAGTTGGAGGTTATCAGCGATATACTCCCAAATTGGTAGTGTGGCATGATCACTGCTGTTGTGTGTTAATGCTCATTTGTTGATCATTTATGATCAAAGCATGGCTTTCGTGTAAAGCATAGCTTTGTGGACGAGACCTCATCGAGCCTCACAAACTGGTAGTGGTCAAAACAGGAAATATGTGGCAAGGTTTCAGGGGTTGCTCCCCTAGGGTATGACCATTCCTTCTGGAAAAGGGTAGTATCATGGTATGGAGCCCAGATACTTACTCATGTGGGAACTGTAGTATATTTATTACTGTGTGATGTTGTTGGTGTAGAGGTACCCCGTATAAAGTTCCCAAAGGACTGGGGGTCGCATATATGAGGTTTTACTTCCTGGAAGGGGGTAGCCGGCCTTGTTTGGCAGAGAGCCGGGTAGGTTCTCGAGCCGTCCTGCCAGAGGCGTTCCCATGTGGCAATTGGAAGTTCCTTAGCCTGACCATTTGTTGGAAATCCAATCATCCAATACGAGCCTTGTACGGTTTTAGTTGTATAACCTGCCATTTACTTATGGTGGCGCCCCACTGTATAGATGGTAGCTATAGTAGGCATATGATACTGGTCGAATGTTGGCTAAGATTAATATTATACTTTCGAGATGTTTTTCCACTATGCACTAATAATAATAATATCAAAGAATTTTGCATATCAAACATGTTTGACTATCATAAGGAAAAATCCCCTCCAATTCTGCGTTTGCATGGTGTGTGTGGCAGGAGGCCTTATGGTAGTTTAATTTTCCAAAAAGCATTGCAGATTTATTTTAAATTCTCTTGTTGTCTGTTTTAAAAATAAAATGTTTTGTTACTCACACCAGTCCCACGACTGACTTGGAGTTTATTGTTCCTTTCCTAAACTTTAGTTGCCCACTATTTTCCACACGAGCAGTCTAGAGGTGGGTTTTTAGATAGTCGAATAGTAGGAATTGATTCGATAGCCTTTGAAGCCTTTGGATCTGTGGACCGCATTTTCTACACTTCAGCTTTCACGGCTGAACTTGTTGATCTTGGTGCAACTTGATGGTCGTTCGAGCTGTCGTTAGTTGGAGATGGTGTTGTAGTTGCATTTTGGAGCTGTATTGTATTGAAGATATTCTTTTCCCCTGTTGTTTCTTGTATCTGTGATAGTATTGATATCTATTATATCATCATTGTATCTGGATATTATATCAGATGTTGTACATTATATTATTCATTTTCTTCCACTGTGTTGTACTTGATGTGTTATAAGCTCCGGCGAACCAGGTTCGACGTTTGGATCTACGGCATTGGAATATGAGTGTCGATTTCGGTGCCGATTTTTGAAGGTCGAGTCAGGATCATTATAATTGGTATTAGAGCTGAAGGTTGAAACTTTCGCTCAGGAGTATAACACATTAAGTAGCTCATTAGAGATAGGGTGAAGTATAGCCTAGAATGAGTATATCCCTAAGATATCTGTTCGAATGCCTCTGTAAATTCTCTTACTATCCACTGATAGTAAGTATGAGTGCGAGAAGAGGACGAGATAGGGGATCGGGGAATACCACTATAAATGATCAATACCCTGAGACGGTGGAAACAACTTTCTCTATCAATTTCCTTTGACGATTCCAAATTCTTTTGATTTTCTTCGTGGCAGCTACGAGGGGAAGCCTTAGTGTGATGATGGCCCTACGAATGGTTGTAGAAAATCCTTAATTCGTATCTTCATCCGTTTCTTATCAGCTTTTCTATTTAAACTCTAATGAATATGAATTGAAATTTGAAATTGAAAATTTTAAATGAATTGGAAATTTTTAATTGAGTTAAATTGATTAATAGAATATGAAGCTAAATTTGAATTGAATCAACAAAACATTTTCGTTCAAAACCAAATTTGAAATTCTATTGTAATTTCTTGTGTAGATCGAAGTTCGAAGAGGGAATGGTTGGTATACACTTCGGGGTATTCCGACTTGAGTTTGGAATTCGTATCTAGTGTTTAGGAAATTGTAGGAGATTGAATCTATCTATCTCTTCTCTGGGGTCCGATATATTCTACGAATGGTTAGTTATCCCTTCTAACTAACCAGTGCCTCTGAATATTCGTAGACTGGTGACCCGAGTATCCTGTATTGTTTTGTATGAGTTTGTTCTCATCTGGTCGATATTCTGATTGGGTAAGCAAAATGCAGAATTAATATTTAGTTTGATTTGAAAAGATATTTCTCTATCTTTCATCTTTTTTGTTATCTCCCTGGCAAATTTCGGGGACAAAATTTCTTAAGGGAGGGAATCTGTAACGATCCCGGATTTTTACTTAGTTTAAAGTGATAATTAATTTATTTTTTGAATAAAAAATTGTGAAATTTATTGGTAAATTGAATTGAGTTTCTCCCAATTCGAATAAAAATATGTGTTAATTCAAATGAATAAAACTTCAATTTCTTTTGATTGAAGTAATAAATATTTTAAAAATCATTTGACTTTAAAACTTACATATATATGTGAATATATATGTATATGTGCATATATGAGTGGATTTAAATTTGTATATGTATATTGAATTTGAATGTAAATTTTAATCAAATGTTTAAAAATAATTTGAAATAATAAAAATATATCTATGTAATTTATTTAATATGTATATTTTGCAAGATAAAATAATTATGTACAAAAAAATATGAAACAAGTAAACACATACATGAAAGTATTGCCAAAGAAGGAATATAAATATCTTTAGGCTTGTAAAGGAAGACACTAATATATTCAAGTATGAACAAACAAACAAAGGTAATTAACGCAAAAATATCTTAGCACACAAAATATCACCTATCAGCCACCATTTTAAAGCAAAAAGAAAAAAATATCTGGCTTATGTTGTACAAACAAATAATAACCCTGTAAACTCATTCCTTTATATCAAGCTACTCATTCCAGTTCGTTCCTTCAAAGCTAAGAAAGTATGAAAAAAAAATTATTTAAAACTTAAACACAATTACAGCTTAAAAAACAGGAAGATTGAAGAAAGGATTTTGTTTGCTTGCAATTTCAAAACCTGTTTCAAGAAAAAGAAGAAGCTCTGTTCATTTCTTAATTAAAGTGTGGAACTTCACATTTAAAAATCTTAAAGTAAATCTGGATTGCAAGCTATTCTTTGAAACAAATAAGTTTATAGAATTTTTGGCATTATCTATGTATATTTGTAAGTGTGTATATATGGTGTGCTTCCTGTTTGTGTTCCCAGACTCAAGTTTTATTCAACATTTATATTCTATTAATTTAGGTGCTAATAGAACTTAGGTTTTAAACAAATTATGTTTGTTAAGCATAAAGTAAGGTTTAAAAATTTAATTAAGTTAAATATTGCTCTGGAAACCAGGATAACTGAGCAAAACTCTAAAATAGTTAAAATTTAACTTTCTTAATTTACAAATTCAGGCATACAACTTGAATTCGTATACTTAATCATGAATTGTAAAGCTAAAATCACAACTTTTAGAGCTAGGATTTAAGAGCAGTTTGGGTTTCAATAGATTTCGTTGTTTTGGCGATATCTGATGATCCATTAGGTCGTGATGGTCGGGACCTTTTCTGGTGATGGAGGAACGAACGGGTGTCCTTGGAAAAATAGTGTGATGGTGGGTAGTTGATCTTGGAAGCGGCGGTGATGGGTTTCAGTTTGTAGCCCTAGTTTTTTCGAGGGTTAATATTTCGATTCGCTCGTCCTCGATGATGGATCGAGTGCTACAAAACTTTGGGGGATGGAAGAGGGGAGGTTGAGGAATAGATGGCCGGAGTTGTACGAATTCTGGTGGGGGAGTTGCGAGAACGAGGCCATGACAGGTTTGAGGTGGTGATTGCTCTCGTATTTCTAGGTTTTGGTTTTAAGTTCTCGAACTTGAATTCGAGGATCGAAACACGATCTGATTATCTTAGAGTATTGCTAGAGTATGGGCTGACGTGGGGAGATCGTCGATGGTAGCCAGTGACGATCAGCGTCACCGTGCATGTGCATGGTGCACTGCAAACTCAAGCCAGCTTAGTTTTGTTTGGTTTCGAGTTTATGTGGGTTGACTCGAAGTAGTTAGGTATTTTGCTCGGGGAAGTATGGTATTTGACTCGAAGGAAAAGAATGTTGCCTCGGGTATATTATTTGTAACAGGTTTTACTGAAACCTGTTGCTCTGGTTTTAAAATTTTTAAAATAAAATTTAAAAGCTAGTTAAATGAAGAGCAAAGTTTTAAAATGAGTTTAAAATTCAAGTTTAAATCTGATTCAAGTTAGTTTTGAATCTCGGTTTTAAAAATAAATAAAGTTTTAAAATTTTAAATTGTTTTAACTACTTTAAAAGGGTTTAAGTAGTTTGAATTTTAAGGTGAAGTTTGAATTGTAAGTGAAGTTTAAAATTAGAGGTTTAAATCTGGATTCAAATACAATTTAAATCTTAGTTCTAAAATAAAAGAAGTTTTTAAAATTTAAATTATTTTAAATAACTTGAATGATAAATTGAATTTTTTAAATTGATTTGAATTTAAAATGAAATTGGGTTTTAAACTTCTATTATAAGATAAATAATTCTTTAACTTATGAAATTAAAAGTGTTTTGAAAATTGTTTTAAACTTTGTTAAAGTTAATTTATTTTCATTTTAAATCTTAAAATTTAAAATAAAATTTAAAAGTAAAATATAAAAGTAAATTGTTTAAGGGACTTGTTAATGATAACTTGATTCATTAATAAGAAAAATGTTTTTATCTTTAAAATAAATGAAGATTAATGATTTGTAATTATTAAATTAATTAAAACGGATAATTAATGATTTGGATAAATTAATAATTAATAGTTTAAAATTAGTTAATTAAGGTTTTTGCTAATTAATTTAGGATAAATAAATTGGTAATTAAGGATCACTAATTAAATAAGATTTAATATTTTTTTATCAATGATTAGTAATTTATTAATCAAGTAATTAAGGATTAATTAAGTTATAGTTAACGCTTAATTAATTAAATAATTAAGGGTTAATTAATGGATTATTAAATGTTTATTAATTTGCAATTAATAATGACTAATCTTAGTTAATTATTTTAGCAAAGTAATTAAAGAATTGTTATTAGCTAATGAAGGTCATTAACTAAGATTATTTAATTAATTAATGTGATTAATTTCAACAATTGATTAGATTAATTAATTAGTGATAATCATTTATGAAATTGTGTAAGTGTAATTACTTTATGGCAAGTAATTAAAGGTTTAATTTCTTAAAATAATTAATCATGTAGTTGGTTTAAAGGTTAATTTAATTAATATGATTAATTAAGAATAATTTAATTAATTAAGGTGATCGATAAATTAATTTATATTAAATGATTTGTAATTAATAAATCAGGATTGGATAATTAATAAGTAATTAATTTAATTGAAAATAAATTCATTTAGTTAGGATTAAACAATTAATTAATCCTGCTTATAAATGATTATTAAATGCTTGACCCTACTTATGAATGATTGTATTGTATGAGATGCCTTGAATTGATTGTCTTATCTGATCTGTGATATTTTGTTTTGTGGATTGAGCTGTTTGTAATTTATTCATTTATTTGTGATACATTTGTTTATTATCTGTGACTCTGTGAATGAATGATAAGCGTTATAGTTTATACCGCTTATCAACTATATTTCTGTGTTTTGATCTGTGATGATTGAATGATGTTGCACTATTGTGTTGAACCCCTGGACCACACCATACACACACAAATATGGATTGCACGTGGAAATGGGTTAACTCATAGATTTTGAAATAGTTATAAAGATTGAATTTTGAATCCAAAATAGTTTTGGAATTAGAATTGAAAGTTTTTGAAAATGAATTTCAAAAATAAAAGTTATTTTGAATAACTTGTTTGAGTTTTGAAATTTAAATATTTTGATTTAAATTTGAATTCAATATGTGAAGTTGAATTCTATGATTTTGAAACTAGGGTTTAAAAAGGCTATTCAACTTATAAATGAGTTTATATGGGTTTTTAAACCATTTTAAATGTATTGATTTGGGAATTTGAGTTTAAATTCAAAGGCTTTAACTCGTGCAAATATAATTGGATTCTTCTGAAACGAATTTCAAATATTAAATACTTTCACATAAGAAATGAACTTCCAATTTGTGTTAAAAGGATTTCTAGTTTGAAATGAAAATGGTTTCCAAGATATGGAAACGGTTTGAAAGCTATAAGTTAAATCTTTGATTTAAAGATTTAATGAGTTAATCCAACTGAAATGGGAATTGTTTCGAAATCCGTAAATGGATCTTTGTGAAACTTGGTGAACATTGTGAAATAATCTTTTTGTTTAAACATTTGCAACGGTAATTTGTTTAAACCATTTGAAGAAATGTTTTGGGTAATAAGTTGTGACTTAACTGAAATCCCATATCCGTATGTTTTTAAATATTGCGCTCATTATTCGGTTTAGCCGGGAGAGATTTTGTGTCATATAACCCATTCTGAATAATGATACGACGTTGTGAATTGTATTTGAAGACCGGTGTTGAAGACCGGGAATTTGTGAGAACGATAGTATAACCTATCGATTGTCTCTGCACCGGCTAATCCCCGGTACAGAGATTTCCTAAGTGATGGGTAGTCCGATCGGAATTGTGAATACCCGGATTTGCAAGGGCTTCTTCGGAAGTGCCTTCGGTTCTGTTCGAACCCGTAACAGACTTGTATGGTTGTATGTCTGACACTAGACTTTGAGATATAAAGCCGATTTCTTTCAAATACATATCTGTTGGTGGCGGAGAATTCATTCTCTTAGTTTAACACCCTTCTTTGAGACGTACGAGCTCAGAGGTTATGTATTTGGAGGTTATCAGCGATATACTCCCAAATTGGTAGTGTGGCATGCTAAGTACTACTGTGTGTTAATGATCATTTGTTGATCATTTGTGATCAAAGCATGGCTTTGGTGTAAAGCATAGCTTTGTGGACGAGACCTCATCGAGCCTCACAAACCGGTAATGGTCAAAACAGGAAAGATGCGGTAAGGTTTCAGGGGTAGCTCCCCTAGGGTATGACCATTCCTTCTGGAAAAGGATAGTATCATGGTATGGAGCCCAGATACTTACTCATGTGGGCACTGTAGTATATTTATTACTATGTGATGTTGTTGGTGTAGAGGTACCTCGTATAAAGGTCCCAAAGGACCGAGGGTGGCATATCTGAGGTTTTACTTCCCAAGAAGGGGTTAGCCGGCCTTGTTTGGCAAAGAGCCGGGTAGGTTCTCGGACCATCCCGCCAGAGGCGTTCCCCTGTGGCAATAGGAAGTTCCTTAGCCTGACCATTTGTTGGAAATCCAATCATCCAATACGAGCCTTGTACGGTTTTAGTTGTATAACCTGCCATTTACTTATGGTGGCGCCCCACTGTTTAGATGGTAGCTTTAGTAGGCATACGATACTGGTCGTTTGTTGGCTAAGATTAATATTATACTTTCGAAATGTTTTCCACTATGCACTAATAATAATAATATCGAAGGATTTTGCGTATGAAGCATGTTTGACTATCATAAGGAGAAATCTCCTCTAATTCTGTGTTTGCATGGTGTGTGTGTGACAGGAGGCCTTAGGTAGTTTCATTTTCCTAAAAGCATTGCGGATTTATTTTAAATTCTCTTGTTGTTTGTTTTAAAAATAATCTGTTTTGTTGCTCACACCAGTCCCACGACTGACCCGAAGTTTATTCTTCCTTTCCTAAACTCTGGGTGCCCACTATTTTCCACATGGGCAGTCTAGAGTTGGGTTTTCAGATAGTCGAATAGTAGGAATTGATTCAATAGCCTTCGAAGCCTTTGGATCTGTGGGCCGCATTTTCTACACTTCAGCTTTCACGGCTGGCCTTGCTGATCTTGGTGCAACTTGATGTTCGTTCGAGCTGTCGTTAGTTGGAGATGGTGTTGCAGTTGCATTTTGGAGATGTATTGTATTGAAGATATTCTTTTCCGTTGTTGTTCCTTGTATCTCTGATAGTATTGATATCTATTATATCATCATTGTATCTGGATATTGTATCAAATGTTGTATATTATATTATTCATTTTCTTCCGTTGTGTTGTACTTGATGTGTTATAAGCTCCGGCGAACTAGATTCGACGTTTGGATCTGCAGCATTGGAATATGAGTGTCGTACTCGATGCCGATTTTCGAAGGTCGAGTCAGGATCGTTATATACCGCTTATCGATATTGCTGTGATTGTATCTGTGATGATTGATGATGTTGCACTATTGGGTAAAACCCTCGGACTACACTATACACACACAAATATGGATTGCACGTGGAAATTACTTAAGTCACAGATTTTTGAAATAGTTTTGAATTTAAATTTTGAATCCAAATGGTTTTGGAAATGGATTGGGCTTAAAGTGAAAAGCTTTTGAAAAGGAATTTCAAAGATAAAAGTTATTTTTTGAATAACTTGATTCAGTTTTGAAATTTGATTTAAATTTGAATTCAAAAATTGAAATTGAATTCTATGTTGAGAATTTATGACAAAAAAAAGTTATATAAGTTTAAATGGGTTTTAAACCATTTTTTTGTGTTGTTTTGGGAATTTGAATTTAACCCAACGATTTTAACTTGTATGAATGAAATCGGATTTTTTTTCCAAAATGAAAACTATTTGTTTTCAAATAATAAAAGCTTTCATATAAAGAAGGAATTTCCAATTTGTATTAAAGGGATTTCAAATTTTAAATGAAATGGTTTTCGAAGTTATGAACGAATCTTTGGAAACGGTTTTGAAAACTATGAATTAAATCTTTGATTTAAAGATTGAATGAGTTAATCCAATTGAAATGGAAATTGTTTCGAAATCCATGAATGGATCTTTGTGAAACTGGGTGAACTTTGTGAAATGAATCTTTTTGTTTAAAAGATTTGAAATGGTAATTGTTTAAAACATTTGAAAGGAATGTTTTGGATTTTAAATTTGTGACTTAACTGAAATCCCATATCCATATGTTTTTAAAATATTGCGCTCATTATTCGGTTTAGCCAGGAGAGGACCTTGTGTCATATAACCTATTCCGAATAATGATATGATGTTATGGATAGCATTTGAAGACCGGCGGTGAAGACGGGGTATTTTCGAGAACGAAAGGATAACCCGTCGGTTGTCTCTACACTGAGTCGCGCTGGTATAGAGATTCCCTAAGTGATGGAAAGTTCGATCAGGATTGTGAATACTCAAATTGCAAGGGCTTCTTCGGAAGTACCTTTGGTTCTGTTCGAACCCAGAACAGACTTGTACAGATGTGTATCTGACATTACACTTTGAGATGTAAAATCGGTTTCTATCGAATACATTTCTGTTTGGCGGCGGAGATTTATTCTCTTAGCTTAACACCCTTCTCTAAGACGTACGAGCTTAGAGGTTATGTAGTTGATGGTTACTAGTGATACATTCCCAATTTGGTAATATGGAATACGAAATGCTGCTGACGATTTGTTGATCAAAGCATGGCTTTGTGAAAGGGCATAGCTTTGTGGACGAGACTGCATCAAGATCTCATAACCCGGTAATGGTCGAAACAAGAAAGATGCTGCAAGGTTTCAAGGGTCGCACCCCTAGGGTATGACCATTCCTTTTGGAAAAGGGTGGTATCATGGTATGGAGCCCAAATACTTAACTCATGTGGACATTGTAAATCTTTTACTGCGTGATGGTTGTGGTTGAGAGCGCTCGGATAATGGTCGCAAACGATCGGGGATGGCATATCTTAAGGTATTACTCTCGGGTAAGGAGGAAACCAGCCTTGTGTTGGCAGAAAGCCGGGTAGGTTCTCGGGGCGTCCCTCTAGAGGCATTCCTATGTGGCAATAGGAAGTTCCTTGGCCTGACCATTTTTTAGAAAATCCAATCTCCAGTACGCGCCTTGTACGGTTTTAGTTGTATAACCTGCCATCTACTTATGGTGGCTCCCCACTATTTAAATGGTAGCTATAGTAGGCATAGTTCGAAATGTCTATGCTGGCTAAGATTAATATTATTCTTGAAAATGTTTTCCACTATGCACTAATAATAATATCAAAATGTTTTCACGTATCAAGCATTTTTGACTATCATAAGGAGAAATCTCCTCCAATTTTGCGTTTGCATTATGTGTGTGGTGGGAGGCCTTATGTTAGTTTCATTTTTCAAAAAGCATTGCGGATTTCAGCTTTATTTCTTTCATTATTATTTTAAAGATAAACCTGTTTTTGTTTGCTCATACCAGTCCCATGACTGACCCGGAGTTTATTGTTCCCTTCCTAAACTCTGGGTGCCCACAATTTTCCACACGGGCAGTCTAGAGTTGGGTTTTTCAGATAAGCCAATAGTAGGTGTAAATTCGGCAGCCTTCAGTCTCTGGAAATCTTCTTCAGTCTTTTCATGACTGACCTTGCTTAGTATCACTGGATTGGGAGTTCGAGCTATCTCTGGATTAGTGCTTTGGAGATGGAGTTTGGCATTGAAGACATTGTTATTCCGTTGTTGTTGTCTCTGTTATTGTCTCTATATATCCTTGTATATCGATATCATTTGTGTCATTGCTGTATATCATTGGATATTGTATTCATTGATGTTATATGATATATTAATTTTTCTTCCGCTGTGTTGTTATACTTAATGTGTTATAAGCTCCGACGAGCCAGATTCGGCGTTTGAATCTACGGCATTCGAGTACTGGTGAAGTACGGGTGCCGATTTTCGAAGGCTGAGTCAGGACCGTTACAATATCTAAATCTCACTTATTAAAATCCGAAACCGAGTTCTGAACATCTTACTATTGGCTAGTTAAAGATTTCACTCAATGATGCCCTAATCTAGGTTAGACTTTATAACTTTCTAATGCTTGAATTTGAATTTCAGATCCTTTATTAACAGTTTTAGATTCTATTTACCGATTCCTAGATCTGGGTTTTAAAGCAGTGGTATTGAAGCTGCAATAGAATCCTAAGTCATCAACCAAAATCTTCGATATAGTCTTCTTAATATCCAAATCAAGGTAATTAGTTTGCAACTCTAAACGATGCTCACCAACATCAAAATTTAGACTCCAGTGTCATTCTCATCTCCAAAAAGGATTTCTAATACATATTAAGATTTATGGGATACAAAGGCTTATTTCTAGATGACAGCTCACGATCTTCTATATCCAGACATTAATTGTTTTCCACAGAAAGTTCATAGGCTTCAATTATTATATGAATGGACAGCTATCAAATACAGGCCTTATATCCTTTATTAAATCAGGATTATGTTCAACAAATCATCTAAATTTAGAAGCTATGTTGTGCTGACATGTCCAAAATCAAATATAAGCTAATGAGTTAGCAATAGAAAATGTCACTTACTTTGAATTTTGCAAAAAAACAAAGTTATTAAAGCAAGGGAGTTCCGAAATTTTTCTCCTAATTAACAAAAGCTTCTTTCATACAAGGAGGGTAAAACATTAGCCATAAAATCCACTTAAGTACAAAAATTTGAAAGAAGGTTAATGAATATGTCAAGCTCTACGGAATTATAGGCATAGATTTCGACGAAGGTCATAAAAAAAACGTTTCAAAGGCGTTTAGAAAGCTTTCGAAAAGGTTACAGGTACTAGGCGCCCTCACAAGTGGTAAACAGTGAAAAAGCATTCAAAACGGATGAAAATGAAAAGCGAAGCTACCCTTCCACTATTTTCAACCTTTCGATGAAGATGGATTCACATATATGAGAAAAGTAAGGATGGGCTTGAAACCCCATTCAAAGGCAACGAACATTAACCTTTTATATGCGTGCCAAACCTTTCGAAAACAATGGTTTAGTCTTCACTCAAATTGCACCAAAAAACCCTCTAGAAAGCATAGTTTGACCTTTCAAACCAGTCGAAGCCAGTGACGTTAAGAAAAGGTTCTGCATCAATCCACAAATGTGCATTCAAAAGCTACCTACAACATCGAACCATTGATACTTCAACATCTTCAAAGTCTGGGTAAACAACCTATCGATTGAGTCAAAAGCTCCTACCTTTACTTTTGATAACAGCAAAGCAACACGAGGAGAAAAGCACATTTGTGGCCCTTCCGACAACATCAAAGCAATTCAAGGGAAAGCATGGAACATGAACACTAAAGACTTAACAAAGGCGAAAGAAAGATTAAAGACCCTTTCGATAAGGTTGAAAGGGCATAAACAAGAGAAGGAGAAGCGCAAAGATGAGTTAAAGGACTCGAAAGAGAAGCCTATCGGTTGTATTGAAGGAAGACGAGGCCTTTCGACTGCATCGAAATGAAAGAGGCGGAAGATAAAATGACCTCTCGACTAGGTTGGAAACATTGGCGCGGAAGGGGGCGAACCTGCATCAATTAACATGACCCAAGAGGTCCGATTTTGTGGACTTAATTTTGGGCATTCTAACCACATTTGTTTTATTTTACTTCTTTGCTTTCACAAAATCTTTGCAAATCCTAAATCAGTTTGGGGAAAGCTCTTAAAGTTGTTACTCATCTTGGATTAATGATAAAGGAGAGATTCACGAATTCATTAAGGATTTCGATTATGAGGAAGATCATTATAATCATTAGCTAGTCTAATGGTCAATTGCACATGATGCTGTCATATTCTCATAACTTTTTTTGTCTATGAAAATCCATATGATTGACATGGAAAACATTCATGTCGAAACGTATAATAATCATGGCAAATTTTTTATAATATAATGACTAATAAGGATGATGATAATGTTTTGACATTGATAATTTCATGGAATTAGCGGATATTCAAGCTGATTTTATATCAAGTATTCTGAATAAAGCTTAGGCAACTACAAACTAGATCTATTTTGAGAGGATATAATTCC
This sequence comes from Allium cepa, assembly GCA_030765085.1. Taxonomy (NCBI): domain Eukaryota; kingdom Viridiplantae; phylum Streptophyta; class Magnoliopsida; order Asparagales; family Amaryllidaceae; genus Allium; species Allium cepa. The sequence continues at coordinate 591,367,820 of CM060937.1, forward strand.
TTTTGACCAGGTCGAATGAGATGCCTTGAAGGAAGTCTAGACTGCATTTGGCAAGCATTCGTACAAGGAGGTGTCGATTAGAAAGGATCCTACACTCAACTATATCAATAAACCTTCAGAATGAGTTCCTCCATAGAAGATATGAAAACAAAAAGGTCGAAAGCTGTTATCCCACTTTAAGAGGCCAATAAGACTTTCCGATGCAATCGAAAGGGTTAAGATAATACTTTCGAAATGATTGAAAGGAATGAAAGTTCAAGATAAAGCGCTAACTTCAACTTACGTAAAAGAGGTGTTTTGATTAAGATGCTCTTTTCCTTGCCCACATTTCTGAGTTAACTTCTGAAACTGATTTGACTAAGCCAATCCAGTCAAATGGTCGGTTCCAAAAGGAGCAATCTATTCGACAACCTTATTTTATGTGAAATTATATGAACTTTTTGCTTTTCACATAGCTTTGGGGATGTTCATAAGTTTTCTTGTTAACAAATTGTTTGCCATGGTGGGAATGCGAGTTTGTTAAGAAGCGATATATCTATGATAAGCCTGGGCATATTAGGAAGGATTGTCCGAAACTCCTAAAGAAAAGTGGACGGTGAAGGCATAGCTTTGGATGTAGTTCTGAATTCATCTTGTGCTCCAACTACCAAGGATAAGGTGAAAGGAGTCATGCTGCAAGTTATGCTTTCCATAAGAGATGTTTTTGTTAGATTTCTTTTTGATACTAGAACTTCCCATTCTTTCATCTATGGTGATTTTGTACGTAGACTCGATTTTGAACCAGAGGTAGTAGACCGACCTTTGATTGTGGCGAGCCCCATTGGATGATCTAAAAGACTTTGTATGATTTGTCATGGCTTAGTATTAACGAGTCGTTGATGTCCTTTTTCTCATGATTTATTCATTCTTAATTTTGCTGGTTTCAGTACTATTTTGAGAATTGGTTGGCTTAAGAGATATATAGCTATTGTGGATTGCGAGAAGCTAGAGGTGAAACTGCAAATGTGGAAGGGTAAATGGTAGTGATATGGTACATGTCAAAGGAAGGGGTATTGGTAAGCATTCTATATTCGCTTGAGATTCCATAGGAAGGATTGTCCTATGTGCCTATTGCTAATGAGTACACTAATGTCTTCGAAGAAGTGATAGGATTACCACCATATAGAGAGATCTTGTTTCGGATCGACTTAGTGGATGGATCCAGACCCATAATGATGCCTTTGAGGAGAAAGGCACCCAGAGAGTGGAAAGAGTTAGAGGTGCAAGTGGATGATCTACTAAAGAAAGAATTCATTAGGAGAAGCGTATCCGAATAGGGTACACTGTTGTATTCGCGACTAAGGTGGATGGTTCTTTGAGGTTATGTGTGGACTATTGTGAGCTAAACAAGATTTTGAAGACCAATATGTATCCCCTTCCACGGATTAAAGACTTATTTGATCGGCTACAAGGTGAAAAGGTGTTTTCTCAGAAGAATTTGGCAATGGGATTTCACCAGTTGAGAGTGGCCAAAGAAAGTTGCCAATTACCGCATTTTGGAAACCATCGGGTTTCTACAAGAGATTAGTGATGCCTTTTTGGTTGACCAATGTTCCGGCATACTTTGTGGATCTTATGAACAGTCTTTGGAGATTAGTTGAACAAGTTCGTGCTTGTCTTCATGGATGACATGCTGATTCACTCCAAAACCGAGAAGACCAAAAGATGCACTTAAGGATTATGCTTGAGATTTTAAGAAAGCCCAAGCTGAGAGCTAAGTTCTCCAAGTCTCACTTATAGAAGGAAGAAGTTGGATTCTTAGGTCATGTCTGACAGGACAAGGAATAACAGTGGGTTCCACAGAGGTGGCAGCGATCTAAAATAGGAACCAGGCAAAGAATGCCGTGGATGTGAAAGTTTTCCTAGGATTGCAAGATATTAGAGGTGTTTCATAAAGGAGTCTCAAACATTGCAGCACCATTAACCAACTTTACCAAGTAGATTTAGACTTTCACTTAGGATGCTAGAAATGAGCATACATTTGTGGTTCTGAAGGAGAGATTGATGAGCACACTAGTACTGGTCATTCCAAGTGGGAATCAAAAGATGACAGTATAAACGAATTCTTGTGGTACTGGCCCTGGAGCTGCAATGATGCAAAAAGGGGGGGTTGTTGCTAATGCTAGTTGACGGTTGAAACCGCATAAAAGAAATTATCCAACTAATGACTTAGAGTTAGCGACGATTGTGTTTGCTTTGAAGATGTGCAGGCACTATTCGCTGGGAGAAAGATTTGTGCTATTCATGGACCATAATTCCTTGAAGAGACTTTTCTCTCAAAATGATCTTTATTTTCACAACAACGGTGGTTAGATTTTTGGCGTATTATGACTTTGACATTTCCCACACCCTAGGGTGTTACTACCAAATATTTCTCGAACTATTTGGGACCTCTTTGAATGGAAGGAAAGAGCTCTAGTAAGACCATTTGAAGTAGTTGAAGGGATGCTACAACAAAGGTTCGAAAGTGTCACAACCTTTCGAAAGGGTCAAAAGGGTCTAATGCACCCTTCTACTTTAGTGACAACCTTTCGAAGCAGATGATTCCAAATGCATAGAGTCCTTTTGAGTGAGTTAAAGCGACTCCTTTCAAAGTTAAAGAAGGACAACCCTTCATATACGTGCCAAAACTTTTGAAACCAAATGCTTCGCCTTCACTCAAACCACTCTGGAATAGACATTGGTCAGAACTGCCCTTTCGAAAGCCTGACCAAGCCTTTTTGATCGGCCGAAGCCATTACTATCTGTTAACCTCGTTTTGAAATAACCTCACGACTTAAAAATGGGATGACTTAACTACTTAAGGGAGTAGGCAACCTAACACATGAAGCGGCTTACAGGAAAGGACGACCTAACGACTTAGAGAAGTAAGCGACTTAACGACCTAAAGGTGGCACGACCTAAAAGGTGTAACGACTTAAGAGGTGGAACGGTAGAACGACCTAACGTATGACCGAGCTAGGAAAAACTGCGACCTAATAAACAAGTACCCTGCGACCTAAGAGTGAAGCGGTCCAAGCGACCCAAGAAGATCAACGGTCCACGAGTTAAGACATAGAACGATTTAAAGCGTCCCCGACCTAAGAATCTACGACCTAACTAACTAAATGGGCTAAGCGACTTACTAGTCCAGCGACTTAACGAGTCAGCGATCTATGACCTAACGAGTTAAGGCAGTACAAGACCACATGACTCTTCATAAGGTCGCACACGACCTAAACAGGGCCGAGGCAACTCTATAAGTCGCTGCATCTTATGACATTCCTCTTCTAGGTCGCTCCACTCACCCAGAAGAGATCAGCAACCCATCCTAGCTCGCGTGCAACCTGCTAACCCGCTCAGGAGGAGCCAAGTGCAACTAGAATGGGTTGTAGCTCGTTTCCTTTAGGTCGCGACCTTCGACCTACGACCTACTTTAGGTCGCAGCTTTCGACCTACGACTTATGACCAAAAAACTCCTATAAATACAGCGTGAGCTCCAACGTTAGAGGGATCTTTTGGGCTCATTCTCGAAGCGCCGATACTCTGCCATTTTCTCAACTCGAACAGCACTTCAAGCACTCCAAACACCAAGGACACTACGACAAACTTCAACAGAAAATCTACATCATTCAACATGGATTCGAAAGATTATTCTCCATCAAAGTTTGAACTACTAGTCTAAAGTGTGTTGTAACTGAAGAAAGTTGTATAAGTTGTACTTAAGTCAGCAATAAAGAGATATAAAGTGGACGTAGGCTTGACTATTAGCCGAACCACTATAAAAACTGTGTCTTTTACTGTTTTTCTGATATTTTCCTGCTTATTTCTGATTCCCGTATCAGCGGGTGGTGCTTTCACACTTTCTTTACTTGCACCGGGGTGTTAACGTCCGATTTTTACATTAACATTTTTGGTGCTTTCATTGAGAGCTGAACTCAAGATCATCATAGCTTCGCAGAAATTTGTGGAAAGGATCTCTTTAAAAACCAGAAGTTTGTCAGAAATAATGGCTCCTGGAAGAAAGCGCAAGTCTGTTAGATCCGACGATGTTCGCGAGACTACTGCCACTTCTCCTCCTTTAAGTCAAACAACTCCAACTATTGGAGTAACGCAAGCAGAATTGGATGCCGCGATTTCTGGGCTATATCAGCAGATAGAAGCCCAAAACAATCTGATGTTGGAAAGGTTGAACGCTTTGCTTGGGGATAACCATCAACCAGTGAATAACGAACCAAACTTTGTTGATAATGTTCATGATGTGGAAGAAAGAGATGTTCCTCAAAGGGCAGCTGGCCCAGCCAAAGACACAGCTCCCCAAGTTGGAGGACCGGGACAACAGCCGACTTTCCGTGAGCGCCTGTCAAGGCAGACTTCTGAAAAAATGGCCGATGCCTGTCCTGTTGAGCCCATTAATGATGAGGAATATTTCTCAGGGATGGTTCGACAAATCATGAAGGAAAGTATGCAAAGAGAGGAAGATGAAAAAGAATGGGGGTTCGCTCCGAGCAAGACTCCATTCAGTGAAAGGATTTTGAAAGCAGAATTTCCTAGGAAGTTTGTTCCTCCTAGCATACCGGCTTATAAGGGGACAAGTGACCCTAATGAGTTTCTATACAAGTATGATTGGCACATGACTGGTGCCAGAGCTTTAGATGAGATCAAATGCCGATATTTTTCGGTATACCTAGAAGGAGTTGCTCTACTCTGGTTCACAAAACTGTCAGTTCGGTCGATAGACCAATTTTCTGATTTGACTCGAAAGTTTAAGGAACAGTTCAGATTGTACGCTTCGAAGGCGAAAGATATAATGTCGTTATCCAGCTTGGTGCAGAATCCTGGAGAATCCATTAGAGCTTTCTTGAATCGCTTCAATATAGCTCTGGCTGAAGTAGACAACGCAGAGCCGAGAATGATTTTGACGTACCTGATGAAGGCTATTGATAAGACAAGTGAGTTCGGGAGGTGGTTGAAAATGAAAGAACCGAATTCGCTTGACAAGTTTTATAAGAAAGCCGATGAATTCATGCGCCTGGAAAGCCTCCAAGCACCAGCTAAGGTGGTATCGATAGGGGCTGGAAATAGTAATGTTGTTCCAAATAGGAAGGAATTTGGCAATCAGAAGAGGGGAAATGATGGACAGAGGAAGCAAGGAGATGCAAAGAAAAGTCGTCCCTTCAACTTCACCCCTCTGACAGATACCCCGGAAAACATCTACTTTGCAAACAAAGACACAGTCGAGTTCCCCGCACCAGCTAAGCAAAGGTTAATAAGAAAGCCGAGAAGAATGGAAGGTTTTGCCGGTTCCACAACCAACTCGGGCATGATACCAATGAGTGCCGTTACTTGAAGGAGTTGATTGAGGAACTATTGAAAGAAAACAAGCTCCAGCAATATCGTAAGGAGGAACAAGATGGCCCAACTTCGCCAACTCAAGGACAACAGGCTCATGTTCATCGTCCTAACTCAAGTGAAAAGGCAGCAGATCATGAATCTGAGAGGCCCGTTATTAATGTGATTACAGGAGGACCTCACCCGGTTGGCAGAAGCAGAGGTGAGATGGAACGGTACGCTCGTGCATTAAAGTATGCGCCAGTAGAGGAAATAGTTTTTGTGTTAGAAGATGTTGCACCTCTGAAGCAGCAGAAAACGTTTAATGATGACATTGTCTTCAGACTCAGGGATTCTATGGGTGTTGAAGCCCCTACCATAGATCCCTTGGTTATTTCTGCTGGCATTGGGCCAGCTATTGTAAGAAGAGTACTTGTTGATTGCGGTGCTTCTTGCAATATTCTTTTCAAAAAGACATTCGATCATATGAAGATCCCAATGGCTGATGTTCAAGCTTCATCATAAAAGATTGTGGGGTTTACCGGGGAACCCAGGCAGCCGATTGGGACTATTGACCTGTTCGTGGAACTGGGAGAGGGGCAGAAGAAGGTCGTTCCAAGGCAGACTTTTGTAATTGTTGATGAATTTTCTGCCTACAACGCCTTCCTGGGCCGTCCAACTCTTGTAGCCTTTAAAACAATCCTCGCCCCGTGGTGCCTTACCATGAAATTCCCCATAGATAATGGAGTCGGTGTTGTTAAAGGGGATCAGAATGCGGAGCGAGAATGTTATCTGATAGAACTGCGTGAAGCAAGAAAGAGAGAGATGGGAAAGGATGCGGCAGCCCCAGCCCGCATCAAAGAATCAACCTTGTAGCAATTACAGGGTGGACCCTGTACTGGCGAATGTAGTGAAGCACGAAGAAAGATGTATCCCAGAAAAGCCAGTGCAGGGGAGAATCGAGTGGTGCCAGTGAAAGTCACGGTACCAGTACCTGTTGACCCAAAAGACCCAAACAAGGTGCTGAATGTGGGTTCACAACTTAATACGGCGGTTTAGATTATTTTGATATCCTTCCTGAAAGCAAATCTGGATGTATTCGCTTGGACCCATGTTGATATGTGTGGAATATCACCAGAAGTTGTAGTACATACTATGAATATTGATCGAAAGTTTACACCTGTGAAGTAGAAAAGAAGAACCCAGGGTCCCGAAAGGTCAGCAGCATTGAAAGAAGAGGTAGATCGGCTCATGGAGAATGACTTTATCAGGGAATCAACTTATCCGAATTGGGTTTCAAATCTAGTACTGGTTAAGAAAGCTAACGGAAAGTGTAGAGTATGCATCGATTTTTCAGACTTAAACAAAGCCTGCCCCAAAGACTCCTTTCCGCTACCCCGGATTGACCAGTTGGTTGACGGAACAGCGGGACGTGAGTTGTTATCTTTTATGGATGCTTGCTCCGGATATAACTAGATCATGATGCATGAGCCAGATCAGGAGGACACGAGTTTCATAACCGATGTTGGTCTGTACTGCTACAAAGTCATGCCTTTCGGACAGAAGAATGCCGGGGCAACTTACCAAAGACTTGTTAATGTGATGTTCAAGCCACAGATTGGAAAGACCATGGAAGTTTATGTTGACGATATGCTTGTAAAATCAAAGAAAGCAGTAGACCATATGGACCACTTAGCGGAAATGTTCGCCGTCTTATGAAAGTATGGAATGAAGCTTAATCCTTTGAAGTGTTCATTTAGAGTGGAGTCCGGAAAGTTCTTGGGTTTCATTATGAGCGCTAGGGGCATTGAAGCTAATCCTGCCCAAATCACCACCTTAAGAGAAGTCAAAGCTCCTAGAACGAAGAAGGAACTGCAAAGTCTCAATGGAAAAGTCGCTGCCTTAAGTCGATTCATTTCCAAAGCTACTGATAAATGCATTCCATTCTTTGATGCTCTAAAGAAAGGAAGGAAAAACTTTGACTGGACTCCAGAATGCCAGAAAGCTTTCGATGAGTTAATTCGTCATATGGAAACTCCTCCGATACTTTCTAAGCCCGATGATGGTGAAGATCTCTTTGTATACTTGGCGATCTCAGCTCATGCTCTTAGTGTGGCACTGGTGCGAGAAGACGCCAAAATTCAGCACCCAGTCTACTATATTAGCAAAAGGTTTACTGGGGCAGAAATGAATTATTCAAAGTTGGAGAAGCTTGCATATTGTCTACTGATCGCGTCAAGAAAATTGAGGCCATATTTTCAAACTAATCCAATCAAAGTCCTCACTGATCAGCCACTGAAGCAAGTCCTCTTTCGCCCTGAGACTTCGGGTCGCCTTTTGAAGTGGAATATTGAACTCAGTCAATATGACATCACTTATCATCCCCGGAGAGCAATCAATGGACAAGCTTTGGCAGATTTCATCGCTGAATGTACAGACAAAGGTGATAGTGAGGAAATAGTGACTGGTAATTACCCAATTCGATGGAAATTGTATGTTGATGGCGCAAGAAACGATTACTATTCCGGGGCTGGTGTTATGCTTGAAACCCCTGAAGGGCGGTCATTGTGCTATGCTTTAAGATTGGAATTCCCTTCGACAAACAATGAAGCAGAGTATGAAGCTCTTATTGCCGGTTTGAGAATTGCTAAGGAGTTGAATGTCAATATGTTGCAGATCTTCAGTGATTCACATCTTATTGTGTGTCAAGTCAGGAAAGAGTTTCAAACCAAAGGAGGAAATCTGCCTGCTTACTTGTCAAGAGTCTGGGAGCTTCTCGATGACCTGGACCATTATACGATAAACCATATACCCCAGGAAGAAAACATGAAGGTAGATTCCCTCCCAAAGTATGCAAGCACTGGCGAAGCTCAATTATTGGATTAGTTCATGTGGAAGTCTTGTCAACTCCAAGCATTGATGAAATGGATATTGACTGGATCATGACTATATCGCAGGAGCGAGAATCATGGATGACTCCGATATTGGAATATCTACGCGACGGTTGTCTACCAGAAAACTCAAAAGAACGGCAGAAGTTGTTAAGAAAAGCATCCAGATACATAATTCAGGAAGGCCGATTGTATAGCGGGTATTCTCAATGCCATTACTCCGATGTGTGACCAAGGAAGAAGCTGAGACAATTCTAACTGAGGTACACGGAGGAGTGTGTGGAGATCATTCAGGTGGTCAAACTTTAGCAAAGAAAATTCTCCGTTATGGGTATTTTTGGCCAGATATTGATCGTGATGCCGCAAGTTACGCCCAAAAATGTGACCGATGCCAGAGATTTGCAAAAATCCCAAGAGCACCTTCCACTGAGATAACCCAGATGGTCAGTCCGTGGCCATTTGCTATTTGGGGAATAGATCTCATCGGGCCTTTGCCAACTGCAAAATCCGGAATCAGATATGTTATTGTTGCTGTTGATTATTTTACTAAATGGGCTGAATCTGAACCATTAACTACTATTACCTGCAAGAAAATGATAAACTTTGTAACTAAGAATATCATTTGCAGGTATGGTGTGCCTCAAAAGATAATCACAGATAATGGAACCCAATTCGAAAGTGAAGAGTTTCAAGATTTTTGCAAGAAATTCAAGATCCAGAAAAGCTTCTCAGCAGTAGCTCATCCGCAGGCAAACGGGCAAGTGGAAGCCGTAAACAAAATTATCAAATCTACCATCAAAAAGCAGCTGGAAAAAGCGAAAGGTGGTTGGGTCGATAAGCTTCCACTAGAACTATGGGCATATAGAACTACACATAAAACTGCAACGGGGCACACTCCATTTTCATTGGCATATGGATCAGAGGCAATGATTCCGGTAGAAATAGAGGTCCCTTCACATAGAAGAATCCATTTCAATCAAGCCGAAAATGAAAAGCTGCAACTTGAAGCCCTTGACTTCCTTGACGAAAAAAGAGAAGAAGCTGAGCTCAGAATTGCGGCTCATCAGCAAAGAATAGCCAGGCACTTCAATTCCAAAGTTCGCCAACGCAGCTTTGAAGTTGGGGATCTAATCTTAAAAAGAATTATGACACCTACAGGCGTGTTTGGGCCAAACTGGGAAGGGCCGTATGTCATAGGCCAAAAACTTCTTGATGGCACATTCAAACTCATAACTGTCGAAGGAGACCCAATTCCAAGAGCTTGGAACAGCAATCATTTGCGCCCATATTTTACTTAAAGGCTTTAGTGAAATATTCTAAAAGAACGATGAATGTATGATTCTTGTATTGAAATCCGTTGTAAAGCCAGTGTAAGTGAATAATAAGAACTATAAAGTGGATGTAGGCCAAGTTCTTGGCCGAACCACTATAAATCTTGTGTTCTTTACTATTATAGACTGCTTTGTTTTATTTCGATATATAAAATACGTCAATTATATTACTAAAATGTCGATTTAATAATGCAGGCCATAAAAACAAAACTTACCCATCAAAGGACCAAGCAATCCCTAGCATCACCCAACAAGCAAACGCTAAGCCATTCAAAATTTCCATACTCAAATCCTACGAAAGAATTGCTTCAAGCAAAAAGTTAGTGATTCTGCTGGAAGTGGGCCCTTGCTAACTAATTGTGGATGTTTGTACGAACGAGCACCTAGTTAAATAGCCTGTGTCTTCGCCCACCAACTTGCTTAACTATGAAGTATACTTTTTTGGATAAAGGAAATTGTTGGCAATTAAAAGAGAAGTGTATTTGGAAAAGATAACGGGGATCGCCGATATGAATAGATGGCAAAGAGACATGGGCGACCAAGCATCAAACAACCAAAGACCTCTTCGGAGGCACAAGCCCTCTTCGGAGGCACAACTCTTCGGAGGATAAAGACCTCGAACGGGGCATGCCAAAAAACTTTCTCAACAAAAAAGATTGGTATGGAATGACTGGGAGTACCTTCCCAACTGGAAGGCAAGGCGCTTGTTCACTAGCTGAGACAGTTTGCGCAGACAAGCGTCCAAGTAACTTGCGTCCGCCCCTGAATCCATACGATGATCGGAGGCACCTTCCCAAGTGGAAGGCAAGGCGCTTGTTCACTAGCTAAGACAATCTGCGCATATAAACGTCCAAGTAACTTGCGTCCGCCCCGTGAATCCAGCCAATCATGAGGAAGAAACTTCCAGGCATACTCGAAGGCACGCATTTCACCGAGATTTGAAATAAAACTTCACAAGTGCTGGAATGTGAAAAGCCCTCTACGGAGGCCCATTTCACCATAGTTGAAATGCTAAAAGACCTCTAGCGGGCCTCGCCAGAAAAAGAGAGTTCTTTCTCGACAGAAAGTTGCGGACCGATCGGTGGCACAGAACACTCGTGTCCGCCCCGTGAATCCATCCAACTAAGAGAAGGAAACACCAAACTTCCAGGCAAAAGCCCTACTCAGAGGCACACATTTCACCGTGATGTGAAATAAAACTTCACACGAGTTGAAATGTGAAAAGCCCTCTTCGGAGGCCCGCTTCCCAGGGAACAGGGAAAAGATAAAAGCCTCTCCCAAGAGGCAGAAACAAGAAAGACCTCTTCCCATAGGCACAATCAAACAAAAAGACCTCTTTCCAGAGGCGCAACCAAACAAAAAGACCTCTTCCCAGAGGCACCATCAAACAAAAAACCCTCTTCGGAGGCACGAGCAGGTTGAAGCCCTTTTTCGGAAGGCCCACTGTACTATTAAGTAAAATTCACTTGCCAAAGCAAAAGTGACTTTTTTCCAAAAGTAAGTGTAAAAACTTCTCCAAAAAAAAGAGAGAGAAAAGAAGACTCCTCCAATATGAAGTGCATTCTACTAAATTAGAAAAATATTTCTCTAGAACGGAAATATTATCCTATAAAGTACAAATGCAAACCTCCTTCAAATGGAAGAGTTGTTCTCTAAAGGAAGAGTACAAGTCTTCTCGAAACAGAAGAATTGTTCCCCGAAACTTTGCCAATGTGAAAGAGATTGCAATAGACCATGGTATAGGGCAATACAATATAGTCATCACAAAAATGAAAACAATGTTCAAAGAAACATACCATAGGTTTACTACAATTTCACATAAAGAGGATAAAGAAACTTGCATGAAACCAGGAAATAAAAGCGTTCTCAAATACAGACAGAAATTTGTATAAGTAAAAGAACCATTTTATTCCATACTATGAGAATTTTATACATATGCAGGTTTCAAAGTCAAAGAAAGCGGGGACTGGTACCCGCACAGTCTCCAGTCAACACAAGCTTATATACAAGCAAAAAGAAATGAATGAGATAAAAAGCACAGGACCAAAGCCATCATTTCTTCTTCCCTCCACCTTTTGAGCCTGCACCTGGCCGGATGACCAACTTCTTGCGCCGGCTTGAAAGAGTAGGGGAAGAAGGAGAAAGTGGAACAACTGGACTTGTTTCTGCTTTTTTCTCGCCAGCTGTAGCTTCTTTCTTCTTTGAGACTCCACTTTTCCCCCTTTTCTTAGGAGAAGACCCGCTTCCTGGAGTAAAAAGTGTGGCTAACGGCGTATCGTCAGATACAGTTAGTTCCGGAGTCTTTTCGCCCTCTTCAATTTCTTCTCCCCTATGTTCTTGTGAAGCAATGGGATCTTCCAAGTCTTGGAGAGCTTTTATTTGCTCCTCTTGTGACCCCGGTTGAGAGGCAGAAGGAGGAGTGACCTGAAGAGAAGGGGGAGGAATAACTGGAGGAGGGGGAGTCTGAACAATGCTCGGCACTTTCTCTACAGAAGAAAAGAAGTTAAAATCAGTAAAGAGAGGAGATAAAGGCTCGTTGAGATTTAGGAAATAATCAAGAAGCTCATCAAACTCATGCGAAGCAAATGAGTAGTTTACTTGAGCAAGATCAGCATTAAAGTTACCTAGAGAAGTTGGCTTTCTAACGTCAATTTCATAAGCTTGTGCTTCAGTGCCTTCTTCGCCTTCATCTCCACCCTGCGCGCTTGTAATTTCAGTTATGACTTTAGCCGTGGGCGGAGAATGGGAACCGAAGCCTATTATATCAATGTCGGCCGAAGTCGAAGGAGGGACAGGGGCAGTTAAAGGTGCTTCTTTCTCTGGATGCTCCCCTCCCGTTGTTTCGGCTCGTACTTTAGCGAGCTGCTCCTTTCCTCTGGCAAGAGCGGCACGAGTTTCGTCATCAAAGTAATGTGCTTCAAGTTCATCTTCGTAATAACCGACACCTCTGAGCATATCCATTACAGCCTCCCACACTTCGGCCAAAGTGATTTCGTATTTAGGCCCCAAAAATGCAAGGCTGCCACGCCCCAAGACGCTTTGGACGTAAAAATCAAACAGAGTAGAGATGATGTTGGCTTTTGTCTCTTCATGAGATTGTTCAGCGGCTCTCTTTCCAGCCATGGCCTCATCACGTTCTTTCTCAGTCTTTAATAATTGAGCTTTCAGCCTCATGATTACTAAGTCCTGGGAGTTAGCTTTCTCCCGTAGCTCTCCAAAGTCAGCACGATATTTTTCCACCGTCTTCTGTGTAGCTTCAAGTTGGGTTTCGACATACCGTTGAGCGGCATGAGCGTCTCGAACTTGCTTCTGAAGCACTTCTTCCCTTTGAGTATAAGAGGTGGAAGAAGTAGCAAGCTCGTGCTTAAGTTTCTCGACCTCCGCCTCAAGCTTTTCGTTGTACTCAGCGATGTTTTTCATTTCGATGTTGTGCTGGTCAAGAATTTTCTGCCATTCAGACTTGTCGTTCTCCATCGTCAGCATAGCTTCAAGGTTGGCCCGGTTCACCCTCTGAAGCTCATCGACGAGCTTTTTCCACCCTGACATTCTCTCAATATCAAGTTTAACAGTGTCAAGATTTCGTAGCATGGCCTCTTTGTCGATGGGAACCAAGGCATGGTCGAAGCGGACTCCCTTTAAGCACCAATGCGGGAACCGACCTTGAAGGGTTGGCGGACCTCTCTCAACTTGGTATGAGGGTCTGTCGAGAAGTGTCTGAATGTCGGCTCCGTCAAGGGCATGAGACTTTGAAGGAATTTTAAGAGAAGTGAGAGTAGCGGCCTTTTCTAAAGTTGCAGATGCGGTCTTTTCATCAAGCCTGTCCCGCTTGCTTAGGTCTCCGATGTCATGACTCTTTCCTCTATCGTCATAAGTTTTTCTTTTATGAGAGTCATCGCCTCTGCGAGAAGAGTCATGTTGCTCATCCCTTCTTCCGTACCTTTCTTCATACGCTCTTCTTTCTTGAACCTTTCAAGCAGCTCTCTCTTCATCAGTTTCCCCATGGGTGGGAAGATAGCGCCTATAATCATACTGACCACGCCTTCCATACTGTTGAAAGCGTCATAATAGGAACCGCTACGCCCCATTGGAGAACCTGAAAATGAGAAAGAGGTAAAACTTGAAAATCCTGGAAGTAAAGTGCGTGAGAGTACATATAAGTGTTGAAAAATCCTAAGTGTGCGTAACGTGCAGACTACGCGCGTCAAACTACAAACCACTCCTCGGTTGCGGTGAAATGATGGGTGTAGTAGCTAACGTCAACTCTTGAGTCGACGGAATCTGTTACAAAATAGAAGTTGTTTCAACTACTGAAGAGGAAACCCTAGTGGTAACATGATCATCTTTAAAGAGCTCCTATGAGGTGATAAACAGGTTGCTCAACCCTTCAAAAGTATCATCCCCGCTCTGCTTGGCATGACTTGTTTTCCCGGCTCCTCCATCATCGGACTTCCCTGAATGTTGGGGAGATTCTCGAGGCTCTTCTTCTTCAATGACCGGGGCAAGTGCAAATTTGCCAGATGACCCCGCAACATCAGTAGAAATAGAGCACTTCACCAGAGAAGCCTCAGGAGCTGGTTCTTTCAGTGTAGGCTCCTCAGGAGAGACTGGGGCATCCGGTGCCTCGACCGGAGAATCAGGAACTTCATAAGGCTGAGTAGAGCGGGAAGGGTGTAAGAGTCCGAACTGATGAAGGAACTCGTCTCTTAGCAAAAACTTGATGCTTCTCTCCTCAGTCGCCACAGCGATAAGCCTCTCAAAAGTTGACTTGTGGCTAAAGTCTCTACAAGGAGGAGGGAGAACTGTAAAAGTATTGAACGAAGTTAACATTTAGCAATTCGGACCTCGGAAAGCTCAGAAAAGGAAAGAATGGGGATAAGTAAGCCTACCCCCTACTCTCCAGATAGCATAAAATCCCTGGGGGCAATGGACAAAGAAGAACCGGTTTAGGAAACCATGAGCGCTATCAGAGAGATCAGTGATAAGCTTGCGATTTCTGGCGCTTCTCACATATATAATGGAAGGATGGTCTTTATTTCTCGCAAATGTGCATAAATAGCAGATTTCTTCAAAGCTTGGGAGGCGGTCAAGCGTTCTTCTGAAGAGAATGCATAATCCCATCAAAATGGCATAGCCGTTGGGGTGCAATTGAAAAGGAGAAATAGCCAATCGGAGAAAAAGTTGGAATGGCACCACAAAGGCACATTTGGTGGTTAACGGCAACAAAGCCGAAGGGAGGACTATCAGCAAAGTCATTTGGCCCAGGGAGAATAGTATCTGCTTCTACAATCCCAAACTGGGCGCGTAACTGGTTGAATACCCGGTGACTCAGAGTAGTTGGAGTTCTTTCTGGTGGGTTGACCAGTGGATCAGCTATCGGGAAGGCTTCTCCAGTTTGTTCTACTTCTTCCACTTGATGAGAAGACATTCTACACAAGGAACTGGATATTCAAATATGAAGGTGCACGTTTCCTAAATGTGTGAAGTGTTGTGTAAAACTAATAAAGTGACAAGTAAATATAACTGAAATTAAACTAATGAACATGTGTCAATTGTAAAATTTCAAGACTTGTCGCTCTAAGTCCAAGTACAAGTGCAGTAATAATGCAAACAAATCAGCTTTAGTTGATTAACATTTCTTCACTACTTCACTTGAATTTGTTGACTCACAGCATTTCATACAATTTCCTTAAGTTGAGTTAATTATTCTTTATCAACTAATCTGCCATCTGATGTGGACAGTCAATGGCAGTATATTCGTCCCGGTTCTCTATGAAAATTGTAGTCAACAGGTTGTTAGCTTGTAAACTAGTGTGATCTGTGAAAGAGTAAAACAAAGTTCAGACAATTCAAAAATTCGGCCAGTTTATTTCGGCAGTTCAAATTGAGAATTCAAGTCAAAATTATGCTTCAAGTCGGTCCAAACTTTTTTTAGCAAAGTGTTAGCTCGTCCACGACCTAAAGAATGTGCCGCGGGTTTAGTTAAGTCGGTTGCTCTTTAGGTCGTAATGCATATTGAAGGAAAAGGGGGGCTCGGGTCAAGTTGTTCAAGTCCTAGGTCGTTCACGACCTAATAGGAAAGTCAGAGCGGATCTAGGTCGCAAGAAGCAGTTTGACAATTGTTCAAGTCCTATGACGTCTACACGACCTAAAGCCTAGGTCGCTAACACGGCCTAAAGAGTTAAGTCGTAACAAGTCTTAGCTCGGGGACGACCTAATCCTTATGCCGCTGACAGATAGGTCGTTGTTAAATAAGGTCGTTCTACTCTAAAGCCCAAGTCGTCCAAGTATGGTAAGTCGCGAGAAAGAAATATCGCAGGCACGCTAAGTCGTAAGCCAGTGGGTCATTCATTTTTCCCTAGATTCCAAGAATCTTTAACTTGCTTGATCCACTAGATTGTCCCAGAGGTAGCTCAGCTGTCTCAGGCTATTTCCCCTTGGAGAAACCCTAAGTCTCATCCCCCATAACTTGCTAACCCGTTGATAATCTCCTCGCTCCCTCCAGAATCACGAATCAGTTAGCCTAACGCGCTATAACCCATCATCCTCTCATTACGAATCGTCTAAAGCTAAATTGAACTACCTCCGGTTCACCGACAATCGATGTAACGGGATTCGCAGTAAAATGCGGCGTAAGAAGGTAGGTTGGAAACGGAAAATAAGATTCGTGATTCAATGATGACTGAAGATTGAACAGGAAGAAAATTCACTTACGCGGCGAAATATTAAGGATAATCAGTGATTGATTGGTTCGAAATTATCTTTGGGAAGCTCGAGATATCGCTAATGGTGGAATGGGTTATGGAAACAGTTAAAGGGAAAGACACGAGCTAACGGTTATATAAGGCAGAGGCAAATGGATGTGCATGTTAAGCTATCTCTTAGGTCGGTCACGATCCAAGCATGTTAAGTCGAAGCACACGACCTACGACCTAGGCGTGTACTTCGAGGGGCAAGTGTTAACCCCGTTTTGAAATAACCTCACGACATAAAAATGGGACGACTTAACTGCTTAAGGGAGTAGGCGACCTAACACATGAAGCGGCTTACGGGAAAGGACGACCTAACGACTTAGAGAAGCAAGCGACTTAACGACCTAAAGGAGGCACGACCTAAAAGGTGTAACGACTTAAGAGGTGGAACGGTAGAACGACCTAACGTATGATGGAGCTAGGAAAAAACAGCGGCCTAACAAACAAGTACCCTGCGACCCAAGAGTGAAGCGGTCCAAGCGACCCAAGAAGATCAACGGTCCACGAGTTAAGACATGGAACGATTTAAAGCGGCCCCGACCTAAGAATCTACGACCTAACTACCTAAATGGGCTAAGCGACTTACTGGTCCAGCGACTTAACGAGTCAGCGATCTATGACCTAACGAGTTAAGGAAGTACAAGGCCGCATGACTCTTCATAAGGTCGCACATGACCTAAACAGGGCCGAGGCAACTCCATAAGTCGTTGCATCTTATGACATTCCTCTTCTAGGTCGCTCCACTTACCCAGAAGAGATCAGCGACCCATCCTAGGTCGCGTGCAACCTGCTAACCCGCTCAGGAGGAGCCAAGTGCAACTAGAATGGGCTGTAGCTCGTTTCCTTTAGGTCGCGACCTTCGACCTACGACCTACTTTAGGTCGCAGCTTCCGACCTACGACTTATGACCAAAAAACTCCTATAAATACAGTGTGAGCTCCAACATTCGAGGGATCTTTTGGGCTCATTCTCGAAGAGCCGATACTCTGCCATTTTCTCAACTCGAACAGCACTTCAAGCACTCCAAACACCAAGGACACTACGACAAACTTCAAGAGAAAATCTACATCATTCAACATGGATTCGAAAGATTATTCTTCATCAAAGTTTGAACTACTAGTCTAAAGTGTGTTGTAATTGAAGAAAGTTGTATAAGTTGTACTTAAGTCAGCAATAAAGAGATATAAAGTGGACGTAGGCTTGACTATTAGCCGAACCACTATAAAAACTGTGTCTTTTACTGTTTTTCTGATATTTTCCTGCTTATTTCTGATTCCCGTATCAGCGGGTGGTGCTTTCACACTTGCTTTACTTGCACCGGGGTGTTAGCGTCCGATTTTTACGTTAACACTATCCAAAGAAGGATCAGCATCAAGTCACATGCAAAAGTTCATGAGAAACTAATAGAGTCGAAACCATCAGAATTGCAACACCTTCAAAACCCTTGTATATAGCCTATCGACAGAGTCGAAAGCTCCTACAAAGCAACGTAGTGAAGAAAGGCACAACAGTCCCTTTCGACAAAGGCGAAAGCATTCTAAAGACAATACGGCAGCCACCTTTCGATTGGTTCAAAATCATTAGGGTCGAAAGGTGCTGACCCGCACCTATGAATAAGACTCAAGGGGTCTAGTTTTAGGGATCCGAACTTAGCCATTCTACACTTTCATTTTCTTATTCTAAAAGCTGCAAACCTTAATTTGTAATTGAATTGGGGAAATTTAGAAATAAAGACTTCTTTGTGCTAAGAAAGGGAAGAACATAGTATTCTTGATTACTTATTTGTTTCAAAGATTTATTAACAAAACTAATCATGTTTTTCCAGGTGTCGACCATGTTGAAGGTCACTTCCGACTCGATCGAAACCCCTGCATATTCAAGTAACCTAAATTACGAACTCTAGGCCACCTTCTATTGAACTATTTCTTTCAACCGGGTCGAAACTACCACATTTCTGGATAAACCAAGTATTAACTCCCATCAATTGCATATCTCAAACCTAGTTGTCGACAGGGTCGAAACCTTAAACCTGGCTGAATTTACCTTAGATCCCCGACACAAGCCTTAACCACTAAGCAAACTAGCCTTCGACAAGGTCGAATCCTACCAAATCAAACCTATATCTTGGAATCCTAGAGTTATCCTTCTTAGTTTCGCAACCGCTTTGAAGAGAAGGCTTTCGAGGGGATAACCACACTAGCTTAGTAAGCTTGAAAGGCTAGTAAGAAAGGAAAATAATCGTTTCGATTGAGTCGAAAGGTTGATCTAAGAAAGTGCACATTTCTACATCCTATTCGAAACGTAGAATTGAAAGGATTATCTATATCTTACCTACTTAAATTTAATCAAGAGAGATAAAAAAGGACTAACCATGTCCAAATGATAGCATTAGGGTGTTGACAAGTTTTATTGTTAAAATTTTGGCCCTGGAAGGAGTGCTCGAGCCCCCAACTCTATTAAACACCCAACACCACATTCCTCTAACCCAATTATTTCCATGCACTCCCACTCATGGAAATACTTCATCGTTGCCAATAGAATCAAAAGATCCTAGCAAGGAACCTCGAAACCATACTTAATTAGATTCTTCCAAGAGATGGCTAATGATAGAAATCTCCAAAAAGAACAGCAGCAAAGGATGATGGCTTTAAGAACCATAAAGAAAAAGAAAGTTAAAGCCTATAATCCACTTAAATGGATTTTAAACACTTTTATGTTGGTCTCTCCTCAATCTTTGATTTAAGGGAAAAGAAAAAGGAAAGTGACAATTTATTTGACCAAATGAGAAAGGCAATTCAACACTATACCAAAAGCACAGTCTTCGAAGAAGGAATATTGGAAGATTATAACATCTTTGCACATAAATAGGGTCAAGTCACAAGTGGGACATTGCCTGCATCAGAACCCTAAAGTGTTTATGTAACGATCCCGATTTTTAATCAAATTTAAATTGATAATTAAAATAAATTTTGGATAAAATTGTATATTAATTTGAATTTTTTTCAAACTAAATAGGATATTTATTTATTTGGACATTGATTTTAAAATTTAGCCGTGGATTTGAAATTGGATATTAATATCTTATTAATAAAAAAAGTAACATACCAAAATTTGTCAATATAAATTAATAATATATTTTAAACTTTTGGAATTTAATTTGAAAATATATTTAAAAATCTCAAACAAACAAAAATGTAGGTAAAACAAGAAATAAAAGTTAAAGTTAATACTTATATAGACAATTATTTATTTAAAAAGGTATAATAGTAACTTGAGTTTGAGATTTGAATATAATGTGTACTTATGCATAAAAAAATATTTTTACTTAAGTTCAAGTTAAATAAGAATTGAATATAAAATTGTATAAGTGTATGTATGTATGAATATATATAAATGGACATAAGTGGTTATAATTCAAGTTGAATCAAAATTTGAATTTAAATTTAAAATAAATGTTTTAAATAATAATTGGCTTTTGAAAATCATTAAGGAGTAATTTATATTTTATATAATGTAAATATTGGTTAAAGCGATTCTTTTAGCATTGTGTGTATATATACACACACACACAAATGAATAAAAAAGTACATTTAATTATAAAGTAAATATGATATAAAAAATTATTTAAAAAGCTTTTGTCTTTGTAAAATTATAAATGTTAAACATACATAAGGAAGTAAAGGAAATCAACATATATTGAGGCTTCATAATCATTTTTTTAACAAATGGCATCAAATATATTTAATTGAATAAAATAATGAAATTTCAAATTTCAAAGAAACTTTCCATCTCCCCATGTTCAATCATATAGCCTCTCATCAAATCTCTAAAAAGTACAGTGATAATAGATTGAGTATCACAAATCTCAACACAAAAGAATTCAAAACCATTTTCAATTACAAATCTGAAACAAAGATCAAGGAACGGATCACAACTAAAAAAACACAGACTTGCAAGCAAAAGAATTTACAAAAAAAGAAAACTGGAAGTTTCAAGTCTGGGGAAAAGTTTCAGATTCAAAAACAAAAGCTAGAAGCAACTCAACTGGATTCAAACATAAAGTAACAATCAGTTCAAACCTGAAAAGAAAATTTACAAATCAAAAAGGCATGGAAATAAAAAAAAAAGAGAAATTAGAGCATGAGCGAACAAATGCAGGGTCAACTCGGGTAAATTAAGTTAAGTAAAAAAAATCTTTTAAGGAATTTTGGAATTTGAAGTTGTTAATCAGTGATAAAGCAAGAATTTAATGCAATTAATCAATCTTTTGCAGGAGAAAACCAAGATTTAGAACCATTTCTGGTTTCAACTCCAGAAAAAAAACTTCCCTGCGTATAATAAAAGGATTCAAACAGTAAGTAAAATTAAAATTAAAATTATTGTGTTTGATGAATTAGGTAAGCAAATACAATAGTGATTAAGCAAATATTTTTGTTTACGAGTTCCAGACCTTTCAAAACTAAAGCAATCAACATCAAAGCAGTTCTTCCTCTGTTCCTGTTCTTTGTTTTTGCTGCAACTCTAGGTGAGCAAACCTATCCATAGACTTGAATCTGGATTATGCTTTGTTCTGAGAAATGAAATTGTTTTGCATGGATATAAATTTGATCGTATGCTTGATGTATTTGAGGATATGTGGGTGTGCATGAACTAGTACAGGCATATTCACTCTATTAAAAAAAATGCAGACTTATGATAAGATTAAAACTAAATTCCTTTGCTTCTAATCCTTGTTAGGATTCGAGATACAAATAAAAAGTTATTATATTAACCAGATCTTGGTTTTAAAAGTACTGTTAAGCATAGTTCATAAGTAATTTTAGCCTGGAAGATGAATTACAGTAAAATCAACTGTGAGCAAACCCTTTAACTTGTTATACCTCTTGAATGTTGATTGTGTACTTGAAGGTGTGATGTAACTATGCTTGCATGATTGAATGTATATTTCTACTTGTGTATATATGCATACAAGTAGCCAGATATGTTATACAGGTATGTATATACCTGTATTTGACTTTACAGGTTAAAAAAAATAAAAAATAAAAATCCCTTAGATCATTCATTTGTAGACTATGATCTTTAAATAAAAATATTCGAATTAACAAGACCAAAGATTTAAAATACTTTTAAGGATAATTTGAAGATAATTTTTAATCTAAAACAAGAATATATAGTGAAATTTAAAATATATGGTGAATTTGAATTTCATAACTTCTTGATTCGTTTACATTATTTAGTTCTACTTCAAAAATCATGAATTTTAATAATAAAATCAGAATTTTTAAGTCCTTATCCAAAGAGAAATCGCAATTTGAACGAATTAGCCAATTTTGTCAAAATCTAGTGATCCGCATGAAGTTAGTGGTCGAGATTAATGGGGAAGAAGGCTAGAAGTTGTAGAATGCAGGAAAAATAATTTAAAAAAAATTATCCACCGGAGAAGCCGATTGATGAGATTATAGGGTTTAAGGCACGATATTATTTGATGTTATTCTCGAAGTCTTTGCGCCAACAAGTAATCATCGGACTAGGTGGGACCGAGGGAAGACGTTGCGTAGATCATCGAGGGGTCTCTGGTCGAGGTGGCAGGGTGGCAGAAGACCAGTGGTGATCGCGCGAGGTGTTTGTTGATTAGAGTATTTCTGATGTGTTCGAAAATCTTGTTCCATTTTGATTCAGAGATGATTTCATAAACCTGGATGTTCGAATCGATTTTGGTAATCGTCGTTGATACTTTGGTGATCGCGACATTGATCGTGTGACGTCAAGGCATTGGTGCACATGTAAATTTTATCATTCGTATCTGGTCTAGATTGTGATATTTAGGGAAGATGGGTTGTCCTCGGGTTCGAACTCGAAGGCGCTGATGAATTTTCTCGAAGTCAGGTAGAATGGTAAGTGTCTCGGGGATGACACGGGATGGGTCATGTTATTCCCGAAGCAAAATTTTAAATAGTTTTCAAGTTTAAACAGAAGTAAGTTTTAAATTTGTATAAAGAAATCTGGTTTAATTTTCTCTTAAATGAATTTCTTTTATATAAAATAAATGTTTTGGTTCAACTTAAATTTGTTAAGTTAAAATTTCAAGTTATTTAAGAAAATAAAAGAGAATGTATTAAATTCGTATGCTAATGATAATTGATTACAAATGTAGTTAATTAAAGATTTTTAATGATAATTTAGTGATTAATGAAAAATAATTATTTATGGGTGTTTGGATAATTAAGGATAATCAATTTCATGATTAAGCTTAATTATTATATATTAAGGTCAATTTAGCATTGACTAAAAAAGGGGTCATTAAGGATAATTAATTAATTGAAAACAATTAAGGATGTATAATTAATGATTTAAAACTTGATTAATCAAGTGTTTAAAAAGGGTTAATTAATTTGGAAGAATGATTTGTTAATGTAATAAATCTATGGTTAATTAATCAATTAAAGGTTAATTAAGTAATAATTTAAATAATTATTAAATTGAAACTGAAGGATAATTAATTTATAATTAATTATTAATTAATCGAGGGATAATTAATTAATAGAAAATTTAATTCATTAACAATTAAGTGTTAATTACTTAATGCAATTAATTTAAGATTAATAAAGGATAATTAATTTAAAGATAAATTTATTTATGAAAAAAATTACTTTGTAAAAACTAATTACTTTGTGTAATTAAATGGAAGTAAATTACTTTGTGAAATTAAATAAAAGATAACTACTTTGTGTAATTGAATAAAAGCTAATTCCTTAGTGAAATTAACAAAGAATAATTAATTAAGGAATAATTAATTAATTGATACAATTAATTAAAGGGAAAATTAAAGTTAATAATCTTTTATTAATGGTTAATTAATGAATGATTAAAGAATAATTAATCAAAATGATTTGTAATTTAGTAATGTTAATTAACCAGGATTAGTAATTCATAAGTAATTAATCTGATTTGAATTAATCAGATAATTAACTGCTCTTACGTATGAATGTTTGGATTCTATTGGATGATTGAATTGTTTGATACCCTGATACGTTCTGTATTGACTTGAGCTGTGGTTGATGTAATTCATTATCTGTGATATATATATCTATGATCTGTAAATAAAAGATAAGTGCTATAGTTTATACCACTTATCAAATATAAGCGTTATAGTTTATACCGCTTATCGAATATATTGCTGTATTTGAATCTGTGCTGATTGATGATATTGCACTTTTATTATGTAAAACCCCTAGACCACACTTATACACACACAAATGTGGATTTCACATGGAAATGGGTTAAGTCATAGATTTTTGAAATTTGGTTTTGAAATTGAATTTTTGCATCCAAATGGCTTTGGAAATGGGTTGGGATTAAAATAAAAAGCTTTTGATAAGGATTTCAAAGATAAAAGTTATTTTGAATAACCTAATTCAGTTTTGAAATTTGATTTTAAATTTGAATTCGAAATTTGAAACTTAATCCTATTTATGATTTAAAGAGGTTATACAAATTTATATAGGTTTTAAACCATTTTTAAAGTGTTGTTTTTGGGACTTTAAATTTAACCTAAGATTTTAACTTGTATAGATATAATCAAATTTTTCCAAAACGAAAACTGTTCGTTTTCAAATAATAAAAGCTTTCACATAAGAAATGGACTTCCAATTTGTGTTCAAAGGGATTTCAAGTCTAAAATGAAAAGGGTTTTCCAAGTTATGAATAAATCTTTGGAAAACGGGTTTGAAAACTATAAGTTAAATCTTTAATTTAAAGATTAAATTGAGTTAATCCAAATTGAAATGGAAATTTTTTTGAAATATATGAATAGATCTTTGTGAAACTAGGTGAACTTTGTGAAACGAATCTTTTGGTTAAAAGATTTAAATCGGTAATTTGTTTTACCATTTAAAGAAACATTTTTGGTTTAAAGTTGTGACTTAACTGAAATCCCATATTCATATGTTTTTAAATATTGCGCTCACTATTCGGTTTAGCCGGGAGAGGACCTTGTGTCATATAACCAATTCCGAATAGTGATACGACGTTATGGATTGCATTGAGGACCGGTGTTGAAGACCGGGTATTTGGAAGAACGTTAGGATAACCTATCGATTGTCTCTGCACCGAGTAGCTACGGAATAGAGATTCCCTAAGTGATGGGAAGTCCGATCTGAATTGTGGATACCCGGATTTCAAGGGCTTCTTTAGAAGTGCCTTCGGTTCTGTTCGAACCCGGAACAGACTTATATAGTCATATGTCTGAAATTACACTTTGAGATATTAAACTGATCTTTATCAAATACATTTCTTCTTGGGGCGGACGATTTATTCTTTTAGTTTAACACCCTTCTCTGAGACGTACGAGCTCAAAGGTTATGTAGTTGATATTTTTCAGTGATATATTCCCGATTTGGTAGTGTGACATGCTGAGTACTGCTGTGTATCATTTGTTGATCAAAGCATGGCTTTTTTATAAAGCGTAGCTTTGTGTACGAGACTGCATCAGTACCTCACACCCCGAAATGGTCGAAACAGGAAAGATGCGGCAAGGTTATGAGGGTCGCTCCCTTTAGTGTGTGTCATTTCCTTCTGGAAAAGGGTGGTATAATGGTGTGGAGCCCAAATACTTATTCATGTGGATACTGCAGATCTATTACTTTGTGATTGCTTTGTGGTTTAGAGGCGCCTCGGATAAAGATCCCAAAGGACCGCGAGATGGCATGCTTATGTAGTAGTTACTTAATTACAAAGGTAACCCGGCCTTGTATTGGCAGAGATCCGGTTAGGTTCTCGGGACATCTCGCCAGAGGCATACCCATGGAAAGTAGGAAGTTCCTTAGCCTGACGATTTATTTGAAATCCAAACAAAACAATACGCGGCCTGTACGGTTTAGTTGTATAACCTGCTATGGAATGTGGCGGTAACCTGCTATTGAACATGGTAGCTATAGTAGGTATAAGTGCGAAATGCCTATGCTGGCTAGGATTTATATTATACTTTTGAAATGGTTTTCTACACTATGCACTAGTAATAATATCAAAGAAATTTTCTCGTATCAAGCATTTTGACTATCATAAGGAGAAATCTCCTTCAATTCTGCGTTTGCATTGTGTGTGTGGTGGAAGGCCTTATGGTAGTTTCATTTTCTAAAAACCATTGCAGATTTATTTAAACTCTTTTGTTGTTTGTTTTAAAAGATAAACTGTTTCTGGTTGCTCATACCAGTCCCACAACTGACCTGGAGTTTATTATTCCGTTACTAAACTCTGGGTGCCTATAGTTTTTCCCACACGGGCAGTCTAGAGTTGGGTTTTTCAGATTGTCAGGTTTAGTAGATTATCTAGAGCTAGTTCAGTCTTTGGTTTTGGACCGCACGACTGCACTTGCTTATCTTTGTGCATCGTTATTGGGTGTTCGTGCTATTTCTGGATTGGTGCCTTGGAGATGGAGATTACCGATACTGGAGTTCTTTCTTGAAGACTATCTTGGAGTTATTGTTCTGCTGCTGGTTTTATCTTTTCTTTTTGCTGCTATTGTCTTGTATCATATCTCTGATGTATATTGATATTCATTGTATCATCATTGTATATTATATCAAATGTGGTATATTGATATATTCTTTTTCTTCCGCTGTGTTGTACTTAATATGTTATAAGCTTCGACGAACTAGATTCGACGTTTGGATCTGCGGCATTTGAATACGAGTGTCGTATTCGGTGCCGATTTTCTAAGGTCGAGCCAGGGTCGCTGCATTTGGTATCAGAGCTGATGGTTGAAACTTTAGCTCAGGAGTATAACACATTAGGTAACTCATTAGAGATAGGGTGAAGTATACCCTAGAATGAGTATATCCCTAAGATATCTGTTCGAATGCCTCAGTAAATTCTCTTACTATCCACTGATAGTGTGTATGAGTGCGAGAAGAGAACGAGATAGGGGACAGGGAAATACCACTATAAATGGTCAATACCCTGCAACGGTTGAAACAACTTTCTTATCAATCTCCTTTGATTCGATTCCAAAATTCTTTGATATCTTCGTGACAGCTCTAGAAAGAAGTTTTGGTGTGATGGTGGCCCTACGTATCGTTATAGAAAATCCATATTTCGTATCTTCATCGGTTTCTTATCAGCTTTCCGTTTTAAAGTTTAATGAATTTGAAATTTAAAATTTAAAATTTAAAATAATTGGAAATTTTAAATTGAGTAAAATTGGTTAATAAATATAAGGGTAAATTTGAATTGTATCAATAAAAAGATATCAATTAAAACCAAATTTGAAATTCTATCCAATTTCTTGTGTAGACTGCAGTCCGAAGTTGGTATATACTTTGAGGTGTTCCGACCTAAGTTGGAATCCGTATCTAGTGTTTGAGAAATTATGGAAGATTAAATCTATCTATCTATTCTCTAGGATCCGATATATTTTACGAACGATTAGTTATCGCTTCGAACAAATCAATGCCCTTGCATATTCGTCGTCTGAAGGACCCGAGTATCTTGTGAAATAATTGTATGAGTTTGTTCTCATATTGTTGATATTCCTAATTGTTAAGCCAAATACAGAAGTGATATCCAGTTTGATTTGGAAAGATATTTCTCTATCTTCCATCTTTTCTTTGTTGTCTCCCTTACAAATTTCGAGGACGAAATTTTTTTAAGGGGGGAATCTGCAACGATCCCGATTTTTAATTAAATTTAAGTTGATAATTAAAATAAATTTTTGGATAAAATTGTAAATTAATTTGAATTTTTTTCAAATTAAATAGGATATTTATTTATTTGGACATTGATTTTAAAATTTAACTATGGATTTGAAATTGGATATTTAATATCTTATTAATAAAAAAAGTAACATCCTAAAATTTGTCAATATAAATTAATAATATATTTTAAAATTTTGAAATTTAATTTGAAAATATATTGAAAAATGTCAAACAAACAAAAATGTAGGTAAAACAAGAAATAAAAGTTAAAGTTAATACTTATATAGATAATTATTTATTTAAAAATGTATAATAGTAACTTGAGTTTGAGATTTGAATATAATGTGTACTTATGCATAAAAAATATTTTTACTTAAGTTCAAGTTAAATAAGAATTGAATATAAAATTGTATAAGTGTATGTATGGATAAATATAAATGGACATAAGTGGTTATAATTCAAGTTGAATCGAAATATGAATTTAAGTTTAAAATAAATGTTTTTAAGAATAATTGGCTTTTGAAAATCATTATGGAGTAATTTATATTTTATATAATGTAAATATTGGTTAGATCAATTCTTTTAACATCTTATATATATATACACAAATGAATAAAGAAGTACATTTAATTATAAAGTAAATATGATATAAAAAATTATTTAAAAATCTTTTGTCTTTGTAAAATTATAAATGTTAAACATACATAAGGAAGTAAAGGAAATCAACATATATTGAGGCTTCATAATCATTTTTTTTACAAATGGCATCAAATATATTTAATTTAATAAAATAATGAAATTTCAAATTTCAAAGAAACTTTCCATCTCCCTATGTTCAATCATATAGCCTCTCATCAAATCTCTGAAAAGTACAGCGATAATAGATTGAGTATCACAAATCTCAACACAAAAGAATTCAAAACCATTTTCAAGTACAAATCTGAAACAAAGATCAGGGAACAGATCACAACTAAAAAAACATAGACTTGCAAGCAAAAGAATTTACAAAAAAAGAAAACTGGAAGTTTCAAGTCTGGGGCAAAGTTTCAGATTCAAAAACAAAAGCTAGAAGCAACTCAACTGGATTCAAACAACAAGTAACAATCAGTTCAAAGCTGAAAAGAAAATTTACAAATCAAAAAGGCCTGGAAATAAAAAAAACTGAGAAATTAGCGTAGGAGCAAACAAATGCAGGGTCAACTCAGGTAAATTAAGTTAAGTAAAAAAATCTTTTTGGGAACTTTGGAATTTGAAGTTGCTAATCAGTGATAAAGTAAGAATTTAAAGCAATTAATCAATCTGTTGCAGGAGAAAACCAAGATTTAGAGCCATTTCTGGTTTCAACTGCAGAAAAAAAAAGCTTCTCTGTGTATAATAAAAGGATTCAAATAGTAAGTAAAATTAAAATTGTTGTGTTTGATGAATTAGGTGAACAAATACAATAGTGATTAAGCAAAGATTTTTATTTACGAGTTCCAGACCTTTCATACTAAAGCAATCAAAATCAAAGCAGTTGTTCCTCCGTTCCTATTCTTTGTTTCTGCTACAACTCCAGGTGAGAAAATCTATCTATAAACTTGAATCTGAATTATGCTTTGTTCTGTAAAATGAAATTGTTTTGCATGAATATAAATTTTATCGTATGCTTGATGTATTCGAGGATATGTAGGTGTGCATAAACTAGTACAGGCATATTCACACTGTTAAAAAATATGCAGACTTATGATAAGATTAAAACTAAATTCCTTTGCTTTAAATCCTTGTTAGGTTTAGAGATACAAATAAAAAGTGATTATATTAACCAGATCTTGGTTTTAGAAATACAGTTACGCATAGTTCATAAGTAATTTTAGACTGGAAGATGAATTATAGTAAAATCAACTGTGAGCAAAACCTTTAACTTGTTATATCTCTTGAATGTTGATTGTGTACTTGAAGGTGTGATGTAACTATGCTTGCATGATTGAATGTATCTTTCTATTTTTGTATATATGCATATCTGTAACCAGATATGTTATACTGGTATGTATATACCTGTATTTGAGTTTACAGGTTAAAACAAAAATCAAAAATAAAAATCCCTTAGATCATTCATTTGTAGACCATGATCTTTAAATAAAAATATTCGAATCAACGAGACCAAAGATTTAAAAATACTTTTAAGGATAATTCGAACATGCTTTTTAATCTCAAACAAGAATATACAGTGAAATTTAAAAAATATGATGATTTTGAATTTCATAACTTCTTGATTCGTTTACATTATTTGGTTCTACTTCAGAAATCATGAATTTTAATAATAAAATCAGAATTTTTAAGTCGTTATCCAAAGAGAAATCAAAATTTGAACGAATTAGCCACTTTTGTCAAAATCTAGTGATTGGCATGAAGTTAGTGGTCGAGATTAATGGGGAAGAAGGCTGGAATGTTGGAGAATGCAGGAAAAATAATCAAAAAAAAATTTATCCACCAGAAAAGCCGATTGATGAGATTATACGGTTTAAGGCATGATTTTATTTGATGTTATTCTCGAAGTCTTTGCGCCAACAAGTTATCATCGGGCTAGTTGGGACCGTGGGAAGACGTTGCGTAGATCATCGAGGGGTCTCTGGTCGAGGTGGCAGGGTGGCAGAAGACCAGTGGTGATCGTGTGAGGTGTTCGTTGATCAGAGTATTTCTGATGTGTTCGAAAATCTTGTTCGATTTTGATTCAGAGATGATTTCATTAACCTGGGTGTTCGAATCAATTTTGGTAATCGTCGATGATACTTTGGTGATAGCGACGTTGATCGTATGACGTCAAGGCATTGGTGCATGTGTACATTGTATCATTCGTATCATGTCTGGATTGTGATATTTGGGGAAGATGGGTTGTCCTTGGGTTCGAACTCGAAGGCGCTGATGAATTTTCTCGAAGTCGGGTAGAATGGTGAGTGTCTTGGGGCTGATACGGGATGGGGTCGGGTTATTACCGAAGCAAAATTTTAAACGGTTTTCAAGTTTAAACAGAAGTAAGTTTTAAATTTTCAAAAAGAAATCTGGTTTAAATCTTCTCTTAAATGAATTTCTTTTATACAAAATAAATGTTTTGGTTCAACTTAAATTTGTTAAGTTAAATTTTTAAGTTATTTAAGAAAATAATAGAGAATGTATTAAATTTGTATGTTAATGATAATTGATTATAAAGATAGTTAATTAAAGATTTTTAATGATAATTTAGTGATTAATGAAAAATAATTATTTATGGGTGTTTAGATAATTAAGGATAATAAATTTCATGATTAAGCTTAATTTATTACATAATTAGGGTCAATTAAGTATTGATTAAAAAAAGGGGTGACTAAGGATAATTAGTCAATTAATTGAAAACAATTAAGGATGTGTAATTAATAATTTAAAACTTGATTAATCAAGTGTTTAAAAAGGGTTAATTAATTTGGAAAAATGATTTGTTAACGTGATAAATCTATGGTTAATTAATCAATTAAAGGTTAATTAAGTAATAATTTAAATAATTAATTAAATTGAAACTGAAGGATAATTAATTTGTAATTAATTATTAATTAATTAAGGGATAATTAATTGATAGAAAAATTAATTAATTAACAATTAAGGGTTAATTATTTAATGCAAATAATTTAAGATTAATAAGGGATAATTAATTTAAAGATAAATTTATTTATGAAAGAAAATTACTCTGTAAAAACTAATTACTTTGTGTAATTAAATGAAAGTTAATTACTTTGTGAAATTAAATAAAAGATAACTACTTTGTGTAATTAAATAAAAGCTAATTCCTTAGTGAAATTAATAAAGAATAATCTATTAAGGAATAATTAATTAATTGAGATAATTAATTAAAGGGAAAATTAAAGTTAATAATCTATTATTAATGGTTAATTAATGAATGGTTAAAGAATAATTAATCAAAATGATTTGTAAATTATTAATGTTAATTAACTAGGATTAGTAATTCATAAGTAATTAATCTGATTTGAATTAATTAGATAATTAACTACTCTTACCTATGAATGTTTGGATTCTATTGGATGATTGAATTGTTTGATACCCTGATATGTTCTGTTTTGACTTGAGCTACGTTTGATGTAATTTATTATATGTGATATATATTTACGATCTGTGAATAAAAGATAAGTGTTATAGTTTATAACGCTTATCCAATATAAGCATTATAGTTTATACCGCTTATCGAATATATTGTTGTATTTGAACCTATGCTGATTGATGATATTTCACTTTTATTGCGTAAAACCCTTGGACCACACTTATACACACACAAACGTGGATTGCATGTGGAAATGGGTTAAGTCATAGATTTTTGAAATTGTTTTGAAATTGAATTTTTGCATCCAAATGGCTTTGAAAATGGGTTGGGATCAAAATAAAATGTTTTTGAAAAGGGATTTCAAAGATAAAAGTTATTTTTAATAATCTAATTTAGTTTTGAAATTTGATTTAAATTTGAATTTAAAATTTGAAACTTAATCCTATTTATGATTTAAAGAGGTTATACAAGTTTATATACGTTTTAAACCATTTTTAAAGTGTTTTTTTTTGGACTTTAAATTTAACCCAAGATTTTAACTTGTATAGATATAATAAGATATTACCAAAACAAAAACTATTCGTTTTCAAATAATAAAAGCTTTCACATAAGAAATGACTTCCAATTTGTGTTGAAAAGGATTTCAAGTCTAAAATGAAAAGGGTTTTCCAAGTTATGAATAAATCTTTAGAAAACGGGTTTGAAAGCTATAAGTTAAATCTTTAATTTAAAGATTAAATTGAGTTAATCCAAATTGAAATGGAAATTTTTTTGAAATCTATAAATAAATCTTTGTGAAACTAGGTGAACTTTGTGAAACGAATCTTTTAGTTAAAAGATCTAAAATGGTAATTTATTTAACCATTTGAAGAAAGGTTTTTGGTTTAAAGTTGTGACTTAACTGAAATCCCATATCCATGTGTTTTTAAATATTGCGCTCACTATTCGGTTTAGCCGGGAGAGGACCTTGTGTCATATAACCCACTCCGAATAGTGATACGACGTTATGGATTGCATTGAAGGCCGGTGTTGAAGACCGGGCATTTGCAAGAATGTTAGGATAACCTATCGATTGTCTCTGCATCGAGTAGGTACGGTATAGATATTCCCTAAGTGTTGGGAAGTCCGATCGGTATTGTGGATACCCGGATTTCAAGGGCTTCTTCGGAAGTGCCTTCGGTTCTGTTCGAACCCGAAACAGACTTGTATGGTCGTATGTCTGACATTACACTTTGAGATATTAAACTGATATCTATCAAATACATTTCTGCTTGGTGGTGGAGGATTTATTCTCTAAGCTTAACACCCTTCTCTGCGACGTATGAGCTCAGAGGTTATGTTGTTGATATTTATCTGTGATATATTCCCAATTTGGTAGTGTGACATGCTGAGTGCTGCTGTGTATCATTTGTTGATCAAAGCATGGCATTTGTATAAAGCGTAGCTTTGTGGACAAGACTGCATCAGGAACTCATACCCCGAAAATGGTCGAAACAGGAAAGATGCGGCAAGGTTATGAGGGTCGCTCCCTTTAGGGTGTGTCATTTCCTTCTGGAAAAGGGTGGTATCATGGTACGGAGCCCATATACTTACTCATGTGGAGAATGCAGATCTATTATTTTGTGATAGCTTTGTGGTTTAGAGGCGCCTTGGATAAAGGTCCCAAAGGACCGGGGGATGGCATGCTCCTGTAGTAGTTACCTAGTTATAGAGGTAACCCGGCCTTGTGTTAGCAGAGATCCGATTAGGTTCTCGGTACGTCCCGCCAGAGGCGTACCCATGGACTGTAGGAAGTTCCTTAGCCTGATGATTTGTTGGAAATCCAAACAAAACAATACGCGCCCTGTACGGTTTTAGCTGTATAACCTGCCATGGAATGTGGTGGTAACCTGCTATTGAACATGGCAGCTATAGTAGGCATAAGTGCGAAATGCCTATGCTGGCTAGGATTTATATTATACTTTCGAAATGGTTTTCTACACTATGCACTAGTAATAATATCGAAGAAATTTCTCGTATCAAGCATATTTGACTATCATAATTAGAAATCTCCTCCAATTTTGCGTTTGCATTGTGTGTGTGGCGGGAGGCCTTATGGTTGTTTCATTTTCTAAAAAAGCATTGCGGATTTATTTAAACTCTTTTGTTGTTTGTTTTAAAAGATAAACTATTTATGGTTGCTCATACCAGTCCCACGACTGACCTGGATTTTATTGTTCCTTTCCTAAACTCTGGGTCCCACAATTTTTCCCACACGGGCAGTCTAGAGTTGGGTTTTTCAGATAGTCAGGTTTAGTAGATTATCTGGAGCTAATTCAGTCTTTGGATCTGGACTGCACTTTCTTATCTTTGTGCATCTTTATTGGGAGTTCGAGCTATTTCTGGATTGGTGCCTTGTAGATGGAGATTACCGATACTGGAGTTCTTTCTTGAAGACTATCTTGGAGTTATTGTTTCGCTGCTGGTGTTATCTTTTCTTTCCGCTGCTATTGTCTTGTATCATATCTGTGATGTATATTGATATTCATTGTATCATCATTGTATATTATATCAAATGTTGTATATTGATATATTCTGTTTCTTCCTTCGTGTTGTACTTAATGTGTTATAAGCTCCGGCGAACCAGATTTAACGTTTGGATCTGCGGCATTTGAATACGAGTGTCGTATTCGGTGCCGATTTTCGAAGGTCGAGTCAGGGTCGCTACAGTTTTAAAGAGAAAACAAGTTATTGAAGGGAAAACTCCAAATGCAAGTAATAAGACATTTAGTGGCCAGCCTCAAGAAATAAGCTTCTAGTCCAGACTTCCTAAAGAGTGCAATCTACTGAAACCCATAGAGAATGTTTACTTGTTTACAAAGGATGAGCACAATTATTGGCTATCGAAGAAAAAGAAGAAAAAATATGAAATAAATTTGGTGGGATCCTATTGCGATTTCCATGTGATGAATTGACATAAGGCTAACCACGGTAGAGCTTTTGAAGGAATAATAATCAGCTATTTTCGTCAAGGCAACATTAATGAGTTTGTAAAGAAAGATTGAACGAGATCAATAAAGAGCTACTTTCCTAAAGAAGATCTACATGATTGGGAGTGAAATACTCCTTGCATTTGAACACTACCACTAACAGTCAAAGCCTCCAAGTTGGCCAGGATAGAGCACCTCCTAGAGCAAGGTCGGAGTAAGCGTTTAACCGTGCCATGCTATGGCCAGGTTAAATAAATGGATAAGCCCTTGGTCATGCCTTTGGTCATGTCAAGGTACCTCCTAGAGGGAAGAGAGAGTAAGCCTTTACCTACACCATGTTATGTCTAGGTTAAAGCATTGAACAAGCCTATGTACATGCCACATAATAGCTAGGGCAGGGCGCCTCCTAAAGGTAGGTTGGAGTAAGCCTTTATCCGTTCCAAACTATGGCTAGGTTAAAGCATTGGACAAGCACTTGGCCGCGCCTCTGGTTAGGTCAAGGCGCCTCTTGGAGGAAGGTCGGAGTAAGCCCTTATATACGCCACGTTATGGCTAGGTTCAAGCGCCAGACAAGCCCTTGGCCGTGCCACTTGTTAGGTCAAGGTGCCCCATATAGGTATGTTGGATAAGTCCTTGTTTCCAGCCTTTAAGAATGAGCTAATCAAGAGCACCAGACAACAATGGACTAAGACGTCTAAGCCTGAGAAAGCAATATATCTACAAGGGACTAAGGTCCAAGTCCGAGAAAGCGACATATATGTAAGGGACTAAGATATCAAAGCTTAAGAAGCAACGTATCCATAGAAGATTAATTTATCCAAGTCTAAAAAGTGTTATGTCAAATAATGCATAAAGACATCCTAGCTCGAGAAGCACCCAATCAAATTGCGACAATATACAAGGCATAAAGGAATTATATATGTTAAAAATGGCACCTTGGGAGAGGAAAGAATTGAGCAAGCAGATTCATGAGCTTTTGGAGAAGGAATTCATAAAAAGGAGCATATCGAAGTAGGGAGCACCAATCATCTTGGCCACTAAGGCCGATGGTTCTCTCTGTCTCTACGTGGATTATAGAGAATTAAATAAGCTCACCAATAAGAACCGGTATCCATTCTCTAGGATTGATGATCTGTTCGACCAATTGGTAGGTTCTTCGGTTTGCTCTTAGCTTGATCTAGCCATGGGATTCCATCAGCTTAGAGTTACTAATGACAGCATAGATAAGACCGCCTTTAGGATACCGGATGGATTCTTCGAGTGGTTGGTTATGCCTTTTGGGCTAACCGATGCTCCGTCCTATTTCGTTGATTTGATGAGCCACACCTTTAAGGATGTCCTAAATAAGTTGTCGTGGTATTCGTGGAAGACATCTTGGTATTTTCCAAGAATATGGAGGAGCATGTTATTTATTTGGAATAACTTCTTTGCAAACTTCATAGCCATCATTTGAGAGCTAAGTTTTCAAAGTGTCATTTTTGGAGAGAAGAGGTACATTTCTTAAGGCACGTAGTTTCGAAGGAACGTCACTGAGGATAGGAGCTTCCTACGATTGGCTAGCTACTACAAGAAGTTCATTAGAGACATTGCCAAGATTTCGGCACCACTCACGTGCCTTACCAAGAAGAATTAAGCTTTCATGTGGAATGTTAATTATGAGGATTCCTTCACGAAGCTTAAGAGAGCCCTTGCTAGTGCACTAGTGTTAGTTTTACCCAACGGAGCTAAGCCTTTCGTTGTATACACTGATGCATGCGAGATGGACCTAGGAGAAGTGTTGATGTAAGAAGGGAGAGTAGTCTTTTATGGCAGTATGCAGTTGAGGATGCATGAGAAGTACTACCCTACCTACGATTTGGAGTTGGCTGCCATGGTTTTTGCACTGAATTCTTGGAGGCACTATTTGCTTGGAGAGAGGTTTGAGCTTTTCACCGACCACAAGTTATTGAAGTATCTATTCTCGCAGGAGGACTTGAACTTGAGGCAACAGAGGTGGATGAAGTTTTTAGCCCCGTATGATTTTGAGACTTCTTATAACCATGCTAAGGGTAATTTGGTTATTGATGCATTAAGTAGAAGGAAAGAAACCCTTAATCTAATATTTGAATGGTGGAGGAGCTTGGAGTTTATTTCTACTTTCGATTTTAAGCCTTCTACGGACAATGGATCAGATTGGCTTAAGGCAATGGTGGATTCAGAGCTCATGGACATTATGGACAGGATTAGCCGAGGAGAGGTCTCGAGACATATCCAACGCTATCCCATTGATAGTAGATGGTGCTTAAGAGAGATGGGAGGCTTTATGTTTCACACGCAAGTGACTTGTTGAGAGCAGTTTTGGAGGAGGCACACCATTCCCGTATGACTATTCATCCTGGTGGGGACAAAATGTATCAGGATATGAAGTGGATATTCTATTTGGGTGGTATGAAGAAGGACGTGGTGGAGTTTTCCAAAGGTTAAAAGAAGAGCAATAGAAGCCCGATGGATTACTTCAGCCCTTAGATGTGCCGGAGTGGAAGTGGGACAGTATTTCTTTGAATTTCATTGATGGTTTATCCCGTTCTAAGAAAGGGAACACTAACATTTGGGTGATGTTGATAGATTGACCAAGAGTGCCTACTTCATCCCTGTTAAGATAAGCGTACAGCTTCATATTTAGCATCCTTGTATAATCAAGAGATAGTCTGTCTACACGGAGTTCCTCCTAGCGTTGATAGTAATAGAGACCCCCTTTTCACAAGTGAGTTTTGGAGAAGCTTACAGGGGGCGCTAGGGACGCAACTTAGGTTGAGTATAGCCTATCACCCCCGAACAGATGGCCAAACGGAGAGGGTAAATAGGGTGCTTGAGGATTCACTATGAATATGCATTTTGGACTTTGGAGGTACTTGGGAGGAGCATCTTCCATTAGTTTAGTTTGCCTAAAATAATGGTAATGAAGCAAGCATAGGGATGGTACAATTTGAAGCTTTATATGGGAGACCTTACAAGCCCCTATCATGTTGGGTTGAGTCTACGGAGAAGTTATTACTTGGGCCTGATATGGTTAGAGAGACATCTAAGGAGGTGGATTTGATTCGGCGGAGGATGAAGGCAACTCAAGACAGGTAGAAATCTTATGTGGATAAGCGGAGGAGAGACTTAGAGTTTGAGGTTCGAGAAATAGTTTTTATCAAAGTATCCCACTTAGGAAGGTGGTAAGGTTCGGATCAAATGGAAAGTTACCCTTAGACTTGTTGGACCATTTTCTATCACCGAGAGAGTTGGGAAGATGGCTTGCCAAGTAAGGGTAATTGATAGGCTCGCAAGAGTGCACATTTCCATGTTTCGCACTTGCGAAAGTGCTTGCATGACTCTTCGGAGTTTGTAGAGCCTAGTCATTTGGAGGAGGTGGAGGTAGAAAGGGAAGTTTCTGTTCGGCGTATCCCTACGAAGATTGTTGGAAGAGACATCAAGCGACTAAGAAATAAGGAGGTTCCATTGGTGAAGAAGCAATGGGAGATGATGTTCCAGATGCCACTTGGGAAGCAAAAGAGAAGATTTGTACATCCTATCCTCATCTTTTTGATAGTAAGTTATATAATTCCTTTCTCCAATTTTAGATTTGAATAGATTCTTTCTATTATTATCCGTTGGGATGGAAGAACTTAGGATTTAACCTATGAATGGTGGGATTTGATGTAAACTTGTTAATATAACATGTTATGAATGATGTATGCTAATGATTGCAAGTGTTTACTGGTGGATGCTAATTGATGCATATAGGAACAATAGGCACTATTTTTCCTTAGGGATCGACCTAATTAGGGCGCTAAAGCATATGCATATGGACGTGGGCACATTTTTACTTTATTTCCATGGTTGCCATAAGTATGTTTATCACATGATTGTTGTATTTAGATCATGGCTGTAGCATGCATATAGAACTACCAATTATCATTAGGAATTTTTGCATTCATTTGGATGCATGACACAGACATGATTTCAAAAAAGGAGGACAACTGAATCAGTGGACTGCCTAATCTTTTGCATTAGTTAGGGTCATCTACACTACACAAATTGAATAAGTATCATAAGTGGCATTAGAAAAACTTATGGACAATGAATGAATAGTTGATGATTGATTAGTTGGTTGTAGAATTGGATGAAAACATTTAGTACATTCTTTTATCCTTAGATATGTCGAGGTCGAAATCCCTTAAAGAGGGGAGAATGTAACAACTCGAGATTTAACCCATATTAATTAAATTGTTAGGTAATTAAATAATAAAATAACTTTGCAAAATTATTGATATTGAGCAAAGGGAGTTGCACCATTGTGTCCGTGGTAATTTTTTGATCAATTTCCATATATAGAACGTCAGAAACTGAGCTAGTACATACGAGAAACAATTTATACAAAAGCTGAGAAGGAAAAGAAAAAACGTACAAAAGAAAATAATAATAATAATAAAGGGCAGATCGACGGACCAGTCGACCTGGACACCGAAGCGGTCGACTGCCCGGTTGACCCGCCTCTGCTATTTATGAACGAACGAAAGTTCATTCATTCGAACGTTCCAGAGGATATTTATGACATGTTTTGCATTCTTCCGATCAATCCAGTCCATCTATTTTTACATCCGATGGCTCTGCTTCAACCTATAATGTGGTTGCAACCTACTCAATCCCCAAATCCAACGGTCCAAGATCAACTTCTACCCCTATAAATAGACCCCTAGACCTAACACTTTTTCTCATCCTAGGTTTTCTCCAATTTGGTTTACCGTTCTAGGATGGGCCCTAAAGGGAATAATTTTTCCAAGGAGAAAATCATTATAAATTGAATTATTTTACAACTCCAAGTGGATTCGAGAAGGCCAAAGGAAGAACATGGACCGGAGGTGAGTGATTGTAATTATTTTAAGATTTCTTTAAGCAATTTAAAATAATAGCGCTTCCAATAGTTGCAGTTTTACTACGATTTTGGAATAGCTTTTTTATTAGTTTTAGATCTATTTTTCAGTCTATTCCCTTTTAGTTGTTCTTTTTCAGTTAATTATAATTTATTACTGTTAAGCACATATATTTTTATTTATTTATAGTTTATTTGCAGTATTTACGTTTATTTACAATTATTTATTTCTTATATACATCTTTTTCTACATTTTGGATTTTATGCAAGCATATATTCTCTTCTTCCTCCTTTTCTTCGTGTATGGATTAGAATAAATTAAACGCGAATAAGGTTTATATAAGTAAGAATATTGAATGAAGAAAATAAGATGTAAATTATAAAGATTGTAATAAATAATGGAATCGGACTGTAATATAAATATATCTGGACTGAAATTATGCCTAATTATGACTAGAATTGGACTAATTAATTGTTTTATTTATAACATAGAGTTATAACTAAAAATGAGTAAAAGATGAAAGAAGCTTATTTTCACACTTAGACCTTGGTTAAGTAATAAGCATGATTGTAAAGTAGGTTATAATAAGAAAAGAGTAGAATGAGGCTTATTTTAATATTTGGGATAAATTAATAAGCGTAGAAAGTAAAGATGATAATAAAGGCTTATTTAAATTGTTATCTAAGTTAATAAGCAAAGATAAAAGAAGAACCTATACCATATGGCATTCCCTATTAGACAAAATGGTGTCTCACATTAGCCTAAAGTTAGATGAGGGCATGTTTATGCTAAGAATGGTAGTAATTGGTCCAATAGAAGTCCAAATCATGTGGGATTTGGATAAGGGGCACAACTAGATAGTGTTTGGATGATGGGCCAGTACCAACAGCATTTCCCATATTGTTTCTATGGAAACATGGTTATCTCACATTAGCTTGAAGTGAGACGACCGTCATGCTTATGCTGGAGTTTAAGGTAATAAGAAGACCCAAGTGGAGGAGAAAAAGGTAGCATGGGCATGGTGGTAGTTACGCATGCGACTTCGTTTTTGGTGCTCAGTAATCGCTATGAGTTCCAAGCGCTTAGTATGGGTGTCTTTCGTAGACATCATTGCCTTCTATGTAGGGAGCTATATATGTCATCTGAATCCACAATGGAGGCTTTGTGCATCTTTCATAGATATCATTGGCTGTTGTGTAGGAAGTTATATAGCATCTGGTCCGTAAGGTATATGGAGTAGCAGGCTGATCAAAAAAGGTAGACTTAGGGTTACATCCTATTACAGGATTAGGAATTTAACCTAATCAAAGCAGAAACCAAGGACAAGTGCAAGCAATCAAAATTAATCTATCTTAAAAATATGAGTAGTCGAGGGATCTAGATTTGCTTGACGAATTCTGGAGGAGTTTTGGAGCAGGAGGCTTCCGCGTGTAGATATATTGTGGTGCTGCTATGTTTATGTTATGTCTGTATCTTTTGATATCTTGAGTTGTATAGTTAGACAGATGTTTATAACTATCTAATATGTGTTGTATAGATTGTGTCACTCTGATGTATATGATACTATGTAATATTTTATAAGATATATTATATTTCATTCGTTCCGCTGTGAGTTATCTAATGTTGTTGAGTTTTCTTCTTTTCCTATCTTTTCTTCTTCTATCCCTTTCTTTCTTAATTCATGATGTGTTTTTCTAGAGGTAGAAAAACGGGCTACTAGCCAAAAAAGTGGGTAATACAAATAAAACCGTAGGGTCTCGTAAGAAGAATGGGTTTCCATCAATGGCATGGCTACTGGGGTACCGCCCAATACAGTACGGGGCCTAGATCACCGTACCGAGGATTCCTCCCAATCCCCTGCAACACAAAGCCAGAACTATCCCTTACTGGACAGTCTCGAACAAGACAACCCCGCAGATGGCCGTCGCCAACTGCCCACACATTCGAAATAAAAAGGGACCTCTAGATAGGGGCAAATCTTGTCCTACTTAGGCATGACCCACTTAGCCTTGCTGCACCTCCCCTGTTTTAGCCATTCCCAGTTGATGAGACTTGAGGCTGCGATTACCTTTATATGACACATTAATCTTAGAATGCTCATCGTCCACCTGACGATGTTCTGAAAGCATTCAATCCATACAAGTTCGTTATGTTGTGAGATTCTGATGTTGTTTGTTTCTTTCTTTTCTATCTTTTCAATCCCTTTCTTTATTTTTAATGATGTGTCTTTCTATGGAATGAA
Organism: Allium cepa; assembly: GCA_030765085.1. Taxonomy (NCBI): domain Eukaryota; kingdom Viridiplantae; phylum Streptophyta; class Magnoliopsida; order Asparagales; family Amaryllidaceae; genus Allium; species Allium cepa. The sequence goes on from CM060937.1 coordinate 591,409,006, forward strand.
AGGCGGGTCATTACAGCTACATCATTTCTAATTAATTTAAAGTGAATTAAATTAATTACTTCATCAATATAAATCTTGCTTACATAACCATTAATTAATTACAAATCAATTAATTAATTATCCACTAATTAATCACCGTAATTAATCACCCTTGATTAATTAATAATTACATTCAAGTAATTATCCATTAATTAATTTTACAAATTAACTATACTTAACCAAATACAGTAATTAACCTTTAATTACTTTATTTATTAATTAACTAAAATTAATTACATTAATCCTTAATTAATTACATTAATTAATTACCTTTAATCATTTATTATTGATTAATTAATCTTAATTAATCAATCTTAATTACATGTTTAATAATATTAATTAATGATCTCTAATTACATTTAATTAATTACCTTATTTAAATTAATTACATTAAGTAATTAATCTTAATTTAAACCATAATTGTTAATCACCCTTACTTCGAGTGCCCATAATCCACACGGGCAGCCTAGTAGCAGGTTTTCCGTATTTTGGTACTAGCTGGATTTTGGAGTCTTATGGTTTGGAGGCTATCGGCTTTTGAAGGCTTTTAACTTGGAGATATTTTGGAAACTTTTGGGATCTTAAGGTTCTTAGTTGGATGTTTGCTATCATTTCATTGAAGACTTTCTTGGAATGCAATCACATGTTGTTCTGTCGTGATGGTCTATTTTGTAGTAGTGTTGCATATGCATAAAGATACTCTGATGTTTGTGATGTTGTTGTTAATGAATATTGTGGTGATGTTTGTATTTGGGATATTGATGTTGGCAGTTTATTTTGTTTCCGCTGTTTATATTCATCTAATGTTGTTATAAGCTCCATCCGAACTGAAATTTGACGTTCGAATTTCCAACAGTCGAATACAAGTGAGGTACTTGATGTCGATTTTTGAACGCTGAATTTCGGGTTGTGACATTTAGCAGTATTTAATCGTATTTATTTTCAGTTTATCTCTTTCCTATTTCCTATTGTTTCCTTTATTTATGCTAGAATTGTTGTAAAGACTATTACTTTTATCTTGCTTAAAGACTCTAATAATTACCATCATTCACAAGACTTTTTGTCTGACCCACTCCTCTATTTTCCCCTTTTTTCCCCAATAGGCAATCAAGAGAGTGGGCAGTAGAGTGCAGTTGCTTGGTGGTTTCTTGGAGGAGTTCTCTACTATGTATTTCTTTTATATTAACTTTAGTTCTTTTTGTGTACTGGTTTATTTTGAGGGATATTGTGCACTCTGATTTTGAGAGTACGGGTTTTATTCCATAAGACGTGATAGGTTTTGAGATTTGGATGTTGTATTTGGTATTTGACTTATTTATAAAGCAATTATGAAATTTTATTTTAAATAAGTTATTATTTTAGTTTCCGCTTTTTCTACCTATTTTGTTCTGTGAATCTTAGTCTCTATTAGCTTTAGTTATACCTACAATACATCACGCCTTTTAATGTGTCTTTTTAGGTATATTACGGGGTGTGGGGGTGTTTTAGCATGGCACTATATGAAGCATTGTATGGACGACCTTGTAATTCGCCTTCATGTTAGTGGGAAGCAGGTGAGAAACCGATACTTGGGCCCGGAATGATTCGAACAATGTCAGAGAAGATAGAAATTAATCAACAACGAATGAGGACTGCTCAAGACCATCATAAGAGTTATGCAGATAAGAGAAGAAGAGATTTAGAATTCCGAGTTGGACACATGGTAGTTGTTGATATTTCTCCTTTAAAGAATGTTGTTCGTTTCGGTAGGAAGAGAAAGTTAGCATCTGATTTGCTAGACCATTCCAATCGTTAAGAGAATCAGGAAATTAGTTTATAGAGTGGACCTACCTCTGAAGATGGCTAGTGTGCACAATTTTTTCCATACCTTCTTTCTATAGAAAGTTGACCATGAATCGCTATTGTGGTAGCACGGGATCAATTGGAAGAAATTAAGGTTAAGCCAGAATTTTGAAGACCTCATAAGCATCTTTGAATTATTGGGAATAAGATGAAATGGCTTACGAAAAGGTAGTTAAGCTAGTTAAGGTGCAATTGAGTAAGGATGATAGCGATTGTACATAGGAGACTGAAGAGAGTATGAGGACGGCCTATCCCAAACTATTTGAGTGGTAAGACACATATGTCATATCTACTTGCACCATTATTTCTTATACTATTATAATTTCTCATGCTACGATAGGTTTTGTTTTCTATTATTGATTTAACTATTTAGTTGGATTGTTTAGAGTTAGCTAGTGACGGGTAGGCATGTGAGATTATCATGGTTGCTTATGTCTGTTTAGGTATTTCGGTGCAAAATTCCTAAATCGGAGGAGAATGTAATGATCCATATTTTACGTATCGGACGACCATAAAATAATTTTATTTAATTCATTTCTGGTCGTATGATTATAATATTATGGGGTGTGTTTTTTGGAGATGCTTTACACATGTACTACTTTTCCCGAATTTCTATGTGACTATTGTGCCCCTAGAGAACTTATTTAAGCAGCAAATTTTGATAGATGCGAATTAGATGGTCTAACCTGTTTCATTGCTTTGGGATGGCGGTTCCATATTTCGTAGAATGGCTATATTGGAAAATTGCATAAGTAGTTAGGAATTTATAGCAGTGTTAAATTTCAAAACCTGTTGGCCAGAATTAGAAGGGCATTAATAGGACGATTAGCAAGCTTATTAGTCTAATCGGGTTTTTCTAAAAATATGAGGTGAGTGAGACCATTTTAAACCCAAAATCCTCTCTAACTCTCTATTCATCTTGTTGGATTTCTTCTTAAATCGTCTCTAATTGCAAATTAGAGGCTATATCTTCAACTAGGAGCTTGATCTCATAATTTTGGTGGCATCTTTATCTGAATTCTTGCTGTTTAGATCAGTTCTTCATCATATTTCATATATTTGGTAGATTTGGTCACGATTATGATCACTTACTAGTCTATGATGAATTATATGTTGTAGTTAGGTGATTATATGTTAGAATTATCAAATGAAGTTGATTTAACTTAGGTAATTTCCAATTTAGAAACCCAAAATTAACCTAATTAAACATGGAATTGATTGGACCATTGGCTTGTGCCATTTATGTATATTTAACTATGAAATTCTATGTCTTAGATTAGATCTATGCTAGAATTATGATGTTAGATTGAGTTGGATGATTTGTGTGTTCATATTGGTGTAATTGGATGATTTTCTCTATTTGATTCACTGTTATGTTTGAATTGCTTACTATTCTTAATTCGTTTGCTAGTGTTGTGCATGTTTTTTCACTTAGATTGGAGATCAAGGTATACTAGAGAAAATTTCATCGTATTCGCACATGACTTGAAGTATAGGCTCTAGAGAATGGTAGGAAGGCACCCTAAAAATTCAGGATAATTGGAGCTAAGTATTTGGATCGACAACGATCCGATTGGATTAGATTTGTATCGATCCAAAAATTTGCATGCTAATTGAAGTATGATCCATGGGAGAAAATGTGCATGGATTTTAGAGTTGCTATATGAAGTTGGATTGGAGGATAGGAAAAGTATTGAAGATTGGACGGATCATCTTCAATGGATTGGATCATGATTTATGGAAAAGAAGACCCGAAGGCTAACAGAGATGGATCAAGGTCTAAGGCATCAAGATAAAATACCCTAGAGGTTGCAAGGAATCATTGATAACTCAGAGTGTTTAGGTTGTGTTCAAGCATGGGTACTATATGCAGCAACAACCAAGGGCTAGTAAAGCCAGTCGTGTATCCTAGGCTGCTCTAAGAGGATCTTGTGTTTAACGGTACGAAGGTACTGTAGGAGACAACCGTATGGGGTTTTGGGCCTAAAAATATGGGGGAATACAATCAAGAACTGGGATTCCCATTAGTCTCTAACAAGCGAGGACCTATTTATAAGAGTTATCTTATATTCAAGGCTTTAATATATGATAGCAAGATTTTTTTCGATGGATGTTACGGTTGACTATTAGAACTAGGCCAGCCGACAGTTGAAAAAATGGGTGAATTTCAAAAATTTTACCATTTTGGAACATTAATAGGCCTATAAAGTCTAAATGCATTTAGATCTTATCAAAATTTTCATTTAAATAAAATCAATATTTTATTCAATATGGTAATTTAAGGAACCTTAAATATGCGAACGTATGTGATATGATGATGGATTAATACATTCATTTACGTCAAGTGTAAGTGCGGTGTATAAGTGGTGTATACATGTATAAATGAAACATGTAAAAATAAATTAAGAGAAGGAAATTATTTGTTTCCCTCTATTACTATATTCAATTATTAGAGGGAAGATATGACATAGTATGAAAGGAGAGAAACATATCTTTTCTATCAACATTTAATTATAACAATTAATACATTAAATGACATTTATTACTTATTAATCAATCCTACAAATGGATATGATAGAATATAAAAAAAGGGAAACCTATCGTTTATTTCACCAATTAACTATGATAATCAATATGTTAAATAACATTTATTATATATCAATCAAATCTATACATGGATATGATAGGATATGAAAAGAGGAAAAACATCTTATTTAGCTGTAACAGTTATTACATTAAATGATATAAATTACTTATCAAATTAAATATACATATGCCATCTTTGTCTAAATTTTGTTAATGAAATATATGCATATATTCATAATAATAATGGATTCATACACATGATAATTATAGATACGTACAAACATACATAGTGAAAATCTATTGGTTGTTTTAAATAATTTAAAATCCTAAATTAACATTAATAGAAAATTTCCAACTGGGAAGTTATTAACCAAAAAAAGCTACATTATTGCTCATAATCTTTGTACAAATTTGATTTAAAAAAGCATTTATATTAGATATAACTGATCTAAAATTCAATAATTTGGTTTTGAATTCATATATTTGCAAATAATGTAGCATATGGTATATTTGTGTATATGTGTGTGTGTGTGTGTACAAAAGGTTTTTGTTATAAACTTAAAAGTTTCTGTTAAATTTTTACTTTAGGAGTGAAACAATATATCAAACTTTATATAAAACTTTAAATATAGAAAGCAACAAATAATTAAAACTTGCACTAAATACCATTCATTATATTTAATTAAGGTATCCACTTTTGTTTTAACAAGGAGTGTAACTATTATACAAAAATTTAACATAAGTAATTTAAATTGGATTCAAGGAATGATAAATAACTATATATATAATCCATTAGCATTTGAATTTGTAAATATTATATCATAGTATACATAAATCTCATTTAGAGTCAATTTTTGATTTCATAACTATCTACAATAATATAAAGAAAATTGAACAGGGCAGGCTTGCATAAATTTGTGATTAGAAATTAGAGATCCAAATAGCACAAGGAATGATAACAATTTATTATAAGTAATATGAGATCCAAGACTTGTCAATTTACCATAAACATACATTAAAAGGAAATGATAAACAAACATAGAGCAAAACAATAATACAATAAACATGTAAATATCGAATTATACCGGTGTTACTTATAAAATTCACCTTCTGCTTAAGCCATGAAGGCTTAAACAGGGGAAAGAAAAGAAAGGAGCAGGATTAGACCATTTCCAGAGATCAAAGAGATGCAGTCAATAATATGAAGCAGCTCAAGACCTTTCATAGGAAAAGTAGAGTGTCATGCTACAACGATCATGAGGAGCTTACCCTTCGGAGGAAGCAAACAAGAGGAAAAAAGTCACGGCCTTAAGCCAACTTTTCTGAAAGCGCAATAAGCTTTTCAAGTCAGATAATACACCTGTAAGGCACCTTTCAGTGTTACCGGAAGGTTTAGGTCAAAGCAGCGCTTATAAGTCAATAGAGGACGACCTTCCACCATCACCAAGGGAAGATACAACTTTCGGCAGTAGTCAAAGAGGAAAAAGCGACCTCCTGCTTAGGCCAAAGTGTTCACAAAGGCAGTAAACCTTTTGGTGTGATCGAAAGGTTCACGTGCGATGCATATAACAACACTCTCGGTAAAGGCAACAATTTCTTGAAAACAAATGAAGGAAAAACCTTTCGGTGGCATTCAATAGACTATGATGATACACAATCAACAAACCTTCGAACCATAATGAAAGGCCTACAACCGTGTACAAGAAACTAGCTTCAGGCATGACCGGAAGGTTCACAACCGCATACGAAAGTCAACCTTCCTTACCGGATGAAGGCATAAGGCTGATGGGATTCCACCCGCATTTATAAATAGGACCCAAGGGGTAAAGTTTGGAGGGACTTCTTCCCTTTCATTCTCGAAAATCTTGTTACTTCTTGATCAGAATTCTATTACCCTAATTAGGGATCTAATTTGGGAGATTCAATAAAAGTAAAACCTTATGATGGATGGCAAGGGAAGTATTCTGATTTTGTGAACCGTTTTATAGATTACTTACCCTTTTGCTTTCATCATATCAATTTGCAGGATCAGCTCTCTCAAAAGGTTCTGGTCGATAGGTATGAAGATCAATTTATCGAAGTTATCATTTCAAGCAAAGAAAGATATCAAGTTTTCTATCCCCGCCCACCGATAAGGCCAATAGTCATTCTAGATTAATATAAGTAGTAACCTTCCGGGGTTTTCGGCATTGTAATCCAGTTGCTTCATCAAAAGTTGGTAGATACTCATATCCTAGTAGCAGTCAAACCTTTCGTAGTCATCAGCCAACCACTTAAACCCACGAAACAATATAAGAGTAGGAAAAAAAAGTTCAATCCCGTGGTTAGAATTCTTATACCTTTCGGCCAAATCAAATTAAACTTCCTAAGAGCAAATAAACCCTTCGACAAGATCAAGGGTCTTCACATATTGCCCAGGATTCCATTCCTCACCTTGTTGCCAAAGGAGTCAATCATCTAAACTTTTCGGAACCACTAGAGAACAACCTTAAAAGACAACATTTGGTTAGTCCATATTAGAGCTATGGAGAAAGGCATCACGACAGTTCAAAACAAGTCTATCTCTGGTAATAACCATTCGATTGAAAGATCAAACCTTCTGCCTACATCATGATCTTCAAGAAAAAATATATCAAATATGGGTGTAAAGCATAGGAGCTATATCCAGGCTAATGTGCCTTTTAACCTAACAAACCTTCCCTTTCCTATTAAAAGCACTACTTGGGGTGTTGATCAAAAATATAGTTAACATTTTTACCGCTAGAAGGAGGGCTTGAACCTTTGGCTTGATTGACTCTCTAACACAACAATTCTTCGATACTCATCAAACTAGATTCACATCAAAGTCATTTATCATTGAATAAATCATGGCTACAAGATTCAAGAGGTGCGAACAAGGATCTTTTGAACCCTAACTCATAAGGTTTTCCTGCATGGACAACAAAGATTCTAATCAAAAGGAGGAACAAAGGTTAAGGATTGAAGCCTTAAGAATTATAAACAGAAAGAAGGCAGAATCCTATGATGTAGAAAAATGGAGCTCAAACCCCTTCCGCATGGGACCAACCCCGATCCTTGCACTTGGAAGAGGAGTAAATAGAGTGATAACATTTTTAAAAAAATGAGGAAAACCATCCAATCATACTCCCAGGGAACCATCTTTGAAAAAGAAATGATATAGGAGTATGACAATTTCTCAAACAAATGGAATAGGATCATAAATGAGGCCTATCACCCCCAGGGAAAGCTTTGAGCATTTGGAAAAATCTACGGCTAAAAATGTAAGATAGGTAAAAGGACTGTCAGGTGGAAACATATGAATCACCAAGAGATGTCTAAATCGAGACCTCAAGATTGGATGCAAAGCCTTTGAAAGAAAGCCAACGAGCCAAGGAAAGAAAGTCCATTCCTCAAGAAGAAGTATTTGGACCAAGCCACAAATGATTTACACGCTAGTCAAGAACGGCTCAAAAATCAATACTTCTTGGAGAGTACAATCTTACGATGTCAATCGAGGACATATATTCCAAAACCAAAGAGGAACTGAACTATTGGTCGTCTCAAAAGAAAAGGCCACGGTTTGAGTAAAGGTCCAAAGGAGTATATTGCAATTTTCATCTCATGAACGGACGTGATACTAACCAATGCAAAGTACTTAGAAAAACGGTCGCACACTTTCTACAACAAGGGAAGCTGCAGCAGTTTGTAAGGGATTAACCAAACCATAAAATAAAAGCTTTATTTTTGAAATAAGAAAAGTCTACATGATCGGGAGAAGAGTTCTCACAAAACTTGGACTACCTAAAACGATAGGCTACCAATGATGGTAGAAAGCCCTTGGTCGCTCCAAGATGGCCAAGTCAAGGCACTACTTGGAGGGAGGGCGTAAGCCTTTAGCCATGCCAAAGTCGGAAATGGCTAGGTTATTGCAGCACAAGCCCTTATCCGCGTCACGCTATGGCCAGGATAAGGTCCTTCTAGAGGGAGAACGGGTAATCCATTGGTCCTGCCACGCTATGGCCTAGCCAAGGTACCGACAAGCCCTTAGCTGCTTCACGCTATAGCCAGGTTAAAGTGCCACCTAGAGGGAGGTCGGGCAAGTCCTTGGGCCCTACTTAAGAATAAGCTAGCCAAGCGCACTGGAAACCCTAATGAAGTGTTCGGTAGAATAAGAAAAGTCCATGCCTGAAATAGGCACCTCCAAAAATCGGCAACGCATAAAATAGCAACCATCAAAAGGTCGGTAATGTCTAAAATGACAAGCAGACTGAAATGGGCTCTGCTTAAATGAGCACAAAAATTGGACAAAACAGTCCCCACTTGAAATTGGCGAAAACAAATGACAAATGGATAAAGAAAACTCGGGCTCGAGAAAGAAAAAGCATGCAAGACATCATCAAAGCCCGAAGATGGCGCATTGAACAGGAGAATTAGGAAGAAGTCTAAAACACATCACACCCCTTAATATACCCAAAAGGACACATTAAAAGGCATGGAGCGTTCTAGGTATAACTAAAACTAACACAGACTAAGATTCACAAGACAAAAATAGGTAAAAATAGCAGAAACTAAAATAATAGCTTATTCAAAACAAAACTTCATAATTGCTTCATAAACCAAATAATTCAAATACCAAATATAGCATACATGTCTTAAAAAACCCAATATGTCTCACGAAATAAAAATTCGTAGTCTCAATAAAAATCAGAGTACAAATATCCCTCATAATAAGCAAGCACACAGATAGAGCTAAACTAGAATAAAATAAATACATAGTAGAAATCTTCTCCAAGAAGCCTCTGAGCAACTGCAACTTACTTCCCTCTCCCTTCATTGCTTATGGGGGGAAGGGGAAAATAGAGGAGTGGGCCAGACCAAAAGTCTGGTGAGTGATGGTAGCTACTAGAATCTTGGAAAAGTAAAAGTAATAGACCCTTCAATAGTTCTAGCATATAAACGAAAATAAAGGAAATATGAAAGAGATAAACTGAAAATAAATACGAATAACTATTGCTCAATTAGCAAGATAGGTTAACTTTGATTTTTGCACTTGCCTTTGATAGCTGCTTGATTAGGATGAATTCCTAATCCTATAGTCAGGTTGAAATCCTAATTCTACCCTTTGATCGACCTACTACTCTATAGAATCTAGTGTGGACTGGACGTTTTCCTACATGGTAGACTTTATTGTCTATGAAAGTCACACTTACTAAGCCCTCAGAACTCATAACGATTTGTGAGCCATCAATGGAAGTTGCACGTGTGACCACCACTAAGCTCGCGTTCCTATTGTTCCCTCTTTTGACCTATTATTTACACTAGACAACATAAGCGTGCCCCTTGTCTCACTCTAGGTTATTTGAAGCAACTCGCCTCACTTTAGGGTTATTTCAAACACGTGTCCATAGAAAAATAAGGGGAATTCTGTTTGTACTAGTCCCTATAAAACAAAAATCCAGTTGCGCCCCTTGTTCAAATCTCATTGATTTGAACTACCATAGATTGACTGTTTACTACCACTATAAGCATAAGTGTACCCCTCATCTCACTTCAGGACTATGTGAAGCACCTCGTCTCACTTCTGGATTATGTGAAACACTGTAACCATAGAAATATTTGGGGAATGCTATTTGGTACAGGTCCTATTCCTATCTTTGCTTGTTAACTTAGATAAATTATTTAAATAAGCCTTTATTTTTATCAATTACTATTATTGACTATTAATTTACCTTAAGTCTTAAAATAAGTTCCATAGTTTCCATAGTTTACCATAGTTTCCATCAACTTATAATTTACTTTATAATCACGCTTATTACTTAACCCAAGTTCTAAGTGTGAAATAAAGGTTCTTTCTTTATTTATTCTTTTTAGTTATAATTCTAGGTTATAACTAGGCCAATCTTCTTAATTCAGTCCAATTAATATCATAATTAGGCATAATTTCAGTCTAATTCCACTTATATTACACTCTTTATAATTTACATCATATATCCCATTATTTCAGATTTCTTATAATGTAAACCAATTTCCCGTTAACTCTATTCTAATCTATACGCGAAGAAGAAGGAGGAATAAAAGAAAAATGAAAGTAGAAGGAAATCTAAGGCATAAGAAGAAGATGTAAATAACGCATATATACCAGTAAATAAACTAAAACTAAAATACTAGAAATAAACTGAAATTGATTGAAAAGAATAGCTAGAAGAAATAGACTGAAAATAATTCTAAAAAATGTAAATAAATTGCTGAAATGTAAAAATCATAGTAAAACTATAACTATGGAAAACCCTATTATTTTAAGTTACTTAAAGAAATTTAAAATAATTATGATCACTCACCTCTGGTCCTTATCTCTCCCCTTTAGTCCTTCTCAGATCCATTTGGGGTTGTTAAATATTTTTATTTAAAATGATTTCTAACTTGGAAAATTATTCCGCTTTGGGTCCTTCCTGAATAGATGAACCCAATTGGAGAAAATCTTTAAATGAGGAAAAGTGTTCGGCCTAGAGTTCTGTTTATAGGGATAGAAGTGGATCTTAGACGGCTGGATTTGGGGGTTAGATATGATGCAACCACGTCATAGGCTGAATAAGAGCCATCAGATACATGAATGGAAGAGCCGGATTGAGTTGAAGAATGCAAAATACATGCAAAAGCTTGTTGGGAGGTTCAAGAACAAAGGAAAATATCCTTCGTTTATTACACAAGGCAAGCCGACCGCTAGGTCGACTGCCCCTATACCCTGGTCGACTGGCTGGTCGACCTCGGGTGAGGTTAGGTCAACCTAGTGTTTGACCTAGCCAATATTTTTTTGTTTATCTTGTAACTTTTTCATATTAGCTCGATTTCTGACGTTCGATATATGAAAATGGACCAGAAAATTACCACAGACACAATAGTGCAACTCTCATGGCTCAGTTTTGATAATTTCACAAAGATTTTTTATTATTAATTAATTAACGAACTAATTATTATGGGTTACATTTTGGATTGTCACATTCTCCCCTTCTTAAGAGATTTCGTCCCCGAAATCTCTAAGGATAAAAAAATGTACTAAATATTTTCATCCAATTATATACCCAACTACTTAATCATCAACCATTCATCCATTGTCCTTAAGTTTTTCTAATGCAATTTTATGATACTTATGCAATTAGTGTAGTGTAAATGTCCCTAACTAATGCAAAAGATTAGGCAGTCTACTGATTCAGTTAATCTTCTTTTATGCAATCAAATCTGTGCCATGTATCCAAATGAATGCAAAAAAATTCTAATGATAACTGATAAATCTAAATGCGTGCTACAAGTATCATCCAAATGCAACAACCATGTGAAAATCATTCATTTATAGAAACCATGGAAAATAGAATAAAATGCGCACACATCCATATGCATATGCTCTAGTATCCTAGTTAGGCCGATCCCTAATGAATAATAGTGCCTAGTGTGCCTATATGGGTCCATTAGCATCCACTATCAAACACTTGTAATCACTAGCATACATCATTCATAACATCTTCAATTAACATGCTTACATCAAATCCCACCATCCATATGTTGAATCCTATGTTCTACCCTCCCAAATGATAATAAAGGAAAGAAACTATTCAAAACAAAAGATGGAAATAGAAAATTCTAAAAACTTATTACCAAAGGAATGTGGATACGAATACGAATTTTCTCCCAATCAAACCAATCCTTCCCGAAGTCCTCTTAACTATGTCGGAACCAAGGCAATCCCACTATCGACCCTATCCAACGCGAAGACGACTTGCGTGGTCTTTCATAAAGAGCTTTGAAAGGTGCCACTCTAATGCTAGCTTCACAACTACTATCTTATGTGAATTCTACTAAATAAAGATGCTTTTCCCAAGTTCCTCAAAAACCAAGAACGTACATTCTCAACCATTCGCGCCTTGTTATCTTTTCTGTTACACCTAGGAAATGATTCCTATATACTTCACATTTAAGAGTTTGGTTCGGTATTTATAGTTTCATTTAAAAATTAAGGTTTCTAAATGTTTAAAACATCAAATTCCAAAATATTTGTCTTTTAAAAGTGTTATTTTTGAGTTTCTATTAAATTCAAAAATACTTGGTAACATAACATTATCCCCAACTTAGAGGGGAAAACTTTCAAATTCTAAGCCCAAACTTATCCCTCGCTTTCTTTTAAAGACCTTTTAAGTTTTCTATAAAAAAAATTATTTTTCAAATTATGCTTTTATTAAGTTTTTCAGATCCAAAAACTTAATTACTTTTTCACCAAACCATTGTCTTTTAAAATATATTTAAATTGTTTTTATGAGTTTCCAAAACGTCTTCTTATTCTACCTTCTGGTCTCACACCTTAATATATTGGAACTTCTTTCTCAAATGAGAAATTATTAAAGCTAAAATCTTCTACGAGGCTTTCAAAAGAGAATTTCATGTTTATGTGAAATTACAAGGAACTTATTTTATATTTTTCTAAATAGGCTATACAAAATATGGTGCTTTTAATACCTTGTATATCTCTTTCATGTATTCCTTGTAACTTGCACAAAACATTTTTATTGGTTTCATAGAAAATCGTACCATTATTCTTTTCGTTCCAATAGATTAAAGTATGTTTAATTTATATTCTTCAATGATAAATATTTTCTAATATCTAACTTACACATTTTCCTTTTGGAAAAACTCATCTTCAAAAACAGTTTTAATATTTCCATAACTGCAAAAACACTTCCTTATACTTATTAAAAATAATAAGTGTATTTTACAAACGATTTATTCTACACTTAGAAATTACTTTTTAAAATACATTTTTATTTGGGTTAAAATGGATGTTGCGTAAAACACTATTACTACAACCCAAAAAATACTAGTGTATGGATTCAATTAAATAAATGCCAATAAATCTCATATACCTATGTAAAAATATTTCTCTTGGGAGTCACTTACTATAACAATAGTGTTATAGTCGATGCTCCACTTATTTTCCACGAAAACATTTATTACAACAATAAAAGTTGTAATCTACGTTTTCGATACTTGATACACTCTAGGTTTTTATATTTAAAATCTTTGTTTACTTATAATGAAAGTGAGTTATACATACACTCCATAATTCTTCAAAAAGAATTCCAATCTTTCATTATATTAAAACCAACTTAACTTTCATACCATTCTTCAAAAACCCCATATTTGTTTTCTAAAAGAAAATATTAACAATGAAAATTTTCAATTTAACAATTACATTTTTTCCTACCTTTCTTTTTTTTAAATTTCAAAATTTTCATTTTATTGGGCTTGGCATAAAGTGGATTTTGTCCTTACTAACTGGGGAGTACTTTTCTTAAACCTTGGAAATCCCATTTCCGTACTAAAGTATTTTGTTAGATTTATTCTAAGGTACTACTGTTTAATCACTTATATGAAACAATTATAATTTCAGTAATTATCTACACATGAGTTTTCATCTTTTCTTATCAACTGAACCTACTGTACATCCCTCAATCTTTGCCTACCTCTCTTTGGATTTCCACAGCCTGATCCTAAATGTACAAAACCATTTCTTAAATCCGCACAATGTGTTGATATTCTCTATGCCCCAATAAACGCACTTCAAAAGGGATACTTCAAGAACTTTGCTCTAAACTGACGAACATGAAGCCTACAAAGAACCTCCTTTAGATGAATAATTTGCTCTTTCATACTTCTTGGAAAATACCAATATTTCGACCATGAATACCACCACAAACTTAATTTTTGGGCATCTCTAAAAACATGATTTATCAAATCTACAGAATAGGTTTAGACATTGGTTAGCCCAAAAGACAAGACTAACCATTCAAAGAATCCGTCTGGTGTCCTAAATGCAGTCTTATATATGCTATCATTAGCGATCCTAAGCTGATGGAATCTAGTGGCTAAATCAAGCTGGGAAAATACTAAAGAGTCAACTAACTGGTCGAAAGATCATCTATCCTAGAGAGTGGATAATGTTTCTTCTTTGTGAGCTTATTCAATTCCCTATAGTCAATGCAAAGTCGAAGAGAACCACATGCTTTGGTAGTGAAGACGATAGATGCTCCCTATTCTGATATGTTTCTTCTTATGAAACCTTTCTCAAAGAACATGGACTTTCTTGCTCAATCCATCCCTTTTCTTAGGTGTTATATGCCCAACGGGTAATGCTACTAGCTAGCAAAATAAATCCTAAAGTCAATCTCTCTCTTGGGGTGGCAGTCCCCTAACCTCCTCAAAGATGTCTGGAAAATATCTGATGACAGTAACCGAATCTAACTCTGATGATGAAGAATTGAGGGAATAAAGGAAGCTCAACATAACTGACCCCTGCGGATCGTAAGAAATCTCGAGAGTACTACTGATGCATGTCTCTAGTCTAATGACTCTCCTCTCGCAATCGAATATAGCTCCATTTATGGACATCCAATCCATTTCCAAAATTATCCCATACCCCAAAAATCCCAAAACATAGGCGTCATAGTCAAAATTTACGCCTAAGATAAAAAAAATTCAAACCCCTACAAACCATAGACAATAGTGTCGATCCTCCTATGAGCTTTGAAATGAGGTCTACTACTGAAGAAATGTCTAAGTGCAAGCAATCCATATGAGAACTAGAGATAAAAGAGTGCGATGCTCCAGAATTGAAAAGAGTGCAAATGGGAAAATCAGAAATAGAAATCAGATTTCCCTACCTTAATTTGGTCTGCTGTTGGACGGTGCTGTACCCAAAGTCTAAATCGGTGCTGCATGAGCGTTCGATGCCTGCCCCGTTTTATGAGGACAAATCCTACTAAAGTGACTAAGCTGCCCACAATTCAAACACCTTCCCTTCATTCCTGCTTTCTTATAGTCTTTTGCGTAATGACTAGTCATTCTACCATGCTCACATTTCCCACTTTTCTTGATCGCTTCTGAGGTCCTCTCTCTTTCCTCTTATACTTATCCTTCCACTGCTTCTTCGAGCTTGTAGGAACCTTCCCAAGCTCCTCCTTCTACTGCCAAGATGTAGGCTAAACACTATATTGGTCCTCCAAACCAACCACCTAAACCTTTGCTGTATATTCTCAAAACTATCTCGCATCTCCACGTAATCCTCCGTGCTAGGAAAACGTTCTGCCTCCTATACTAGCGACGTCCTCGCGTAGCTCAGAAAAGGGGTCTGGTGTGGGTGGATCAAAAGGATTTCCACCTACTTGTGTTGTATTGGGCATTTTACCTTGCACCTCTAGTACCGTAGCTTTATGGAACCAGTCAGCCATTCTATGCAAAGAAAATAAAATTTAGGCTCGAAAGAATCGAAAGAAGATTACACTGGACTTGGAGGAGTTTTTATAAAAACTCTTTTGTACTAAAAACTATTTCTAAGAGCTCCTTCCTAAAAAAAATACTTTTTAAAAGGAGTTATTTTGGAAAATACTTTTACTTTTAAAATAAATTTTTAGGAACCCGGCAAACTTAGGCTCTGATATCAAGTGAAACACCCTATACCCCTTAATATATCAGAATGGACAAATTAAAAGGCATGGTGCATTGTGTTGATACGCTAGATTTTGATCAATGACAATGTGCTTCAACAAAAAGAAAGAGATATGTGCATATATTCAGTGCATACAAAGACCAAGGATAAAAATGAGTATGATTTCTGTATAGGTCTTAGTTTAGATTTATTGTTAAAATCTATCCTCAAGAGGCTTGTACAAACATTAGAACACGTTTTATAAACTTCATTTTCTAGAATAAAAATTCAATGTGCAGAAATCAAAAGTTTAGTCGATTGAACAGGTATGCCCAGTCGACTAAACCTGTTACACATGCACAATCATGTACAGTTTCAGTCGACTGAAACCCCTGCTCAGTCGACTGAATTTGTTCCTGAAAATTTTACTTCACATTCTCAGTTGACTGAAAAACCTACTCAGTCAACTGAATTTAAACCTGTGAATTTTCTCTGAATAGACGCCTTCTTTCTCCCAAGAGTTGCAACCATTCTCCAATGGAAATGGAAGCATCTCTTGTATGCATCTTTCGCCAACAAATGCATCTCTTCTACAAATATATATACATGGTTCTAACATCTTCAAACCACCAATTCTCTTATGCTTTAACCTCACTATTTTCTTGAACATATTTCATATTCTCTAGAGTTTTCAAAGCAATCACCAATCTATTGCTTGAATCACTATTTTGTTTTTAACATTCTTTTAATTCATAGCAATTCACATTTCCTAAATCTTCACAAAAATATTGCATACTCTCGAGGATAAGATTATAGGAATATTGTACTACAGTAGACTCATCAGTGTTGACAAGAACACAACAAGTCGAATATTGTTTTTAGTAATTGAGTTGAAGTCCTCTTCGGTAGTTGAGGCAAGAAATCCCATTCGGTTGTTCTGGTAATTTGTAAACCTATTCCTCCGGGTTAAGTGAGGGTTTTAGTTAGTGGAATTCCTAAGTGAAGCTTAGGGACTGGACGTAGGACTAGAGGTCCAAACCAGTATAAAATCCTGGTGTCTACCTTGCTTTTACTTACTTTATCTACCTAAACAATTACGTTATTCCATATTACACGATCCTACCGCATAGCCTCTTTCAATTGGTATAAGAGCAAGGTCGTCCTATAACCATAACACCGTTATTAGACATATTGATAATATGGAAAATAACAAAAGTACAAGCACAACAACTGCCTATAGCTCTACATTTGCAGAAGGACAATCTACCCAAAGACCTCCTCTATTCAATGGACTAAACTATAACTATTGGGCTACAAGGATGAGGATTTATATGCAAGCAACAAGTTTCGAAGCCTGGAATGCTACTCAAGCAGAGTTCTTTGTACCCACGACCAATTATCCTACATGGACACAAACTCAGAAGAATAAAGCTAGTGCAAATGCCAAAGCTATGAATATGCTATTTTGCGCCCTGGATAGAAATGAATTCAAGCGTGTTAGCATATGTACTACTACATATCAGATATGGGAAACACTTAAAGTCATACATCAAGGCACAAACAAGGTTAAACAAACAAAGATATCCACGCTGAAGAACCAATTCCAAAACTTTAGAATGCGACAAAATGAATCCATCAATGACATGTACTCGAGATTTCAAGACATTCATCATGCCATAATAGGACTAGAAGAAAAATACACGGATTTTGACATTGTGTCTAAAGTTCTAAATTCACTCACTGATGAATGGGAGAGAAAAGTACTAGCAATCGAGGAAGCAAATGATCTATCTACAATGAAACCAGAGGAATTAATTGGAAATCTTACGTCATATGAAGTAAATATGCATGCTAAGAAAGATCAAGCCCAAGAAAGAAAGAATGTAGCTTTTCATGTAGAAAAGGAAGAATCAGAGTCTGAAGATGAGGATTTAGCATTTATAGCCAAAAATTTCAAGAAATTCTTAAGATATAGAAAAGGAAATAAAAAAGGATTCAATAAGAATTTCTTGAATAATCCTACATCCTCGAATATAGAATGTTTCAACTGTCACAAAAAGGGTCACATGCACAAGGATTGTCCATAGCAAAAGAAGGAGAATCAGAAAGCTCTCAAAAATAAAAACAAAAGAGTGAAATTCAAAAAGAAGGCATTCTCTGTAACATGGGACGATTCAGATTCTTCTTCATCTGAAAGTGAAAATGATAGCGACAATGAACAGGCGAATGTATGCTTTATGGCTCAAGATTATGAGGTCCCACTCAAAAAGAAGAAATGGATACTAGATAGTGGTTGCTCAAAACACATGATCGGAGACAAAGATATGCTTACAACATCACACACTTTGATGGTGGCTCGATTACCTTCGGAGACAATTCAAAAGGCTATATCATTGGCAAAGGAGATGTGAGCAATTATGGTACATCAAATTTACCTTTTATTACAAATGTTTCATTAGTTGAAAATCTAAAACATAACTTACTTAGCATAAGTCAACTTTGTGACGAAGGTTTTAAAATAACCTTTTCAAAAAATAAATGTAGTATTTTTGATCAAAACCAAAATCTTTTTTTTGAGGGAAATAGAGATAGGAATATTTACGTTCTAAATATGAAAATTAATCGTAATACAATTATGTGTTTACTAGCCAAAGATAATGATCCTTGGGCTATGGCACAAAAGATTTTGTCATATTAATTTTAAAACTATTAGAAAACTTTCTAAAATTGAATTAGTAAGAGGTTTACCTAAAATAAACTTTAGAATAAAAAAACTTTGTGATGATTGTCAAAAAGGAAAATTAACAAAATCGTCTTTCAAATCTAAGAAAAATATTTCTACTTTACAACCACTAGAATTAATTCATATGGATCTATTCGGACCAACATAGATTCAATCCATTAATCATAATCGATATGTATTTGTAATAGTTGATGATTTTTCAAGATATACATGGACTATTTTTATGAAAAATAAAAGTGACACTTTGGAGCATTTTAAACCATTTGTCAAAAAAAAACAAGGTTGAGTCGACTGTACCTTACTGCTCAGTCGACTGAATCTATGGCAGAAAGCAATTATCTAATAGTTCAGTCAACTGACTCTTTCTGCACAGTCAACTAAAATCATCACAGAAACTTTCACAAAAAGTTCAATCGACTAAAAACGTTTTTCAGTCGACTGAATTTAGCACAGAAAATTTTCGGCCTACAATTCAGTCGACTGAACAGTATTTTCAGTCGACTGAACGCCAATTCCCAGGCTATTTTTTCCTTTTCACCATCAAATTCTACCTTTACTTTTACTATTTCAAAAGTTTCATCTTCACCATTATTCTTCAAAACCCTAGCCCCTAATCTTCATATTTTTCAAAATCCCTCTCAAAACTCTCACAAAAATGGCTCCAAAAAGATCAAGGGCTTCTTCTTCAACCTCCTCCGAGCCAATTGATGCTCAAATTGCTCAATGGCTCTATGATGGAGTGGCAGTCACAAGATGGAACAAAATGAAGAATTCTCGGATCTTTGAACACTCCTTCGTTGATTTTCAAAGTATCCAAGCATACAACATACAAGCTTTGACAGATAAAGCGGGTTTAACATCTCTCTTAGACCTAAAAAGGAATGACCATGCGATCAATCATATTATGGTTTAATTGTTCTATGAAAATCTTAGCCTTGGACACCAAACTCCAAGGAATCCAAACGATAGTGTTTGGAGCACGGTGTGCGGCAAAAAGGTATGGTTTTCTCTAGACTGAATTGCACACATTTTAGAATCTCCTAACCTGGGAAGGAAGCTTGAAGAAATCGAATTTAATCCAAATATTCGAGACAACATAAATCATCTATTTTTGGATGATAACATTAACATCCGTGATATTAAATCAACTTCCTTACAACCAAGGGCAAGGCTTCTCCACAAAGCTCTTATGCGAACCATCACTCCATGAACGGGCTCATATGAACTATTATACCTAAACAATTATAGAGCGCTATATGCTATTTGGGGCAATATTAAAGTTAATTGGGTCCAACTAATTCTTGATGAATTTCTTACTTTCAATAATGGCAAAATGCGAACAATATATTTTGGCGAGTATATCATGCAACTACTCCTCAACGTTGACACGCCATTACCGGAGTCCGAAAATACAATGGTTCATTAAATAAACCAACGGACTATAAGCCTTATGCAACTTCCGGCTAGACCTCCCCGCACCATATCACTTGCCGAATGGGAAGCTAGGCATCAAGAACCGCAACAACCTCCTCCAGCTCAACATGAAGAACCTTTCGACCAAGATGAAGAAATTTGTATCATTGAACCAAGTTTTATTACCAATCAATTACTAGGAATTTTATCAAGAAATCAACAAATTCTTGATAATCGCATCAAGAAGGTAGACCACAAACTTGATAGAATTAAAGGGTTCTTCAATAAATTATGGGATGCCATCTCATGCTCGAGCTCCACTACGGCTTCAACATCACGCGGTAAGCATCCTGCACCTACTTTCACATGGACATCATCCGAAGAACATCCAAGCAGCAGCACGAGTGTTACTAGTGGTGGTCAAGGAGGAAGAGCTTATAGACCACCCACCGGTGGACCAGTCATTCGTGAACCGAAAGGAGGGAGAGAAGGCTCATATGATTGGGATACAGATCAATAGCTTTCTTATGGTTTGATGTTTCATTTTAGTTATGCTACATTCTATGTTTCATTTTAGTTATGCTACATTCTATTTTTCATTTTAGTTATGCTACAATCTATGTTTTTGAAACTATCTTTATGAGTATCATTGATTGTTTTTGATAATATACTTCTGCAATTATTCCTTCCTTTTTGTCGATGAGAAAGGGGGAGAAATCTATGTCACTAACCTTGTTTTGTAGAAAAGACAATGCATATATTCAGGGGGAGTAAATAATTGTACCTCTACACATATCAGTATTGTCATCAATCAAAAAGGGGGAGAATGTTGATACGCTAAATTTTGATCAATGACAACGTGCTTCAACAAAAAGAAAGAGATATGTGCATATATTCAATGCATATAAAGACCAAGGATAAACATGAGTATGATTTCTGTATAGGTCTTAGTTTAGATTTATTGTTAAAATCTATCCTCAAGAGGCTTCCACGAACATTAGAACACATTTTATAAACTTCATTTTCTAGAATAAAAATTCAATGTGCCGAAATCAAAAGTTCAGTCGACTGAACAGGTATGCCCAGTCGACTGAACCTGTTACACATACACAATCATGTACAGTTTCAGTCGACAGAAACACCCTGCTCAGTCGACTGAATTTGTTTCTGAAAATTTTACTTCACATTCTCAGTTGACTAAAAACCCTACTCAGTCAACTGAATTTAAACCTGCGAATTTTCTCTGAATAGACACCTTCTTTCTCCCAAGAGTTGCAACCATTCTCCAATGGAAATGGAAGCATCTCTTGTATGCATCTTTAGCCAACAAATGCATCTCTTTTACAAATATATATACATGGTTCTAACATCTTCAAACCACCAATTCTCTTATGCTTTAATCTCACTATTTTCTTGAACATATTTCATATTCTCTAAAGTTTTCAAAGAAATCACCAATCTATTGCTTGAATCACTGTTTTGTTTTTAACATTCTTTTGATTCATAGCAATTCACATTTCCTAAATCTTCACAAAAACATTGCATACACTCGAGGATAAGATTATAGGAATATTTTACTACATTTGACTCATCGGTGTTGACAAGAACACAAGTCGAATATTGTTTTTAGTAATTAAGTTGAAGTCCTCTTCGGTAGTTGAGGCAACAAATCCCGTTCGGTTGTTCGGGTAATTTGTAAATCTATTCCTCCGGGTTAAGTGAGGGTTTTAGTTAGTGGAATTCCTAAGTGAAGCCTAGGGACTGGACGTAGGACTAGAGTTCCGAACCAATATAAAATCCTTGTGTCTACCTTGCTTTTACTTACTTTACCTACCTAAACAATTCCGTTATTCCATATTACACGATCCTACCGCATAGCCTCTTTCACACTGTAAGTATAAATGAAACGAACAGAGACTATGATTCACAAGAAAGAAATAGGTAAAAACAGCGAAAACTAAAATAATAACTTATTCAAAACAAAAACTTCATAGTTGATTCATAAAACAAATAAGTCAAATACCAAATTGAGCATACATGCCTCAAAACACAATATGTCTCATGAAATAAAAATCCATAGTCTCAAACAAAAATCAGAGTATAAATATCCCTTATAATAAGCTAGTACAGAGAAAGAGCTAAAGCTAGAATAAAAGAAATACATGGTAAAAATCTTCTCCAAGAAGCCCCTAAGAAACTAGAACATACTGTCCTCTCCCTTGGTTTCCTGTGGAGGGAAGGGGAAAATAGAGGAGTGAGTCGGACTAAAAGTTTGTTGAGTGATAACTACTAGAATTTTTAAGCAAAAGTAAAAGTAATAGACCCTTCAATTGTTCTAGCATATAAAAGGAAATAAAGGAAATAGGAAAGAGATAGACTGAAAATAAATATGAATAAACTATTGCTCAATTAGTAAGATAGGTTAACTTTGATTGTTTGCACTTGTCTTCGCTAGCTGCTTCATTAGGCTGAATTCCTAATCCTATAATTTGGCTGAAATCCTAATTCAACCCTTTGATCGGCATGCTACTCCATAGAATCTACTATGGGCTGGACGTTTCCCTACATCGTGGACTTTGGTGTCTATGAAAGACACACTTACTAAGTGCTTGGAATTCATAACAATTTATGAGCCATCACTGGAAGCCACACACTTGACCACCACAAAGCTCACGTTCCAGTTGTTCCCTTTTTTGACCTTTTGTTTACACCAAACAGCATAAGCGTGCCCCTCGCCTCACTTTAGATTATGTGAAGCACCTCGTCTCACTTTAGGGTTATGTGAAACACTGTGTCCATAGAAAAATAGGGGAAATGTTGTTTGTACTAGTCCATAACAAACAAAAATCTAGTGGCGCCTCTTGTTCAAATCCCTTTGATTTGAGCTACCATCGATTGACCGTTTGCTACCACTATAAGCATAAGTACACCCCTTGCTTCACTTTAGGATTATGTGAGGCACCTCATCTCACTGTAGGATTATGTGAAATAGCGAAACCATAAAAATATTAGGGGAATGCTATTTAGTAAATATGATGTCCCAAAAATTTAGACAATATTTATTTAATAATTTCCATTAATAATTATTTTAAAATATGTATATCGATTTAATAATCTAATTTAATAGGATTTATCTCTAATAATTGTTTAATTTGATAAATGTTATCTTTTCAAAATCTATAATGATAATAATTTTATTCTTTTCAAAGTTAAAAATATTTAAATGATGAAATTTATCTTTTAAGCTAATTACAAAGATTATCTATTTATAATGTATAAATATGTGTATTCATTGTAAATAGAGAGTTTGATTTTAATTTAAATTAATAAGAAATGTTTTCAAATTTATATTTATATATATGTATGTATATTGTAAATTGGAAAATTTGATTGGATTTAATATAGGAACTTTTCAATAGCTTATTTTAAAAATATATCAATGAACTAAGCATAGTTTATAATTAATAAAAATAATTTGTATATGGAAACATTGAAGGCTATTTGAAATAAACATGAGAACATGTTAAAATAGATAAGGAGTTAATTTAATAATGAAATTCAACACTTGTAAATTATAATTAAAATTTTAATAAGGAGATAAACACAAATTTTCTTATTTTTACATTTGTAAAACATTTAAACTATGCAAATAACAATTGGAGTCATTTTAATAATCTAAGTAACATGTGGCATTGTTTTAATTAAATTTTGAAAACATTTATTAAAAATAGATAAGAGAAAACTTGGCAATTCATTTTAGTTCAAACCCTTTTTCCTCTTCAAAAAAAATGATGAAAACCATATTTTTGAGAAAAGTTCAAACTTAAAATCAAAAAGTAAAATCTGTTCAAAGTCTACAACAAACTCATCAACATATCTGCAAGGATCTATGGATCTACAGCCAGCAAATTCAACAATTATAATCATTTGCAAGAATCAGGAATCAAAAACTGCAACCAATCAACATAACTTAAGATTCAAAATGCAAATTAAAATAGTTATAGGAAACAATGTTCTCTGTTCTCTGAAAGGTGAGAAAATTTCTTCAGGAAATTTAACCTTCTTTATATATTCAGATCTATATATATGAAAATAATGGAAGTAGTGATTGTGAAAATGTTTCAATAAATTAATATGTTATGCCTGACATTTATAATTATGTATATACATATCTGCATGTCTGTATATATGTATGAGTACCTCTGTTCTTAAGTTTTCAGACCATAGGCACATTCAAACCCAATTCCTCCTTGCATAAACCATTTCAAGTGTTGATGTATAAGGAATATATGTTTGGGATGACTTGAACTTATTCTAAAAAAGAGTTTAAGGATTAACATAAGATTGCTTTACAGGAAGTGGAAGTTTCAGTAGAAATAAATTAAAAATCAGAAAAATACTATGCATCTGTTTCCCGACTGGGTGATAGATAAAATAGATAAAATTAGAAGGGATTTTCTTTGGAGCGGTGATAACCCCAATAGTAGTATTAAATGTTTAGTTAATTGGGATACTGTATGTAAATCTAAAAAAGAGGGTGGTTTAGGAGTCATTAATTTACATAATATGAATTTGTCTCTTCTTGGTAAATGGTTATGGAAATTCAGGGACATTAGTGATAAGGCCATTTGGAAAGATATTATATCTAATTTTTATTACAATGGTAGTTATAATTTATACCATATTAGTTCTTCTAGTTTTAGAAATATTTCTTGTTTTTGGAAATCTATTTTAAAATGCAGTAATATCTTTAACTTGGGTTTAAATATTATAGTTCATTCTGGTAACTGTACTTCTTTTTGGCATGATAGTTGGATTTCTACTACTCCTCTTAAGATTGAGTTTAAAGATTTATATGATATTTGTAATTTCAAATTTGCATTAATCTCTGATGTTTTCAATTCTGATAGTGATCCTCCTTGGACTTTTAATTTTAATTGTATTTTAGAAGGACCTACTCTTAGACATCTTTTCTTGCTTTATGCTAAACTTAATCTTTATTATATTGACAATGATAATGACTTTATTAGTTGGGATTGGGATAAGAGTAAGAAATATACTTCTAATTCCTTTTACAAATTTATCAACTTTTCGGGGGTTTCTGTCAATTGTTTTAAATTCATTTGGAAGTCTAATGCTCCTCCTAAATCTAAGATTCATATGTGGCTCATCATTCATGGTAAGTTAAATACTATTGAATTTTTAAAAAAGAAAAATATTAGTATTGACAATAAATGTTTTTTTTGCAACACATTTTTTGAAGATATTAATCATATTTACTTTGATTGTTTGGATACCTATTTTATTCTTATTAAGATCCTTAATATTTTTGAGTTTCATATTAATTCTAGAATTTCTGATTGCTTATTTTATTGGAATTCTTTTAGATTCATGTTTAATAAGGATTTTAGATATTTGCTTGATTCTTTATTCATTATTTCTTGTTGGTATATTTGGTTTGAAAGAAACCAAAGAATTTTTAATAACAATTATCAACAAAATAACAAATTGATTATTTTAATCTCAAATTTCTGCTTAAAGTGGATTTCTAATCCTAAATATAAATTAGCTAAAAATAATTGCTTTAAGGACTATCTTAATAAGGTTAGAAATAATATTAACTCATTTAATCTTAACTCCAATTATACTGTTTCTAATAATTCTTTAAATCACATTTCTCTTTCTTTTCTAGGATCATAATTAGTTTCTTGTTTGTGTCTGATTATTCTAGCTTTAGTTCTCTCTTTTGGTTTCTATACACACATATATGTATATAAATTTTATTTATATACATATATGTGTTTCTCTCTTATTTGTTTGCTAGTTCTATTTCAGGTGTTGTTTAGGTTGGATGCGGGTTCTTCTCTTATCAGGTTTGCTGGATAGCATTTAGCTTTTTCAGACTTGCTGGATGGCTCTTCTCAGAGACGCGGATTGCTCCTGTCTTGTCTCTTGGTCTTCTTCTGATTTTCAGTTTGGTGCTCTTCCTTTTGTTAGATACCTCTAACACTTTAGTATTGGGTGGTGGCCTTGCCGGAGCTCGATACTAGGGTGTAATGGGCGGTGGCTTTGCCGGAGCTCATTCGAGGGGTTTCTACTGCTTTATTTTTATTGTTGTTTTAGACTTGCCACCTGTCAGGCATGTTGGCAGCTCCATTTTTTAGTTATATATATAGTATTCCATGTGTGCTCTCCTCTCATGATAGAGGATCACACATTTTTCTCAAAAAAAATGGGGTGTTCTGCTCTTCATTTTCAAAACAAGTGACTAAGCCTTTCTGGAAATTTGGATTTTTACTTGTTTTTGGAAATCATGTTGAAGAAAAATGATTTAAGTGTTAAATGTATACAAATGTGTAGATTTATATTTGGATGTTGCCGTGAATGTCTGGAAAACAGACATTTGAATCTCTGTTCTAAACATTTCAGGTTTCAAACCTGTAGAAATCAAAATATCATCATATGATCATCTATAACTTTAATATCTAAATGAAACAAGTTCAAATAGGCAAGGTCAAAATTTTAAAAATATTTTGAAGTATTAAAAATGCATAGGGTTACTGGGAAGTTAAAAACACAGCAAATTAAATTCTTTCTTCAAAATTTGATTAATTAAAGTTTGAGATTTGATTGCAAAATCTTGTTCGTTTTCATAAGCCATGAATTCTAAGGTTTGAATCGGGATTTTTAGTTATATAAATTATGGGAAATTTTGAGATGAGCGGAATTTACAGATTGGTCAACTACTGGTGATCAGAATAGGCTTGGACCTCGGGGTTGTGTCAAGTGTGGGATAGTAGGACAACGGTCACGGGAAAATTAATTGCTGGTCCTATAGGCCACTGTGGTGATGGCAAGGGGAAGATCCAGGGTTTAAGCCTAGTTTTGATTGACATGGCTCCAGGGAAAGATACGACGTCGATAGGGTATCGAAAATGAACGGACAAAGTGAAAGAGTAGCGTGGGTCAACGAAGCTTCTCTGGTCAGAAGTTCGGGGTCACTGGTGGTTTGTTTCAGCGGTGCATGGCGATTGTATGATGAGGGGTAGGTATCAGGTTGAAGCCTGATGAGTTTGAATTTGTTCGAATTTGATTTCGAGTTGGGTTGTTCGATCGCGAGGTCGAAACTGTAAGAGTTGGTCATCGGCGACTCATCAGCGATATTAATGATGATCGAAGCTCTGGCAAGGATGCGAGCATGTGCATGGGGCAAATTCGTTTCTGTTATCATCTGTTAGAGTGGAGATGAAGCTATGCATCGGGTTACTCTCGAAATATTTGGGATGGTGCTTCGGGGATTAATAGTAGCGTGAGTATCTTCTATGTTTTGTCTCAAGTAGGTTTCAAATTTTAAGTAGTAAGTGTTCCAGGTTTGAGTTGAAGGATGGATCGGGATGATCGAGAGAATTGCTTGGGTTATGAACATGATTTTGGGCTTTGGGCTTGAAGTGTTTAAAATGTTTTTTTTTACTTCAATTAACAAAGCCTAAAATCTAATAATAATGAACAAACAAGTTTTATAAAAAATGTGGGTTTAAGCAAAGTTGTTTTGGTTTAGGGTAATTATATAAGAAAATTTATTTAATTAATTTCCAAATTCAAATTATTAAAATTAAAGTGGATGGTTAAAATAATATGTTTTAAAACCTTAATAAATCAAGGTCTCTAGGAATTTTGTATATATTAATTTCAATCTTTTAATTAAATAAGTTTTATATGATTTAGTTAAGTAATTAAGATAATGGTTATCTTGGATTAATTAAGGACTTAAGTATTTAAGGGTAATTACTTAAGGGAAGTAATTAAGCATTAATTACTTAGAGTAATTAATTTAAACGGACTGATTAACTAAGGCTTAGTTAATTAATGAGTGTGAACTAATTTACCAATGTAAGTGATTGTCGAATAATTAATTCGCGAAGTTAATTTAGAAGGAAATTAAAGGTTAATCAACGAGATGGGTTTGAGAATAATTAAATGGTGTTATTAATTAAAGGCAAAGTACTTAAGGTAATTAAAGAATGATTAATCAAGGACGGTTAATCAAGTTGTAATTAAGGAATGATTATTTAATTGGGCGTAATAAATTAATGATGAGTAAGCAAGATTTATAAGTAATAAAGTTATTAATTTCTTTCTTTAAGCAGTTAATTAAATTAATTAGAATTGGTACGACTAATTATCTTATTTATGAATGATTGAATGATATTTTAATACCATTGACTGTTTGTTATCTGTAACATCCCGAAAATTATGAATTTAAATTTTAGCAATATATTTTAACTTTTTGAAATAAAAATTGAAAAGTTATAAAGGAATGAAATATGGATAAAGTTTAGTGTTTTTAGTTAAAAACTTTTAAAAGAAAAGAAAAAATTTTGTTAATGTAAGTTATGATAAAATTTTAAAATTTAAATCGCATCATTATAATCTAACATCTAAACAAATAAACATATGAACAAACAAACAAATAAACAAATAAACCTATGAACAAATAAACAAATAATCTAACGTTTAAGCAATGTAAACAAATAAACAAATAAAATATGTAAGCAAAAGAAAATAAAAGAAAATAAAACAAACTCTTACATTAGCAAAATAAACAAGACAGCATGCTAAAAATATACAAAGCATGAAACACTACATACTTTCATTAAATGCAAGCATCTACAAAGAACATACCTTCATTTAATGCATTTACTCCTCAGCCACCTTTGGAAGGAAGGAGAAAAGCATGTGAAGTACAACAACCTGTATAAAACTACTATGCAAAAATGATGTTTCAGTACTTTGCTTAAAAACCCGCCTACCTCCTTATATACATGGCAATTGCCTTAGTTATTTCGTTCAAACAAACTTTTGCAAAGATCAGAAAAGAAAATAAACAGAAATAAAAGCCAACATCATTTTTATTTAAGCTTGGAAGAAAATTTACTGAAGGAAAAGAAAAACAAAGGAAATACAAACTGCTGCAACTCTTCAAATACAAAAATAGTCTCTGTTTCTATATTGTTCAGGTGAGTAAACATTTGTTCTTACAATCTTTTTGTTGCTGTGTGGATGTTGAATGATGTAGGGAAGTTAAACTTTTGTTTGTATCTTGAATATATGAATGAATGTTTGGTTGTGCATGTTGATTTTACAAATTTCATTCTCTGTTTTAGTTTCAGGAAAACAAAAGTGAAAACCTGATGAACCTTTCTTTTTCTTCTTTCCCCCTGTTTCCATTTTCTATTGAATTTGAAAGGAAAAGAAAAAGAAAAATGGAGTATATGTTTAAACCTGCACCAAGTTTCAGTGATAAAGCAAAGCAGTTTGAAACTTTCTTTTTTTCCTAGAAACTAAACAAACACAGTAATTTTTGGTTGCAGGTCAACCCATATCAAAGAAAAATTTAAATCTCATTCTCTCTTTGATTCTAACAGAGATTTTTAAACAAGTTAAATATTATTTTAAACTCACATTACATATCAGTAAAGGATTAAAACAGTTACAGAGTTCTTCTTCCTGGAAAGTTGAAACACAGTGACAAATTCAAAATCTCAAGGAAACTCAAATTTCACGAATTGTAACTTCCATAACTTTAAGTGAATCCATATTTAAAATGATGATTTTTAAGACAAATATGGGAATTTTTAATTGCCTAGATTACGTGCAGTCCAATGTTGAACGAGACATGCATTTTGATCGATTGCCAATCATCGAACAAATTTTAGATGTTAAGATTTTTCTTGAAGCTTGCTTGGCCATAGAAGATCTCGGGAAAAATGTTGAAAAAATTTTCTATTGCATAAATTTTGAATTCGAATGAAAACTAGGGTTTAAGAACTGTTTCCAGTTCGCGTTGAAAATGGGATCGCCGCTCCACCTAGGGGTGATCGGAATCCACGTCGCCGGTGCTAGTCGAGGCGTCACATCTCGATGAAGCTTCAGTATGATTTTAGTGGCTTCTGATGGCCATACGTGGGTACACGAGTGGATTTCCTGGTGACGTGTTGTTGGGTTCGATTGATCGAGATGACTCGATTTTTTTTTGGGGGTAAATTCAAGTGTGGGGGTGCTCGAATCGATTTGGGGAATGAAGTATGACTTGTTGATGGTCGCGATGGCCATCAGAGTGGTCGCGAACCACCGTGCACGTGCACGGTGGTGATGGTGTCAGTGCTTTGAGTATCAGGGGAGGTGTTGAGTTGGAACTCGAGTTGGAACTCGAGAAATTATGTAACGTGCTTCGGGTTTTTCTCGCGTTCCAAAAAGATGTTGGATCTGGGTTTTAAAACATAGCTTTTTAAAAAAAAGAAAAAAAGAAAGAAAAAAAGAGACAGGAAGAAGAAAGGAAACTGGGACGAGGGAGAAGTGGAGAAACTCGGGTAACACGCGAGTTCGAGTGAGTTGCCTGATGCGTGAAACTATTACTTAGTTTAAAGTTTAACTTGCTAAAAAAAAATGAATAAGAAAAGGGTATAGGAAGGACTCGGGGAAAGTTTGGGAGTTACATGGGTTCAACCCGAGTTTGCTTGGGTGTTTGCTCGGGTTACTCTGAAATTGGGTTAGGCCCAATAAGACTTTGAATTTGCAAATGCTAAGTAATTTTTGTATTTGCAATGCAATCAAGATTGATTAATATTAAGTTAAAAACTTACTATAAGTTTAAAATTTGTTAACAATGTGTTTTTTTTAAGAGTTTAATTAATCCTTTAATTAAGTAATTTAATTTAAAATAAGAATTGAAGTTAATTTACATTTAAATTTTCAGTTTAACCATAAATTGATTTTTAAAATGTAAAGTAGATTCTTAAATGAAAATTGTCGTAAATACTTTGTATTAATTAATGGTTATGAAAAGTAATTAAGAATGATTTGAAATTAAATTGATTAATAAACAATTAAGTATTTAATTAAATTTATAATTAAGAATTTGTTAATTTTGAAACAATTTATCGAGTTAATTAAGATTTAATTTATTTATCCAAATTTTTATCATTGATTTAAAAATAATTATTTGGTAAATTTATTAAATCCCATTCACTTGGATTGGTAAATAATTAACTATTGCTATGCACTAGATTGATATTTCTGTTGTGACTGTGATACTGTGTGATGCACTGTGACTATGATTTGTTCTATATTGATGTGAAAACCCTGTTGTCCGTAAAACGACATTTAAACTTCGATGCGACAGGGAATCGGATTTCAGTTGGTTATCCGAAACCCACATCGACTCTGTGAATATTTGTGAATGACATCCACATGTTTTGAAATTTGACACCCACTATTCGAATTAACCGGGAAAGGACCTTTGTGTCATAAAACCCATTTCGAATATGTGATTCGACGTTATGGATAGCAATCGAAGACCGGTGTTGAAGACCGGGTATTTGCGAGAGCGATAGGATGACCTGTCGATTGACTCTGCACCGAGTTGCTCCGGTATAGAGTTCTCCATATGTTATGGGGAATCCGATCAGGATTGTGGATATCCGGATTGCAAGGACTTCTTTGGAAGTGCCTTCGGTTCTGTTCGAGCCCGGAACAGACTTGTATGGATAGTCTGTCTGACATTACAAATTGAGATATAAAGCCGATTTCTTTCAAATATATTTCTGTTGGTGGCGGAGAATTTATTCTCTTAGCTTAACACCCTTCTCTGAGACGTACGAGCTCAGAGGTTATATAGTTGAAGGTTATCAGCAATATGTTCCCAATTTGGTAATGTGACATGCTGAGTGTTGCTGTGGAATGATCATTGTGTTGATCATTTGGATAGGATCATTTATTTGATCATCTATCTTGGTGATCATTTCTATGATCATTTGTTGACCCAAAGCACGGCTTTTGTATAAAGTGTGTTTTTGTGGACGTGACTTCGTCGGACCTCACACCCCGAAATGGTCAAAACAGGAAAGATGCGGCAAGGTTATTGGGGGTAGCACCCCTTAGGGTATGTGCATTTCCTTCTGGATAGAAGTGGTATCATGGTATGGAGCCCAGATACTTAACTTATGTTGATATCGCAGATATATATATATGATTTTGTGATTTGTTGCTGGGGCCCCGGTTAAAGGTTGGTTACGACCGGGAGATGGCATACTCGTGTCAGTAGTTACCCAGTTAGGGGTAACCCGGCCTTGTGTTGGCAGAGATCCGGTTTGGTTCTCGGGGACGTCCTTCCAGAGGCGTTCTCATGTGGCAATGGGAAGTTCCTTGGCCTGACCATTTGTTGGAAATCCAATTCCAAATACGAAACCCTGTACGGTTTTAGTTGTAGAACCTGCCATCTAATATGGTAGCTATAGTAGGCATAGTATAATGGTACCTATGTAGGCTAAGATTAATATTCTATTTTCGAAATAATTTACTTCACTATGCACTAGTAATAATATCAAAGAATTCTTTTCTCGTACCAAGCATATTTAACTATCATAAGAAGAAATCTCCTCCAATTCTGCGTTTGCATTGTGTGTGTGGCGGGAGGTCTTATGGTAGTTCCATTTTTAAAAGCATTCCGAAAATTCTTTTATAAATCTTGTTTATTTAAATACAACTGTTTTGTTTACTCATACCAGTCTCATGACTGATCCGGAGTTTATTGTTTTCTTTCCTAAACTCTGGGTGCCCATTATTTCCACACGGGCAGCCTAGTAGCAGGTTTCTATATTTTGGAGTAGCAGTATTTTGGAGCTCTTATCTTGGATATATCTTAGGAGCTATTGGAGATTTCAGGTGTTAGCTTTTGGGAGTTCGTTATCATCTCTCTCATTTGAGGATTTTTGGATATATGTTCACTGTTATATTATCATGATGTTGTATTTAGAGATTGTGGTATATGTATTATGTACTCTGTTGTAGTATGGATATTATGTTGATGTTGTAACAGTGATGTTTTTATGATATTGATTCTGTTCCGCTGTTTTATATTCATCTAATTGTTGTTATAAGCTCCGACGATGCGAATTTGATGTCGTTTATTGGACATCGAGTTTGGGTCGTCACATTATCTCTAGTATGTGATTGTGATACTTTGTGATATGATATGTTTTGTAATATGATATGTTGGGTTGAATAGAGATAATATGGTTATCTATGATGAATTGCTATGAAAAAGTGACATTTAGTATTTAAATTTAATCACTTGAAAACTTGGGTTAAGATGGCACTGGATTCGAAGAGACCGGGGTCGGGTATTAGTAATATCCGAAACCACTTCGATTTGTAATCTGCATAATTCTATTTGAATTTGATGTGTAGGATAAATATACTGAAATGTAATAATATTGACCTTTGAACTAAGTAAGAATACTTAGAATTTGATTTGTGGAATATGTTTTGAGCATAACAAGTAATGAACTCGTGGTGAAGTACGAGTTACCTGGGGTTTCTTTATGGTTTGAGCTTAGAACTTCAAATTATATGGATTTACTCGCACTAGTTTCCACCCTGACCCGGATGTTACTTTGATGTAATGCTCGGGTCGGACCGAGTATTATAGATTTTCAGGTAAGGACGTTTTGGAGCTCAGGAGGCGAGCTGGATGGCAGGAACGTATTTAGTGTTTCCGCTGTGAGATATTGTTGTTTATATCATGGGACATGTTGTTTTAAAACTATCTAGTGATTGGTAATGGTTGTAACTCTGATGTATAAAATATAAGTATACTGATACAGTTCTTCTTTGTAAAACTGTATTTATATGATATTATATTTTGATCTGCTACGAATGTGAGGTTTCTGTGACTTGTTTCTGTTTCTTCTTCTTTCTCTTTTCTTCTTTTCCTAACTATTTGGAATTTTCTGGATCGAAAATTCTGGGTCGTTACATTTGGTATCAGAGCGAGGTTAAGCAAGAACCTTAGCTCTGGTGGGGAATACTCATTAAGGATAGGGTCAATGGTACCCTAGAATGAGTTGAGTATATATATATATATATATATATATATATATATATATGAGAGCGTACTTGTTATTTTCTTATATAAAGATTTTAAATGATTTTATATAAGAATATATTTTGATATATAAAGCAATATTTCTTTCTAATAAATATTATGGTAATTGGTTATTAAAATATTTGAATTAAACTAAGTAGCAGTAGAAATACAACCAACTGAAATTAAATAAAGATAAGTTTGAAATGGATTCAAACTAAATTTAAAATCTTGAATTTAGGGATGAGTTTCAAAATAAGATAATAATGAACTGGTTTCCAGATATGATAAATTTTGGAAATTATCATAAATGATTATTGTGTTTAATAATGAAATATTTGCTAGAGTAAACAAAGTGAAGTAAATTTTGAAGATGAGTATAACTATAAATTGAAGTTGGTTTTAAATTATGAAGTTTTAAAACCTAAGTCTAGAAACATTTGAATTGTTTCAAAATGCTAAAAGAAATAACAAATTTATTTGAGTGAAAGGGTCCTATTTCAAACAAGAGTTATTTGAAATTTAAAGGAATTTGTTTTGAATTAAAACCACAAGTGGTTTAAAAATTACGGATAACTTGGTGTGTAAAGAAAATTAATATGTATACGAGGAATATACATCATATCAAAGATGGTTTGAAATAAACTCCATGTGCTGAGTTTTAAATTCTTATTTGGAATGAAATGAGAAAACTCGAAGTTATATAAATTTTGAACTTACAAGATGGAAAGAATTTTGAAATTTGAAGTGGGAATTCAAGTTTGAGTAAGGTTAACGGGATTTGAATTGAATTTAACTTAGAAGAAGTTAAATAAGTCTGAATAAACAACCTGATTTGGAAATTTCAAGATGAAATTGGGATTTAACTTGGGAAGTTGAATGGTTATTTTGAATTGGGAGTTTGGGAGTGATCTCAAAATGAGTTTGAGATTTGGAAATTGAAAATGGATACTATTAATTGGTGTTTGGATAAATTTGGATAATCATTTATCCAAATATCATTCCATTGCTATAAATAATTTATGGAACTGTGAATTGATTTGTTTAAATGAATGAAGAAATAAGGTGTGGTAATATATCCAATATTAAGATAAAACTTCAAAAGGTTTGGTTTTAAAACATAAATTTGGTGATAAATTGAATTTCGAAGATTTAGTTGTTTAAAAAGAAAATTTAGTTATTATTTGAATTATGAAATAGGTTAAAAATGGAATTTGGATTCAGAATTAAATGATTTAAAGATATAAGTTGATTTGATTTAAAGGATTAAATTAACATCTAAAAATTTTAACTCGAATTTACATGATTCGGGATAGTTTAAATTTGTATTGAACTGAATAAGTTCAAATTGAATTTGATTTGAATTAATTAAAATTGTGATTGAAAATGGATCGGTTTAAAAATTCAAATGGAAAATTTGAATTGGATTAATTTGAAATAAAATTGTAGTTGAATGAGTTCAAATTCAAATGGAAATTGGGATTTATTCAAACAGGAATTGAGATGATTTGAAATTGAAGTGGGTTCAATTTGAAGTTAGTCCAAATTGATTTGAATAATTTGGAATTGTAATTAAAGATGAATAGGTTTAAAATCAAATGGAATTTGATTTGAATTTGGAAAGAAATTGAGATTAATTCAACTTGAATTGAGATAGATCAAGTATAAGGGAAATTGAAGTTACTCAAATTGGAATTGAGTCAATTTAAATGGATGTGGAAATTTAAATTGAATTGATGGAAATGGAGATTGGAAATTAAATAGTTTGGCTCTGGTCTATTTTCAAATAAATTATTTTAATATAAACTGTTTTAAATCTATTTTCCAAACTATTTACTATACAACTTCTCTTTTTAAAACCCAAGACTATTTTATACTTATTTTACAATTATTTTTGGAACTATTTAACAATTTTTCAACTGTTTTATAAACTAATTACTGTTTTTCAACTACTTTATAACTAATTATTATTTTATAGCTATTTTGCAATTATTTAAAATTTCTATAACTATTTGACTATTTTCCAACTATTTTACAATTACTTAACTATTTTGCAGCTGTTTTGCAAACTAATAATAATTTTTCAATTACTTATATATTTTTAACTTTTCAAGCTATTTTCTAAATTTTAACTGGACAGAGTTTAAAGTATTTATGATTGAATACCCAATTGAGATAAGAATAGAGGTGATAATCCAAATGGGATTGAAGCAATTGTGAATAAGTGAATGAAAATTAAAGTGAATGTGAATAGAAAAGAATCGATTTGGCTAATAATAAATGAGATAAATACGTAGGATGTACTTATACTATTCGCATAGTGATTTGATCCAGATTCGAGCACAGAATTTCGAGATAATTATGTCGATCCGAGTTGGGATTTTTCACTCGATTTTCTACGGCGAACCTGGATATGGATTGTTGATTGGTTCTGGATATTCTCTATCATAGTTATGACTATGCAAGGAGAATGACGGTTTTTGATCAAGAAACCAGATCTAAGTCCGTACTAGGAAGTCGGGTGGACGATACTAGTTCGGAAATGAAATTGTTTGATCGGGTTAGCGATCAGATTGGTATAGCATACAGATGATATGTGTACATCGTACGGATTTAAATAAAATTGATATTGGGAATTTGTGGAAAATGATTATGAAATGGTTTTTGAAATGAAAGGTATATTTTCTGAAATATATGATGAAGTAAAATAAAAATTGGATATTTCTATAATAGAAATTTATTTTATGGAAGTAACTGATATGATATATGGTTTTGTATAGAGTAATCAAATTTGAATATTTGATTTGGAAATAAACAAAGTTATATATCTTTTTATATAAGATAAATCTCTCCTTGTTGAATCTAGCCAGAATTAAAGGGTTTTTGAAAATATTTGAAGTATAAAAAGGGTTTTATACAAGTTGGAAATGATCCTAAGATTTTTCAAGGTTATATATATCTATATATATAAACGATCTTGTAAGAATGACTTTGAAGAAGGTTTTGGGAACCTTTGGATTTGGAAAGGCTTTGATATTTGGGTAAAATCAATATTTGATTTTGAAAAGCCTAGTTTGAGAATTATCAATTTTGGGATAATCGATTTTGAGAAAGAAGATTTATATGAGATTCGTACTAGGTGTATGATTTGGAAGATACTATATGTGTATAGTATAAAGTGTTTGAAAATGGCTCTGGAGAAAAAGGCACTCCCTTTGGAGGAACTTCTCAGGAGTACCATTGGTACTGCCTTGAGCCTCTAAGGGGGAGGTTCTAAAGTTGATCATGTGAGGAGTATGGACAAAACTAGTTCCTGAGGATTATTAGGTAGCAAAAGTCGAGGGCACTGATGCCTACAGCGGCATCTAGGTTATGCTGTGACGACAGTGTAACTCGATGTCGCTGTGATCTACTGTGTGGAGCATAGCGGAAATCGTGCGGAGGTGGGTGTCAATGGTCTACAATTGATTTTGCCGGGAAGGCAACGTAACATCGGTAGACTGCGATCTATGGTCAAGTGGAGTGGAGAAGTTTCATTCTTTTGGCAGTGAAATTTGAGGGCGTTGAGGCCTACAGTTATATGGGTTTTTGCTGTGATAGCAACGTAAGCCCAGTTGTAGCTGCGATCTGTAGCGGGTTCCATGGTGTAATCGAGGGGCACGGAGGCCTACGGTTATCTATGGATTTTGTCGGGATGACAGCGTAACCATCGGGTTAACTGCGACCATGGATGGGAGTGATGATTTCCAGAGTATGCTCACCAAAGATTCCTCCACTTTCAAAAATGTTTTCTGTATTTTCAATAAAATTATTTTCCAGGTATTTTTACTGGGTGTTGAAAATGGGTCTGCTAAGTACTTATAGATTCTCAGTACTATGCCTGATCATCGTATGACCGAATTTCTGTTAGAACGAAGATGGACTTGTTGAAACATCAAGTTATAAAAGTATTTTTATAAAACAATTTTGGCAAAATTATATAGATTTTCAAAGTGTTTTAAAAGTGTTCAAAGAATAATCTATCTGATTTTAAGAATTTTAATAATTCTGGCTTCGTCCCTTTTCGAGGACGAAAAGATTCAAAGGGGGGAGGAATTTGATGTCTGGAAAATTTAGGCAATATTTATTTAATAATTTCCATTAATAATTATTTTAAAATATGTAATATCGATTTAATAATCTAATTTAACAGGATTTATCTATAACAATTATTTAATTTGATAAATGTTTTCTTTTCAAAATCTATAATGATAATAATTTTATTCTTTTCAAAGTTAAAAATATTTAAATGATAAAATTTATCTTTCTAGGCTAATTAAAAATATTTTCTATTTATAATGAATATATATGTGTATACATTGTAAATAGGGAGTTTGATTTTAATTTAAATTAATATGAAATGTTTTCAAATTTATATTTATATATATGTATGTATATTGTAAATTGGAAAACTTGATTGGATTTAATATAGAAACTTTTCAATAGCTTATTTTAAAAATATGTCAATGAACTAAGCATAGTTTATAATTAATAAAAATAATTTGTATATGGAAACATTGAAGGCTATTTGAAATAAACATGAGAACGTGTTAAAATAGATAAGGAGTTAATTTAATAATGAAATTCAACACTAGTAAATTATAATTAAAATTTTAATAAGGAGATAAACACAAATTTTCTTGTTTTTACATTTGTAAAACATTTAAACTATGAAAATAACACTTGGAGTCATTTTAATAATCTAAGTAACAAGTGGCATTGTTTTAATTAAATTTTGAAAACATTTATTAAAAATAGATAAGAGAAAACTTGGCAATTCATTTTAGTTCAAACCCTTTTTTCTCTTCTAAAAAAAATGATGAAAACCAGACTTTTGAGAAAAGTTTAAAGCTAAAATCAAAAAGTAAAATCTGTTCAAAGTCTACAGCAAACTCATCAACATATCTGCAAGGATCTATGGATTTACAGCGAGCAAATTCAACAACTATAATCATTTGCAAGAATCAAGAATCAAAAACTGCAACTAATCAACAAAACTTCAGATTCAAAATGCAAATTAATATAGTTTTAGGAAACAATGTTCTCTGTTCTCTGAAAGGTGAGAAAATTTCATCAGGAAATTTAACCTTCTTTATATATTCAGATCTATATATATGAAAATCATGGAAGTAGTGATTGTGAAAATGTTTCAATAAATTAATATGTTATGCCTGACATTTATAAATAAGTATATACATATATGTATGTCTGTATATATGTATGAGTACCTCTGTTCTTAAGTTTTCAGACCATAGGCTCATTCAAACCTAATTCCTCCTTACACAAAACCATTTCAGGTGTTGATGTATAAGGAATATATGTTTGGGATGACTTGAACTTATTCTAAAAAAGAGTTTAAGGATTAACATCAGATTGTTTAAGAGGAAGTGGAAGTTTCACTAGAAATATATTAAAA
Source organism: Allium cepa (assembly GCA_030765085.1). NCBI lineage: Eukaryota > Viridiplantae > Streptophyta > Magnoliopsida > Asparagales > Amaryllidaceae > Allium > Allium cepa. The sequence goes on from CM060937.1 coordinate 591,448,478, forward strand.
ATCGTTAAAATAAATCATTCAAGTTTCAAATGGGGTGTTCTGTTCTTCATTTTCAAAACAAGCGACTAAGCCTTTCTGAAAATTTGGATTTTTACTTGTTGTTGGCAATCATGCTTGACGAAAAATGATTTAAGTGTTAAATGTATGCAAATGTGTATATTTATATTTGGATGTTGTTGTGAATGTCTAGAAAACAGACATTTGAATCTCTATTCTAAACATTTCAGGTTTCAAACCTGTAGAAATCAAAATATCATCATTTGATCATCTATGGACTTTAATATCTAAATGAAACAAGTTCAAATGGGAAAGATCAAAATTTTAAAAATATTTTGAAGTATTAAAAATGCATGGGGTTACTGGGAAGTTAAAAACACAGTAAATTAAATTCTTTCTTCAAAATTTGATTTATTAAAGTTTGAGATTTGATTGCAAAATCTTGTTCGTTTTTATAAGCCGTGAATTTTAAGGTTTGAATCAGGATTTTTAGTTGTATAAATTATGGGAAATTTCGAGATGACAGGAATTTACAAATTGGTCAACTACTGGTAATCGGAATAGGCTTGGACCATGAGGTTGTGTTAGTTATGGGATAGTAGGACAGCGGTCGCGGGAAAATTAATTGCTGGTCCTGTAGACCACTGTGGTGATGGCAAGAGGAAGATCTATGGTTTAATCCTAGTTTTAATTGACATGGTTCCGGGGAAAGATACGGCGTTGATAGGGTATCAAAAATGACCGGACCAAGTGGAAGAGTAGCGTGGGTCAACGAAGCTTCTCTGGTCAGAAGTTCGGGGTCACTGCTGGTTTGTTTTGGCGGCGCGTGGCGATTGTATGATGAGAGGTAGGTATCAAGTTGAAGCCTTATGGGTTTGGGTTTGAGTTTGCTCGAATTTGATTTCGAGTTAGGTTGTTTGATCGCGAGGTTGAAATTGTAAGAGTAGGTCATCGGCGACTCATCAGTGATATTAGTGATGATCGGAGCTCGGCAAGGTTGCATGCATGTGCAGGGGGTAAATTCATTTCCGTCATCATCTGTTAGAGTGGAGATGAAGCTATGCATCGGGTTACTCTCGGAATATTTGGGATGGTGCTTCGGGGAATAATAGTTGCGTGAGTATCTTGTATGTTTTGTCTTAAGCAGGCTTCAAGTTTTTAGTAGTAAGTGTTCCAGGTTTGAGTAGAAGGATGGGTCGGGATGATCGAGAGAATTGCTCGGGCTATGAACGTGATTTTGGGCTTTGGGCTCGAAGTGTTTAAAATGTTTTTTTACTTCAGTTAACAGGGCTTAAAATCTAATAATAATGAACTAACAAGTTGTAAAAAAATGTGGGTTTAAGCTAAGTTGTTTTGGTTTAGGGTAATTATATAAGAAAATTTATTTAATTATTTTTCAAATTCAAATTAATAAAATTAAAGTGGATGGTTGAGATAATATTTTTTAAAACCTTAATTAATCAAGGTCTCTAGGAATTTTGTATAAAATAATTTCAATCTTTTAATTAAATAAGTTTTATATGATTTAGTTAAGTAATTAAGATAATGGTTATCTTGGATTAATTAAGAACTTAAGTAATTAAGGGTAATTACTTAAGGGAAGTAATTTGGTATTAATTACTTAGAGTAATTAATTTAAAGGGATTGATTAATTAAGGCTTAGTTAATTAATGAGTGTGAAGTAATTTATCAATGTAAGTGATTGTCGAATAATTATTCGGGAAGTTAATTTAGAAGGAAATTAAAGGTTAATCAATGAGATGGGTTTGAGAATAATGCTATTAATTACAGGAAAAGTACTTAAGGTAATTAAAGAATGATTAATCAAGGATGGTGTAACGACCCTAGATTTTAATTTAATTTAAATTGATAATTAAAAGAAATTTTGAATAAAAAATTATAAAATTTAAATATAAATGGAAGCGAGTTTCCCCGAGTTCAAATATATTCTATATAAATCATTTAAATTTTAAAATATTGTATATATATGTATATATGTGAATATATATATATATATATGTATGTATATTTGGGTATATATGAGTCAATTTGAAATTATAAAATCTTGTGTGTATATATATATATTTTGATTTGAATTTAAATCTTAGATGAATGGTTTAATAAATATTTGAGTTATAAAATAAATTAAGAAAAATATATATATATAGTAACTCATAAATAAAATTTTAACAACATGTTAAAATAGAAGTTATTCATACTATAAAGTAATATATATAAACAAAGTAAAATAAGTATTAGCAATAAATGTTTCAAATAAATTTATGGTTAGAAATAAATGTTAAAGTTAAATTAGAATTCAATACATAAGTAAAATGAACTACAAGCAAAAGTAAGTCAAAGCTGCAACCACCATCCAATCTGCAGTAAAACATGTTTATGCAGGCAAGTAAAAGATCCATCTACATATACAAACAAAATAAAAAAAAACCTAGAAATTCATCTATATTTTGAAAATGAATATACATATATATATATATAGTTTTATAAAATATCAAGTAAGTAAACATACTAAATAAAAATCTAACATATGATAATAATAAAAGAAGAAAGTAAAATAACAAACAATAGCATATTAGCCATCAATATAGTATACATCAGCCAAGTTAAATTGATATGAGCAAAAGTACATATGAATATGCTTACAATATAAAGCAAGAACTGCACAAAAACTGCAAACATACATAATAATAAAATAAGCAAAATCTAATAAAATAAAATAAATAAAACAAAGTAAAATATAAACATCTTCTATGTAAAAGATGTAGGCTGTAAACAGCAAGTATATGTTTAAGTATAGAAACATAAAGTAAAAGCAAACAAGTACAAACAAAACATCTCTAAGTACATACATAATTTAAAAAGTATAAGCTAGTAAACAAATGGAAGAAATAAAATATAGCCTGCATAAAGTTATAACTAATTAATGCAACATACTTCAGCCATACCCTATCTCTAAACAAACATTTATAACATCTTGTACTTGCAAAGGACTTCAAAACTGTATACTTTAACTTCATATACACATCAAAGTATCATTATAGTTTCATTCTTCAAACTGAGAAAAGAAAAAAAAAAAAAAAAAAGAAGCAAAAGCAAGTGACACTCGAAACTTAAACAAAATTCAAAACAAAGAAGCAAGATTCAGTTGCAACCCTGTTATAAATAGAATGCTCTGTTCACTCTGGAAACAATACAGTGAGTAACTTCACTTTTAAAGAAATTCAAGTAGGTAGATTTGTTTGCATACTATTTAATCTAAAACAAATATGAATTATATGATACCTTCTGCGTACATATTCATGTATGGTATACATTTTGCTTCAGAGTATTCTCTGCCTATACCTTCCAGTATTCAAGTTTGGTTTAAAACAATTCAATCCTTATGATCTTGTCTCTGTTTAAATTCAAGTTTCGAATGAAACTTGTTTGCTTAATCATAAACTCTAGTTTTAAAAATTTGTTTAAGTGGAAATAATGTGTATGGCCTCTGGAAATAAATTTACAACAGTGTAAACTTAAACAAGTTAAAATTTAAACTTTTCAAATTCTGAATTCAGGTATGTAATCTGGATTCATGTGCTATAACACGATTTTTAAAGAGAAAATTATAATTTTTAGATAAAGGGTCGAAGAGTAGTTCGTATTTGTTTGAAAATTGGGTTTTGATCAATTGCGGTTGATCGGAGGGTAGATGGTGGTCAAGGCTTCTCGTGGAGGTGGAGGGGCCTACGATGATGGTGGGAAAAATGCTCGGTGACACTCATGATCACTGGGGCGACAGCGGTGTAGGGAATTTGTTTGTAAACCTAGTTTTCGTCATGGCTGTATGTTTGATTCGTTCTTCCTCCATGATGCATCGAGTGAGAAGCGACTGTGGGAGATGGTGGTAGGGTCGATGACGAAGTGATGGCCGAAGTTTCGTACGTTCCGGTGGTCAGAGGAGTGGATGCGAGGCGTTGACAGGTTGCGAGGTTGATGGGTTCTTTCTGTTCCAGGTTTTCAAGTTTTTATCTCGATTTCGATTTTTGAGTTTGGGAGGGGGTACGATGATCTTGATCAGGCACGTGGGTGATAGACGACGTGTAGGGGTCATCAGAGTTGAACGGAGGCGGCCGATGCTCTGGTGCATGTGCACGGTGCACGGCAAAAAGGGCAGGGAATTGAGTTCGAGTTGTTTTGTTTGGGGTCAATGGTTGGTTACAGGATGTTGTTTTTTTTTTCTTGTCTACAGGTTTTCAAAAACCTGTTACATTTTTTTTTTTATTTAAAATAAAATTTAAAAGCCAGTTTAAATGGGAAGCAAAAGTTTTAAAGCAAGTTTAAATCTAGTTTTAAGTTTAGTTTCAAATAAACTTTGAATTTAAAAGTTTTAAACATAAATTTGATTTTTAAATCAAATTTGTAAATGTTTACAAGGTGGGTTTTCAGATTTTAAATCTGATTTTAGAATTTAAAATAAAATCTGAAAACAAGACTTGAATATGGCTTCGAGTTTAAAATCTGGAATTTGAACCAGTTTTTAAATTATATGTGTTTTAAAACAAGTATAAACCAAATAGTTTTTTTTTTTTTAAAAAAAAAAGTAAATTTGTTATCAAACCAATAACTAAACTTGGTATTCAATAATTTGAATCTGTAAGTTAAATAGTGGTGGATTTTAAAGGCTTAATTTTAAAATAAAATTAAGTAAATCAGTTTAAAGGCTTACATAAGTTCATATGTAATTTATAAATGTTCTTTACATTTATTTTAAGATTATAAATAGAAATTTAAATTTGATTAATATTTAGATATGTAAGCATTTTGAATCATAAATTCAAAATGAAATTTGAGTCTAAATTCAAAAGTGTAATGTTTTACACTTAAAATATTGATGAGGTCATTAATAAGGAAATTAATTATCTTAGAGATAATTAAGGTAATTAAAATGATTTGATTAATAAGGTAATTAAAGAATGATTTATTTAATTTAGAAATAAGTAATTTAGATTAATTAATTAGAAATGATTAATAAAGATTTAATCTAAGAAATTTTCTTAAGAAGGTAATTAAAGAAATATTATTAGTTAATAAAGATAATTAACTAAAGATTATCAAGTATTGATTAAAGTGATAAATATTAATAATTAAATGGATTAATTAATTTAGAAAATCAATTATAAATTGTTAAATGTAATTACTTAATGAAAGTAATTAAGGAGTAATCACTTACTGTAATTAATTTTAGATATTTTGATTAACTAAAATATTTGATAAATAAATTAATATCAAATGGTTTGAAATTTATTAAATAATCAAGATTGGATAATTAATTCATAAGTAATTGATTAAATTGGAAATGAATTGAATTAATCAGGTTTAAACGATTAGTTTATCCTGCTTATAAAGGATTATTGAATGCTTGACCTTACTTATGAATGATTGTATCGTATGAAATGCCTTGAATTGATTGTTCTGTCTGATCTGTGACATTTTGTTTTGTGGATTGTGCTATGTATAATTTATTCATTTACTGATGATACATCTGTATATTATCTGTGAATCTGTGAATGGACGATGAGCGTTATGTTTATATCGCTTATCAACTATATTTCTGTGTTTTAATCTGTGATGATTGATGATGTGGCACTTTTATTGTGTTAAACCCCTGGACCACACCATACACACACAAATATGGATTTCACGAGGAAATCGATTAAGTCGTAGATTTTTGAAATAGTTAAATTTGAATTTTTAAATTCAAATGTTTTGGAAATGGAATCGGAATAAAATGTGAAAAGCTTTTGGAATGGAATTTCAAAATAAAATTTATTATTTTTAAATTACTTGATTAAGTTTTGGAATTTAAATAATTTGACTTAAATTTAAATTCAATACTTGAAATTGAATTTTATGATTTGAAATTAGGGATTAAAGATGTTATATTGGTTATATAGGGATTAAACCACCTTTAAGTATCGTTTTTAGGAAGTTTTGAATTTAACCTAAGGATTTCAACTCGTATAAATGAATCAGATTTCCAAAATGAAAACTGTTGTTTTCAAATGATAAACACTTTTAGATAAGAACCGAGATTCCAGTTAATTAGGGGAATTTCAAGATTGAATAGAGAAATGATTTTCCTAGGTTATGAATGAATTCTTTTCGAAAACTATGAATTAAATCTGTTTATTTTTAACAGATTTAAATTGATGATTTGTTTAAATCAAATTGAAATGAAATTGTTTTGAAGGCTATAAGTTAAATCTTTGATTTAAAGATTTAACGAGTAAATCAAATTGAAATAAAAATTGATTTGGAAAATCTGTGAATGAATCTTTTGTTTAAAAGATTAAAATGTGAAAATTGTTTAAACCGTTAAAGGTTGTGAAAATGAATCTTTTTGTTTAAAGATTGAAATGGTAATTGGATTAAAACCATTGAAAAGAAAGTTTTGAATTATTTAAGTTGTGACTTAATTGAAATCCCAATATCCATATGTTTTTGAAATATTGCGCTCACTGTTCGGTTTAGCCGGGAGAGGACCATTGTGTCATATATCCCATTCCGAATATGTGATATGTCGTTATGGATAGCGTTTGAAGACCGGTGGTGAAGACCGGATATTTTCGAAAACGTAAGGACAACTCGTCGAATGTCTTTGCATCGAATGGTCCCCGGTATAGAGACTCCATATGTGATGGGGAGTCCGAACGTGATTAGTGAATATCCGGATTGCAAGGACTTCTTTGTAAGTGCCTTCGGTTTTGTTCGATCCCGGAACAGACTTGTATGGATTGTATGTATGACATTACAAGTTGAGATATAAAGCTGATTTCTTTCAAATATATTTCTGTTGGTGGCGAAGAATTTATTCTTTTAGCTTAACACCCTTCTCTGAGACGTACGAGCTCAGAGGTTGTATAGTTGAAGTTATCAGCGATATATTCCCAGTTTGGTAATGTGACATGCTGAGTGATGCTGAAATGATCATTGTGTTGATTATTTGTGATAGGATCATTTATTTGATCGTCTATCTTAGTGATCATTGTGTTGATCATTTGTTGACCCAAAGCATGGCTTTTGTATAAAGTATGTTTTTGTGGACGTGAATTCATCGAGCCTCACATCCCGGAAATGGTCAAAACAGGAAAGATGCGGCAAGGTTATTAGGGGTTGCTGTAGCTCCCCTTAGGGTATGTGCATTTCCTTCTGGAAAGGGGTGGTATCATGGTATGGAGCCCAGATACTTACTCATGTTGAAAACACTCTATTTATTATGGTGTGATGTTGGATATCGAGCGCTCGGTTGAAAAGGTCCTAAAGGACCGGGGAATGGCGTGCTCGTGTCAGTAGTTACCCAGTTAAGGGGTAACCCGGCCTTGTGTTGGCAGAGTTCCGGTTTGGTTCTCGGGGGTGTCTTTCCAGAGGCATTCTCAGTGGCAATGGGAAGTTCCTTGGCCTGACCATTTGTTGGAAATCCAAAGAAACAATACGAAACTTGTACGGTATTAGTTGTAGAACCTATCATTCACTTATGGTGTCGCAACACTGTTTGGATGGTAGCTATAGTAGGCATAGTTCGAAATGTCTATGTTGGCTAAGATTTATATCTTTATTTTCGAAATAATTTTCTACACTATGCACTAGTAATAATATCAAATGCTTCTTTTTAATGCGTATCAAGCATCTTTGACTATCATAAGGAGAAATCTCCTCCGATTCTGCGTTTGCATGTGTGTGTGTGCGGGAGGCCTTATGGTAGTCTCATTTTTAAAAGCATTGCGAATTGACTTTGAAAATCTTTTGTTGAATGTTTTAAGAGATAAACTGTTTTTTTGTTGCTCACACCAGTCTTGTTAAGCTATTGGGCTATGTGATGGGGGGTTCTCGCTTCGCGGTTTGGTGGCGAACGGGAGACTCTTACTCCCACACATCCTCTTTTAAGGGGTTGGTTAGGCGTAAGCTGTGACAGTCGAAAGGCTGGCCGTAAAAGCAAGTTTGGGATATCAGTGTAAGCCACGGTGGGGCTGGGATGGTTGAAAAGCCTACCGGTTGTGACCGCTTCCTCCGTGACGTTACATTTGGTATCAGAGCTAAGGTGAAACTTTAGCTCAGGAGTGTAACACATTAAGTAACTCATTAGAGATAAGGTGAAGTAAATCCTAGAACGAGTAATCCTTAAGATATCCGTTTGAATGCCTCAGTAAATTCTCTTACTATCCACTAATAGTAAGTATGAGTGCAAGAAGAGAATGAGATAGGGGACAGGGCAATACGACTATAATTAGTCAAAACTCTGTAACAACAGTGGAAATAACTTTCTCTATCAATCTCCTTTGATTCGTTTCCAAATTCTTTTGATTTCTTCGTACCAGCTACAAGAAGAAGTTCGGTGCGTTGATGCTCTACGAATCGATGTAGAAATTCTTTCTTCATATTTCATCAATTTCTTTTCAGTTTTTGGATTTAAACTTTAATGAATTTGAAATTGGAAATTTTAAATGAATTGGAAATTTTAAAATTGAGTTAAAATTGATTAATAGCATATGAAAGATAATTTGAATTGTATTGATAAAACGATTTCGTTTAAAACCAAAATTTGAAATTCTATTGTAATTTCTTGTGAATACAAAAGTCCGAAGAGGGACGAATTAGTATATATTTTGAGATATTCCGACTTGAGCTTGAAATTCATATCTTATGTTTGAGGAATTATAGGAGATCGTATCTGTCTATCTTTGTGTTGTTTTCGTGCCTGCGAATTTCGAGGACGAAATTCTTTTAAGGGGGGAAGTTTGTAACGACCCTAGATTTTAATTTAATTTAAATTGATAATTAAAAGAAATTTTGAATAAAAAATTATAAAATTTAAATATAAATGGAAGCGAGTTTCCCCGAGTTCAAATATATTCTATATAAATCATTTAAATTTTAAAATATTGTATATATATGTATATATGTGAATATATATATATATATATATGTATGTATATTTGGGTATATATGAGTCAATTTGAAATTATAAAATCTTGTGTGTATATATATATATTTTGATTTGAATTTAAATCTTAGATGAATGGTTTAATAAATATTTGAGTTATAAAATAAATTAAGAAAAATATATATATATAGTAACTCATAAATAAAATTTTAACAACATGTTAAAATAGAAGTTATTCATACTATAAAGTAATATATATAAACAAAGTAAAATAAGTATTAGCAATAAATGTTTCAAATAAATTTATGGTTAGAAATAAATGTTAAAGTTAAATTAGAATTCAATACATAAGTAAAATGAACTACAAGCAAAAGTAAGTCAAAGCTGCAACCACCATCCAATCTGCAGTAAAACATGTTTATGCAGGCAAGTAAAAGATCCATCTACATATACAAACAAAATAAAAAAAAACCTAGAAATTCATCTATATTTTGAAAATGAATATACATATATATATATATATATATATAGTTTTATAAAATATCAAGTAAGTAAACATACTAAATAAAAATCTAACATATGATAATAATAAAAGAAGAAAGTAAAATAACAAACAATAGCATATTAGCCATCAGTATAGTATACATCAGCCAAGTTAAATTGATATGAGCAAAAGTACATATGAATATGCTTACAATATAAAGCAAGAACTGCACAAAAACTGCAAACATACATAATAATAAAATAAGCAAAATCTAATAAAATAAAATAAATAAAACAAAGTAAAATATAAACATCTTCTATGTAAAAGATGTAGGCTGTAAACAGCAAGTATATGTTTAAGTATAGAAACATAAAGTAAAAGCAAACAAGTACAAACAAAACATCTCTAAGTACATACATAATTTAAAAAGTATAAGCTAGTAAACAAATGGAAGAAATAAAATATAGCCTGCATAAAGTTATAACTAATTAATGCAACATACTTCAGCCATACCCTATCTCTAAACAAACATTTATAACATCTTGTACTTGCAAAGGACTTCAAAACTGTATACTTTAACTTCATATACACATCAAAGTATCATTATAGTTTCATTCTTCAAACTGAGAAAAGAAAAAAAAAAAAAAAAAAAGAAGCAAAAGCAAGTGACACTCGAAACTTAAACAAAATTCAAAACAAAGAAGCAAGATTCAGTTGCAACCCTGTTATAAATAGAATGCTCTGTTCACTCTGGAAACAATACAGTGAGTAACTTCACTTTTAAAGAAATTCAAGTAGGTAGATTTGTTTGCATACTATTTAATCTAAAACAAATATGAATTATATGATACCTGCTGCGTACATATTCATGTATGGTATACATTTTGCTTCAGAGTATTCTCTGCCTATACCTTCCAGTATTCAAGTTTGGTTTAAAACAATTCAATCCTTATGATCTTGTCTCTGTTTAAATTCAAGTTTCGAATGAAACTTGTTTGCTTAATCATAAACTCTAGTTTTAAAAATTTGTTTAAGTGGAAATAATGTGTATGGCCTCTGGAAATAAATTTACAACAGTGTAAACTTAAACAAGTTAAAATTTAAACTTTTCAAATTCTGAATTCAGGTATGTAATCTGGATTCATGTGCTATAACACGATTTTTAAAGAGAAAATTATAATTTTTAGATAAAGGGTCGAAGAGTAGTTCGTATTTGTTTGAAAATTGGGTTTTGATCAATTGCGGTTGATCGGAGGGTAGATGGTGGTCAAGGCTTCTCGTGGAGGTGGAGGGGCCTACGATGATGGTGGGAAAAATGCTCGGTGACACTCATGATCACTGGGGCGACAGCGGTGTAGGGAATTTGTTTGTAAACCTAGTTTTCGTCATGGCTGTATGTTTGATTCGTTCTTCCTCCATGATGCATCGAGTGAGAAGCGACTGTGGGAGATGGTGGTAGGGTCGATGACGAAGTGATGGCCGAAGTTTCGTACGTTCCGGTGGTCAGAGGAGTGGATGCGAGGCGTTGACAGGTTGCGAGGTTGATGGGTTCTTTCTGTTCCAGGTTTTCAAGTTTTTATCTCGATTTCGATTTTTGAGTTTGGGAGGGGGTACGATGATCTTGATCAGGCACGTGGGTGATAGACGACGTGTAGGGGTCATCAGAGTTGAACGGAGGCGGCCGATGCTCTGGTGCATGTGCACGGTGCACGGCAAAAAGGGCAGGGAATTGAGTTCGAGTTGTTTTGTTTGGGGTCAATGGTTGGTTACAGGATGTTGTTTTTTTTTTCTTGTCTACAGGTTTTCAAAAACCTGTTACATTTTTTTTTTATTTAAAATAAAATTTAAAAGCCAGTTTAAATGGGAAGCAAAAGTTTTAAAGCAAGTTTAAATCTAGTTTTAAGTTTAGTTTCAAATAAACTTTGAATTTAAAAGTTTTAAACATAAATTTGATTTTTAAATCAAATTTGTAAATGTTTACAAGGTGGGTTTTCAGATTTTAAATCTGATTTTAGAATTTAAAATAAAATCTGAAAACAAGACTTGAATATGGCTTCGAGTTTAAAATCTGGAATTTGAACCAGTTTTTAAATTATATGTGTTTTAAAACAAGTATAAACCAAATAGTTTTTTTTTTTTTAAAAAAAAAAGTAAATTTGTTATCAAACCAATAACTAAACTTGGTATTCAATAATTTGAATCTGTAAGTTAAATAGTGGTGGATTTTAAAGGCTTAATTTTAAAATAAAATTAAGTAAATCAGTTTAAAGGCTTACATAAGTTCATATGTAATTTATAAATGTTCTTTACATTTATTTTAAGATTATAAATAGAAATTTAAATTTGATTAATATTTAGATATGTAAGCATTTTGAATCATAAATTCAAAATGAAATTTGAGTCTAAATTCAAAAGTGTAATGTTTTACACTTAAAATATTGATGAGGTCATTAATAAGGAAATTAATTATCTTAGAGATAATTAAGGTAATTAAAATGATTTGATTAATAAGGTAATTAAAGAATGATTTATTTAATTTAGAAATAAGTAATTTAGATTAATTAATTAGAAATGATTAATAAAGATTTAATCTAAGAAATTTTCTTAAGAAGGTAATTAAAGAAATATTATTAGTTAATAAATATAATTAACTAAAGATTATCAAGTATTGATTAAAGTGATAAATATTAATAATTAAATGGATTAATTAATTTAGAAAATCAATTATAAATTGTTAAATGTAATTACTTAATGAAAGTAATTAAGGAGTAATCACTTACTGTAATTAATTTTAGATATTTTGATTAACTAAAATATTTGATAAATAAATTAATATCAAATGGTTTGAAATTTATTAAATAATCAAGATTGGATAATTAATTCATAAGTAATTGATTAAATTGGAAATGAATTGAATTAATCAGGTTTAAACGATTAGTTTATCCTGCTTATAAAGGATTATTGAATGCTTGACCTTACTTATGAATGATTGTATCGTATGAAATGCCTTGAATTGATTGTTCTGTCTGATCTGTGACATTTTGTTTTGTGGATTGTGCTATGTATAATTTATTCATTTACTGATGATACATCTGTATATTATCTGTGAATCTGTGAATGGACGATGAGCGTTATGTTTATATCGCTTATCAACTATATTTCTGTGTTTTAATCTGTGATGATTGATGATGTGGCACTTTTATTGTGTTAAACCCCTGGACCACACCATACACACACAAATATGGATTTCACGAGGAAATCGATTAAGTCGTAGATTTTTGAAATAGTTAAATTTGAATTTTTAAATTCAAATGTTTTGGAAATGGAATCGGAATAAAATGTGAAAAGCTTTTGGAATGGAATTTCAAAATAAAATTTATTATTTTTAAATTACTTGATTAAGTTTTGGAATTTAAATAATTTGACTTAAATTTAAATTCAATACTTGAAATTGAATTTTATGATTTGAAATTAGGGATTAAAGATGTTATATTGGTTATATAGGGATTAAACCACCTTTAAGTATCGTTTTTAGGAAGTTTTGAATTTAACCTAAGGATTTCAACTCGTATAAATGAATCAGATTTCCAAAATGAAAACTGTTGTTTTCAAATGATAAACACTTTTAGATAAGAACCGAGATTCCAGTTAATTAGGGGAATTTCAAGATTGAATAGAGAAATGATTTTCCTAGGTTATGAATGAATTCTTTTCGAAAACTATGAATTAAATCTGTTTATTTTTAACAGATTTAAATTGATGATTTGTTTAAATCAAATTGAAATGAAATTGTTTTGAAGGCTATAAGTTAAATCTTTGATTTAAAGATTTAACGAGTAAATCAAATTGAAATAAAAATTGATTTGGAAAATCTGTGAATGAATCTTTTGTTTAAAAGATTAAAATGTGAAAATTGTTTAAACCGTTAAAGGTTGTGAAAATGAATCTTTTTGTTTAAAGATTGAAATGGTAATTGGATTAAAACCATTGAAAAGAAAGTTTTGAATTATTTAAGTTGTGACTTAATTGAAATCCCAATATCCATATGTTTTTGAAATATTGCGCTCACTGTTCGGTTTAGCCGGGAGAGGACCATTGTGTCATATATCCCATTCCGAATATGTGATATGTCGTTATGGATAGCGTTTGAAGACCGGTGGTGAAGACCGGATATTTTCGAAAACGTAAGGACAACTCGTCGAATGTCTTTGCATCGAATGGTCCCCGGTATAGAGACTCCATATGTGATGGGGAGTCCGAACGTGATTAGTGAATATCCGGATTGCAAGGACTTCTTTGTAAGTGCCTTCGGTTTTGTTCGATCCCGGAACAGACTTGTATGGATTGTATGTATGACATTACAAGTTGAGATATAAAGCTGATTTCTTTCAAATATATTTCCGTTGGTGGCGAAGAATTTATTCTTTTAGCTTAACACCCTTCTCTGAGACGTACGAGCTCAGAGGTTGTATAGTTGAAGTTATCAGCGATATATTCCCAGTTTGGTAATGTGACATGCTGAGTGATGCTGAAATGATCATTGTGTTGATTATTTGTGATAGGATCATTTATTTGATCGTCTATCTTAGTGATCATTGTGTTGATCATTTGTTGACCCAAAGCATGGCTTTTGTATAAAGTATGTTTTTGTGGACGTGAATTCATCGAGCCTCACATCCCGGAAATGGTCAAAACAGGAAAGATGCGGCAAGGTTATTAGGGGTTGCTGTAGCTCCCCTTAGGGTATGTGCATTTCCTTCTGGAAAGGGGTGGTATCATGGTATGGAGCCCAGATACTTACTCATGTTGAAAACACTCTATTTATTATGGTGTGATGTTGGATATCGAGCGCTCGGTTGAAAAGGTCCTAAAGGACCGGGGAATGGCGTGCTCGTGTCAGTAGTTACCCAGTTAAGGGGTAACCCGGCCTTGTGTTGGCAGAGTTCCGGTTTGGTTCTCGGGGGTGTCTTTCCAGAGGCATTCTCAGTGGCAATGGGAAGTTCCTTGGCCTGACCATTTGTTGGAAATCCAAAGAAACAATACGAAACTTGTACGGTATTAGTTGTAGAACCTATCATTCACTTATGGTGTCGCAACACTGTTTGGATGGTAGCTATAGTAGGCATAGTTCGAAATGTCTATGTTGGCTAAGATTTATATCTTTATTTTCGAAATAATTTTCTACACTATGCACTAGTAATAATATCAAATGCTTCTTTTTAATGCGTATCAAGCATCTTTGACTATCATAAGGAGAAATCTCCTCCGATTCTGCGTTTGCATGTGTGTGTGTGCGGGAGGCCTTATGGTAGTCTCATTTTTAAAAGCATTGCGAATTGACTTTGAAAATCTTTTGTTGAATGTTTTAAGAGATAAACTGTTTTTTTGTTGCTCACACCAGTCCCACGACTGATCCGGAGTTTATTGTTTCTTTCCTAAACTCTGGGTGCTTATTATTTTCTACACGAGCAGTCTAGAGTTGGGTTTTTCAGATAGTCAGGTTTAGTAGATTATCTGGAGTTAGTTCAGTCTTTGGATCGCACCAGCCTTGTTTATGCTAGGTGAATCATTGTTATGGGGAGTTCGAGCTATTACTGTATTAGTTATTTGAGATGGAGTTGCAGTTCTCGGAGTTCTTCCTTGAAGACTATTTTAGAATTATTTGTTCCGCTGCTAGATGTTATCTATTTTTCTTTCCGCTGTTATTTTATTGTATCATATCTCTGATGTATATTGATATCTACTGGATCATCTGTTGTATCAGATATTGTATCAAAGCTGTACATCAATGTATTATTCTTTTATTCCGCTGTGTTGTTTACTTAACGATTGTTATAAGCTCCGGCGAATCGGATTTGAACGGTCAAATCTATGGCATTCGAATACGATATGAAGTATGGATGTCGATTTTTGAGCGGGCAAAATCCGCGTCGTTACAGATGGTTAATCAAGTTGTAATTAAGGAATGATTATTTAATTGGGCATAATGAATTAATGATGAGTAAGCAAGATTTATAATTAATAAAGTTATTAATTTATTTCTTTAGTAGTTAGTTAAATTAATTAGAATTGGTATGACTAATTATCTTGTTTATGAATGATTGAATGATATTTGAATACCTTTGACTGATTGTTATCTCTAATATGTGATTGTGGTACTTTGTGATATGATATGTTGGGTTGAACAATTATAATGTGGCTATCTAATGAATTGCTATGAAAAAGTGACATCTAGTATTTAAATTTAATCACTTGAAAACTTGGGTTAAGATGGCATTGGATTCTAAGAGACTGGGGTCGGGTACTAGTAATATCCGAAACCACTACGATTTGTAATCTACATGATTCTATTTGGATTTGATGTGTAGGATAAATATACTGAAATGGAATAATATGGACCTTTGAACAAAGTAAGAATACTTAGAATTTGATTTGTGGAATATGTTTTGAGCATAACAAGTAATGAACTCGTAGTGAAGTACGAGTTACCCGGGGTTTCTTTACGGTTTGAGCTTAGAACTTCAAATTATATGGATTTACTCACGCTGGTTTCCAGCCTGACCCGAGTGTTACTTTGATGTAATGCTCGGGTCAGACCGAGTATTATAGATTTTCAGGTAAGGACGTTCTGGAGCTCAGGAGGCGAGCTGGATGGCAGGAACGTATGGAGAGTTTTCGCTGTGAGATATTGTTGTTTATATCATGGGACATGTTGTTTTAAAACTGTCTAGTGATTGGTAATGGTTGTAACTCTGATGTATAAAATATAAGTGTACTGATACAGTTCTTCTTTGTAAAACTTTTATTTATATGATATTATATTTTGATCCGCTGCGAATGTGAGGTTTCTGTGACTTGTTTTTGTTTCTTCTTCTTTCTCTTTTCTTCTTTTCCTAACTATCTGGAATTTTCTGGATCGGAAATTCTGCGTCGTTACAGTAAAGGTCCTATTCTTATCTTTGCTTATTAACTTAGATAAATTGTTTAAATAAGCCTTTATTTTTATCAATTACTTTTATTGCCTATTAATTTATCCTAAGTCTTAAAATAAGTGCCATAGTTTCCATCAATTTATAACTTACATTATAATCATGCTTATTACTTAACCCAAAGTCTAAGTGTGAAAATAAGCTTCTTTCTTCTTTTATTCATTTTAGTTATAATTCTAGGTTATAACTAGGCTAATCTTCTTAATTCAGTCCAATTAATATCATAATTAGGCATAATTTCAATCCAATTCCATTATTTAAGTTTTCTTATAATTTTATCCAATTTCTTGCTAATTCTATTCTAAACCATATGTGAAGAAGAAGAAGGAGGAATAAAAGAGAACTGAAAATAGAAGGAAATCCAAGGCGTAAGAAGGAGATGTAAATAACAAGTAAATAGCAGTAAATAAACAAAGTACTGGGAATAAACTGAAATTGATTGAAAAGAATAGCTAGAAGAAATAGGTTGAAATAATTCTAAAAAGTGTAAATAAATTATTAAAAAGGTTAGTCCAAAAATCGTATTAAAACTACAACTATTGGAACCCTATTGTTTTAAGTTACTTAAAGAAATTTAAAATAGTTACGATCCCTCGCCTCTAGTCCTTAGCTCTTCCCTTTAGGCCTTCTCGAATACACTTGGAGTTAAATATTTTTCTTTAAAACGATTTCCTCCTTGAAAAATTATTCCGCTTAAGGTCCTTCCTAAATAGTTGAGCCCAATTTGAGAAAATCATAAAATGAAAAAAGTGTTAGGCCTAGCGTTCCATTTATAGGGATAAAAGTGGATCTCAGACCGTTTGATTTAGGATTGGAAGGATTAAACCACGCCATAGGCTGAATAGGAACCATCGGATGCATGAATGAAAGAACCAAATCGAGTTGAAGAATGAAAAATACATGTAAAAGCTTGCTGGAATGTTCAAGAACGATGGAAAATATCCTTCGTTTATTACACAAGGTAGGTCGACCGCTAGGTCGATCGCCCCTATACCCAGGTCGACAGGCCGGTCGACCTGGGGTGAGGTTAGGTCGACCTGGTGGCCAAGCTAGCCAATATATTTATATTATATTATATTATATTATTATTTTTTTATTTTTGTTTATCTTGTAACTTGTTGATACTAGAGTACATTATTTAAAAGTATTTTCAAATAGAAATCATTTCCAAAGAACTTTACAAGTTTAAATTAGTACTTTCATATTTTGTTGCTGGAAAATAATTTTAGTATAACTACAGCACCATCGACATTCATTTTCGAGTGTCAGAGTGAAGAAACCATTTGTAGCTTTGCTATAATTTTGTTTTGGAAAATGAATTTGATTTGAACTTTTTAAGTATGACTTGATGTATAATATATATACATATATATAAGTATATGATTATAGAATTAATTTGAAAAAATATATATTTATCTCTAAATGGTTTGAATTGAAATCGGAAATTTAACTCTTAAATTTTGAATAAATATTTAAAACTTGAAATAATTGAATTAGGAAATTTCATTTGTATAATACCCAATTGCATTCTAATATATAACTTTGTAATAAAGGTTAATAGATTTGAAACTAAATCAATTGAACAAAAATACCTTGAATTAAAATCAATTAGTTGAATATAAACCAATTTAAAAATATATGAAATTTATATGGTTTTAAATTAATTGTTTTATTTTATTTTTAATCTATTTGTCTTCCTAGTTGTTTCTATTCTCCTATCTCCTTCCTTTTCGAGGACGAAAAGTTTTGAGTGGGGGAGAATGTAATGACCCGTAAATTTTAAAGGTTTTTATAATGTAATTAACTGGAATTTTGTGAAATATTAAATAATTGAATTTGAAAATAAAAATTTGATATTTGCAATACGTCTATATAAACGTTACAAATGGAAAATTTTCATTAGAAGTTATGGAAGTTTATTTTCTTGTACAATTTTATTTAAATTTAAATCAGTTAATATTAGATGATAATAAAATATTTTCCAAACCGGAATATTTTTATATTATAAATTTGTAAATCATCTTCTAAGTGAGACATCATATTTCGTTTCGTCAAATTTGGACTGCTATAGCTCCATTTATCTTAATTCCAGCGTTTTAGCAGCATTTTCGGTACCAGTTATCGACTTTTGATAGGATGATCGTACCACTGATATATGTATACCATTTTGATTGTCTCATCATGTTGATCTCTGTAATATATTCACTTTTGTGTTTTGGAGTTTCGGTACGTGGCGGAACTGGTGAAGCGATCAATCGTAGCGGTACTTTCCGAGCCTTTTTCGGTCTTTATAAGCATTCATATGATTATCGTGAAATAGGAAGCCACTACCTATTAATATCCCTTGTATTCAACACCAGCCTTTTTAAATTCCTTGAATTTTTTTTTTGCATTTTCCATTCCACTACATCATATTTACCTTTTGATCTTTAGTCTCGTACCCTTCTCTCTGCTCTCATTTTAAAGAAAAAAATATACAAATATGGTGCCTGCTTTCAAATTTTTATTCCACCTTTCTCCATCATCCTCCTAATCTCTCGGCCGACCAACTCCCCTCTTCCCTCTCCCACCCTCCTTTTCCTCCACCAGCCGTCCTCTCTAAAGCATCGGCCATGCCCACACCCCACCAAGCTTGAGCAACAACCGCAAGCACACCGAAGCCTCCCATCACCCTGGTCGAGGATCATCTCTCCTCTCACCTCACCATGGCTTCTCCTTCCTGTCACCCATGCTCGTATCTAAGTGTTTGTGTGTGTGTGTGTGTATGTCTGTGTGTGTGTGGAAAATACTTACGTTGATAGTTTGAAATACTATATATATTGTGCTTTATTTGTATTTTTCTAGTGTGTATATTTATATAAGTTTCTTTGCTTTGTCTTGAAAAATGCATTAAAGTATTCTATATTATATTGTGTTAGTTGAGTATATATGTATATTGTAACGACCCAAAATTTTTAGAAAATTAAAATTTGAATATTTAATTAATTTTAAATATTAATAAGTGAATTTATAAGTCAAATAAATTTTTATTTGAATTATTGGATTTAATTGAATAATTAAATCGATAATTTAATATGTTAAATTATGGAAATAATTGAAAATTGGGTTAAATATGATTGAAAATGATTTGTAAAATTTTATTTTATCATATGGGAGTTAGAATGATATTTTAGAACTTTTAAAATCGAATTAAAAGTTAATTTGTGAAAATTGAATATTTTAATATTTAAATCGACTAGTGAAAATAGTCAATTTTTGAACAGTCTCAGAATTGAATGAAACCAGTTCCATTGGATCCGTAATAGTTAGTTATTACCGGATTTCAGTTTTCGTGTCAATCCGAGTTATCGTTTGATCGTGGCAGCTCGAAACGCATCGATTTATTTTTAATTTAAATTTGGCGAGTTAAAATAGCCATTTTTCAAAAAGTCTCGGATTTCGACGAAACCAGTTTCATCGGATCCGTAATGTGATATTATTGTAAGGTTTCAAATTTCAAGTCAATTGGATTTACCGTTTGTCCGGTACAAATTAAAACGCCTAGAAAATCATTTAAATCGGTTTAATTTAAATTGAGCGTTTATAGCCATAACTCGTACAGATATCCAAATTAGCTTCCGAAACCTATTCCATTGTGTCCGGAACGCGGGGTAAACCCTAGAAACGCTGGTTACGGCGCGTAAATCGGAGTTCGGAATTTCCGGAATGAATAGTGTTTCGTTTTTCCCTATAAATAGACCCCCCACTCTCTTCATAAAATAAAAAATAAAATAAAAATTAGGTTACAAAACTGCAGCCGGCCCTAACTAATGAATGGCCAGTATTTCTTCTCCTTCCTCCCTCGATTACTCCAAATCCATCAAGAATTAGCAAGAATGATCAACATCAAACTTGTAGAGCACAACATGTTCTACGCATTCAACGGTGGAGATGTGGTTTGGAGCTGTATTTTGGGAGTTAGGGAGCCGCGTTCTCAAGGGGCTGCGCACGCAAAACGAGGCATCAGGAGGTGGCCGAGTTGGTCAGTGCTTGGGCCGTGCATAGGTGGTGGAAGGGGCTTCCTATTGCAAGTGGTTTGATCGAGTATCGTTGAGAGATGGAGTAGCAAATTGAAACCCTAGTTCTTGAGAATGGGTTGTGATGTCGGCCTAATACCTGTACACATACGTGAGAAGGAAGATGGTGAGCGCACGGCTATGATGAGGGGGGATGTGATCCAGTGGCCAGTATTTGCTGTAGGTTTAAAATTATTGTAAATTGTTTATAAAAAATTGTGTAAAACTTCATAAATTCATAACTTTTTCATACGAGGTCGAAAACGCGCGAAACCAGTTGCGTTGGAATCGTATCGACGAGCACTACGCGTTGGAGTTGGTTTGGAGTCGTTTGGATTTAGTGAGAATTTTGGATAAAATTAAACGTCCGTTTAATTTTATTCGAAATAAATCGCTAAAACGGAAAATAAAATCAATGTGAGAACTTCTCACTCAATCGAATCAGTTTCGATTTTATTTTAAATAGTTAGATTTAAAATATTTGAATGCATGTTTGAATGATGATTGTTATCTATTAATTGTTAAAATAGACATTATATGTCGTTAGTAAGCGGATGTTATTTAATAAAAACATATACCGCGAATATTTCATAAACCGTGAAATTGGTATTATATATAATAGCAATATATATATATTGGCATATGTATATATTGGAGTTATTGATTTCCCGCATTTTTTGTTTAGCGGATGAGACCCTATTGCGCCGTTATTAAGCGGATAATATTTAAATCCCATATACCGCGATAATTTCGTACTGGAGCGAAATTGGTATTGTGCTAATGTTTGTGAATGCAGGAAAACAGGTTGGAGGGATCCAACTGGATTCCTCAACAGTTTTTATTTGATTTCAGATATTCTGATATTTGATGGACTATCATATCGATATATGATGTCGTTGTTGTCGTGATTGACTATTTGGTATGTAGCATCATTGGACCAAATTTGGAATTTTAAAATGATTTTTAAAGTGATTTCTGAAAGAAAACGTTTGTACTATATTTTTGAAATTAATTCATTTTAAATAAATAAACGTTATAATTTTAATGTTATAAAAATTATGATTTTTGAGAAATATAGTTAAAAACTGATTTTTGAGAATACGATGCTAATAATTTTATAAAATAGTTAAATAGGGATTTTTGAATTTATTATGAAAAGTTAAATATAGGATTTATAAAATTTAATTATTTTATGAATCAAAATGGTGAAATAATAAAGGAGATTAAAGACGTTTTAAAGAATAATATAAATTAATTTATATTAAGAGATTTATAAATGGATATTTATAAATTGAAATATTGACATTATAAAACGAGTTTTTATAAGTGTTTGAATGAAGTGTAAATGAATTTCATAAATGAATGAAATTTATAGAATTATAAATGGTGAAGTTATAAATGAGATTTATAAATAGTAAGATTTATAAATTTGTGAAGTTATTAAAAGAATAGTTTTTGAATAAATCATTGAATCTTATAAGTTATAAGATTTATAATTATGAAGTTTAAAAGAGCGATTTTGTAAAATAATCGTTTTATAAGCATTTAACTTATAATATGAACCTTTGTTTTATAATTGAGTTATAAATTGAATAGGTTAATAAAGGAATTTATAAAAGGAAGTTGTTATAAATAATTAGAAATGGGATTTATAAACGTTGTTTTATAAATTCGCAAACAACTTATTTTGATAAGTAAATTGTTGAAACCTATTAATGGAGTTATATTCACATTTTTGACTGTGAATAATCCTTAGAAATAAAATGAATAAAGGATGAAATTGGTTAACGTAGTATATTCACGTTTTTGAATAGTGAACGATATGTTAAAGAAAATGTTTAGAATGTGATATTTTAAATTGAATTAAAAACGATCTAACGATGTTTTAAAATATGTTGAGATTCGAAACCATAGATTTCAACATTTATTGTTGAAATAGACGTTTTCGAGAAATAAAAGGAAATGGTAGATTATAACACTGTTGTTATAATAAATGATTTCCGAAAGGAAATGTTTTGTATAGTATTGGGATTTATATATCTATTTTAATTTCGAATCCCTATACTAGTGATTTTGGGTTGTCGTAACGATGTTTTACGTAACATTCGTTTTGGCCCAAATAAATATGTTTAAGAGAATGATTTCCTTAAAGAATGAGATATATACTAAATTTTGATTTAAGTATATTGAATATTTTCTAAGTGTTGAAAATAAATAAAATTTGTGAATTACTTATTAAATAAGTATGGAAATGTTTTCCAATATAAAGTGAATATTTTGAGAATTTATCTTTTTGAAGATAAATTGAAATGAATAATTGAAATCGTATGCGCATGGATATTTTGAAATATAAATTCACTATGGAATTTATGAATGAAAAGGGAAGTTGTTTAAAAATAAATATTGATTTATTTTTTTTGAAGTGTGAAAATTTTATATCTAGTAAAGATATTTTGGGAAAATAAATAATTTGGAAACTGGTGATGTGTGCATATACATTGATAGTTCAATAGCCGACTATCAATATTTCCCTCTGAATGGGTAACTGATGTGATTTGTTTGAATGTGAATGCCACACTTATTTTTGAATAAGCGCTCACTATTCGGGTTAACCGGGAAAGGACCATGGGGTCGTATAACCCATTCCGAATATGTGATACGTCGTTGTGAATTGCATTGAAGATCGGTGTTGAAGACCGAGTATTTGCGAAAGCAATAGGATGACCTATCGATTGTCTCTGCACTGGGTAGCTCCTGGTATAGAGATTCCTTAAGTGATGGGAAATTCGATCGGGATTGTGAATACCCGGATTGCAAGGGCTTCGTAAGAAGTGCCTTCGGTTTTGTTCGAGCCCGGAACAGACTTGTACGGATTGTATGCCTGACATTACAAGTTGAGATGTAAAGCCGATTTCTTTCAAATATATTTCTGTTGGTGGCGGAGAATTTATTCTTTTAGCTTAACACCCTTCTCTGAGACGTACGAGCTCAGAGGTTATATAGTTGAAGGTTATCAGCGATATATTCCCAATTTGGTAATGTGACATGCTGAGTGTAGCTGTAAATGATCATTGTGTTGATTATTGTGATAGGATCGTTTATTTGATCGTCTATCCTGGTGATCATTTCTATGATCATTTGTTGACCCAAAGCATGGCTTTTGTATAAAGTATGTTTTTGTGGACGTGACTTCGTCGAGCCTCACACCCCGTGAATGGTCAAAACAGGAAAGATGCGGCAAGGGTATGAGGGGTAGCACCCTTTAGGATGTGTGCATTTCCTTCTGGAAAAGGGTGGTATCATGGTATGGAGCCCAGATACTTACTCATGTTGAAAACACTTTGTTATGATTGTGTGAATTGATTACGCGCGCTCGGTGAAAAGGTCCCAAAGGACCGGGGGATGGCATATTCGGTCAGTTGTTACTCAGTTAGGGGTAACCCGGCCTTGTGTTGGTAGAGATCTGGTTTGGTTCTCGGGGATGTCCATCCAGAGGCATTCTCATGTGGCAATGGGAAGTTCCTTGGCCTGACCATTTGTTGGAAATCCAATTCCCAATACGAAACTTGTACGGTATTGGTTGTAGAACTTATCATTCACTTATGGTGTCGCAACACTGTTTGGATGGTAGCTATAGTAGGCATACGATAATGGTCGTATGTTGGCTAAGATTTATATTCTACTTTCGAAATGAATTTTTCCCCTACACTATGCACTAGTAATAATATCAAATGTTCTTTTAAATGCGTATTAAGCATCTTTGACTATCATAAGGAGAAATCTCCTCCGATTCTGCGTTTGCATTGTGTGTGTGTGCGGGAGGCCTTATGGTAGTCTCATTTTTAAAAGCATTGCGAATTGAATTTAAAAATATTCCTTTATTTTGATTTTAAAGATAAATAAACTGTTTTGAGTTCTCACACCAGTCACATGACTGACTTGGAGTTTATTGTTTTCCTTCCTAAACTCTGGGTGCCCACCAATTTCCACACGGGCAGTCAAGAGTTAGGATTTATCAGGATATTCTGGATATTCTGGAGTTGCTGGAGGCAAGATGGATGGCATGGCGCATTACTAGTATATAGTATTTCTTTTTCCGCTGCACTGTTGTTGTATACTCTGATGATATGATGAAATGTAATGTAATGTAATAACTGATATAGTTCTTTGTTTAAAGATTATTCATTTATTATTATATGTTGTTCCGCTGCGAATTGTGAGATTCTGTTATTGTTCTGTTGTGTTCTGTTCCGTTCTATGTTCTATTTTTCTTTCCCTTCCATTTTCTATTCTCTGTTCCGTTTCTCTTCTCTTCTCTTCTATTTTCTATTTTCTTTTCTCTCTATTTCCTATCTTCTCTCTTCTTCTCTTCTCTTTTCATAAATTCTTTTTAAAACCCATAACATTTTGGTTTTTCGGCAACGAAAAATCGCAAACGTTACAATGTGGTATCAGAGCATATGGTTAAGCGACAACCATGGTTCTGTTGGGTATTACTCATTAGAGATAGAGTCAGTAGTGCTCTAGATTGAGTTTGAGTGTAATAATAGCTATGAGAGCGTATTTGTTAGTGAATATAAAATTGTTTTATATTGTGATGATTGGTTTGTTGAGTGGTATATAGATTTTGGTTAATACGAGTAATTAACGTTGTTGATAGGGATCTCTAAACACTTGTACAGAACAATTCGACATAATATTGTTTTAAATTTGGTAAATGAAATAATTTTACCTTGGTTATATATTTTATATATGAAGAAATAATTTTTCAAAATTATTAAAGTCTATATAAGTTGATTGTTTAGTTGTTTGAATAATCTAAATAAAAGAATAATTGTATAAGTAAAGAATTATAAGAATTGAATTATAATTAATGTGATTTACAATTGTGAAATAAACTTATATATATAAGAAGTGAAACTATATGAATATATTTATGAATATGAGTTGTAAACAAAAAAGTGAATTTAAAGTTAAATAAAAAGTTACTTTAGAATTTGGAAGCTGAATTGATTGATAAATGTGAACTTAAGTTATGAAATGAAATTCAACTTTGTAATTGAATTGAATGAATGGATTGAATATTAATCAATTAAATGTGAATAATTGATATGAAATAATGAATATAAGTGTTAATTCATTAAAATCTAATGTTATTGGAAGTTGAATAATTGAATGAAAATCAATTAAAATTTAAACCAAATTGAATGAATGTAAGCAAAGGAAATTGGTTGCAATTAATATACATTGGTTGTTATATGATTGTTAGTTGATTGTATATATTTCATTAAGTATTAATGAAATTGAAAGCTAAAGTAATTGAAATTTAATTTGAAGTTAAGTGAATCTTAAATAGAATTGAATTTGATTTGGAAGTGAACCAACTTGAATATGAATTAGTGAATATAAACTAATTGAGAATGAATGTTAGTAAACGTCCACTGTTAATGAATCAAATGTGATTAAATTGAAAACCAATTCATTGAATATTAATGAGAATATGAATGAATATATTTTGGTTATGAATGCTAGTTGGATGATAGTTGGTTGATGGTTGAATATATATTGCATTTGTTGTTTTGTTGCATTGCTATGTTGACATGTATAGTTATTATGTTGCTATATGATGTATATCGATACTATTATCTATATGCATGATTCTCATGTTGTTTGTTGAGTGATTAGTAGGTGCGGATCGCGTTTGCTTCGCATTTGGAGCTCGCTTTCGCGCTATATTAGCCGTATATGCTCGCTAATAAAATATAAGGTACATATCTCGGATTAAATATCGTACTTTTACAAATTTTTCCCTTCGGGATGCCTCATTACTTGATGAGATGTATATTTGTGATATATATACTGTCATTTTTTTTTCGGATCGAGCCGCGCAAAGGAGACTATGGCGAATTTTTCTGGAAATTTAAGGCGTTAGAAAAATTTTGAGAAAATTGGAAAATTTTGAAAACTTTAACTTTGATTTTGGAATTGAAAGTTAAACAATAGTAATTGTTTTTGAAAAGATAACTAAGTATGATTTGAAAACTTAGTAAAGTATTATAAGAAATTTAATTATGAATTTTTGGAAAATTAATAGATTCTATAACTTTTCTTACTTGTTAATTTCGAGGACGAAATTCTTTTAAGTGGGGAAGATTGTAACGACCCAGAATTTTTAGAAAATTAAAATTTGAATATTTAATTAATTTTAAATAGTAATAAGTGAATTTATAAGTCAAATAAATTTTTATTTGAATTATTGGATTTAATTGAATAATTAAATCGATAATTTAATATGTTAAATTATGGAAATAATTGAAAATTGGGTTAAATATGATTGAAAATGATTTGTAAAATTTTATTTTATCATATGGGAGTTAGAATGATATTTTAGAACTTTTAAAATCGAATTAAAAGTTAATTTGTGAAAATTGAATATTTTAATATTTAAATCGACTAGTGAAAATAGTCAATTTTTGAACAGTCTCAGAATTGAACGAAACCAGTTCCATTGGATCCGTAATAGTTAGTTATTACCGGATTTCAATTTTCGTGCCAATCGGAGTTATCGTTTGATCGTGGCAGCTCGAAAAGCATCGATTTATTTTTAATTTAAATTTGGCGCGTTAAAATAGCCATTTTTCAAAAAGTCTCGGATTTCGACGAAACCAGTTTCATCGGATCCGTAATGTGATATTATTGTAAGGTTTCAAATTTCAAGTCAATTGGATTTACCGTTTGTCCGGTACAAATTAAAACGCCTAGAAAATCATTTAAATCGGTTTAATTTAAATTGAGCGTTTATAGCCATAACTCGCACAAATGTCCGAATTAGCTTCCGAAACCTGTTCCATTGTGTCCGGAACGCGGGGTAAACCCTAGAAACGCTGGTTACGGCGCGTAAATCGAAGTTCAGAATTTCCAGAATGAATAGTGTTTCGTTTTTCCCTATAAATAGACCCCCCACTCTCTTCATAAAATAAAAATAAAAATAAAATTAGGTTACAAAACTGCAGCCGGCCCTAACTAATGAATGGCCAGTATTTCTTCTCCTTCCTCCCTCGATTACTCCAAATCCATCAAGAATTAGCAAGAATGTTCAACATCAAACTTGTAGAGCACAACATGTTCTACGTATTCAACGGTGGAGATGTGGTTTGGAGCTGTATTTTGGGAGTTAGGGAGCCGCGTTCTCAAGGAGCTGCGCACGCAAAACGAGGCATCAGGAGGTGGCCGAGTGGGTCAGTGCTTGGGCCGTGCATAGGTGGTGGAAGGGGCTTCCTATTGCAAGTGGTTTGATCGAGTATCGTTGAGAGATGGAGTAGCAAATTGAAACCCTAGTTCTTGAGAATGGGTTGTGATGTCGGCCTAATACCTGTACACATACGTGAGAAGGAAGATGGTGAACGCACGGCTATGATGAGGGGGGATGTGATCCAGTGGTCAGTATTTGCTGTAGGTTTAAAATTATTGTAAATTGTTTATAAAAAATTGTGTAAAACTTCATAAATTCATAACTTTTTCATACGAGGTCGAAAACGCGTGAAACCAGGTGCGTTGGAATCGTATCGACGAGCACTACGCAATGGAGTTGGTTTGGAGTCGTTTGGAGTTAGTGAGAATTTTGGATAAAATTCACGTTTAATTTTATTCGAAATAAATCGCTAAAACGGAAAATAAAATCAAGGTGAGAACTTCTCACACAATCGAATCAGTTTCGATTTTATTTTAAATAGTTAGATTTAAAATATTTGAATGCATGTTTGAATGATGATTGTTATCTATTAATTGTTAAAATAGACATTATACGCCGTTAGTAAGCGGATGTTATTTAATAAAAACATATACCGCGAATATTTCATAAACAGTGAAATTGGTATTATATATCATAGCAATATATATATATATTGGCATATGTATATATTGGAGTTATTGATTTCCCGCATTTTTTGTTTAGCGGATGAGACCCTATTGCGCCGTTATTAAGCGGATAATATTTAAATCCCATATACCGCGATAATTTCGTACTGGAGCGAAATTGGTATTGTGCTAATGTTTGTGAATGCAGGAAAACAGGTTGGAGGGATCCAACTGGATTCCTCAACAGTTTTTATTTGATTTCAGATATTTTGATATTTGATGGACTATCATATCGATATATGATGTCGTTGTTGTCGTGATTGACTATTTGGTATGTAGCATCATTGGACCAAATTTGGAATTTTAAAATGATTTTTAAAGTGATTTCTGAAAGAAAACGTTTATACTATATTTTTGAAATTGATTCATTTTAAATAAATAAACGTTATAATTTTAATGTTATAAAAATTATGATTTTTGAGAAATATAGTTAAAAACTGATTTTTGAGAATACGATGCTAATAATTTCATAAAATAGTTAAATAGGGATTTTTGAATTTATTATGAAAAGTTAAATATAGGATTTATAAAATTTAATTATTTTATGAATCAAAATGGTGAAATAATAAAGGAGATTAAAGACGTTTTAAAGAATAATATAAATTAATTTATATTAAGAGATTTATAAATGGATATTTATAAATTGAAATATTGACATTATAAAACGAGTTTTTATAAGTGTTTGAATGAAGTGTAAATGAATTTCATAAATGAATGAAATTTATAGAATTATAAATGGTGAAGTTATAAATGAGATTTATAAATAGTAAGATTTATAAATTTGTGAAGTTATTAAAAGAATAGTTTTGAATAAATCATTGAATCTTATAAGTTATAAGATTTATAATTATGAAGTTTAAAAGAGTGATTTTGTAAAATAATCGTTTTATAAGCATTTAACTTATAATATGAACCTTTGTTTTATAATTGAGTTATAAATTGAATAGGTTAATAAAGGAATTTATAAAAGGAAGTTGTTATAAATAATTAGAAATGGGATTTATAAACGTTGTTGTATAAATTCGCAAACAACTTATTTTGATAAGTAAATTGTTGAAACCTATTAATGGAGTTATATTCACATTTTTGACTGTGAATAATCCTTAGAAATAAAATGAATAAAGGATGAAATTGGTTAACGTAGTATATTCACGTTTTTGAATAGTAAATGATATGTTAAAGAAAATGTTTAGAATGTGATATTTTAAATTGAATTAAAAACGATCTAACGATGTTTTAAAATATGTTGAGATTCGAAACCATAGATTTCAACATATATTGTTGAAATAGACGTTTTCGAGAAATAAAAGGAAATGGTAGATTATAACACTGTTGTTATAATAAATGATTTCCGAAAGGAAATGTTTTGTATAGTATTGGGATTTATATATCTATTTTAATTTCGAATCCCTATACTAGTGATTTTGGGTTGTCGTAACGATGTTTTACGTAACATTCGTTTTGGCCCAAATAAATATGTTTAAGAGAATGATTTCCTTAAAGAATGAGATATATACTAAATTTTGATTTAAGTATATTGAATATTTTCTAAGTGTTGAAAATAAATAAAATTTGTGAATTACTTATTAAATAAGTATGGAAATGTTTTCCAATATAAAGTGAATATTTTGAGAATTTATCTTTTTGAAGATAAATTGAAATGAATAATTGAAATCGTATGTGCATGGATATTTTGAAATATAAATTCACTATGGAATTTATGAATGAAAAGGGAAGTTGTTTAAAAATAAATATTGATTTATTTTTTTTGAAGTGTGAAAATTTTATATCTAGTAAAGATATTTTGGGAAAATAAATAATTTGGAAATTTATTTGGAAACTGGTGATGTGTGCATATACATTGATAGTTCAATAGCCGACTATCAATATTTCCCTTTGAATGGGTAACTGATGTGATTTGTTTGAATGTGAATGCCACACTTATTTTTGAATAAGCGCTCACTATTCGGGTTAACCGGGAAAGGACCATGGGGTCGTATAACCCATTCCGAATATGTGATACGTCGTTGTGAATTGCATTGAAGATCGGCGTTGAAGACCGAGTATTTGCGAAAGCAATAGGATGACCTATCGATTGTCTCTGCACTGGGTAGCTCCTGGTATAGAGGTTCCTTAAGTGATGGGAAATTCGATCGGGATTGTGAATACCCGGATTGCAAGGGCTTCGTAAGAAGTGCCTTCGGTTTTGTTCGAGCCCGGAACAGACTTGTATGGATTGTATGCCTGACATTACAAGTTGAGATGTAAAGCCGATTTCTTTCAAATATATTTCTGTTGGTGGCGGAGAATTTATTCTTTTAGCTTAACACCCTTCTCTGAGACGTACGATCTCAGAGGTTATATAGTTGAAGGTTATCAGCGATATATTCCCAATTTGGTAATGTGACATGCTGAGTGTAGCTGTAAATGATCATTGTGTTGATTATTGTGATAGGATCGTTTATTTGATCGTCTATCCTGGTGATCATTTCTATGAACATTTGTTGACCCAAAGCATGGCTTTTGTATAAAGTATGTTTTTGTTGACGTGACTTCGTCGAGCCTCACACCCCGTGAATGGTCAAAACAGGAAAGATGCGGCAAGGTTATGAGGGGTAGCACCCTTTAGGATGTGTGCATTTCCTTCTGGAAAAGGGTGGTATCATGGTATGGAGCCCAGATACTTACTCATGTTGAAAACACTTTGTTATGATTGTGTGAATTGATTACGAGCGTTCGGTGAAAAGGTCCCAAAGGACCGGGGGATGGCATATTCGGTCAGTTGTTACTCAGTTAGGGGTAACCCGGCCTTGTGTTGGTAGAGATCCGGTTTGGTTCTCGGGGATGTCCATCCAGAGGCATTCTCATGTGGCAATGGGAAGTTCCTTGGCCTGACCATTTGTTGGAAATCCAATTCCCAATACGAAACTTGTACGGTATTAGTTGTAGAACCTATCATTCACTTATGGTGTCGCAACACTGTTTGGATGGTAGCTATAGTAGGCATAGATAATGGTCGTATGTTGGCTAAGATTTATATTCTACTTTCGAAATGAATTTTTCCCCTACACTATGCACTAGTAATAATATCAAATGTTCTTTTAAATGCGTATCAAGCATCTTTGACTATCATAAGGAGAAATCTCCTCCGATTCTGCGTTTGCATTGTGTGTGTGTGCGGGAGGCCTTATGGTAGTCTCATTTTTAAAAGCATTGCGAATTGAATTTAAAAATATTCCTCTATTTTGATTTTAAAGATAAATAAACTGTTTTGAGTTCTCACACCAGTCACATGACTGACTTGGAGTTTATTGTTTTCCTTCCTAAACTCTGGGTGCCCACCAATTTCCACACGGGCAGTCAAGAGTTAGGATTTATCAGGATATTCTGGATATTCTGGAGTTGCTGGAGGCAAGATGGATGGCATGGCGCATTACTAGTATATAGTATTTCTTTTTCCGCTGCACTGTTGTTGTATACTCTGATGATATGATGAAATGTAATGTAATGTAATAACTGATATAGTTCTTTGTTTAAAGATTATTCATTTATTATTATATGTTGTTCCGCTGCGAATTGTGAGATTCTGTTATTGTTCTGTTGTGTTCTGTTCCGTTCTATGTTCTATTTTTCTTTCCCTTCCATTTTCTATTCTCTGTTCTGTTTCTCTTCTCTTCTCTTCTATTTTCTATTTTCTTTTCTCTCTATTTCCTATCTTCTCTCTTCTTCTCTTCTCTTTTCATAAATTCTTTTTAAAACCCATAACATTTCGGTTTTTCGGCAACGAAAAATCGCAAACGTTACATATATGTTTATAAAATTTTGTTTACAGCAAATATATGTATATATATTAGCTGCTTATGAACATAGTTTTTTTGATTTGTTTATACATATATATTTAGATATGTTATAAAACCTGTTTGTGGTATGGCTTTCATATTTTATATAACATAATCTGTATTAGAAGTTACTATTTTCACTTTAATATTATGTCCATATTGATTTTCGAATTGTATATTGTGTCTGCAAAAATATATATATCCTGCAATATATGTTTGATTTTAATGTTAAAATATAACATACGGCTATGATATTAATGATGATTTTGTGATGTACTATATATATATAAGTTAATTTATGTATATAAGTCTTTGCCTATAACTCATATATATACTGAAGCTATGTTGTATGTTTGCAACAGTTTTGATAATAATATATACAATATTTTATATATATATCAGTATGTATAATATATTCTACTAGATTTTAAATACATATATATATAGCATTTGGTTCAAAACAGTTTTATACATGTTTAAGATTTCGTTTTGGTATGTTTTAAATTTGTTATATATATCATATGTGAGTTATATACACACACACACACACTGGGAAGTACTGTGTTCTTTGAAGTATGTTAATTGCAGAAGTTATGGCCTCTAAAGGCTACAGGGTACAACACTCCTATTTTATTATAAAAGTATATGAGATATTTATATATTTTTTTAAAGCAACAACCTTCTTTTACTTATATATTATCCATTTGTGTAGATAAGAATATACTGGTCTTTCATATATATGGGCATATGATAGTTGTAGCCTACATACATACATTTTGTTATAGTTATACATTGTCTTTGAATATTTATATATATGTCTACAAGTCAATAAAATTCTAAATACATGTTGATTTCAAATTAGAACCAAAGATTTTGATATATATACATACATACATATATATATATATGTATGTATGTATAACATTTATAAGCTTATATATGATTAGCTAAGCTTTAAGTATAATATATATATATATATATATCTTTGATTCTTAACACTTGAGTTTTAAGAATAATGATTTTGAAAGTTTTTTATTATTTTAATATTTGTGTTAAATTACATATTGATTTCAAGGAAATAATAATAATAATCCATATATTTTCAATTTATATCAAAACTAATTTGATTTGTTTTCATCGATTCCTGTTATCAGCTCTGTTCAACGAATTCGTGCCAATCTCGCTTTTCTTTGCAATTCGTGCTTGGATTCGTAACTCGTCACATTCTCGTTCATCTCTAGCCTTGAAAGGTGAGCAATCGCTCACGATTAACATTCTTATATTTATTAGATTCGATTTCATTTGAAACGACAATTGAAATATGCTGCTAAATTGAACTGTTAATTATTTATTTTCCATATATGATATGCCATTATATGTAATTGTTCATCTGTGACATCTGACACCATGATCTGTTATTTATTTTATCACTGATGATATATGCCTATTATTGATATGTTATATTATTATCATTACTGTTTTCACACTGCAAGTTCCCTGTTAGTATAGAATTCCCTATGGGTTGAAATGATACATACCCGAATGATCTTGTAGAATAGGAGAAAATCGTTATGGGTTGAAATGATAAACCCAAGCGATTTTCATTTACTCTGAATTGGGATTGCAGGTTGAAAAGATATATACCCATAGATATTTAAACTGCGAATTGAAATGATAAATATCCGTATCACTTGACCAAAGGATAGAAAATTATATACAAACACTGTTGGTCTATATATATTTTGAAATGATTTCCAAGGTTTAAAAAAGAAAAATACATGGTTTTATATAAATATTGATTTTTAAATACTATATACAAAATGTTATTTATATATGTTTAAAATTATTGATTTTTTAAAATTATATGTTTTGGGAAATGTAAATTTATAAGTTAATTTTGTAATTTATAAATTTATAAATTTTAAGATTTTACTTATGAATTTTACTATTTTTAAAAATATATAAAATAAGTTTTAATATAAAAAAATTTAATAATAAGATTTTATTTAATAAAATTTAATTTAATTTGTATATAATATGTTTAAGTATTTATTTAAAAATTTATTTTTTAAAATAGATTTTATAATAATTTTACTAAATTAAGTTGGAAAGAGAAATAGAAATTGATTTGAAATTGATTTTTTTAAGCATTATACTTAAATAAAATTGATTTGAAACTTATCAAATTTGAGATTTTAAGGATATGATTTTATAACCTGATTTTGATTTAAGACGATTTAACAAATATTTTCAAATTTAAATAAATTTAAATGGGATAATTAGTTTTTATTTAAATATATATTTTGAATGCTTTATTTAAATGATATTGAATTGACTAAGTGAATATTTCGATATTAAATAATGGTAAAGTTGAATTCAAAATATAAATGAATTTATCAAAATTGAGTTATTGTAAATGTTTAAATATTTAAAGTTTTGAAACCTATTGAAATCGAAATGGTTTGATTTGTAGTTCAAAACTATGTTTGAAATGATGTAAACTAATGGTTTATTGAGATGTTGAATTAAATTTACTTTATAAATTTTTTTAATATATATACTATTTTTAATATAGAACTATTTTAATATACTAATTATTTTAGTATAAATTATTTTAATATAAACTATTTTAATATACTGGTTATTTTAATATAAACTATTTTAACTTGTAACTATTTTTAATATGCTTACTATTTTATTGTATATACTATTTTCGACATCTAAACTATTTAAGTGGCAAGTATTATGGTTTCAAATTTATGTTTTCAAAATGTTAAGATTTCCAAAGTATTATGTTTTCGAAGAGTTATAATTTCCAAAGTTATGATTTCAATGTGTTATGATTTCCAAAGTCTTATGATTTCCATAGTGTTATGGTTTCAAAGGATTATAAACTAGAAAGAGTTAAAATTTTGGGAAGTGCTATGATATTGGAAATGGATATATTTTAAGTGAATAATGATCTTGTTTGATATGGTTTTGAAATGGATATGATATTTTGGATATGGAAATGATATTTTGAAATTAACACGATGTTATAATAACGTTTGGTTGTCAAAGAAACCGGGATCGGTTAATGTCACGCTCTTTGCCAATATTGAAAACCACTTTAACAACTGTGTACGTGGTGGAGATTCCAGAATGAAGTAGGAGGATTGGCGACGATTCTTTTTGAGGTATATACATGGACCTAACTCCTATGAATTAGCTTAAGGTAGCTAAAACAGGAGCAATTGATGGGCCAAGTGAGATAGCTCCTCCGATCGAACATGCACCCTTCGATTTTTGGGAGTGCGGACCAAGTTGGGCGGTAGCTGTGGCTATGCATTACCAACAGCCCAGAAATGTAATTGGTATATCTACCCTGGCATTGCCTAGTTGTGTTGTGTCACCTACCATATCGAGCCCACTATGAGTTTGTATTGTACCATAACAATGGAATGCCCTTTGACAACCTCTAGTGCGGAGGAGATTACATTACTATATAGACCATGGGAATATATAAAAATTCGTTAAGGAGGATATGGGTAATGCATTAATGCTATTTTAATAGTTTTACTTTACTATAGACATATTATAATAGCGTATTGTACTATATAGTAGATAGTTCCATGGATCCTTAGAGGATGGGTATCCCAAACATTCTTTAAGGCACTTGAGTTGGATTTATTAGTATAAGAATGTTAATTCTGACTCGAGTGTTTTGTGTTTTGCTTTATGCTCGGGTCAAACGGAGTGTCACAGCATTTGAGACTCACCATTGGAGTTGGAGCTTTGCTTGGAGTTCCATCTATTTTATTCAGCTTTCAGTTATTCAGTTGACTAAAGTGATATATACAATTTTTGTTATTTGACTATTATATTGATACTTCTATGTATTCGAGACTTCTGTTGTATCTTGTTTTAACTCTGTTATATTTATAGGAGCTTCATGAACTACTATTCATTTGTTTCTACTGCTTATTGCTATATTACTCTATATCTCTGTCTGTGATTCTGTGATTATTTTATTTACTGTATATGTTGTGTTTTTCCAAATATAAATTAACAATCTGATATTTTGATCAATTCAACTCCATCATGTGCGGATGCGAATGTCACAAAATACCGAAATGTTACATTAATAAAAAAAAAGTATACATCAAATACGTCCATAATTCAAATATTTCATCTACTACTTGTATTAAATTAAAATAAAGCAGTGAGTAAAATAAAGCATACTATACGACTTTGCTTTACTTCTCATTAAATATTTCATGAACAGAATTAACTTAGAAGGTAACCTGGAAAGTTGATGATACTTCCATAGTCCGAAAATTGCATAACTCACGCTATTGTTCTTTATGACATGCTTTATCATCTCTCAATTATAGTAAACCAACTATGTAAAAGTGAACGAATAGAACAGTCCATGGAATAGATCCTAAACCCAATATTTCATCCATACAACTTATCAAAAAACCGACATTATTGACTGGTTTCGTGCATTACACAATCTAGCTTATATATACTTCATAAAAATATAGTATTCAATAGCTTTAACAATAGTTGTTCTATATTTGATGCAATATTTTTTTGGTTATCAGCGTGAACTACCAAAAACACCCCCGTATATATTATCAAGCAATAATCACTTAAAAATAGAATATAAAATTAAACTTCTTTTACGAATTCAAAAGCCTCTAACAGTAAGATCTAACAATTAAACATGTTTTACAAATTCAAAGCGCTTCTAAAAATAGGAACTAAAATTAAACCGTCTTTACAAATTCAAAATACTTCTTTACAAATATACAAATCTTAATATCATTTGACAGTAAAAAAATTATTTTTCTAACAGATTTAAACAGGTACAATTTATGAGGAAAAAGTTCACTCGTGAAGCGTGTGCTATCTTGTAAATAAAATCGCGTTTGGCAAAAAAATTCAATACGAATATTGTTTAATTCCTTCCTCTACTTGCTTTGAAATGAAACTAATAAATAAAATAAACGAGTTTACAAACACATTTACCCTTTTAATTAAAGTCAAAAAAGGAGTCTATTGTGTTTTATGATCCATATGTAATATCAAACCAATCCAAAGTAAGTGAGACCTCAAATCATGTAAAAAGGGGAAAAACAAACATAGAAACTAAATTATTAGGAAAAAGAATTCAAGCAAAATTCTCAAAGACCGAATGTAGTTATAATGAAATTTTTGTCAAAATAATTATGAGATTTTGGGCGCTTGATTCTTTCGCCTAAAGATTGGTGCGAATAAGTATTGAATTTGAATTTATTTCATTTCATAATTTTGGTGCTTGAAGATTAATTTTAATTCTATTTTTTTCTTAGGTTAATGGATTGAAAGACACTTGTTGCGAAGAAATAACATCGTAGAGAAATGCCAAATATAGGTAGAAGTTATGATGAATGAGATAAAGAGAAATGATGAAAGGGATGTGTGGTGGTTTTCTGACTGTGAAAAAATAGAGATAGTGGTTATGAAGACGAGGGAACCACCCTCTATACTGGTATTGTTATTTTGAAAAAAAATTGAGGATAGTTTTGGCTATTCGAAAATGACTTCACTTTTATTATATTAACATCGAATTGCTTTATAGTACAAGATATATTTTCGTTGGAAGAAGAAGTATGCATTTATTTGCATTATTACTTTCAAAATATGACGTATATAATTTTAGTTTCTACCAAGATGCATTAAAATATATCAAGATTATTACTTTAAAATAAAAATAACTATTGCATTGTTATTTTGTAAATGTAAAGTGTGTATATGCCACTTATATCAAGATGCATTAATAATGCAATTAGATTATTACTTTAAATGCAACAATGTAGTGTAATATCTTACATGAGTATTTATTCATGTTTCTTTGTTATATTTCTGTCTGATTTATGTTTATTTACCGTTAGAGAACCTCATATTATCACAAAACCAATTGGTTAATGTGATGGAAAGTTTCTTAGTATTTATGCAGAATTCATATTGTAAATTCCCCAATGTGGGACTAATCTCAACATGCCCTAGCACGTGTTGGGTATGATCACAAACACGTGGACATTCATTGAGGGTGACGTGTGACACAATTAAACTCGCTCTGATACCATGTTAACGAACCTCATATTATCACAAAACCAATTGGTTAATGTGATGGAAAGTCTCTTAGTATTTATGTAGAATTCATATTGTAAATTCCCTAATGTGGTACTAATCTCAACATTTACTTTCTAAGACAGGAAATATTTTCTACAATTAGCTTTTTTTCTGGTTTCTAAGAAATTGCATTACCATGATTTCCTTTTAAGTATGGTAAGGATTAAAGATAAATTAAGCATAGAAAACAAAATACTGAATTACAATTCCAAGTATAGCTTTGAAATGATTATAATCAAATGTGGAAAAGAATCAAAACATTCTATATGACAACCAGTGTATACATTATGGAAAACACCTCATATGCAACCAAAAATGGTGATTACTTATAAATCTCAAGCAATGTGTCCACCTCATTGTCCATAACAACCATTACAACAATACCACTATAAAATTAATTTTCGGGATAAAACGACAAACAAAATTGAATGATATCCACATTAATAGCGACATTATTTCAATTACTATTGCAATAAATATAATTATTCTCCAGAATCTAATTATAAATTTATTTCCAAATAAAATAAGGAAAGCTAAATGTACCACAAATACCCATTTAAGACCCATTGCACCTATAAATAACAATACCCGCTAATCTCATACACGTAAGCACAAAACAAATGGGAAGAAAGAAAATAAACCTCCAATTCATCTCTAACATCACGAAAAGAAAAGCCACATTTAGGAGGAGGTGGCAAGGACTGCTAAAGAAGGCGCATGAGATAAGCACACTATGTGATGTTGAAGTTGGACTGATAGTGTATGGGCCCGACGAGGCAGTGCCTGTAGTGTGGCCATCCTTCTTAGAGGTGGCTCGCATTCTCAGAATATTAAAGGAGATGCCATGTATAGATCAAAGTAGGAATATGTTGAACCAGGAAGCATTCACAAAGAGCATGATAGGAAAATTGGAGAATCAAGTCAGGAAGATGGATAAAGGGAACGCAGAAATGCAAATGCAAATTTTTATGAACAATTGTTTAGCTGGGAGGCAGAGTTTGGACTCGACAGTTATGGGGTTGAAGGAGCTCACATGTTTGGGGAGGGTTTTGGAGATGAAATTGAATGAAGTGAAAGGGGAAATGGCTAGGCGTAATGGAAATTTTGCGGATCAGTGGCTTACTGCTTACATTGATAATGGCACTCCTGCCAATATTAGTAGTGGTAACGACAACTAGAGCTTTAATAGTATGAATGCTGCACATGGGAGTTTTGTGAATCAACTCTGTGACGTTTTGAATCCTGCTGTAGGCAACTATAACCCCAGTATAGATGCCTTTCTTATTTTTCCATGAATTAGGTGGAATGTTTTCGAACTTTTTGGTAGTAAGTGTCGTTTTATTTTTATTTTTGGTTTGTATTGTTGACATTTGGATAATTTATTTTAAATATAATGCTTGCTTTGAAAAACGTGTATCGAATTTTTCCCTTTTTTTATGATAATTGATACTTTACTATTATATTGTTTTATCATATGTCTTATGATAAATGGAAAGATATGGAGGAAAAAGGTGCATACTAATAAGGATTGGATTGTTGAAATAACATAACAATGGATTGTTTTTTCTTCTTTTTATTTTTTACTTTTGGAAGATGTCCCCAGCCACTTAATTATAATAACAAAAATATTAAAAGTACATTAATCAAATATTCCTATGCTAGTGTGTTGGACTATTAGTGTGCTAGACTATTAGTTTATGTCAGTTTATGTTGCTTCAAACTAGCCACACATTATTATTCTTTTAATATTTTTCATGTTTTTACTATTATACATAACTATTTCCCTATAATATACTTGGACCACAAAGAAAATCTTATAGGCTCCATAAAGCTTATTACTCCTTAAAATTGTTTCAAATTTA
Source organism: Allium cepa (assembly GCA_030765085.1). Lineage (NCBI taxonomy): Eukaryota > Viridiplantae > Streptophyta > Magnoliopsida > Asparagales > Amaryllidaceae > Allium > Allium cepa. Next base: position 591,488,724 of record CM060937.1, read on the forward strand.
CTTTTCATATTTGAATAAATTTCAACTTCCCAACTAGTGTAATTTCAATCCATTCTTTTTCCAATATAAGAAAACATATTAGTTTACGTTTTTTCCATAAACGAGTAGAAAAATGTTGAGCTACCAAATTGCTAAAATTAAGTCCAATGTTCTTGGAAATATCATCACAACAAAATTAACTTTTGACCCGTTCTCCATTTTTGTCGTCATACTATCGATGATTCTCATCTATGCTTGTCAAAACGACATACTTCATTACTTTGCTAGTTGTATTTTCTTTTGGTCATTTTTGAATTTTACTAAAATATAAAAATATTAATATTTAAGGATACTTTATGTCGCAACTATGATTTTTTATTTTAGGTCTACCATTTTTAATTACATCTCATTTCCTTTTTATTTGAATGGCTAATTAGTAGTTTAGTGAATTTATTTACTTTCATTATATTTTATTGTTAATATCAATCAAACTATTAAAGGACAACACCAATCCATAAAGGAACGGAAATTTTATAAGTGAATATCTCACTATGTAAGAAAACTAAAAGAGCGCGACAATTTATAACACAATTAAGTTACTATTACTAATTTGAAAATAATATTCAACTACTATTAACTCCTTAAATCAATGTCTTCGACTTTATCACATGAATCCTCTTTTTCGTCAATAGATTTTGACAATACAATTTGGTTTAAAACGTCAACTTTTAATGGAAAGCCATACAAAGTAATATTATTATTTGTTATTGTATAAGGAAAGTAGAAGAAAAGGTTGTGTGGGAAAATTAAATGTGTGATGTACTATAGAAACTAAGTTCCTATATGAGCTCCTTCATTGGCTCGATTCTTTTACACTTCTTATTCCTTTGTTTTAGTATAAAAAATAAATTTTACCTATTATGTCAATTTTATAAAAAAAATAGAATATTGGACTCTTTATAAACTCTTATCTCATTCACTCTCGCTAAAAAAATACCTTTCACTGATCAATTTGTGGGACAAAAAATCGTTTAACTCCATAATATTAAATTTATGTAATTAAAGAAAAAAATTATTTCATCTGTAAGTGATGTGCACGTAAATGTGTATATTTTTACCACCATATTTATTCTATTTAACTAAATAAATGATCATTTTGGGTATTTTAACTTGTTTTAACCAAAATTCATATTAATTCCAAATTTTCACATATTGATCTTCATATAAGGGAAAAATGGCCATTTGTGCGCGTATATTAATTTGAGAGAATTTAATTGAAAATGTCTATAATATTTTGTAGGAATTTAGCTTCTCATATTAGTGGGTTCATAAAGAAATATGCATGCACAAAATGGATGTGAAGGAATGAAGATGGAAATAATTCAAAGTGAAGAGCATGCAGGACCCCACCTACCCACCTACCTTAATGTACAAATCAAAGGCTAATGCACATGCTTATGGAGTTAATGGTTTCATGTACACTTAATGGGGGATTAAGACATGTTAATGATTACTTGGCCTCCACACTTCCTAAGGGGCATTTTGGGCATTCCCCAAAAAGTGAATTAGGGTTTTAAAACTTGTATATATACCCCATATGTTTCATGTAACCTCTCTCTTCTCTTAGTCTCTCTTAGGACTCCTTCTCTTTAGTTTAATTTATATCAAATAAAAAAAAGATCTCTTTCTCTTTTCATGGCTACTTAGTCATTTTTATTTTACGTAATTTTCTTTTCTTTTTATGCAATGTTAATTAGTGTTTCCTTTTACTTACATGTTCATTTCCTTTCATGCTAGTAGTGTAGATTTACTTTTATACAAGTAGAATAGTTTTCTTTTCATTTGCTTTCATTTTTCTTTCTTTTTTCTTTCATATTGCTAGCTACATTTGTTCATATGATAACAAATATGAGAGGCTAAACCCCATCAATTTAGGGGTAATGAAGCTCTCTAATCATGTTGCTTCAACTTAATTTGATGTTTATGCTCTCTTTTTGTGCTTAATGAGAATGATTGAAGTGGTTTAATGATGTTGTTAGCTTTGAATTTGATAGTCTATGTTGTTCATAACAAATAGGCTATGCTTAAACAAACAAAACACAAATTGTCTCTTCATCTACATATGATTATGGCAAAGAAGTGATTGTTGAAATTAAAATTTGATGGCTTATATTTCTAATTAATAGTTAATAGGCCATGCTTAAAATACATTTTGCTTTTAACTTTGTTGTCATATTTTATGAGATTTAAAAGTGTACTAGTGGTTGTGTTATAGTTTGATGGTTTATATTGAGCTAATTAATAGCACAAATATACCATACTTATGATAAGCACATCAACTAATTCACTATTGACAAGAAAAGAGAGATCGTAACTTCATTTTGTTGATTTATGTGATTTAGAGAGTGGAAATTGCCTCTAAATTATCATTTAACTCTCATATTTTTATCTATTTTTCTTTTGCTAGTTTTTGTTAGTTTCTTACATTTTTAGCTAATAACACTTTCAACTTTGGTTAATTTGATTGAATAGAATTTTAAAATCATCAATTCCCTGGGGATCGACCCGTATTCGCCGCGTTCTACATTCGTACACCGTGCGCTTGCGGTTATTTTTAATTTAAATTCGTTCGACGGTTTTCGAAACCGATAGAATTTCCGTCGACGAACAAAGTTTTTGGCGCCGTTGCCGGGGAATTTGTTTTGATTTTAATTTTCCATTCTTCGAATTATTTTCGTTTGATTTTTGTGTATTTATTTTGTGTGTTTGCATTTTTAAAAAAATATTGTGTGTTTGTTTGTGGTTTAACTTTGTTTTTGTGCAATTTTCTTTTGTTTTCAACTAGCATTTGCATTTCTAGTTTCTATTTTAAAAAAAATCATACACAATTTCAAAACAAAATTTTCTTTATTATTTTTCCATTTTCAATTATATTTGCATTCATATTTCTACATTTACAATTTTCTTGAAAAAAAACTGTCTGCAATCAAACAGTGCATATCACTGTGCACAACCCTGCACAACTCTTACTCACTGTTGCATCACTTTCAACAACAACCATCATCTCCCATCAAATACTCTTCACAGTCCAACCTTTCACCACTGCAACCCACACTTCTACATTTCAACTTACATTGCCACATCCCTGTTCACCAAAATAACTTTCAACCTGGTATACAGCTCTGCAATCGCTGCCTACCGTTCAATTCACGAATCCTCCTGAAACTTCACCTCCATATACCTACGAGCCCCTAACTGCATCAACCCGAGCCCCTGAAACCGCACCGCCAACCACTGCAAATCACCACCGCAACCGCTTCCAACCAACACTATCATCAACACCATACTAACAGTCACTCACTTGATGTCTCACTTCATTATATTGACAACCTATCAAACCCACTGCATAATCATTTCACCTGATACAACTTACCTCTTCACAATCTACCTTCCTACAGCAGCTTCATTTCAAACTACATCACTCAAACCACAATTTTACAAACACCAGCAAGAACAACCAATTCCGCCCACTCCTGCGCAGCCAACTTCTACATTCGGCAAACACAAAATCAAAAAACCACTCAAAACCTGTGATATCCCGGAAATTTTGGGCAATATCAATTTAATAATCTGCATAAAAAAATTAAATTGATTTGATAATATTTGTTAATAATATTTGAATTGATTAAATAATCTTCTTTAAAATAAACATTTAACTGATAATTCATCTTTTAAAGGCTAGTAAGTTGTTTTCTAATAATAAATATATATTTGTATATAATCTAAAGATCTGTTTTTAAAATTAAATAAATAAGGATTTGTTTTCAAATTCTAATTTATTGCTAATTTGAAATTTGACTCAAAAATATAGCTAATAAATAAATAATAATTTGGCTTTAAAAATATACTAAAGATAAAGTTAAAATTTATTTAAATGATTTAACTTAAATTTAAACTTAACAAAGGTTGTTTGATTTTAAATGTGGTTAATAAAATAAGTAATATACTTAGGCAGTGATAATTTCATTATTTTAATTTAATAACTAGTTATTTTAAAACAATCTAAATAATGTAATATTTTTACAAATGGGTTTCAATACAAATAAAAATAGTATTTTAAAATTTATTTAAATACATGTATGTGTATTTTGAGGGAAGCTATAATTTGAAAGATTTAGAAATAAGTCTTTCAAGAATATTTAAATATAAAATAAACCTTATACATATTAAACATAAGTCTAATTACGTATGCATATGAAGCTATGATTTGGAATTTATATTAACATCTTTCAAGAATGTTTAAGATAAAAGAAAAATAAAAGTGTAAAATTTGTTTAAGTATAAAAGTATGTATTTATACTTAGCTTAAAATTTTATAACATTTGCTACAACAACCTTGTATATGTACATATAGAAGGGATAAAGCTGCCAGGTAATATTAAAAAAAAAAAAAAAAAAAATCTGAACATCAAATATAAGGCAGGTAAGAAAAATGAAGAAACAAAGTTAAGTACAACAAAATTATGCAGGCTAAAGAGTAAATAAAACAAAATATATTTGTACTTGAGTGATAATAAATCAAAAGGGCTTTGTATAAATATACTTGCAGCTTGTAAAGAAAATATACAAGGCAAAGAATATAAACATCAAGTATAAAACAAAATAAAAGGAAATGACATATGCAGGCAAGAGAAATAAAATGCAAAGCTAAGAAATGTAAAATAAGTATCTATGTATCTAAGGAATGAAAGCAAGCTAGGCTTATATTTGTATGGTATCTATAAAGCTTAGAAATGAGTGTAAGTAAAATATGTAACATGCAAACTAAAGAGTTACAGGCAAATAAAAACAATGGAATGCAAAAATATCTATGCATAGAGTAAGATAATAGGGAACACAAGTACATTAGCATTAAATGACACCACTTATTAGCAGCTAACAAGGTCATTTCGAATTGTATAAAAAAAAAATCCTTCAGCCTCCAAAATGTTAAAATATCTCTGATCAAAATCTTTGTACCTGAAATAGCCTAAACCCAGTTATCACCTACCCCTCCCCTGTACAACTCTTCTATATCTACATGCTTTCTTATTTAAGTTCGTTCATTACTACATAGAAAATCTGAAACAATAACAATTGTTTCCATTTATACAACTTAAATAATATTTACAACTGAACATAATCAAGAAGATTAAGGAAATCAAAGCAAAGCAACTTTCCAGTTTTTAAAGTTCAAGTTGTCTCAAAACAAAAGAAGGCTCTGTTCTTCAAATTTCTGTGAGTAACATTTTTCTTAAAATTGCTTAAGTTTAAACTTGTTATATGTTAGTATTTGAATGCTTAAAATATTTGTATGCATATTTATATTTCTCTGTGCATTGGTGAAATGAAGTATCTGTATATTGTATACCCTGTAGACATCCTGTTTATGACTATCAAGTTCATACCTTACTTAAAAATTTAACTCTGCTTGATCTAGTGATTGTTTGGACCTAGTATCTAAACAAGTTTGGTTTGTTGGATCATAAAGCAAATTTTAAAATTTGTATTTTTGTTTGCTAGTTGGAGAAAGAAAAAAAAAACTAAAAGAACTGGCAAATAGATATTAGTAAAATTTCAAACATCATAAATTATTAATTCAGGGTTAAAACTTGAATACTTATTTAAAATTAGGATTTTTAAAAGTAAATTCACATTTTATAGTTAAGAATTGAATTGGCATTTCTGGGTTGTTCATTTTGGGAAGTTTGGGTTGTCTCGGCCAGTGTACTTGATTAGAGTGGCCGTGGTCTTTCATGAAGATGGAGGAGTGACTGGAGTGTTTGACAAAATTGCGTGGTGGTTGATCAGTGGCTGGTGGAGAGTGCGGTGGTGGATTCTTGGTTTTGAACCCTAGTTTTCTCAGGCTAGGAAAATTCGATAATTTCTCCTTCTATAGATGATCGAGTGTCATAGGGATTTGGGGAGTGGTTGTCGAAGCACTCATGAAGCCGATGCCGGAGGTGGTGGTTCTCTGGAGGTCGGAGGAGGAGGGGCGAAGCGGTGACAGGTTTGGGAAGGGGAGTGAAAGGGTATTCCCAGGTTTTGCTTGTATTACTCCATTTTGATTTGGACGTGGTGATGAATTTTGGGTGGTCGTGCCGCTGTCTGGAGGTAGTCGGCGATGTGTTGGGTGCCTGAGTGGATGGTCGGCGTTGGTTGGGCCAGGGTGCACATGCACCGTGCCATTGAAGTTGGGGTTACTGTTTTCTGTGTGCAGTTTTTTGTTAGGGAAGACTCGAGTTTAATCGAGTGTTGACTCGAAGCAGAGGAGGGGAAAACTCGAAGCAAATCTGATTTTCTCTCGAGTCAGTGTTGTTTCCAGTTTTGTAAAACCTGGCAGAAGCATTTGTTAACTGCAATTTCAATTGAAACCTGTTAAAAAATTAAATAGTGGATTTAAAACTAAGTTCAAATTCAGCTTGCAGTAAGAGTTCAAACCTATATTTTGAAACCTAAATAAAGTTTAATATCTAAATAAGTTTCAGGTGTAACAACTGGAAATTTCCAGTTTGTTTTAAAAATATTTAAAACTGAAATAAAGGCTCTAACCATAGTTTAAATTTGAATTTTTAAGGTATTGATTCAAATGAATATTGATATCTTAAGATTTTAAAAGAAATTTGGATGTGAGAAATCGAGTTTTGAAAAGTTAATTGTTTCAATATAATTTAACTTGATTTTGAAGATTTTTTTTTTTAAATTTTTGAATGAAAAGTAAATAAATGGTTTAACTTGAAGTTGCAAGTTGAAATACAAATGTATTTTGAGAATTTAAATTTAAATTAAGATTTAAGTAGTTAAAATTTAAAAGATTTTTTCTTATACAAGTTCATATATGTAGAAAATAAACGTTATCTATGTTTATTTAAAAGATTTTAAATTTAATTTAATTTATATTCATTTTGAATTTTAAATTCAAATGATATTTGAATTTAAATTGTAATGTTGATAGAGTCATAGATAAAGAAGTAAAATATCGTAAGAATAAAAGGTTAATTAAGAAATGACTTATGTAGTTTAGATCAATTTATAGTTGGAAATTAATTAAGAAAGTAATTTAAGTAATGTTATTAGTTAATAAAGATAATTAACTAAAGATTACTAATTAATTTATTAATGAGATTAATTTTGATATTTAATCAGGTTAATTAGGTAATCTATTGTAAGTGGTTAAGAGTAATTACTTGATAAAAGAAATTAAGAGATTAATTACTTATTGGAATTAATTTGATTAAATGATTAATTTAATTAATTTATTTTAATAAATTTGAGAAAATCATTTGATAAATTGATAAGTGTAATTACTTAGTGTATGCAATGGAGCACAATTACCTAAGGAAGTAACTAATGTTAATTACTGAATGTAATTAATGAAAACTGATGTGACAATAGAGTAATTTGGATAATTACCTTTATAATTAATCTTGGGATTAATTAGTGGAGATAATCAATTATAGGAAAAATTAATTTATTTATATGAGTAATTAAGGGTGGTTAATTACTGGTTGATATTAATCAAAGGTGATTAATAATTAAGTTAAATTAAAGATTAATCACTCAAGGTAATTAATTAAATAAGGTAATTTATTTTAAATCTAAATTAGAGATCATTAATATAATGAATTGGTTAATTAAGAAATAATTAATAATGTAGTGATTAATTAAGGATAAATGTAAATAATTATAATTTTTAATAAATAAAGTAATTAAATGATAATTACTATAAATAATTTAGGATAATTAATTTGTAAAATTTATTGAAGACTAATTACTTATTGTAATTAGGTAATGATTAATCAAAGGTGTTTAATCAAGATGGATATTTAGAAGATGGTTAATTAATTTGATTTATAATTAATTGATGGTTGTATAAGCAGAATTTATAGATGAACTAATTAATTTAATTTATTTTAAATTAATTAGAGATAGAAGTAGTTAATTTAATTCATTTTAAATTAATTACGAATGGTATGATTATAAATCATTGCTTATGGATGAATGATATTGATATTTCATTTGATGATTGTGATCTGGCATGAATTATATCTATGTGTCATGGATGCTTGGTTTAAATTTGATAATATTTGATTATCTGCTTAGATGATAATATTTATTCTCTGTTTATGAGATTATCTGTGATTATTTACTGTGATATTATGAATTATCCATCTGTGTGTATATTGATTATATGGAATTAAACTGTTAAGACTAAATAGACAACTTGGCCTTAAAAGACACGTTTTGGATTTCGATGAGACCGGGATCGGTTTTCCGCATTAGGAATATCCGAAAACCACATCGATTCCAAATTAACGATAGGTCGTGAATCTGAAGTGAAGATGAAGTTTCAGAATGCAAGGGTTATTGTCGTTAATTCTGAGGGTGATTCCAAAATGAGTGTAACGAGATAATGCCTTCGGTTTCGTTCGAACCCGGAACGAACTTGTATGGATTGAATGCTTTCAACACATCGTCAGGCGGGCGATGAGCATTCTAAGAATTATGTTCTAAAAAGGTAATCGTAGCCTCAAGCCTCATCAACCGGGAATGGCTAAAACAGGGGAGGTGCAGCAAGGCTAGGTGGGTCATGCCCAAGTAGGACAAGGATATTCCCCTGTCTAGATGTCCCTTTATTTTTCGGCTGTGTGGGCGGTTGATTGCAACAACTACCGGGGTGTATCTTGTTTGGGACTGTTCAGTAAGGAATGGTTCCGGCCTTGTGTTGCAGGGGATGAAGGGAGTAATCCTCGGTACGTTGATCTAGGCCACGTACTGTGACGGGCGGTACCCCAGTAGCCCTGCCATTGTATGGAATCCACAATCCAATAAGTGCCCACGGTTTTGATTGTATTACCCACTTTTGTGGCTAGTAGCTGGAATTTAATCATGTAACAATTTCGGCTATTTTCTATTTACTTGAAAACCCTAGACCTATTATAATATCACAGAATTTCCTATCAAATGTTTTGGTTAGCGTAAGGTAAAAACTTTCCCATGTTTATTTGTGGGGAGTCTTACGTGATACCTTTTGTTTTCAAAAGATTTTCAAAGTTAAGCAACTTAAACCTGTTACTCATACCAGACCCATGTCTGACCCGAAGTTTATTTTTGTTTTTCATAAACTCTCGGGTACCCAAATTTTTACGGGTAGCCAAGGGATTCAGGTTTAGCTTTGACGAATTCTGAAAGAGCAATGGTGCAGGAGGCTTCAGCGCTGTAGATATATGTATAGTTCCGCTGTGTGTATCTCTGTGATGTATTGTGTATTGTACTGAGTTGTGTTAACTAGACAGGTGTTTATAACTGTCTAGTATGTGATGTATTGTCTGTATAACTCTGATTGATGTTGTATAGTATGTAAATATTTATATAATTATTATATTTTATTCGTTCCGCTGTGAGATTCTGATGTTGTTGTTCTTTCTTCTCTATCTTTTCTATTTTCTCATCCCTTTCTTTCTTAAAGACGGAACGTCTTCCTGGGCGTAGGAGGGCGGGTCGTCACAGTTGGTATCAGAGCACTAGGTTGAGTGAATACCTAGGCTCTTAAGTGTTTTCTTTCTGGAGAGAGCGTATTTGTAATTTTGATATATAGACATATATTTATTTCTACCTATTTGTTGGGTTACCTGTTCGGGTTTTCCAACGAGCTATAAAGGTAGATTGGGTAGTGGTGTGTGTAACACAACTACTAATGGTTGAGATTTGAATGTCTGAGGTTGGAAGTGAAATTGTCGAGACTGTAGACTTAATACCGTCTCGAGTAAACCTTGGGAGGCGTAAGGATTTTATTGATCTCTGAAGGAAACCTGTTAAGGTTCGGAGTTCATTTTGAAGTGTACTTTGATTGAGCTAGAATTTGGATCTGTCGGTTGGGCAGAAGCAAGTCATGATATCTTGATACATCAAGGTGTAGTAGCTGTGTGATGAGACACAGTGACTATGAATGTCTCCGAAGATGTTTCTTTAGGACAAGTTAATGAAGTGTATCTGTTCGATGTTGTCGCTGTGTTCAGTTGGGTGTTCCTGTTTGCTTTGGAGTCCGAGTTTCTCGAAGAGCTTAGGATTAAGTAGTTCAGAATTTTGGAGAAACTGCGGAGTTTTCTTTTGGATATGTGAACTTTATTTGAAATGTGTTGACCAGTCTGTGCTTGAGTTCATCTTCAGCATTTTCATCTGTTCGATCAGAGTTGCGCAGCAGAAGCATGGTGGAAGCTGTTTAGTTTGGAAGCAATTGGATAGTGTAATGTTTGGATTAGAGAGTTTTACAGGAGATTTTTCAACATCTGAGGCCAGTTTGGAGTGCACATGTTTTATCTCTTCCAGATGAGAGAAGTGAGTTCTATTTTCTAATTTGGAATAGAGTTTGTGTTCTGAGTTTTGTTCGATCTTGGAAAGATCATTTTGTTGGACTGTTTTTGGTCCAGTTGAGTTCTAGGAGCATCGGTAAGAGTTGAGCTGATCAGTAGGGATATAGACAGCACAGGATCGTCCGAGGAGTTTTGTGGATAAGAAACGAAGGAATTTGGATTTCGAAGTCGGAGATTTGATTTTGGATAAGTGTTTGGTCTTCAGGATTGGATTGTCAGTTTGGATAACTGGGATTCATTGTGTTTCACGTATCTCGGAGGGAGTACGTGTAAGATTTATCTCTAGTTGTAGAATCAGCAGTCATGGAGTTTGGTTGTTGTGTCAGACTTATCTGTAGTCTGATATCCTGTCTTGTTGGTAGATCTAGACGAGTAAAGGTTCTGTAGCCTAGTAGTATTGTTTGTTTGGATTCTATAAAGCGAGTAACCCGGTATTTATACTTGGGGAAACTCGAGCAAATTCTGTCCGGAATCTTATCTGGATAGTTAGACTTGTTTGTTTGGATAAATTTGTTGCTATGATTGTTAGCTTATGATGGATATATGCTTGTGTTCAAATTTTAAATCTTTAACTAGATTATTAAATTATCTTTTTTTTAAATTTCGGGGACGAAATTCTTTAAGGGGGGAAGAATGTGATATCCCGGAAATTTTGGGCAATATCAATTTAATAATCTGCATAAAAAAATTAAATTGATTTGATAATATTTGTTAATAATATTTGAATTGATTAAATAATCTTCTTTAAAATAAACATTTAACTGATAATTCATCTTTTAAAAGCTAATAAGTTGTTTTCTAATAATAAATATATATTTGTATATAATCTAAAGATCTGTTTTTAAAATTAAATAAATAAGGATTTGTTTTCAAATTCTAATGTATTGGTAATTTGAAATTTAATTCAAAAATATAGCTAATAAATAAATAATAATTTGGCTTTAAAAATATACTAAAGATAAAGTTAAAATTTGTTTAAATGATTTAACTTAAATTTAAACTTAACAAAGGTTGTTTGATTTTAAATGTGGTTAATAAAATAAGTAATATACTTAGGTAGTGATAATTTCATTATTTTAATTTAATAACTAGTTATTTTAAAACAATCTAAATAATGTAATATTTTTACAAATGGGTTTCAATACAAATAAAAATAGTTATTTTAAAATTTATTTAAATACATGTATGTGTATTTTGAGGGAAGCTATAATTTGAAAGATTTAGAAATAAGTCTTTCAAGAATATTTAAAAATAAAATAAACCTTATACATATTAAACATAAGTCTAATTACGTATGCATATGAAGCTATGATTTGGAATTTATAATAACATCTTTCAAGAATGTTTAAGATAAAAGAAAAATAAAAGTGTAAAATTTGTTTAAGTATAAAAGTATGTATTTATACTTAGCTTAAAATTTTATAACATTTGCTACAACAACCTTGTATATGTACATATAGAAGGGATAAAGCTGCCAAGTAATATTTATAAAAAAAAAAAAAAAAAAAATCTGAACATCAAATATGAGGCAGGTAAGAAAAATGAAGAAACAAAGTTAAGTACAACAAAATTATGCAGGCTAAAGAGTAAATAAAACAAAATATATTTGTACTTGAGTGATAATAAATCAAAAGGGCTTTGTATAAATATACTTGCAGCTTGTAAAGAAAATATACAAGGCAAAGAATATAAACATCAAGTATAAAACAAAATAAAAGGAAATGACATATGCAGGCAAGAGAAATAAAATGCAAAGCTAAGAAATGTAAAATAAGTATCTATGTATCTAAGGAATGAAAGCAAGCTAGGCTTATATTTGTATGGTATCTGTAAAGCTTAGAAATGAGTGTAAGTAAAATATGTAACATGCAAACTAAAGAGTTACAGGCAAATAAAAACAATGGAATGCAAAAATATCTATGCATAGAGTAAGATAATAGGGAACACAAGTACATTAGCATTAAATGACACCACTTATTAGCAGCTAACAAGGTCATTTCGAATTGTATAAAAAAAATCCTTCAGCCTCCAAAATGTTAAAATATCTCTGATCAAAATCTTTGTACCTGAAATAGCCTAAACCCAGTTATCACCTACCCCTCCCCTGTACAACTCTTCTATATCTACATGCTTTCTTATTTTAGTTCGTTCATTACTACATAGAAAATCTGAAACAATAACAATTGTTTCCATTTATACAACTTAAATAATATTTACAACTGAACATAATCAAGAAGACTAAGGAAATCAAAGCAAAGCAACTTTCCAGTTTTAAAGTTCAAGTTGTCTCAAAACAAAAGAAGGCTCTGTTCTTCAAATTTCTGTGAGTAACATTTTTCTTAAAATTACTTAAGTTTAAACTTGTTATATGTTAGTATTTGAATGCTTAAAATATTTGTATGCATATTTATATTTCTCTGTGCATTGGTGAAATGAAGTATCTGTATATTGTATACCCTGTAGACATCCTGTTTATGACTATCAAGTTCATACCTTACTTAAAAATTTAACTCTGCTTGATCTAGTGATTGTTTGGACCTAGTATCTAAACAAGTTTGGTTTGTTGGATCATAAAGCAAATTTTAAAATTTGTATTTTTGTTTGCTAGTTGGAGAAAGAAAAAAAAACTAAAAGAACTGGCAAATGTTGATATTAGTAAAATTTCAAACATCATAAATTATTAATTCAGGGTTAAAACTTGAATACTTATTTAAAATTAGGATTTTTAAAAGTAAATTCACATTTTATAGTTAAGAATTGAATTGGCATTTCTGGGTTGTTCATTTTGGGAAGTTTGGGTTGTCTCGGCCAGTGTACTTGATTAGAGTGGCCGTGGTCTTTCATGAAGATGGAGGAGTGACTAGAGTGTTTGACAAAATTACGTGGTGGTTGATCAGTGGCTGGTGGAGAGTGCGGTGGTGGATTCTTGGTTTTGAACCCTAGTTTTCTCAGGCTAGGAAAATTCGATCATTTCTCCTTCTATAGATGATCGAGTGTCATAGGGATTTGGGGAGTGGTTGTCGAAGCACTCATGAAGCCGATGCCGGAGGTGGTGGTTCTCTGGAGGTCGGAGGAGGAGGGGCGAAGCGGTGACAAGTTTGGGAAGGGGAGTGAAAGGGTATTCCCAGGTTTTGCTTGTATTACTCCATTTTGATTTGGACGTGGTGATGAATTTTGGGTGGTCGTGCCGCTGTCTGGAGGTAGTCGGCGATGTGTTGGGTGCCTGAGTGGATGGTCGGCGTTGGTTGGGCCAGGGTGCACATGCACCGTGCCATTGAAGTTGGGGTTACTGTTTTCTGTGTGCAGTTTTTTGTTAGGGAAGGCTCGAGTTTAATCGAGTGTTGACTCGAAGCAGAGGAGGGGAAAACTCGAAGCAAATCTGATTTTCTCTCGAGTCAGTGTTGTTTCCAGTTTTGTAAAACCTGGCAGAAGCATTTGTTAACTGCAATTTCAAATGAAACCTGTTAAAAAATTAAATAGTGGATTTAAAACTAAGTTCAAATTCAGCTTGCAGTAAGAGTTCAAACCTATATTTTGAAACCTAAATAAAGTTTAATATCTAAATAAGTTTCAGGTGTAACAACTGGAAATTTCCAGTTTGTTTTAAAAATATTTAAAACTGAAATAAAGGCTCTAACCATAGTTTAAATTTGAATTTTTAAGGTATTGATTCAAATGAATATTGATATCTTAAGATTTTAAAAGAAATTTGGATGTGAGAAATTGAGTTTTGAAAAGTTAATTGTTTCAATAAATATTTAACTTGATTTTGAAGATTTTTTTTTTAAAATTTTTGAATGAAAAGTAAATAAATGGTTTAACTTGAAGTTGAAAGTTGAAATACAAATGTATTTTGAGAATTTAAATTTAAATTAAGATTTAAGTAGTTAAAATTTAAAAGATTTTTTCTTATACAAGTTCATATATGTAGAAAATAAACGTTATCTACGTTTATTTAAAAGATTTTAAATTTAATTTAAATTATATTCATTTTGAATTTTAAATTCAAATGATATTTGAATTTAAATTGTAATGTTGATAGAGTCATAGATAAAGAAGTAAATTATCGTAAGAATAAAAGGTTAATTAAGAAATGACTTATGTAGTTTAGATCAATTTATAGTTGGAAATTAATTAAGAAAGTAATTTAAGTAATGTTATTAGTTAATAAAGATAATTAACTAAAGATTACTAATTAATTTATTAATGAGATTAATTTTGATAATTAATCAGGTTAATTAGGTAATCTATTGTAAGTGGTTAAGAGTAATTACTTGATAAAAGAAATTAAGAGATTAATTACTTATTGGAATTAATTTGATTAAATGATTAATTTAATTAATTTATTTTAATAAATTTAAGAAAATCATTTGATAAATTGATAAGTGTAATTACTTAGTGTATGCAATGGAGCACAATTACCTAAGGAAGTAACTAATGTTAATTACTGAATGTAATTAATGAAAACTGATGTGATAATAGAGTAATTTGGATAATTACCTTTATAATTAATCTTGGGATTAATTAGTGGAGATAATCAATTATAGGAAAAATTAATTTATTTATATGAGTAATTAAGGGTGGTTAATTACTGGTTGATATTAATCAAAGGTGATTAATAATTATGTTAAATTAAAGATTAATCACTCAAGGTAATTAATTAAATAAGGTAATTTATTTTAAATCTAAATTAGAGATCATTAATATAATGAATTGGTTAATTAAGAAATAATTAATAATGTAGTGATTAATTAAGGATAAATGTAAATAATTATAACTTTTAATAAATAAAGTAATTAAATGTTAATTACTATAAATAATTTAGGATAATTAATTTGTAAAATTTATTGAAGACTAATTACTTATTGTAATTAGGTAATGATTAATCAAAGGTGTTTAATCAAGATGGATATTTAGAAGATGGTTAATTAATTTGATTTATAATTAATTGATGGTTGTATAAGCAGAATTTATAGATGAACTAATTAATTTAATTTAATTTATTTTAAATTAATTAGAGATAGAAGTAGTTAATTTAATTCATTTTAAATTAATTACGAATGGTATGATTATAAATCATTGCTTATGGATGAATGATATTGATATTTCATTTGATGATTGTGATCTGGCATGAATTATATCTATGTGTCATGGATGCTTGGTTTAAATTTGATAATATTTGATTATCTGCTTAGATGATAATATTTATTCTCTGTTTATGAGATTATCTGTGATATTATGAATTATCCATCTGTGTGTATATTGATTATATGGAATTAAACTGTTAAGACTAAATAGACAACTTGGCCTTAAAAGACACGTTTTGGATTTCGATGAGACCGGGATCGGTTTTCCGCATTAGGAATATCCGAAAACCACATCGATTCCAAATTAACGATAGGTCGTGAATCTGAAGTGAAGATGAAGTTTCAGAATGCAAGGGTTATCGTCGTTAATTCTGAGTGTGATTCCAAAATGAGTGTAACGAGATAATGCCTTCGGTTTCGTTCGAACCCGGAACGAACTTGTATGGATTGAATGCTTTCGACACATCGTCAGGCGGGCGATGAGCATTCTAAGAATTATGTTCTAAAAAGGTAATCGTAGCCTCAAGCCTCATCAACCGGGAATGGCTAAAACAGGGGAGGTGCAGCAAGGCTAGGTGGGTCATGCCCAAGCAGGACAAGGATATTCCCCTGTCTAGATGTCCCTTTATTTTTCGGCTGTGTGGGCGGTTGATTGCAACAACTGTCGGGGTGTATCTTGTTCGGGACTGTTCAGTAAGGAATGGTTCCGGCCTTGTGTTGCAGGGGATGAAGGGAGTAATCCTCGGTACGTTGATCTAGGCCACGTACTGTGACGGGCGGTACCCCAGTAGCCCTGCCATTGTATGGAATCCACAATCCAATAAGTGCCCACGGTTTTGATTGTATTACCCACTTTTGTGGCTAGTAGCTGGAATTTAATCATGTAACAATTTCGGCTATTTTCTATTTACTTGAAAACCCTAGACCTATTATAATATCACAGAATTTCCTATCAAATGTTTTGGTTAGCGTAAGGTAAAAACTTTCCCATGTTTATTTGTGGGGAGTCTTACGTGATACCTTTTGTTTTCAAAAGATTTTCAAAGTTAAGCAACTTAAACCTGTTACTCATACCAGACCCATGTCTGACCCGAAGTTTATTTTTGTTTTTCATGAACTCTCGGGTACCCAAATTTTTACGGGTAGCCAAGGGATTCAGGTTTAGCTTTGACGAATTCTGAAAGAGCAATGGAGCAGGAGGCTTCAGCGCTGTAGATATATGTATAGTTCCGCTGTGTGTATCTCTGTGATGTATTGTGTATTGTATTGAGTTGTGTTAACTAGACAGGTGTTTATAACTGTCTAGTATGTGATGTATTATCTGTATAACTCTGATTGATGTTGTATAGTATGTAAATATTTATATGATTATTATATTTTATTCGTTCCGCTGTGAGATTCTGATGTTGTTGTTCTTTCTTCTCTATCTTTTCTATTTTCGCATCCCTTTCTTTCTTAAAGACGGAACGTCTTCCTGGGCATAGGAGGGCGGGTTGTCACAAAACCCATCATCTTCCTCCCACAAACGACAACCAACAGACCATCAAAAGTTGCAAACCCCTTCAAATGCTTGCCACTGCGCACTGTGCAAGCATCATCCACAACTTCATCACATAACACTCATATCACACTTAGAACAACTTGCTGTTGTCTATCTCTTCTCACTATCTTCTACTTGCCTTCAACCATCTTTTTTTTACTTAGTGCCACTCTGCTTCGCTATTGCCTGCAAGCCACGGTTTTAACCCAACCCAAAAATCAAACGCGAAAATCGCAGCCATCACCAACTCGATTGCACTCAAAGTCGCAACGCCCCAATTCATCAACCACAACCTCTGCACTGCATTCATCACTCCAGTATCCACATTTTCAACCAATCGAACTCAGTGGCCATCGACCAGAACAACTTCTGCAAAATTATCATCCGCAACCAAGAAACCCAATTCGCCAATTCACAAAATCAACAAGACCACAATTGTAATCGCGAAACCAATTCGTCGATCCACAAAACAAATTCGCCTCAACCAGCTCACCCCAAACTCCACTGACAACATTCCCAACATTCACATTCAATACTACCCACCACTACACCATTCAACAACTACCACTGACATACAACTTCACATTGCGAACCACTGATAATCAACCTATCCACCCTCCACTGCCGACAGTCGCCATACTCCAGCACCATCACAATTACCACTTCGACATCAGTCATGACCACGAAATCCACATACGCGAACCCGCCACATCAACTCCATTCCATCTGCTTCGCCCAGCTTCCAATCACTGACTCTCGAACCCACGATCGACCTAAAGAAATCAATCAACTCAATCGCCATCCCTTAACACAATCGCCACGATAGCGATCAAATTCCTCCCCAAATCGCCGACCGCGAAGCACCCAAATCTCAAAGTCAAACATCGAATTGCTTGCTGGTTGTGAATCGAATTTTTGAAAATTTGGGAAATTGAATTCGAACGCGGATGTCAATTTGAGAATTTAAGAAAATTTAATTGAAAAATGAATTGAGAAGCAAGTGAAATATTTGCGGTTCATTATTTCCTGTAATTTGTTTAAGAGACTTATCAGATTTTCTTTTTCTTTTTCGGGTCTTGGGCTTCTATTTGGGCCCGGATTAACTTTTTTTTTGTTTTTTTTTGTGAAGCTTAGTTTTTTTTTTGAAGTTTAGTTTGTTTAATTTTTTTTTATTTTGCTTCTTTAGGACTCTTTTTTCCAAAAAAAAGCATTGTTTTACTTTGTTTTGTTTTTCGTTGATTTTAGTTCCTTCTTTGATGTGTGTGTATAAAAGGTGTTAAAAAAAACATACCCATTGTTCAATATTTTTGTTTTCATTTGATTTCTCTTCTTCAAGTATAAATTCATTTGCTTTTGTTTTTCATTTGTGTATTTTGTCTTAAAAAAATTGTATATATATCTTATTTTTATTTTCAGGTTATCGAAGCATATAAAGGAAGGAGCCGCTTGCCCAAAAAAACTGCTTGCTTGCTATATCTATAGTTTTTATTTTCACTGCATTGTTATTTGCTTGCATTTGCATTTATATAAAAAAAATTCAAAAACAAAACCTAAAAAAATTCATTAGTAGTTGCATTGTTAATACACGTTTAATTTCAGTTTTGCATTTCATCTTTGATTTTTTATTAATAATAACGGTTAGAAATCAATAACACTTAATTGTATATTGACAATTTGTCTTCTTTGAACAATTTAATTTCTTGGTGTCTAGGCTACAGAAGAGTAATAACCATTTATAAATATTACGGTGATTCGTAAATATTATAGTGGTTGTTCCTCTGAAGATACTTAAACCATCGGCTGCATTACTATGGTGATTCGTGGTGCACCGATAAATCCTGCCCGGTACCTGGCTGAGAACTATCTTGTTTATCTAAGACAATTTGTGATTATACAATTTTGGGTTAACTTAGGATAAATCATTTGTATTTAATCACTGCATTCATTTAGTTGCATTAGTTCATGCATATTTAAAAAAAAAATCAAAATCCAAAACTAAAAAAAATTGTAAATATTCCTTTTTCAAAAATCCAAAAAAAATTTAGAAAAACCAAAATCCAAAAAAAATTATAAAACCTTTTCAAAAACAAAGAAAAAAATTTGGAAAAAAAATCAATTTCCCTTTTGAAAAATAAATTTTATTTGTAAATATTTTTCCTTTATAAAAAACCAAAAACATTCTTGAAAATGTCCGAATTTCCAAATAGACTTGAATTTTATAATAGTTGTGAAAATCAATATAATCCACATGATTTCACTCTGATTTCATATGGATATTTTAACAACAACTATTCTTTAAACAATTCGAATTTTGAACAACAAAGTTTTCAAGACGATGACCAACCCTCGAATCTCGAAAATAGCATTTCATCTCTACTTGAAATCTCTACGCAATAAAATCAAATGATAAATGATTTGTGTAATTCATATTTGTGTAATAGCTCGAGTCAAGGATTTCAAAATTTGAATTCACTTCAAAATTCAAATGATTTCGAGTGTAACCCATGGCAATCCAATTTCGAGCTTCAAAATGAATTTCAAAATCAAAATGAAAATGAGATCCACTTTTCAAATAATTTTGGCAATGGGAATAATCTCGACTACGATGCGATTGAAAAAATTTGTCCTCAACAAATCCAAATCAAAAATTCTCAAGTTAATAACTACAAATTGGATTTTGTTGAACAAATGAACGAAATTAACGATGATCACACGGATTTGTTGTTTGAAACATATATGAAACAACGTGAAAAACAAAATCAAATCCCAACGTGTGACGAGTCAAATAATAATCCATCTTTTACCACAACTGACAATTTTCAAATAACAACTTTTGAAACTGAAAATGATGATCTTAATGAAGTTGTTGAAAACATGGTAATTGAGTTGGATTTCAATTCTTTTGAGGGTGTGGAACCAAATTTAAAATTCAATCTTCCTTTTCTCAATTTCGAAAATTTGAATACAACAACTTTGGATTTTGAACTTGAAATATGCAATGAAGTTGTTGATAATCCAACAAAGGAAGACGAATTTAACAAACACGGTTTCTTTGGACTTTTTGAAGATGTGTTGTTGGTTTCCAAAGGGGACGATTTACATCACCATTTTGAAATCAATAATTTTGAAGAATTTTTCAATGACAAACAGACTTCCAATTTGGTGAAAATAAACTTGAATTTCAATCAATCGTTATATCTACCCTAAAAATCATCGAATATAAAACAACTCGTACGATTTTTAATAAAACGACATTCGTTTTTCCAAATCCACATTCGACTTTGAAAACTTTTATGGTTTGGTTTTTCGAGCTTAAGTCGTGTCTCGTGTACTTGATGAGACAAAAGAATCGATCTTTGCAAGACCGTTTCATTTACTTTTTGGCGATATACTTTCTGATGTCGTGTAAATAACTTTCATTTTCATGTAAATAATGATAAACATTCCTTTCACTTGGGTTGACTGTGGGGACACGGTCAAAATCAAGTGTGGGGGGAGACTCATCTTCTTCTTGATTTTTCAGGATTAATTTTTCATTTTTCTTCCAAAAACTCAAAAAAAATTCCAAAAACAAAAGAAGAATTTTTTTTAGCGTTTTTTATTTTTAAAGAAACACTATAGGATAAATATATGGTTTTGGTTTCTTAAATTGAAATTATTGAAAATTTATTTGTCTTAACAAAAATAAAAATGAAGTTTGATTATAAATAACAATGGTTTAACTAGTATATAGGAAGATTCATATGTGTTAATTATGAAATACATCCTAATTGAAAATCTTTGTTTTAAAAGTGGTGAATTTAAAGTAAAGGATATAACATTTTTTTGTCTTCTAAGTTAAATGGTGCTAAGATGATTTTGCAAAACTCTCAATCTCTCTCCCTTAAAAAAATAAAAAAATAATAACATCCAAAGTATTCACTCTCATTTAAAAGTCCTCACGGTTATGCATGGGTGAATTACTTAGAATCATTGAATATGTGCTTTCATACTCATTTAAAAATCCTCATGGCTATGCATGTATGGAACACATGCAAAAAAAAAACAATAGACTTAATAAAAACCACCTACGGTCGATAGGTGTATGCACGAAAGTGTGTGCACTCGCCATGCTCTGTACTCCCCTCACATAAGTCCGAAAGGCAGTGCATGGGTGGTATATCTAGCCTCAGTTTACCTGAGATAGGCGTGCAATTTTTCTTGCAAATAATGAGAGAGCAAGCAGTTGAAATCCTAGCACTATTTTTACTTAGTTGATTTGATTTGTTATTGAAAAGAAATGAAAATACCACTTTGATAAACTTTGATAATCAACTAAGAATCCTTTTCATAATTACACTTTGTTATCAACCAAAATAACAAGTTAAACTATAGTTTATTTGTTATGATAACTTTGTTTTTATTGAAAATTTTGATGAGTAAATGACTAAAAAATTTCAAGATAATAACCAAAACCTATATTTAACTTATTTGTGTCGATTTAAAAGTAAATCCTTCATTGTAAATATTTTTAAAAATTCGCATTCATCTCTTTGTGAATAAATCTTGCATTTTGTAAATATTTTCATCATGCATGTGGATTTTGTGGGTAGTATTCGCTGAAAACCCTCACGAGACAACACTCGTCCTACTAGGGACACCCAGAGGTTTAACGGCTTGTTGCATATGCTCAATGCAATCGTGCTTCCTATGAAAACGAATTTATCTTAGTTTAGTTTATTCGAGGACAAATAAAAAGATAAGTGTGGGGGTATTTGATGTGCACGTAAATGTGCATATTTTTACCACCGTATTTATTCTATTTAAATTAAATAAATGATCATATTAGGTATTTTAACTTGTTTTAACCAAAATTCATATTAACTCCAAATTTTCACATATTCATCTTCATATAAGGGAAAAATGGCCATTTGTGCGCGTATATTAATTTGAGAGAATTTAATTGAAAATTTCTATAATATTTTTTAGGAATTTAGCTTCTCATATTAGTGGGTTCATGAAGAAACATGCATGCACAAAATGGATATAAAGGAATGAAGATGGAAATAATTCAAAGTGAATAGCATGGAGGACCCCACCTACCACCTACCTTAATGTACAAATCAAAGGCTAATGCACATGCTTACGGAGTTAATGGTTTCATGTACACTTAATAGGGGATTAGGACATGTTAATCATTACTTGGCCTCCACACTTCCTAAGGGGCATTTTGGGCATTCCCTAAAAAGTGAATTAGGGTATTAAAACTCGTATATATACCCCATATGTTTCATGTAACCTCTCTCTTCTCTTAGTCACTCTTAGGCCTCCTTCTCTTTAGTATAGTTTATATCAAATAAAAGAAAGCTCTCTTTCTCTTTTCATGGCTACTTAGCTGTAACGACCCAGAATTTTTATAAATTAAAATTTGGATATTTAATTAATTTTAAATATTACTAAGTGAATTTATAAGTCAAATAAATTTTATTTTGATTTATTGGATTTAATTGAATTATTAAATCGATAATTTAATATTTTAAATTATGGAAATAATTGAAAATTGAGTTAAATATGATAGAAAATGATTTGTAAAATTTTATTTTATCATGTTGAAGTTAGAACGATATTTTAGAACTTTTAAAATCGAATTAAAAGTTAATTTGTGAAAATTGAATATTTCAATATTTAATAATTGACTGTAAAATAGCCAATTTTTGAACAGCCTCAGAATTGAACGAAACTAGTTTCATTGGATCCGTAATAGTTAGTTATTACCGGATTTCAATTTTCGTGTCAATCGGAGTTATCGTTTGATCGTGGCAGCTCGAAACGCATCGAATTGTTTTTAATTTAAATTTGGCGAGTCAAAATAGCCATTTTTCAAAAAGTCTCGAAATTCGACGAAACCAGTTTCATCGGATCCGTAATGTGATATTATTGTAAGGTTTCAAATTTCAAGTCGTTTGGATTTACCGTTTGTCCGGTACAAATTAAAACGCCTAGAAATCGGTTTAAATCGGTTTAATTCAAAATGAGCGTTTACAGCCATAACTCGCACATACTTCCGAATTAGCTTCCGAAACCTGTTCCATTGTGTCCGGAACGCGGGATAAACCCTAGGTACGCTAGTTACGGCGTCTAAATCGGAGTTCGGAATTCCCGGGATGAATAGTGTTTACGCTTGCTTTTCCTATAAATAGAGACACCCCCTTCATAAATTTAATAAAAAAAAAAAAACAAAACCCTAGCCATCTTTTACAGCCGCCACTAACAAAATGGAGGGCCAGAATTTTATCTCGTTCATTCCTCAATCTCTCTCGATCTACAATGATTTAGCTAAGGTGTTCAACATGAAAGTTGTTGAGAATCTCGAGGGCTTCACATCCATACGGATTTGATGGAGTTTGGAGCGTCGAAGGGGGGGATAATTTGGGCCGTCACCTACAGGCCACGCACGCATTCCCAAGCTCAATAGATGGCCGAGCTTCACCTAGGGGGGGGGGGGCGAGTGTAGTGGAGGTGTAGGGCTTCGCAATGGAGTTCCCTGATCGAGCTCTCGTCGAGTGATGTGGATGTAATATTAAACCCTAGTTTAGAAATTTGGGTTCGGCCTCATATTCATTACCTGGAGATGATAACGTGAAAGGGGGAAGATGAAGGAGAGGCATAGGATTTGGATCCAAGGGCTAGGATGAGCTGTAGGTTAAAATAATTAAGTTATGTTGTATATTAGTTATTAAAAACGTGTACAATCTTGTAAAATTCATAACTTTTTCATACGAGGTCGAAACTGCGCGAAACCAGTTGCGTTGGAATCGTATGGACGAGCACTACGCGATGGAGTTGGTTTGGAGTCGTTTGGAGTTAGTGAGAATTTCGGGTAAAATTAAACGCGCGTTTAATTTTATTCGAAATAAATCGCTAAAACGGAAATTAAAATCAAGGTGAGAACTTCTCACTCAATCGAATAGGTTTCGATTTTATTTTAAATAGTTAGATTTAAAATATTTGAATGCATGTATGAATGATGATAATATCTATTGATTGTTAAAATAGACATTATACGCCGTTAGTAAGCGGATGTTATTTATTATAAACATATACCGCGAATATTTCATAAACAGTGAAATTGGTATTATATATAATATCAATATATATATATTGGCATATGTATATATTGCAGTTGTTGATTTCCCGCATTTTTTGTTTAGCGGATGAGACCCTATTACGCCGTTATTAAGCGGATAATATTTAATAAGAACATGTACCGCGATAATTTCGTACTGGAGCGAAATTGGTATTGTGCTAATGTTTTTGGATGCAGGAAACAGGTTGGAGGGATCCAACTGGATTCCTCAACAGTATTTATTTTATTTCAGATATTTTGATATTTGATGGATTATCATATCGATATATGATATCGTTGTTAGTCGTGATTGACTATTTGGTGTGTAGCATCATTGGACCCAGATTTTGGGATTTTAAAATGGTTTTAAAGTGATTTTTGAAAATATACTATATTTTTGGAATTGATCCATTATAAATAAATAAACGTTATAATTTTTAAAGTTATAAAATTATGGTTTTTGTGAAATATAGTTAAAAGCTGGTTTTTGAGAAATATGAACCAATGATTTTATAAAATAGTTTAAACTGGATTTTTGAGTTTATTATTAAAAGTTTGAATATAAGATTTATAAAATTTGATTATTTTATAAATCAAGAGAACGGTGAAATTTTAAAGGAATTTAAAGACGTTTAAAAGAATAATATAAATTAATTTATATTAAGAGATTTATAAATGGATATTTATAAATTGAATTATGGACATTATAAAACGAGTTTTTATAAGTGTTTGAATGTAGTGAAAATGAATTTCCTAAATGAATGAAATTTATGAAATTATAAACTGTGAAGTTATAAATGAAATTTTATAAGCAATAGGTTTATAAAATTTATAAAGTTATCGAAAGAATGAATTTTGGATAAATAAACAATCTTATAAGTTAAGATTAATAATTTGGGAAGTTAAATGAACGATTTTGTAAAATAATCGTTTTATAAGTAATTAACTTATAATATGAACTTGTAGTTTATAATTGAGTTATAAACTGGAATAGGTTAATAAAGGAATTTATAAAAAGGAAGTTTTTATAAATAAATAGAAACGGAATTTATAAATGTTGTTTTATAAATCCGCAAATGACTTATTTTGATAAGTTAATTGTTATAACTTAGAGATAGAGTTATATTCACATTTTGAACAGTGAATAATCCTTTAAGTTAAAGTGAATAGAAATGATGAAATTTGTTAAGGTAGTATATTCACGTTTTTGAATAGTGAATAATACGTTAAAGAAATTGTTTTAGATATGATGTTTTAAATAGAATTAAAACGATCTAACGATGGTTTAAAATGTGTTGAGATTCGAAACCATAGATTTCAACATTTATTGTTGAAATAGACGTTTTCGAGAAATAAAAGGAAATGTGGACTATAACACTGTTGTTATAGTAAATGATTTCCGAAAGGAAATGTTTTGTATAGTATTGGGATTTATATATCTATTTTAATTTCGAATCCCTATACTAGTGATTTTGGGTTGTCGTAACGATGTTTTACGTAACATTCGTTTTGGCCCAAATAAATATGTTTAAGAGAATGATTTCCTTAAAGAATGAATTATATACTTAATTCGATTTAAGTATATTGAATATTTTCTAAGTGTTGAAAATAAAAGGAATTTGTGAATTACTTATGAATAAATAAGTATGGAAATGTTTTCCAATATGAAGTGAATAATTAGAATTTATCTTTTTCTGAAGATAAATTGAAAATGAATTATTGAAATCGCATATGCATGGATATCTTGAAATATAAATTCATTATGGAATTTATATGTGAAAGTGAAACTTGTTAAAAATAAATATTGATTTATTTTTGAAGTGTTGAAATTATATATCTAGTAAAGATATTTTGGAAAATAAATAATTTGGAAAATTATTTGGAATCTGGTGATGTGTGCATATCCAGTGATAGTTCAATAACCGACTATCAGTATTTCCCTTTGAATGGGTATTTGATGTGAATTGATTGAATTTGAATGCACACTTATTTTTGAATAAGCGCTCACTATTCGGGTTAACCGGGAAAGGACCATGGGGTCGTATAACCCATTCCGAATATGTGATACGTCGTTGTGAATCGCATTTGAAGATCGGTGTTGAAGACCGGATATTTGCGAGAGCGATAGGATGAACTATCGATTGACTCTGCACCGAGTTGCTCCGGTATTGAGTTCTCCATATGTGATGGTGAATCCGATCAGGATTGTGGATATCCGGATTGCAAGGACTTCTTTGTAAGTGCCTTCGGTTTTGTTCGATCCCGGAACAGACTTGTATGGATTGTATGTCTGACATTACAATTTGAGATATAAAGCCGATTTCTTTCAAATATATTTCTGTTGGTGGCGGAGAATTTATTCTTTGCTTAACACCCTTCTTTGAGACGTATGTGCTCAAAGGTTATATAGTTGAAGTTATCAGCGATATATTCCCAATTTGGTAATGTGATATGCTGAGTGATGCTGAAATGATCATTGTGTTGATTATTTGTGATAGGATCGTTTATTTGATCGTCTATCCTTGTGATCATTGTGTTGATCATTTGTTGACCCAAAGCATGGCTTTTGTATAAAGTATGTTTTTGTGGACGTGAATTCGTCGAGCCTCACACACCGTGAATGGTCAAAACAGGAAAGAAGCAGCAAGGTTATGAGGGGTAGCACCCTTTAGGATGTGTCCATTTCCTTCTGGAAAAGGGTGGTATCATGGTATGGAGCCCAGATACTTACTCATGTTGAAAACACTTTATGATTGTGTGAATTGATTACGAGCGCTCGGTTGATAAAGGTCCCAAAGGACCGGGGGATGGCATATTCGGTCAGTTGTTACTCAGTTAGGGGTAACCCGGCCTTGTGTTGGTAGAGATCCGGTTTGGTTCTCGGGGATGTCCATCCAGAGGCATTCTCATGTGGCAATGGGAAGTTCCTTGGCCTGACCATTTGTTGGAAATCCAATTCCCAATACGAAACTTTTACGGTATTAGTTGTAGAACCTGCTATTCACTTATGGTGGTCACCACTGTTTGGATAGTAGCTATAGTAGGCATACGATAATGGTCGTATGTTGGCTAAGATTTATATCTTTATTTTTGAAATGATTTGTTACTACACTTTACACTAATAATAATATCAAATGTTCTTTTAAATGCGTATCAAGCATCTTTGACTATCATAAGGAGAAATCTCCTCCGATTCTGCGTTTGCATTGTGTGTGTGTGCGGGAGGCCTTATGGTAGTCTCATTTTTAAAAACATTGCGAATTGAATTTAAAAATATTCCTCTATTTTGATTTTAAAGTTAAGTAAACTGTTTTGAGTTCTCACACCAGTCTTGCTAAGCTTTGGGCTATGTGATGGGGGATTCTCGCTTCGCGGTTTGGTGGCGAACGGGAGACTCTTGCCCCTACACGTCCTCTTTTAGGGGGTTGGTTAGGCGTAAGCTGTGACAGTCGAAAGGCTGGCCGTAAAAGCAAGTTTGCGATACCAGTGTAAGCCACGGTGGGGCTGGGATGGTTGAAAAGCCTACCGGTTGTGACCGCTGACGGTACTGACGTTACATTTGGTATCAGAGCTGATGGTTAAGCGACAACCATGGTTCTGTAGGGTATTACTCATTAGAGATAGAGTTAGTAGTACTCTAGAATGAGTTTGAGTGTAATAATAGCTATGAGAGCGTATTTGTTAGTGAATAAAAAAAAATTTGTTTTGTATTGTGTTGACTTATCGGTTGATTGTTTATAGATTCCGGTCGATCTAGTCTAGCTAACTATCGTAGATAGGGGTTTCTAAACTCTTAAACAAGATAATTCGACATAATATTGTTTTAAATTGGGTAAATGAAATAATTTTGCCTCGATTATATTTTTATATATTAAAGAAATAATTTTTCATAATTATTAAAGTGTATATAAGTTGATTGTTTAGTTGTTTGAATAATCTAAATTAAAGAATAATTGTATAAGCAAGAGAATTATAAGAGTTGAATTATAATTAATGTGATTTACAATTGTGAAATAAACTTATATATATAAGAAGTTAATATATTTATGAATATGAGTTGTAAATAATCAAGTGGATTAAATGAATGTGAACTTGAGTATATGAATGAAATTCAACTTTGTAATTGAATTGAATGAATGGATTGAATGATTAATCAATTAAATGTTAAATAAAGTTGATATGGAATAATTAATGAAAGTGTTAATTCATTAAAATCAAATGTTATTGGAAGTTGAATAAATAGAATGAGAATGAATATAAGCAAAGGAATTTGGTGGTGATTAATATACATTGGTTGATATTGATTGTTAGTTGATAGTATAAAATTCATTAAGTGTTAATGAAAATGAATTAGCGAAATTGGAAGCTATGAAATTGAATTCAAATTAGAAGTAAATAAATTTGAATAGAATTGAACGTGAATTGGATTTAATTAGTGAATGCAAACTAATTGAATTGAGAATGAATGTTAGTAAATCCAATGTAAATGAATCAAATGTGATTTAAATTGAAAACCATTTCATTGAATATTAATGAGAATATGAATGAATATTATTGGTTATGGATGTTAGTTGGATGTAGTTGGTTGATGGTTGAATGTATATTGCTATTGTTGCATTTGCTATGTGACATATATAGTTGATATGTTGCTATATGTTGTATATTGAGATTATTTGCATATGTGCATGTTCTCATGTTGTTTGTTGAGTGTTTAGTAGGTGCAGATCGCGTTTGCTTCGCATTTGGAGCTCGCTTTTGCGCTATATTAGCTGTATATGCTCGCTAATAAAATATAAGGTACATATCTCGGATTAAATATCGTACTTTTACACTTTTTTCCCTTCGGGATGCCTCATTACTTGATGAGATGTATATTTGTGATATATATACTGTCATTTTTTTTTTC
The DNA here is from genome assembly GCA_030765085.1 of Allium cepa. Lineage (NCBI taxonomy): Eukaryota > Viridiplantae > Streptophyta > Magnoliopsida > Asparagales > Amaryllidaceae > Allium > Allium cepa. The sequence goes on from CM060937.1 coordinate 591,517,753, forward strand.
GGATCGAGCCGCGCAAAGGAGACTATGGCGAATTTTTCCGGAAATTTAAGGCGTTAGAAAAAATTTGAGAAAATGGGAAAATTTTGAAAATTTTAAACTTTGATTTTGGAATTGAAAGTTAAACATAGTAGTTGTTTTTGAAAAGATAACTAAGTATGATTTGGAAAACTTAGTAAAGTATTGTAAGAAGTTTAATTATAAATTTTGGAAAGTTAATAGATTCTGTAATCTTCTTACTTGTAATTTCGAGGACGAAATTCTTTTAAGGGGGAAAGATTGTAACGACCCAGAATTTTTATAAATTAAAATTTGGATATTTAATTAATTTTAAATATTAATAAGTGAATTTATAAGTCAAATAAATTTTATTTTGATTTATTGGATTTAATTGAATTATTAAATCGATAACTTAATATGTTAAATTATGGAAATAATTGAAAATTGAGTTAAATATGATAGAAAATGATTTGTAAAATTTTATTTTATCATGTTGAAGTTAGAACGATATTTTAGAACTTTTAAAATCGAATTAAAAGTTAATTTGTGAAAATTGAATATTTTAATATTTAATAATTGACTGTAAAATAGCCAATTTTTGAACAGTCTAAGAATTGAACGAAACTAGTTTCTTTGGATCCGTAATAGTTAGTTATTATCGGATTTCAATTTTCGTGTCAATCGGAGTTATCGTTTGATCGTGGCAGCTCGAAACGCATCGAATTGTTTTTAATTTAAATTTGGCGAGTCAAAATAGCCATTTTTCAAAAAGTCTCGGAATTCGACGAAACCAGTTTCATCGGATCCGTAATGTGATATTATTGTAAGGTTTCAAATTTCAAGTCGTTTGGATTTACCGTTTGTCCGGTACAAATTAAAACGCCTAGAAATCGGTTTAAATCGGTTTAATTCAAAATGAGCGTTTACAGCCATAACTCGCACATACTTCCGAATTAGCTTCCGAAACCTGTTCCATTGTGTCCGGAACGTGGGATAAACCCTAGGTACGCTGGTTACGGCGTCTAAATCGGAGTTCGGAATTCCCGGGATGAATAGTGTTTACGCTTGCTTTTCCTATAAATAGAGACACCCCCTTCATAAATTTAATAAAATAAAAAATAAAAACAAAACCCTAGCCATCTTTTACAGCCGCGACTAACAAAATGGAGGGCCAGAATTTTATCCCGTTCATTCCTCAATCTCTCTCGATCTACAATGATTTAGCTAAGGTGTTCAACATGAAAGTTGTTGAGAATCTCGAGGGCTTCACATCCATACGGATTTGATGGAGTTTGGAGCGTCGAAGGGGGGGATAATTTAGGCCGTCACCTACAGGCCACACACGCATTCCCAAGCTCAATAGATGGCCGAGCTTCACCTAGGGGGGGGGGGGGGGGGCGAGTGTAGTGGAGGTGTAGGGCTTCGCAATGGAGTTCCCTGATCGAGCTCTCGTCGAGTGATGTGGATGTAATATTAAACCCTAGTTTAGAAATTTGGGTTCGGCCTCATATTCATTACCTGGAGATGATAACGTGAAAGGGGGAAGATGAAGGAGAGGCATAGGATTTGGATCCAAGGGCTAGGATGAGCTGTAGGTTAAAATAATTAAGTTATGTTGTATATTAGTTATTAAAAACGTGTACAATCTTGTAAAATTCATAACCTTTTCATACGAGGTCGAAACTGCGCGAAACCAGTTGCGTTGGAATCGTATGGACGAGCACTACGCGATGGAGTTGGTTTGGAGTCGTTTGGAGTTAGTGAGAATTTCGGGTAAAATTAAACGCGCGTTTAATTTTATTCGAAATAAATCGCTAAAACGGAAATTAAAATCAAGGTGAGAACTTCTCACTCAATCGAATAGGTTTCGATTTTATTTTAAATAGTTAGATTTAAAATATTTGAATGCATGTATGAATGATGATAATATCTATTGATTGTTAAAATAGACATTATACGCCGTTAGTAAGCGGATGTTATTTATTATAAACATATACCGCGAATATTTCATAAACAGTGAAATTGGTATTATATATAATATCAATATATATATTGGCATATGTATATATTGCAGTTGTTGATTTCCCGCATTTTTTGTTTAGCGGATGAGACCCTATTACGCCGTTATTAAGCGGATAATATTTAATAAGAACATGTACCGCGATAATTTCGTACTGGAGCGAAATTGGTATTGTGCTAATGTTTTTGGATGCAGGAAACAGGTTGGAGGGATCCAACTGGATTCCTCAACAGTATTTATTTTATTTCAGATATTTTGATATTTGATGGATTATCATATCGATATATGATATCGTTGTTAGTCGTGATTGACTATTTGGTGTGTAGCATCATTGGACCCAGATTTTGGGATTTTAAAATGGTTTTAAAGTGATTTTTGAAAATATACTATATTTTTGGAATTGATCCATTATAAATAAATAAACGTTATAATTTTTAAAGTTATAAAATTATGGTTTTTGTGAAATATAGTTAAAAGCTGGTTTTTGAGAAATATGAACCAATGATTTTATAAAATAGTTTAAACTGGATTTTTGAGTTTATTATTAAAAGTTTGAATATAAGATTTATAAAATTTGATTATTTTATAAATCAAGAGAACGGTGAAATTTTAAAGGAATTTAAAGACGTTTAAAAGAATAATATAAATTAATTTATATTAAGAGATTTATAAATGGATATTTATAAATTGAATTATGGACATTATAAAACGAGTTTTTATAAGTGTTTGAATGTAGTGAAAATGAATTTCCTAAATGAATGAAATTTATGAAATTATAAACTGTGAAGTTATAAATGAAATTTTATAAGCAATAGGTTTATAAAATTTATAAAGTTATCGAAAGAATGAATTTTGGATAAATAAACAATCTTATAAGTTAAGATTAATAATTTGGGAAGTTAAATGAACGATTTTGTAAAATAATCGTTTTATAAGTAATTAACTTATAATATGAACTTGTAGTTTATAATTGAGTTATAAACTGGAATAGGTTAATAAAGGAATTTATAAAAAGGAAGTTTTATAAATAAATAGAAACGGAATTTATAAACGTTGTTTTATAAATCCGCAAATGACTTATTTTGATAAGTTAATTGTTATAACTTAGAGATAGAGTTATATTCACATTTTGAACAGTGAATAATCCTTTAAGTTAAAGTGAATAGAAATGATGAAATTTGTTAAGGTAGTATATTCACGTTTTTGAATAGTGAATAATACGTTAAAGAAATTGTTTTAGATATGATGTTTTAAATAGAATTAAAACGATCTAACGATGGTTTAAAATGTGTTGAGATTCGAAACCATAGATTTCAACATTTATTGTTGAAATAGACGTTTTCGAGAAATAAAAGGAAATGTGGACTATAACACTGTTGTTATAGTAAATGATTTCCGAAAGGAAATGTTTTGTATAGTATTGGGATTTATATATCTATTTTAATTTCGAATCCCTATACTAGTGATTTTGGGTTGTCGTAACGATGTTTTACGTAACATTCGTTTTGGCCCAAATAAATATGTTTAAGAGAATGATTTCCTTAAAGAATGAATTATATACTTAATTCGATTTAAGTATATTGAATATTTTCTAAGTGTTGAAAATAAAAGGAATTTGTGAATTACTTATGAATAAATAAGTATGGAAATGTTTTCCAATATGAAGTGAATAATTAGAATTTATCTTTTTCTGAAGATAAATTGAAAATGAATTATTGAAATCGCATATGCATGGATATCTTGAAATATAAATTCATTATGGAATTTATATGTGAAAGTGAAACTTGTTAAAAATAAATATTGATTTATTTTTGAAGTGTTGAAATTATATATCTAGTAAAGATATTTTGGAAAATAAATAATTTGGAAAATTATTTGGAATCTGGTGATGTGTGCATATCCAGTGATAGTTCAATAACCGACTATCAGTATTTCCCTTTGAATGGGTATTTGATGTGAATTGATTGAATTTGAATGCACACTTATTTTTGAATAAGCGCTCACTATTCGGGTTAACCGGGAAAGGACCATGGGGTCGTATAACCCATTCCGAATATGTGATACGTCGTTGTGAATCGCATTTGAAGATCGATGTTGAAGACCGGATATTTGCGAGAGCGATAGGATGAACTAACGATTGACTCTGCACCGAGTTGCTCCGGTATTGAGTTCTCCATATGTGATGGTGAATCCGATCAGGATTGTGGATATCCGGATTGCAAGGACTTCTTTGTAAGTGCCTTCGGTTTTGTTCGATCCCGGAACAGACTTGTATGGATTGTATGTCTGACATTACAATTTGAGATATAAAGCCGATTTCTTTCAAATATATTTCTGTTGGTGGCGGAGAATTTATTCTTTGCTTAACACCCTTCTTTGAGACGTATGTGCTCAAAGGTTATATAGTTGAAGTTATCAGCGATATATTCCCAATTTGGTAATGTGATATGCTGAGTGATGCTGAAATGATCATTGTGTTGATTATTTGTGATAGGATCGTTTATTTGATCGTCTATCCTTGTGATCATTGTGTTGATCATTTGTTGACCCAAAGCATGGCTTTTGTATAAAGTATGTTTTTGTGGACGTGAATTCGTCGAGCCTCACACACCGTGAATGGTCAAAACAGGAAAGAAGCAGCAAGGTTATGAGGGGTAGCACCCTTTAGGATGTGTCCATTTCCTTCTGGAAAAGGGTGGTATCATGGTATGGAGCCCAGATACTTACTCATGTTGAAAACACTTTATGATTGTGTGAATTGATTACGAGCGCTCGGTTGATAAAGGTCCCAAAGGACCGGGGGATGGCATATTCGGTCAGTTGTTACTCAGTTAGGGGTAACCCGGCCTTGTGTTGGTAGAGATCCGGTTTGGTTCTCGGGGATGTCCATCCAGAGGCATTCTCATGTGGCAATGGGAAGTTCCTTGGCCTGACCATTTGTTGGAAATCCAATTCCCAATACGAAACTTTTACGGTATTAGTTGTAGAACCTGCTATTCACTTATGGTGGTCACCACTGTTTGGATAGTAGCTATAGTAGGCATACGATAATGGTCGTATGTTGGCTAAGATTTATATCTTTATTTTTGAAATGATTTGTTACTACACTTTACACTAATAATAATATCAAATGTTCTTTTAAATGCGTATCAAGCATCTTTGACTATCATAAGGAGAAATCTCCTCCGATTCTGCGTTTGCATTGTGTGTGTGTGCGGGAGGCCTTATGGTAGTCTCATTTTTAAAAACATTGCGAATTGAATTTAAAAATATTCCTCTATTTTGATTTTAAAGTTAAGTAAACTGTTTTGAGTTCTCACACCAGTCACATGACTGACTTGGAGTTTATTGTTTTCCTTCCTAAACTCTGGGTGTCCACCAATTTCCACACGGGCAGTCAAGAGTTAAGGTTTATCAGGGTATTCTGGATATTCTGGAGTTGCTGGAGGCAAGCTGGATGGCATGGCGTATTACTAGTTTATATAGTATTTCTTTTTCCGCTGCACTGTTTGATGTTGTATGTTGTTGTTGTACACTCTGATGATATGATGTAATGAAATATGATGAAATGTAATAACTGTAGTTCTTTGTTTAAAGATTATTCATTTATTATTATATGTTGTTCCGCTGCGAATTGTGAGATTCTGATGTTGTTCTGTTGTTTTCTGTCCCGTCCTATTTTCTTCTGTTTTTCTCCTTTTTCTCTATTCTCTTTTTCTTTCTATTTCTAAATTTTCTATCTTCTTTTCCCTCTATCTTCTACCTTTTTCTCTCTTCTTTCTTTTCTTAAATTCTTTTTAAAACCCATAACATTCCGTGTTTTCGGCCTTCGATTTCTCGGCAGTCGATAAAGTGAGTATCGATGTTGAATTTTCGAAGAACGAAAATCCGTGACGTTACATTAGCCATTTTTATTTTTTGTAATTTTCTTTTCTTTTTATGCAATGTTAATTAGTGTTTTCTTTTACTTACATGTTCATTTCTTTTCATGCTAGTATTGTAGATTTACTTTTGTGCAAGTAGAATTGTTTTGTTTACATTTGCTTTCATTTTTCTTTCTTTTTGCTTTCATGTTGCTAGCTACATTTGTTCATATAATAACAAATATGAGAGGCTAAACCCCTTCAATTTAGGGGTAATGAAGCTCTCTAATCATGTAGCTTCAACATAATTTGATGTTTATTCTCTCTTTTTGTGCTTAATGAGAATGATTGAAGTGGTTTAATGATGTTGTTTAGCTTTGAATTTGATAGTCTATGTTGTTCATAACAAATAGGCTATGCTTAAACAAACAAAACACAAATTGCCTCTTCATCTACATATGATTATGGCAAAGAAGTGATTGTTGAAATTAAAATTTGATGGCTAATATTTCTAATTAATAGTTAATAGGCCATGCTTAAAATAGATTTTGCTTTCAACTTTGTTGTCATATTTTATGAGATTTAAAAGTGTATTAGTGGTTGTGTTATAGTTTGATGGTTTATATTGAGCTAATTACTAGCACAAATATACCATACTTATGATAAGCACATCAACTAATTCACTAATGACAAGAAAAGAGAGATCATAACTTCATTTTGTTGATTTATGTGATTTAGAGAGCAGAAATTGCCTCTAAATTATCATTTAACTCTCATGTTTTTATCTATTTTTCTTTTGCTAGTTTTTGTTAGTTTCTTACATTTTTAGCTAATCACACTTTCAACTTTGGTTAATTTGATTGAATAGAATTTTAAAATCATCAATTCCCTACGGATCGACCCGTATTCGCCGCGTGCTACATTCGTACACCGTGCGCTTGCGGTTATTTTTAATTTAAATTCGTTCGACGGTTTTCTAAACCGATAGAATTTCCGTTGACGAACAGTAAGATAATCATTTCTCCAATACATTTCATAACTTTGTTTAACTTTCAGACCTACCCCAATTCCTATAGTCATTGTTCTTAAATGATCCAACCGGCGTTCTCCTCCTCTACTCCACATGTTCAATGCAAAAGAAAATTAATTGCATCCTTTTTCATTTCGTGTCTTCACTTTCTACTTCTGCCCTAACAACCGTTTCTTTGATATCTCTAGTTCCTTAAATAAAAAATTCAATTCTTTTCTTTACCTTTGTATTCTCCTTAATTAATTTTGAATCTATTCATGTTTTACAATGACTTTTTTTTTCTACGTAGTGCATTTAGGTTATAGATTCTTATGAAAAAATCATCGAAAAACCTGTAATAATGTTGGCTTGGTGAATCAATGAACTCAAATTAAAGGTTGGACCCTTATTTTATTGCTTAGTTTTCTTTTAATTTAAGTTTAAATTTGTTGTATTCATAATAAATTTTTGATCTTAGTCTCTTATTCGAATTTTATGCCTAAATTATATTTTCCTCTTATATTTTTTCGAGTAAAGTGCTTATGAGCTCAGTTTTCCATAATTATTTTGTGGGAGTTCATTGGATTTATGCATAGGCATATTAGAATTCTCAATTTTCTATTGAAGATTATGAATTTGGTTTTTTAACTTATTATCTACAGAACTATTCTTATAAATAACATATATTGATAAAATATCTTAATTTCTATATAATTGAATAGAGGGTTGGGTTGGTTTTTCTCATTCTTAAGCATATATATATAAGAAAAATATAGTCACGGACATCTGGCACAAGTGGTTAGAGGTTTGTCGCTTTAAATAAAATTGTAGATGTCATTGGTTAGAGCCATCAAGACATCAAATAACTGACCTATTTGGATAAACACCACTGCTATTGTCAAAAAAGTAAAGTTGGATGAGAAAAATTATATATGAAGTAAAAAAATACAAAAAAATTAATTTGAAATAAACAATGAAGGGAAAAAAATTGCACAAGAAACATTTTTGCTATATCTTCAGTAGAAAATTTTAAAATATTGTGAAAATTTTAGTTTTAAATACATATATTTCTCTATTTTGTTGTTTGATGTTCTATGAAATATTCATAAAAACCCATAGTTATGGTTTCCACTAAATTCTTGGTGCTATTACGAAAACAACGTGGTAATTAAACAGTGGTTTTTATGAAATTTTTTTTACGTTACCATGTTTTGAATTTTTAAGAAGATGGAAATGTTCATAGATAACTATACTTTGGAGATGTAATTATTTATACTAGTTATCAGTGAACTGCTTTTGATTAGATAGGATAATATGAATATTATAACCATGCGGTTGTTAAATGGAATTATTTGCTTTTGATTTTTAAACATTCGAACTAAAAATAATAATAAAAGGCATTTACAATTAGTTCTATTTTAATTGTGATTCAATTTATGAGAAAAGTAATTACATACTAATTATCTTTCACATTAATCAATTATAGAAGTAAATATTAATTGTTTAACTCCTTCTAATTATTTGCACAAGTGATTCCTTAAATTTGCCTTTTTTTGCGTATCTACAAGTAGTTTTTTAATTTATTACTTAGGTGGTACTACATGGTTGTATTGCAAGTTCCAATTAGTATACAATATAATACTAGTCAACATTTGTCAAGTGGTTTTAATCATGTAGAACCTAGGATTCTAAGATTTGACATCATAGGTTAATGGTGAAAGGCCCAACCATCGAGACAGTGGTGTTGGACATTTCATTATGATATTTTATTCTTCTTTGAATTACATTAATTTTTGTACCACATCCGTAATAATGTCTGCATTTATATTTGAAGTAAAGGCAAAAATTATTTGGTTATCCCGAAAATTAGACTTTACAAGACTTATGTTCTACTTATGTATTCATGTTATGTTATGCTACTTGTGTTGAAAAGAAAATGATATTTTATGCTACGGTAATATATTTCAACAGAGGGTTATTGTTAAAGATAATGAATTTGGTTTCTTTCACCTATTCCGTAGAAAATTATTATGTTTATTAATATACAGATGCCATAAAACCTTTAGTTGTTCTATATAATTCAACAGAGGCGAAGTTGGTCTTTTTTTATTCTAAAAAATAAATACATAAAAAATTAAGTACAGGGAAAAAATTTATATCTAAATTAAAAGTGTGTCTGCGTCTATACATATATACATACATACATACATACATACATACATACATACATATATATATATATATATATCTGTGTGTGTGTGTGTGTATATGTGTGTGGGTGTGTCTTTGTGTGTGGGTGTGTAATGAAATAGTCAATGGGAAATATATAATGCATAAGAACCATTTTTCAATCTTGTGCAAGTAACTTTTAAATCAACTCAAAAGTTTAGTTTTAAATATGTATACCACCGACTCAATAATTTAAAGTTGTTTTATAACCTTTGTCACTTAAACTTGTATTTTGTGATATTATTTATCTTGATGAATCTACACTTCGTATATTTTTCAATTGGGTTGTTTAATATACTATGGAATATTCATAAAAAACTCATATTCATGGTTTTGCACCAAATTCTTAATGATATTGCCAAAGAGTGTTGTAATTTTCAGTGATTTTTTAGGAAATATTTTTTATGCTAGAATAATTTTATGCAGTTGGAAATGTTCATAGGTAATTGTACATTGGAGGTGAAGTTATTTATTGTGACTATAAGTCAACAATTTTTAAATTTGTATGATAATATCGATTATTATTACCATGCAACTTTTATGATGAACTAGGTTCTTTTAATTTTTATCGATTTGAATTCACATTAATTGAAGAATCAATTATTGTTATTACTATTTTAATTACAATTAAATCAACAAGAGGAAAATTTATTTTGTTATTGTAAAATTTAGGTTTTGTGAAAGTGGAAATTAGGTTGGAGAGCTTCTCATTCCAAGGTAATATGTTTTAAAGACATCACTTATGACTAATTAGTTTTAAGGAAAATTTATAAGAAAATGGTAAATTCATTTATCCTTTTAAGTTTTACACGAAAATGATAAATTCATCTAACTATTTCTATATAACTTAAAATGATAACTTCATATATCTTTTTTCTATAAATTGTCCTTAAAACATAATTTTCAAAAGTGCCTTCCTTAAAACATACTACCTTACGCAAAGAAGCCCTTTCAGTCAAAATAAATTTGTGTTCTACATATATTTCTCATGTTTTATTATGCTATATTTGTTAACAAAACATGACAATTTTTGGTACATTAATAGTTTTATACAATGTGTTATTGTTAAAGATTATGAGATTTATTTCTTTAACCTATTTAGAAGAAAATTATCATGTTTATTAACATGTCCCTACAAAGATCCTTAACTTGTTCAATATAATTAAATAGAGGAGAAGTTGGTCTTTTTTTAAATCCTTAAATGTAAATATATAAGAAAGACCAAGTTTAAAAGAAAAAATTATATCTAAAGTAAATGTAAATGTAAAAATTAATCTTAAATAGTGTAGTCAATGGAAAAAATATAATGCACAAAAAACATTTTTGTCCAAATTTCAGCAGGGAACTTTTGAATTTAGTGAAAAGTTTAGCTTTAATTACGTATATTACAAACTCATTATTTTAAATTCGTTGTATAACCTTTGTCAGTTAAATTTATTTTTGGTGAATTTGGGTATTATCCTTTTAAAAAATTCTACAATTTACATATTTTTCTGTTGTTTAATATACTGTGAAATATTCAAAAATACTCACACTCATGGTTTCCACCAAATTCTTAGTGACCTTAGGAAACAATGATGTAATTATCAGTGATTTTCAAGAAGTGTTTTTAATGTTACAATAATATTATGCAGATGGAAATGTTTATAAATATTATACATTTGAGGCGAAGTTATTTATAGTCGTTATAAGTGAACATTTTTGAATAAGTATGATAATATCGAATATTATTACCGTGCAGTTGTTAAAACAAATAAGTTACTTTTAATTTTATTTGTTTAATTCATAGTAATTAAAGAATCAATTATAATTTATTTTATTTGAAATACAATTAAACTAATGAGAAAAATACTTGGATACTTAATCTAGTTAATTATTGAATTCAAACAAGGTAAATTAATTCCTTCTAATTACTTTCACAAGTAATTTCTTAAAATTAAAATATTTCATGTGTATCGTCGTAGTCATTTTGTGAAATTCGGTACTTAGATGGTCGTAATTTCTATACATTTTATAATGATTTTAAGTGAAATATTTTTAAATGGATATGATAATATCGAATATTATTGCCATGCAACTATAAAATTAATATATGTTATGTCCTCTTGTTCGAATCACACACTACGAAGGTTTTGAACATAGGCCTCATGGACTAAAGCTAAAGTGCCTAAACATTAGATCAGTAGTGTTGGACATTGTACGGTGATACATCATTTCATTTTAAATAATGTTAATTTTTGTACTGTTATAGTTATAATGTCAATATGTGTATTTGAAGGAAAAATTATTTATTTGTTCCAAAAATTAGATTTTACAATGTTTGTGTTAGTTTCTCATGCTATGCAATGTTGTATGTAGTAAAATCTTGACAATTCAAGCTACAGCAACATTTTTCTAATTCAACTAACGTTGAGTAATGTAAAAATTTATGACAGTTCTTTATTTTACATGTTTCTCCTCGCAACAATCTTGCTACCATCTATAATACTCATGGAAAATCATAACATATTTTTTTCCTTATTAGATTTTTAGTTATTTTTGGTTCCACATGCCCAAAATTTTCCTATTTTAAATCACGATATGTTGCATTTTCAAAAAAATTAGGATTATTTTCATGTGAGGACCCGTTTCATCAGCCTTGAAAAATTGACACCAATACATCCTCGATATTCACACGCCCTAAATCCAAGTATTGGGGAGGCTGTTCCATAAGGGTAAAAGGAAAAATAAACATAGAATATAATTTTATAGCAATGGAATAACATATATTATTCCGCTATATAAAAATTTTACAGAACAAATTTTAACTACATTTATCAGAGATAAACATGGATAGTTATAAATCTCTGTCCACAAAAAAGGGAATACAATAGTGCACATGTATGGTGGGAAAGTGGTAATAGTCCACCGAAGAGTCTTCTAATTCCATGCTCTGATTTCTTCTAAATTTTTAAATGAACCTGACTACTAGGATGCTCAAAAAAACAGGGAACCCAAAGTTTAAGGAAAGGGAAATAAACTCCGGGTCAGTAATGCAACTGATACGAGAACTCAAAATACGGGTTTTGAAAACATATGGGTATCTAATAAGACCACGTCGCACATAAACACATAACCGTTTTTTCCTTATGATAGCCAAAACATTTTTATGCCGAAATTTGGTAATATCATTTCTGACGACATTCTTTCGAAAACATTTGCAAGTAAACTTATGAATCTTAGCCGAAATTGTTACCATATTAAATCAAGACCTAATCATTTAAGGTTCTGCAAAACAAAAACATAGGCACCTTTTGTAGATTTCATTATTAATTAAATAGCAAGGTAAGGGTACCTCCCGTATAGTGCATTCCTAGAGGAATGCACCCAAGGCTCCTATGTTGGCCCTCAAGCGAATTAAGACTGGGCTATTCGAAAAATACATGAATAGTGTTTAGTATTACATCACATGGCATTACCGGCCTATCCGAGATGTCTCATAGCGTACACCACTTAATTTAAACCATATATTATAGTGGGTGGAAATTTTATAAAATTGGAACATGACTTCATACACTGATTGGTTGCGACGCAATTAGCCTCAAAGCATCCCTCGTTTCACCATTCCCAAGTGTAAGGCATTAAGGTAACGATTACCTTTTAGAATATATTCCACCTCGAATTCCACTTTGCCATTTCACAATCACATCACTGATTTCTACAAACGTTTATCTATTGTGCTCGTACATCTCAGGAATGGGTGTTAAGCTAAGACAAGTTGCCTTCCACACCGCCAAACAGATGATACGTTCATAGAGATCAATCAGTATCTTCTAGAAATGCAACATCATACATTCTACCATACAAGTTGTCTAGGAAAAGGACAAACCTATAGCACTTCCGACAATATCCTTTTAGGAATTTCCCCATGGATTAGTCGGAATAGTCCTCGTGTTTCGAAGATTTCAAGAATGAAGGAACAACAACTATTTATTTATCTTGGGATCTACCCAAATATTATCAAGAAGCAATCATTACAAAATGAAGACCTTTTATCTTTAAAATGATGGTCTTTAATATATATCTTCATTTTTGAAGGCATAAATTTACTTGAAGTGGTTTACGAACAGGAATCATCCGAATTCGACCTCGGTTCCTTCAAACCAATCATCGATAAAATGATTGTTTATAAATTGGTGATTAATATTCCATTAATTTATATCTTTTTATACAAAATATCATCTAGAGATGTTTATCTTTTGAAAACAATTTTGTATCAGTATATTGGGATTCATTAAAACTCTCTTTGTTAAATTCTCCATTTTAATTGAACACTTTTAAAACGTAGAATAATTCCATATCATTTTACTTAAATTTTAAAAATGATTACTCAATTCTAAAAAGGAACATTTAATAAGTTAAAATCATGTTATCTAAGATGTGAATCAAAATTAGTTAATATTTGAGTGAAAACGGATCCATAGAAATTATTTTAAATTATACTTGATGTTAATTTTCATATTCAACAAGTATAACACGTGGAATAGTAGCGAAATCAGCTTTCAAATTCATATGAGTAGTACGAGTTTCCTCTTCATAATTTAGTATCAATTATAAGAAGATTATCTTTATAAAACCAAAGTTGTTTAAAGTTGGGAAATTCATTCTTTTGTACTTAACTTGTTTCCGACATTTCGACTTCATCTATCCCTTACCTAGGGGAGACTAGGTGAGCCAGGCACTGGTTGGTTTTTAACATCACCTTAGTTTAAGCTTCTCAACTAAATCTCACAAATAGAAAAATCAGTTGTACTCGTTTGTTTATTAGAGCCATGATCAAAACAATTACTTATAACAGCTTTTCTTTAATTCTTTTATTTAAATCCTTTTAGGTAGATCATTAAATCTTCAAATCATCTTTAAAACACTTAATTATTCATTTAAAAATATTTTTAGAAGGTTTGAGAATGAGTTGTTAAGTTTAGAGTTACATTTGAAAAGTTATTGGAAACCGTTGCAAATAGTGCTGCGAATAGTGTTTTTTAAGTTATAATGACCAAGAAGACTTTTCTATCATTTGAAATACATACATACAAATTAAATCTCTTTTAAAAAAATTTAAAAGATTTATAAAAGTTTCTCCAAATCTTTAAAATAATTAAAAATATTAACTTCAAGAAATACTTTTTTTGATTCCGAACTACAAAACCACAATTATTTTAAATACTTATTTTACTTATGTTTTAAAATATACTTATTGAAATCTCGACCGTTTTCCTTTGTTTGAAAACTATGGATATTATAATTTGGAAAATTCTTATTATGAAGAATTTCGAGCTATGTTTCACTTTATATACTCATTTAACTTTTGCGGCGCAAAATCGTGGACTACCGCTACGCGGCTCGCCTAGTTTTGACTTGTTTTTCATTTCCTATTCAAACTTCACCAAATTTGTTTTAAGTGTTCATAGAATATATTTATATCATTTAAAACCATTTCAATGTGTCTTAATGATTCCATACTGCTTTTACAATTGGATTCGGAAAGTGATTTCCCTGTGTATTATTAACATATATTTAACGTGACTTGTTAATACAAACAAACAATCATATCATCATCATTCAAACATGATAAACAACCATAATAAACACAAAAAGAAAACCATATCGTATCTTCTAATATATATAATATATTTAGATATGTAGATATAGAGTTTCTCACCTTCATTGGATAATGGACAAACCAGAATCAACTATGCTTCGCTAACTCGAACCATAACTCTATGAACTTGAGCTTGAAAGCTCTGGATTTCTTGGCTTAGGTCCTTATGCTCACAGTCAAGCAAGGAGAGAGATGTTGGCTTGAATGGTGGTGGTAGAGGGTGGTGGCCGTGGGTTTAAGTGAGGAAAAAAAATGATTTTGAAGTGTTTTGAGGTGTATATAATATTATATAAATTTAATTTCTTTTTGCAAATATTTTCTTCATTATTTTAATAAGTGGAGAAGCCACTAAAAAAGCTTATAAATGAGGAAGAAGGTGAAGAAGCTATAGGAAATTATGAAGATTTGGTTGGGTATTTATAGGAAAATTTTGGAATCAAAATATCTTGACATGAAATCACCAGACTACCTTTGCCATCACCTCCAACCCCCAATATGATGCATGATAGCCACCTTGTCCTGCTATCCATGTGGTGGTGGTGAGAACGGTTGGTATTGGTGACGTAATGTGGTGTAAATTTGATTTGATATTTTATTTTTAAAGTAGTTATTACTTTAGATAATTTATTCTTTTACCGTTAGTAAATAAATGTGTAAAATGGTAAGAATCTTTTTTACTATTATCCTATGTAAATATATATATGTGTGTGTGTATGTGTGTGTGTGTGTGTGACGACCTAGAATTTTGGACATTTGAAATCGAAATATTTAATTGATTTTTAAATGTTTGGGAGTTGATTCAAACTTGAATTTCAATTATAGCTATGAATTTAGCAATTAAAATATTGAATTTAATTTATTTAAGTTGGGTAAAATATTGAATCTTGATTTTTAAGCTGATTTAAAATGTTCCAAAGGCTTGAAAAATCTATATTGATAATACTGAAGATAATGGAAGCTTCAGAATTGAATTTGGAAATGTTTTGATCAGTTTTGAATTTATATCGTTTAAATTGATATTTAAAAATAGCCTTCCGAGGCACAATCTCAAAATTCAACGTAACGAGTTCCATTGGATCTGTAATATTGTATTATGATTAGATTTCGATTTTCGTAACTTTGGAGTGATCGTATGGCCGTACGGTTGATAAACGCGCTGAAAATTATATCGAAATTTAATTTAATAACTGGTTCAAAAAGCTATCTTCTCTATACGATCGAGTTAGGACTCGAAACCATTTCCATTGCATTCAGAATAAAGGTATAACATTATGAACGCCTAGCGACATGCCTCGATAGGAGTTTGGGAATTTAAGTTGCATTGATCTTGATGATTTGAATAAAAGAATAAAAATAATATATATATATATATATATATATATATATATATATATATTGGTCATTTCCCAGCCGCATTTCATGTTAGTGCTTCTCGCTTTCATCTCGTAGTCACCGTAGCAAGGCAAAAAATTTACGCAAGGTATCTCCCTCTTCTTTATGTTAACACCCGAAGTGCAGATATTCCAAACGAAAAGATAATGGCCGAGCATTCGAAAACAAATCAAGCGAGAATCAAACTCCATCTCCAGTTACTCAAGTCAAACTACACTATTTCCCTTTCCTCTCAGTTCAAAATCTAGCAGTTTAAGACTCTTTTGAACGAAAATCAAATTCACGTCTCTCCTCCTTATAACTCTATCCTATATGAAAATTAATCTACTAGTTCTCGACGTGATTTTGGAAGCAATTTTCGAAGTCGAATCATCTCGCGATCGAAGACTCGTCGCAAGCTGTCACAAGGAAGCAAGCGCAGGAGGATTTAGGTGTTATGGTAGATGTCATTGTTCAAAGTAACTCGACGATCTAAGGGAAGTCGGCGCGTGTTAAGGAGGAAGTCACGGCGTCATAAGGTGATGCTCGTGAATCGACTGAGAGGTGGTGTTGCGATGTTCTTTTCTTCCTGCTATCTGATAGAAATCAATCTCGATCGGAATCGATCAAATCGAGGCAGCGGCGGCTGTTGTATGGGGGCTTGGCTGGGATTTCTCTGGTGGTTGCATACACTGGCGATTCTGGTCGAGGTCGAGAACTAATTCGAGCAAAGGTATAATCTATTTATTCATTTCAATTTAAAATTGATAATATTCAGAAGAAAAAAAAATGTTATAGTAAAGAATGCAAAGTAATATACATGCAAATAGATCTGATAATTACCAATTGAAGATAACTTGTTTAATCTATTTAGCTATTAAAAGATTTTAAGAGGAAATTTTTGATTTAAAATAAATTTTAATTAATCAGATTTATTTAAAGGAAATTTAATTGTAAATTAATTTTCAATTAAATTAAATTATTACAAGAAATTGGTTTAAAATAAAATCATTGGATAATTAAAATTACCAAACGAAAATTTGTTATTCGATTATTTCGAATATTAACGAATTGTATAAATGTTTATACGAGGTCTAAAATGGAGAAAATTAGCCGGAATGGAAATAAATTGGAAAGGGATTGCATGCATTGTTAAAGGTGAGATCGTCTCACTCAATCAATATTGTTCTGACTTAAATTTTGAATAGTTAGATTTAAGATTGATTGACTGTGTGCTTGGATGATTGATTTATAATAATTATTCACTGGATGATATTATATATATAGTAGTATATAGCATATATTGGGTGATTGATTTCCCGCATTATATAGCGGATGAGACCCTATGCACCGCGTAATAGCGGATGATATTTTATAAATCCCATATACCGCGATATTGAACCTCGAAGTGAAATTGGTATTTAATTATTGTGCTAACATCTGTGGATGCAGGGAAACAGGTTGGAGGGATCCAACTGGATTCCTCAAATAATTGAATTTATTTCGATATTGTGTGTTATACATTTATAATATGTGTGTGACTATTTATGATTGAAATTGCTGAAGGCTATAATTTAGCTGAATATATTTTCGATATCGTTGGATATCATAAATAAATAAAATTTGATTTCTGAAATTTAGTACAAAATTTATAGTAAATTAATTTTAGAAAATTGAATAAATTTAAAAGAAGGAATTTGTTTCAAAAGATAATAAATTTGGCGTTGAAATAAATTCAGAAATCAATTTTGGAAATTGATTTGGTATTCAAAAATAAATTTGGAAATCAATTTAGAATTTAATTCGGTGCTGAAAATGAATATTCAGAAATCGATTTGAAAATCGTATATCAATGGATATTTAGAAGTTTAAATTCACAATTGGAATTTATAAAGGTAAGGGAAATTTGTTTTAAAAATAAATATTTGGTTATTTTTAAAAGTGTGAAAGGAATTTACGGATTCAAGACGTAAATTTAAAATGAATCAAGAAAAATTTATTAATTGATTTGAATGAACCATTTTTAAATGAAAATTGTATTTTCCCTGGAAAGCTGAGTATGATTTTGAAATAGCCTATAAGTATAAACTGAAAATTTTTAAGGATGGTTTTAGAAAGGATACTTTGAATAAATTATTTTCTTACCTGGTTTCAAATCTTTAAAGTATGGTTTTATTTAAATTACTTATAGAAGGGATTATTTTAAAGATTAAAATTGATATCTGTTTTAGGAAACGTTTATTTAAATTATATCCTATCTACTGATTTTATTTTAAAAATTAGTTTGGACTTGAATTTTTATATGAGATATTAGTATAATATTTTTCATAACTAATATTTAAGCTAGTGTTTCAAAATAGTTTTATTTTAAATATTTCCAAGTATATTTTGGATAAGTATTTTTAAATTATTTGAACTCGGCAAATTTTTAGTGGAAATAACTACATATCTGGAAATGTTTTCCGCGTAAGGAAAAATGATTTGAAACTTGTTTTCAAGGTATTGAAATGTGGAAAAGTGATTTGAAATATGTTTTCAAAGGGTTGAAAGGTGAAAATTAATTTGAAATTTGTTTTCAAATGGTTGAAGTGTGAAATATATCTTGCGGAAATATTTTGAAAATTAATAATTTGGGAAATTTATTTAAATTTGGTAATTGTTGTGGATGTTGATTGATAGTTAAATAACCGACTATCAATATTGGCATTTTTAATGGCATTTGAATTTCGAAGCGACTGGGGGTCAGATTCCAGGTGGATATCCGAAAAACACATCGAACCTTTGTGATTTCGATGGATCTTTTATTTAAAAGATCAAAGTAGAAATTGTTGTGATATGTTTGAAAACTGAATGTAACACTTATTTTTTAAAATAAGCGCTCGTTATTCGGATTGGACGGGAGAGGACTTTGTGTTATAAAACCCATTCCGAATAACGATATGACGAAATGGAATTGCATTTGAAGATGGTGTTGAAGACCGGGTATTTTCGATAACGAAATGATTACCTGTCGAATGTCTCTACACCGGGTTGCCCCGGTATAGAGATTTTATCACCCTTTCTGATGGGGATTTCAGACGTGATTGGTGAATTTCCGGATTGCAAGGGCTTCTTTGAAGCGCCTTCGGTTCCGTTCAATCCCCGAACGGACTTGTATGGATGTGTGTCTGACATTACACTTTGAGATGTAAAGCTGGTTTCTATCAAATACTTTTTTGTTGGTGCGGAGAATTTATTCTCTTAGCTTAACACCCTTCTCTGAGACGTACGAGCTCAGAGGTTATGTAGTTGATGGTTACTAGTGATATATTCCCAAAACTGGTAATGTGGCATACGAAGTGCTGATGATCATTTGTTGATCAAAGCATGAATTTGTGAAAAGTGTAGCTTTGTGGTCGAGACCTCATCGGACTTCACACCCGGAAATAGTCGAAATAGGAAAGATGCGGCAAGGTTATGAGGGTCGCGCCCTTTATGGCATGTTATTTCCTTCTGGAAAAAGGTGGTATCATGGTATGGAGCAAAGGTACTTAACTTATGTTGTTACCGCAAATATTATTATACTTTGTGGTTGTTGCTTTGTGGTTGAGGATCCTCGGATAAAGGTCGCAAACGACCGAGGGATGACATGCTCGAGTAGTAGTTACCTAGTTACAGAGGTAACCCGGCCTTATGTTGGCAGAGATCCGGTTAGGTTCTCGGAGCGTCCCTCCAGAGACGTACCCATGTGGCATAGGAAGTTCTTTGGCCTGACCATTTGTTGGAAATCCAAAGAAACAATACGAGCCCTTTACGATTGCAATTATATAACCTGCCTCCTTAGGAGGTAGCTATAGCAGGCATAATATAATGGTACCTATGCTAGCTAAGATTAATATTATACTTGGAAATGTTTTCCACACTATGCACTAATGATAATATTAAAAAGGATTTTGTGTATAAAGCATGTTTAACTATCATAAGGAGAAATCTCCCCCAAGTCTGCAATTGCATTGTGTGTGCAGCGGGAGGCCTTGTGGTAGTTTCATTTTTCAAAAACCATAGCGGATTTCTTTTATTTTCTTTGCGAAAATAACTGTGTTTAAGATCTCACACCAGTCCCATGACTGACCAGGAGTTTATTTTTCCCTTTCTAAACTCTAGGTGCCCATAATTTTCCACACGGGCAGCCTAAAGTCAGGTTATCATTATTCTGGAGCAAAATTAGAAAAGCTGTGGAAATCAGGAGCAAGGTGGATGGCAAAGCGTATCACTAGTATATGTTATATTCTTTTCCGCTGTTTTGTTGTTGTAACACTCTGATAATGTAATGTGATGTAATGTAATAACTGATATAGTTCTTTGTTTTAAAGATATTCATTTATCTGTTATATGTTGTTCCGCTGTGATATGTGAGATTCCGTTATTGTTTCTGTTCTTCTTCTTCTTCTACCTCTTTCTTCTCAAACCCTAATGGATCAGTTTTCCGGCGTTCGATTGTTTGGCATTTGATACAGTTGACGTATTATTATCGATTTTCGAAATTCGAAAAATCGGGTCATTACATGTGGTATCAGAGCATTTGGTTAAGTGATAACCTTGGCTCTGTTGGGTGTTACTCATTAGAGATAGATTCAGTAGTACTCTAGAATGAGTTTGAGCGTAGTAATAGATATGAGCGCGTATTTGTTAGTGAATATAAAAAAAATTTATATTGTGATGATTGGTTTGTTGAGTGGTATATGGATTCTGGTCGGTATAGTCTGTACAACTCTATTGATGGGGATCTCTAAACACTCATACAGAACAGTTCGGCACGATATTGTTTTAAAATAGGGTGAATGAAATAATTTTACCCAAACTATTTTCGTAGATAAAGGAAATAATCTTTGTAAATTATTATAGTATATGGTTGCTTGATTGTTAGGAAGTGATAATATTATTATCATATGAATAGGAAACTGAAATCGTAACTCCAAAATTAAGAAATAAATTTATATACAAATGGAATTTATAAATACAAATTGTAAAATGTGATTTATAATTTGAATTAGAATTCTAGGGAAGTATTCAGAAATGTTTTGAAAAGAATTTGAAATTTTTTGGAGATTTGGAAAGTTTAAATCCCTTTTGATTTTGAAGATTATTTTCAAAGGTTTAGGAAAAGTGTTTTGAAGGGATAAAAGCTCTAAACTCTTTTCGGTCACTGGAAAATAATTCCAGTGATGATCGCGACATCATCGGTGTTCATTCTCGAGTTTCCAGAAAAGGAATTGCTGCCAAATAATTTTAAATTGAAAAATTGTTTGCCAAAGTTGGGTTCGTTTTGGAAATACAAAGAATTTTGGATAAAAATTGACTTCAAAATGATTTAAGAAATTGTTTGAAACTCTGGAATCCTATTTAAAATAGTTATGGAATATAAGTTTGAAAACTTAGGAAAATTTCAGATTTAAACTGAAATTGACTTGAGTTAATTTGAATGAAGGTGAATTTGAGAAGTCTTGTAGACTAAATGATTGGAATAAAATTTATAAAGGTAGAAAATAAAATTGCGAATGAATGAATAAATTGACAATTGTAAGCAAATGAAGTGAAATTGAAAGTTGTTTCGAATTTGTAAGCAGATAAAACTGGAATTGGAACTGAATTTGGCTTGCGATAAATAAAATAAAGTAGAAAATTTGTCAAAAAGGATCAAATAAAGCGAAGTATTAAAGTAAGATTAGTTAGTTAAACTAATTGAAGGATAACAAAGTAAATATGGCTTGAATTGAATCGAATTCAATAATTATAAATGAAAGGTGAATTAAATTAATATGGAATTTGAAATCCAGTTTAAATATAAGTGGTTGTAAACCAAATGGTGAATTGAAATTTAATTGTGTTTTGGAATGAACAAAAGAATAAAACTGGAATTGAAACTGAATATTGAAAACCAATTCGAATTGTGTGAAATAAATGAAGTTGCAAAATTAGTTCGAAGCGAACTAAAGGTAATAAAGGTGGAAATAAAAAAAATGGCTTGAGATAAAATGAATTGGAATTTGTAATGATTTAGTAAATTAAACTAATTTAAAATAGTAATATAAATCAGTTGTGAATGAAAGATAGTTGATAAAAAATTCAATAAGTAAATTGAATTCAAAGGAAATTGAAATTGCAAGATAGAATGAAAACGGATATATAACTTCAATAGTGAAGTAAAAATGGTATAAGAAGTATTCAAACTTTTGTAAAGGAATGTGCAGAGTAAATTTGAATGTTGTAATTGGATATTATGGCTAGCAGGGTATACAGGTGTGTTAAAGACAAAGGATAAATTGGATTTTGATTTCGAAGATAAAAATTGAATTGCTCGACAAAAAGTTATGTATTTGAATTTCAATGTGGAATTTGATGATTTTCTTTCCCAGCCACTTGGCCTTTTGTTTTCTTTTGGAATCTGAGGGCCTATGGTGCCATTTTAAAGTCGTACCGAGCTAGCCACACAAAGGACGCAATGGCGAAATTTTTCGAAAATTTAGGGAGTTAGAAAAATTTTTGAGAAGATTTGAAACTTTAATTTAAATTTAAATTTGAATTGGTTAAGCAAACAAGGTTGTTTGGAAACTTCTGATTGAATTTAGAGAGTTAGTTGAAGAAATGATGGATCTTAAATAAAAAGATTTGTTTTGGGCAAGTTGATAAAACTGTTTAGTTTTGGAAAGATAGCAAATGGGTTAAGGATCATTCTTCTTAACTAGTAATTTCAGGACAAAATTCTTTAAAGGGGAAACATGTGACAACCCAGAATTTTGGACCTTTGAAATCAAAATATTTAATTGATTTTTAAATGTTTGGGAGTTGATTCAAACTTGAATTTCAATTATAGCTATGAATTTAGAAATTAAAATATTGAATTTAATTTATTTAAGTTGGGTAAAATATTGAATCTTGATTTTTAAGTTGATTTAAAATGTTCCAAAGGCTTGAAAAATCTATATTGATAATACTGAAGATAATGAAAGCTTCAGAATTGAATTTGGAAATGCTTTGATCAGTTTTGAATTTATATCGTTTAAATTGATATTTAAAAATAGCCTTCTGAGGCACAGTCTCGGAATTCGACGAAACCAGGTCCATTGGATCTGTAATATTGTATTATGATCGGATTTCAATTATCGTAACGTTTGGAGTGATCGTTTGGCCGTACGGTTGATAAACGTGCTGAAAATTAAATCGAAATTTAATTTAATAACGGATTCAAAAAGCTATCTTCTCCATATGATCGAGTTAGGACTCAAACCATTTCCATTGTGTTCAGAATAGAGGTATAACATTATGAACGCCTATCGGCACGCCTCGATAGGAGTTCGGGAATTTAAGTTGCATTGATCATGATGATTTGAATAAAAAACAAAAATTATATATATATACATGTATATATATATATGTATATATTAGTCATTTCCCAACCGCATTTACTTCACGTCTGTGCTTTTCGCTTTCATCTTGTAGTCACTGTAGCAAGGCAAAAAATTCACGCAAGGTATCTCCCTCTTCTTTATGTTAACAGCCGAAGTGCAGATATTCCAAACAAAAAGATAATGGCCGAGCATTCGAAAACAAATCAAGCAAGAATCAAACTCCATCTCCAGTTACTCAAGTCAAACCACACCACTTCCCTTTCCTCTCAGTTCAAAATTGAGCAGTTTAAGACTCTTTCGAACGAAAATCAAATTCACATCTCCTCCTCATAACTCTATCCTATAAGAAAATTAATCTACTGGTTCTCGACGTGATTCTGGAAGCAACTTTCGAAGTCGAATCATCTCAAACGATCGAAGGCTCGTCGCAAGCTGTCACGAGGAAGCAAGCGCAGGAGGATTTAGGTGTTATGGTAGATGCCGGTGTTCAAAGCGACTCGACGATCTGAGCGAAGTCGACGCATGTTAAGGAGGTAGTCGCTGCATCGTGAGGTGATGCTCGCGAGTCGACTGAGAGGTGGTGTCGCGTTGTTCTTTTCTTCCTGCTGTCTTATAGAAATCAATCTTGATTGGAATCGATCAAATCGAGGTGGCGGCGGCTGTTGTATGGGGGCTTGGCTATGGTTTCTCTGGTTGTTGCATACGCTGGCGATTCTGGTCGAGGTCGTGACCTAATTCGAGCAAAGGTATAATCGATTTATTCATTTCAATTTAAAATTGATAATATTCAGAAGAAGAAAAATGTAAAACTAAAGAATGCATAGGTGTATATATAATATACATGCAAATAGATCTGATAATTACCAAAGTTAAAATTTTGAAGATAACTTATTTAATTTATTTAGCTATTAAAAGATTTTAAGAGGAAATTTTTAATTTAAAATAATTTATAATTAATCAGATTTATTTAAAGGAAACTTAATTGTAAATTTAATTTTCAATTAAATTAAATTATTACAAGAAATTGGTTTAAAATAAAATCATTGGATAATTAAAATTACCAAACGAAAATTTGTTATTCGATTATTTCGATATTAACGAATTGTATAAACGTTTATACAAGGTATAAAATGGAGAAAATAAGTCAGAATGGTAATAAATTGGAAATGGATTGCATGCGTTGTTAAAGGTGAGATCTTCTCACTCAATCAATATTGTTCCGACTTATGTTTTGAATGGTTAGATTTAAGATTGATTGACTGTGTGCTTGGATGATTGATTTATAATAATTATTCGCTGGATGATATTATATATATAGTAGTATATAGTATATATTGGGTGATTGATATTGCATTATATAGCGGATAAGACCCTGTGTGTCACATAATAGCAGATGATATTTTATAAATCCCATATACCGCGATATTCCACCTCAAAGTGGAATTGGTATTTAATTGTTGTGCTAACATCTGTGGATGCAGGGAAACAGGTTGGAGGGATCCAACTGGATTCCTCAAATATTTCAATTTATTTCAATATTGTGTGTTGATCATTTATAATCTGTGTGTGACTATTTGTGATTGAAACTGTTGAAGGCCATTATTTAGCCGAATATATTTTTGATATTGTAGGATATCAGAAATAAATGAAATTGGATTTTTGAAATTTAGTAGAAAATTTATAGTAAATTAATATTAGAAAATTGAATAAATTTAAAAGAAGGAATTTATTTCAATATATAATAAATTTGGTGTTGAAATAAGTTCAGAAATCAATTTTGGAAATTGATTTGGTATTCGAAAATAAATTTGGAAATCAATTTAGAATTTAATTCGGTGCTGAAATTAAATATTTAGAAATCGATTTGAAAATCGTAAATCATTGGATATTTAGAAGTTTAAATTCACAAAGGGAATTTATAAAGGAAAGGGAAATTTGTTTTAAAATAAACATTTGGTTATTTTTAAAAGTGTGAAAGGAATTTACAGATTCAGAACGTAAATTTAAAATTAATCAAGAAAGATTTATTAATTGATTTGAATGAACCATTTTGAAATGAAAAATGTATTTTCCCTGGAAAGCTGTGTATGATTTTGAAATAGCCAATAAATATAAACTGAAAATTTTTAAGGATGGTTTTAGAAAGGATACTTTGAATAAATTATTTTCTTAAGTGGTTTCAAATCTTTAAAGTATGGGTTTATTTAATTACTTATAGAAAGGATTATTTTGAATATTAAAATCGATATTTGTTTTAGGAAACGATTATTTAAATAGTTACATCCTATCTACTAATTTTATTTTAAACACTAGTTTGGACTTGAATTTTTATATGAGATATTAGTATGATATTTTTCATAACTAATATTTAAGAAAGTGTTTCAAAATAGTTTTATTTTAAATATTTCCAAGTATAATTTGGATAAGTATTTTTAAATTATTTGAACTCGGCGGATTTTTAGTGAAAACAACTAAAAATTTGGAAATGTTTTTCGTGTAAGGAAAAATGATTTGAAACTTGTTTTCAAGGTATTGAAACGTGGAAAAGTGATTTGAAATTTGTTTTCAAAGGGTTGAAAGGTGAAAATTAATTTGAAATTTGTTTTCAAATGGTTGAAGTGTGAAATATATCTTACGGAAATATTTTGAAAATAAATAATTCGGGAAATTTATTTAAACCCGGTAATTGTTTTGGATGTTGATTGATAGTTAAATAACCGACTATCAATATAGGCCTTTTTAGTGGCATTTGAATTTCGATGCGACCGGGGGTCGGATTCCAAGTGGATATCCGAAAACCACATCGAACCTTTGTGATTGCGATGGATCTTTTATTTAAAATATCAAAGTAGAAATTGTTGAGATTTGTTTGAAAACTGAATGTAACACTTATTTTTTAAAATAAGCGCTCGTTATTCGGATTAGCGGGGAGAGGACTTTGTGTCATAAAACCTATTTCGAATAACGATACGACGAAATGGGATTGCATTTGAAGACGGTGTTGAAGACCGGGTATTTTCGAAAACGAAAGGTTTTCCTGTCGAATGTCTCTGCACCGGGTTGCTCCGATATAGAGATTTTATCACCCTTTGTGATGGGGATTCCAGACGTGATTAGTGAATATCTGGATTGCAAGGGCTTCTTTAAAGTGCCTTCGGTTCCGTTCGATCCTAGAACGGACTTGTATGGATGTGTCTCTGACATTACACTTTGAGATGTAAAGCTGGTTTCTATCAAATACATTTATGTTGGTGGCGGAGAATTTATTCTCTTAGCTTAACACCCTTCTCTGAGACGTACGAGCTCAGAGGTTATGTAGTTGATGGTTACTAGTGATATATTCCCAAAACTGGTAATGTGGCATACGAAGTGCTAGTGATCATTTGTTGATCAAAGAATGATTTTGTTAAAAGTGTAGTTTGTGGTCGAGACCTCGTCGGACTTCGAACACCGGAAATGGTCGAAATAGGAAAGATGCAGCAAGGTTATGAGGGTCGCGCCCTTTAGGGTATGTCATTACCTTCAGGAAAATGGTGGTGTCATGGTATGGAGCCCAGATACTTAACCTATGTTGTTACCGCAAATATATTATACTTTGTGGCTGTTGCTTTGTGGTTGAGGATCCTCGGATAAAGGTCGCAAACGATTGGGGGATGGCATACTCGAGTAGTAGTTACCTAGTTACAGAGGTAACCTGGCCTTGTGTTGGCAGAGATCCGGTTAGGTTCTCGAGGCGTCCCTCCAGAGGCGTACCTATGTGGAATAGGAAGTTCTTTAGCCTGACCATTTGTCGGACATCCAAAGAAACAATACGAGCCCTTTACGATTGCAATTGTATAATCTGCCTCCTTAAGAGGTAGCTATAGCAGGCATATATAATGGCACCTATGCTGGCTAAGATTAATATTATACTTGCAAATGTTTTCCACACTATGCACTAATGATAATATTAAAAAGGTTTTTGCGTATCAAGCATGTTTGACTATCATAAGGAGAAATCTCCCCAAGTCTGTGATTGCATTGTGTGTGTGGCGGGAGGCCTTATGGTAGTTTCATTTTCCAAAAAGCATAGGGGATTTCTTTTATTTTCTTTGTGAAAATAACTGTGTTTAAGTTCTCACACCAGTTCCATGACTGACCTAGAGTTTATTGTTCCCTCTCTAAACTCTGGTGCCCATAATTTTCCACACGTGCACCCTAGACTCAGGTTCTCATTATTCTGGGGCAAAGTCAGAAAAGAGATGCTGTGGAAATCAGGAGCATGGTGGATGGCGAAGCGTATCACTAGTAAATGTTATATTCTTTTCTGCTGTTTTGTTGTTGTAACAGTTTGATAATGTAATGTGATGTAATGTAATAACTGATATAGTTCTTTGTTTTAAAGATATTCATTTATCTATTATATGTTGTTCCACTGCGATATGTGGGATTCTGTTATTGTTTCTGTTCTTCTTCTTCTTCTACCTCTTTCTTCTTAAACCTTAATGGTTCGGTTTTTTGGCGTTCGATTGTTCGGCATTTGATACTGTGGACTATTAATGTCGATTTTCGAAAGTCAAAAAATCGGGTCATTACATATATGTGTGTGTATGTGTGTGTGTGTGTGTATGTTAATGTATGTACGTTTATGTCATAAAGGTGCACAAATCATTTGGACAATGTTGTATAACTTACATAAGTTAAACCATTGCGAATTTTTATTCCTATGTTCTGTCATATTTTCATTTCTTAGTTAATATAAATATATTTGTAAAAGTCTGAAAACTAATTTCTTATACATATAAATAAACTAAAATGATCTATTTGAGTTATAAAACCATATAAATCAATAAAAAATATTTGTTTAGCAGAAGTGTTATTATATTGATAAGTCGATATCGATTTTATTTATAACTTCAAATCTTATTTATAAATTTATAAAACTATCACATTTGAGTTACTTTCATCTTGTTACTATTATAAATGAATTATTATCATTTTAAACTATTATTTGAATATTTATAATAATCATTGTACAATTAAATCTTAATTTAAAATTATTGATTAATTGTTATACGTATACTGGCAACACTAATGATGTCATAAATCAATTAAATCTTTATTAATAGATTTTTAAATGGGTTTACCATTTTAACTTATGGTTGAAAACATATTATAGGGTATATGGATTGTTATATTTCAATATTTCAAAAATAACATTAATTTATTAAAGTGATGAATTTGCGGGTCCTTATAGACTCCCTTCTATAAAAGATTTTTTCCTCGAAATTGAGTGCAAAGTCAGTAATACTTATTCCAAAGTAGAAATTTCAAATATATATCATTGGGTGGTACATAAAAATCATTCATATGCACTTACCTTTATTGATCTTAAATTTGAATATATTATTTTGCTTCCGTACTAGTATTGTTCTTCGATTTTCTAGTGCGGCTCTTGATTAGGCTCTAAGACTGTTATTTTCCTTACATAGCCCTCAATTATGATAGAAAATATAAGCAATCTGACTACAAACCATTATCAATATTTTCCTTTGACCATCGAACGATAAATCCTTTTCGAATATCAAAATCTTACATCTAAATTTTAGGCCAAATTATGCTTTATGTATAATAATTTTATACTTTATTTTTCAAAAATATTTAAGAAAATCTTGGTTTATGCATTAAATATTTCATAAATACATAGTATTGTTCCTTTTCAAAGGAAACTCTTACTTGTATATTTTACAGAAAGTATTATGAAATTTTTCTTAAGAGATTCATGTATTCGCTATCAAACAAAGTTATAAATGAAGGACATAAAGATTTTATAGATAATTTCTTTCTTACATCACCATACAAATCATCTCAACATACATACTAAAAACATTCCTAAATCATTTTAACGCTATAGGGGATCGTACCATAGACATTAATAAAATATTAAATATCATCTCCTTTAATCTCTGACTATTATACGAGGTAATACTTAGTACTAAATACCACTAGATAAACAACTAGCTTCTAAAAATAACCATCATTCTTAAGCTGATTCATTCCAACATGAAATATCAGCCAATCATTTCGTTCGTCGCCGCCGTCGTCGTCATCATCATCATTATTCCCTATTCATCTTCTGCCACATTTCCATCCTCATACTGTTGCATAATATCTTCCTCATATAGAAACCATTGTAGGTTCCACAGAACATGCATCGTTCCTAATGGAACTCCTTGGATTACCTCCCTATCTTCTTGTCTTTGAGACCCTGCATGTAGATTTTTCATGGATTTCCATCCTCAATCTCATCTATGCCCAACTTTTCCTCCTTGTCCGACATTTTGAATTCTACGTCCTAAAATTCTTCCTCCCAGTTGTAGTTAATCTATGAGCTTGAAGATTTTTTTCACCATAGATATGTTACCCATCTGAATCCCATATAATATTGTTGTTCATGCTGCCGTTGTTCGATTCATGGGGAATCATGGAATTTGGATTTTCCGTAGGTTCAAATTCCTCCTCCACCATCGAATCCTCGGAGGCTGGAGCAACTTCTTCGTCGCTTGACACATCATAAGTTTAGAAGTGGGTGGGGGTATAAGCTTTGTAGCCATAGTATCGCCGTCTTCGTCCCACCTAGTTTACTAATCTTATTCTCCCTCTATAATGGGACAACCATCTGTAGGTAGCCATTGTATGGGTTCTTCATTGTTCGATAGGTAGATCAAATTTCCTTTCTTCTCCCCCTTTCTCTTTGAGGGACCCCTCATCGAATACTTTCCCATTAATGATTCCTACCAATGCAAGCATCTTTTATATGGATACTAACTTATTCTAATGTCAAGTTTTAAATTTAGATGTATCCAACCACAAATACATTTGAAAATTAAGGGTAATAATTCTCAAAGTACTTTGGTATTTTCCTCAAAATCTTTCTTGATCAAATTAAATTTATTAAATGGAAACATTTGCTAGTAATTTTATGAATCTTAGTAGAAATTTTTACCATATTAAATTCTATACCTAATCATTTAAGGTTTTACAAAAAAAAATCGAGGGCACTTATTGGAGATTGGGTTCAAACTGAATAGCAAGGCAAGGAACTACCTTCCATATAGTGCATTTCAAGATGAATGCACCCGAGTTCCCTATGTTGGTTATTATGCGAATTAAGACCGACCTATCAGAAAATTAAAAAAATTGCACCATGTTTTACATCATCCGGCAACTACCGACCCAACCAAGATGTCTCATAGCATAAACCACTTAGTTTAAATCCCACTTTATAGTAGGTTGAAATTTTATAGATCTAGAAGGAGATTTCATACTCTGATTGGTTGCGAGCCACTTAGCCTTAAAGCATGTGACGACCTAAAATTTTGAACATTTGAAATTAAAACATTTAATTGATTTTAAATATTTGAAAGTTATTTTAAATTGAATTTCAATTATAACTATGAATCTGGCAATGTAATTATCGAATTTAATTATAGAAACTTGGGTAAAAAATTAAATCCTGTGTTTCATGTTTGTTAAAAATATTTTTCAAGGCTTAGAAAAATTATATTGATAATACTGAAGATAATGGAAGCTTTAGAATTGAATTCAAAAATGATTTATTCAGTTTTGAAATTTGATCATTTAAATCGATATATAAAAATAGCCTTCCGAGGTACTGTCTCGCAATTTGACGAAACCAATACCATTGGATCTGTAACATTGTATTATTATCGAATTTCAATTTTCATAGCATTTGGAGTGGTCATGTGGTCGTACGATAAGCAAAGGCGCTGAAATTTATATCGAAATTTAATAAATAACTGGTACAAAAAGCTATCTCCTTCATACGATCGAATTTGGACTCGGAATCTTTTCCATTAAGTTCAAAATAGGCGTTTAACATTATAAACACCTGGCGGCACGCCCTGATAGGAGGTCGAGATTTTTGGCTCGATTTCAAGTCATTTAAATTCAAATTCAAATTCAATTTTGTATTTTAATTATCAATACAAAATACTGTGGATTCAACACGTTTCACTCCTTCTTGCATGTGTTCGTTTATGTAACACGCGTTCATCTTCATCGTTAAAAAGATAAATAAAACAATAAAAATGAATTGTTCTACCCAGCTTTGTTTGTCTTCAAACAAAATTAAAAACCAAAGTTCAATTTGATAAAATGGCGACTGCTTCAGCGTTCAAAGAAAAAAACAAATGGCCGAAGTGAAATAATCACCATCTTCATCTCGATAACAACTCGAAATCAAAGAAATTGAATGGCTTATGTATCGCACGCAAGAAAAGAAGGGGGGTTCGAATCAAATTCGAATGAAGTCGATTTGAAAAAAAAAGGACGGAGCCACAGTCGAATCGAATAGCACGATTCACGGCGGTGCTTGGGTTGCATTAGCGCTGTAGTCATTGAAACTCGCAAGGCGACTCGAGGTAGTAGTAAAGAGGGCGGAGCAATCGAGTATTTCGAAGTCATGGGTTTTGGATCGCGAAATGGGTGTAATGGCTACATCGATCATCAGAGCTGAGGCGCTTGGCCAAGAGATGTGGAAGGGGAGTTTGCATTCGGAACTATGGCGATGGGGGTGGT
This sequence comes from Allium cepa, assembly GCA_030765085.1. NCBI lineage: Eukaryota > Viridiplantae > Streptophyta > Magnoliopsida > Asparagales > Amaryllidaceae > Allium > Allium cepa. The sequence goes on from CM060937.1 coordinate 591,549,851, forward strand.
TCAATCGCCTATGGCACTCGCAAGTCGAAGTTTCGACTATCATGGGTAGCGTCGTGATTTATGGTTGAAGCCGCGATGGCAAGTTAGGTCGTGTCATCGTAGCAGTAAGGTTCGTTTCTCATTTTGGTTGATTTAATTTTAAAAAAAATATCGTAAAAGAAAAAAATATTCTTTATATATATGTATATTTACATGTGAAAAAATATATATTACAATAATGTATATATGATAATTCTGTTTTTAATATATAGGATTTTCGATTTACAGTACAACGGTCAGCATATATATATATATATATATATATATATATATATATATATATATATATATATATATATATATATATATATATATAAAAATTACAACAGGTTTACAAACTATTTTTTTCAAAATTATGGATATTCATATATAAATATGCATGTAGGAAAATATAAACAAATAAATACTTTACAAATATCCCTTTTTAAATTTACTAATTTATTTTAAAATAATGGATTTGGTGGGAAAAACTGTTTAACTAACTTATCTAAATTATTTTAGATACTAAAAGATTTTAAAAGGGAATTTGTTTAAAATTAAATAATTAGTTAACAAAAGATGTTTAAATAATAATTTATCAAAAGGAAAATTAGTTTAAAACCAAATTTTTAGTTAAAATTAATGAGAAAATAGTGATTAATTATTGGGCCAAATCAAATAATAATAAATCGTGAATTGTTTATACAAGGTCAAAATTGCAAAGAAATGAGCTGGAATGGAAATGGATTGCAAAAATAAAAGCAAAGGTGAGATCTTCTCACTCAAATTTTAATCATTGAAGATTTCAGTTACTGATTATCGTTTGGATGTGATGGTGTATATATATGCATAAATATATTTATACATATAGATAAATATATATTTGGAGTGATTGATTTCCCGCATTATATAGCGGATGAGACCCTATGCGCCACATAACAGCGGATGATTTTGTATAATCCCATATACCACGATATTCCACCTCGAAGTGGAATTGGTATTTAACTATTGTGCTAACATCTGTGGATGCAGGGAAACGGGTTGGAGGAAACCAACTGGAATTCCTCAAATATTTGAATTTGTTTCAATGTTGTGTGTTGATTTATTTATAATCTGTGTATGATTATATTTGTGATGAAAATTATTTGAAGGCGATAGTTTAGCCGAATATATTTTGGTATCGTAGGATACCAGAGATATAAAAATTGGATTTTTGGAAATTAAACTAGAAAACTTTAAGTAAATTCATTTTTAAGAATTAGTGAATTTAAAAGAAGGTACTTAAATCGGTAAAGATTAATTTTGAAATCTTATTGAATTAATTCCAAAATATGGGAAAAGTTTTTAATAAGTGGATTAAAAATTGGAAAATTTATTTAAAATTTAGATTTTAAATAGTTTGGAAGAAATAAAGGAATTTTTTTAAAAGATAATAAATTTGGTGTTTGAATGAAAATTTATTTGGTGTTTGAAAATAAATCTTTGGGAAATCGATTTGAAATTTGATTTGGTGCTTTGAAAATAAATTGGGAAATCTATTTGAAATTGATTTGGTGTTTTAAAATAAATCTTTGGGAAATTGATTTGAAATTTGATTTGGTGTTTTGAAAATAAATTGGGAAGTCGATTTGAAATCGATTTGGTGTTTTAAAATAAATCTTTGGGAAATTCATTTGGAAATCGATTTGGTGGATGAAATAAATGTTTGGAAAATCAATTTTGAATTTGATTCAGTGTTTGAAATAAATGTTTGGAAAATCAATTTGGAATTTAATTTGGTGGTTGAAAATGAATATTTGGAAATCGATTTGAAAATCGTATATCGGTGGATATTTGAAAATTAAATTCACAATGGGAATTTTATAAAGGAAAGGGAATTTTGTTTTAAAAATAGACATTGGTTTATTTTTAAAAGTATGGAAAGAAATTTACAGATTTGGAATGCAAATTCAAAATAAATCAAGAAGGATTTATTAATTAATTTAAATGAACCATTTTCAAAAGGAAAGTGTATTTTCCCTGGAAAGCCAAATATGTTTTCAAGTAGCTTTCAAATATAAATTAAAAGTTTTAGTGTTGGTTTTAAAAGAATATTTTGAAGAAATTATTTTTTTTAAAATCTTCAGAGCAAAGATTTATTTAATTAATTAAAGAAGTTATTATTTAAAGATTTAATTGATATTTGATTTAGAAAATGGTTATTCAAATAGTCATAATCTATCTAATAATTTTACTTTAATATTATTTGGGCTTAAGATCTATATGAGATATAAGTATAAAATTTCCTAACTAAGGTTTTAAAATAAAGTGTTTTAATATAGTTTTACTTTAAATATTTCTGCGTTAATATGTTTGGATAAGTAATTTAAATTATTTTAAAGTATTTGAACTTGGCAAATTTTCAATGGAAATAAATATTTGGACATTTATCCACCGTGAGGATAATGTTTTGAAATTTGTTTAAAAATTGATGAAGTGTTAAAAAATATATCTTGTGAAGATATTTTGAAAATAAATAATTGGGGAAAAATTATTTAAAATCTGGGGATCGTTGCGAATATTGATTTATAGTTAAATAACCGGCTATCAATATAGGCCTTTAAGTGGCGACTGAATTTCGATGCGACCAGAGGTCAGATTCCAAATGGATATTTGAAAACCACATCGAATCTTTGTGATGGATCTTTTGTTTTAAAAGATCAAAAGTGGAAATCTGTTATGATTTGCTTGAAATTTGAATGTAACACTTATTTAAAAAAATAAGCGCTCATTATTCGGATTAGCCGGGAGAAGACTTTGTGTCATAAAACCCATTCCGAATATTGATACAATGAAATGGGATTGCATTTGAAGATAGTGTTGAAGACCGAGTATTTTGAAAATGAAAGGATTACCTGTCGCATGTCTCTGCATTGAGTTGCTACGGTATAGAGATTTTATCACCCTTTGTGATGGGAAGTTCGGACGTGATTAGTCAGTACCCGGATTTGCAAGGGCTTCTTTGAAGTGCTTTCGGTTCCGTTCGATCCCGAAACGGACTTGTATGGATGTATGTCTGACGTTACACTATGAGATGCAAAGCTGATTTCTATCAAATACATTTTTGTTGGTGGCCGAGAATTTATTCTCTTAGCTTAACACCCTTCTCTAAGATGTATGAGCTCAAAGGTTATGTATTTGATGGTTACTAGTGATACATTCCCAATTTGGTAATGTGGCGTATGAAGTGATGCTGATCATTTGTTGATGTAAGCGTGGCTTTTGTGTAAAGCATAGCTTTGTGGATGAGACTTCGTCGAACCTCACAAACCGAAAATTTTCGAAACAGGAAGGATGCAGTAAGGTTATTTGGGGGTAGCGCCCCCTGAGGGTATGTCCATTTCCTTCTGGAAAAGGGTTGTATCATGGTATGGAGCCCAGATATTTAACTTATGTGGTTGCTGAAAATTTATTACTTTGTGGTTGTTGCTTTGTGGTTGAGGATCCTCGGATAAAGGTCGGTTACGACCGGGGGATGGCATACTCGTGATAGTTGGTTACATAGTTACAGAGTTAACCCGGTCTTGTGTTGACAGAGATCCGATGAGGTTCTCGGGGCCTCCCTCTAGAGGCGTACCCATGTGGCCCAAGAAGTTCCTTAGCCTGACCATTTGTTGGAAATCCAATCACTAATACGCGCCTTTACGGTTTTAGTTGTAGAACCTTCCATCTAATATGGCAGCTATGGAAGGCATACTATAACGGTATGTATGTTGGCTAAGATTAATATTATACTTGCAAATGTTTTCCACTATGCACTAAATTAAAAAGGATTTGGCGTATCAAGCGTGTTTGACTATCATAAGGAGAAATCTCCCCAAGTGTGCGATTGCATTTTGTGTGTGTGCCGTGAGGCCTTATGTTAGTTTCATTTTCCAAAATCATAGCTTAGTTCTTTTCCGTTCTTTGTGAAAATAATTGTTTTTAAGATCTCACACCAGCTCCATGACTGACCTAGAGTTTATTGTTCGCTTTCTAAACTTTAGGTGCCCATAATTTTCCACGCGGGCAGCATAGAGTCAGGTTATCATTATTCGGGAGCAAATTCAGAAAAGATATGTTGTGGAGATCTGGAGGCAAGCTGGATGGCGAGGCATATCACTAGTATGTAATATTTCTTTTCCGCTGTTGTGTTGTTGTAAACTCTAATAATGTATGTATAAACTGATATAGTTCTTTGTTTTAATAGATTGTCCATTTATCTATTATATATTGTTCCGCTGCGAAATGTGAGATTCGATTATTGTTTATGTTTCTTCTTCTATCTTCTTCTTGTTTAACCCTAACGGTTCGGTTTTTTGGCATTCGACTGTGCGGCATTTGATACAGTGGAGTATTAATGTGGACTTTCAGGCGTCGAAAAATTTAGGTCGTTACATTGTGGTATCAGAGCATTTAATTAAGAGACGACATTGGCTCTAGTGGGGATTACTCATTAGAGATAGAGTCAGTAGTATTCTAGAATGAGTTGAGTGTAATAATAGATATGAGCGCGTATTTGTTAGTGAATATAAAATTGTTTTATATTGTGTTGATTGGTTTGTGAGTGGTATATGGATTCTAGTCAATATGAGTAATTAACGTTATTCATAGGGATCTCTAAACACTTGTGAAGAACAATTCACCACGATATTGTTTTAAAATAGGGTAAATGAAATAATTTTACTCAAACTATTTTTGTATACAAAAGAAATAATTTTTCGTAAATTATTATAATATACGGTTGCTTGATTGTTAGGAAGTGATAATATTAAATTATTATCATTGAAATTGAATAAGAAATGGAAATCACAACCAAAAGCTAAGAAATAAATTCATACGCAAATAAGATTTGTAAATATGAATTGTAAACGTGATTTATAACTTGAAATAGAATTCTAGCGAAATATTTGAAAGGATTTGAAAATTTAGAAATATGGAAATAAATTCCCTTGGAGTTTGGAAATGGTTTTCAATGGTTTTGGAAAAAATGTTTTAAAGGGATAAAAGTACTAAACTCTTTTCGATCGTTGGAAAATAACTTCGGTGATGACTGTAGCATCATCGATGTTCATTTTCGAGTATCCAAAAGAGGATTTGTTGCCAAATTGTTTAAATAAGAGTTGTTTGGAAAAGTTAGGATTGATTTGGAAATGCAAAGGGTTTTGGATATAATTGATTTCAAAATGATTTTGAAATATTAAAAAATTGTTTGAAAACTCTGGAATCTGATAAAAAATAGTTATGGAATAAAATTTATTAAGGTGAAAAATAAAATTGTGAATGAATAAATGAATTTACAATTGAAAGTAAATGAAAGTGAAATTGAATGTCGAAATTCATTTCAAATTTTTAAGTAAATAGAACTGGAATTGGGATTGAATTTGATTTGTGATAAACAAAGTGAAGTATTAAAATGAAATTAGTAAGTGAAACTAATCGAAGGAATGACAAAATAATTATGGTTTGAAATGAATTGAATTCAATAATTATAAATGAAAGGTAAATTGAATTCATACGGAATTGGAAATCTAGTTTAAATATAAATAGTTATAAACCGAAGCGGTGAATTGAAAATATTCTAAATTAATAAGTGAATGAAGGTTAAACTGGAATTTATGAAATGGTAATTGTGAATAAGTGAATGAAAATAAATATGAATAAAAGAAAATAAAATTTGATAAAGCTAATAATCAATTGATAAATACGTAGGACATACGTATATTATTTTATTCGCATTGGGATTTGATCCAGAATTCGAGCATATAATTTTGAGATAATTATATCGATCCGAGTTGGAATTTTTCACTTGATTTTCGATGGCTAACCCTGGATATGGATTTTTGGTTGATTTTGGAAATTCACTATCATAGTTTACGGCTATGCAAGGAGAATGACGGTTTTTGATCAAGAAACCAAATCTGAGTCCGCATAAGATAGTCGGGTGGACGATACTAGTTCGAAAGTGAAATTGTGTGATCGAGTGAGCGATCGAATTTGGTATTGTGTACGAATGATATATGTATATCGTACAGACTTGAATAAATACATATCGAAACTTTTATAAAGAAAAGTGTAAAATAATTTTTTAATGTTGAAATTGGACATTATTACTAATAAAATATACATGTGTTATAAAGGAAAAAAGGAATGGGATTTTTGATTTCGACGATAAATTTGAATTGCTTGAAAAAGGTATGCATTTAAATTTCAGTATGAAATTTAATAACTTTCTTGTCTAGCCGCTTGGCTTTTCGTTTTCTTTTTGAAATTTGGGGGCTCGTGGTGCCATTTTGTAGTCGTACCGAGCTAGCCGTGCAATTGAGATGCTGGCGAAATTTTTCGAAAATTTAGGGAGTTAGAAAAAACTTTGAGAAAATTTTGAAAATTTAAAATTTGAATTGTTAAAGAAAACAATGTTGTTTGGAACTTACGATTGAATTTGGAAAATTAGTTAAAGTGCTAATGGGTTGTTAAATAAAAGATTTCTTTAGCAAGTTGATAAAACTATTTGGTTTTGGAAAGGTAGTGAACAGGTTAAGGGTCATTCTTCTTAACTAGTAATTTCGGGACGAAATTCTTTTAAAGGGGGAAGAATGTGACGACCCAGAGTTTAAACGTTTGAAATTGAAATATTTAACTGATTTTAAATATTTGGAAGTTATTTTAACTTGAATTTCAATTATAACTATGAGTTTGGCAATGTAATTAACGAATTTAATTATAGAAACTTGGGTAAAATATTAAATCCTGAGTTTTATTTTTGTTAAAAATATTTTTCAAGCCTTAGAAAATTTATATTGATAATACTGAAGACAATGGAAGCTTCAAAATTGAATTCGAAAATGATTTATTCAGTTTTGAAATTTATATCGTTTAATCGATATCTAAAAATAGCCTTTCAAGGTACAGTCTCGGAAATTGACGAATCTAGTTCCACTGGATCTGTAATATTGTATTATTATCGGATTTCAATTTCTGTAGCATTCGGAGTTGTCGTGTGGTCGTACGATAAGCAAACGTGCTGAAATTTATATCGAAATTTAATTAAATAACTGGTCCAAAAAGCTATCTTCTTCATACGATTGGACTCAAAACCTTTTCCATTGTGTTCGAAATAGGCGTATAACAATATAAACGCCTGGCGGCATGCCTCGATAGGAGGTCGAGATTTTTGGCTCGATTTCAAGTCATTTAAATTCAAATTCAAATTTAATTTGATATTTTAATTAGTCAAAAATAAAATACTGTGGATTCAACATGTTACATTCCTTCTTGCACATGTTCGTTTATGTAACACTCGTTCATCTTCATCGTTAAAAAGATAAATAAAATAATAAAAATGAATTGTTCTACCCAGCTTTGTTTTGTCTTCAAACAAAACTAAAAACCCAAGTTTAATATGATAAAATGGAGACTGCTTCAGTGTTTAAAGAAAAAAAAATGGCCAAAGTGAAAAATCTCCATCTTCAACTCGACAATAATTTGAAATCAAAGAAATCAAATGGCTTATATATCGCACGTAAGAAAAGAAGGGGGTTCGAATAAAATTCGTACGTAGTCGATTTGAAAAAAAAGGGCGAAGCCAAAGTCGAATCGAATAGCAGATACACGGCGGCGCCTTGGTCACATTCGCACGACAGTGGTTGAATCTCACAAGGCGACTCGAGGCAACACTAAAGGAGGCGGAGCAATTGAGTATCTCGAAGTCGTGGGTTTTGGGTCATGAAATGGGTGTAATGGCTGCATCAATCATCGGAGTTGAGGCACGTGGCTAGGAGGTATGGAAGTGGAGTTTGCGTTTGCAATTACGGCGATGGGGGTGGTTCAATCGCTGTGGCAGTCGCAAGTCGAAGTGTCGACTGTGATGGGTAGCGTCGCGATTTATGGTTGAAGTTGCGATGGCAAGTAGGTCGCGTCATCGTAGCAGTAAGGTCCGTTTCTCATTTTGGTTGATTCAATTTTTTTCTAAATATCGTAAAGGAAAAAAAATTCTTTATATATATATATATTTACATGCAAAAGAATATATATTACAATAAGATATCTATGATAATTCTGTTTTTAATATATAGGATTTCCAATTTACAGTACAGCAGTCAGCAAATATATATATATATATATAAATATATATATATATATATATATATATATATATATATATATATATATTACAGCAGGATTATAAACAATTTTTTTTCAAAATTATGGATATTCATATATATATATATATATATATATGCACGTAGAAAAATATAAAGAAAAAAAATAAATACTTTACAAATATTCATTTTTAAATTTACTAATTTATTTTAAAATAATGGATTTGCTGGGAAAAAATGTTTAACTAACTTATCTAAATTATTTTAGATACTACAAGATTTTAAAAGGGAGTTTGTTTAAAATTAGATAATTTGTTAATAAAAGTTGTTTAAATAATAATTTATCAAATGGAAAATTAGTTTAAAACCAAATTTTTAGTTAAAATTAATGAGAAAATAGTGATTTATTGTTGGACCAATTCAAATAATAATAAATCGTGATTTGTTTATACAAGGTCAAAATTGCAAAGAAACGAGCTGGAATGGAAATGGATTGCAAAAATAAAAGCAAAGATGAGATCTTCCCACTCAAATTTTAATCATTGAAGATTTCAGTTATTGATTATTGTTTGGATGTGATAGTAAATGTATAGTGTGTGTGTATGTGTGTATTTAGTGATTGATTTCCCGCATTATATAGCGGATGAGACCCTATGCACCGCATAATAGCGGATGATTTTATATAATCCCATATACCGCGATATTCTACCTCGAAGTGGAATTGGTATTTAATTGTTGTGCTAACACCTTTGGATGCAGGGAAATAGGTTGGAGGGATCCAACTGGATTCCTCAAATATTTGAATTTGTTTCAATGTCATGTGTTGATTTATTTATAATTTATGTATGATTATATTTTGTGATGGAAATTATTTGAAGGCAATAGTTTAGCCGAATATATTTTTTGTATCGTTGGATACCAGAAATATAAAAATGGGGTTTTTGGAAATTAAAGTAGAAAACTTTAAATAAATTCATTTTTAAGAATTAGTGAATTTAAAAGAAGGAACTTAAATGGGTAAATATTGATTTCGAAATCTTATCGAATTAATTCCAAAATATGGGATATTTTTTTAATAAATGGATTAAAAGTTGGAGAATTTATTTAAAATTCAGATTTTAAATTATTTAGAAGAAATAAAGGAATTTATTTTAAAAGATAATAAATTAGGTATTTAAATGAAAATTATTAGATGTTTGAAAATAAATCTTTGGGAAATCGATCTGAAAATTGATTTGGTGTTTTGAAAATAAATTGGTAAATCGATTTGAAATTGATTTGTTGTTTTAAAATAAATCTTTGGGAAATCGATTTGAAATTTGATTTGGTGTTTTGAAAATAAAGTGGGAAATCTGCTAGAAATTGATTTGGTATTTTAAAATAAATCTTTGGGAAATTGATTTGAAAATCGATTTGGTGTTTGAAATAAATGTTTGGAAAATCAATTTGGAAGTTGATTTGGTATTTGAAATAAATGTTTGGAAAATCAATTTGGAATTTGATTTAATGTTTTAAAATTAATATTTGGAACGATTTAAAAATCGTATATTAGTGGATATTTGAAAATTAAATTCACAATGGAAATTTTATAAAGAAAGGCGAATTTTGTTTTATAAATAGACATTGGTTTATTTTTAAAAGTGTGGAAAGAAATATACAGATTTGGAATGTAAATTTAAAATAAATCAAGAAGGATTTATTAATTGATTCAAATGAACCATTTTGAAAAGGAAAGTATATTTTCCCTGGAAAGCCGAATATGTTTTCAAAGTAGCTTTCAAATCTAAATTAAAAGTTCTAGTGTTGGTTTTAAAAGAATATTTGGAGAAATTATTTTCTTAAGTAACTTTAAAAATCTTTAGAGTAAAGATTTATTTAATTAATTATAGAAGTGATTATTTCAAGATTTAATTGATATTTGATTTAAAAAATGGTTATTCAAGTAGTTATACTCTATCTAATAATTTCATTTTAAAATTATTTTGGGCTTAAGATTTATATGAGATATGAGAATAAAATTTCATAACTAATGTTTTAAAATAAAGTGTTTTAAAATAGTTTTATTTTAAATATTTCCAAGTATATATGTTTGGATAAGTAATTTAAATTATTTTGAAGTATTTGAACTCGGCAAATTTTCAATGGAAATAAATATCTGGAAATTTATTCTACGTGAGGAAAATGATTTGAAATTCGTTTTCAAAGTGACGAAGTGTTAAAAAATATATCTTGCGAAGATATTTTGAAAATAAATAATTGGGGAAAAATTGTTTCAAATCTAGGGATTGTTTTGAATATTGATTGGTAGCTAAATAACCAACTATCAATATTGGCCTTTAAGTGGCAATTGAATTTTGATGCGACCGGGGGTCGGATTCTCAATGGATATTCGAAAACCACATCGAATCTTTGTGATGGATCTTTTGTTTGAAAAGTTCAAAAGTGGAAATTTGTTGTGATATTCTTGAAATATGAGTGTAGCACTTATTTTATAAAAAAATAAGCGCTCGTTATTCGGATTAGCCAGGAGAGGACTTGTGTCATAAAACCCATTCCGAATAATAATACGACGAAATGGGATTGCGTTTGAAGATGTTTTTGTAGACTGGGTATTTTCGAAAATGAAGGATTAACTGTCGAATGTCTCTGCACTAACTTGCTTCGGTATAGAGATTTTATCACCCTTTGTGATGGGGAGTCCGCACATGATTAGTGAATATCCAGATTTGCAAGGGTTTCTTTGAAGTGCCTTCGGTTCCGTTCGATCCCGGAGTAGACTTGTATGGATATATGTCTGACGTTACACTTTTGAGATGTAAAGCAGGTTTCTATCAAATACGTTTTTGTTGGTGACGGAGAATTTATTCTCTTCGCTTAACACCCTTCTTTGAGACGAACGAGCTCAGAGGTTATGTAGTTGATGGTTACTAGTGATACATTCCCATTTTGGTAATGTGGCATACGAAGTGCTGCTGATCATTTGTTGATCGAAGCATGACTTTTGTGTAAAGCGTAGGTTTGTGGACTAGACTTCGTCGAACCTCACAAATCGAAAATTGTCGAAACAGGAAGGATGCAGCAAGGTTATTTGGGGGTAGCGCCCCCTGAGGGTATGTCCATTTCCTTCTGGAAAAGGGTTGTATCACGGTATGGAGCCTATATATTTAACCTATGTGGTTGCTGCAAATTTATTACTTTGTGGTTGTTGCTTTGTGGTTGAGGACCCTCAGATAAAGGTCGGTCACGACCGAGGGATGACACACTCGTGACAGTTAGTTACTTAGTTACAGAGGTAACCTGGTCTTGTGTTGGCAGAGATCCGGTTAGGTTCTCGAGGCGTCCCTCCAAAGGCGTACCCATGTGGCCCAGGAAGTTCCTTATCCTGACCATTTGTTGGAAATCCAATCACCAATACGCACCTTGTATGGTTTTAGTTGTAAAACCTGCCATCTAATATGGTAGCTATAGTAGGCATACTATAATGGTACGTATGCTGGCTAAGATTAATATTATACTTGCAAATGTTTTCCACTATGCACAAATGATAATATTAAAAAATATTTTGCATATCAAGCATGTTTGACTATCATAAGGAGAAATATCACCCAAGTGTGTGATTGCATTGTGTGTGTGCCGGGAGGCCTTATGGTAGTTTCATTTTCCAAAAGCATAGCGGATTTCTTTTCCTTTCTTTGTGAAAATAACTATTTTTAAGATCTCACAATAGCCCCATGACTGACCTGGAGTTTATTGTTCCCTTTCTAAACTCTGGGTGCCCATAATTTTCCACACGGGCAGCCTAGAGTGAGGTTATCATTATTTTGGAGCGAAGTCAGAAAAGATATGTTGTGGAGATCTAGAGGCAAGCTAGATGGCGAGGCATATCACTAGTATATAATATTTCTTTTCCGCTGTTGTGTTGTTATAAACTCTGATGATGTATGTATAAACTGATGTAGTTCTTTGTTTTAAAAGATTATTCATTTATCTATTATATATTATTTCGCTACGAAATGTGAGATTCAGTTATTGTTTCTTGTTTCTTCTTCTTCTTTAACCCTAACGGTTCGGTTTTCCAGCATTTGACTGTGCGGCATTTGATACAGTGGACGTATTGATGTCGAATTTCGGGTGTCGAAAAATTTGGGTCGTTACAAAGCATCCCATGTTTCACTGTTCCTGGATTGTGGCTTTGAGGTAACGATTACCTTTAACATATAACATATTCCACTTTGAATGCCAATTTGCCATTTTACAATCACACAACTGATTTCAACAAACATACGACTTTTAGGCTCGTACATCCCAAGAATGGGTGTTAAGCTAAGAGAAGTTGCCTTCTCCACCACCAAACGGCTGATAGATTCATAATGATCAATTATTGTAAAAGATTTGGGAGTGAATTGTTAAGTTTGGAGTCATATTTCAAAAGTTGCTGAAAACCGCAACAAATAGTGTTATGAATAGTGGTTTTTAAGCCATATTGACCAAAACAAATTTCTATTATTTGAAAATTTATTTATACAACTCAAATCTCTTTTAAAAAATTTAAAAAAATAATTTCCACTGTTTGAAGCATTTGAAAATATTAAATTTTAAGAAGTCCTTTTTTGGATACTGAACTACAAATCGCGATTATTTTGAAAACTTTTTTACCTTTATTTCAAAATCTACGTATTGAAATTTTGATATTTTTCATTTGTTTAAAAGCTGTGGAAGTAATAGTTCATACGGTTATTATTACAATTAATTCTAAGCTGTATTCCACTTTATATGCACATTCAACTTTTGTGGTGCAAAATCGCGAAATACCGTTATACGACAAGCCTAGTTTAGGCTCATTTTTCGTTACTTAATCAAACAACACAAAATTTGTTCTTAGTGTTTATAAAACATATATAAATAATTTTAAAAAGTGTTTAATGATTCCATACTACTTTTATAATTTGATTCGCAAAGTGATCTCCTTGCGTAATATCGACATGTATTTAACGTGACTTGTTACTATAATCAAACCATTATATCATCATCATCCAAACATGATAAACAACCATAATAAACACATATAGCAAACTATATCGTATCATCCTATATATATATATATATATATATATATATATGGAGTTTCTCACCTTCATTGAATAACGAACTAACTAGAATCAACAATAGCTTTGCGAACTAGAGCCAAAATTCTACGAACTCGAACCTGGAAGCCCTTTGAGTGCTTGGCCTAGGTCCTTGTGCTTATGGCTAAGCAAGGAAAGAGGTGGTGGCTTGGCTAGTGGTTGTAAAGGGTGGTGGCTGTGGATTTGAATGAGGAAAAGAAGTGATCTCGAAGTGTTTTGAGGTGTTTATGTTTATATATTATACAAATTTAACTTCTTTTCACCAATATTTTCTTCCTTATTTTTTTCACCGGAGAAACGATTAAAAAAGCATAGAAAGGAGGATGAAGATTGGGAAAAGGTTGTTGGAAATTATGAAGAACGGTTGGGGTATTTATAAGAAAATTTTGAATCAAAATATGTTAAAACGGAATTACCAAACTAGCCCTGCCAACGCCTCCAACCCCGCCATGATGCACAGCAGCCTCCCCCTCCTCTTAGCGATGTGGTGGTGGTAATAATGGTAGGTAGTGGTGATGTGGTGTAATGTTAATTTAATGTTTGCTTTACAAAGTAATTATTAGTTTAGATATTTTATTTTTCTTCCCTTAATAAATAAACGTGTAAAATAGTATGGATCTTTTTTGCTATTCTCTTATGTGTGTGTGCATGTGTATGTCAATGTGTGTATGTTCATGCCATGAAACGTGCAAAAGTCATTTGAACAACGTCGTATAACTCATATACCTTAAACCATTATGAATTTGGATTTCGATCTTCGGTCCTATTTTCATTTCATAGTTAATATATATATATATATATATATATATATATATATATATATATATAAATCAAATTTTGAAAACAAATATCTTATCATTATTAATGAATTAAAATGATCCTATTTAAATTATAAAATCATATAAAAAATATGGCATAATTGTTTGCAAGAAGTGTTATTATATTGGTAAAGTGATATTAATTTTCCTTATAATTTCAAATCTTATTTATCAATTTTTAAAACTATCACATTTTATTCATTATCAACTTATTGCTATTATAAACGAGTTTTTATCATTTTAAAACTATTATTTGAATATTTTTAATAGTATTAAATCATTAAATCTTAAGTTAAAATCATTAATTTATTATTATATATATACGGCATCACTAAGGATGTCATAAATCAATTAAATTTTTATTAATATATTTTTATATAGGTTTACCATTTTTATTTATGGCTCAAAACATTGTTATCGGGTTTATAAATCCTTATATATAAATATTTCAAAAATAATCCAAATTTATTAAAGTGATGAATTTGCGTGTCGTTACTGACTCTGCACCTTAAAAGAATTTCATCCTCAAAATAGAGCTCAAAGTTGGTAATAGTTATTCCAATGTTGAAATTTCAAATATATATCATTTTATGGTGCTTACATATTATTCATATGCAATTGTATTATTTGATCTTAAATTCAAATATATCATTTTGATTCCCTACTAATATTGATCCTCTGATTTTCAAATAGGGATATTAATTAGGCTCACAGGCTATTTTTTAACCGCATTTGAATTTCTCTTCCAAGCCCGATGAGTGGAACATAAAGCATTAACAATATAAGAAGCCTAGAGGATGGTGCATATCGAAAGAATCAAATACCTGGACCCAGAAAGTTAATAAAAAGTAAAAGACTCAAAGAATTATAGTCGAAAGAGTAGTGCAAAACAAAAGAGTTAGATTAGAATTTCTGAACTTCGATTTTTAAATAATGTTTTCTAAATATTCCTTCTTATTACCAGGAACGGGTTTCTAGTCTCCTATGATTTCTGTACGATAATTCCTGGACTAATTTCATTATTAAATATGATTTTATGGCCTTCGGCTAACTTTTAGAATATGATTTCTAGAATTCATTTATTAATACCCGAATCTGGATTTCGAGTTTTCTATTATAAATTTCTGATCTTCCACTATATCCTAAACATGATTTTTGGACCTCATTTATCAATATCTGAATCTGAGTTTTAGTTACACTACTATTAATTTCAGGACTTCATTTATCAATACCTGAATCTTTATATTAGGTCTTCTATTATTCCAGAGTTGGATTTCTGGACTTCTTCTATTATAAATGCCAGATTTGAATTTATGGGCTTTTATTATTCTGAAGTTGGATTTCTAATCTTCTTCTATTATAAATTGCAGATTTGAATTTTTGTTCTGTTACTCTGGAGTTGGATTACTGGACTTCTTCTATTATTAACAATAGATTTGGATTTCTGATCTTCACCAGACGTAGATTTCTGGTCATCTCTTATTCTCATATGACGAATTTCAAATTTCTACCCAGATCCAAGTTTTAGGGCTTCTATTATTTTCGGATGATAATTCACATACTTCTTTTATTATTTTTATTTCTAGATATTCATTTCTGGACTCTTATTAGTTATCCCAAATAAGGATTTTCAGTCTTCTATGACTTGTTTCCTAATGATGGTTTCTAGGCTTTTATTATTACCAAACAATTATTCTTGGCCTTATATCAATTATTTCCATATGATGGCTTCTAGACTTCTATTATTATTATTTGTAGAAGAAGATTGTTAAATTTCTATTATTAATGCCAGATTTGGAATTTTGTCCTTTGTTATTAATTCCATAGTTTGATTTTTGGTCTTCTATTAATACAAGCAAAGTCGAATTTCTAGTCTTCTCTCATTACTACACACGTTAGATCTTGAGACTTCTATTATTATCGGACAAGAATTTCCCGTCTTTAATCATTCCCAACTATGGATTTCTCATCACTTATTATCTCCAAATGATGATCTATTAGTTTCCATTATGCATATATTTAGAATTCTTGAATTCTATTATTAGAAATTCTAATAATATTTCTAATAATATTATGAACAATTACCAAACATATTTTTACACAGATTTCAAATTAACGATAAGAAATGTTATCTACTTTGTACTTTGTAGAAAAACAAGATTAGTAACGAAAATCATTAAGGATGAAACAATGCAAATGAGAATTCTTGGTTTTTTGTTCTATAAAACGGAAACTTCTTTTGTACAAGTGGAGTGGTCTAAATGTTAACCACAAAATTCACCCAAGGATAATGTTATGAAAGAAAGCTTCTGAGGACATCGAAATAAGGTTTCTAAAGTGTTGAAAGAAGGTTTATGAAAGCATCGAAAATAAAATCATCATAGGGGCTTGCTAGTATTGAAAAGTGGTTCCACTATGGTTAAAAAGGGGAGAAGGAACAGAAATTGCTTTCGAAGAAAATTAGATTGGTGCCGCAAGCATTGGACATCTCGATAGAAGATAAATGTAATGGCTTCCACCAAATACTACGCCTTCCATAGGTGTCGAACCCTTTGAGACAATTGGTTCCACCACTATCTACCTGCCACAGAAGAAGAATCTGTCACACTTCCCTTTTTGCATGCATTGTAAGGGGTTTCACATGCATCATTAGGGCTTCTACAAGTAACAAATGCATTGCCTCTTCCTTGTCCCACGTCCATTGGTTAAGGCTTCTGCATCTATTGGTACTTCCGTACTTGTTGACTTAGGGATGTTCCCACATTTATTGTTGTGAAGGCTGCCACAAATGTTGAGTTAGACTAACTAAAAAAGCGACTATACCTTCTACAACCATTGAAGAAGGTTCTTTCATTAGGGTTGAAAGGTGTTTCGCAAACATTAAAGAAGCTCTGCAAGAGTTGACCTCTTTTCTCCATCTAGCAAGCCTCTTCTATGACTTCCATCCATATACGGGAAGCAAAGACCAATAACAACAATGCGGCAACCACAAAGGAAATTAACAATGTTAAAGCCATAATTATGACTTATCATGATAGCATGCCATCAAGTTTAAGAGGAATATTGACCAAAAGCATCCCCTAGATCAATAATCGAAGTAATATTTTGCAAGTATCGATGTCGCACCACATATATAATATAAGATATTGAAGATCAAGCAAAGAGAGAAAATTAGATACATCCACAAAGCAAATTCAAGGGGAATTAGCTCATTTTCTTTCACAAAGCTTCTAGAGCCCTTACTTTCCTTACAACTTCTGTGGAGCTATTAGTCCCACATCGAGAGTTGGAGCAAGCATATCCCCATCCTGCCTCTATAAATATAGTGGTACCACCTCATTAAAGTGGACTAGAATCTCTCTCTCATGTGGTTCCTCTTGTAATAGAATTGAAATATTAGTAAAGATGATGACTTGAGCCTATTCGAATTTTATCTATTTTATTATTTGACATCTATGAATTTAAATTCAAATGATTTCATAATTTACTACAAACCTCAAGAGCATTTGTAGAACTTCTATCAACAAGCTAAATGCACACTCATTTGGGGTTTTAAAGATTTTTGTCATTAGTACTTTTGGTGCTAAAAAGCGGGGTCAGACCTCTAGGTGACCAAAATAAACTAACGGAGATTTTAAATAAATGTTTAAAATTTTTAAATCTAAATTCATTCTTTGATATTTAAATATGGAGAGTAATCACTGCCCATGTTTGAACATGCTTCAGAAGTAGAAAGCAGCAAGAAGCTTTCGTCACTCATCACATAGTTTCTCATTTCGTATGGTTTCGCATTTCACATCAAAACTTGTAAGTAGTAGGTCACGTGACTGTACTACTGGCATACCGCTTCATTCATCCCAACCGAATACTTATTTATTCAATGGAAAAATCAAAACTAATTCGGGAAATTAGAAACCAATTCAAAGGCGATTTAATTTTTATTCCAGCTCCATCGAAGTCAGAGGTCGGCCGAGCCTTTTGGTTTCTGTTTGAAGGGTGGCTTTTCACACCATCGAAGCCAGGAAGTAGCGAAGATGATTGGATTGGGTTGATGCCCCCATATCCGTTGAAGGGGTTGCCTCCACGTCGGTCAATGGAGTGCCTCCACGTCTGTCGGAGGAGTTCCTCTGCATGTGTCGAAGAGATAGCTTCCGCTACAGTTAATAGATTGCTTCCGACTTCACTTAATTATGAGTAGTCTCCACTTGGCTTGCTTCCTCTAACGTTTTTCTTCAAATTGAATGATTTAAAGTGCTTTTATAGTTGTTGGCTTTCGCTAATGTTGAATGTGAGGAACCACAGTGGTTGAGATTGGATAGTAGTAGAAGCCCTTATTTGCATTCGTCGAGGTTGATGTGTTGCTCTCTTCCGTCTAGTTTATTGCTGCAATTGTTAGTATTTTTTGTTAAATGGGTTTACTTAAATGTTTGGTGAAGTAGTCGCATTAGCTTCCATTAATGGAGAAGTGGATGGCGGCGGAGGAGTTTGGATAGTTTCATTATTCCCTTCCGTTGATTGACGGAACAAAAAGGCACAAGCTAGCCAGATGATGGTGACCTAAGTTATGGCCCACCATCATTTTATAAGCCATTGCTTTAATACCGATTTGGTGCCACCCAGTATTGGCTTGCTTTCATAATCATTTAGTAAAGACTTACTTATCTAATGACTAGATTTGGCTTTCGCATTAGTTAGTCTTAAGATGCTTTCGTCATCATTGGTCTTATGCTTTCGCAATTGTCAATATTGATATTTAGGGATGGGTTTGAGTATTTTGGGGAGCCTTTCATCCATGTTGAAGTTAATGATTATGTAGGATATGGATGAAGCCTTCCATCGAAGCTGATGGTGCCGCAAGTATCAATTAAATGTCGTTTCACGGGTGCTTCCTACATTATTTAATTAAGTGCCCTGCCACAAGTATTGTTCACCATATCGCAATTATCAAATGAAATGCTGCAGTAATAATTGGATTATGGTTCTTTCTTCTACAATAGTTATTTGATGTCGTCAAGATTTTGCGCCGCCACGGGTTTGTTTTGTCACCCAACAGTTAAGATTCTTCTTCAAATCACTGACCAATAACCACCATTCACTACCCCTTGTTATTTTGTAAGTCATTATTTGTGCTCAAAGCAAGTAGGTACAAGGTATGGAACACTAACCCTTAAAATCTAGAAACTTTTGGAATTATATATTAAACAAAGTTCCCGAATGTTCAGATCTCGAAAATGATACATTGAATTTTGAGATTGTTTACAAAATTGATCTCGAGACATTTTTTCATAAAACTTACATCGTTGCTTTTGTATATCGGTTGTTTGCAACAACGCCATTTTCAAATGCTAAGATCTTGCATAAATGAGATCAATTTCACTATATATAAATTTGTAATCCTTCGTTATTTCATAAAGTTTTGGGCAAATTTAACTTTCAAAGGCGTGATTGGTTTCAAACGAGCATAGTTTTAAATTTTAAATTTTTTAAGTATATCGGGTTTTTGGTATTTATATGCATATGACTATGAATATATATGAGTCTACAACTGTACATAAATTTATGCATAAGAAACTTTGAACATATTCAATTCCAACACAAATATATTTTGGCCATGCATATGTTTTTCAACGTGAATTTTGCATGCACTAGTTTTGATGTAAATTGATTTTATACATCCAATATTTGCTTACGTGTGTCATTTAAATGTGTAAGCTTTGGATAAGTAACAGATTTGGTTAAGAAGGATATAGATATATGTATATTTGCCCCTATTTTGGAGTATACACAATGTGACGACCTGCCCTTCTCGACCTTCGAAAATCGACATTACGTACGCCACTTGTGTATATATGCCGACGATCGAGTGCCGGAAAGGACAGATTGCTGAGGGAAAGAAAGAAGGAGGTGGAAGAAGAGAAAACAAAACAACATCAGAATCTCACAATCGCAGTGGAACAATATATAATAGACAAATTACCGATCTTTATACAAAAAGAACTATATATGTTTTATACATTACATAATCAGAGTACAACACAATATGTAGCAAAATACTGGAAAGTTATATTAACTTGTCCCAAAAAAAGAATACATAGCATATACAGCACAGCGGAATATACATCTAGTACGAGTGGTACGTCTCGCCATGCAGCTCGTCTCCAGAGCTCCATAGCATCCTACCCCGTATTTATAATACTCGGTCTGACCCGAGCATTATAATAAAATAACACCCGAGTCAGTCTGGAAAACCGGCGTGAGAAAATACACTCAATTAGGATTATTAAAGTTTCAAAAATACTTTTGAAAATAAAAGGTATCCCGTAAGACCACGCCGCAAATAAACATGTCGGGGTTTTACCTTACGATAACCCAAAACATTTCTTATAAAATCTTCTTATATTATAATTGTGTCTAAATACAAATACTTATTCAAATAGTCGAAATTGTTACTCTACTAAATTCCAGCAATACTAGGCTCTACAATTAAAACCGTAAAGGGCACGTAGGAAGGAGGAATTTCTAACAAATGACTTGGCACTGGGGTACCACCTACCATGGTACCTGGTCTAGATCAGCATAACGAGGACCCCTCCTGTTCCTCTGCAACACAAGACCAGACTACCCCTTACAGGATAGCCCGAATAAGATCACACCGCGGTTGGGATCAACAACCGCCCACACAGTCGAATAAAAAGGGGCCACTAGATAGGGATGACCTTACCCTAATTGGGTGCTACCCACTTAGCCTTGCTGCATATCCCCTGCTTTTCAGTCATTCCCAGCTGACGAGGCTTGAGGCTAAGCATTACCTTTTTATAACACATCTCACTTAGAATGCTCATCATTCTCTTGACAAAGTTCTAAAAGCATTCATCCACACAAGTCCATTCCCGATCCGAACGGAACTGAAGGCACTACTCCTACTACATCCATTTCGGAATCATCCTCAAGATTAGAAGCGATTAGCCCTTGCACTTCTCTGCTCCATCTTCGACTCCAAACTCTTGTCTTCATCACGAAAACGTACTTATTGGATCGATGTGGTTTTCGGATTACAAATCCGATCCTGGTCTCTTCGAAACAACATTCGATATTTTCCAGTAAACTCAACCCTGGTTCTTTAGGAAATAAACAGACAAAATAAGATCGAAGATCACCTCCTAACCGTTAGTGGACGGATTTTCATATAAACGTCCTGAAAGAACGAACGAGTTTATATGTACAATATAGCACCTCGAATGGTAACTGTACCATATAATTCTCGTACTCTTCATATATATTTCCAAAGTCATATTTGGGTCCAGATTGGATAGTCGGTTAGTTAGCTATTAAATAAACAATCAATTTAACCAATTATTTTATTCCCATTGAAACGCCAAGTCTCATAAAATTTAGATTTTTAAATAGGTTAAATCACTTTCAAAAATATATACTTAAACATTTAAAATAAAGCTACTTTAAGTACACTTTAACTTAAAACCACAGTTATGAAATTATATACTAATTTTCCAAGTAAATTTAATCCAAAACTACTTTTAAACTAAAGCTACTATATAAAATAACTATTTAATAATTACTTTTTAATCAATATACTAATTTAATCCTTTAAAATCATTATTACTATAACTAACTTAATAAATATTTACCTTAAAGATTTTAAAACAATTTAAGCAAATAATTTCTCCAAAACATTCTTTTTTTTAAAACCGACTTTAAAACTTTTAATTTTATACTTAAAAGCTACATTGAAGACATACTTGGCTTTTCGGGAAATACACTTTCCATTTCAATTTAGCCCATCTAAGCCTTTATAAATCCTCGATTTATTCCAATTTAATTTGCGCCCCAATCTCGTAAATTTCTTTTAACACTTCAGAAATAAAACCACTTTTATTTTTAAAACACAATTTCCATCTCTTATAAATTCCCACTGGGAATTTATACTTCCAAATTTATCCTCTGGTAAATATTTTACTTTATTTATAAACCCAGTTTAAAAATTCTTATTTATCATTTTCCTTTAAATCACAGTTTCCAAAAACCACTTAATCGATTTCAAATCGATTTCCTGAGTCAAATTCCCTTTGAAATATATCTCTTGATTTATCCAAAATCAATTCAAAAATCCATTAACACCAAATTCACCCTTTATTACGATTTAAAATCCTTATTTAAATCTGAAACATCAATTCCATTCTTTATTTCTAAACTCCCATTTCATTTTCCTTTAAAAATCCCCCCTTCGTATATTTGATATCTTAAAATACCCAAATATATTCAACCAACCATAGCAATCAATAACATCAATTCCAAAATAATCTATCACAGATTATCGATTAACATATCACAGTTTATGAAAATAAATTTCAATATTCTGAGGAATCCAGTTGGATCCCTCCAACCTGTTTCCCTGCATCCGTAGATGTTAGCACAATATAAAAATACCAATTCCACTTCGAAGTGGAATATCGTGGTATATGGGGTCATCCGCTATTATATAGGGCGCATAAGGTCTCATCCGCTATAAAATGCGGGAATCAATCAGTCCAATATATATACACTACTATATATAATATCACATCCAAACTGATAATAATTATCAATGTAAGCAATCAATCAATAATTTAATTTTTATTTATTTAAATTAACCAGTATCCAGAAGTGAGTGAGATTGACTCACCTAGAATTCGTCGAGCATCCCAATTTTAATGTAAATCTAACGCCTTCGATTTAATCTAAAATTCTCGCTTGCTCCTAATGTCTCTGAATCTTCTACAGTGCGTAGATCGCGTCGCTGCGATTCCGGCGCTTCCGGTTACGTTGGAATCTGACCATGCATGCAAAAGTTATGTTATTTATAAGTTTGAATATGAATTTTATAATATAATTTCTATTTTTATTTTTATATATACTTAACACATCCTGGGCATTCAAAAACTCACCCCCAGACCAAGGCAGCACTTTTTGACTCCCTCCACCCTTATTGCCATTAACAAGACGAACAAATAGACCCAACACTTCGCACGAAAGTCACATCGCCGCACCCCCCTCCCTCCCCCTGCGTCTAGCTAGATAACAATCTAAACCCTCCACTTCGTGCCCTGGAGTTAGTTCCACCCACGGTCGGAAGCACACGAAACTTGATGCCACTATCGACAAGAAATCGGCCCGAAACAAATTACCTTCCCGAACAATTTCGGGCCTCCATGTCGACTTGTTGGTGATCTCCACCGTTGGATGCCTTCAGCTCGCCATGCTCTTCGATCTTCCAGTTGGGAGCTTTCAATAACAATGCATGGATCAAGAGGAATCAAGGGGGAAAGTTCAAGAGATTTCAGCCACTAAACAAATAAGTGGTGGCTAAGTTAATAATCATTCGGATTTTAACTGTTTCAGCATATATATAAACGATTATATATAGTATTTTAATATTATTTTCGATTTAAACGTGCTATTTCAAACAAACTCCAAATGAAACGTGCCGCCTGGCGTTTACAATGTTTTGCCCATATTTTGAACACAATGGAACGTGTTTCGGGGTCCAATTCAATCATATGTGGAAGATAGCTTTTTGAATCGATTTAAAATATAAAATTATCGATTTAAATTTCAAAGTGTTTCTCACTCATACGAACAAACAGTAATTCCAAACGCTACAAAATAAAAGTCCGATAATAATTAACCATATGGATCTAATGGAACTGGTTTCGTTGAATTCCAAGACTGTGCCTCGGAAGGCTATTTTAACCCGTCGATTAAATCGAACGCTTTTCAAAATCGCTGAAAACATTTTAAAATTTCATTTTTATAACTTTACTAACTTAATTATAAATCATATAGAATTTATATTCGCATTAGAAATTATTCTGATTCGTTTTAAATCAGAATCTGGTTATTTACATCATTACTATATATTAATTTCCACCATTAAATTAATATAAAAATTCCAAATTTAACTTATCGATTTTTGATTCCATCTAAAGGTCCAATATTAAAATTCAAATCCAACTAGACTTTCAATAAATTTAGAAACCATTTCCATATCTATATATGCCCAGATTCATAAATTATCCCAATTTCAAATATTAAATTATGATTATCCAAATTCAATTAAATTTTCCATATTTGAAATTATAACTAAATTTATTGATTCAATCAAAATCTTGTATTTCAAAATCAATTTATAATCCACATTGAACATTTAAAATGAATTAGATGTTCAAAATCTAACGACCAAAATTCCGGGTCGTTACATTCCTTCCCCCTTATAAGAATTTCGTCTCCAAAATTTGCTAAGGTAGGAAAAATGCTCCTAAACCAATTAACTTACCCCAAAATCCATTTAATTAAAACTTACATTCACTTCTCAAAACCCTTTTATTTTAATCCAAAACCATTAGCCTCCATTTTTGACTCAAAAACTTTGATTTCTAACATCGTTCCAAAAATCAACTTTTCTAGTTATCCAACATTTTCAAAACATTCAAAAAATTTCTAAGTCCCAAAATTTTCGAAATTTTTTGACAGCGTCTCCTTTGTACGGAGAGCGTTTTACAATATCCCAAATATGATAAATATATGTACATCAACCTATACGGTAGAAAAACAAAATATATAACAGTATATTATCATTTCTTAAATTTTTTATGGTGTAGGCATACCTCACATTAGTGTTTATAAGCGAGCGGCTAATTTATTATGCATTTACGTGCTCTAAACTATATTTGCTTGCCTCCCGTACGTGTACTTACTCAACAAGCACATAATTTTCCAAAATCATGAAGTTTTAACCCCCAATCCATTTATCTACTAGCCCAACACAAAGTTTCATAACCCAAACAAATAAATTTCATAATCCAACATGTTATCCATATATTATAACCAATCACAAGGTTTCAACTCTATTTTAGTTTCCTTCATAAATCCATATTTCATTTTTATTCCACTCAGAATGATTATAACTAAGTTCACTACATTCAATTCTTATTTGCACCAACTAATCTCATATCCATATCAAATTGGTTTATATGCCTTACTTACATAATTTCACCTTTTTTCCAAATTCCCAATTTATTTATTTACATCACATTTATGATTCACTTTAATTTATATGCAAATCCATTTAATTAAATTTCAACCTATTCCAGTTGATTCAAAAACCAATTTTATTCACTTCTTTTAATTCATTTACTTTCGTTTACGACAAAGGACTAATTTTCTATGCAAATTTGATGTTATTCATGCAAATAACAATTTCTCAAGCTTATAACCATTTTTAAATTAATTCCAACTCAAATTTATATTAATTTCATTCCATTCTGAATTATCCACAACCCAACATTCTCATTTTCATTACAATATTGATTTAAATCCCTTCACTTGCATTTCAATTTCATTATCCAAACAAGTTTTATTCAAAACCATTTAAAAGAATTACTTCAAAGGTTTACTATCAACATCCATGTCACAACTTAAGTTATAACCAGCTTTAAAACTTAACTTTATTTCCAAATTCTACTCCAAAATCATATTTCAAATCATCTTCTATTCATATTCGATTTATTTACCCTTACATTGGATTCATTTCTTGATATCAATTACTTGACCATTTAACTTCGTTATATCTATCCACTTTTCAGTTTAATAAGTTGTATAAACTTATCGATTCAAAGTTTCTTTAATTTCCACTTAACTTTACCCACATTAAATATTTATAACATATAGTTACATAAAATTTCACCGCTCATATTTAAATTCAACTTACTCAAGTCCAATTCTCCTCTATTTACAAATTCCAAATTTTATTTTATTACCAAACCATCTTTATTTAGGTTTTTCAATTACATTTTTCTATTCATAAGTCACAAACTTATTTATTTAAAATTTCATATTACTCCCTCGAGTCTATTTACATCCTATACCCATAATTCTGGATTATTTATTTCATTAAAGGAATTAAGTGTATTCATCCCATTCAATAATTGTAACTTACACAATTATCCTACCTTTCCACTTAATATCCAATTCAATTCAACCCAAATTTTAATTTTATTTAACTTATCTTAAGTTAAATTCCAATATATCTTATCCACTTGAATTTACTCAAGTTAAAATTTTAATTCCAAGATTTAAAATTTTCAATTTCCTCCTTATTTGGATCAACTTCACTTTATAAATTCAATACCAATTCCTTTTTGCTTTTCACATCATTTAAATAGAATTCCCAGAATTCAATTAACCGGTTTTTTTCAAAACCATTTTGAAATCATAAATAACTCATACCCTCTTGATATATCAAACCAAACCTTCGAATTTCCAAAACAACTGATTTTACCAAAATAATTTCTCTTTGAAATTTTCTAAAACAAACTTGTTTATCAAACAATTCCAACAAATATTTATACCAAACCACCCAATAGCAATTCATCACTTCGAAACTCGAAAATGAATACTAATGATGTGGTCATCATCATCAGGATTATTTTATAGCGACAGAAGTGAGTTCAATGCTTCCTTATTTCCATAAATTTATTTCAAAACAATTTCTAATCAAAAAGATATTTCCCAAAATAATACACCACTATTTCCTTCAAACACTCTGGAAAACATTTCGAAAATTCCCAAAATTTAAAATTTCCACATTTGGTTCAAATTCTTTTAAAAACATTTTCCAAAATTCCCGGGATTTAAATTCTGGTTTAAATCAATTTTGGTTATGTTCCATTGTACTATTTCATACTTACATAATTCCATTTGGTTGTATAGGCAATTTCAAATTTTAGATTCTTATTTGATTATAATATTATAACCAAACATCCAAAATATACGTAATAATTTCAGAAAATTATTTCTTTTATATCAAAATATAATTTGGGCAAAATTATTTCATTTACCCACTTTAAAAACAATATCATACGGTTTAACTTGTTTAAGAGTTTAGAAACCCCTATCGATACGGTTGTACTTCCCGTACCGACCAGAATTCATAAACACTTAACGGATAAGTCAACGGGGTATAAAACCATTTTTATATTCACTAATAATTACACTCTCATAGCTATTAATACACTCAAATCATTATATAGTACTATTGACCCTATTTCTAATGATTATTTCCCCCACCAAAGCGTAGGTTATCGCCAACCTAAGCTCTGATACCACTGTGACTACCCGCCCTTCTCTACCATTGAAAATCGACATAACATATGCCACTTATGTATATATGTCGACGATCGAGTGCCGAAAACGACAGATTGCTGAGGGAAAGAAAGAAGGAGGTAGAAGAAGAGAAAACAAAACAACATCATAATCTCACAATCGCAGCGGAACAATATATAATAGATAAAAGACTGATCGTTGTACAAAAAGAACTATATCTGTTTTATACATAACATCATCAGAGTACAACACAATATATAGCAAATTACTGGACAGTTATATTAACTTGTCCCACAAATAGAACACACAGCATACACAGCACAACTAAATATACATCAAGTACAAGTGACACATCTCGCCATCCAACTCATCTCCACAGCATCCTACCTTGTATTTATAATGCTCGATCTGACCCGCGCAATATTACAAAATAACAGAAAATACATTCAATTTGAATTATTAAAGTTTCAAAAATCCTTTTGAAAATCAAAGGTACCTCGTGAGACCATGCCACAAATAAACATGTCGAGTTTTTACCTTACGATAACCCAAAACGTTTCTTATAAAATCCTTTGATATTATAATAGTGTCTAAATACAAATACTTATTCAAATAGCCGAAATTGTTACATTGTTAAATTCCAGCAATACTAGGCTCTACAATCAAAACCGCAAAGGGCACGAAGGAAGAATAGATTTCCAACAAATGACTATGCACTGGGGTACCACCTATCATGGTACCTGGTCTAGATCAGCATACCGAGGACCCCTCCTGTTCCTTTGCAACACAAGACCGGACTACCCCTTACTGGATAGCCCGAATAAGATCACCCCGTGGTTGGGATCATCAACCGCCCCCACAACCTAACAAAAAGGAACCTATAGACAGGGATGACCTTACCCTAATTGGGTGCTACCCACTTAGCCTTGCTGCATATCCCTTGATTTTCAGTCATTCTCAGTTGACGAGGCTCAAGGCTAATCATTACCTTTTTAGAACATATCTCACTTAGAATGCTCATCGTCCTCCTAATGATGTTCTGAAAGCATTCATTAATACAAGTCCGTTCCCGGTCCGAACGGAACCGAACGCACTACTCCTACCACATTCATTGGTAGCGATTAGCCTTTGCACTTCTATGCTCCATCTTCGACTCTAAACTCTTTTCTTCATCATGGAACGTACTCGTTGGATATAAGTGGTTTTCGAATTACAAATACGATCCCAGTCTCATCGAAACAACAGTCGATATTTCTCGGTAAACTCAACTCCGGTTCTTTAGGAAATAAACAAACGGAATAAGATCGGAGATCACCTCCTAACCGTTAGTGGACGGATTTCCTTATAAACGTCCTAGAAGAATGAACGAGTTTATATGTATAGT
This sequence comes from Allium cepa, assembly GCA_030765085.1. Classification (NCBI taxonomy): domain Eukaryota; kingdom Viridiplantae; phylum Streptophyta; class Magnoliopsida; order Asparagales; family Amaryllidaceae; genus Allium; species Allium cepa. The sequence continues at coordinate 591,578,475 of CM060937.1, forward strand.
ATAGCTCCTTGAACGGTAACTGTACTATATAATTCCCGTACTCTTCCTATATATTTCCAAAGTCATATTTGGATCTAGATTTGATAGTCGTTTATTTGACTATCAAATAAACAATCAATTCAACCAATTATTTTATTCCCATGAAATGTTAAGTCTCAAAAAAATTAGATTTTTAAATAAATTAAATCACTTTCAAAAAAACATTTAAAATAAAGCTACTTTAAGTACTCTTTAACTTAAAACAACAATTATGAAATTCTATACTAATTTTCCAAGTAAATTTAAGCCAAAACTACTTTTAAAATAAAGCTACTTTATAAAATAACTATTTAATAATTATCTTTTAATCATAATACAAATTTAATCCTTTAAAATCATTACTACTATAACTAACTTAATAAATACTTACCTTAAGGATTTTAAAACAATTTAAGAAAATAATTTCTACAAAACATTCTTTTTTTTTAAAACCAACTTTAAAACTTTTAATTTTATACTTAAAAGCTACTTTGAAAACATACTTGGCTTTGCAGGAAATACACTTTCCATTTCAATATAGGCCATATAACCCTTTATAAATTCTTGATTTATTCCAATTTAATTTACGCCCCAATCTCGTAAATTTCTTTTAACACTTCAAAAATAAAACAGCTTTTATTTTTAAAACACAATTCCCATCTCTTATAAATTCCCACCGTGAATTTATATTTTCAAATTTATTCACTGTAAATATTTCACTTTATTTATAAACCCAGTTTACAAATTCTTATTTCTCATTCTCCTTTAAATCACAGTTTCCAAAAACCACTCAATCGATTTCAAATCGATTTCCTTAGTTAAATTCCCTTTAAAATTTATCTCTTGATTTATCCAAAATCAATTTAAAAATCCATTAACACCAAATTCACCCTTTATTACGATTTAAAATCCTTACTTAAATATGAAACATTAATTCCATTCTTTATTTCAAAATTCCCATTTCATTTTACTTTAAAAATCCCACCTTCGTATATTTGATATCTTAAAATACCCAAATATATTCAGCCAACCATAGCAATCAATAACATTAATTCCAAAATAATCCATCATAGATTATCAACTAACATATCACACTTTATGAAAAAAAATTAAATATTTTGAGGAATCCAGTTGAATCCCTCCAACCTGTTTTCCTAAATCAATAGATGTTAGCACAATATAAAAATACGAATTCCATTTTGAGGTGGAATATCGTGGTATATGGGGTCATCCGCTATTATGCGGCGCACATAAGGTCTCATCCTCTATATAATGCGGGAATCAATCACTCCAATATATATATACACACACACACACACTACTATATATAATATCACATCCAAACTGATAATAATTATCAATGCAAGCAATCAATCAATAATTTAAATTTTAATTATTTAAATTAACCAGTATCCAGATGTGAGTGAGATTAACTCACCTAGAATTCGTCGAGCGTCCTAATTTTAAATTAAATCGAACGCCTTTGATTTAATCTAAAATTCTCACTTGCTCCAAATGTCTCCAAATCTGCTGCAGTACGTAGATAGCGTCGCTGTGATTCTGATGCTTCCTGTTTCGTCGGAATCTGACCGTGCATGCAAAAGTTATGTTATTTATAAGTCTGAATATGAATTTCATAATATAATTTCTATTTTTATTTATATATATACTTAACACATCCTGGCGGTTCAAAAACTTTCCCCTAGATCTTGCCCGCACTTTTTAATTCCCTCCACCCTCGTTGCCATTAACAGGACGAACAAAAAGAACCAACACTTTGCATGAAAGTCACATCGCCGCACCCCCTACATCCAGCTAGAGGACGATCCAAACCCTCCACTTCGTGCGCCGCAGTAAGCTCCACCCACGGTCGGAAGCACACGAAACTCAATGCCACTATCGATAAGAATTCGTCCCCAGAACGAATTACCTTCTCAAGCAATTTCTGACCTCCACGTCGACTTGTTTGTGATCTAAAACGTTGGATGCCTTCAGCTCGCCATGCTCTTCGATCTTCCAGTTGGGAGCTTTCGATAACAATGAATGGATCAAGAGGAATCGAGGGGGAAAGTTTAGGAGATTTCGGCTATTAAATGAATAAGTGGCGGCTAGGTAAATAATCATTAGGGTTTTAACTATTTTAGCATATATATATATAAACGATTATATACAATATTTTAATATTATTTCCGATTTAAACGTGCCATTTCAAACAAACTCCAAATCAAATGTGTCGTCTGGCATTTAGAAGGTTTTACTCGTATTCTGAACACAATGGAACGTGTTTCGGGGTCCAATTCAGTCATATGTGGAAGATAGCTTTTGGAATCGATTTAAAATATTAAATTATCAATTTAAATTTCAAAGCGTTTCTCACCCGTACGAACAAACGGTAACTCCATAGGCTACAAAATCTGAAACCCGATAATATTTAACTATTATGGATCCAATGGAACTAGTTTCGTCGAATTCGGAGACTATGCCTCAGAAGGCTATTTTAACTAGTCGATTAAATCGAACAATTTTCAAAATCGCCGGAAAACATTTTAAAATTTCATTTTAAAAACTTTACTAAACTAATTATAAATCATATAAAGTTTATATTCACATTAGAAATCATTTTGATTCGTTTTAAATCAAAATCTGGTTATTTACATCATTACTATATATTAAATTCCACCATTAAATTAATATAAAAATTCCAAATTTAACTTATCGATTGTTGATTCCATCCAAAGGTCCAATATTAAAATTCAATCCAACTAGACTTTAAATAAATTTTAGAAACCATTTCCATATCTATATATGCCCAGATTCACAAATTATCCCAATTTCAAATATTAAATTATTATTATCCAAATTCAATTAAATTTACCATATTTGAAACTATAACTAAATTTATTGATTAAACCAAAAACTTGTATTTTAGAATGAATTTATAATCCACATTCAACATTTAAAATGAATAAAATGTTCAAAATCTAACGACCAAAATTTCAGGTCGTTACACATAACATACGTGCACTACTATTTCAGTACACTTACATAGTTTCATATACATATATGCCTTGTATGGATATGATTTCAATACATAAAAAATTCACATAGAGCATTTGATTTAAGTTGTATGAACATTTTACTTTAATTGCATATGGACTGTAAGCATTTCTCAGTTTATATATACCTTTTTCGTACAGATTCGATTGCATATACAAATCTAATTCCAAAACTAAATAGCTCCAAGTGCATTTGGCTTCATAAATAATTCTCTTTGACTTCACAACTTTCAGATGTGAATGATAGACTTGCACATACTTTACTCTACGTACATATGCTCATTTCCTTTCCAAAAAATATCATTGTTTAAGTGTACCATTCCTACATACATATGCACATACGTTGAATATGCATAATTTTCAATGAACATTGATTCGTAAGCAAATATATGAGTTTTAAATCTTAAAATGCCCAAGTCTTGTTTACATATGCAAATCGTTTCAGAAGCTTGGGAAGTAAAATTTCAAATATCTAGCTTTAAATACACATATCATTGGAAATTTGGATATAACTCTGCTTATAGTGGATTTGCGTACATGTAACTGTTTCAAATGTGTATAAAGTTTCCAGTGTTATGTATGATTAAATATGGTTTAGTGTATGCAGTCTTCTTCATACATAATTTTTTTCGCTTACGTCTAATTTTGATTTTTAAGTTTGGAAATGGTCATTTTTGTGTGTCGGGTTTGCTAAAGCAAAGTTTTGAATATGCGGTTCTGAAAAATATCACAAATGATGGTTTCAAATAAAAAAAATTAAATGCATGTGCATATCACATTTTAAACAAGGAAGTTTCTCGTAAATAGGGGATTCTGAATTTTGCATCGAATTTTTTAAAAGGTGTTATAAATATGAATCTTTGAAATATAGATAATTTAGATAGTGCAGATCGTTAAACCTAGAATCAGCACTTTACCAAATGTAAAGTTGAAGAATCGTGATGTTTAATCTAAATTTCCAAACATGTCCAAATTCCTTTTGTATGAACAAACAAATTTCTAATTCCCAAAGAGTCAAGTACACATCACTAAAAACATATTTGTTTTTATGAAATTTTCTGTAACGATCCAGAATTGCAGTCATTTGAAATATTTAATTGATTTTAAATATTCAGAAGTTAATTTTATTAGATGAATAACTTATATTTCGAATATCTGGATTTAATTGGATAATAAAATTGTCAATTTAATATTTGAAATTGTGTAAATAGTTGGAATTTGATTTTAATGTGAATGAAAATGATTTATAAAGTTGAATTATATTCTATTTGAATTTGAATGATGTTAAAGAATTTTTAAAATTGAATTAAAAGTTAAATTGTAGAAATTGAAAATTTTAATATTTAACTGACATGTAAAAATTTCCATTTTCCAAACAGTCTTGGATTTTGATGAAACTAGTTTCTTTGGAACCGTAATGTTATATTATTGTAAGATTTCCAATTTCATGTCAATCGGATTTACGGTTTGTCCAAGGGAAGCTAAAACGCATAGAAATCTATTTAAGTAAATTTTGAATTTAAATAATTCGATTCGAAAACCTACCTTCCAAATATGATCGAATTGGCTCAATATGTATTCCATTGTGTTCGGAATAGGGGTAAAACACTATAAATGCCAGGCACCATGCTTCGTTTCGAGTTTGAAAATTTTTCGGATGAAGGGTGTCGCGAAATCTATAAAAGGATGTCCTAATTTTTGTTTTGCACTCAAAACCCTAGCTAGGGTCAGCAGCCGCCACTTTCAAAACCAGTGGCCAATATTTTTGATTCTTCTCCTCCTAATCTCTCTCAATCGATAAAGACTTAGCAGAAACTCTCAACTACAATTATAGAGCACAACAAGATCTACAGGATCAACAGCTACGATCGAATTTGGAGCTGTGTATCATCATGAATTTAGCCATGAACGACACATGGTCGAACACTTTTTTGAAGCCGAGAGACAACCGAGCTTCAAATGCCTCTGGTCGACGGTGGCACGTGTAAGGGGCTTCGACATAGTGGTGTTTGATCGTGTTCACGGCGATCGTGGGGGGAGCTAGGGTCGGTCAACGTTCGTGAGCTATTGGGTTTGTTCTGTTGGGTTTTATCGTGATGGAGGAAGAAGAAAAAAATTGGCCATGATCAAGGGATTCAAAAAATATGACCAGATATGAGTAGGGTTTTAAAATTAAAAAGAAAATGGAAAATAATTATATATTTAACTCATATAAACTTTGAAAATATGCAACTTCTTCATGCGAGATCCGTTTTTAACAAAACAAGTTGCATCCATATTGATAAGCATTACATTTCAGAGCCAGTTTGGAGTTGATTGGAGCTAGTGTAAATTTTGGATAAAATTAAATGCGTGTGTGATTTTATTCGAAATAAAGCACCACAGCTGCTATTGGAATCAAAATGAGTACAACTCACTCTTTCTGACTCACTGATATTTTTATATAAGTGAGAAAAAAATTATTTTTTGATGAGTGATGATTGTTTGGATGAGATATGATATATTATATATATATATATATATATTGATTGGTATTTGGATATATTCCTGCCTATTGGAGCAGATGAGACCCTATATGCTCCCGTGTATGAGTGGATGACCCTTTGTACGCGCGACTTCCTCGAAGCGGACATTGTACAAATATTTCTACTATGTATATTTGTTGTAGGTGACAGGTTGGAGGGACCCAACTGAATTCCTTACCAGCTTTTATTTATTTAAAGATATTGTTATATATTCTGTTATTAAGTGATATATGACGTTCTGGATGTTGTGATTGATGTATTTAGTGCTGTTGCAGCATTGGGCCTATTTTGGTGAATTTAAAAATGTTAAAGTGATGATTTCAAATTTAAAAAGGATTTTCAAGTGATTTTGGAAATATACGTTTTACTTAATTTTAAATTATTAAGTAAAAGGATTTATTTTAAATAAACAAATGTTATAATTTTTATGTTATAAAATTATGATTTTCGTGAAACATATCGAAATGTGGTTTTTGAAATATGAAGTTGATTTTTTTATAAATATTTTAAATTGAGATTTTTGAATTATTATAAATGTTTTATGTATATGACTTATATAATTGAATTTTTATAAATCAAAATGAGGGAATTGTAAAGGAGTTTTGTAAATGTTAAAATGAAGTTATAATTGGGTTTTGCAAGTGAATAAGATTTATGAAATTGTGAAGTTATAAAAGAATGAATTTGTAAATAAAAATAATTATAAGTAAATAAACTTATAAATTGGATTTTGGCATGTAAAAACATATAAATAGAATCGGTTAATTAAGGGATTTTATAAGTTGAAGTTTTTATAGATAATAAATGGAATTTGAAAACATTGTTTTATAAATCTGAAATCAATTGAATTCGATAAGTTAAATATGGAAGTTTATTAAAAGGGATATATCCATGATTTTGGACTGTGGATAATCCTTTAAATTAAATGTTGAAATAGTAATGAATTTGGTAAAGGAGATATATCCACATTTTTGGACATTGGATTATCCTTTAAAATAGATATGTAGAAGTATTGATTTGGTAAACAAAGTATATTCACGATTTTGGACAGTGAATAATCTTTTGAAATAAATAAATGCTTTAGGAAGTGATATTATTTAAATGGAGTTAAATGGTTTAAAGAAGTTTTAAAATGAGTTAACTATCGAATATATAGATTTCAACATTCATTGTTGAAATAGACGTTTTTGAGAAGTAAGGAAATGATGGACTATAACATCATTATTATAGTAAATGATTTTCGAAAGAAAATATTTTGTTTAGTATATGGGATTTATATATATATCTAATTTGCGAAACCGTATACTAGTGATTTTGGGTTATCGTAACGATGTTGTACACAACATTCGTTTTGAGCCAAATAAATATGTTCAAAGTAGAACCTTTTCCTTAAAGAATAAAACATATACTTAATCTTAATTTAAGTATATATAATATTTTCTAAGTGTTGAAAATAAATAGAATTGTGAACCACTTATTATTAAATAAGTATATGGAAATGTTTTGCAATGTTGAAATATTGAAATGGTTTTGAGAATATATCTTTTAAATATAATTTGAAGTAAATATTTAGCAAATGATTTAATTAATAAAAGATTAATTAGAAGGGCATAGTGATTGTATATGGTGTTGAATATTTGTTTGTTTATTTTGATTGTTAAATAATCGACTATCAAATTTGGCCATTTTAGTTCCTGAACATGATGTGGGAACTATTTAGTCGTACACTTAATACGTAGCCTTCTATGTATGCTTGATTATCGTTTGTGTTGAGGGTGTTGATTTGTAGTGCAGAGTATTACTTCAATCTACCGAGCTTCCTTCTTGGCCGGAGGATAGCAAGTTGAAAGTTGGAAATGCGATAAGTCTATGTGATTTAGTTTCTGTGTAAGGTTGAGAAACGTTTTTGCGTTGTTGATGCGAAGAGACCGGGATCAAATTTATCTAAAAACCACTTCGGACCAATGTATATGCGACGATTGTGAAGGTTGCTTATGATGATATTGATATTTCATATTTTCATAGTGGGGTACTGCTTGTTGATCGTTTGGGGTTAAAATCCCAATATACATATAGTAGTAGTGGTCTCTTCATTATAAAATATCAATTGCAAGGACTATTCGCTACTAATCCTAGGGATTTCCCAGCAGGATGTGGTAGGAAAGTACCTTCTGTTTGTCCTGTTCCTCGACAACTTGTATGGATGTTTGTCTAACATTTCATTTCTAAATATTATTAGTTTTTACAAATGTACGTTAGCAGTGGCAGAGAAGCCAACTTCTCTTAGCTTAACACCCTCCTTGAGACGTATGAGTTTAAGAGTTGTATTTTTGTGGAAGGCAATTAGTAGTCAACGGAAATGGCCGAGTGGCATTTAAAGTGATGTGATTGTGATTTGTGAAAGGTAATCGTTACCCCAGGCCTCATCTACCTGGAATGACAAAAGCAGGGTTAGATTCGGCAAGGCTAAGTGGGTCACTCCCAAGTAGGATATGATCATCCTCTTCTAGATATATCTTTACACGCTATGACATCATGTATCTGATTATTGTGGTTTTGTGCTTCGAGGGCCCTCGGTAAAGGTCGATAACGACTGGAGGATGACATATTCGGTACCATCTAGTTATAGAGGTGGGTCAATCTTGTGTTGGTAGAGGAACTTTGTGATGGTTTCTCGGTACATTCTTCTAGAGATGTACTGCCGGAAGGTATTCCCTTCACCTGGTCATTTGAATGAAAATCCAAACTCCACTAAGTGCTTTCCATTTTGATTGTATTACCCATTTTGGACTATATGCTGGATTTAATCAATGTGACAATTTCAGCTATGGTTAATATTATTTGTATACTAGACACTTGTATAATATCAGATGATTTGATATGAAATGTTTTTGTTATCGTAAGGTAAAAACTTGTCTGTGTTTATGTGTGGACTTGTCCTAACAGATACTTTTGTTTTAATAAAAGAAATGTTTGGTATTTTAATAAATTCAGTTGAGTGTATTTCCAACGCTGGCTTACCAGACTGATCCGGGTGTTCTTCCCTTTCAATGCTCGGGTCAGACCGAGTATATTTACAGGTTTAGATTTGGTTCTTTTGGAGCTTCAGTAGGAGAGCTGGAGATCTTCATTTCGTATATGCATATCGGTTTTGCTTGATTATGTTCAGCATGATAGGGGTTTCACACTTTGTGAACAATGACAAAGCTTAGACTCTTACCCCTACATGTCCCTAGTGTGAAAGGGTTGGTTGATAGTTGAGAGGCTTGCCGTAAAAGCAGATTCGAGGTACCACTTATGGTCACCTCCATGTTGAAAAGCAGGACTACCCCTATGTTGAAAAGCAGAAGGGTGTGGGATGGTTGAAAAGCCTAACGGGGCAGGTGCAGAGTTGCCCGTTTGTCAGAGTTAGTATTAGAGCTTAAATATTGTATATTCCTAAGCTTTTATGTATACTCAGTATAGATAGGGAAAGTAGCACCCTAGATTGAGTTGAGTGCATTATATATATGAGCGTGTATTTGTTAGTGATATTTTATATTGTGTTTACTTATTCGTTGAGCTATTTGTGAATTCAGGTCGGTATGTGGGACGCCATGTTATCGATAGGGATTTCCAAACACTTAAACGAAGCAAGTCGACATAATATTATTTTAAATTAGGTAAATGAAATAATTTTACCTCGATTATATTTTATATATAAAGGAAACAATTTTTTTGGAATTATTATAGTATATATAAATTGATTGTTTGGTTGTTGAAAATGTAAATATATATAAGTTAATAAAAGCTGTTTGAATAATCTAAATAAAATCAACAATTGTAAAAGTATAAATTATATAAGCATGGAAATTATAAATATGGAATTATAAATAATATGATTTATAATTGTGATCTTATATATAAGAAATAAAACTATTTGAGTTGTAAATGAAAAAGAATTTGAACTAAGAATTTATAAATGTGATTTACAAATAATAAAAGGATTCCTAAAAAAAATATAAAGCATTGAATTCACTACTGTTGTTGGCAAATAATAAGGGTGATGACTGCAGCATCATCAGTGTCATTTTCGAGCTTCCGCATGATTGATTTGCTACTAATAGTAAATTGAAAATTGAAGTTTTGTTGTGATAAACGAATTTTGAATTTAAAATCCAAGTTGAAATTGATAAATATCAGTAAAATGAGTTTTGTATTTATAATATGAAATAAAGTTTAACTTTGGTAAAGTTGAAATAAAATTTGAGTTAGTACGATAACTATATGATTTAAAATTTAACTAAAGGAAAGTTAAATAAATTGAATCGAATATGAACTAGATTATATAAGTTATTTAAATGGGAAATTAAACTCTTAAGTTATTATAATATGAGTTTGGAAGTTTAAATAAGTAGGTTGTATAACTTATAAAATGAGAAAATGTAAGTGAAACCAATTATTAAAATGGTTAAACAAATTTGTTAAGCAAAACAAAATATGAATTTGAATAGTGATATGAAATTTGACTTTAATAAAAGTTAAATGAAATAGAATTTCAATTAAGTTAGTAGCGAACTTAAGTTGTATGGTGAAAATGAATGAAGTGAGAATGAAATGGAAAATAACTTAAGTAATGTTGAGTGAAGTTGAATTTGATATCAAAATAAATTAATAAAGTGAATTAAATGAATAAAAATTTGAGTTGTATAATAAAATCCAACTTTATTTGTAAAATGCATTAGCATTAGAAATGTTGTTGTTAAGAATTGAATAAAACTTAATTTAAGAAGCTGTGAATTAATAATAATATTGAATGTGGTAAATAAAATTGGTTATATTAGATACACATTGATTGCTAGATGAATTTTAGTTGATTGAATAGAAATTCATTAAGTGTTAATGAAATTGAATTAATGATATTGAAAGCTAAAATAATTGAATTCAAATTGGAAGTAAGTAAATTTAGATTGAATTTGATTTGAATTGAAAGTGAACTAACTTGAATGTTAATTAGTAATGTAAACTAATTGAAAATAAATGAATATTAGTAAAATCCAATGTAAATGAATCAAATGTGAATAAACTGAAAATCAATTAAATGAATATTAAAGTGAAGTGAATGAATATTGATTTGGTTATGGTTTGACTGGACAGATATTGATTTGTTGGATGTTAGTTGGATGATAGTTATATGATGGTTGGATTTGTTGTTTTTGTTGCATTTGCTACATTGGCATTTATAGTTGTTGTATTGGTATATGTGGTATATTGATATTACTTTCATATATAAATATTTATCGTTCGTTTGTTGAGTATTTAGTAGGTGCAGATGACGCTTGCTTTGCATTTGGAGCTCGCGTTCACGCTATATTAGCCGTATATGCTCGCTAATAATATATAAGGTACATATCTCGGATTACATATCGTACTTTTACACTTTTTTCCCTATGGGATGCCTCATCCGTGAAGACGAGATGGATATTTGTGATATATATATGTATATATATATATATATGTTGTGATCCAACTACGATCGAACCGCGCAAAGGAGACGTTGGCAAAAGTTTTTGAAAATTTAAGGCGTTAGCAAATTTTTGGGAATTTTGGAAAATATTTGATAACTGAAACTTTGATTTCGAGTTAAAAGGTTAGATGATATTAGTTGGTTTTAAAAAGATACATACGAATGGATTTGAAACTTAGTAAAGTTTTTATTAGAAGTTTAGTGAATGGGCTTTGAAATGCTAATGGATATTGTGACTTCTTCTTACTTGGTAATTTCGAGGATGAAATTCTTTTAAGTGGGGAGAATGTAACGATACAGAATTTCATTCATTTGAAATTGGAATATTTAATTGATTTTAAATATTCAGAAGTTAATTTTATAAGATGAATAACTTATATTTTGAAATATCTGGATTTAATTGGATAATTAAATTGTTAATTTAATATTTGAATTGTGTAAATAATTGAAATTTGATTTTAATGTGAATGAAAGTGAACTATAAATTTGAATTATTTTCTATTTGAATTAGAATGATGTTAGAGAACTCTTAAAATTGAATTAACAGTTAAATTGTAGAAATTGAACATTTTAATATTTAATTGACGTGCAAAAATGCCTAATTTCAAACAGTATCGGATTTCAACGAAACTAGTTTCATTGGATACGTAATGTTATATTATTGTAAGGTTTCAAATTTTGTGCCAATCGGATGTATGGTTTGTTCGGGGGAAGCTAAAATGCGTAGAAATGTATTTAAGTGAAATTTTAAATTTAAATAATTTGATTAGAAAACCTATCTTACAAATATGATCGAATTGGCTCTCAATATATATTCCATTGTGTTCAGAATAGGGGTAGAACATTATAAAAGCCAGGTGGCATGCTTCGTTTCGAGTTCGAAATTTTTTCGGATGAATAGTGTCGCGAAATGTTCTATAAAAGGACGTCATAATTTCTGTTTTGCACTCAAAACCCTAGCTAGAATTAGCAGCTGCCACTTTCAAAACCAATGGCCGGTATTTTTGATTCTTCTCCTCTAAATCTGTCTCAATCCGTGAATAGTTAAAAAAAAACTCTTAACTACAAAATTATGGAGCAGAACAAGATCTACAGGATCAACGGCGTCACGACCCAATTTTTCGACACCTGAAAATCGACATCAATATGTCCACTGTATTAAATGCCAAACAATCGAATGCTGAAAAACTAGACCGTAAGGAAAAGAAGAAGGAGATAGAAGAAGAAATATAAAAACAATTTCAGAATCTTACAATCGCAGCGGAACAATATATAATAGATAAATGACAAAATCTTTATACAAAAAGAACTGTATCTGTTATATCCATTACATCACCAGAGTACAACAAAATTCATAGCACACAACTGGACAGTTATCATAAGTTGTACTCGCAAAAGCTGACTATACAGTTAACCATACATCGCGTAATATACATCAATTACGTGTGATACATCTCGCCATCCAGCTCATCTCTAGAGCTCCACAACATCCTTTCTTGTATCTATAATACTCGGTCTGATCCGAGCATTATAGTGAAATAACACCCGAGTTGGTGTGGAAAACCAGTGTGAGAAAACACACTCAATTGGATTATTAAAGTTTTCAAAATCTTTTGAAACCAAAGGTATCTCGTAAGACCACGCCACAAATAAACATGTCGGGTTTTTACCTTACGATGACCAAAACATTTTCTATTAAAATCGTCTGATATTATAATAGTGTCTATAAAAAGTAAAATAAAATCTAGCTGAAATGCTTGCATCTCATGTTCCAGTATAGTTGGACGCAATCAAAACCGTACAGGCGCTTATTGGAGATTGGATTCCATACAATGGCAGGGCTACTGGGGTACCGCTCGTCACAGTAACTGGTCTAGATCAGAGTACCAAAGATCCTCCCTGATCCCCTACAACATAAGACCGGAGCTACCCCTTACTGGATAGTCCGAATAAGATCACCCCACCATTGGGATCAGCAACCGCCCACACAGCCGAAATAAAAAGGGACATCAAGACAGGGATGACCTTACCCTAATTGGTTGCTAGCCACTTAGCCTTGCTGCACCTTCCATGTTTTAGCCATTCTTGGTTGATGAGGCCTGAGGCTATGTGTTACCTTTTTAGCACACATTCACTTAGAATGCTCATCGTCTTCCTAAAGATGTTTTAATAGCATTCGTCCATACAATTTGCCCTGGGTTTGGACAAACCGAATCACCATCTTCATCATCTTCACAATCTTCATTTGCAAACGTGCAGACCGGATCGAAGTAGTTTTCGGGAATTTAATCCCGATCTCGGCCTCTTCGAAACGATCAGCGCATTAGCAAATATTGATAATTGGTTATTTAACTATCATATAACATCCACAAGTAACCATCAGATTTAAATAATTTTCCAAATTATTTATCGCAAAAATATCCACCTAAGATATTATGTTTACGTTTCAACACATTGAAAATAGTTCCTATCTCTTTTTATTCTTACAAAACAAATTCCAACCACCTGTTTATTTCCACAAAAACGCTAAATCTTATTGAATTAGATTTTTAAACAAATTAAACACCTTATCCAAAATATATACACTTAAAACATTTTAACATAAAACAACTTAAAAGACTTTAATCAAAATAAAAGTTATGAAATTCTATACTAATTTTCCAAATAAAAACTTTAGCCAAACTGCTTTTTAAAATAAAGCTACTTTATATAATATAAATATTAATAATTATCTTTTTAAATCATAATACGAATTTAACCTTTAAAATAATTACTACTATAATTAATTAATAAATATTTACTTTAAAAATTTTAAAACAATTTAAATAATAAATTTCTCAAAAAAACATTCTTTTAAAACAACATTAAAACTTTTAACTTATACTCAAAAATCTACTTTGGAAACATACTTGGCTTTTTCAGGAAAATGCACTTTCCATTCAAATATTGTTCATTTAATCAGTTAATAAATCTTTCTCGATTTATCCCAATTAATTTATGTCCCAAACTCGTAAATTTCTTTTCCTTAAAAACATAAACCACTATTTATTTTTAAAACAAATCACCCTTTCCTTTATAAACTTGCACCGTGAATTTATACTTCAAATATCCAATGATGTCTTATTTCACTTTATAAACCCAGTTAATAAATTTCTAAGATCTCATTCGCCTTTAATCACAGTTCCAACACTTAGTCGGTTCCAAATTGATTTCCAAAATCAACTCCATTTTAAAATAAATTCTTTTACTTACCCAAATTTATTCCAAAAACCATTAATTCCATATCCACTTCTTATTTATGGTTTAAAATCATATTTTAAACTGAAATATCCATTTCATTCTTTATTCAAATTTTCTTCCTTTTTGTTTCTTCCTAATCATTTTATATCTTAAAATTTAAAATAAAATCCTTTACTTCTTAGGCAATAACACTTAAGTCTCCAAACTCTTTTAATTTCATTTATTTAAAATATATATTTTCTTTTATATCCAGAATTTATATAATAGAATTTAAAATAGAAAAATTATTCTTTTCCAAATTCATTCTTTTAATTTATCTAAAATTGTTTTAGTCAAAAATTCTCTTTTTAATTCCTTCGAAATCCAATCTTTATATTTTTGATATCTCAATATACTCAACATATATTCAGTCAACCCAAAGCATTCAATATTTCAAATCCCAACATAATCAACCACAGATAATCAATCAGTTATATCACAGATTATGAAAAACATATTTCAATATTTGAGGAATCCAATTGGATCCCTCCAACCTGCTTTTCCCTGCATCCACAGATTTTAGTCAACAAATAAATACCAAATCTCATTTCGAGGGGGATATAACACTATAAGGGTCATCCGCTATTATGCGGGGTGCATAGAGTCTCATCTGCTATATAATGCGGGCAAATCAATCACTCCATATACTATTGTACATATAATATCACATCCAGACTGATAATAGATTATCAATTCAAGCAATCAACCAATAATTTAAATTTTAACTATTTAAATTTAAACGGTAATCTAAATGAGTGAGATCAACTCATCTTTGATTTTTGATTTGCATTCCGATCCGAATCTGCTTTTTTCTCCACGATTTTAGACCTTGTATAAACATTATATGATTCATTAATATTAAAAAAGGTGAACAATTTATATCCATTTAATGGATTTAATTAACTAATGATTTAGTTTTAAACTAATTTTCTTTTAATAAATTATTTTCTAGTTACCAAAATAATTAAATAAGTTAACTAAACAAATTAATCACCATAATTCATTAATTTAATTTAGTAAATTGTATTTTATTATTTTTATTTTTTTTAAATCAATTTTTGTACAAACCCTTATATTTTCCAAAATCTTATATATTAATATATTTAATGTTTCCTATGCATATATATATGTATGTGTATATATATATATATATTTAAAATAGAACTGTGTTATATTCTTACCATATATATTTGTAAAATTAGAAATTTCCTTCCTCTATATGCATTTGTAAAAATAAGAAATCTGAACAAAGCCAAAACTCGTCGATCTTGGAGTTGCCGACACCGCAACTGCCTAAGTCCACGCGTACGCACATACGTATGTGACCCCTGCCTCGCCTTGCCAGTGATGCGATACCCCACTTCTTGCCATTCGAAGGCGAGCTCGAGCCAAGACGAACCCGAGAATTGGTAAGCAACCCTCGCTGAGCCTTGCGGTCCTCCTCCGAATGCAGCACTCCACTCGTTCGCCGCCATCTCAAACATACCCACCTCCAAAAATTCACGCGATGCCGACCTCGAAACCACCATATGATCACCGCACTTGAAATCGCAATCGAGTTCCGATCGCGATAGCCCCGTTTTTATTAAGAATGGCGATTTGAACATATAGAAAAGAGGGATGAGTTTAGTTCGAAGATCTGGATTTTTAGAGGAGGCAATTCAATTTTCAACGAAGACCAATTTTTCTCTCTTATTTTTTTTAAAAAATGCATGTCCTCAGGGAGGACACGTGTTGGATGCGGTCTACCGTGCATTAATGGAAAACATAAAATTCTGATGTTAGAAAATTTGATCAGTGTTAGCGTAAAATCTGACGCTAACACCCCGGTGTAAGTAGTGTAAGTATGAAAGCACCACCCGTTGGTACGGGAACAAAGTATAAGCAGAGAAATCATGGAAAAGTAGTAAAAGACAACAGTTTTATAGTGGTTCGGCTTAAGATCGAGCCTACGTCCACTTTAAATTCCTTTATTGATGATTTGATTACAATTCTTTACAATGCACTTCGATTACAACACACTTTTGACTAGTAGCTCAAACTTTGATGTAGAAGAATCTTTTTAGTTCATGTTGAATGATCCAAATCTTCTCTTGAAGTTTTTTGTAGCATCTTTGGCGTTTGGAGTGCTTATAGTGCTGTTTGAGTCGAGAGAATGACAGAGTATCGACGTTCGAAGAATGAGCCAAAAAAGTCCCCTCATGTTTGGAGCCCAGGCCGTATTTATAGGGAATTCTGAACAGGCCTTAAGTCGTTTACGACTTAAAGTAAGTCGTAAGTCGTGGGTTACGACCTAAGATAGGTCGTTGGAAGTCAGTGAGTTAAGGGGATATGAGTTTCGACCTAACTGGTTCGCACTTGGCCATCTGAACTAACTGGTAGGTTCTAACGACTTAGGGGAAAAGGGCATAGTTTAATCACTAAGTGCTAAGTCGTGAACGACTTAAAGTAAGTCGTGAAAGCATTAGGTCGCTGCCGCTTTAACTCTTTAGGTCGTGAAGTACTTAAGTCGTTAAGCAGTTAGGTCTTAAGTCCTTTTATCCTTTTAGGTTGCTAACTCCTTTAACCCTTTAGGTCATTACCCCGCTTCATCAGTTAGGTCGTCCCACTTCTTATGTCGTTAAGTCGTGGCACTTCTTAAGTCGTTAAGTCGTGGCACTTCTTACGTCGTTAATCGTGGCACTTCTTAAGTCGTTAAGTCGTGGCACTTCTTAAGTCGTTAAGTCGTCCAATCCTTAAGTCGTCAAATCCATAAGTCCTCAAGTCGTCCAATCCTTAAGTCGTTAAGCCGCTTCTTCTATTAACTCGTTAACTCGGTTGAGCCGCTTTATGCCTTAAGTCATTGATAGGTTAACTCGTTAGGTCGCTGATCTTTAGTCCAGCTTAGCTCGCGAGGTCTTCTTAGGTCGCAGGGTCTTCTAACCCGTTAACTTGTTGACACTTTAGGTCGTATACCGTTTTGGACGGCGCGCTGCCCCGCACCCCGCCGGGGGCGCTGCCCCCGGACCCCTACGACCTGACCGGGCAGGTCGATCACCGTAGCGGTGGCGTTGCCCCCGCACCCCCACCTTGGGGGGTTGGCACCCCCCTGGAGACCCCTCCGTAGAGGATCTTATCTGAAAAACCATTCAACAGAATCGAGACGAATTATCATTGGCTTTTCGGTCGATTTTTGATATCATGGCCTTGCTGAAAAAGTGGAGTTAACAACCAGTCAACCCAAAATATATACATTATATTAATTTAAATTTAAATCGTTTCGGTTCGCAATTCACAATCCCGACCTCCTATCGAAGCATGCCGCTAGGGTTTTGTAATGTTAAATCCATATTTCGAATGCAATGGAAAAGGTTTCGAGTCCTAATTTGCTCGTATGGAGGAGATAGCTTTTTGGACCCAGTTATTATATTGAATTTTCGATATAAATTTTAGCATGTTTACTTATCATACGATTACACGACAATTTCAAATGCTACAAAATTTGAAATCCGATAATAATACACTATTACGGATCCAATGGAACTTGTTTCGTCTAATTCCGAGACTGTGTCTCCGAAGGCTATTTTAAATATCAATTTAAATGATAAATTTTCAAAACTGAACAAATCACCATAAAATTCAATTTTAAAACTTTTATTACCTTTAGTATTATCAATATAGATTTTATAATCCTTTGAAATATTTTTAACAAGCTTGAAAAATCAGGATTACATATTTTACCCAATTCCCAGTAATTAAATTCAGTAGTTTAATTATCCAATAAATAGTGATATTTGAAATTCAAGTTAAAAATTAACTCTTAAATATTTAAAATCAATTAAATATTCAAATTTCAAATATCCATAATTTCAAGTCATCATATTCTTCCCCTCTTAAAAGAATTTCGCCCCTAAAATTGCTTGTTAAGAAGAACGCTCCAACCCGTTAACTACTTTCCCCAACCAAATAGTTTCAAACAACACTCCAAAACAATCTTTTTATTAAGGACACACTGTCACTCTTACTAACTTTCCAAACTCGTCTGTAACTTCCAAACAATTTTATTGACTCAACCAGTTCAAATTTTAACTTAAAATCCAAATTTTAAATTTCAATTTCTCAAAAAATTTCTAACTCCCTAAATTTTAGAAAAATTTCGCCAGCGTCTCCTTTACATAGCAAGATCAGTACGGCTACAAAATGCCTCTACGGGCCCCCAAATTCAAAAAGAAAACATAATGCCAAGTGGCTAGATTAGAAAATCATCAGATTTCATACAGAAATTTAAATACATACTTTTTTGTCGAGCAATTCAATTTATCTTCTTAATTCAAAACACCAATTTCCTTTAAAACACCTGTATATCATGCTTCGCAATAATATCCAATAGCAGAATTTAAAATCATTTTATTTCTTTCTTTCCAAAATTTTCAATATCTGTTTCATTTAAGTCCGTACGATGTACCTATATCAGCCGTACGCAATATCAAATCCAATCGCTCACTCGATCGCATAATTTCACTTTCGAACTATTATCATCCACCCGACTCCCTAGTGCGGGCTCAGATCTGGTTCCTTGATCAAAAAACGTCATTTTCCATGCATAGCCATAATCTACGATAGAGAATTTCAGAGTCAATCAAAAATTCATATCCAGGGTTCGCTGTCGAAAATCAAGTGAAAAATCCCAACTCGGATCAATATAAACATCTCGAAATTCTGTGCTCGAATCTGGATCAAATTGCTATGCGAATTAAATAATATATGTACATCCCACGTATTTATCTCAATTGATTATTAGCTATATCAATTCTATTTTTATTCGCATTTATTTTGATTTTCATTCACCTATTCACAATTATCCCATTTCACACCTTACTTAATCTTCATTCAAATATTAATTTAGAATATTTTCAATACCAAATTTACTTAAGAATTTCACCATTCATTTCTTAAGTTCAATATAAATATTTTGTAAACTTTAGTATTCATTTTCTCTTCACCACTTAAGCTTTCATTTCGGTTTACATTTAACTTAAATTTTCAATTCTATTCTGAATTCAATTTTTGTCTTCAATTCTTAATTTATTTCCAAATCAAATTTCAATTCCAAATCTGTTTAACTTACTAAATTTATTTTCAATCCTTTGTTTTGTTTTGTTCAACTTGACTAAATTTCCATTTTTGAATATTAAATTCTCTCGACTATCTTCCATTCATATTTAATCATATCATTACTTTGAATTAGTTCCATTTACTAATTTATTTCAATCTCCAATAAATTTTAATTCTTTGAACTTTGTTCTTTTAGTCTACTCAAACTATATTTTTCAATTCTACTTTACTTAACATAATTCAAATTGATTCCAATATTCAATTTTCAATTCATTTGCTTACAACTTTAAATTCATTTGTTCCACTACCCATTTGTTTAAAAATCTTAATAAACTTATTTACAATAATCATTTCCTTTAGCCTACTTAGACTTTTTCCCCAAATTTTCTTTTATTTAACTTAATTCAGTTAAATTCCATTTTAATTCAAATTTTAAGCTTCGATTAGTTTTCCACTGATTTACATTCCTTTCACTTCATTTTAATTTGTTTACTTACCACTTTATTTATTGGCTTACCTACTTTCACTTACCCTTTTCAAATTGAATTTTATTCTAAATTTTTTTAAATTTTGTAAGTTATCAAACCCATTTATAATTCCATAAAAAGTTTAAATAAGATTCCAGAGTCTTTTAAATAATTTTCCAATATTTAAAAAAAATTGAAATCAATTATATATATAATTCATTTCAAAATCAAATTATCCTTTGAATTTTAAAACCAAACCCAGCTTGCAAACAACTCCAATTTTAAATATTTAGGCAGCAATTCCTCCCATGGAAACTCGAAAATGAACATCGATGATGCCGTAGTCATCATCGAAGTTATTTCCCAGTGACCGAAAAGAGTTCAATGCTTTTATTTTTTCCAAAGAAAATTTCATATATTTTTAATTTCAAATCCCACCAGATTTCATATCCAATTCAAAAATATTTCGAATAATATCACAATTCCTCCAAGCCTTTGAAAATCATTTTCAAACTCAAAAGGATTTAAATTTCCAATATTTTTGAATTTCAGATGCTTTAAATCTATATTCAATTATTACTCTGCAATTTTATGTCAAATTATCAATCACATTTATAATTCGTATGTACAAATTTCGTTTGTTATATGAATTTATTTCTTTAACTTTTGATTATAATTTCAGTTTCTTATTCAATTTTTACACAACAATGATAATAATTTCATAATATCTTTTCCTAGCAACCAAGAAACCATATACTTATGATAATTACAAAAATTATTTCTTTTATATATCTAAATAATTTAGGTAAAATTATTTCATTTACCCTACTTTAAAACAACACAGTGTCGAATTGTTCTATTCAACTGTTTAGAGATCCCTATCAATAACGTTAATTACTCGTATTGAACAGAATCCATGAATTACTCAATAAACCAATAAAAACAATATAAAACAATTTTATATTCACTAAAAAATATGCAATTGTATCTATTAATACATTCAGACTCATTCTAGAGTACTACTGTCTCTATCTGTGACGACCCACATTTCGGAAGGTTTAAATCGATAATAATCCACACATGTCCGACTTAAACAATCCGGAACGTAGATAATCAATGGTGTTAAATAAGAAAAATAAGAAGAGGAGAAAAAACAAAACATAGAATCTCACAGTGGAAACGATAAAATGTAATAATCAAATAAGCAATTCTTGAAGTTGTTTACTATACATTTGATTTTAATATATACACATTTATCAGAGTCATATATATACATCAGGGATAAATAATCAATACAGCAGAATAGCATGGTGCAGGGGATAATAACAACAAAATATACCAAAACTCCGTCTTTGTCCTCCAAAGAATAGTCATCGATATGCTGAAAAACTCAGGACTGACCCTAGCATAATGAAAAGAAAAAACACTCGAGTCGGGACTAAAATACTCTTATGTAAGTCAAATCAATATCATAGAATATGAGTGCAATAACTTAAGAGATGTTACGGGATTTTCCATCTCCTAAGGATCCTTTAAACTATTTATATATATAGTATACGCTATAATGTATAATGTCTATCAGTAAAATAAATATCGAAATAGCGTTAAGTCTTTACATTGATCCACCTTAACACATTTTTACAGTTCTAAACCAAAGTCGTAATGGGCTCGTATAGGGATAAATATAACAAGGCATGCGAGGCAATGCCCAAGGTAGGATTCTACCGGTTTACCCTTTCTGGCTGGTCGTAACCCATCCGTGGCCGACCGCGACAATCAGTCCGAACAAAAGGTGCACCCATCAAGTCAAAAACCACAATAGTAATACGAGAAATCAACGTCGCTAGAGGTAGCTAACCTCATTGGATAGACATAGGCTCCTGTTTTATTCATTTTAATTATGACACGACTGTCAAGGCTATCCATCATCGTTCTCTTACTTCATTCCAGTAAACGTCACCAATTCAACCACTACATTTTGGATATCATCCACCACGTACACAGTTGTTAAAGTGATTACAATATTGGCAGAGAGTATGCCAATAAGAGTCCCTGGTCTCTTTAACAAGCAATCATCATTTTACACATCGGTTGGTTCTTTTTACATTTCGCAAACAATTTATACTTTATATCAAAATATCATATTCGCGTCAAAAATCAAATCCATTTCGAAATCATCATATATTCACTTTAAAATCAAATCCTTTTCGAAATCATCATATATCCAAAATTATCAATTTTATCCGATAAATCAATTTCACTTCCAAAATTTGATTCTAATTCAATTTATGTTATAATCTTCACTTTAACCTAGTTCATATTTAAATCCAAGATTAAATATAAACAATTTACCCTTTTACCAGTTTGAATTTTAGAAAATAGTTTAAATAGTTAAAAATAGTTTAATAGAAACAATTTGAATATAAAAAATGGTTTATATAATAAATTAGTTTAAAAAATCAAAATAGTTTGAATGTTTAAAGAATATAGATTTTAAATCATTTCTACTAAAATATTCATTTTTAAAATAATTCCAAAGTCAAACCGGTCAACTTTCGAATTTCCTACACAAAATTTTAAGGTTTCGTACACTAAAATATTCATTTTTAAGGTTTCGATTCGAGATTTGGAGATCGCTCACATACGCGCATGCGAGGGGACAGAGAGTGTCGGCGGCGGTGCTGTTGTGGAGGCAATCGACCGATGTAAAAAAAAGAAAGGAAAAAAAGAGGATAATAGCATGCGATCTAGGAAGAAGGAGGTAGCTTGTTTGTTCATTTATTTATTTTTCTTAAATTTAGTTGTTAATTTTATTTAATCACCGTTATATTAATAAAATCGTATTCCATGCATACGAGGTCCATTTCAGATGAAACGAAGTGTATCAAGATCTTATTGGCATTGTCTATGAGGTGAAATTGGATTGGCATCTATTTGAACGTTAAATGTTTTAGTTTCCACTAAAGGTGAGTGTTTACGCTTACGTTTGACTATTTTATTTTTATGTTAGTAAACTTTTTATCGTAAAGTAAATTTAAATTTATTGATGGTTGTTGGATAAATTTAAATTGACATTTAATTGACTTATGAATTTATTCATAGGATTTGAATTGATAGTTAGATTAAATTAGAACTTAAATGCTAGAAAAATCTCTGATTTTCGATAATTGGTTAATTTGTTGTGATTGTTGACTGTTTGGTTGTTTGATTTTGATGGTTGGAAATTGGTTGATAGTTAAATGATTAAATGGTCAATTATTTTGATATACTCTATTATCACCCTATATACTATTTATAGAATATAAAACTGTAAATTAAATTATTTCGAACAAATTAAGGAATAGGTTGAAATGATATATATCTATGACACTTATTTTGGATTGAAATGTTATATATCCATCCTTGAAATTTATATTGAAATAATGATTCACTTGGTCATATGTTATAAATTATATACGGACACTGGGTTGGTTAAATTAAATGATTTTAAAAGTTGTTTTGAAATTATTTAAATGAATTGATTTTAAGAATAAAAATTGAATTTATGAAAATCGAATTATTTTGAATTGGAGCTCAAAATGTTGGAATTTAAACTTGATAAACGAGGTTGCTTAATTAATAAAAGTTTAAAATTTTAAGTTATAAACGAAATACATCGTAAATTTCAGAAATGGATTTGTTTAAAAAGATTGGTTTGATTCGAACTTTGAATATTTATAAGGAAAAAATGATATGAAATGATATTCCCAAATTTTAGTTTGGAATCGAATTATAAATTGAAAATTTGGATTTAAAATTTGGTATTGGAAGTAGATTTGATTGAAATGTTTAAATTGATATTTTGAAATCAAATTTGGAATTGGAAATGGGAAATCAATTTGAAATTTAAATTTAAATTAATTTGAAATTGGAATTTATATTAATCTGGAATTGGAAATTAATTTGAAATTAAAATTCTAATTAATTTAGAATTGGAATTGGAAATTAATTTGGAATTGGAATTGAAAATTAATTTGGAATTGAGATTTAAATTAATTTGGAAATGGAAATTGAAATTGAAAGAAATTGGTGAATTGAAAGAAATCTGTGCGGAATCAAAATTTATTCGAGTTGGAATCGGAATTGAATCGATTAAATCGAAATGGAATTCGGAATTGTTTTGGGTAGGAAATTGGGATATTGACTGGTTTGACTATGGAGTTTTTTTAAAAATGAATATTTTAGTATAAATGATTTAAAATCTATATTCTTTAAATATTCAAAATATTTTGATTTTTCAAACTAATTTTTTATATAAGCCATTTTTTTATATTCAAATTATTTCTATTAAACTATTTTTAACTATTTAACTATTTAAACTGTTTTCTAAAACTCAAACTAGTAAAAGGGTAAATTGTTATATTTAAATCTTGGATTTAAATACGTACTAGGTTAAAGTGAAGATTATAACCTAAATTGAATTAGAATCAAATTTTGGAAGTGAAATTGATTTATCGGACAAAATTGATAATTTTGAATATATGATGATTTCGAAATGGATTTGATTTTAAAGCGAAGATATGATGATTTCGAAATGGATTTGATTTTTGAAGCGAATATGATATTTTGATATAAAGTGAAAATTATTTGCGAAATGTAAAAAGAACCAACCGATGTGTGAAATGATGATTGGTTGTTAAAGAGACCGAGGCCTCTTATTGGAATACTCTATGTCAATATTGGAACCACTTTAACAACTGTGTACGTGGTGGATGATATCCAGAATAGTGGTTGAATTGGCGACGTTTACTGAAATGAAGTAAGAGAATGATGATGGATAGCCTTGAAATTCGTATCATAATTAAAATGACTGAAACAGCAGCCTATGTCTGGCCAATGAGGTTAGCTACCTCTAGCGACGTTGATTTCTCGTATTACTATTGTGGTTTTTTTGACTCGATGGGTGCACCTTTTGTTCGGATTGATTGTCGCGGTCGGCCACAGATGGGTTACGACCAGCCAGAAAGGGTAAACTGGTAGAATCCTACATTGGGCATTGCCTCACATGCCTTGTCATATTTATCCATATGCGAGCCCATTACGACTTTGTTTAGAACTGTAAAAATGTGTTAAGGTGGATCAATGTAAAGCATTAACGCTATTATGATATTTATTTTATTGATAGACATTATATATTATAGCGTACACTATATATATAAATAGTTTAACGGATCCTTAGGAGATGGAAAATTCCGTAACATCTCTTAAGTTATTGCACTCATATTTTGTGATATTGATTTGGCTTACATAGGAGTATTTTAGTCCAGAATCAAGTGTTTTGTCTTTTCATTACGCTCAGGTCAGTCCTGAGTTTTTCAGCATATTGAAGACTATTCTCTAGAGGATGAAGACGGAGTTTTGGTATATGGCTGTTATTATTATCCCCTGCACCATGCTATTCTGTTGTATTGATTATTTATCCCTGACGTATATATATAACTCTGATAAATGTGTATAGATTAAAATCAAATGTATAGTAAACAACTTCATGAATTGTTTATTTGATTATTTTATTTTATCGTTTCCGCTGTGAGATTCTGTGTTTTGTTTTTTCTTTACTTATTATTTTTCTTATTTAAACCCATTGATTATCTACACTCCGGATTGTTTAAGTCAGACATGTGTGGCTTATTGTCGATTTAAACCATCTGAAATGTGGGTCGTCACACTATCTTTAATGAGTACTCCCCACCGAGCCAAGGTTCTCGCTTAAACTTCAGCTCTGATACCAACTGTTACGACCCGATTTTTCGACATCCAAAAATCGACATCAATGCGTCCACTATATTAAATGTTGAACAATCGAATGCCGGAAAACTAGACCGTAAGGAAAAGAAGAAGGAGGTAGAAGAAGAAATAGAAAAACAATATCAGAATCTTACAATTGTAGCGGAACAATATATAATAGATAAATGACTGAATCTTTATACAAAAAGAACTATATTTGTTATATACATTTCATCATCAGAGTACAACAAAATTCATAGCACACAACTGGACAGTTATCATAACCTGTCCTCCCAAAAGCTGACTATGCAGTTAACCATACACAGCAGAATATACATCAATTATGTGTGATACATCTCGCCGTCCAGTTGGTCTCCAGAGCTCCACAACATCATTTCCTGTATCTATAATACTAGGTCTGAACCGAGCATTATAGTGAAATAACACCCAAGTCAGTCTGGAAAACCAGCATGAGAAAACACACTCATTTGGACAATTAAAGTTTTCAAAATCCTTTGAAATCAAAGGTATATTGTAAGACCATGCCACAAATAAACATGTTGGGTTTTTACCTTAAGATAACCAAAACATTTTCTATTAAAATCGTCTAATATTATAATAATATCTATAGAAAGTAAAATAGAATCCAGCTAAAATGCTTGCATCTCACGTTCCAGCATAGTTTGGCACAATCAAAACCGTACAAGTGCTTATTGGAGATTAGATTCCATACAATGGCAGGGCTACTGGGGCATCGCCCGTCACAGTACCTGGTCGAGATCAGAGTACCGAGGATCCTCCCTGATCCCCTACAACACAAGACCGGAGCTACCCCTTACTGAATAGTCCGAATAAGATCACCCCATGGTTGGGATCAGCAACCGGCCACACAGCCGAAATAAAAAGGGACATCAAGACAGGGATGACCTTATCCTTATTGGTTGCTAGCCACTTAGCCTTGCTGCACCTCCCCTTTTTTAGCCATTCCCGGTTGATGAGGCTTGATGCTATGCGTTACCTTTTTAGCACACATTCAGTTAGAATGCTCATCGTCCTCCTAACGCTGATAGCATTCGTCCATACAAGTTGACCTGGGTCTGGACAAACCGAATCACCGTCTTCATCATCTTCACGGTCTTCATTCGCAAACATTCAAACTGGATCAAAGTGCTTTTTGAGAATTTAATCCCGATCTCGGTCTCTTCGAAACAATCAGCGCATTGGCAAATATTGATAGTCGGTTATTTAACTATCATATAACATCCACAAGCAACCGTCAGATTTACATAATTTTCCAAATTATTTATCATAAAAATATCTACCCAAGATATTATGTTTACGTTTCAAAACTTTGAAAATAGTTCCATATTCTGTTTATTTTTACATCACAAATTCCAACCATTTGTTTATTTCTACAGAAACGCTAAATCTTGTTGAGTCATATTTTTAAACAAATTAAATCCCCTTATCCAAAATATATATACTTAAATTCAAAATAAAATTTATGAAATTCTATACTAATTTTCCAAATAAAAACTTTAGCCAAACTACTTTCTAAAAAAGCTACTTTATAAAATATAAATATTAATAATTATCTTTTTAAACCATAATACCAATTTAACCTTTGAAATAATTACTACTATAACTAATTAATAAATATTTACTTTAAAATTTTTATAACAATTTAAATAATAAATTTCTTATAAAAAACATTCTTTTAAAAAACTTTAAAACTTTTAACTTATATTTAAAAATCTACTTTGAAAACATACTTGGCTTTTTCAGGAAAATACACTTTCCATTCCAATGTAGTTCATTTAATTAGTTAATAAATCTTTCTCAATTTATCCCAATTAAATTAATCCCAAACCCGTAAATTTCTTTTCCTTAAAAAAATAAACCACTATTTATTTTTAAAACAAATCACTTATTCCTTTATAAACATCCGCCATGAATTTATACTTTAAATATCCACTGATGTCTTATTTCACTTTATAAACCCGGTTAATAAATTTCAAAAATCTCATTCTCCTTTAATCACAGTTACAATACTTAGTCGGTTCCAAATCGATTTCCAAAATCAACTCCATTTTAAAATAAATTCTTTTACTTACCCAAATTTATTCCAAAACCCATTAATTCCATATTCACTTCTTATTTATGGTTTAAAATCTTACTTTAAACTGAAATATCCATTTCATTCTTTATTCAAATTTTCTTCCTTTTTATTTCTTTCCAATCATTTTATATCTTAAAATTTAAAAATAAAATCCTTTAATTCTTAGGCAGTAACACTTAATTCTCCAAAACTCTTTTAATTTCATTTATTTAAAATCTTTATTTTCTTTCATACCTAGAATTTATTTAATAGAATTTAACATCAAACTTTTATTCTTTTCCAAATTCATTCTTTTAATTTATCTTAAATTATTTTACTTAAAATTCTCTTTTTAATTCCTTCAAAATCCCATCTTTATATTTTTGATATCTCAATATACTCAAAATATATTCAGTCAACCCATAACATTCAATATTTCAAATCCCAACATAATCAATCACAAATAATCAATTAGTTATATCACAAGTATGAAAAACATATTTCAATATTTAAGGACTCCAGTTGGATCCCTTCAACCTACTTTTCCTTGCATCCATAGATGTTATTCAACAAATAAATACCAGATCTCACTTCGAGAGAGACATCGCGGTATAAGGGTCATCCACTATTATGTGGGGCGCATAGGGTCTCACCCTCTATATAATGCGGGTAAATCAATCACTCCAATATATATATATATATATATATATATATATATATATATATAATATCATATCACATCCGGACTGATAATAGATTATCAATTTAAGCAATCAACCAATAATTTAAATTTTAACTATTTAAATTGAAACAGTAATCCAAATGAGTGAGATTAACTCACCTTTGATTTTTGATTTGCAATCCGATCCGAATCGGCTTGTCTCTCCACGATTTTAGACCTTGTATAAACATTATATGAATTATTAATATTAAAAGACAAATGATTATTATCCATTTAATAGATTTAATTAACTAATGATTTAGTTTTAAACTAATTTTCCTTTAATAAATTATTTTCTAGTTACCAAAATAATTACATAAGTTAACTGAATAGATTAATCACCATAATTCATTAATTTTAAATCTATTAGTTAATTGTATTTTATTTTTTATTTTTAAAAAATCAATTTTTATGTAAACCCTTATATTTTCTAAAATCTTATATATTCATATATTTACGGTTTCCTATGTATATATATATATGTGTGTATATATATATTTAAATAGAACTGTGTTATATTCTTACGTATATTTTTGTAAAATTAGAAATTTCCTTCCTCTGTATACATTTGTAAAAATAAGAAATCCGGTTCTAAAATCCTTTCTCTGTATATACATACATATATATAAATAAATTGACTAATTGTACATTCATTTTTTAGCTACAACTTTTATTAAAATATATTGAAATTAATTTCCTCACCTGAACAAAGCCTAACCTCGCCGTGCTTGGAGTTGCCGACACTGCGCCTCCCTAAGTCCACGCGTACGCATGAGCGTACGCGACCCCTTGCTCGCCTTGCTAGTGATGGGCTACCCCACTGCCTGCCATTCAAAGGCAAGCTCGAGCCAAGACGAACCCTTGAATTGATCGGCAACCCTTGTTGAGCCTCGCGGTCCTCCTTCGAACACAACACCCCACTCCTTCGCTGCCATCTCGAACAAACCCACCTCCAAAAATTCACGCGATGCCGACCTCGAAACCACCACATGATCGCCGCGCCTGAAATCGCGATCGATTTCCGATTGCGATAGCTCCTTTTTCATTAAGTATGGCGATTTGAACATATAAAAAAGAGGGATGAGTTTAGTTCAAAGATCTGGATTTTTAGAGGAGGCAATTCGAATTTTAACGAAGACAGATTTTTCTCCCTTATTTTTTTTAAGAAAACTCGTGTCCTCAGGGTGGACAATTGTTGGATGCGGTCTACCGTGCATTGAAGGAAAACATAAAATTCTGATGTTAGGAAATTTAACCAGTCAGCACAAATCATATACGTTGTATTAATTTAAATTTAAATCGTCTCTATTCCCAATTCACAATCTCGACCTCCTATCGAGGCGTGCAGCTAGGCGTTCGTAATGTAATATCTATATTTCGAACGCAATGGAAAAGGTTTCGAGTCCTAATTTTCTCGTATGGAGAAGATAGCTTTTTGGACCCAGTTAATATATTGAATTTTCGATATAAATTTTAGGTCGTTTACTTACCGTACGATCACACGACAACTTCAAATGCTACGAAATTTGAAATTCAATAATAATACATTATTACGGATCTAATGGAACTTGTTTCATCAAATTCTGAGAATATTTCTCGAAAGGCTATTTTAAATATTAAATTAAATGATATATTTTCAGAACTAAACAAATCACCTTAAAATTCGACTTCAAAACTTTTATTACCTTCGGTATTATCGATACAGATTTCATAAGCCTTTGAAATATTTTTAACAAGCTTGAAACTAAGGATTACATATTTAACCCAATTCCCAGTAATTAAATTTAATAGTTTAATTATCCAATAAACGGTGAAATTTGAAATTCAAGTTAAAAATTAACTCTTAAATATTTAAAATCAACTAAATATTCCAATTTCGAATATCCAGAATTTCGGGTCGTCACAAACAGCTATGATCGAATTTGGAGCCATGTATCATCGTGTATTTAGCCACGAATGATACGCGTTCGAACACATTTTTTGAAGCCAAGAAAAAAATGAGCTTCAAATGCCTCTGGCTGATGGTGGTACGCGTAAGGGGCTTCAACACGGTGGTGCTCGATCATGTTCACGGCGATCGTGGGTGGAGCTAGGGTCGGCCAACGTTCGTGAGATATTGGATTTGTTCGGCTGGATTTTAACGTGATGGAGGAAGAAGAAAACAATGGCCAAGATAAAGGGATTCTAAAAAACGGCCAGATGTGAGTAAGGTTTTAAAATTAAAAAGAAAATAGAAAATAATTATACATTTAATTCGTATAAACTTTGAAAATGTGTGAATTCTTCATGTGAGGTCCGTCGAAACAAGTTGCGTTGGGTCCATATTGACGAGCACTAAATTTTACAAGTGGTTTGGAGTTGATTGGAGCTATTGCAATTTTGGGTAAAATTAAATGATTGTTGAATTTTATTCGGAATAAAATACTGCAACTGCTATTGGAATCAAAATGAGTACAACTCACTCTTTCTGACTCACTGATATATTTATAAAAGTGAGAAATAATTTATTCTGTGATGATTGATGATTGTTTGGATGAGATATGATATTATATATATATATATTGGTATTTGGGTATTTTCCTGCCTATTGGATCAGATGAGACCCTATACATTCCCATGTATGAGCGGATGACCCTTTGTACGCGCGTCTGTCTCGAAGCGGACATTGTACATATATTTCAAATATATATATTTGTCGACAGGTTGTAGGGATCCAACTGGATTCCTCACCAGTATTGATTTATTTACATATATTGTTATATATTCTGTTATCATATGATATATGACGTTTTGGATGCTGTGATTGATATATTTAGTGCTATTGCGGCACTTGACCTATTATGGTAAATGTAAAAATGTTAAAGTAATGATTTCAAATTTAATAAGGATTTTCAAGTTGTTTTGGAAATATATGTTTATTTAATTTCGAATTATTAAGTAAAAGGATTTATTTTAAATAAATAAATATTATAATTTTTATGTCATAAAAATTATGAATTTTGTGAAATATATCGAAATGTGGTTTTTGAAATATGAAGTTGATTTTTTTATAAAATAGTTTAAATTGAGATTTTTGAATTAATATAAATGGCTTATATATAAGATTTATAAAATTGAATTTTTATAAATCAAAATGAGGGAAATGTATGGAGTTTGGCAAATGTTAAAATGAAGTTATAACTGGATTTTGTAAGTGAATAAGATTTATGAAATTGTGAAGTTATAAAAGAATGAATTTGTAAATAAAGATAATTATAAGAAAATTAGCTTATAAGTTGGATTTTGGTATGTAAATGAGATATAAATGGAATCGGTTAATTAAGGGATTTTATAAGTTGAAGTTTTTATAAATAATAAATGGAATTTATAAACATTGTTTTATAAATCCGAAATCAATTGAATTTGATAAGTTAAATATAGAAGTTTATTAGAGGAGATATATCCACGATTTTGGATAGTGGATGATCCTTTAATTAAATGTTGAAATAGTAATGAGTTTGGTAAAGGAGATATATCCACGATTTTGGACAATGGATTATCCTTTAAAATAGATATGTAGAAGTATTGATTTGGTAAACGAAGTATATTCACGATTTTGGATAGTGAATAATCTTTTGAAATAAATAAATGTTCATTTAAGTGATATTATTTAAATGGAGTTAAATGTTTTAAAGATGTTTTAAAATGAGTTAAGTATCGAACGCATAGATTTCAGCATTCATTGTTGAAATAGACGTTTTCGAGAATTAAGGAAATGATGGACTATAACACCGTTGTTATAGTAAATGATTTTCAAAAGAAAATATTTTGTTTGGTATAGGGGAGTTATATACCTATCTAATTTTCGAATCCCTATACTAGTGATTTTGGATTGTCGTAACGATGTTTCATGCAACATTTATTTTGACCCAAATAAATATGTTTAAAAGAGAACATTTTCCTTAAAGAATAAAATATATACTTAATCCTGATTTAAGTATATATAATATTTTCTAAGTGTTGAAAATAAATAGAATTGCGAATCACTTATTATTAAATAAGTATATGGAAATGTTTTCCAATGTTGAAATATTGAAATGGTTTTGAGAATATATCTTTTAAAGATAATTTGAAGTAAATATTTAGCAAATGATTTAATTAATAAAAGATTGATTAAAAGGGCCTAGTGATTGTATATGGTGCTAAATATTTGTTTATTTTTTTGATAGTTAAATAATCGACTATCAAATTTGGCCATTTTAGTTCCTCTACTTGATGTGGGAACTATTTAGTCGTACACGTAGTACGTAGCCTTCTATGTATGCTTGATTATCATTTGTGTTGAGGATGTTGATTCGTAGTGCAGAGTATTACTCCAATCTACCGAGCTTCCTTCTTGGCTGAAGGATAGCAAGTTGAAAGTTGAAAACGTGAAAGTCTATTAGACATAGTTACTGTGTGAGTTTGAAAAACGCTTTTGCATTGTTAGTGCGATGAGACCATGATCGGATTTATCTGAAAACTACTTTGGACCAACGTATATGTGACGATTGTGCAGGTTGCTTGTGATGATATTGATATTTTGGATTATCAAAGTGAGGGACTTCTTGTTGACCGTTTGGTGTTAAAATCCCAATGTACTGTAACAACCCTGGTTTTGGAAATTACCTATAAATACTAGATTATAACGATAGTTCGATTTAATATTGTGAACTGAAAATAAAATTTTAAATTTTAAATTGTTTATTCAGAATAAACAATGAATTTTTAGAAATAAAATAAGAAAATAAAGTTTGAAACTTTATTTTATTTTGTTTGAGTTAATAATGAATGGAAAATGGTTGTAATTTGGAGAAAATGCAATAATTTTGTTAATTATTGCTAATTACTTCTTTTAATAATTATTAAAGAAGTATTTGATTTTTAAGATTGTTTATTCAAACAAAAGGATGGAATTTGATTTATAAAGGAGTTTTGGTTATGAAATTAAGTTTAAAATGCTTTGTCATATTTTTCTAAACAAGAAAAATATTTTAGTAGAATTTTTGGAGTTAAAATATGGAGTAATTCATCTATTAGTGTAAAATTGTGTATATATGTAAAATAAGGGTTTTAATAATAAAAAAAATTAAAATTAAAATTAAACTTTTTACATGATGTAGAATATATTTTTTATGTATATAAGTTTACATATTTTGTTTGTGTAGAAACTTGAAAGAAAATGCATTGTTTTATTATAACATAGTGTAAAAATGTACATATTGAATTAGTTGTGAGCTAAAACCTTAGGCTAATTAATTTATTCTCTATTTGAGTCCAAAAGTCCATTAGCCTACCACCAGAAGACAAATAAATGAGAAAATATTTCCTGTACGTACAGAAACTATTCTCATCTTCTTCCTCTAGCCCTAAACAAAAGATAGAAACTCTATTCAATCTATGGCCTTCAATCCCTTAATTTCTTCATGTATTTGATGTCTCAATCAATTAAAAGCTAATTTCAAACAGGTAATCTACTTCAAATCAGAGAGAATTCATCAATTTCAATTTTGTTTTTGGGTTATCTGTTAATCACCGGTTCTTCTTCTTTGCATGTTCTGTTTCTAAGTTTCTACAGGTAGCTGAAGCTTTCTATTACCAAAAGCCTTCATCTTGCTTCAATTTTGGCTAAATTTATTTATGTTAATCTCCATGAATTGCAAGGTGAGTATCAAAACCCACATATTCTAGTTTTGATTGAGATTTTAAGATAAGAAATCTCAATTTTTGTTATTGTTGCATGTTCAATTGAAAATCGCTATCAGGAAATTATGTATATCTCTTTCGTTTTACATCAGAATTCAATTTTTTTTTTAATTTCGGGAAAGCTTGAAAAGAATGTGAGAACTTTCCTGTTGATCACTTTTAAAAATTTTGAGCATAGAGGGTCGAAAAACCCAATACAAACTCGCTGCTCTGTCACTGTAAATTTGTGACTTTCTGTGCTAAGCGTTGTTGGTAATTTAAGCATATCTTTAACGTTTGATGTCCGAATTTGACGAATCTTGATGTTCCAGAAAGCTTAGATTATATGCTACGATTTTCTTGTTTTGTGTTTTGTCAAATTTTGATGTTTACATTATCGAAAATTCATTCTAGTATCGCTGTCCTGAAACGAAAAAGACAGT
This sequence comes from Allium cepa, assembly GCA_030765085.1. Classification (NCBI taxonomy): domain Eukaryota; kingdom Viridiplantae; phylum Streptophyta; class Magnoliopsida; order Asparagales; family Amaryllidaceae; genus Allium; species Allium cepa. Next base: position 591,613,151 of record CM060937.1, read on the forward strand.
TGTAGTGAACTTCATATCTGAAATTTGTTTTGGTCGTATCCTTCACGTTTATTATCTAAATTCAATAATTTTATATGTTCTGAAAAGCTTAGACTTTATGCTAGAGGTTTCATGTTTTGAGTTTTCTGAAATTTTAAAGTTAGCTTGGTCAAAACTGTATTTGTTTGTTGCTGTCTTGAGAGCAAAACGATGGCAATAACAATCATTGAACTGAGAATTGTATTGGCTTATTTTTGCTCCCATTCCTGTTCGATGTTGATGTTGTTTTTGAGATGTTTTGAGAGCTATGATGCCTGTTAATAGGCTAGCTATATTTAGAGAATTTAAAACCCAAATTTAAATAGAATTTGAATTGACTTTGGGTTAAATTTGAATTGAATTCGTATTGAATTCACGTTATCAGTCTTGAGTAATCTTTCTTGTTTTTCATTGTTTTCGAGCACGATTTTCACTAAAGCATTTTGAAGTGATTTTTAAAATAAATGGACATTTCAAATTATTATTACATAGTATTTTAAATTATTTTTCTAATATAAAATTCTATTTATTTTCTATAATAAAGGAATTTTAAATATTGGTTTTATTAATCTTTTTGGGAAAAAGTTTTAAAAGCTTGTTTTCTCTACTAAAATATTTTAAATATCAAAAGCACACTTTTGCAATATTCGAATGTATGAGAAAGAGAATTAAAGGATTTAGTAAAATTCGTGGTATGGGACATGTGCGTTAACTATTTCGGTTAATTCCGGACTTGTGCGATCGAAACTATCTGGGTTTTTGATTCTAAGTTAGTTTGCCAATTTATGGCAGGATTTTGAGATTATAATTCCTATCTTTAGGAATTATCTCGGAAGGCCAATATTTGGCTAGTTTTATGCTTTGAGATTTCTACTTTGAGATTTATGGTTTATGAGGAACCATCACGGAGTTTTCACTTGTCGATGAGATGAGACAAGTTACGATGCCATTTAATACTTGTCGATGAGACGAGACGAGTATAGTGTCTTTTTATCACTCGCCAATGAGACGAGAGAGATATGATTTTCTGATTTTTATGTGGCATCGACTAGCGGCTAGTAAACCACTAAGTGCGAACGTGTGGTATGGGACACACGTTAATACTTTTTGGGTTCCTATTCGTGAGTTTGTGACACATTCACGATGTTTACCTAACAGAACTGCTTTGAGAGGTGTTAGCGATCTAGTCATGAGGACAAACTGTTTTGGGAGGTGTTAGCGACCTTGTTAGGGCTGACAAAACAGCTTGGAGAGGTGTCAGCGACCTAGTCATGAGGACAAACTGCTTTGGGAGATGTTAGCAACCTTGTTAGGGCTGACAAAACAGCTTGGAGAGGTGTCAGTGACCTTGTCATGAGGACGAACCGCTTTAGGAGGTGTTAGCGACCTTGTCCGAAGCTTCGGTCGTTTAAGTTTAGCACGTGCAGCATTGCTTCGACATTGCAATCTGGGATTTGGCCAATCCGGGGTTTTTGAGTTTTCTGTTTTATTATGATTTCACCATTGTAAGATGTTTTATTACATCGATAGCCTAGTGCTATATGTGATGTTATATAAATGGTGATTTCATTTATGTTGTTTTGAACTCTTATCGAGTTACTTGAGTTGTGAGTTTGGATGATTTCATGATTTTAAAGGATATTCTGGGTTTTGCCATTTTGGCGAGTTGATATTGAAATTTATATACATTTATACCGATGAGATGAGGTATAATTGAATTTGGAGATTCTTTTATACTTGAGTTTTGGATCATCCTATTGAGAATGTTTTATGTTTGCCATTTTGGCGAGAGTTTGTATTGATGTTTCTTCTTTTGAGGAGATAAGGTTCATGGAAACCATGTAGACACTTTAGGGTGTCGCCGATGATATGAGGCTAATGTTTGTATTATTTGAGTATTATTATTGAATTTACCTCTTTTGAGGTTTTTGTACAATTAAGTGACATTAGTTCACTTAAGTCATGGGTTGTAATTCTTTCTGTTGTCTCTTCTCATTCAAAATGAATTATCATCTTGTATCTTATGCTTCATATTATCATATGTCCTTGTTAACTGATTGTTTTAGCTAGACTAACCCGTGTATTTTGTACTCGGGTCAGACCGAGTTGTTTCAGGTATCATCTATTGGGCTTAGCTTGAAGTTGATGTTGGTCATTAGCTTATCTATCGCTTGAGTAGTTTATTTCTTCCACATACTCTAACGTATTTACATTTGATTCGATGTATATGGTGTGGTCGTGTACCACCTTTATTGTATTCATATCGTACTGTACTAAATATGCATCAATGTATATGTATATATATGATGTTGTTATTCTGTGATGTGATTCACATTCAGTTATTGTATTTTGTTCTGATAGATCTGCTAGCCACCTATAATTTTGGATTAAGCATTTACTGGGTATGTCAATCCACTTGAGTTGAAAATAAAAATTATATTGCATTTATCGACGCAATAAGTAGATGTTTAAGACAAAATTATAGATGGTCGCCCTTAACCAGCCCTATTCTCCACTTTAGTAGACGGAATTATTGTTAATTCTCTTTACTAAGATGGGTCTCGGGGTGGGGCGTCACAGCTTGGTATCAAAACTAGGTTTAGAACAAAATATGACAAACACAGAATGGAAGCATATATGATGATACATCCAAGTATAGTACAAGTGTATCAAATTTTGTAATTTCTGGTCCTTAGCCTTTTTCGTATCTTTTGAATTAGATAATTAGGATATGCCCTGGAATATATTTTATTCCGTAGTATTCCCAAATTGAATTGATGATACCTTATCTTAGGAGTAATCCATTGGGATTATTCTATTTGAGTCCTCTTCGCTATGGGTGCTTGACACTCATCTATATCTGATACTCAACTATATCAGAGGAGTTTGTTGATGCTTTTCGTTGGTTCTTGTCTTGTTCTTCTTTGAGGATTGCAAATCCAATTGAGGGAATCCGCAATATTTGGATGAAATGTTTGGGAATTTTGTGATTGTTCCTTGTAGCTTATTTTTATTTTTTCGTGCGTATTGGCACACTATTTTCTATCTAGATTTTCTATATTGAGTTTGGAATGATTTGAGATGGAGTGACTTGCATATTATCAAGCCACATTCTAAGATTTAGGGGATACTACATTTTAGTATCCTAATTTAGTCGATTTGTTTCTCTTGTTCTTTGGAATGCTAGTAATCATTCTAAAGTATTTGTATTCTCTCTTGAGTTTTGAGATATTAATGATATATATCGAATTTCAGTCATTCTGACTCTGTTGATTTCTGTGAGTCTATTTTGGGTAGACACCCAATCGGGCAATTGAATATTGTGTTGACTTCATTCTCGGTTCTTGGCCTTTCGGTCATCCTCCTACGAGGATGTCCACTAGGGAGATGAGGTGATTCATTGAATTTATTTGATATTGTCATTCTTGCCTCCTTTTGAGATATCCTCTTTGGATGCTCAATTGTTATTATACTTTGTGAAATTACTTCACTCGAAGTAATGATATGTTTTTAGTGTTCTTCTGCTCATTCGAGAAGATATCTTAACTTTACTCTTATATCTCGTTGATCTCTTTTTTTTTAATCCATTAAGTGGAGAGTAAATTAAAATGGTTTGAAAATTAATTTTATTTGGATGATATATGCAGCTATGGAGAGCGGGTTGGATGAGTGGTGAGGCGGTTTTGATCATTTGGTCAACTCTGCAGCCAATCGATAGGGTTATTTATTACAAAACTAAGGCGAGGCATTGCAATTATGATAATTGAAATTTTACAAAATGGTATATAGTTATGTTAGGTTATTGAAATGATGTACTTGAGATGAGATAATACTTTGTTTGAAAAGTAAATTCTTTTAATGAATATTTTTAAAATGAGTTGTACATGTTGAAGATGGAGTTTATTTTGAGAATTTAGGTATTTGAAAATAAAGAGTAGCAAAATTGGAATTTTTTATCTTAAGGATTGTTGAAATAAAATTGTAAAATTCTTTTGAAAACAAGTTTGAGTTAATTATCAACTCTAATTAATTTTATGTTGTTTAAAATATGGAAATTTAATACTGTGACAAAAGGAAATATGAATTTGAATGGTTCAATTATTTTAAAATGCATTTTAAAATGCTATATTAACAGATGCAAGTTTTAATAAATGAATAAGTCATAAGATGTAATCATTTTAAATTATGAGAACAATTTAAAATTTAACAAGTAAATTCAAAATTTATTTTGGATGGATAATTATCTATTGATAATGAAAGAGATTAGTTATCTCTTTCAAAATGACTCTTCAAAGTTAGTTGTCTGAGAGGAGAAAAAAAAAACTTGTTTGTGTAAAATGATAAAAGTGTTTCCAACTAGTGAATTGTTTCTTTTAAAAGGTGATTACACAGAGTTGATCATAATTTTGTATGTCTTAATTTTATGGGAAAAATAAGATCATTTATTAAATTATTTAGCAAAAAATCTTGTTTGAAAATGTAGTTTAAAATTAAAATGGTTTGGGGAAAACTTCAAATTTTAAATTTGTTTGAAAGCTGAAATTTCATTTAGAAAAGTGCTGTACTAAACCAGCGATAACTAGAGATTCATTAATCCAAATGAGCTCAGTCTTTTTTTTAATGAAAGGTCATTCAGTAAGCTATAAAATTTATTTTTACCACTTTTAAATATTTTGCTATTTACTAAGGCTAAAATGGGTTTGAATGGGGATAAGCAATTCTGTCCTATTACAAAATTCTCTAAGATTAAGCTGAAAGTAAATTTAACATAACTTTCAAACCGTAAATCCGATTTTGGTTATATTTCTGGAAAGCATAGACAGAGTAGAATAACTTTCATTTTACCAATTTCTTCAGATTTTGTCCTTTGCTGGGTCAAAACGGGTCTTCTTTACAGAAGGTCTGAAATGAAATTGATTTATTTCTTCTTAATAGTTAAGTGTAGCACTTCTTATTTATGAACATAAACTAGTATCATCTATTTGAGTTAAGTACAGGTGAAAAGGGATGGTTGGGCTATATTTTGAGCCAAAAAGATTATATAAGATTATGCAAACTCGCTTTAAAATGCTAAAAAGAAATGTATATTTTCGGATTAAATTTTTAAGTGTTAAATGTTGATATATATCGTGTTTCCGACCTAATGGTCGATGTGTATTATATAAATCATTTTTGTAATATTGTAAATGGCCCTCCATACAAAGGAGACTCCATCGAATTTTCCAAAAAAATTTAACACTTAGAAAATTTTGGGAAATAAATTTGAAAAAATATTCTGTGTTTTTGAGTAGTTTACTTTTTATCTCCTAAATATGTTGTGTAAGAATCAAAGTCCATAACAGTAATAAATTGGTTAGGGAGATAGCTATGTGTAAATAGCCATCGATGAAGGGTGTGATTATAAGTACTTTTCAAGTCATGTTTGAAATTATTATTTTTAAATTGATTATTAGTGTGGAAAAACATGTGTTACAAATAAAAATATATTTATGGAAGAGTTGGAGAATAAACAACTTAAATTTTATTTACTCTAAACAAAGAGTAATGAGTTTAAATTTAGATTTAAATAAGAGTTTTGTAAATTTTCAAGTATTGAAAATTGTGATTATAAAGATAATGAGTTTTGAAACTCTAAAACAATTTGATTGAAAATTAATATAAATATAAATATAAATATAAATATATATATATATATATTGGTTCCTTGTGTCTATCTTGCTTTAGTGCAATGGTCTAACGACTTGTAGTTATGCGGTCGTCCGAGTTTGGTAGCATTTGAAGAACCACCTCTTGTCAAATTTTATTATCTTTATTGTCGTCAATCTAAAACCAATGTGGCTCTTTCCATAGTGATACACAGAAAGTCACGTCAATAATGATCTTGTTGATTGGAGTCCAGGATATAATGATACTAAAATCCGGACTGTATTCGAGAAGCTTTTGAAAAATCAATCTCACTTGATCGATCTTTTGTGCAGCATTCAAATTTTTGTTCTTGTTTTGAAGGTAAGGCGCCTTCGAAATCATAATGTATTGCTCGAAGAAATTCAATTGTCCGCTAATCCCCGTAATTATACTTGGGAAATCATAGAATTTATTGATCAATTTTATCTTGGTCTTCTATCATCTTGAGTTGAGAGTGAAATTTTATTAATCTCGTGTTGGTCTACCCTTCTTTTGATTGATGAAATAGATGAGTTGAATATAAATACTTCTCTAGAAATTGCGAGGACGCAATTTTGCTAAGGGGGAGAGTCTGTAACAACCCTGGTTTTGGAAATTACCTATAAATACTAGATTATAACGATAGTTACGATTTAATATTGTCAATTGAAAATAAAATTTTAAATTTTAAATTGTTTATTTAGAATAAACAATGAATTTTTAGAAATAAAATAAGAAAATAAAGTTTGAAACTTTATTTTATTTTGTTTGAGTTAATAATGAATGGAAAATGGTTGTAATTTGGAGAAAATGCAATAATTTTGTTAATTATTGCTAATTACTTCTTTTAATAATTGCTAAAGAAGTATTTGATTTTTAAGATTGTTTATTCAAACAAAAGGATGGAATTTGATTTATAAAGGAGTTTTGGTTATGAAATTAAGTTTAAAATGCTTTGTCATATTTTTCTAAACAAGAAAAATATTTTAGTAGAATTTTTGGAGTTAAAATATGGAGTAATTCATCTATTAGTGTAAAATTGTGTATCTATGTAAAATAAGGGTTTTAATAATAAATAAAAAATTAAAATTAGAATTAAACTTTTTACATGATGTAAAATATATTTTTTATGTATATAAGTTTACATATTTTGTTTGTGTAGAAACTTGAAAGAAAATGCATTGTTTTATTATAACATAGTGTAAAAATGTACATATTGATTTAGTTGTGAATTAAAACCTTAGGCTAATTAATTTATTCTCTATTTGAGTCCAAAAGCCCATTAGCCTACCACCAGAAGACAAAGAAATGAGAAAATATTTCCTGTACGTACAGAAACAGTTCTCATCTTCTTCCTCTAGCCCTAAACAAAAGATAGAAACCCTATTCAATCTATGGCCTTCAATCCCTTAATTTCTTCATGTATTTGATGTCTCAATCAATTAAAAGCTAATTTCAAACAGGTAATCCACTTCAAATCAGAGAGAATTCATCAAATTTCAATTTTGTTTTTGGGTTATCTATTAATCACCTGTTCTTCTTCTTTGCATGTTCTGTTTCTAAGTTTCTACAGGTAGCTGAAGCTTTCTATTACCAAAAGCCTTCATCTTGCTTCAATTTTGGCTAAATTTATCTATGTTAATCTCCATGAATTGCAAGGTGAGTATCAAAACTCACATATTCTAGTTTTGATTGAGATTTTAAGATAAGAAATCTCAATTTTTGTTATTGTTGCATGTTCGATTGAAAATCGCTGTCAGTAAATTATGTGTATCTCTTTCGTTTTACATCGGAATTCGATTTTTTTTAAAGTTATGGAAATCTTGAAAAGAATGTGACAACTTTCCTGTTGATCACTTTCGAAAATTTTGAGCATAGAGGGTCGAAAAACCCAATACAAACTCGCTGCTCTGTCACTGTAAATTTGTGACTTTCTGTGCTAAGCGTTGTTGGTAATTTAAGCATATCTTTAACGTTTGATGTCTGAATTTGACGAATCTTGATGTTTCAGAAAGCTTTGATTATATTCTATGATTTTCTTGTTTTGTGTTTTGTCAAATTTTGATGTTTACATGGTCGAAAATTCAGTCTAGTATCGTTGTCCTGAAACTAAAAAGACAGTTGTAGTGAACTTCATATCTGAAATTTGTTTTGGTCGTATCTTTCACGTTTATTATCTAAATTCAATAATGTTATATGTTCCGAAAAGCTTAGAATTTATGCTAGAGGTTTCATGTTTTGAGTTTTCCCGAAATTTTAAAGTTAACTTGGTCCAAACTGTATTTCTTTGTTGTTGTCTCGAGAGCAAAACGACAGCAATAACAATCATTGAACTGAGAATTGTATTGGCTTATTTTTGCTCCCATTCTTGTTCGATGTTGATGTTGTTTTTGAGATGTTTTGAGAGCTATGATGCATGTTAATAGGCTAGCCATATTTAGAGAATTTAAAACCCAAATTTAAATAGAATTTGAATTGACTTTGGGTTAAATTTGAATTGAATTCGTATTGAATTCACGTTATCGGTCGTGAGTAATCTTTCTTGTTTTTCATTGTTTTCGAGCACGATTTTCACTAAAGCATTTTGAAGTGATTTTTGAAATAAATGGACATTTCAAATTATTATTACATAGTATTTTAAAATTATTTTTCCAATATAAAATTCTATTTATTTTCTATAATAAAGGAATTTTAAATATTGGTTTTATTAATCTTTTCGGGAAAAAGTTTTAAAAGCTTGTTTTCTCTACTAAAATATTTTAAATATCAAAAGAACACTTTTGCAATATTCGAATGTATGAGAAAGAGAATTAAACGATTTAGTAAAATTCGTGGTATGAGACATGTGCGTTTACTATTTCGGTTAATTCCGGACTTGTACGATCGAAACTATCTGGGTTTTTGATTCTGAGTTAGTTTGCCAATTTATGGCAGGATTTTGAGATTATAATTCCTATCTTTAGGAATTATCTAGGAAGGCCAATATTTGGCTAGTTTTATGCTTTGAGATTTATGGTTTATGAGGAACCATCACGATGTTTTCACTTGTCGATGAGATGAGACAAGTTACGATGCCATTTAATACTTGTCGATGAGACGAGACGAGTATAGTGTCTTTTTATCACTCGCCAATGAGACGAGAGAGATATGATTTTTTGATTTTTATGTGGCATCGACTAGCGGCTAGTAAACCACTAAGTGCGAACGTGTGGTATGGGACACACGTTAACACTTTTTGGGTTCCTATTCGTGAGTTTGTGACACATTCACGATGTTTACCTAACAGAACTGCTTTGAGAGGTGTTAGCGATCTAGTCATGAGGACGAACTGTTTTGGAAGGTGTTAGCGACCTTGTTAGGGCTGACAAAACAACTTGGAGAGGTGTCAGCGACCTAGTCATGAGGACAAACTGCTTTGGGAGATGTTAGCGATCTTGTTAGGGCTGACAAAACAGCTTGGAGAGGTGTCAAAGACCTTGTCATGAGGACGAACCGCTTTGGGAGGTGTTAGCAACCTTGTCCGAGGCTTCGGCCGTTTAAGTTTAGCACGTGCAGCATTGCTTCGACATTGCAATCTGAGATTTGGCCAATCCGGGGTTTTTGAGTTTTCTGTTTTATTATGATTTCACCATTGTAAGATGATTTATTACATCGATAGCCTAGTGCTATATGTGATGTTATATAAATGGTGATTTCATTTATGATGTTTTGAACTCTTATCGACTTGCTTGAGTTGTGAGTTTAGATGATTTCATGATTTTAAAGGATATTCTGGGTTTTGCCATTTTGGCGAGTTGAGATTGAAATTTATATACATTTATACCGATGAGATGAGGTATAATTGAATTTGGAGATTCTTTTATACCTGAGTTTTGGATCATCCTATTGAGAATGTTTTATGTTTGTCATTTTGGCGAGAGTTTGTATTGATGTTTCTTCTTTTGAGGAGATAAGGTTCATGGAAACCATGTAGACACTTTAGGGTGTCGCCGATGATATGAGGCTAATGTTTGTATTATTTGAGTATTATTATTGAATTTACCTCTTTTGATGTTTTTGTATAATTAAGTGACATTAGTTCACTTAAGTCATGGGTTGTAATTCTTTCTGTTGTCTCTTCTCATTCAAAAAGAATTATCATCTTATATCTTATGCTTCATATTATCATCTATCCTTGTTAACTGATTGTTTTAGCTAGACTGACATGTGTATTTTGTACTCGGGTCAGACCGAGTTGTTTCAGGTATCATCTATTGGGCTTAGCTTGAAGTTGATGTTGGTCATTAGCTTATCTATCGCTTGAGTAGTTTATTTCTTCCGCATACTCTAACGTATTTACATTTGATTCGATGTATATGGTGTGGTCGTGTACCACCTTTATTGTATTCATATCGTACTGTACTAAATATGTATCAATGTATATGTATCTGTGATGTGATTCACATTCAGTTATTGTATTTTGTTCTGATAGATCTGCTAGCCACCTATAATTTTGGATTAAGCATTTACTTGGTATGTCGATCCACCTGAGTTGAAAAGAACAATTATATTACATTTATCGACGCATTCAGTAGATGTTTAAGACAAAATTATAGATGGTCGCCCTTAACCAGCCCTATTCTCCACTTTAGTAGACGGAATTATTTGTTAATTCTCTTTACTAAGATGGGTCTCGGGGTGGGGCGTCACATATACATATAGTAATAGTGGTCTCTTCATTATAAAATATTCAATGCAAGGACTATTCGCTACTAATCCTAGGGATTTCCCGGCATGATGTGGTAGGAAAGTACCTTCTGTTTGTCCTGTTCCTGGACAACTTATATGGATGTTTGTCTAACATCGCATTTCTAAATATTACATAAATTAGTTTATACAAACGTACATCAGTGGTGGCGGAGAAGGCAACTTCTCTTAGCTTAACACCCTCCTTGAGACGTATGAGCTTAAGGGTTGTATTTTTATGGAAGGCAATTAGTAATCAGCAGAAAAGGCCGTGTGGCATTCAAAGTGATGTGATTGCAATTTGTGAAAGGTAACCGTTACCTCAGGCCTAACCAACCGAAAATGACCAAAACAGGGTTAGATGCGGCAAGGCTAAGTGGGTCGCTCCCAAGTAGGATATGATCATCCTTTCCTAAATATATCTTTACATGCTGTGACGTCATATTTCTGATTATTGTGGTTTGTATGCTTCGAGGGCCCTTGGTAAAGGTCAACAACGACCGAAGGATGACATATTCGGTACCATCTACTTATAGGGCCGGTCTTATGTTGGTAGAGGAACTTTGTGATGGTTTCTCGGTACATTCTTCTTGAGATGTACTATCGGCAGGTAGTCCCTTCACCTGGTCATTTGTATTGAAATTCAAACTCCACTACGTGATTGCCATTTTGATTGTATTACCCAATTGGGCTATATGCTGGAATTTAATCAATGTAACAATTTTGGCTAAGATTAAATTATTTGTATCCTAGACACTAGTATAATATCAGATGATTTGATATGAAATGTTTTAGTTATCGTAAGGTAAAAACCTGTCCATGTTTATGTGTGGACTTATCATACGAGATACTTTTGTTTTGATAAAGGAAAAGTTTGGTGATTTAATAAATTTAGTTGAGTGTGTTTCTCATGCTAGTTTACCATGCTGATCCGGGAGTTCCTCCCTTTTAATGCTCAGGTCAGACCGAGTATATTTACTTGTTTAGATTTGATGCTTTTGGAGCTTCAGTAGGAGAGCTGGAGATCTTCATTTCGTATACGTGTATCTGTTTTGATTATTGATTATCCATTGCATTTCAAAGTTGTTTATATTATTAGCAATTGTAAGGATAGGTTATTAGAACTGTCCAGCCTGATAACTATTGTTTGATTGTTGAACTCTGATTGATGTATGTATATATACAGTTTCTGTTTTGTAAAGATCATTGATATGATATTATATGTTTTCCGCTGCGATGTGAGATTCTGTATTGATCTGTTTGGTTCTATCTTCACTCTTTCTTCTCTTCTCCTCTTCTCTCTTCTTTTCTTTCTCTTGACTTTCTGTCAGTCTATGCTTTTTGGGTCGGACATATGTAGATTATTATAGATTCAAAAGGTACAGATTTGACGGCCGTCACATTTTCAAATGTACCTATGCAACAATTTATTTAAATAAATATATATATGGTATTATATATGATTTTGAATACGTTAGAGTCTTTTAGATTTTGACTAGCTTTGTATTCACATGAAAAAGGGTCCCAAGTCCCAGTTTCAAAATTTTTAATAAAGCTTCCTGCATGTAGTTTCTAAGCATGTGCTAGTAAAGCGTGTATATATTCATTTTCAAGCTTTTTAATGAAATCGAATTTTATATTGAACCTAGTTACATGCATGTTAGAACATATGTAGATTTTTAAGAAGACGCATATTTCCAAGTTCATATATAAATTGTGGGCTTTTCGATACATTGAGTTCTTTATGCAAAAATATTTCATACATGACTTCATACATACATACATATATATATATATATACATACACACATATATATATATGCATATACATACGAACGTTCATGACATATTATTTTCGGTGCATACCAATCTTTCAAATACTAAAGGTTTCTCATATGCATGAATTTCAAATAGATAAATGAAATTTGAACAAAGCGTAGGTTGTTATAACTGGATTTCAAGAAGATCCTAGATAATAAAAGAAAATATGTACAAGCTTCAAGGTTTTTGGTTTTGGAATGGACAGTTGGTGCAACAAAGGACAAATCAAGTAATACAAGTGTTACTAGTAAGATAAATTGGACTCGAAGTGCCAGCAAGTAATAACTTCAGCCATGCAAAATAACATCAGAAAACACCAATTATTACAATGAATTCAGTTACTTCATGGATATTATCTTGGATGTTTGATTTCTTATTTACAAATATGTATAATTTTGTATGTTCAAATTCCTATAACTCAAACTTTCTAATTCTGTTATATTTCTTGGTACATAAAGCTCTAATTCTTCATATAACAAGTGTACTCTTTTGAAAAGATAGTTTTACCAAAGGGAATCCCTATAAAAGAGTATGCTCTTATCTGTAGAGCGTATCAATTAATGAATCATTACTTTCAAACTCATAAACAAGATGTTCATTTTCATTAAGTGAGAAACAATGAAGTATAGCTTTATGACTTACAGAAAGAAGTATGGTGATGATATACATCCATACAAATTTCAATAAGTATTCCTACTCAAGTTATTTTACAATATCAACCTTTGAGAAAAACACTCCTTCAAATTAAAATAATTATACTAGTTTTTCCATATTACTTACTATTTCGAAAAGTAGCATACAAAATATCCAAAATAATGACTACGGAAAACTATGGTTTTTCAAACACTTTTTACCGACGTCCATTCACACTGCTATAACTATAATCAAAAGAGTCTACTTTCAGTTGAAGAACTAGCAATTTGAGAATTATGACTGTTAAGCCCCCATTTAAAGATCAGATTTCTCTTGCAAGGATTTAAGCACCACATTAACTTCTTCTAAACTTCGAACATCGGAAATAAAGTCTTTTATCCAATCCATAATGATGTGCTAAACAACTTTCAAAGAATTCATCAAGAGCAATGATCACGAGCATCCAGAGGACATAAGAAAATCAAGTAGATAATTTGTTCAATAAGGATAATATATTTTCTAAAATAGTTAACCATTGACACAAACAAAGAAAGATTTGAGAACAAATTTTTATGAATCTTCCTTGCTAGTGAGAGCATAGATAAGGAGTCACTAACCAAAAGATCGATATACTGAAATAAAACATGGAAGTAAAACCATAATCCTCAAGCTACAAGGTCTAGTTTAAATCCGCATAAGTCGTCTAAAAAAGAAAGAGGATGATGAAGCTATATAAGAAAAGATATGTCGATGGACAACTACATCATAGCTCGATCTAGGTTCAAAAGCATTCGGGATTTCAATATGCAGCACCTAGGATAAATATAAGATCTTATCAAAAAGTGTAAATTACTAAAGAAATCTCAAAGATCAGCGAAAAAATATTAATCTCCAAATGCATGGGATCTCCAAAACTTCCAAATCCTACTGAAAGGTGCACTAGCCAAGAACTACTATTCATACATTGGAAATGTTAAGCACCTACAAGATGAATTGTTTGTTTGCACGGTTGGTAGAATTGTATATTAAATGGATTGTTCGATTCCATGGTGTGTCAAAGAGTATTATAAGCGATAGAGACCCTTTTTTTACTAGTGAATTCTAAAAGAGATTACGGGAACTGAGCTGCACTTGAGTACAACCATGGGAAGATCATTTGCAATTGGTAGAACAGATGGATGGCTAGATAACGAGAGTGAATTAGATTTTGAAAGATCTTCTTCGAGCTTGTATTATAGATTTTGGAGGATCTTGGAAAGATCATTTGCATTTGGTAGAGTTTTCATATAACAACAGCTATTGGTCAAGTATTGGCATGACACCATATGAAGCATTTCATGGACGACCTTGTAATTTGCTTTTATGTTGGTAGGAAGCATGTGAGAAACAAATACTTGGGACAGAAATTATAAGAGAGGCATCATAGAAGATAAATATCATTCGGCAACGAATGAGGACTACTCAAGAACGTCAAAAGAGTTATGCAGATAAGAGAAGAAGAGATTTGTAATTCTCAGTTGGAGACAAGGCATTTCTTAAGTTTTCTCCCTTACATATGTTGCTCGGTTCAATAGGAAGGGAAATTTAGCCCCTAGATTTATTGGACCATTTCCAATTATTGAGAAAATTAGGAAGCTGTCATATAGAGTTGACCTACCTCCGAAGTTAGCGGGTGTGCACAATGTTTTTCACCTCTTCTATCTACGAAAATTTGTGCATGACTTGGGTATCGTGGTAGCATGGGATTAGTTGGAAGAAATGGAGGTTGAGCTAGAATTTTTAAGACCTCGTAAGCCCTTCGAATCATTAGGACAAAGACGAAACAGTTTAGAAGGAAGGTAGTTAAGCTAGTTAAGATTAAATGGAGTGAGAATGATACCGATTATACATAAGAGATTGAAGAGAATATGAGGATGGACTATCTAGAACTATTCCAGTGGTAAGGCCAATATGTCGTATGTACTTGTACCATTATGTCTTATACTATTATAATTTCGCATGTTAGGATAGGTTTTTTTGATGTTGTCGATTTAAACAGTTTAGTTGGATTTTTAAGTGTTTGCTAATGATCGGTACGCATGCGAGATAACCTTGGTTGCTCATGTTTGTTTAGGTATTTGGGGAGCAAAATTCCTAAGGCAAGGGAGAATGTAACTACCTGTATTTTACATATCAGAGGAAAGTAAAATAATTTTATTTAATTCATTTTTGGACCTATGGTTCTAGTATTACAAAATATGGATTTTAAGGATGTTTTACACATCTTCGATCTTTCCCGAATTTCTATATGACCAATTTGCCCCCGAACATCTTATTTCGACTATAACTATTGATAGAAGCCGAACTAGATACTCTGACCAATTTCATTACTTTGGGTTGGTGATTTTCCATTCCGTAGAGTGGTCACAATGGAAAATCAGATAAGTGATTAGGAAGTTACAACAGCTTTAAGTTTTGCAATCTACTGGCAAGAATTAGGAAGTTATAGCAGCTTTAAGTTTTTAAATCTACCAGCAAGAATTAGAAGGAGATTAAAGGGCCAAATTAGCAAGCACGTTAGTCTAATCTGGTTTGGCTATAAATAGGAGATGAGAGAGACTATTTGAAAGTTTATTTTCTCAATTCAAATCAGCCTTAAGCCATAACTCCTCTCTAAATCTTCATTCGTCTTATTGGATTTCAACTTAAATCATCTTCAATTGCAAATTAGAGGCTAGATCTTCAACTAGGAGCTTGATCTCATCAATTAGGTTGTATCATCATCTAATTTCTTGTTGTCTAGATCAGTTCTTCATTATATTTCATACGTTTGGTAGATTTGGTGAGTGGTTATGATCTCTCACTGGTGTATGATTGATTTTATGTTATAGTTGGGCGATTATAGGTTAGAATTATCAAACTAAATTTATTAAACGTGGGTAATTTCAGATTTAAAAACCCTTATCGATCTAATTAAACATGTAAAATGGATTAGATCATTGGCTAGTGTCATTGGTGTATATTTGGCCATGAAATTCTATGTGTTAGGTTAGATCTATGCTAGAATTTTGATGGTATATTGAATCCGATGATTCGTACTATTCATATTGGATGTAATTGGATGATTTTCTATGTTTGATTCATTGTTATGTGTGAACTGCATACTATGCTTGATTTGTTTGCTAGTGTTGTGCATGTTTTGGAACATAGATTGGTGATCGAAGAACATCGAGAGCAAAGTTCGCCGGAATTGCACGAAACCTTAAGAATAAGCTTTGAAGCATGGCTGGAAGACAACTTGAAAACTTCATGACAATGTGAGCTAAATGTTTGGAACGACACCAATTCGATGTGTCGATGCAAAAATTAGTGGGCCTATTAAGTGAGATCCATTATGGAAAATGAGCATGGATTTCGGAGTTGCTCTATAAAGTCGAATCAGAGGATAGGCCTAGTATTGAAGATTGGATGGATCGTCTTCAATGAATGAAACAAAATGCATGGAAAAGAAGACCCAAAGGCTAAGAGAGATGGATTGTGGCCTAAGGCATCAAGGGGAAGTGCACTAGAGGTTTCAAGGAATCATTGATCACTTGTAGTGTTTTGGTTGTATTCAAGCAGGGGTACTATATGTAAGGGCACCAGAGAGCTGGTAGTGCCAGTCGTGTGTCCTGGACCGCTCCGAGAGGGTCTATGTCAGATGATATGGAGGTACTTTAGGAGATAATCATGCAGGGGTTTCAAACCTGAAATTACTGGGCAACACAATCGAGAACCTAGATTTCCATTAGTCTCCGACAAGGGAGAACGGGCCATACGAATCATCATATATTCAAGGCTTTAAAAGATGATAGCTAGATTTTGGTTGATGGATGCTATGGTTGCTATGGTCATTATGTTTGTTATTTCTCTTGGGTAGGCTGACATCTATAGGAATGGTGGAGAATGGATTAGAAATAGGATCAATGGAGGAAGCTGCTTAGATTCTTCTATCCTATTCTGTTATTTATATCATATTATCGTTTATTTGAGTAGAATATTATATATTTTTAGTATGTGCTTACTCTTTGGTTGTAGAGACAGGTCAGGTATGGTTTACCGTACCTATCCAGTACCATATTTTCCAATATTTCTTTTGACAGTCATTTACTGCTCACACCATACTGTTATCTGAGCCATGGATTTATGTTTCCTCTTATCATATTGGGTACTCTTAAATGAGTATTCTAGACGACAAGTTTGGAGTCACAGCTGCTACGACGACAAGCATAGAGAACCTATGGCGTATTACACTATATTTGTAGTTTTCGTCATTTGTTTCTATGTACTCTGAGGGATGTAGTGAGGAAATTTTGCACTGAGATATTATGACACCTGTACCGTAACTCATGATTTATTGGAGATTTTATTTTCATTTATTATGGCTCACTTTATTTTTGTTGTGCATTTTCTGTATTATATTTTATCCATGCGCTATGAGATATGCAACGGGTTTTCTATTTAAAATTTCAACCTTGATGATTGTTCCATATCAACCTAGCATGGTTACAACGCTCTTTTAGATCAATAATGTGTTGGTGGTGTGGGGTGGTCTTCACGGATGCATATTATATTCCCAAACTTAATTTTTGGAAACAACCTCCAAATAAAGTTTGACTAGTAACTGTAAGAAATATTCATATTTTTTGTATTTGTAAGACCGCCTATAACCCATGATACTACACAATATACTTATTATAGATATGTGTCTTTTTCCTCAAATATTGGTAAATTATACTTAATTTTTCTAAAATTTGACGTTTAAATATAATTTATACTTTTTATTGAAATATATGCAAAGGAAAATAAAATTATGGAAAGCACGGGTATCCAATGTATCTTCTTTTTATGACAAGGATAAGTTTTGAAAAATAGAGTGGTAATTTGAAAAAAATTATTTAGATTGATGTTCTGCCTTAAAACTTTTTAAGGTTCATGGCCAAAGATCCTAAATAAATAGAATAAATTTTTTTAGGAAAAGAGATTGATTTTATATTAGAATAATAATGAAGTGTCTACTTTTATTTACACTTGTATCGATGAATGTCCAATGGATGTGCATGAAAAACAACATGAACAAAAAACCATTATGTAAAAATTGTTATAAAGGTGATATCCTTCAAACTGAAAGCAAATCATTCAAATGAGAGAAAAGTTACGCCGTGTGTTGAACTTTAAACATGACATTTAGAATTATTATAAAAGTGAACACTGCTAAATGTTATAAATATATGTAACTTAATTCTTTACACATATAAAAAAAAATTCATGTACTGTTGTCATATTATCCCACACATTATGTTAGAACATTAAAAAGTATTAAAGCAATTTAGTACTGAAAATAAAATGGAGCACTAAGAATGGTTTAAAAAACATGCAATATTAATTAATCTTATACAGTTGACCAAAATTTTCTTTGTCTTATTTTGTTTAAAAGCTCAATAATCTCACTACACACAATTCCTTCCTCTTCATGCGTATAATAATAATTTTTGACTGTTGAATACAATGCGACTCCTTCAAATGGATCCAACATTCATAAGATTTGTTTGGTAATTTAGTCAGAATTTTCTTTACTTAAGCAAACTATTACGAAGTGTGAAGTCATATAGCTCCAATTTAGTTGTAAAAATATGATATCTATTGTTTATCCATATGCATAAAAGTGAAGTGGAATGATAATCTATCTACTGATCGAGATACTTATTTTTTTATTACACAGTTCTTCAAAACATGATAATTTGGAAGCAACCTAGAACGTAAAAGCAAAGCAACTAGGTATACCACATACAATTATTTGATAATTGTGAGAAATGTGGATTACGGATCTTAAGGCTTGAATTAACACTAGAGGGGGGTGAATGGTGTTTTAAGGAATTACTAACTCCTTTTGAGTTTATATTAATTTGAGCACAAATGTATGCAATATTCCGACAAAGATATGATTACATAATAAAACACAGATGCAAATATAAAATAAAAGCAATAAAGGAAAGAACACACCGAATTTTATGTTGATTCGGAGTTACCGTACATTCAGTCCCGCAATGATGTGCAGGTAAATGTGCATATTTTTACCACCATATTTAATCTATTTAAATTAAATAAATGATCATATTGGGTATTTTCACATGTTTAAACCAAAATTCAAATTATTTTAAAAATTGTCACGTATTCATCTTCATCCAAGGGCAAAAAGGTCATCTTTATGCATTTATTAAATTGTGAAAACTTACTTGGATTTTTCTATGTTGTTTTATAGGAAATTTGGTGAATTTTACAAGTGCCTTCATGATAATATATGCATGCACAAGAGTAAAGAGGACAAATGAAGAGGGAAATAATTCAAAGTGATGATCACGGAGGACCCCACCCACTTACCTTGATTTTTAATTAGGAGCTAAGCATATGATAAAAGGACATAAAAGCTTCATGTACATTTAAGTGGAGGATTAGTGGATGTTAATAATTACTTGGCCACCATACTACCTCAAGGGCAGTTTGGGCATTCCCTAAAAATATGAATTAGGGTTTGACACATGTATATATACCACTTATGTTTCATGTAATTCTCCTCTCCCTTAATATCTTTTAGATTAGTTGTAGGCTCAAAATAAAACCAAGCTCTCTTCTTTCTTTACATGGCTACTTAGCCATTTCTCTTTATGTAATTTTTCTTTTTCTTTTTATCAATGTTAATTATTATTTCTTTTTAATTACATGTTCATTTCCATTCATGCTAGTAGTGTAATTCTTCTTTTATACAATTAGATTAGTTTTCATGCTGGTAGTGTAATTCTTCTTTTATGCAATTAGAATAGTTTTCTTTTTCATTAGCTTTCATTTTCCTTTCTTTTTGCTTTCATGTTTCTAGCTACATTTGTTAATCAAATGACAAATATGAGAGGCTAAGCCCCTTCAATTTGGGGTAATGAAGCTCTTTAATTACATAGTTTCAACTATTTGTTAATTCATGCTCTCTTTTTATGCTTAATGATGATGATAGAAATGGTTTACTATTTTTTTTTGCTTTGAATTTTGATAGAATATATTGTTGACACCAAATAGGCTATGCTTAAACAATCACTAAAACTAATTGCCTCTTCATCAAAATATGATTATGGCAAAAGAAAGTGATTTAAAATTAAAATTTGATGGTTTATATTTCTAATTAATAGTTAATAGGCCATACTTAAAGTAGATTTTATTTTCAACTTTGTTGTCATTTTCATGAGAGTTAGTAAGTGGTTTAAAGGTTGTGTTATAGTTTGATGGCTTATGTTGAGCTATTTAATAGCACAAATGAGTCATACTTATGATAAACACATCATTTAAATTCACTTATGATCAAAAAAGAGAGATCGTAATTTCATAATTTGTTGAACTATATAATCTAGAGAGCAGAATTATCTCTAAATTGTCATTTAACTCTCATATTTTTATCACTTTCTTTTGATATTATTTTCATTTTCTAGCTAATCACACTCTTCAACTTTGGTTTAATTTGATTGAACAGATTTTTAAATCACAATTCCCTACGGATCGACACGTACTCGCTACGTACTTCAATATTACGTCGTGCGCTTTCGGTTATTTTTATTATAAAATTCGTTCGGCCATTTTCTATTTCATAGAACTTTAGACGTCGTTTGACAAGTTTTTGGCGCCATTGCCGGGGATTTGCTTTGATTTTAATTTTCTATTCTTCAAATTATTTTTCGTTTCGATTTCACTGTGTTTTTATTTTGTGTGTGTTTGCAATTAAAAAAATACATTTTGTTGTGTAATTTGTGTGCTTGTTTTTCTTGTTGTTTTGCATTGCATAGACTGTTAAAATTTTTTTTTATTCCATTCATTTTCCATTTCATTTACAAGTTCTTGTTCTACAATTTTCATCAAAAAGAAAAAAGAAAAAAAATTACAGAGTCCAAAAAAAAACTGTGCACAGCTGTGTAGTGTTACACTTGTGCCTCTCTGTGCATTCTGCCCATCCCTTTCCCTTCAGTCGATTTATGGTACATCTCCCCTCTGAATACTGCTTCACATACCATATCTTGCTGCCATCATCTCGCCAATCTTCATACAAGCTCATTTCTGCCACTGCCAGTTGCAACTTCTTCACCATTTTATCGTCAACTTCCATCGACTCCCATCAAACTGCCTTACTCCCTTCTAACACACTGCTGCTCCTCAACCACCATTCAACAAACTTGCAACTGCCATTACCATTCATCACTTCTAACTGCCTCAATGCCATTGTGCACTGTTCATATTCCACTGCCAAGCCTCCCCCCTTTCTCACTGTTTCTCCACCACAAACCCCGCAGCCTCTTCATACAACATACAACATATCACATTACTTCACCACTTCACTGCTATCATTTCAAACCAGCAATTCCGTACTTCTATCCCCATCGACATTTCCATTTTCAATTCACCACTCACATACATCACATCCTCTTCCCAAACTTCAATTGCTTCATCAAGCAAACCAACCATTCACATACAACCTCCTCTCACTCCAGAAACCAATACACTACCACACTTACATACCACCACAATATCATCTTCACAAGCAAGCCCATTCATCATCACTACCAAACACTGCCTTCCCACTATTGCAACCACCCTACATTCAACAATTCCGACCATCATCTTCAAACTCCCCTGTCTTTGCTTCAACTACTCACCCCTGACCACAACCTGCTTCACCTCTGCATAACCTCCAATGCCACAACCCTTGCTACCTCCTCCTTCCACTACAATTCCATTCAACAACTTCACAACCCTACAGCCAACTCCACTACCTACCACAACTACTGCTCAAACAACCACGAACTGACATCAATTCCAGCAAAATTCGATCCACCTACATCAAACGAATCCACTGCAATCAGAAAAACCAACTTTATCACATCCTTCGACCGTCGAGCAGCCACCTCAGTCAAAAGCTGCCACTACAACTTCGCACTCCCTCTAATTGACAACCGAGACAACGCGACCTCGGAACTACTGCTTTGCCAGCTGTCTACTCCTCGACATCCCCAAATCACTTCGCTTCTACCCGCACCTAAATCGAACAACCCAATCCCCCAATTCCCGATTCACCACCTACTGCATGTGCCCACTTTATTAATCAATCTACTGCCTCGCATCCTTGCCTTCGTCACCTCATCCACAAGACCGAGTATCTCCGCACATCCCAAAACCGTGACCTTCAAAACCATAACCCAACAGCACAAATTTTCACCCAAACTCCAGTCGACCTCACTACAACACAATACCTTCATCAGCAAGCACTCATTTTGATTTTGATTTTGATTTTTCTGAAATTCGGTTCTTAATCTCTTTGATTTCGACATTAAAAATTTTTCAGAAGAAGAGTGATTTCGATAGTTGGTATTGTTTCTTATTTTTATTTTTAGGGCAGGGTGTGTTTAGTTTGGGCCGGGCTTTACTTTTTTATTTTGAATTGTGAGTTTTTTTTTGTGTTAGCTTCTTTTAAATCCATTTAAGATTCATCCTTTAGAAAAAAACCTTAAAAATATAAAAATATTGCTTTAGTTTGATTTGGATAATATTGAGCGGAGTCTCATTCAATTTCATTTTATTTTATTATTTCTTAAACTTCCATCATTCTCTTTAACTTTTTATTTATTTTCCTTTTGTTTTGTTTATGTTTCATTTAAAAAAAAAATTATATATATCTCGTTTTATTTTCAGGTTGCCAAAGCAGATTAAAGGAAGGAACCGTTTGCTAAAATTAACTGCTTGCTTGCTTATAAATTTTTCTTTATTCACTGTATATATCTATTGTTTTTATTTGCATTGAGTAGTTGTTTGCTTCGTAGTTGCATTATTAATACATGTTTAATTTCAGTATTACATTTCATCTTAGATTTTGATTAATAATAACGATTAGACATTGATAACTTTTAATTGTATATTCACAATTGTTTTCTTTAAACAATTTTATTTCTTGGTATGTAGGTTACGGCAGAGTAATAACCATTTATAAATATTACGGTGATTCGTACATATTATAGTGGTTATTCCTCTGAAGGTACTTAAACCTTCGGCTGCATTGCTACGGTGATTCGTGGTGCACCGATATATCATGTCTGTTACCTGGCTGAGAACTATCTTGTTTATCTAAGACAATGTATGATTATACAATTTTGGGTTAACTTAGGATAAATCATTTGTAATTAGACCCTTGCATTCATATAGTTGCATTAGTTCATGCATATTTAAAAAAAATCAAAATAAAAAACTAAAAAAAATTGTAAATATTCCTTTTCCTTTGAAATTTTTAAATCCTTTTTCTTTGAAATTTCAAAAAATCAAAAAAAATTGAAAACCAAAATTCAAAAAAAAATATTTTCAAAAAACAAAAATCAATTTTCCATTTTGAAAAATAAATTCTATCCGCAAATATTTACAAAAAAAACAATAACTTTCTTGAAAATATATGAGTTTCCCCACTCACTTGAATTTTACAATAGTTGTGAAAATCAATATAATCCATATGATTTCACTTCAAATTCTTATGCATATTTTAACGACAACTATTCTTTAAACAATCCAAATTTCGAACAACAAGTTTTCAAAA
The DNA here is from genome assembly GCA_030765085.1 of Allium cepa. Classification (NCBI taxonomy): domain Eukaryota; kingdom Viridiplantae; phylum Streptophyta; class Magnoliopsida; order Asparagales; family Amaryllidaceae; genus Allium; species Allium cepa. Next base: position 591,636,642 of record CM060937.1, read on the forward strand.
TGATGATAAACCCTCGAATCTCGAAAATAGCGTTTCATCTCTACTTGAAATCTCTACACAACAAAATCAAATGAATGATTTCTGTAATTCGTATTTTTGCAGTAACTCGAGTCAAAATTTTCAAGGATAATTTGAATGCAATTCAAAATTCAAATGATTTCGATGATAACCCACGCCAATTCAATTTTGAACTCCAAAATGAATTTCAAAATCAATACGAAAATGTGATCCACTTTTCAAATATTTTTGGCAATGGGAATAATCTCGACTACGATGCGATTGAAAAATTTTGTTCTCAACAAATCCAAATCAAAAATTCTCAAGTTAATAACTACAAATTGGATTTTGTTGAACATATGAATGAAATTTACGATGATTACATGGATTCGTTGTTTAAAACTTATATGAAACAACGTGAACGACAAAATCAAATCCCAACGTGTGATGAGTCAAACGATAATCCATCTTCATCACAATCGTCGATTTTCAAACAACTTTTGAAACTGAAAATGATGATCTTAATGAAGTTGTTGAAAACACAGTAATTGAGTTGTATTTCAATTCTTTTGAGGGTATGGAACCAAATTTAAAATTCGACCTTCCTTTTCTCGATTTCGTAAATTTAAATACAATAACTTTCGATTTTTAACTTGAGATACGCAATGAAGTTGTTGATAATCCAATAAAGGAAGTCAAATTTGATGAATATGATTTCTTTGGAATTTTCGAAAATGAGTTGTTAAATTCTAAAAGGGAAGATTTATTTCACCATTTTGATTTTGAAATCGATGATTTTGAAGACGTTTTCAATGATAGGTTTGAACTTCAACTTGGTGAAAATAAACTTGAATTTCAACCAATCGTTTTATCTACCCCTAAAATCATTGAAAATAAAACAACTCGTACGAATTCAAATAAACGAAGTTTGTTTTTTCAAATCAAAACTCAACTTTGAAATCTTTGACGATTTGATTTTTCGAGCTTAAACTGTGTCTCGCGCATGTGGCGAGAAAAATGAATTGGTTTTTGGAAGATCGTTTCATTTACTTTTTGGCGATATATTTTCTGATCTCGTGTAAATACCATTAATTTTTATTTAAATAAAGGTCATATTTTTATTTTTATTTTCTCCTTCCACTTGGGTTGACTGGGGACACAGTAAATATCAAGTGAAGGGGGAGACTCATCTTCATTTTTATTTTATTTTTCATGGTTTATTTTTGCCTTTTCTTTTAAAATCTCAAAAAAATCCCAAAAAAAATTCTTTTGATTTATTTTTAAAGAAACACTATCAGATAGATATATGGTATTGGTTTATTAAATTGAAATTTTTGAAAACTTATTTGTCGTAACAAAAATAAAAATAAAGTTTGATTACAAATAACAATGGTTTAACTAGTATATAGGAAGATTCATGCATGTTAATTATGAAATATCCTAATTGAAATCTTTGTTTTAAAAAGTGGTGAATTCAAATAAAAGGATATAACATTTTTTGTCTTATAAGTAAAATGGTGCAAAGATGATTTTGCAAAACTCTCTCGCTTTTCAAAAAAAACATTCGTATATATATATTTTTTATTAACACCTACGGTCGACAGGTGTATATGCTTGTGTGTACACTCGCCATGCTCTGTACCTTTCTCTCATAAGCCCGAAAGGCAGTGCATGATCAGTATATCTGGCCTCGGTTTATCTTAGCTTGGTGTGTATAAAATTTCTTTTTAATAACGCCTACAGTCAATAGGTGTTCATAGTCGTGTGTTCACTCGCCACGCTCTGTGTTCCCCTTACATATGCCCGCAAGGCAGTGCATGGGTAATATATCCGGCCTCGGTTTATCTGAGTTAGGCATATATTGTAAATATCAATAAAATTTTCAAAAAATAATAATGAGAGAGCAAGCAATTGAAATCCTAGCACTATTTTTACTTATTTGATTTGATTTGTTATTGAAAATAAATGAAAATACCACTTTGATAAACTTTGATAATCAACTAAGGATCCATTTCATAGTTGCACTGTATTATTAACCAAAACAACGAGTTAAACTATAGTCTATTTATTATGATAACTTGATTTTTGTTGGAAATTTTGACGATTAAATGACATAAATTTTCAAGATAATATCCAAAACCTATATTTAACTTATTCGTGTCAATTTCAAAATAAATCCTTTATAGGTAAATATTTTTTAAAAAACTTGCATTCGTCTCTTTTGTAAATAAATCTTGCATTTTGTAAATATTTTCATCCTGCAATTGGATTTTGTGGGTAGTATCCGCTGAAAACCCTCACGGAACAACACTCGTCCTACTGGGGACACCCAGAGGTTTAATGGCTTGTTGCATACGCTCAATGCTACCGTGCTCCCCTACAAAATGGATTTATCTTAGTTTTTCTTTATTCGAGGACGAATAAAAAGATAAGTGTGGGGGTATTTGATGTGCACGTAAATGTGCATATTTTTACTACCATATTTAATTTATTTAAATTAAGTAAAAAATCATATTGGGTATTTTCACATATTTAAACCAAAATTCAAATTATTTTAAAATTGTCACGTATTCATCTTCATCCAAGGGCAAAATGGTCATTTTTATGCATTTATTAAATTGTGAAAATTTACTTCGAATTTTCTATGTTGTTTTACAGGAAATTTGGTGATTTTTACAAGTGGCTTCCTGATAATATATGCATGCACAGGAGTAAAGAGGACAAACGAAGAGGGAAATAATTCAAAGTGATGATCATGGAGGACCCCACCCACTTACCTTGATTTTCAATTAGGAGCTAAGCACATGATAAAATGACATAAAAGCTTCATGTACATTTAAGTGGGGGATTAGTGGATGTTAATGATTACTTGGCCACCACACTACCTCAAGGGCAATTTGGGCATTCTCCAAAAATATGAATTAGGGTTTAACACATGTATACATACCCCTTATGTCTCATGTAATTCTCCTCTCCCTTAACCTCTTTTAGATTAGTTTTAGGCTTAAAATTAAACCAAGCTCTCTTCTTTCTTTACATGGCTATTTAGCCATTTCTCTTTATGTAATTTTTTTTTCTTTTGATGCAATGTTAATTATTGTTTCTTTTTAATTACATGTTCATTTCCAATCATCCTAGTAGTGTAATTCTTCTTTTATGCAATTAGATTAGTTTTCTTTTCCATTAGCTTTCATTTTCCTTTCTTTTTGCTTTCATGTTGCTAGCTACATTTGTTAATCAAATGACAAATATGGGAGGTTAAGCCCCTCAATTTAGGGGTAATGAAGCTCTCTTATTATGTAGCTTCAACTATTTGTTAATTCAAGCTCTCTTTTTGTGCTAAATAATGATGATGATAGAAATGGTTTACTAGTTGTTTTTGCTTTGAATTTGGATAGCCTATATTGTTAGCACCAAATAGGCTATGCTTAAACAATCACTAACACTAATTACCTCCTTATTAAAATATGATTATGGCGAAAGAAAGTGATTTGAAATTAAAATTTGATGGTCTATATTTCTAATTAATAGTTAATAGGCCATTCTTAAAGTAGATTTCATTTCCAACTTTGTTGTCATTTTCATGAGAGTTAGTAAGTGGTTTAAAGGTTGTGTTATAGTTTGATGGCTTATGTTGAGCTAATTAATAGCACAAATGAGTCATACTTATGATAAAAATATCATTTAAATTCACTTATGACCAAAAAAGAGAGATCATAATTTCATAATTTGTTGAACTATATGATCTAAAGAGCGAATTATCTCTAAATTATCATTTAACTCTCATATTTTTATCACTTTATTTTGGCATTTTTCTCAGTTTCTAGCTTTTCACACTCTTCAACTTTGGTTTAATACGATTGAATAGATTTTTAAAATCACAATTCCCTACGGATCGACCCGTACTTGCCACGTACTTCAACAGTACGCCATGCGCTAGAGGTTATTTTTATTATAAAATTCGTTCAGCTATTTTCTAGTTCATAGAATTTTAGCCGTCGTTTAACACGCAACACAAGTACGGATTTCCTTTCAAAATCAATTCTTACAATTACACCCTCGATTTCAAGGCCATGAGGTACACCGCTTCAGATTCACAATCCTCTGGGTAGAGATGCTTGATTTTACGGGCAACAAGTTCACCCGATTGATTTTCCAGGCAACAATCACACCTTTATCACTTAATTGATTTTCCAGGCTACAATCACACCTTTTCTCACTCGATTCATTACAAAGAAGTCTATACTCTGAATAGCACTAGGACCTTGTTGAGATATTGATAGAGAATCAAACCAGAGATGTTCTAGTTAGATTCAATGGTGATTTCGGCAGAGTAATGGTAAAAATGTATATAAAGAAATGTGGAAGAAGAAGAGGATTGAAATCAGAGAATATATGAACATTTAAATTCGTTTAAAACAGCCCATATTTATAGTAGAACAATAGCCATGTCCATTCGTGAAAGGATATGACGAATAGACCCTTCTTTTGAAATTCAAACTTTTGAAATAAACTGTCACCTTGTCGACAAGGGTTCCTTGGGGTTGTCGATAGGCCTAAGTTATTTTTGGTAATTTGTTTTTCTTTGAAAATAACTTCTTTCTTGTATTAAAACTATTTTAAAATTTATAAATATACTTAACTATAGTTAAAATACATAAATAGGTATAGAGAATAATATTTTGGAATATATAAAATTTTACTATAATTTTGTACTTAAATCTAAGTATAAATATTAAAAGTTAAATATATTATAATAAAAAGATAGTTTAAAACCAAGCATAATTTGATATTGAAAATAAAGATTATTTTGAGGCTAAAAGTATTTTAAAACCAAGATATATGTTTTTGATTTTAAAAAAGAAGATTTTGAAATCATTTTGAAAACAAGATATAATTTTGTAAAACATTTGAATAAAAGTTAGTGGACACAAAACAATGTTCCACTAGATTTTTCGTAGGTTCCATCCTACTTAGGGTTCCATCCCTTTAACGGGCTCGAAGTGGAGTCCATTCCATAAATAAAGTGGATTTTAAGACGTCAGTGCTTTTCTAGGAGTTTTAACAAAATTCCTAAATTACGTATATTGAAATCTTGAACTCTTGATAATCTTGATACTCATGAATCTTGAATCTTTATATCTTCGATCTTGAGTTTATCAATTTGAATCTCTATATTGTACAGTCTTCATTCTTTGGTACCTGTATATATATCCTGCATATACATGTATATATCTAAACAATAATGTTAGTATTTATATTTCATAATCTTATTCTAAGGTTGTTGTCATCAAAACCAACTTCTCAGGGACTAAGTATCTCCCCCTTTTTGATGATGATAACCATTGTTTATAAAATATTACTTCTATCCTAATAACTCCCCCTAAAACTAATAACTCCCCCTTAATCTATGCCTAACTATTCTATTTTATACTTCTCCCCCTTTGTCATCAACAAAAACTAACTCCAATCTATATAACTGCCTTGTAATCTAATATTATGTGATTATAATGATAGTGTTATCGTAAATAATCAACACTTCATTCTGAAACTAAAACTTAGCCCTTAATTATTAACTATCCTATAATACTTATAATAGTGATAATGTGAGAATTCAAATATAAGAACACAAATCATTTATCAATTATATATTATTATATTTACATTTGCGTAGAAAACATAATTAAGATCATATGACGATAAGAAAGAGAGAAAAAAACTAATGTGTATCTTGACAATGGGAGATCTATTAACCGAGCAATTTGGGTAGTGGAAACAGAAATTTCTACGTTGTTCGACTAGATTTACACCCTTGTCAAAGCACACTTCACCAACACAAACAATTTTGTCCTCATCTTCAGTGTGCTCTTCTTCCATTAGGGCTTCTTCTTCTTCCTCGCTGTCCTCTTGCACTTGATCACCTAAAGATTCTTCATCAATCAAGATGGGATTGGTGTGATTGTCCATTATGAACTTTTGAAAGTTTCTAAGGATTTTGCCTTACCGTTCTTATTCTTTGGCTATTCTGATTTGCACTACTTGAATTTCAATCATAAGTTGCAGTGCATCCTTGAAGGAACCCTCCATTTTTATCACTCGTGTAAGCGTAGTTCGTTGAAATGGTCCAGTAGAAGGAAAAGGGAACGAAAAGGTTGAATTTTTATTTGATTTGAAGGAGGAGGCCATTGTTTTATTGTTTTCAGAAGTTAGATCAGAGAAAGGACAGAAAGAATGATCAAAATTTCGAAATAAGAAGAATATATAACCACCCATTTGAATTTTGGTGGGAAAATTTCAAAAGTAAAAAGTTCGTTATATGTCGACAGGGGTAGAGGAGGGTTGTCGACATGGTACTTATATTTTTGCTATTCGATTAATTTAATTTTGATTGTACTTGTTATTATATTCTATATTTCAGTTGTTGAACAAATACTTAATTCTCTACTTAATTTAGTAAATATAGATTCATTTAAGGGTTTTGTTAAGATATCAGCAAATTGGTTCTCTGAATTGATATAATCGAGAGTAATTGCTCCCTTACTTAAATTATCTCTGAGAAAATGATCTTTGATATCAATATGTTTAGTTCGAGCATGATGTGTAGGATTTTTGGATAAATTTATTGCACTAGTATGATCATAATAAATTGGTCATTTTGAGATACTTAAACCAAAATATTTTAAAGTTTGTTGCATATATATTACTTGAGAACAAGCCAAAGTAGCAGAAATATACTATGCTTCGGTTGTTGATAAAGAAACTGTGTTTTCTTTTTTACTAAACCAGGAAATCAGAGATTGCCACAAAAAGTGACAAGTTCCACTTGTACTTTTTTGATCTGATTTACAACCAGCATAATCAGCATCACAGTAAGATATTAATTCAAAAGAATCATTTTTAGGACAAAATAAGCCATAATCAAAGGTGTGTTTAACATATCTTATGATACATTTTATAGCTTTTAAGTGGGTCTCTTTAGGTTGGGATTGATATCTGGCACAGAGACAAACACTATGCATGATATCAGGTCTACTAGCAGTGATATAAAGTAGTGATCCAATCATTCCTCTATATAATTTTTGATCTACATCTTTCGAGAGATCTTCTTTACTTAGGTAATCATTGGTTGCCACGGGAGTGGGTTTTCCACTTGCAGTAGTCAAACCAAATTTACAAACTAGGTCTTTAGCATATTTTTCTTGACTAATAAAGATACCATTATCTAATTGTTTTATTTGCAATCCAAGAAAGAAGTTTAATTCTCCCATATGACTCATCTTAGACTCTTTTGTCATTATTTCAAAAAATTCTTTATTCATTTCAAAATTAGTTGATCCAAAAATGATATCATCTGCGTAAACTTGCACTTGTTGGATATCATTTTTATTTCTTTTAGTAAAAAGAGTATTATATACTTTACCAATTTCAAAGTTTGATTGTAATAAGTAAGATCTTAGTCTATCATACCAGGCTCTAGGAGCTTGTTTTAGACCATATAGAGCTTTCTTAAGTTTGTAAACATGATTTGGTAATTTTTCATTTTCAAAAAGTGGTGGTTTTTCAACATATACCTCCTCTTTTACAAATCCATTTAAAAAGGCACTTTTAACATCCATTTGAAATAATTTGAAATTATTATGATTTGCAAAAGAAAGTAGAATCCTAATGGCTTCTAATCTTGCTACGGGAGCAAAGGTTTCATCACAATCTATTCCTTCTTCTTGATAATAACCTTAATCGACTAACCAGGCTTTATTCCTAACAACCTCACATTGTTCATTCATTTTATTTTTATAAACCCATTTAGCTCCAATTATAGTTTTTTTCCTGATCTAGGAACAAGTTCCCAAATATCATTTCTAGTGAATTGATTTAGTTCTTCTTGCATAGCCAAAATCCATGAATCATCAGTTGATGCTTCTTTTGGATTTTTGGGTTCAATAGTTGATATATAAGCTACATTGCTCATTTTACTTAGTGATATCTAGTTGTAACAACAGATTGCATACCTCCTTGTATATTTTCTATAGGATGATCTTTTAAAAGTTTAATCTTTTTATTTGGATGATTAATTTCATTATTAGTTTCAGTTGACTCTTGATTTTGAGTGATTAAATCCTCTTCATTATTTGTATCTTCAAAATTTTTGAGACTTTCATCGAATGAAACATGCATTGTTTCTTCGATGGTGTTAGTTATCAAATTAAACACTCTCTTTGCTTTACTTCTATTAGAATATCCGATAAAGACACCTTTGTCGGATTTAGGATCAAATTTATCTAAGTTATCTTTTGTATTTAAAATAAAACAATTACTTCCAAAAATTCTAAAATAAGATACCTTAGGCTTCTTTATGTGAAGATGTTCATAAGATGTCTTATCAGTTAAAGGTCTAATTAAAATTCTATTTAAAATATAACAGGCGATAGCAACTGCTTCTGCCCAAAAATATTTTGGTAATTTACTATCAGAAAGCATAGTTCTCGCACACTCTTTTATCGTCCTATTTTTACGTTCTACCACTCTGTTTTGTTGTATAGTTCTTGGAAATGAAAATTTTTGATTTATTTCCTTTTTATTGCAGAATTCCTCAAACTTTTCATTTTCAAATTCACCACCATGATCACTACGGATGGTTATAATTTTGACCGAAAGTTGATTTTGAATTCTTTTTTTAAAATTCTTAAAACAATCAACAGTATCACTTTTATGTTTCAAAAATATTGTCCATATAAATCTAGAATAATCATCTACACTTATAAAAACATATTTACTATGATTTGTTGACTGAATTTGAGATGGACCAAATAAATCAAGATGAAGTAATTCAAGAGGTTTTGAACTTGAAATCATATCTTTTAATTTAAAGGAACTTTTTCTAAGTTTTCCTAATTGACATGCATCACATATACTATCCACTTTAAAATTCATTTTAGGGAGACCTCTTACTAGATCATGTTTTGACAGTCTAGATTAGAGTTTGAAATTCAAATGTCCAAATCGCCAAATCCAAGAGTCACTTGTATTTGCCAAAAGACACAGGTTATAATTTGAAACTTTCATACTAAGAATATAAATATTCTTTTTCCTAATTCCCTCAAATATTATGGTTGAATTATTATTTTCAATGTGGCACTTATCTTTCTCAAATTTAATTTTATATCCTTTATCACAAAGCTAACTAATACTTAGCAGATTATGTTTCAGATTCTTAACTAGCAGAATATTAGTAATAATAGGAGTTTCAGAGTTACCGACTTTGCCGATGCCAATCACATATCCTTTTGAGTTGTCTCCAAAGTTGACCAGTCCTCCATCTTTGTATATTATATCATTCAACATATCCAAATTACCAGTCATGTGTCTAGAGCATCCACTATAGAGTATTCATTTATTCTTTTTAATCTGCACAATTTGTCCATTGTGGATTGATTCCTCGAGACCCATAAAACATGTTTCCTACACATCATACAATTTTGGTAGACAGCTTGAATTTGAATATTTATTATATGCAGACTCATGATACAATGATGATCTGAATATTTCTAAACTAGTATTCACAAGTTTTTTAAACATAGCCATTTAGAAGCTTTTCAAAATTCGTATTCTGAAACTTTGAAAACCTTGCTCTGATACAAAATGTGAGAAATGCAGATTACGGATTTAAGGCTAGAATTAGCACTAGAGAGGGGGGCGAATAGTGTTTTAAGGAATTACTAATTCTTTTTGAGTTTATATTATTTTGAACACAAATGTATGCAATATTCAGACACAGATATGATTACAGAATCAAACACAGATGCAAATATAAAATAAAAGCAATAAAGGAAAGAACACGCCGAATTTTATACTGGTTCGGAGTTACCCTACATCCAGTCCCGCAACACAAGCACAGATTTGCTTTCAAAATAAATTCTTACAATTACACCCTCGATTTCAAGGCTACGAGGTACACCGCTCCAGATTCACAATCCTCTTGGTAGAGATACTTGATTTTACGGCCAACAAGTTTACCCGATTGATTTTCTAGGCTACAATCACACCTTTTCTCGCTCAATTAATTACAAAGAAGTCTATAACTCTGAATAGTACTGGGATCTTGTTGAGATAGTGGTAGAGAATCAAAACAGAGATGATCTAGTTAGATTCAATGGTGATTTTGGTAGAGTAATGGTAAAAATGTATATAAAGAAATGTGGAAGAAGAAGAGGAGTGGAATCAGAGAATATATGAATATTTAAATTCGTTTGAAACAGCCCCTATTTACAACAGCCACGCCATTCTTGAAAGGATATGTGATGACCCGTAAATCCGTACTTCTTGAATATACACTAATCTCCATAGATTAACTCAAGATGAACAGAAATACGAATTATCAATGTTTAAGAAAAAGAAAGAGGAAGAAAAAGAGAGAAAAAGATAGAAAATAGAGAGAAAAGAAAATAGAACGGAACAGAACACAACATAACAATATCAGAATCTCACAATTCGCAGCGGAACAACATATAATAGATAAATGAATAATCTTTAAACAAAGAACTATATCAGTTATTACATTTTATACATTACATTACATTACATCAAAGTGTACAACAACAAACAGCGGAAAAGAAATACTATATACTAATAATACGCCATGCCATCCAGCTTGCCTCCAGCAACTCCAGAATATCCTGATAAAGCTGAACTCTTGACTGCCCGTGTGAAAATTGGTGGGCACCCAGAGTTTAGGAAGGAAAACAATAAACTCCAAGTCAGTCATGTGACTGGTGTGAGAACTCAAAACAGTTTATTTATCTTTAAAATCAAAATAGAGGAATATTTTTAAAGTCAATTCGCAATGCTTTTAAAAATGAGACTACCATAAGACCTCCCGCCACACACACAATGCAAACGCAGACTTGGAGGAGATTTCTCCTTATGATAGTCAAAGATGCTCGATACACATTAAAAAGAAACATTTGGTATTATTATTAGTGCATAGTGTAGAAAACATTTCAAAAGTAGAATATAAATCTTAGCCAGCATAGGTACCATTATAGTATGCTTACTATAGCTACCATATTAAATAGCAGGTTCTACAACTAAAACCGTACAAGTCTCGTATTGTTTCTTTGGATTTCCAACGAATGGTCAGGCCAAGGAACTTCCCATTGCCACATGAGAATGCCTCTGGAAGGACGTCCCCGAGAACCAAACCGGATCTCTGCCAACACAAGGCCGGGTTACCCCTAACTGGGTAACAACTGACACGAGTATGCCATCCCCGGTCCTTTGGGACCTTTAACCGAGAGCTCTCTAAATCAACATCACACCATAATAATAAGTGTTTCAACATGAGTAAGTATCTGGGCTCCATACCATGATACCACCCTTTTCCAGAAGGAAATGCACATACCCTAAAAGGAGCTACCCCTCATAACCTTGCTGCATCTTTCCTGTTTTGACCATTCCGGGGTGTGAGGCTCGACGAAGTCACGTCCACAAAGACACACTTTATACAAAAGCCGTGCTTTGGGTCAACAAATTATCATAGAAATGATCACAAAGATAAACGATCAAACAAATGATTTTATCACAAATGATCAATACAATGATCATTTCACAGCAACACTCATCATGTCACATTACCAAATTGGGAATATATCGCTGATAACCTTCAACTACATAACCTCTGAGCTCGTACGTCTCAGAGAAGGGTGTTAAGCTAAAAGAATAAATTCTCTGCCACCAACAGAAATGTATTTGAAAGAAATCTGCTTTATATCTCAATTTGTAATGTCAGACATACAATCCATACAAGTCTGTTCCGGGATCGAACAGAACCGAAGGCACTTACAAAGAAGTCCTTGCAATCCGGATAATCTCTAATCACGTCCGGACTTCCCATCACATAGGGAGTCTCTATACCGTAGCTACTTGGTGCAAAGACAATCGATGAGTTGTCCTTTCTCTTTCAAAAATATCCGGTCTTCAACACCGGTTATCAATGCTATCCATTACGTCGTATCAGTATTCGGAATGGGTAATCCGAATAACGAGCGCAATAATTTAAAAATAAGTGTGGCATTCAAATTCAGCAAATCACAACAAATACCCATTCAAAGGTAAATATTGATAGTCGGTTATTGAACTATCAATGGATATGCACAACATCACCAGATTCCAAATAATTTCCCAAATTTTTTATTTCCCAAAAAATTATCTTTACAAGATAAATAATTTTCACACTTCAAAAATAAATCAATATTTATTTTTAAACGAATTCCACTTTCTTTTATAAATTCCCTGGTGAATTTATATTTCACAATAACTATGAATATACGATTTCAATTATTCATTTTCAATGTATCTTCAAAAAGATAAATCCTCAAAATATTCACTTTATATTGGAAAATATTTCCATACTTATTTAATAAGTAATTCACAAATCCATTTATTTTCAACACTTGGAAAATATTCAATATACTTAAATCGAAATTAAGTATATATTTCATTCTTTAAGGAAATCATTCTCTTAAACATATTTATTTAGGCCAAAACGAATGTTGCGTAAAAAATCGTTACGACAACCCAAAATCACTAGTATAGGGATTCGAAATAAAAAATAGATATATAAATCCCAATACTAAACAAAACATTTCCTTTCGGAAATCATTTACTATAACAACAGTGTTATAGTCCACCATTTCCTTCTATTTCTCGAAAACGTCTATTTCAACAATGAATGTTGAAATCTATGGTTTCGAATCTCAACACGTTTTGAAAACATCATTAGATCGTTTTTAATTCTATTTAAAACATCACATTCAAAACAATTTCTTTAACATATTATTCACTATTCAAAAACGTGAATATACTACGTTAACAATTTCATCATTTCTTTTCATTTTATCTTAAAGGATTATTCACTATCTAAAATGTGAATATAACTCCATAAATAAGTCATACTATTTACTTATCAAAATAAGCCGTTTGCGAATTTATAAAACAATGTTTATAAATTCCATTTATTAACCTATTCAATTCATAAATCAATTTATAAGCCAAAAGTCTATAATTAAAAATCGTTCTTTGAAACTTCCCAAATTATAAATCTTATAACTTATAAGATTCATTTATTTACCCATATTTATTCTTCGAATAACTTTACAAATTTTATAAACCTACTGCTTATAAAATTCCATTTATAACTTCACCGTTTATAATTCTATAAATTTCATTCATTTATGAAATTCATTCAAAATTCATTCTAACACTTATAAAACTCGTTTTGTAATTCAAATATTTTAATCTATAAATTATCAATTTATAAATCTTTTATATAAATCAATTTCTACTATTATTCTTTTAAAACATCTTTAATCCCTTTTATAATTTCACCATTTTGATTCATAAAATAAACAAATTTATTAAATCCTATATTTTCAACTTTTTATAATAAATTCAAAAATCCCGATTAAACCATTTTATAAAGTCATTAGCCTCATATTTTCAAAATCAACCTTTAACTATATTTCTCAAAAACCATAATTTTTATAACATTAAAAATTATAACGTTATTTATTTAAAATGGATCAATTTCAAAAATATTTTATAAACGTATACTCTTCAAAAATCACTTTAAAAATCATTTTAAAATTCCAAAATTTGGTCCAATGATGCTACATACCAAATAGTCAATCACGACAACAACGATATCATATATCGATATGATAATCCATCAAATATCAAAATATCTGAAATCAAATAAATATTGTTGAGGAATCCAGTTGGATCCCTCCAACCTGTTTCCTGCATCCACAAACAATAGCACAATACCAATTTCGCTCCAGTACGAAATTATCGCGGTATATGGGATTTAAAATATTATCCGCTTAATAGACGGCGCAATAGGGTCTCATCCGCTATACAATGCGGGAAATCAATAACTGCAATATATACATATGCCAATATATATATATATATATATATATATATATATATATATTGCTATTATATATAATACCAATTTCACTGTTTATGAAATATTCGCGGTATATGTTTTTAATAAATAACATCCGCTTACTAACGGCGCATAATGTCTATTTTAACAATCAATAGATAACAATCATCATTCATGCATACAATCAAGAATTTTAAATCTAACTATTTAAAATAAAAATCGAAACTATTTGATTGAGTGAGAAGTTCTCACCTTGATTTCAATTTCGTTTTAGCGATTTATTTCGAATAAAATTAAACGGACGTTTAATTTTACCCGAAATTCTCACTAACTCCAAACGACTCCAATCTAATTCCATAGCGTAGTGCTCGTCCATTCGATTCCAATGCAAATGGTTTCGCGCGTTTTCGACCTCGTATGAAAAAGTTATGATTTTTACAAGTTTTACACGATTTTTATATATATAAATTACAACTAATTTTATAATTTTTAAACCTATTCAATTCCAAGCCGTGAGATCTCACCCCCCACCATCATCAGGCTGTCCATATGATTTCTTCCCCATCTCCACGCACGTCTCCAGGCAACATACGTGCGCACGAACCCAACACAAATCCTAACCCTAATACACGTGCCCAACTACAAGCATCTCCACGTCGATCAGCTAGCGCCATCCAACTCGCCTCACCACAAGCTACTCACGGCCATGAGCCTAGCAAGCTCGGTCAACACATATGCACGTATTTCGAGGCCGACCGTGCCGCCTTCATCTCCATTTTCCCGTTGATCCACTCATCAATTTTCGATCATAGCCGTTGAATATAAGGATCCTGCCATGCTCTACATTTTTCGTTTAGAAAGCTTCTCGAATCTACGCTTGGATCGGAAGATATTGGAGAAGAAACGAGAGCAATTTCTGGCCGTGGAAAATATTAGTGGCGGCTGGTCTCAGTTTTGACCTAGGGTTTTATTTTGTTGAAGATAGTGAAGGGTTTGAGTTCCTTTTATAGATTTTCAAACGAAAACACTATACATCGAATTTTTCCGAACTTCGATTTATGCACGGTGACCAGCGTTTCTAGGGTTTAACCCACGTTCCGGACACAATGGAACAGGTTTCGAAAGATAATTCAGTCATCTGTGCGAGTTATGGCAATAAACGTTCAATTTAAATTTAAACCGATTAAACGATTTTCTAGGCGTTTTAGCTTGCACCGGACCAACGGTAAATCCGATTGACACGAAATTTGAAACCTTACAATAATATCACATTATGGATCCGATGAAACTTGTTTCATCGAAATCCGAGACTGTTTGAAAAATGGCTATTTTAACTCGCCAAATTAATATTAAAACAATTACGATGCGTTTCGAGATGCTACGATCAAACGATAACTCCGATTGCTATGAAAATTGAAATCCGGTAATAACTAACTATTACGGATCCAATGGAACTAGTTTCGTCCAATTCTGAGACTATTCAAAAATTGGCTATTTCACTAGTCGATTTAAATATTAAAATATTCAATTTTCACAAATTTACTTTTAATTCGATTTTAAAAGTTCTAAAATATCATTCTAACTCCAATATGATATAGTAAAATTTTACAAATCATTTTTAATCATATTTAACTCAATTTTCTATTTTTCTGTATTTTCACATATTAAATTATCGATTTAATTATTCAATTAAATCCAATTATTCGAAATAAAATTTATTCGACTTATTAATTCACTTATTAGTATTTAAAATTAATTAAATATTCAAATTTTAATTAATTAAAATTCTGGTTCGTTACAGACTTCCCCCCTTAAAAGAATTTCGTCCTCGAAATTATCAAGCAAGAAAAGTTACAGAATCTATTAACTTTCCCAAAATCCATAGTTGAACTTCTTACAATACTTTACTAAGTTTCCAAATCATACTTAGTTATCTTTTCAAAAACAAACTACTATTGTTTAACTTTCAACTCCAAATCAAATTTATAGTTTTCAAAATTTTCCAATTTTTTCTCAAATTTTTTCTAACGCCTTAAATTTTCGGAAAAATTCGCCTTAGTCTCCTTTGCGCGGCTCGATCCGGAAAAAAAAATGACAGTATATATATCACAAATATACATCTCATCAAGTAATGAGGCATCCCGTAGGGAAAAAGTGTAAAAGTACGATATTTAATCCGAGATATGTACCTTATATTTTATTAGCAAGCATATACGGCTAATATAGCGCGAAAGCGAGCTCCAAATGCGAAGCAAACGCGATCCGCACCTACTAAACACTCAACAAACAACAGGAGAATCGTGTATATAGACAGTAGTATCAATATACAACATATAGCAACATAATAACTATACATGCCAACATAGCAAATGCAATAAAAGCAATAAATTCAACCATCAACCAACTATCATCCAACTTGCATTCATAACCAATAAATATTCATTCATATTCTCATTAATATTCAATGAATTGGGTTTTCAATTTAATCACATTTGATTCATTAACAGTGGATGTTTTTACTAACATTCATTTTCAATTAGTTTATATTCACTAATTCATATTCAAATTGGTTCACTTCCAAATCAAATTCAATTCTATTTAAGATTCACTTAACTTCAAATTGATTTCAATTACTTTAGCTTTCAATTTCATTAACACTTAATGAATTATATATAATCAACTAACAATCATATAACAGCCAATGTTTATTAATTACAACCAAATTCCTTTTCTTATATTCATTCAATTTGGTTTAACACCATCACTTTCAATTGGTTTAATTAAATTGACTTTCATTCAATTTATTCAATTTCCAATAACATAAGATTTTAATGAATTAACACCTACATTCATTATTTCATATCAACTTAATTTACATTTAATTGATTAACAATCAATCCATTAATTCAATTCAATTACAAAAGTTGAATTTCATTTCATAACTCAAGTTCACATTTATCACTTAACTTTATTAATTTACTTTGATACCAATATCAACTTCATTCAACATACTCTTAAGTTATACTTCCTTTTATAAACATCACTTGGTTTTACATAACTTAAATTCCCACTCATAAATCAATTCAGATTCCAATTCTAAGTAAATTTTTATTTAACTTTAACCAAGGTCAAATTTCATTACTTATTCAAACTCTTTTTTTTTATATAAGTTTATTTCACAATTGTAAATTACTTTAATTATAATTCAATTCTTATAATTCTTTTGCTTATATAAGTATTCTTTTATTTAGATTATTCAAACATCTTATTCAACAATCAAACAATCAATTTATATACACTTTAATAATTCTGAAAAATTATTCCTTTATATATAAAATATAATCAAGGTAAAATTATTTCATTTACCCAATTTAAAACAATATTGTGTTGAATTGTTTTGTACAAGTGTTTAGAGATCCCTATCAACAACGTTAATTACTCGTATTAACCAGAATCTATATACCACTCAACAAACCAATCATCACAATATAAAATAATTTTATATTCACTAACAAATACG
This sequence comes from Allium cepa, assembly GCA_030765085.1. Taxonomy (NCBI): domain Eukaryota; kingdom Viridiplantae; phylum Streptophyta; class Magnoliopsida; order Asparagales; family Amaryllidaceae; genus Allium; species Allium cepa. Next base: position 591,654,104 of record CM060937.1, read on the forward strand.
CTCTGATAGCTATTATTACACTCAAACTCATTCTAGAGTACTACTGACTCTATCTCTAATGAGTAATACCCAACAGAACCATGGTTGTCGCTTAACCATGTGCTCTGATACCACCTGTGATGACCCGTAAATCCGTACTTCTTGAATATACATTAATCTCCATAGATTAAGTCAAGATGAACAGAAATACGAATTATCAATGTTTAAGAAAAAGAAAGAGGAAGAAAAAGAGAGAAAAAGATAGAAAATAGAGAGAAAAGAAAATAGAACGGAACAGAACACAACATAACAATATCAGAATCTCACAATTCGCAGCGGAACAACATATAATAGATAAATGAATAATCTTTAAACAAAGAACTATATCAGTTATTACATTTTATGCATTACATTACATTACATCAGAGTGTACAACAACAACAACAAACAGCGGAAAAGAAATACTATATACTAATAATACGCCATGCCATCCAGCTTGCCTCCAGCAACTCCAGAATATCCTGATAAACCTTAACTCTTGACTGCCCGTGTGAAAATTGGTGGGCACACAGAGTTTAGGAAGGAAAACAATAAACTCCGAGTCAGTCATGTAACTGGTGTGAGAACTCAAAACAGTTTATTTATCTTTAAAATCAAAATAGAGGAATATTTTTAAAGTCAATTCGCAATGCTTTTAAAAATGAGACTACCATAAGACCTCCCGCCACACACACAATGCAAACGCAGACTTGGAGGAGATTTCTCCTTATGATAGTCAAAGATGCTTGATACGCATTAAAAAGAAAATTTTGATATTATTATTAGTGCATAGTGTAGAAAACATTTTAAAAGTAGAATATAAATCTTAGCCAGCATAGGTACCATTATAGTATGCTTACTATAGCTACCATATTAAATGGCAGGTTCTACAACTAAAACCGTACAAGTCTCGTATTGTTTCTTTGGATTTCCAATGAATGGTTAGGCCAAGGAACTTTCCATTGCCACATGAGATCGCCTCTGGAAGGACGTCCCCGAGAACCAAACCGGATCTCTGCCAACACAAGGCCGGATTACCCCTAACTGGGTAACAATTGACACGAGTATGCCATCCCCCGGTCCTTTGGGACCATTAACCGAGAGCTCTCTAAATCAACATCGCACCATAATAATAAGTGTTTCAACATGAGTAAGTATCTGGGCTCCATACCATGATACCACCCTTTTCTAGAAGGAAATGCACATACCCTAAAGGGAGCTACCCCTCATAACCTTGCTGCATCTTTCCTGTTTTGACCATTCCGGGGTGTGAGGCTCGACGAAGTCACGTCCACAAAGACACACTTTATACAAAAGCCGTGCTTTGGGTCAACAAATGATCATAGAAATGATCACAAAGATAAATGATCAAACAAATGATCTTATCACAAATGATCGACACAATGATCATTTCACAGCAACACTCAGCATGTCACATTACCAAATTGGGAATATATCGCTGATAACCTTCAACTACATAACCTCTGAGCTCGTACGTCTCAGAGAAGGGTGTTAAGCTAAAAGAATAAATTCTCCGCCACCAACAGAAATATATTTGAAAGAAATCTGCTTTATATCTCAATTTGTAATGTCAGACATACAATCCATACAAGTCTGTTCCGGGATCGAACAGAACCGAAGGCACTTACAAAGAAGTCCTTGCAATCCGGATAATCTCTAATCACGTCCGGACTTCCCATCACATAGGGAGTCTCTATACCGTAGCTACTCGGTGCAAAGACAATCGACAAGTTGTCCTTTCGCTTTCAAAAATATCAGGTCTTCAACACCGGTTATCAATGCTATCCATTACGTCGTATCAGTATTCGGAATGGGTAATCCGAATAACGAGCGCAATAATTTAAAAATAAGTGTGGCATTCAAATTCAGCAAATCACAACAAATACCCATTCAAAGGTAAATATTGATAGTCGGTTATTGAACTATCAATGGATATGCACAACATCACCAGATTCCAAATAATTTCCCAAATTTTTTATTTCCCAAAAAATTATCTTTACAAGATAAATAATTTTCACACTTCAAAAATAAATCAATATTTATTTTTAAACGAATTCCACTTTGTTTTATAAATTCCCTGGTGAATTTATATTTCACAATAACTATGAATATACGATTTCAATTATTCATTTTCAATGTATCTTCAAAAAGATAAATCCTCAAAATATTCACTTTATATTGGAAAATATTTCCATACTTATTTAATAAGTAATTCACAAATCCATTTACTTTCAACACTTGGAAAATATTCAATATACTTAAATCGAAATTAAGTATATATTTCATTCTTTAAGGAAATTATTCTCTTAAACATATTTATTTGGGCCAAAACGAATGTTGCGTAAAACATCGTTACGGCAACCCAAAATCACTAGTATAGGGATTCGAAATAAAAAAATAGATATATAAATCCCAATACTAAACAAAACATTTCCTTTCGGAAATCATTTACTATAACAACAGTGTTATAGTCCACCATTTCCTTCTATTTCTCGAAAACGTATATTTCAAAAATGAATGTTGAAATCTATGGTTTCGAATCTCAACACGTTTTGAAAACATCATTAGATCGTTTTTAATTCTATTTTAAACATCACATTCAAAGCAATTTCTTTAACATATTATTCACTATTCAAAAACGTGAATATACTACGTTAACAATTTCATCATTTCTATTCATTTTATCTTAAAGGATTATTCACTATCTAAAATGTGAATATAACTCCATAAATAAGTCATACTATTTACTTATCAAAATAAGTCGTTTGCGAATTTATAAAACTATGTTTATAAATTCCATTTATTAACCTATTCAATTCATAAATCAATTTATAAGCCAAAAATCTATAATTAAAAATCTTTCTTTGAAACTTCCCAAATTATAAATCTTATAACTTATAAGATTCATTTATTTACCCATATTTATTCTTCGAATAACTTTACAAATTTTATAAACCTACTGCTTATAAAATTCCATTTATAACTTCACCGTTTATAATTCTATAAATTTCATTCATTTTTGAAATTCATTCAAAATTCATTCTAACACTTATAAAACTCGTTTTGTAATTCAAATATTTTAATTTATAAATTATCAATTTATAAATCTTTTATATAAATCAATTTATACTATTATTCTTTTAAAACATCTTTAATCCCCTTTATAATTTCACCATTTTGATTCATAAAATAATCAAATTTATTAAATCCTATATTTTCAACTTTTTATAATAAATTCAAAAATCCCGATTAAACAATTTTATAAAGTCATTTGCCTCATATTTTCAAAAATCAACCTTTAACTATATTTCTCAAAAACCATAATTTTTATAACATTAAAATTTATAACGTTATTTATTTAAAATGGATCAATTTCAAAAATATTTTATAAACGTACACTCTTCAAAAATCACTTTAAAAATCATTTTAAAATTCCAAAATTTGGTCCAATGATGCTACATACCAAATAGTCAATCACGACAACAACGATATCATATATCGATATGATAATCCATCAAATATCAAAATATCTGAAATCAAATAAATACTATTGAGGAATCCAGTTGGATCCCTCCAACCTGTTTCCTGCATCCACAAACATTAGCACAATACCAATTTCGCTCCAGTACGAAATTATCGCGGTATATGGGATTTAAAATATTATCCGCTTAATAGACGGCGCAATAGGGTCTCATCCGCTATACAATGCGGGAAATCAATAACTGCAATATATACATATGCCAATATATATATATTGCTATTATATATAATACCAATTTCACTGTTTATGAAATATTCGCGGTATATGTTTTTAATAAATAACATCCGCTTACTAACGGCGCATAATGTCTATTTTAACAATCAATAGATAACAATCATCATTCATGCATACAATCAAGAATTTTAAATCTAACTATTTAAAATAAAAATCGAAACTATTTGATTGAGTGAGAAGTTCTCACCTTGATTTCAATTTCGTTTTAGCGATTTATTTCGAATAAAATTAAACGGACGTTTAATTTTACCCGAAATTCTCACTAACTCCAAACGACTCCAATCTAATTCCATAGCGTAGTGCTCGTCCATTCGATTCCAATGCAAATGGTTTCGCGCGTTTTCGACCTCGTATGAAAAAGTTATGATTTTTACAAGTTTTACACGATTTTTATATATATAAATTACAACTAATTTTATAATTTTTAAACCTATTCAATTCCAAGCCGTGAGATCTCACCCCCCCCCCCCCCCCCCCCACCCACCATCATCAGGCCGTCCATATGCTTTCTTCCCCATCTCCACGCACGTCCCCAGGCAATATACGTGCGCACGAACCCAACACAAATCCTAACCCTAATACACGCGCCCAACTACAAGCATCTCCACGTCGACCAGCTAGCGCCATCCAACTCGCCTCACCACAAGCTACTCACGGCCACGAGCCTAGCAAGCTTGGTCAACACATATGCACGTATTTCGAGGCCGACGATGCCGCCTTCATCTCCATTTTCCCGTTGATCCACTCATCAATTTTCGATCATAGCCGTTGAATATAAGGATCCTACCATGCTCTACATTTTTCGTTTAGAAAGCTTCTCGAATCTACGCTTGGATCGGAAGATATTGGAGAAGAAACGAGAGAAATTTCTGGCCGTGGAAAATATTAGTGGCGGCTGGTCTAAGTTTTGACCTAGGGTTTTATTTTGTTGAAGATAGTGAAGGGTTTGAGTTCCTTTTATAGATTTTCAAACGAAAACATTGTTCATCGAATTTTTTCGAACTCCAATTTACGCGCGGTGACCAGCGTTTCTAGGGTTTACCCCGCGTTTCGGACACAATGGAATAGGTTTCGAAAGCTAATTCGGTCATCTGTGCGAGTTATGGCAATAAACGTTCAATTTAAATTTAAACCGATTAAACGATTTTCTAGGCGTTTTAGCTTGCACCAAACAAACGGTAAATCCGATTGACACGAAATTTGAAACCTTACAATAATATCACATTATGGATCCGATGAAACTAGTTTCATCGAAATCTGAAACTGTTTGAAAAATGGCTATTTTAACTCGCCAAATTAATATTAAAACAATTACGATGCGTTTCGAGCTGCTACGATCAAACGATAACTCTGATTGCTACGAAAATTGAAATCCGGTAATAACTAACTATTACGGATCCAATGGAACTAGTTTCGTCCAATTCTGAGACTGTTCAAAAATTGGCTATTTCACTAGTCGATTTAAATATTAAAATATTCAATTTTCACAAATTTACTTTTAATTCGATTTTAAAAGTTCTAAAATATCATTCTAACTCCAATATGATATAGTAAAATTTTACAAATCATTTTTAATCATATTTAACTCAATTTTCTATTTTTCTGTATTTTCACATATAAAATTATCGATTTAATTATTCAATTAAATCCAATTATTCGAAATAAAATTTATTCGACTTATTAATTCACTTATTAGTATTTAAAATTAATTAAATATTCAAATTTTAATTAATTAAAATTCTGGTTCGTTACAGGATATGACGAATAGACGCTTCCTTTGAAATTCAGACTTTTAAAATATACTGTCACCTTGTCGACAAGGGTTCCTTAGGGTTGTCGACAAGCCTAAGTTATTTTTGGTAATTTGTTTTTCTTTGAAAATAACTATCTTGTATTAAAACTATTTTAAACTTTATAAATATACTTAACTATAGTTAAAATACATAAATAAGTATAGAGAATAATATTTTGGTATATATAAAATTTTGCTATAATTTTATATTTAAATCTAAGTACGAATATTAAAGTTAAATATATTGTAATTAAAAGATACTTTAAAACCAAGGATAATTTGATATTAAAAGTAAAGATTATTTTAAGGCTAAAAGTATTTTAAAACTAGGATAGATGTTTTTAATTTAAAAAAAGAAGATTTTGAAATCATTTTGAAAATAAAATATAATTTCGTAAAACATTTAAATAAAAATTAGTGGATACAAAACAATGTTCTACTAGATTTTTCGTACGTTCCATCCTACTTAGGGTTCCATCCCTTTAACGGGCTCGAAGAGGATTCCATTCCATGAATAAAGTGGATTTTAAGATGTCAGTGTTTTTCTAGGAGTTTTAACAAAAATCCTAAATTACTTATATTGAAATCTTGAACTCTTGATAATCTTGGTACTCGTGAGTCTTGAATCATGATATCTTCGACCTTGAGTTTATCAATTCTTGAATCTCTATACAGTACAGACTTCATTCTTTGGTACCTTTATATACAGTCTGCATATACATATATATCTTAACAATAATGTTAGTATCTATATTTTATAATCTTATTCTAAGGTTGTTGTCATCAAAACCAACTTCTCAGGGACTAATAATAATCATTACTTTAAAAGCATTCATAATAACTCAAAGGTTTAACCCTCAAAAAATATGAAATTATGTAATTTTCTTGTTTAAAACCATATTTTGCATGATAGGGAACTTAAAAATGGTTTAAAATTGCTTTGTTTCCTTGCAATGAAGATCCGAAAATAAATTTCAAAACTTCAACAAATAAAATTCATTGAAACTTAACAATCATCCAAATAATAAATATGCCTTTGTCCTATTGATGATTAAATAAATTCACAAGAGTAAGATTTTCAGAAACGCGTATCTTTTTGATAGGAAAATTTAGAGTGCTAAACTTTGGAAAACATTGAATTAAAAATTATACATCGAATAATCCATAATTCATATATTTCATCTACAAATTGTACTAAGTAAAAAGAAAATAATGAGTAAAATAAAGCATAATGCACGACCTTTCTTTATTTCTCACTAAATTTTTCACAAACAGGATTAACTTAGAAGGTAACTTGGAAAGTTGATGATACTTCTACAGTTTGAAAATTGCCTAACTCTCGTTGTTGCTCTTTTGTGATATGCTTTATCATCTATCAATTACATTGAGAAAAAACCAACTATGTAGAAAGTGAACAAATAGAACAAGTAATGGAATAGATCCCTAAGCCCAATATTTCATCCAAACAACTCATATTAAAAATTCTATATTATTGACTAATTTCCTACATCACACATTATAACTTACATATATTTCACAAATATAATTTTTAACATAAATATAATTACGTTTGGCAAAAGAATTCAATATGAATATTGTTTAATCCCTTCCTCTACTTGCTCTTAAATGAAACTAATAAATAAAATATGTGGGTTTACCAATACATTTACCATTTTAATTGAAGTTAAAAAAGGAAGTGATGTGTGATATTACAATCCAAATGCAATATCAAACCAATGCAAAGTAAGTGAGACCACAGATCATGTTAAAAATGGAAAAAACATACGTAGAAACCAAATTATTAGGAAAAAGGATTCAAGCAAAATTTTCAATACAAAATGTAGTTATCGCGGAACTTTTGTAAAAATAACAATGAGATTTTGGGTATTCGATTCTTTCGTCTCATGATTGGTGCGACTAAGCAATGAATTTGTATTTATTTCATTTCATAAGTTTAATGCTTGAAGATTGGCTTTATTCTATTTTAATTTTAGGATAATGCATGGAAAGACCTTTGTTGCGAAGAAATAATATGGAAGAGAAATGCCACATATAGGTAAAAGTTATGTCGAATGAGATAAAGAGAAATGCTCAAAGAGATATGTGGTGTTTTTATGACTGTGAAACAATGGAGATACTAGGTACAAGTTGAGTGAACCACCCTCTCGACTTGTATTGTTCTTTTGAAAATAAATTGAGGATAGTTTTGGCAATTCGAAAAATATTTCACTTTCATTTTATTAACTTGGCTTTTCCTTTAAAGTACAAGGTATATTTTAGTTAGAAGAAGAGGTATACATTTATTTGCATTATTACTTTCAAAACATGAAGTATGTATTTTTAGTTTCTACCAAGATGCATTAAAATATAGCAAGATTGTTATTTCATTTCCCTGATTTTAAGCTTGGACTAACTCCTTTATACTTTTATACTCTCACTAGCATAGAGGTTGGTCGCTCGGACCGTCTACCTGTTCCATTTGATAGTTTATTTGAGGAGTTCGAGTCATATTCATCTTTTTACCGACTTTGCCGATGAGGAGGTTAGAGGAGGTGTGGTTACTCTCCCTTGTCTGCAACGATATATAGTAGAGTAAATAGTCATCGAGGATATGCACACTTCGATTATCCGTGTCTTTATATTATACCTTTTTGGATCTACATTTTTTAGTAACAATAAGGGTACTATTAGACTTGGCTTTTTGGCTAGATTAGTAGATGTGGATGGACTACATATATATGATTATTGTACTGCTATTCATGGTTATTTGTACATAGCATTGGAAACTTATGCGCTACAGCAGTTTAGACAGATGTACGGATTCTGGTACATTCTTCTGTTTTGGTACTGCAAGTATACTGCTAATATGCACCCCCGACTTATTGCAGAAGCAAATGCTACACCTTATATTTACTTCCCTAGATTACGTCGCTTAGGTCCTCGTATCCATTTGTCTCATGTTGCACAAGGGGTGCACAATGAACTGATGGAGGCTAGATAGCAGATGGATATGAGGTGATGTGGTAAAATTATCGTTCGTCCCTGGGATCAATACTTAAGGTTCCTAGAACCCGGCCCTGGTCATCCACTCACTTTTCAGTTCTCTATGTCATGACGTAGTGTTTGCTTTCAGGTTTCTACATGTCCATTCATATTCATATGATATTTAGAGGATCGATGTTGGCTATAGTTGTATGGTATAGTTCGCATTCCACCAGATCTGCTACCATGGGATGATATGTATAGCAATATTACGGTTAGACCAGCTTAAATTCTTACGATGAGATGTACAAGATGGGTGGACGGTGAGCCTTTTAAAGTTTTGGGAGACTTTGATTCATATTGGGCTCGAGTAGCCCCACCTGATCATATTTGGGGTTAGAACATCGATCGTATTGGTCCGCATACCTCTGTTGGCAGAGTTCAGTTACACCTGCCACCTTTGAGCCTACATCATCTCAGTACACAGGGCCTCCTACATTGGACCCCTTCTTCATTCATTTAGAGCATACGATGTACATGGCTAGGTAGTGGAGTATCCCTTGTAGTATCCTCCAAATGACGCTATTATGGGTATACCATCCACCGGATTGTATCAGCCTTATCAGGTTTGTAAAAATTTTAAATTTCGTTTAAATTAATTGTCCTTATATCTCCACCTATGTATAATTTTTCTGTGCACTTATCAGTTTTCTCAGTACATGGATTATGATAGATGAATGATTGCTGCATTTGAGCTTATGATGCTTAATTATACACAGATGATGTACCGGAGTTACTAGACTACGGTCCAAAAGCAGCAGACTTCATATGATGCATAGATATAGGGATTATAGACCCAAATTCAACAGCTTCAGGAGCAACACCAACCGGGACCTGAGCCTCATGACTTTCATGATGTCAACGATGATAGTGATGATGACAGTGTCGACGACGAGGAGATTGATAGCAGTTCCGATCACATAGACTGATGTGCTGCATATAGATGTTTCGGTTTTTGTTGTTATTTTTCGTGCATTACGTTAGTTGGTTGCATATTATGTTGGTGATGATGCTATTGTTATATGTGCTTTTCTATATTTTATATTGAGTATAAAATTGTGTTGATTATATTTTATGTTAAATATGGCATTGTGTACATTATTTGCGATGAATATGGCATTGTGCTGATTATAATTTATGCTTATTTATTATTATACTTATATGATGGAAAACTGTTGGAGTAACAAACACAGTTGTGTTTGTTTGTCTAAAAGTTTATGGTTATCTATATATACTTAATTGCTTTTCATCCCAAACACATAATTCAGTCCTCCACTCATTCATTCTTTTATTCTTTATACTAATGCCTTCATGGCCATCATCTATTGACTCTGACTACGACTACGTTCCAATAGAAAGCGAACACACCGATGAAGATTGGAATATCAATTACCAAGACTAGCATTACGAGGACGTTGCTCGTGAATTCCCAAATCTTGACCAACTCACACTTCAGAAAGATGTTCAACCACTGTATGAACGTGCGGTTGTCCAACCTCTACATGAACAGTTGGTTCATCAACAACCATAAGAACAGGAGGTTGATCAAGTGCCAAATTTGCAATCTTCAGTTGAACAAGAGGTTGACTGTTACGTTGTATGTTGCCACTATGGTTATAAGGTTGAAGTTGTGGTCAGAGCTGATGGAAAAGATATTGGCCGTCGAATCCAGTTGTGTCCCTTTTGGCCTGAAGGGCGCAATTATGCAGAAAGGGTTGATAAACGTCTGTGCCCAAGAGCCATAACATATGCCGATGAGCTAGAACAAGAAATAAGGCGTCTTAGAAATGTCTTGCAAAACTCGCAATTTGATCGAAACCAGTAGTTTCTTTTGTCATTTGTAAGTGCTAGTGAGGGTATTGTTATTGGTTGCATTATTGTGGAGTATATTATTATTTATTGTATTATTATTTGTTTATGTATTATCGTTGGTTGTATTAATGTTTGTGTGTTTCAATAATATTGTCCTGTTTCTTTCTATATTATTTCCATAAAAAGTTTTTAGTGTATTATTGTTTGGTTGTGCCATAAATTCGTTAAGGACATGGCTATAGTTGTATGATGGGATGAGTCACTTCACCGACATTCAATAGTATATAGATGGGATGAGACACTGCACCAACAATCAACTGTGTGTAGATGGGATGAGATACTATAGACGTGACATAAATGGAATCAACTATATAGATAGTCGTTGAATTGAATTAATGCTGCCTGCCAACTAGTCATGATTGTTTGTTTTGTTATGAAGGACAACATGTGATATAAGCTATAGAAAGCTTATTAAATGATAGAAGTTTTATTGCACATTCACATCTCATACAATTTCAAAGATAAAAATGGATGCAGAAGATTATTATTTTTTGATGATAATGGCAATGAATTTGATGAAATGATGGAAGATATTTTCGTCGTGAAAAGGAGCTAATAACTATGGCTACAATACAATTTGGTCAATCTGGTGGGCAATGTAGTGGATCGGTTGTTGGCCGTCGGTTAAAAATCATAGATATTCATGGCGTAATGATAGACTGATGGAAGACTATTTTGTTCCAAATCCTACTTACACAAATGCTGATTTTAGAGGAAGATTCCGCATGCGGCGACCTTCGTTTCTTAGAATCCATCAATGTATCAAGCAACATGATATATATTTTGTCTTCAAACCCAATGCAATTCATACAATGAGATTGACTGGAATTCAAAAAATGACAGCTGCACTAAGAGTGCTTGCATATGTAGGACCAACAAACGCGCTTGATGAAAATTTAAAAGTAGCGGAAAGCACGGTATTAGAATGTTTGCAGCATTACTATTAAGCAATCGTGGACATTTACGATGGTCAACCAAACGAAGTAGATATAGTAATGTTATTGAATATGCATGGTAGTAGAGGATGGCCTGGAATGTTAAGTAGTATAAACTGCATGCATTGGGAGTGGAAAAATTGTCCAAAGACATATGCCGGAGCTTATACGGGTGTAACGACCCGCCTTTTTGGTCAGTTTAAACCGACGATCAAATACACATGCCGGTTCCAAACCGTTCAAAGGGGCAGACGGTTATTGGGGTAACTAAGAAAAGAAAAGAAAGAGAAATAAATGAAATGAAACAACACAGAATCTCGCAGCGGAACGATAAAATATAATAGTCAAATAAACAGTTCATGAAGCTGTTTACAATACTTTGATCATTATTTATACAACATTTATCAGAGTTATCCATATACAACAAAACAAATAAAATAATGCAGCAGACAACATGATGCAAAGATAATAATAAAATAGTATACTTCGACTTCGTCCTCCAGAAAAGATCTTCAATAAGCTGAAAAACTCAGGTTTGTCCCGAGCATAATGAAAAGACAAAATACTCGAGTCAGGAATAAAATATCCTCATGTAAGTTAAATCAATCGTAAATAAATATGAGTGTAACGGCGTCTGAGATGTTTACGGGGTTTGACATCTCATATCCAGTGTCAACGTGCGTGCAATAACTTAAGAGATGTTACGAGATTTTCCATCTCTCAAGGATCCGTTAAACTATCTACTATGTAGTACAATACGCTATTATAATATGTCTACAGTAAAGTAAAGTATTAAAATAGCGTTAAGGAGTTACCATAATTCCCCTTAACACATTTTTATAATGTCATAGTCTATACAGCACCGTAAACCCCACCGTAAACTGGTGGTTATCAGAGGGTACCCCATAGGTATAACACAAAACAAAACGTAGTGGTCGCGAATAGGATAATCAGTATGACAAGGTACATGAGGCGATACCAACTAGGATACTAGTAGTTGCGTGATCCGGACTGATGTAGAGCATAGCCAGCAGCTACCTCAACACCGCGAAACAACACTCCCAAATCAAGGGGTGCACCCAAATTGAATCACAAAAGTAATAGATATGGTATCGAAGGACCGCTAGAGATGGCGAACCTCAATGGCCCGGCGCGGCTCCTGTTTTAGTCATGTCAGGGGTCATCCAATATCGTTCTCTTTCTCCAGTCAACGCGTTCACCAAACCATCCACTTCATTCCGGATCAACACTCCACGTATACTAGTTATTAAAGTGGTTTTCGGTATCGACAGAGTATGTCCATATCCGATCCCGGTCTCTTTAATAACTACATATTATTACACCGATGACTCTTTTACATTTCAAATCGGTTCATAATTTATATCAAAATATCATATTCGCTTCAAAAAAATAAAATCCATTTTAACATCATCATATCTATTCAAAATGTAAGATTCTGTTTCAAAATCATTTTTCGCCTCAATATCTCATTTCGATTTCAAAATCATTTCGAATTTCAATTTAGGTTGCAACTTCGTTTAACCCAATTAGTATTTAAATTCAAGATTTAAACACAAACATTTGACCTTATTGACCAGCTTGAACTTTTAGAAAATAGTTTTAAGTAGTATAAAAGTAGTTATAAATAATTAAAATAGTAAAATACTTAAAATCTTTAAATGGATTTCAAATAGATAAATTAGTTTGAAATAATTTAAATTGGATTAAGTAGATTTAAACTAGATTAAAATAAGTTAACATGGTTTAAGATGGGTTAAAAATAATTTAATATAGTTAATATACGTTCAAATAGTTTAAGTGCTTAAAGATGGTTTATATAACAGAGTAATTTGGAAAACAAACTGAAACAGCTTCAAAACCAACCCATTTCAATTATAACTTCCTAATTCAAATCAATTTCAATTTCCATTCTACCGATTCAATTTCTATTTCAATTCAAATCAATGTCAACCTTGACCTCAAATTAATTCAGTTCTACATTTACCTTCAATTAATTCAATTTCAATTTATACTGATTTGGAGCTTGATTTTTCAAAATGTCAATTTGTAACACTTAACAAAATTATCCTTCAATATTCAACTTTTGAATCCAAATTTCATATATGATTCAATTCCAAGCTCAATTTCAAAATATCATTTTTATATCACTTTTACTTAGTAATACTCAAAGCTCGAGATAATGTTCAATATTTAAAAAAAAATTCGAAATTCGATCATATCCAAATTTTTAATTTCAAAGTCTCAACTTAATTTATTTAACAATTTCTTTAACCAAAATTTATTTCAACATTCCAATCCCATTTTTTTTTTGCGATAAATTCGATTTCTATAAATTGATTTTATTTATTCCTTTTAAATCAAAACATTTAAATAAAATTCAAATCAACGATTTTTAAAAATTTATTAATTTAACCAATCCGATGTCCGTATATAATTTTCTATCCTATGGCCAAGTGATTATTTATTTCAATTAAATGTCAGGGATGAATATATATCACTTAAACTAAATCACAGTGTCATATGTATGCATAACAGGATATATATAAGCAAATAAACATCCAAACATTTAAATATCAACCAATAGCATCCATCGAAATACATCATCCAATAGACAATACAATTCACTGCAATTTCATAGTTATCAATATCAGGTAATTAATCGCAATTCAATTTTAATTTCAATTTGACTGTCAATTTAATTTTCAACGGTGAATTCAAATGACAATCTATATGACAATTAAATTTTATCAAACAACGACAAATAAAATTCATATCACTTCATAATATCAAATTTAACTACCATAAAGATATTCAGTACGTTGTGAGCGTTATAAAACACTCACCTTGTGTTTTCGATTTTTAAATCAAATCGAACAGCGTTCGATTTGACCTAAAATTTTACCAAACTCCGAATGATTCCAAATCAGCGCCATCGCGTAGTGCTCGACCATATGAACCCGACGCCGCTAGTTCGTCCAAATCTGATAATGTATGAAGAAGATATACGATTTTAAAGCTTGTATATATTAATATAATTTAAAAAAAAATTCCTCTTTTATTTCACCAAAATCATGGCCGTTCATTACCTCTAGTAAAACAAGGCCACACGATGCTTCCTTCTTCCCCTAGTAAAACGCATGCACAAAACCCATCCTCCAAAAACTAGGGTTAACCATCGCTCGACCACCGTTCGTCGAGAGCCAATCACACCGGCGCCGAACGAAGCGTCAAGGCCAGCTCCATCTACGGCCGGCGTATGGCCAAGCTCGGCCCTACATGCAGCACGAAAAACGAGATTGAACGACCTACGTTCACGACCTCGTCACGCCTCCATCGCCACGTTGTACTCGATCATGACCGGTCAAAACGTAGATTCCAGAGCACTCTACAAGTTCGTAGTTGGGAATTTTTTGAATCGTTGAGTGGATGTGAAGATAATCGAGGGAGAACGAAAGAGAATATCGGCCATTGAAACAAAACAAACGGCTGCCTGAGATAGCTAGGGTTTTCCTTGAGGAAACGCGTATATATGTAAACGTACATAAATAAAATATTATTAATTTTCAACTTTTTCAGACGAACTCCAAACGAAGCGTGCCGTCAGGCATTTATAATGTTTTACTCACATTCCGGACACAATGGAACATGTTTCAGGGCCTAATTCGATCGTATGTGGGAGTTACAGAACCAAACGATCAATTTTAAATTAAATTGATTAAATTAATTTCTAAGCGTTTTGAGCTGCCATGGTCAAACGACAACCCCGATTGCTATGGAAATTGAAACCCAATAATAATAAACTATTACAGATCTAATGGAACTGGTACCGTCGAATTCCGAGACTGTGCCCCGTAAGGCTATTTTAACTCGTCGACTAAATCGACGACTTTTCAAAATTTACATAATTTCTAAAAATTCCCATTTTAAAATCTTATTAACTCTATTATAATCCAAATATAACTTACATTCACTTCGAGAACCAATTTGAATCATATTAAATCGAATTTCAGTTATTCACTATATTTTCATATATTAAATTTCAATATCAAATTAATCATATCAAATTCGAAATTTAATTATTCAAACATTTGTAATATTAAATTTAAACAAGTTTGATTATTCTTAAATCACTATCTTTTGAAATATTCAAAACGAACTTATAAAATTTAACAAATTCAAATTATAGAACAACATTTCCATTAAAACAGTTATTCAATTCCCGTTATTCAATTATTCAATAAATTCCAAATATTAAATTTAAACAATTTAATTGTTCAATATTTGACGGATTTCAATATTGGATTTTTAAATAAAATTTCATTATTAGTCGATTACTTTATTACATCAAATGAATTCCACGTTATTATTTAACTACAGTTAGAGATAATGCACTCAACTAATATATAAACTTTCATTTCAATTGCGATATGTTCACAAATTCAATTCGACTAACTAAATGAATAGGTACCTTAAATAATTATCACCGTTAACTTTTAATTACACTTATATGTTTATAGTTTTCAAACAAGTGTGTAACATTCCTGATTTTTAAGCACGATTAATTTAATACTTTATTTGATCTTTGGGATTAAATTTTGAAAATAATTGGAGATTAATATAAAAAAAATTGATTTAGTTGTGAATTTATTTAAAATTTGTTTGGGTTTGAAATATGCAAATAAATTATAATTGAGAAAAGCATTTAAAAAGAATGTTGAATTAAAAATTTAAGGATAAGTATTTCACAAATAAATATTGGGTTTAAAAATAAAGTATTGAGAATAAATAGAATTTAAAGGCTTAGAGATTAATAAAAGTATGTATTTTAGAATAGAATTTTTAATTGGGAATTCAATAATAGAAATCTTAAAGAATAAATTGAATTTAAAATTTACATTTTTGAAATTGATAGAAATTTACTTATTTATTTTATTAAGCATGCATTTTGGTTTAGAAGTAATATTTTGAAATTTATTTTTGAATTAGTAGAAAAATAATTTGAATAATTGGCATAAAACAAAATTGTATTTGAATTTTTGATATGATAGGATGTATCTTTGTTTAGATAAATGGATCTTAATTTGGGATTTGATTTTTATTAAATACTAGGTTATTAACTTCATATTATCAAAGAACTAACACATGTATAAAATTGTTAGTAATGAGTAATTAGATTTTAAATCATTGATTATAAAATTGTATAAGTAAAAAATAAGATTAGATAAAGGATGTATTTATTTATAAAATGAATATGTGGAAATAAAATAAAAGTAATAGAATTTTTTGACTTGAGAAAAAGAAATACAAATGTAAACATACATGCACATGAGAGATGGAGTAGGATAATTAACAAAAATATAGATCTTATGACTATCTTTTAACAAATGGCATGAAGACATCATTATCAACTAATTTTTTTTTAAACCTTTCCATCTTCCCATGTGAAATCAAACCATATCTCAGCAAAAATCTGAACAAAAAGATTTGGTCTCACCATTCTCAATATCAAAAGCTGTTCAAAACCAAGAAACAACTCAGTTTTTAAAACCAAAAGAAGAAAAAAAAAGTATACAATTCAAACTAAAAATAAAGAAGTAGAGAAGCTTCAGTTCGAACCCTGTCTATTTCCAGCCTGTAACCAAACTTTCATCAATCTGGAAATTCAAAAGAAAACAAACAAAAGAAATCAAACAATAAATCAAAACAGAAGATTCGAAACACTGAAGCATTTCAAATCTGAGATTCAAACCCAGGAGTTAAGCTGTAGATCATTTCAAAACTCAAAGCTACAGATCAGAGCATCTCAGGTCTAGAGCAAAGTCAGATCATATCAAAACCAGATTTTAGTGTTCAGTGTTTTAAAGCAAATCCAAACTAGAAATTCGCAGACCTCAACCTGGAAGCAAGTTTCCAGATCAAACAAAGGCATTGCCCTCTGTTATTTCAAATTGACAAGGTGAGCAAAGTCACTTATATTTACCTATATTCTTTGATATGGGGTTGATGCTTAAATATGTTCTGGGAAGGTTGTCTGTTATGCTTGTGTGTTTGAATATATCTGTGCATGTTTGGGTTTAATCCTCTGTTGAGTAACAGGTTTGAAATCCCTAGTATAAATTCAATAATCTTCATGCAATTGATTTCAAGCTATAATTTATAAATGAAAATGTATGGTAAGGTCATAACAGTGTTCAAAAAAATTAGTAAATATTTCAAGAATGGGAAATTGCAGTGGGAAATAAATTAAGGTCAGAATCAACCAATTCAATTCTAGGCTTAAACTTCTCCTCTGTCTTCAACAACAAGATCAACATTAAAAAGTAAAATTCTAGATTTCAGAATAAATATCTGTTCTCCCTATTCTTTTGGAATCCAGTTGAGTAAACTCCATGCTTTATTCTATTATTTGTGTTTTAATTCCTGCATGAATGTGAGTAAACTTGTTTTGATTTTTTTTTAAATTTAAAACTGAGTATTTAGTCCATAAAAACTTTATGTTGTTGCATATGGAAGAAATTAATTCTGTAAGTTCTTTATGATTCTGGAAATTGTTTTATGACATGTGCTCCCTGTTCTTGGTTTTCAGAGTAAGGTAAGTTAGAAAGAAATCAAATGAACCTTCATACAAACATGTTAAGATTGGGATTCATAAACAAAATAAGTTGTTTAAATTTAACTCAAAGCTTACAATTTTGTTTTAAGCTTCAAATGAAAACTGTTCACTCTGTAACCTAAATATGCAGTAAAAACAAAATTTAAAGATAAATCCAAGCATTTTAAATCGTTGAATTGATTTTATAATTTGAGTGAACATATGAAAATAGGATTTTTAAAACATTAGTGATGATTTTTTTTTTAGTTGAGTAATTCGAGGGCAGTTCGAACTCGAACAAAATCGGCATTTTGATTGATTTCTAGTAATCAAATGAATTTTGGATGTTGTAATTTCGTGTGAAGCTAGTTTGGAACTCAATAATGTTAGGAAAAATGTTGAAAAAAATTTCTATTGCAAGAATTAGTTGGTCGAATAGAATTTAGGGTTTAAGCTTCGATTTTGACGTCGGTTTTGTTCGAACTCGTGCGTCGTGAAGGTGGCTTTGGGGGTGATCGGACCAATTTAGGATGGGACGTGAGTCGGGTGAGCGGTTCTAGATGGACGGCCATGGTCACTGGTGATCAAGATCACCAATGGCGAGGCAATGCATATGACCAGGTTCGAATGCCTGGAGGGGTCAAACAGCTCGATTTCGACTCGTTGCCATATGAG
Source organism: Allium cepa (assembly GCA_030765085.1). Taxonomy (NCBI): domain Eukaryota; kingdom Viridiplantae; phylum Streptophyta; class Magnoliopsida; order Asparagales; family Amaryllidaceae; genus Allium; species Allium cepa. The sequence continues at coordinate 591,672,847 of CM060937.1, forward strand.
ATCATCTGGGTGGTCGGAGTTGTTTAGAGGGTCGAAGACGATGTGCCGGTGGTCGCAAAGTTGGTCGACGACGTTGGGTTCGGTTGTACACGTGCTCACCTCCACGTTTTGTTTTTTGGTCGTTCCAGTTTCGCCAAGAGAGAGAGGAACTCGAAGCACTGCTCGGGTCAGGGAGGGGAAAACTCGAAGTCATGCTCGAGTTGTTTTGGGGTGTACCGGGTTAAATTTAAAAACTTCACAAATTTTTGCAAAAGAAGGGCAACACGGGTAAATCTAGGGGAAAACCCGAAGTAAAGGGATGATTATCTCGGGGTAAACCCGAAGCAGGTCTCGGGTAAAATGTTGGTTCAGGTTTTCTTTTAAAACCTGTCTGTTCAAATTTAAATCAAAAAAAAAAATCCAGAAATCAAAAATGATTTGTATTTAGGTTTGGAGATTTATGTGTTTCAAAATTTTAAATTGGTTTGACAATTTTAAATATTAAAGTATGATTTAAAATGGTTTGAAAAAAAAAGAATTTGGTTTTAAATTTTCTTTAAACTTCTTTTAGAAAATGAGTATTTCCTTAACTTAAGATTTCAAAATGTGTTTCAAATTGTTTTAGCTTTAAATTGTACCCATTTTAAATCTTAAGTGTAAAAATGGAAATTTGAAAATAAATTTGAAAGAAAATGGTTTAAGATACTTTATTAATGATAAATTTAATCATTAATGAGGATAATGTTTTTCTTAAAATTTAATGAGGATTTAATGATTTGAAATTCATTAAATTATTAAGTTAATTGAAAAGGATAATTTATTTATCTAATTAATTATTGATTTGGATTAATTAAATAGGTAATTAAGGGCTTAAATTTATTTAATTAAGATTTGAGATTAATTAATTAAAGTGATTAAGAAGAAAAAATTATTAATTAAAGGTTAATAATTTGTGAAAGTAATTAAGGGATGTTATTAATTAAAAATTTATTTATCTAGTGATTAACTTAAGGTTAATCAATTGTTGTAATTAAATAAGGATAACTAATTCAACGATAATTAATTAATTTAGGGTTGATTAATTAATTAAAGATAATTTATTTAATGGTGAATTAGACAATTAAAGGTTAATTTCTTAATAATTAAAGGTTGATAAATTACAATAAAAGGGTAATTAATTTACTATAGATGGTTAACTAATGATTAAAGAAAAGTTAATCAAAATGATTTGTAATTTATTAATGATAAATTAACCAGGATTAGTAATTATTCCTAAGCAATTAAAATTGGTTTGAATCAAACAATTAACTGATCTTACTTATAGAGGTTTGATTGTTATTAGATGCTATGTGATGGATTGATGTATTTGTTATGTGATGTGATGCTATGTAATGTTTTGTGCTAAGCTGTTATATCTGTGTCGTATATATTGTTATAAGAATATGGAAACCCCTTCACCCGTGGAATGACATTTGAAATTTCGATGCGACAGGGAGTCGGGTTCCAATTGGTCATCCGATACCCACATCGAATCATAATGATGAATCTTTGTGATTGATAAATTTATTTTATCTATGAATCTATAAATAAAGATAAGCGTTATGGGTTATACCGCTTATCGATATGATTGAATCTGTGATGATTGATGTTGTGCACTACTGTGTTGAACCCCAAGACCGCACTTGTACACACAAATATGGATTGCACGTGGAAATGGGTTAAGTCACAAATTTTGAAATTGTTTTAAAATTGAATTTTTGAATCCAAAATGGTTTTGGAATTAGAATTGAAGATTTTGAAATGAATTTCAAAAATAAAAGTTATTTTGAATAACCTGATTGAGTTTGAAATTTAAATAATTTGATTTTTATTTGAATTCAACATTTAGGATTGAATTCTATGGCTTGGAAACTATGGTTCAAAAAGGGTTATTCAACTTATAAATGGGTTTTTAAACCATTTTAAAAGCGTTGATTGGGAATTTAAATTCTAAACCCAAAGATTTTAACTTTTGTAAATATAATTGAATTTTTCTGAAACAGAAACTATATGTTTTCAAATAATAAGAGCTTTCGCATAAGAAATGAATTTCCAATTCGTGTTAAAAGGATTTCTAGTCTAAAATGGAAATAGTTTCCAAGTTATAGATAAATCTTTGGAAATATGTTTTGAAAGCTATAAATTAAATTTTTAGTTTAAAGATTCAAGTAATAAATCCAATTGAAATGAAAATTGTTTTGAAATCTATGAATGATCTTTGTGAAACTAGGTGAACTTTGTGAAATGAATCTTTTCATTTAAAGATTTAAAATGGTAATTTGCTTAACCATTTGAAAGAAAAGCTTGGATTTTCAAGTTGTGACTTAACTGAAATTCCATATCCATATGTTTTAAACTATTGCGCTCATTATTCGGTTTAGCCGGGATAGGACCTTGTGTCATATAGCCCATTCCGAATAGTGATACGACGTTATGGATTGCATTTGAAGGCCGACGTTGAAGGCCGGGTGTCTTCGAGAACGTTAGGATAACCTATCGATTGTCTCTGCATCGAGTAGCTACGGTATAGAGATTCCATAAGTGATGGGAAGTCCGATCGGGATTGTGGATACCCGGATTGCAAGGGCTTCTTCGGAAGTGCCTTCGGTTCTGTTCGAACCCGGAACAGACTTGTATGGTTGTATGTCCGACATTACACTTTGAGATATTAAAATGATCTCTATCAAATACATTTCTGCTTGGTGGCGGAGAATTTATTCTCTTAGCTTAACACCCTTCTCTGAGACGTACGAGCTCAGAGGTTATGTAGTTGATATTTATCAGTGATATATTCCCAATTTGGTAGTGTGGCATGCTAAGTACTGCTGTGTGTTGATGATCACTTGTTGATCATTTGTGATTAAAGCATGGCTTTTTTATAAAGCGTAGCTTTGTGGACGAGACTGCATCAGGACCTCACACCCCGGAAATGGTCGAAACAGGAAAGATGCGGCAAGGTTATGAGGGTCGCGCCCTTTAGGGTTTGTCATTCCCTTCTGGTAAAGGGTGGTATCATGGTATGGAGCCCAGATGCTTACTCATGTGGATACGGCTAATCTATTACTTTGTGATTGCTTTGTGGTTTTGAGGCGCCTCGGATAAAGGTCCCAAAGGACCGGAGGATGGCATGCTCGAGTAGTAGTTACCTAGTTACAGAGGTAACCCGGCCTTGTGTTGGCCGAGATCCGATTAGGTTCTCGGGACATCCCGCCAGAGGCGATCCCATTGACAGTAGGAAGTTCCTTAGCCTGACCGTTTGTTGGAAATCCATTCATCCAATACTCGCCTTGTACGGTTTTAGTTGTATTACCTGCCACCTACTTATGGTGGGGCCCCACTGTTTGGATGGTAGCTATAGTAGGCATAGTTCGGAATGTCTATGCTGGCTAGGATCTATATTATACTTTCGAAATGGTTTTTATGCACTTTGCACTTATAGTAATAATATCAAAGAAATTTTCTCGTATTAAGCATATTTGACTATCATAAGGAGAAATCTCCTCCAATTCTGCGTTTGCATTCTGTGTTGTGGGAGGCCTTATGGTAGTTTCATTTTCAAAAAAGCATTGCGGATTTCAAATTTAAATTCTTTTGTTGTTTTAAAGGACCAAATGTTTTTTTTTGCTTATACCAGTCCCACGACTGACCTGGAGTTTATTGTTCATTTCCTAAACTCTGGGTGCCTACTATTTTTCCACACGGGCAGTCTAAAGTTGGGTTTTTCAAATGGTCAGGTTTAGTAGGTTATCTGGAGCTAGTTTAGTCTTTGGATCTAAACTGCACTTTCTTATCTTTGTGCATCATTATTAGGAGTTCGAGTTATTTCTGGATTGGTGCTTTGAAGATGGAGTTCTTTCTTGAAGACCATATTAGAGTTGTTGTTCCGCTGCTGGGTTAACTTTTCTTTCCGCTGCTATTATCTTGTATCATCTCTCTGATGTATATTGACATTCATTGTATCATCTGTTGTATCATATTGTACCTGATATTATATCAATGTTGTATATTGAGATATTCTGTTTCTTCCGCTTGTTGCACTTAATGTGTTATAAGCTCCGGCACGACTCGAATTTCAATGTTTGAATCTGCGGCATTCCAGTACAGTGGAGTACGGATGTCGATTTCCGAACGCTGGAATTTGGACCGTGACAAAGTGTCACAATTACCTATACAATATAAATTCATTCAATTATCGTTGACTACATATTATTTCAATTGATTTGGGATTTCATTCAATTCATAAATAATTAACTTAGATAAAATTTGTTGCATTTCATTCTAGTTATTATTACCATACATAAATTACAAATTTTTAATTCTTCCAACATTAAACCATGAAATCTTATTAAATTAACATTTTTAATTATCGAAATTTTACGGGTCGTTACACTCTCCCCCATTCAAAACTTTTCGTCCTCGAAAAGGAAAAGAAGGGAAAAGAAACTAAGTAAAGAATTCAAACATTTGATATATTTTATTCAAAATTATTAACTTATAAAATAATGAAATTCCAATTATAAAGTCATAACTACGCTTCCACTAAGTTACTCCGAACGGCTTTCTAAATTTAAAAGTTAGTTATCAAAACAAGTTATAAAATTTTAAAAACTTGAAAATTTTCTAACACCCGGATTTACGAAAAATTTCGGCAGAGTCTCCTCTGCGCGGCTCGATCGGTACAGTTACAAAACGCCTCTACGGGCCCCAAACCAATAAAAGAAAATCAAAAGCCAAGTGGCTCATCAAAAATCACCAAATCCAATGACAAAATAAACATGTACCTTTTGTCGGGCAATCCAATTTTTTTCTTGATTTTAAATACCTGCAAATCATTTACCAATGATATCCAATTATATAATTTAAAAGAATCATTTTATATTTGGCATCTTCAATTTCCAATATTAGCTTTAATTAAGTCCGTAAGCCGTACATATATCATCCGTGAGCAATATCAAATCTAATTGTTTATTCGATCACACAATTTCAATTCCAAACTAGTATTGTTCACACGACTCTCTAGTGCGGACTCAGATTTGGTTCCTTGATTGGAAACTGTTACTCTCCTTGCATAGCCATATACTATGATAGAGAATTCTAGAATCAAATCAAAAATCCATATCCAGGGTTCGCCGTCGAGAATCGAGTGAAAAATCCTAACTTGGATCGATTTGTGTGCGAATTTGGATCAAATCGTTATGCGAACAAAATGATATACGTACAACTCACGTATTACCTTCCAATGGGTTTCTATCCAATTTGTCTATAATAAATTATTTTATTGACTTTTATTCTTTATTTACAATTAATTATTCACAATCCATTATTCAGTTAGTATATTCATTTCTTTACATAGCATATTCTTTAACATTATCTTTTCTTAAACATCATATCATAGAATTTGCTTACTCAAGTTCATTTTAAACATTCTATATAACTTAATTAAATTCAATTACATTTTCCAATTGATTCTTAGCTATACCAAATTCTTTTGTTTACATTTACTTCAATTTCATAATTTCAGTTAATAACAAATTTATTTGTGGAACATTTTATTAATCATCACTTTAGTTTATAGTCATTCTATAAAAGTCTAACTTCTTATATATGACCTTTCTTAGTTTATAGTTATCTCAAAAGTTACAAATTTATGTTCATATATATATATATATATATATATATATTGTTGCAAATTTATATTTAATTCTATAACCAGTTTACAAAGACATTGCTTAACTCAATGGCCTTCTTTCTTAAGTTCACTTACTTGTTCCATTTATCCATTCATCATTTCATGTTATATTTAAGTATATAACATTTTTATCACAACCAAAATTTCCATTTATATACATTTTAATTTCTTTTGAGTTTTCCTTACTTGTATATTTTAATTACTTTCGGGTTCAGTTTATTTGTACAATATCTCATTACAAATCCAAAACATCATTTTAACTTTTAATATTAGGTAAGTCTTGTTATATGTTATCAGAATGTAATTTGGTATTATACAAATTTATAGAATTTCATTTTACTTAATTAGAATGTTCACAAATTTAATTTGTTTAAATCCTCTTCTCCTTTCAACTTTAAAGTTTTCCCAAAACAATAAACTTAGATATTTTAATCATCTTATTTTATAAATTTTGGTTATTCACATTTCATTCAAATAATTTGAAAATTATTAATTAATAGAACTTAGAAATTAAATGCCCGGTTCTTTTCAAATCGTTTGAAATAAATATATACACTTATATCTTTAATATATCAAATCATACCTTTGGAGTTTAAACCAAAACCCATTTTCCCAAAATAATTTCGAAGAAAGTAAAGCTTCTCTGAAGTCTTCCCCACTTTTTGACTCGAAAATGAATGTCGATGATGTTGCGCAGTCATCACCGAAATTATTTTCCAGCGACAGAAGAGAGGAGTACTTAATTCATTCCTTCTTAAAAATCCTTTCAAAATATTTCCATAAACATTTTCCAACTAATATTACGATATATCTCTTCAGAGCTTTGAGAACCATTTTCAAAATCCCGAGTCTTAAATTCAATATTTCTCAACTTAAATCTATTTTAATTTATAAGTCACCTTTATAAAATATTCTTATAATATTTTCTTTCTTACAACATTCCACTAGTGTTTTATTATTATTTATTTTTCAATAAACCTTATTTATTAAAACACAATATCCAATTTATGATAACAATCAATATTATCGTTTCCAACAACCAAATAAGCTAGATATATCACAATAATTTTTGAATATAAATTCTTTATATACAAAATATAATTAGGGCAAAATTATTTCATTTACCCAATTTCAAAACAATACTATGTCGAATTGTTCTGTTCGAGTGCTTAGAGATCCCTATCAATGACGTTAATTACTCGTATTGACCAGAATCCATAAGACACTCAACAAATCAATCGACATAATATAAAACATTTTATATCACTAACAAATACGCTCTCTCATATATATATACTCAACGACTCATCATAGGGTATTACTACCCTATTTATAAAGAGTCAGACCCCACACAGCTAAGGTTATCGCTAAACCAAAGCTCTAATACCAACTGTAACGACCCGCCTTTTTGGTCCGTTTAAACCGATGATCAAATACACATGCCGGTTCCAAACCGTTCAAAAGGGCAGATAGTTATTGGGGTAAATAAGAAAAAAAAGAAAGAGAAATAAAGGAAATGAAACAACACAGAATCTCGCAGCGAAACGATAAAATATAATAGTCAAATAAACAGTTCATGAAGCTGTTTACAATACTTTGATCATTATTTATACGACATTTACCAGAGTTATACATCTACAACAAAACAAATAAAATAATGCAGCAGACAACATGATGCAAAGATAATAATAGAATAGTATACCAAATCTTCGACTTCGTCCTCCAGAAAAGATCTTCAATAAGCTAAAAAAAACTTAAGTCTGACCCGAGCGTAATAAAAAGACAAAACACTCGAGTCAGGACTAAAATATCCTCTTGTAAGTTAAATCAATCCTAAATAAATATGAGTGTAACGGCATCCGAGATGTTTACGGGGTTTGACATCTCATATCCAGTGTCAACGTGCATGCAATAACTTAAGAGATGTTACGGGATTTTCCATCTCTCAAGGATCCGTTAAACTATCTACTATGTAGTGCAATACGCTATTATAATATGTCTACAGTAAAGTAAAGTATTAAAATAGCGTTAAGGCGTTACCATAATTCCCCCTAACACATTTTTATAATTCCATAGTCTATACAGCATCGTAAACCCTACCGTAAACTGGTGGTTATCAGAGGGTACCCCATAGGTATAACACAAAACAAAATGTGGTGGTCGCGAATAGGATAATCAGTATGACAAGGTACATGAGGCGATACCAACTAGGATACTAGTAGTTGCGTGATCCGGACTGATGTTGAGCATAGCCAGCAGCTACCTCAACACCGCGAAACAACACTCCCAAATCAAGGGGTGCACCCAAATCGAATCACAAAAGTAATAGATATGGTATCGCAGAAGTGTGTCCGCTAGAGATGGTGAACCTCAATGGCCCGGTGCGGCTCCTGTTTTAGTCATGTCAGGGGTCATCCAATATCGTTCTCTTTCTTCAGTCAACGCATTCACCAAACCATCCACTTCATTCTGGATCAACACTCCGCGTATACTAGTTATAAAAGTGGTTTTCGGTATCGACAGAGAGTATGTCCATATTCGATCTCGGTCGCTTTAATAACTACGTATTATTACACCGATGGCTCTTTTACATTTCAAATCGGTTCATAATTTATATCTAAATATCATATTCGCTTCAAAAAAATCAAATCCATTTTAACATCATCATATATATTCAAAATGTAAGGTTCCGTTTCAAATCATTTTTCGCCTCAATATCTCATTTCGATTTCAAAATCATTTCGAATTTCAATTTAGGTTGCAACTTCATTTAACCCAATTCGTATTTAAATTCAAGATTTAAACATAAACATTTCACCTTATTGACCAGCTTGAAATTTTAGAAAATAGTTTTAAGTAGTATAAAAGTAGTTTTAAATAATTAAAATAGTTAAAAATACTTAAAATCTTTAAATGGATTTCAAATAGATAAATTAGTTTAAAATAATTTAAATTGGGTTAAGTAGATTTAAACTAGATTAAAATAAGTTAACATGGTTTAAGATGGGTTAAAAATAATTTAATATAGTTAATATAGGTTTAAATAGTTTATGTATTTAAAGATGGTTTGTATAACAAAGTAATTTGGAAAACAAACTGAAACAGCTTCAAAACCAATCCATTTCAATTATAACTTCCTAATTCAAATCAATTTCAATTTTCATTCTACCGATTCAGTTTCGATTTCAATTCAAATCAATGTCAACCTTGACTTCAAATTAATTCAGTTCTATATTCACCTTCAATTAATTCAATTTCAATTTATACCGATTTGGAGCTTGATTTTTCAAAATTTCAATTTGTAACACTTAACAAAATTATCCTTCAATATTCAACTTTTGAATCCAAATTTCAAATATGATTCAATTCCAAGCTCAATTTCAAAATATCATTTTTATATCACTTTTACTTAGTAATACTCAAAGCTCGAAATAATGTTCAATCTTTAAAACAAATAAATTTTCGAAATTCGATCATTTCCAAATTTTTAATTTCGAAGTCTCAACTTAATTTATTTAACAATTACTTTAACCAAAATTCATTTCAACATTCCAAACCCAATTTTTTTTGCGATAAATTCGATTTCTATAAATTGATTTTATTTATACCTTTTAAATCAAAACATTTAAATAAAACTCAAATCAACGATTTTTAAAAATTTATTAATTTAACCAATCCGGTGTCCGTATATAATTTTCTATCCTATGGCCAAGTGATTATTTATTTCAATTAAATGTCAGGGATGAATATATATCACTTAAACTAAATCACGGTGTCATATGTATGCATAACAGGATATATATAAGCCAATAAACATCCAAACATTTAAATATCAACCAATAGCATCCATCGAAATACATCATCCAATAGACAATACAATTCACTGCAATTTCATAGTTATCAATTTCAGGTAATTTAATCGCAATTCAATTTTAATTTCAATTTGACTGTCAATTTAATTTTCAACGGTGAATTCAAATGACAATCTATATGAAAATTAAATTTTATCAAACAACGACAAATAAAATTCATACCACTTCATAATATCAAATTTAACTACCATAAAGATATTCGGTACGTTGTGAGCGTTATAAAACACTCACCTTGAGTTTCCGATTTTTAAATCAAATCGAACAGCGTTCGATTTGACCTAAAATTTTACCAAACTCCGAATGATTCCAAATCAGCGCCATCGCGTAGTGCTCGACCATATGAAACCAACGCCGCTAGTTTCGTCCAAATCTGATAATGTATGAAGAAGATATACGATTTTAAAGCTTGTATATATTAATATAATTTAAAACAAAATTCCTCTTTTATTTCACCAAAATCATGGCCGTTCATTACCTCCAGCAAAACAAGGCCACATGATGCTTCCTTCTTCCCCCAGTAAAACGCATGCACAAAACCCATCCTCCAAAAACTAGGGTAAACCATCGCTCGACCACCGTTCGTCGAGAGTCCATCACACCGGCGCCGAACAAAGCGCCAAGGCCAGCTCCACCTACGGCCGTCGTATGGCCAAGCTCGGCCCTACATGCAGCACGCAAAACGAGATTGAACGGCCTACGTTCACGACCCCGTCACGCCTCCATCGTCACGTTATACTCGATTATGACCGGTCAAAATGTAGATTCCAGAGCCCTCTACAAGTTCGTAGTTGGGAATTTTTTGAATCGTTGAGTGGACGTGACGATAATCTAGGGACACGAAAGAGAATATCGACGATTGAAACAAAACAAACGGCGGCCTGAGATAGCTAGGGTTTTCCTTGAGGATAGGCGTATATATGTAAACGTACATAAATAAAATATTATTAATTTTCAACTTTTTCAGACGAACTCCAAACGAAGCGTGCCGCCAGGCGTTTATAATGTTTTACCCACATTCCGGACACAATGGAACATGTTTCAGGGCCTAATTCGATCGTATGTGCGAGTTACAGAGCTAAACGATCAATTTTAAATTAAGTTGATTAAATTAGTTTCGAAGCGTTTTGAGCTGCCATGGTCAAACGACAACCCTGATTGCTGTGGAAATTGAAACCCGATAATAATAAACTATTACGGATCTAATGGAACTAGTTCCGTCGAATTCCGAGACTATGCCCCGGAAGGCTATTTTAACTCGTCGACTAAATCGACGATTTTCAAAATTTACATAATTGCTAAAAATTCCCATTTTAAAATCTTATTAACTCTATTATAATCCAAATATAACTTACATTCACTTCGGAAACCAATTTGAATCATATTAAATCGAATTTCAGTTATTCACTCTATTTTCATATATTAAATTTCAATATCAAATTAATCATATCAAATTCGGAATTTAATTATTCAAACATTTGTAATATTAAATTTAAACAAGTTTGATTATTCTTAAATCGCTATCTTTTGAAATATTCAAAACGAACTTATAAAATTTAACAAATTCAAATTATAGAACAACCATTTCCATTAAAATAGTTATTCAATTCCCGTTATTCAGTTATTCAATAAATTCCAAATATTAAATTTAAACAATTTAATTGTTCAATATTTGACGGATTTCAATATTGGATTTTTAAATAAAATTTCATTATCATTCAATTACTTTATTACATCAAATGAATTCCACATTATTATTTAACTACAGTTAGAGATAATGCACTCAACTAATATATAAACTTTCATTTCAATTGCGATTTGTTCACAAATTCAATTCGACTAACTAAATGAATAGGTAACTTAAATAATTATCACCGTTAACTTTTAATTACACTAATAAGTTTATTATTTACAGACAAGTGTCACAATTACCTATACAATACAAATTCATTCAATTACCGTTGACTACATATTATTTCAATTGATTTGGGATTTCATTCAATTCATAAATAATTAACTGAGATAAAATTTGTTGCATTTCATTCTAGTTATTATTACCATACATAAATTACAAATTTTTAATTCTGCCAACATTAAACCATGAAATCTTATTAAATTAACATTTTTAATTATCAAAACTTTACGGGTCGTTACAACGGGTAAGTCTCGTAGATCCATTATTACTCTTGAAGCCGTAGCGTCGTATGACTTATGGATATGGCATGCATTTTTTGGAATGTCGGGTTCAAACAATGATTTTAACGTAGTCGAACAATCTTCGTTGTTCAATAATTTAGCAAACAGTAGATCAACTCCTTATACAGTTACTTTAGGAGGCAACATGTACGATCGTGGATACTATCTTGGCGATGTTATATTTCCTAAATGGAATACCATTGCCAAGATAATTCCTAACCCACAAAAAAAAACAATCAAAGTTTGCATCGATGCAAGAAGACCATTGGAAAGATCCTGAAAGAGCATTTGGGGTTCTTCAATCTAGATTTGCCATGGTCGATAATCCATGCCGACTTTGGTCACCAGTTAAAATGACAAAAATAATGTAAACTTGTGTTATTTTACATAATATGATTGCAGAGGATGAAAGAGACATGGAAGATTTTACGAGGGTGCTCCGATACCGTCGCCTATTTGGCACAATGATATGATTGGGAGCGCATTAGAACTCAAGTTTCATGTAGAAGGCCAAATGACATACCGTAGTGTTCAACTTCATCGAAGACTGCAAAATGATCTCATAGATTTCTTTGGAACTTTTCTTGAAATCTAAGAATCTATATTTCTGTTGTTGCTTTTGCTACTGTTGTTTATGTTGTTGTTACTTATTATAGTTATTGTAATCTATTTACGTTTAATTAACGTAATGTTGTTATAATCTTTTCTCAATGTAATGCAATTTCAATGATAATACTTACAAAAATAATTGCTTATGTTCGTAATACAGTACAACTAATTGTAATTCAAAGATACAAAGGGCTAGAAAAAAAATAGTTAATGACCCTCTTCACATCTACGTCTCATAATTTCTCTCCTTCTATGCTCTGTATACTCCAGCTATTCTTCAGACATGTGTGACGTATCCATGAACATTATTGCTTCTTCATCTCTTTGTCGGTTTTTAGTAAGAAGTTGATCCATTCTTGACAACTTTTCTTGGTGTTGAATTGCTCGAGTCTCCATTGCACGGTTATATTTATCTTCAGATTCAAGTAGGATTTTTTTAATTTCAGCCTAATCCGCTCTTGCACCATGCTTCTTTTTTGTCACTTTTTCTCCTCGTGACCTAACAAAATGATCTTTGGTAGGGGTTAGGTCTTCTTCTAGTCCTAAATCGTAGCTTCCTAGCGATTTCTTAGGACTAGTGCTTTATCCAACTTTAGGCGTTTTACCACGACCACTGTTTGATTAGACTTCTTAAACGATTTTTTGAAGTGATGATTTCCATTTAACATGCTCGACCAACATGTCATAAACATGCATAAACTGACAAAACTGTGGTGATTGTAACTATCAGGTTTATAGATTTGTTTAAACAACTTGTCTACAACCATTCTCTGTAACCAAAAAACACTAGTATAATTAGAGAACTATGATAAAAATTAGAACAATGAAGTTATATTAAATCTTAACAAATGTATTTCATTTCCAAATCAACTGGGATTTGTTTGCTTTAACTTGAAAATTTGAGAATCGAATGTTATTGCTTGAAGATTGAATTTTCCAAAATGACCTTTGGTTGAAGATAACATTCTTTTTCGATCGATGTTCTTCGGATTGTAGCAATTAGTCATTTTGCCCCAAAAAGTCTCACCACTTTGGCCGGCACCTCGAATAGGATCGATTGAGAGTGCACAATAAATGTAATAATGATCATAGTCTTCCACAGCGCTCCAACATGCATTAGTTACTGCTCCGCCAATCGAAACCGCAACGTCTTGTAAATCATAGTCTTCAAAACTGCACCTTGCAGCATCAACGTCGAAATCGGAATACATATTGAGTTGCGATAAGTGAGATAAGAAATTTGGATTGTTGAAGGAAATTGGTTGTGAAGGAAAGAAAACGGAGGGCGTCATATTTGAAAGTGAAATAGGGGGTGGGGTGGAATGTGGTCGTTCACATAGCCATTGGGGGTAGCCGCTGGGGTGTTTGGGAGGGGTAAATTAAGGCACCTATTGAACATGAAGCTGAACAAATCCAATATCTTCACACTCTGACCCCCTCCTTTTCCACACTATCCAAATATCTGCACTCTATTAGAACTGCTTATTAGTGCACATCTCAGATTATGTGAGATCCAAAACTCTATTGGAGTTTCTTAGCTATATATTTCATTGGAATTTAGGACTTTTAGAAGTTTGACATTTAAATTAACGAGTGTTTTCTTTACATGTGACTAGAAATATTTTATTTGAATCTCATGTGTGTGTAGTATTAATGTACTGATTGTTAAAGTAATAATAGAGTAATAATTATAGTGTATTGCGCATACTGATTAGAATTATAGGGTAATAAATAACATTAATTTTTTAAGAAGGTAGTTAATGATAATTATGAGAATTAATCCATAATTAAAGGCGTAATAAGGGGATACTTATATGGCCTTAATTATTAATTTTGTAGGTTGGTATATATACATTGTTTATACATATGAAATATGACTAAGTTATAAGGATGTGAGATCGGCTAAAAGTTACGTAGAGGTCTGCCCAGTTAAATCTGCCTATCAGTGTTATGGCTTCGCGAACTGATGTAAGACACCACCAATCATAAATAACCCCAGTGGATGTGAGATTAGTCCTAATTCTGTAGGGTAAATCTTTCCAATCAATTTAGCTACCAGTACCTACGAATAGTTGGATTAGTATGAGATATCACGGTTGAGTTATGGATCGTAAGTTACGCTATTGATATGGTAGATGAAATCTTTAGAAGTTGTCTGCTTCAGTTTAGAGATATTAAGTGGATATGGTAGGGTCTACCCCTTTAAAGAGAATTATTAAGTAACCTGCTGGGATTTCTTACGATGTCAGTTAGTGAGAACCATATAGGGACCCACCTTGAGTTAGGTCTTAAATGATCGGGACCTGCCTATTTTATAGGTCTTAAATGGTCAAAGTCTGCTTATGTCCCAGGAAAGAGATATTAAGTGGTTTGGAGGTTCTCTCTCACATCGTTAACGATGGTTGCGTTTTGAATTTCGAAATCGATTAGGTATTAAAGGACAGGGAGCTCTCTATTTTATAGGTATTAAATGGTTAGCGTCTGCCTAATCACAATAAAGGGTATTTATTAGTTTAGATGCCTTCTCTTGCATTATTGACATTAATTGCATTAGAATTTTGGAGTTGGACTGGAAAGGCCTTTCGGCTTACAGTTAAGGTTATTAGTAATTGTGGCACCACCATTTAAGGTGACTATTAGATTTAGGATAGTCTTAAATACGTAAGGCATATTTATTATTTAAATAATACCGTCAAAGTACAATTATGGTAAAGCTTGATATTTTCATTTCACAGATATTTGTTATTCTGACCCACTCCTCATTACAACACAATTCAAGAGAGTAATGCTGATTTAGGAGACGAAGATGGAGGTGAAGACTTGTGCCAGTTTTCTATCTATTTATACTTTTAATTATTTCTATGATACCCAGTTCGCACAGTTATGTTATTTTGGAATATTTTATTATAGAGGCTTTACGTAGATATATTCTAATATTTAACATGTCATGAAATGGTTTTTGTTTATGAGATAGGTACTTGTTTTTTATATTATATTTTATCCGTTCTGCAGTGAGATTCTAAAAGTATAGATAGATAGTTCTTTGTACTATATACTGTTTTGGTTTTATCGACGTAACAGCTCGCCTTGAGATGGGCCTACGGTTCGACGGGATTTTGTTGGGTTGGAATTAGGTCCGTTTCAGGTTTTTTTGTTTTAAGTGGTATCAGAGCTTAGGTTACCTAATCAACGTGGATAAGTATACTTATGAGTAGCGTATTTGTTATTTTGAAAGTAAGTTTTCAAAAATCTACTATGTATAAATATTTGTATACACTTAATTGACTTGCTCTATAATTTCCGACTATAGAAGTAGTTGCGATCATACTTCGAACGGATGGATGATGCGACCATGGGTTGGAAAAATCTGAATAAAGGAATGTACAAAGGAGGTCGTATCTTAAGGTATGTAGATGGAAAAGGTTATAACTCCAAAGTTAATAAGGCAATAAGTGTTGGATAAATAGAGATCTACAATAATTTAATAAGGATATAAATAAACTATGTAAAGAGGTTATAAGGGAAATTTGTGGAAAGATTGGAATGAATAAATAAATGTCCTTAGAAATTGTCAGTTAGAATAATAATTATTTATTATGGACAATCAACATTTATAGGAATAGTGAATAAGCATATTAGGTAATAGTTAAACAGGAAATTATTGTCAAGTACAAAAATTCACAGCTTTTTAGCCTCAAGGACAGATCTTCAATATTTTATCCTGAAGGACAACTTTCTGTAGGTATCAGTTTTTAGTTATTGATAGCAGTTTTTAGGTATCAGTTTGTAGTTATCGGTAGCAGTTTTTAGGTATCAGTTTTTAGCTCGGTATCAGTTTTGTTGTCCTTATGAATAATTTTGAAAAATGTTTGTCCTTGTGAATAAATTTTAGAAGAATGTTTGTCCTTGTGGCAAAAATATTGAGGTCGTGTCCTTGAGGCAAAAAATATTGAAATTTTTGTCCTTTAAATTAATTCCCCCATAGTTAAACACTACAAAGTAGTATAGTTGTAAATATTCAAAAGTAATGGGTGAAAGAAGAAAGAAATGCAATAGAAAAGACCATTAAAATCAATTTCTAAATCTAACTCCATGCGAAAGATTTGATAAAAATATTATCTTTGATAACTTTCTTGAAATGTTTTAAAAGGGTTTTTCAAAGGATTAATTAAGAAGTTGTTGTTTCGAAAAGTGAGAACTTAAAAAGAAGTTGTGGAGTCAAAAGTGCTGATTAAAAGGTTTATGGTAAAAAGGGGTTTTCCTTTAGGAACTCTTAGTTTAAAATTTTGTTTGGGACAAAAAGATTTTGGTTTAAAAAATTTCGATAAAGGGATTTTTCTTCTTTGAAATAAATGAAAATAAAGCATAAGTGGAGCTTGATGAATTTTCCTATTCATAAATTTGGAAGTTCTAAAAATAGAATCTAATTAAAATTAGTTTGAATCTATTTAAGTAGGAAAAATTTAAATAGAGGTATTGGAAGATTTGGATAGGAATAGCGTTATGAACTTATGAAATAGGAACAACAAACTAGTTATGTATAATGTAGGAGAGAAGGGATGACAATAAGATAGAAAAATAATAGGATGGAAGTTATCTTTGTTTACTCAACTTTCCATTGTTTAAAGTTGTAGAAGATGTATTTGAATGTTCCGAACAAAAAGACCAACTTTTAAATGAATAAATCTTTAATGTAGAAGTTTTTGAAATAGGGAAATTATTTTTCCCATTTGGGATTAAGCAATCCTCTTTGACATTTCGATGGTTAGGTTTAATAATTGTGTTTTTGAATGTTTTGGGGTTAAAGAACCTTCATTTAAAAAAGCAAAACTTTGAAATAAAAGTATTAGATATGGGAAATTACTTCACTGAGCAATTTTAGAACCTTTTGAATTTAGGGTTAAGAATAAAGTGGTAAATGTTTTAATTTTTTTGAAAAGTTGGCTTCAAATATTTTTGGAAGGTTTTGTCCAAATATTTAATAAAAATGGAGTGGATGCATGGAATAAAATAAAACAAGGTGTTTGGATGTTTTCAAGAATTCAATTCCTCAAACTGTTTTAGGAATTTGGAAATTCTTTTGAAAAGTGTACTTAAAAATTTTCTTTCGAGATGTGGAAATTCTTTTGCAAATTTGAATTTCAAATGTCGCATACTAGTGTAGTGTGGATTTTTTAAGTTTATGTTTTATGGAGTAGATAGGGATATCTATTTAGGAAAAAAAGGCTAAATGTTTTAGGATAAGAGTAAAATAAGAATATTATGTACAACCTGATTTGGAAATTTGAAATCGGTCCCAAGCATTTATTTGTAGAATGTTCATAAAATAGATCAATATTTGGGTTGTAAGTTAGACTGCCCTTGGAATGAATTTCCATATTTTGATTTATTGAAAGTAGGCTCCGTGTAATTTTCATAAATGACCTAATTCCTTCAATGCATAAACATGCGGCGTTTGAATTTACAAGAGAAATAATGAAAAGAGAAAGAGATGTGTAAGATATGGATAATCTTTTACATAGTTTACATTGTCTATTTCAATAAAAGAAAAAGGAAATAATCCCTAGTAATTTAAAACAAAGCAAAAGTATTTATGGATTTTTTTACGGTAATCCTATTAGGAAGGATGACTCTTGTAAAATAAATTATTGAAATGAATGTTATAGTTTAGCAATAAGAAACATATAAATAGCATAGTTTAAATGGTATTCATATTAATTGTAAACAGTGAAGTAATTATAGAATTAGGATTTATGGACATTAATTATAGATTTAATGAGAAATAAGTTTGTAATTAAAAAATGATAAAAAGGAATTAAATAGGGGATCGATTAAGTAATCTAATATGGTATTTATGGAGGAATTGAATGCCCATAGTAAGTAAATTTTAAAATTGGTAACAAATTGGAAGGGATTAAATAAGAATTGATTAGAGACTGTCGATTTTGACATTAATGACCAACTATTATGGGGAATGGATATTTATTAAAACTAAGAAGGAAATTAACGAATTGGATAACAGTGGAATGACATTCTAGGAATGTACATCTTTAATTTGTAAGGAGCATTAGAACTCCAACATGATTGACACTTGTTAATGATTAAGTGTAGCTTCTAGAAAAATTTCTTTTTGGAGTTTTGGAGTTGAAAATCACCAATTATTTCCTTTAGGAAAAGCGTTTGTTATGGTATGAGGCATGTTCCTGTTTTATCACTACGTTGATTTTAGTAATGAGATTAGACCATTATATATATATATTGAGGAATATCGTATATATGGAAATTTCATAAAGGCACTTAACTAGCGATAGAGCGAAGATAAGACTGGAAGTAAGGAAATTAGGTTAGAATGCTTCACCCAAAAGTTATGGAGTGTCGCCATTCACCCTGGATGAGTTAAGATGCATAAGGATATGAAGAGAATTTCTAATTGGTCAAGGATGAAAAGAGAGTCTCTAAAAAAGTTTCTAGATGTTTGACATGCCAAAGGGGAAAATGCTAAGCAAGGCAAGCCTGGAGGGGTTTGGCTACCATTAGAAATTCCAACTTGGAAATGGGAGCATATATCAATAGAGTTTACGGATGGATTACCTAGAGGCAATGATTCTATTTAGGTTATAGTAGATTGCCTTATTTTGCTTCCATTGGAAGTAATAGGATTGTAAAATCTCTAGCACATATTTTTACTAAAGAATTGGTGCAACTTCATGGAGTTTCGGTTAGCATTATTAATGAGAGAAACCCTTGGTTAACTAGTGGCTTTTAGAGGGGTCGGCAATATGCTTTAGGAACGACATTAGATCTCAGCATCGCTTACCACCCGTAGACCAATGGATAGACGGAAAGGGTGTACAAGAATTTTAGAAGATTCTCTAAGAGATTGTATCATGGATTTTGGAGGATCTTGAAAAAGGTGGAAGTGTTTAGGCAGTAGATGAAGGCCACACAGGACCGTTACAGGTCCTATTCTGATAGGCAAATATAGAAATTAGAGTTTTTAGTAAGGGACATGGTATTCATTTAGGTTCCCCTCTTAAAAAGGTTATTGAGGTTTGATATATTTGGGAAGTTGGTGCATAGGTTCGCTGGGCCTATCCGATTTTAAAATGGGTGGTGGGAACTTGCTTATTAGTGGAGCTTTCGGACAAGTTAGTTGGAGTCCATGACGTCTTTCATGTTCCATACTTAAGGAAATGTCTACATGAACTTGCCTCTGTAATAAAGACTGGTCAGTTAATTTATGTTGAAATGGAGCCCATCGCCCTTAGCGCCACCGCAAGCGTTATGGAGCAAGGTATTAAAAGGCTTCGTAATAAAGAAAATTGGGTTGGTTTAGGTAGATGGAGGGATAATCTAGTGGAAAGCACATAGAAAAACAAAGAATAGATAAATGATGGTCATCTCGAGTTTTTCTTCGGTAAATTTTTTTCTCCAAAAAATTGGTTTTTGGTTACATCATGGTTGCTAGAATGGATGGCAGGGGATGGTTGCCACATTTTGCTATTATTTTTGTGTTCATACAGAATTTCTTGTATATCTAGGATGCTTGAATACATGCCTATATGTCACGACCTTGCATTCACGCTAGGATTAAGATGACCTATAGTATGTTTGCATACATAATCACATTGCATTTTTTGTTTAGTAGATGGTTGTATAGATTATTGTCGATAAATTGGCTGTATAGCATTGTTGTTGTGTGCGCATTACACTATCTTCCCTTGGTGATTTAGGCGAAGAATATTATACCCCGTAAAATTTAAGTAACTAAAATAAGGCTAAAAATAAAAAATTTGTAAATGTTGGTATTTGATCTTTCAATTTGCACCATTGTGTCTGTGGTGATTTTATAACCAATTTTCATATATAATATGTTGAAATCGTAGTTCAAACAGAGAAGTTATGAACGTTTAAAGTTTTCAAATCTAAAATTTAAATATTTGAATTTGAATTTACATTTTAAAATATGAAGTTTGAATTTTAAAATTTGAGTTTGAAAATTTAACTTGACAAGCTTCAGGGTTAAGTAGGATTAAACATTAACATGTGATAAACTTAAATAATTAAGTTAATAAATAAAATATAAATAGAAAAAATATACGGCCCTAAGAGGAAAGAGTGGTCGACCCCTCGACCACGACCGGTCGATCGTTAGCAGTCGACTAGTGGAGGGTGTTGGTCGATCACTGCCTAATGGCGGTGGTTAGGGTTTAGTTATTTTGAACGCGTGGATTTGTTTGACTTTGATCCGATGGTTCTAGTTCCTTCTCACCTTTATAAATAGAACCCTAGAATCCCCACTTTTTCTCATCAAATTTTGTAAGCAGCGGCGAATCATTGTCGAATTCTTTCCCTTTACAGTTTAGAAATAGTAAACATTTTGGCAAGTAATTCTAATCTTTTTAATCCTTCTTCTCCCTATCTTCTGATTTCTAAAACCTAATACACTCACAATCTATTTGTTATATATTCAAAAAAGGAGAAGGTCAAATAGAGTATTCAGAGTGGTATAAATCAAATCTCATTTTTTTAGATTCTAGAATCAGTTAGGATATTCAGTAAGAAATTTAGATGTTGAATTCTTTAAATTTTTGATTCTATTCCTTTATAATTTCTGATTCTAGCTTTAATTTCTATGTACAATTCATTTTGTTGAATATTTAGAAAGAGGGAGATCTAAAAGGGAATTAGGCGTGGTGTAATTAAATCCAGTTAGGAAGTAAACAATTTTCTATGAGTGGAAATATTAAGTTTTTCACATTTTTGTAATTGAATGGTATTTATTTGGATTTGATGTATACCTTGAGAAATTTTGGTAAACGAAAACACAACGTTTAAAACCCCTAAAATTACCTTAAATAAACGTAAATATGTGAATATGTTGGAATTTCAATTGTCTTTATTAACAAAGTAGGATTAGATTTGTACTTGAGATTTAGATAATTCATAATCTATTCCACTTTATATCTTTTGATATCGCTTGAAGTTTAAAAAGGGTTCCAAAAAATTAAAAATAGTATGCAAAGTATGAATGTCATTGTAGTTTGCACCATCTATTTCTGTAAATTAAACATATATGAACCCTTTATCGCTTCAATGTGCTTTGCTCAAAAGTTGAATAGAACATGAAAGGTGTAACATCCCAAAATTATCAATTAAAATAAACAATATATTTTGAACTCTTGAGATTTAATTTGAAAATAAATTGAAAGAAAAATCTAAAATAAATAAAAATAAGGTATAATAATATATAAATAAATTCCAATTTTATTTTGAGTTGAAAATATTGAAATAGTGAATGTTTTAAAATGTCATTTAAGTTTAAAATCTTATACATGTGTACTTTGCATATACGAGTAAATTGAATACATATTGGAAATAAATTGAAATTATTTAGGATATGTGTGAATATAACAAATGGACATAAGTGTTTATATTTTAAGATTAAAAATTGAAGTTTGGATTTAGATTTAAAATGAATGTTTTAAAAAGTAGTAGCATTTAAATTTATTAAGGTGTAACATATGTAATATAAATATTGGTTAAATTCTATTAACATTGTACATATATATATACACAAACAAATGAATAAAGATATATATTATTTATAAAAGTGTATATAATATAGCAAATAAAATATATAAAACTTTCTTTTGCCTTGTAAAAATCAAAGGGATGAATATACATAACACATTAGAGATAGAGTAGAGAGATTAACAAAATCTAGAGCTTATGATTAATTTTAACAAATGGCACAAGACATCATTTCCTTAATAAAGTAATCAAATAAAAAATTTCAAACAACTTTTCACCTTCCCAATTCAAATGCTTAAAGCTCCTAATCTCTGAAGTTCAGTAACCAAAAAGGATTTAGCAATCTTGACTTCAACTCTCAAGATAAAAAGTACAAAAAAAAAAAGAAAAAAAAACTTTGGAGTTCACTATCATTCTCTTTCTTTGAAGATTTTTTGGCATATGATTTCTTGTAGTTCTATTATGACATTCTCTTTGGAGTTGTGATTCATGTATTATGATACTCTGATGTTGTAACACATATTATTATGATGTTGTATCTGTGATGTAATGCATGATATTCATTTTATTTCCGCTGTTTTATTTTCATCTAATGTTGCTATAAGCTCCATCAGACTGGAGTTCGATGTTTGAATCATTGATAGTCGAGTACAAGTGAGGTATTTGAGTCAATTTTCGAACGTTGGATTCCGGTTCGTGACATGTGGTATCAGAGCTAAAGGTTGAGTAAGAACTTTAGCTATGGAGTATAACACATTATATGGCTCATTAGAGATAGGGTGAAGTATACCCTAGAATGAGTATAATTGAGATCGAAACCTCAAATTTTCTTAGTCTATTTCCTTCTACTGCTGATATTCCTTAAGATATCTCGTCTTAATATCTAAATCAATTTTCTTACTAATTACAGATAGTAAGGATGAGTGGACGAAGAGGAAGAGATGGGGGCGAGGAAATGCCACAGCACCTAGCCAAGTTCCCCCTACAGCAGAAGCAGCTTTACCTACTCAGCATCATTCGAATCTGGCTGATTTATATAAGAATTTCTCAAGGCTTGGTGGTAAGCCGTTCACCGGCAAGGAGTTGATTATTGAGGCCCAAGCATGGATTAGATCATGTGAGAAAATCTTTAAGGGGCTTAAGTTGCAAGATTATCAGATGTGTCTCATAGCTTCTTGGAAACTTCAAGATGAAGCTTTAGCATGGTGGGAGACAGTCACTATTTATGAACCCGAAGACGAGTTTACTTGGGGGAGATTCAAAGAAGTAATTGAAAAGCGCTATATGCCATCAGCTGGGATTTCTTGTGTGTACCAGGAATTCATGGACTTAAAGCAAGGAGTTTGTCATTTGAGGAGTATCCAAACAAATTCAATGAATTGTCTCGCTTCGGTCCAGAATTAGTGAATACACCTTTGAAGAAGAATGAGAGGTTCATTCGTGGGATGAATAAGAAGTTCCATGAAAGGATGACTGGCCACGTCAAAGAATCCTTATCAGATTGGTTGATATGGGATACCATTATGCTACACTTGACATGTAAGAAGCCCCGGTGGAGAAATGAAATTCGAGCAATCAAAATTGGAAGAAGAGTAAATTTGGAAGCAAGAAACCATGGCACAATAAAGAGAAAAAGAACAGCAATCAGGGGAGCACAGCAGAGAATGTCATTGCTATAATTGCTTGGAGAAGGGTCACTATTCTAGCAGATACACGAAGCCTAAGAAACAAGTCAGTCAATCCGCTCAAACAAAGCCCAGGAAATGCTATTATTATTATCAGAAAGTGGGGCATGAAGTTAAAGACTGCCCAATTTTGAAGCAAGCCCAGACAGCAAAAGTTTACTCAGTCAAAGACAAGCCCACATCTTCCAAAGCAGAAAAGGGGAAGGGAGTTATGGAAGGTGATCTCACTATTTATGATAGCATTGTTAGAGTTCTTTTTGACACTGGCGCTGCACACATTTTTATCTCTCAACAAGCTATTAATGAATTGAATCTTGAACCCGATTTTGTTGATAAGGCTATATGCGTAAGGAATCCAGTTGGAGGTCCCGCAAACCTCTGTATTCGATGTAGAGATGTTCCTATCTCATATTCTAGCTACCAATTCCCTATCGGACTCTTTGTTCTTGATTTCAAAGAGTTAGAACTCTTACTCGGAATGGATTGGCTAGCAAAATATGAAGCCAAATTGGATAGCTATAATCGATCGATTTCAATCAAAACCGAATTTGGAGACTTAATCGAGATTTCTTGTGAGGACCCTAGTCCTAAAAGGGAACGGTTGATGTATAATTTGGGTTATCCTGAACCCAGTCTGGAGTCCATTTCTATTGTTAGAGATTTTCCTGATGTATTTGAAGAAGTTCTCTACCTCCACACCGAGAAATAGTATTCAGAATCGACCTTGTACCCAATGCTCGCCCTGTCGTTCATGCAAGTCGCAGGAGGGCACCTAGGGAAAGGGTTGAATTAGTTGAGCAAACCAGGGATCTACTAGAGAAAGGGTTGATTCGACCCAGTGTTTCTGAATGGGGCTCAGCCATCGTATTTTGTGCTAAATCGGGCGGATCTTTGAGATTGTGTGGGATTACCACGATCTCAATAAGCAGACTCTCAAGAATAAATTCCCACTGCCCAGAATTGATGATTTATATGATCAGTTGCACGGCGCTTGTTTTTTTTCAAAGATGGATCTAGCCCAAGGATTCCATCAACTACGAATCATCGAAAACTGTGTTCATTTGACAGCTTTCAGGGGTCCTAATATGTTCTATGAATGGTTAGTCATGCCTTTCGGGCTAACCAATGCCCCAGCATACTTTGTAGATCTTATGACTCGTGTCTTTCGAGATGTATTGAATAAATGTGTGCTCGTATTTATTGATGATATTTTGGTCTATTCCAAGACCGAAGAGGAGCATGCTGAACACCTTAGAATCGTTTTAGAGATATTGAGGAGAAATATTCTATATGCAAAATTTTCCAAATGCCATTTCTGGGTCAAAGAAGTCAAATTTCTTGGCCATATTGTTAATGAAGAAGGGATTTCTGTTGATCCTAGCAAAATTTCCGCCATTCCTGATTGGAGGAAGCCTACTACCCCAAAGGAAGTCCGAAGCTTTTTGGGTTTAGCATGTTATTATCGAAAGTTTGTCAAGGATTTTCGAAGTTAGCTAAAGCTAACAATGAAGAATGCAAAGTTCATTTGGACTCAAAATTGTGATGAAGCTTTTGAGGAGTTGAAGAAGAGATTAACCACCGCTCCTGTTCTCGCTATTATTAATGGGAATCAGGGTTCATCCGTTTATACCTATGATTGCGGTGAAGGCTTGGGTGCAGTATTGAGGTAGAACGGGAAGGTGATTGCCTACGCGAGTTGATAATTACGTCCTCATGAAAGAAATTATCCGACTCATGATTTGGAGCATCTAGCTGTTATCTTCGATTTAAAAATATGGCGACATTATCTTTTGGGTAAGAATCTTTTCTGCTTTTTTAACAACCTACGAACTTAATTTAACTTAACAATATACTTATTGAACTCTCTTTATTTCTAGGTGAAAATTTTAAATTATTCACCGACCATAAATCTTTCAAATATATCTTCACCCAGAAAGATCTGAATTTGCGACAACAACGTTGGTTGGAATTTTTGGCATCTTATGACCTAGATATCCAATATACGCCCGGAAAAGCCAATGTAGTTGCCGACGCTTTAAGTAGAAGGCATGCTGTTCTTGCATATCTTCTTGTTACTCCAACTCCCCTTGAAAAGATCGCCAGCAAGCAAAAAGAAGACCAATTCCTTCGTGGAATTTGTAAAAGAATTCATCAAGGTGAAGATTCTGGTTTTGAAATTGATGATAATGGGATTATCATATTGAAAGGCAGAATTTGTGTCTCGACATCCCTGATTTGAAACGAGAAGTGTTAGATGAATGTCACAAATCTAAATTAAACATCCATCCAAGAGTTAACAAGATGTATAGAGATATCAAAAGGACTTTCTGCTGGAAGACGATGAAAAGGGACATATCTATATATGTGAGTCCCTGTGCTACTTGCCAACAAATCGAGAGAGGTCAAAAGAAAGTGGTGGGTTTACTTCAGCTTTTAGAGGTACCCAAGTGGAAATGGGACCAAGTATCGATGGATTTCATCGATGGTTTGCCTCGTACTCGGAAAGGCAATGAAGCAATTTGGGTCATTGTGGACCGTTTGACTAAGACAGCCCACTTCTTGCCAGTGAAAGCTATCCAAAAGGCAGCAAGTTTAGCCGAATTATATGTGATAGAAATTGTCCGTCTCCATGGCATTCCTAGCAGCATAGTGAGTGATCGTGATCCGATCTTCACTAGTAGATTTTGGGAGGCGTTTCAAGATGCATTGGGAACCAAACTGAATTTCAGCACCGCTTATCACCCACAGTCTGATGGGAAGACTGAGAGAATTAACCGATTCTTGGAGGACCTATTGCGAGCTTGTATACTTGATTTTGGTGGTTCTTGGGAGGACCATTTGTATCTGGTCGAGTTCTCTTATAACAACAACTATCAAGCCAGTATGAGATGGCTCCTTTTGAGGCTTTATATGGTCATCCATGTCGATCACCGGCATGCTGGATCGAGGCAGGTGATAGACTCGTTCTTGGACCGGATATGATTAAAGAAGCCACCGAGAAAGTTGATTCTATTCGAAAGAAATTGAAGACAGCTCAGAGTCGTCAAAAGAGTTATTATGATCGTAAAAGACGGGATTTGGAATTCCAGATTGGAGATTCTGTCTTTCTCAAAGTATCTTCTGTGCGAGGTGTATTGAGATTTGGGAAGACCGGTAAGCTAGCACCACGATATATTGGTCCTTTTCCTATTCTGGAGAGGATTGGTTCTCTAGCCTATCGAGTGGAGTTGCCTAGCTGGTTATCTGGTGTGCATGATGTATTCCACATTTCTAGCCTTCGGAAGTATGTGCACGATCTGGATAGTATTATTGAAGAATCTGCCCAACAGGATATCGACATCACTTCCAATCTAACAGTCAAAAGAGAACCGATAAAGATTATGGATCGTGAAGAGAAGAAATTGAGGAACAAAATTGTGAATCTAGTTAAAGTTCAGTGGAGTGGCGATCCGAAGGACTACACTTGGGAAACTGAATATAATATGCAGAAATCCTATCCCAATTGTAGAGTGGATATCTCGGCTTAAGCCGGTAAGCCATTTCCTTATTCTTTCTGAATTCATATATTCTTTGTTTGTTTTCCTTTCTCTTTCGATTTCGAGGATGAAATTTTCTTAAGGAGGGGTTTTTGTAACATCCCAAATTTATCAATTAAACTAAATAATATATTTTGAACTCTTGAGATTCAATTTGAAAATAAATTGGAAGAAAAATCTAAAACAACTAAAAATAAGGGATAATAATGTATAAATAAATTCCAATTTTATTTTGAGTTGAAAATATTGAAATAGTGAATGTTTTAAAATGTCATTTAAGTTTAAAATCTTATACATATGTACTTTGCATATACGAGTAAATTGAATACATATTGGAAATAAATTTAAATTATTTAGGATATGTGTGAATATAACAAATGGACATAAGTGTTTATATTTCAAGTTTAAAAATTGAAGTTTGAATTTAAATTTAAAATGAATGTTATAAAAATTGGTAGCATTTAAATTTATTAAGGTGTAACATATGTAATGTAAATATTGGTTAAATTCTTTTAACATCGCACACATATATATACACACACACAAAAATGAATAAAGATATATATTATTTATAAAAGTGTGTATAATATAGAAGATAAAATATATAAAACTTTATTTTGCCTTGTGAAAATCGAAGGGCTGAATATACATAACACATGAGAGATAGAGTAGAGAGATTAACAAAATCTAGAGCTTATGATTATTTTTAACAAATGGCACAAGACATCATTTCCTTAATAAAATAATCAGACAAAAAATTTCAAAAAACTTTTCACCTTCCCAATTCAAATTTTTAAAACTCCTAATCTCTGAAGTTCAGTAACCAAAAAGGATTTAGTAATCTTGACTTCAACTCTCAAGAAAAAAAAGTTTGAAAAAAAAGAAAAAAAATCGCCTTCTTCAATTTAAACTAAAATCTAAAGTGTTTTAACAGTAGTGTGTTACATCTCTCAGGTACGTTTTGTTTTAAACTTTATAGTTTATGAAATTATGATTTTAAAATCAAGTTTTTAACAATCAATTAAAAACAAAACTGCAGATTTGTAAAGGCAGGGAGTTTTTGGGTTTCAAAGCAATGCATAGTTTTTTTTCTGGAAATAATAAAAGGCAAGTGAATCTTTTCTTTTAAAAAAAATTTGAATTTGAGGTTACAATCTGAAATGGAGCAAGATTTAATACAATAATATTTAATCTGTTGCAGGAAAAAAATCAAGTTCAAGGCTAAAACTTGGTTTCTGGTTTCAAAACTGCAGAAAAAAGGAAATCTTCTCTGATTTTATTAAAACTGTAAGTAAAATAAAGGAAAAAAACTATTATTATTATTAATGATTAAGTAAATAAATACAACAAGGGATTTAATACAATATTATCCAATTATTTGCAGGAAGAATCAAAAATTAAAAGCTATTTTGGTTTTCAAGTTTCAGAAAAAAAGGAAGCTTCTTTGTTATAAATCCCAACTGTAAGTAAAATAAAAACTATTGTTAGTAATGAAATAAGTGAATGAATATAACAAGAATAATCACAGATCCGTGTTTAAAATTTGCAGATCTAAACTTAAAAGAAATTAAAGTAGAAAAGGAAAGAGAGTTGCAGTCCTTCATCCCTGTTTTGAAAAAAAAAGAAACTGTCAGGACTTCTCAAAATAAGTGAGTAAACCCTTGCTTTCTTTTAATCATTGTTGCTGTGTGTATTCTTGAATGATGTAGAAAGGTTTAGTCTTTGGTTTGCATGCAAAAGTCTTGAGTAAATGATTGAATTTTGGCCTGAGCATGTTGATTTTACAAAAATGCTAGTCCCTGTTTAGCATCAGGATGAAAAAGCCTGTCAAACCCCTCCCTCCATTGCTACTGAAATTGAATGATGAACTTTGGTTTTGGATATGCTTTGTGTTTCAGTAATTAAATCAATGCAAAGTTTTGAAGTTTTTTTCTTCCAGAAACTGTAAAAAAAAAGAGTTTCATTTAAGTGCCAGGTTTACAAGAGTAAACTATATCTAGATCAAATCCAAATCTCTCTCTCCCTCTTTTCTTTTGGAATGGATTGTAATACAAGTTGAAGTTTGTTTAAAACTCTGTACTATGTTCCCGTAATAAAAAAATTTAAGCAAACTTTATATAGTTTTCTTTCTAGAAACTGTAAAAAACATAGTTACTTCTAAATGTTGGTTTACAGGTTAACCCATATCAAAACAAATTTAAATCTCTCCCTCTTTGATTTTGACAAGGATTTTAAACAAGTTGAAATATTGTTTTAAACCTGTATTGCATTTCAGTAATTAATCAAAGCAGGTATTATATAGTTCTTCTTCTGGAAATCATAAAAATACACCTACCATTCAAAGTTTTTCAAGAAATTCGAACTTTACGAATTTCAACTTCAATAACACTATCTTAATCTCCTCTAAAAAAATAATGATTTTTGAAACTAAAATCCAGATTTTTCATTAATTTTGGGATGATCTGAAAAGTGAAGATTGGCCAAATTCTGGTGATCTATGGAATTATAGGCCTCGAGTTTGTTGTGGAAGTAAGATTTAGTGATCGAGATCACCAGAAAAATACTACCTAAATTTATAAAACATTGAGTCTTTGAACAAGATCAAAGCAGGGTTTCAGAACACATTTCTGCTCGTGATCGAAATGTTGGTGCCGCGCCATAAATACGTGATTGGACTGTGTAGCGACTGTGCAAATCAATGCGTCGCACGTGTGTGGAGCTTCGTTCAAAGTTCGGTGACCGCTGAAGGCCAGAAGTGGTGTGGCGCGAGATGATTTACTGATGACATTCCTAATGGTTGTTTGGTCCTAATGCTTCGATTTGGGTTTTCGAAATAAATTCGAATTCTGGCTGTTCGTGTCGTCTTGGGGGATGGTAGGCGACTCGTTGGTGGTCGCAGCTCCGACCAACGGCGGCGGAGTTGGCTGTGCATGTGCACGTGGAGGGGTTGTGTGTCAGATTGATAATTTGGGGAAGAGGGGTGGCAGCTCGAAGCAGTATGTGGGGATTTGGGGTGGAAACTCGAAGATGAGCTCGAGGTGTTTAGCATGGTATCGGCTTGATTTAAAACTTAAACAAATTTTTTTGTGAAACTTTATCAATCGGGTCAATCTTGGCCAAAACTCGAAGCGAGGGAGGATTTTCCTCGGGTATGACTCGAGGAAGACTCAGGTAGGTCGATAAAAACAGCAAAACCCAGTTTTAATTAAATGTTGGAAAACAAATTGAAAAAAAAATTCTGAATAAATTAATGACAGCTGTAAATGGAATTGAAGGTAATGATATTGAGTTAATTATTTAAAAATTATGAAGTTCAAGAATATTTTAAATTTTAAAAAAGTTTTTTCAAAATTTAACTTAATAAAATTTTAAAAGTAAATCAAAAGTTTGAATGTTAATTTAAAAACCAAATTTATTTATAATGATGAAATAATAATTAACCATTAAGGTTTGTAATGATTTTATAATTTAAAATTAATTAATTAAAGAATAGGCAATTTATAAATGTAATTAAATTTAATAAATTAACAATTAAGAATTAATAAATTAAGATAATCAAATAAAGGAATAATTAATTAACAAAGTTGATTAAGAGTAATTCATAATTAAGTCAAATTAAACATTGATTTAAAATAATTAATAAAGATAATTATATGGTTAATTCACTTTAGTCACAATCACCTTAATCAAAGATGATTGACCATCATCAAATATTCTATACTGGATTGATATTTCTGTTGTGATACTATGATTGCTTTGTGATGAACTATGATTTGTGATTTGTTCCCATATGTATGTGAAACCCCTTTTGCCCGTAAAACGGCATTTAAAATGCGATGCGATAGGGAGTTGGATTTCGTTTTGTTATCCGAAACCCACATCGAACCTTGGATGTGAATCCTTGTAATTGATACACCCGCATGTTTTTAAATTAAGCGCTCGCTATTCGGATTAGCTGGGAGAGGACCTTTGTGTCATATAAACCATTCCGAATAGTGATTCGACGAAATGGGTAGCATTTGAAGATGGTGGTAAAGACCGGGTGTCTTCGAAAACGATAGGATAGCCTATCTATTGTCTCTTCACCGAGTTGCTTCGGTATAGGGATTCCCTAAGTGATCGAAAGTCTGATCGGGATTGTGGATACCCGCATTTGCAATGGCTTCTTCCTTTATTGGGCAAAGTGCCTTCGGTTCTGTTCGAACCCGGAACAGACTTGTATGGTCGTGTGTCTGACACTACACTTTGATATATAAATCCGATTTCTTTCAAATACATATCTATTGGTGGCGAAGAATTTATTCTCTTAGCTTAACACCCTTCTCTAAGACGTACGAGCTTAGAGGTTATGTAGTTGAAGGTTATCAACGATATACTCCCAATTTGGTAGTGTGGCATGCTAAGTGCTGTTGTGTGTTGATGATCATTTGTTGATCATTTGTGATCAAAGCATGGCTTTCGTGTAAAGCATAGCTTTATGGACGAGACCTCATCGGACCTCACACCTTGGAAATGGTCGAAACAGGAAAGATGCGGCAAGGTTATGAGGGTCGCGCCCTTTATGGTATGTCATTTCCTTCTGGAAAAAGGTGGTGTCATTTTCCATATCCAATCAAAACAATACCTGCCTTGTACGGTTTTAGTTGTATAACCTGCCATGGAATGTGGCGGTAACCTGCTATTGAACATGGTAGTTATAGTAGGCATACGACGAAGTGTTGTATGCTGGCTAGGATTTATATTATACTTTCGAAATGACTTTCTACACTATGCACTAGTAATAATATCAAAGAAGTTTTTCCATATCAAGCATATTTGATTATCATAAGAAGAAATCTCCTCCAATTCTACAATTGCATTGTGTGTGTGGCGGGAGGTCTTATGGTAGTTTCATTTTCCAAAGGAATACCGGTTTTCCTTGTATAAATCTGTTCTATTTAACAGCAACTGTCTTTGTTTACTCATGCCAGTCATATGACTGACCCGGAAGTTATCGTTTCCTTTCTAAACTTTGGGTGCCCATTATTTCCACACGGGCAGCCTAGTAGCAGGTTTTCCGTATTTTGGCTCTAGCTATATTTTGGAGTATTTTGGTTTGGAGATTATCCGTTTTTGGAGCTTTTACCTTAGAGACATTTCGGAAGCTTTTGGATCTCGAGGTGCTTAGTTTGGATTTCACTATCGTTCTCTTTCTTTGAAGAATTTTGGTATATGATCTCTTGTAGTTCTATTATGACATTCTCTTTGGAGTTATGATTCATGTATTTTGATACTCTGATGTTGTAACAGATATTATTATGATGTCGTATATGTGATGTAATGCATGATATTCATTTTATTTCCGTTGTTTTATGTTCATCTAATGTTGCTATAAGCTCCATCCGACTGGAGTTCAATGTTTGAATCATTGACAGTCGAGTACAAGTGAGGTATTTGATGTCAATTTTCGAGCGTTGGATTTTGAATCGTGACAAAAGGTCTAAATTATCATACTTGTTTTACTTGAAATAGAAGAGCTAAATTCTACTACGTTAGTGTGAGATGAGTTTGGTATTATCCCTTTTTGTATACAAGTCAGTTGTTGGAAAAGGATATTAGCTATATATTTTGGTGGAATTTAGGACTTGTATAAGTTTGACGTTTAAATTAATAAGCATTTTCTATGCATGTGACTGGAAATATTTTATTCGAATCTCGTGCGTGCGTGCGTGTGTGTGTGTGTATGTATATGTATACATATATATAATATCAACATATTGATCATTAAAGTGATAATAGCGAAATAATTATAGTGTATTGAATGTGTTGACTAGAATTAATAGCATAGTAAATAACATATTTATTTCTTAATGAGTTAGTTAATGGTAATTATGAGTATTAATCCATAATTAAAGATGCAATAATGGGATAACTTATATGGCCTTAATTATTGATTTTGTAGGATGGTATATGTATGCAATGATTGTACATATGAAGTATAACTAAGTTATAAGAATGCGAGGTCAGTCCAAATTTACATAGAAGTCTACCTAGTTAAACATGACTACTATAGTTTGGCTTTACGGACTGATGTGAGATATTTTCTATAATAAATAACCCCCTTACGGACTGATGTGAGATATTTTCTATAATAAATAACCCCAGTGGACGCAAGGTTAGTTCCAATTATGTAGGGTAAATCTACCCAGACCATTTGGCTACCGACACCTACGAATAGTCAGATTAATCTAAGATGTGACGGTTGGGTTAGGGGTCATTGGTTACTTTTTTCATACGGTGATGATATCTTAAGAAGGAACCTGCCTTGGGTTTGGACTTAAATGACGAGAACCTGCTTATTTTATAGGTATTAAATGGTCAAAGACTTCCTAAGTCCTAGGAAAGAGGTAATAAGTGACTTGGAGGTTCTCTCTCGTATTATTAATGACGGCAGCTTAGAATTTGGAAATAGGTTAGATATTAAATGACGGGGACTGCCTATTTTATAGGTATTAAATGGCTAGCATCAGCCTAATTACCAATAAAGGGTATTTATTGGTTTGGATTTTTTCTTTCGCATCATTGATGTTAGCTGCATTAGAATTTTGGAATCGTACTTGAAAGGCCTTTTGGCTTACATTTAAAGATATTAGTAATTGTAGCACCACCATTTAGGGTAACTGTTACATTGGTATAGTCTTAAATACGTAAGACATGCTTCTTATTAAAATAATATTGCCTAAATACAATTATGATAAAGTTTGAGATTTCAAGTCGACCATTTAGGGTGACAGTTATGCTATGTGACGACCCGCCTTTTTGGACAATTCAAGTCGACAATAAACCACACATATCCAACCCAAATCATTCAAAAAGACGGATTATCAATGGGTTTCATTCAAAAGAAAAAGATACAGAAGAACAAAAATGCAGGATCTCACAGCGTAAAGACAAAATATAAAAAATGCATAAACAGTTCATGAGACTGTTTCATAATAACATTCGATTTTATTATACAATAAAATCAGAGTTATACATGTCAGACATCATAAACAATGAAGTGGAAATATGCTAGTGAATACGGTCAACAACTCTGCCATCTTCAAGAAATAAACAACTTCGAAACACTAAAAAACTCAAGCTGACCCGAACGGAATGGAAAATATTCGAGTCAGAACTAAAAAATTCTTATATAAGTTGAACCAGAATCGAGTGAAATATTGGTATACATTACTTCATTTTTACATTGAAAATTTAAAGAAAGTTTTCAGAGTTTTCACCACCCTTTTAAAGTCATTCAATGAATTTTCAAACATTTCCAAGTCAATCTAATAATTTTCACAATTTCAAACAAGCACTTCAAGGTTTAAATTTTCAGGATTTTTAAATCGTCGAAATAAATAGAGGTTCCATTATTAAATTTCTGCTAACATTCAAATGAAGTTTTTTAAAGTTCAACTTACTTTACAATTTCCGAAATATTGACAATTTCATTTTTAAGGTATAAATACCAAAATCATTAAATGTTTGAATTTTAAAACATAGATTTCTTTACAAAACATTTTACAACATATGATTTCTAAAGTTTAAAAATTAAAATTTAAAACTTTTCAGAGCTTAAAATCCAATTTATGAAAACCTTCCAAATTTGCCAAAGGCAATCAAATTCTAACAATTACATTCCTACCGAAGCTGTTAACAACATATCTAATAACTCACATATCACAATAGGATGTCCAAGAGTTCTTGTCACAACGCAATAGTCCAAATGATCAATATGGCAAATCATATAATGATGATCATAATAATAAGGGTGATAATAGGGATATGTTGAAATCAACAAACAATAGACATTTAATCAAAATGTCATCCATCACAATATAAATCAACATCCCAATCAACCAATCAAACATTTATCACAACCGTTGTTAGCACCAAAATTGGTCACTAACACCCTTGAATAGAGTTATGTAGAGAGATTAATGAAGAGAGTAAGTTAAAACTGAGGAATTACACAGTAGAATGCAATAACAACTGTAAGAACAAGAACACCAGATTTATAGTGGTTCGACGTAACTGCCTACGTCCACTTCGAGTTTAATCTTTATTGATTTCTCAATCACTTGAATACAGATACAATCCATAAATAAATCACTTGAATATAAGTTTGAATCAAAAAGGGTAGAGTATAAAAAATGGCAGAGTCTCCCCAGTGTTGCCGGAAAAAGGTCCTTTTCACTATGCTCCTACCCTTCTATTTATGGACGAAGATGGGTTGGACTTCCCTCCTAGGCCTTGGAGTAAGGTACCTCGGCCTACATTAGGTGACTTTTGTGCACGGGGCCAGGCATGCCGAACAAGGAATGCCGGTCGAGAATTGTCTGGTCGATCGTTGAATGACTCAAAGAAGAATCATGTCGAATGCTCCTGCTTTGTTGTGGGCTTGACAACTTGCTAACACCTCCCATCTGCACTGAGCCAGGGATGCCGAAACATGTCGGTTGCATCAAACTCTTATACCTTCAGGCTCTTCTTGGTTAGAATCTTGTCTAGTGCTAACAATAATATCTTAAACTGTCGTTCTGTAGCCGGGCCAAGGTGCCTGGTAACATTTGCCCCCTATAGTGTGGCGTGTGAAGCAACACGACACACTTTGAATCAGCGAGTATTCCTTGTTTCCAGAAAGAAATCCATCACATTTTCTGAATAGTCATTATCCTTCAATTTTATCCTCCCAAGGTGTCGTATCATTCTTTGGTTGTCTTGATGCTTGGTTGATTACCAATATTATAAATCCAGGTTGTAGTTCATCAGTGGCCATTCGTGTCCGGTTCTACAGGGCTAGTAAGCTTCCGCTAACTGATCTAGTCTTTTCTTAATCAACTTAAGTGAGAATCTAATTTCTGTCCATTTCAAGAAGTCGAACTTCTCCGGATATACGCATTCATGTTCGGGTACATGTTTTTGTCGTTGCTCTCGGATGCGTTTTATATGCTCATAAGTCGTTACCAATTCCACCTAGTTTAATTTCAATTCAATTGTGATTACTTATTTATATTTTTTTGTGAAATAAGGGTTGTAAGCATCCACTTGATGAGAGGGGACTTCAAGTTTTACATGGATGACGAATTCTGAGCAGTAAGCAAGGATGAATGGAGTATGGCTAGTTACGGACTCATGGTTAGTTTTATAAGCCCATAATGCTGTTGGGGATTCATCCACCCATTTACCTCTAGCCTTTCCCAAACCACTCTTCAAAACGTACTTTGTGATTTTGTTCATAGCTTCAACCTGTCCATTTGCAGTTATAATGGATCATGGAAGTCATATGAACAGATGACGTTATGGACAATGAAGTTGATTATTTTCTTCATCTTGGTCGTGGTTAGAAGTTCTTCATCTGCCCATTTAGTGAAGTAATCAACTGCTATGATGGCGTATTTCACATCACCTTTAGGATCGGTAAGAGGATGATGTTAATGCCCCCAAGTGGAAAATGGCTATGGACTAGCCATTTGAGTAATTTCCATCGGCGGGGGCTCTCAGATTTTTTGCAAACGTCTTGCACTCATCGCATTGTCTAGCACGATCAACCGCATCCGGGTTGATAGTTGGCCAGTAATACCCATAGTAGAGTATTTTTTTTATCAGGGTTTTCCCCCTGATGCAATCACCACATTCTTCTTCATTGATTTCGCTCAAGACTTATTTGATATCATCATGGGTGATACACCGAAGTATGGGAAGGATGAACTCCATTCAACACAGGATTTCTTCTTGGACGATTTGGCATGAAGCTTTGAGGAGGATCTGTCGTTTTCCATTTCTCCATTCAGTAAGAATTCCTCAACGTAGATAGTCTTTGATAGGAGTCAACCATGGCCCCTTTTTGGCTTTGTCTCCAAGATCTACTCGATGTCCATCCGTCAACGCTTAGAATATTAGGTATTTCAATTGAAACAATGTATGTTTTTTGCACGTTCCTAAAACTGGCCATCTTGGACAGTGACTGGACTCTTTTCATTCTGTTTGCTGAGTATGTGTGTAATGATGTAATACGTGAAGTCGGTTAGTGGCTCTTGGACCTAGCCGAGATAAGGAGCAAGACAATGCCCCTTAGCAAGTTCAGCCTCCTTAACTTTGCGTACTATCAATCAGGAATCACAAAAGATATGCAAAGTTTCCACTCTAAATCCTCTAGCAAGTTTGAGGCTTGCGGTCGAGGCTTCATAATAAGAATTTTTGTTTGTTACAGGGAAATCGAGTTTCAGGACGTGGCAGATCCATCGTTCCTCGGGAGTCACTAACACGACTCCGCGCCATAACTGTGATCACTGGATGCTCCATCTGCATACGTTTTCCATCTGTCAGTTGGTTCTCTACTACCCTTCGAGTAGTCATCTGATGCAGTGAATTTGGGTATGAGGTCTGCTAATTTTCATGGATAGCCCTTCGAGGGAAATAAGTGACATCGAGTTGGCTTGGTTCGATATTCTATTTAAGTATTCTTTCAGTCAGGTCGTTATATGCCCAGTTGCAATGGCTAGTAGGCATAGACGTTGATGGGGTGAGCCCAAAAGTAAAAGTGGAGCTTTCATGATGAAATCAATAGACATTGCGCTAGCTTTTGTAGCTTCGGGTTGATATCCAATGCATGGCCCGCGATAGTTGGTGAAATCATACATGCGTGTCAGAATGGGTCCAAGGGAACATATCATCGTTTATTCAGAAAAATGCAACTAATTCTTTTATCACCATTGTACTGAGCTGTGATCCGATATTCAGCATCCGAATTCTTTGAGTTCAGATGTAACTATTTTTCATAACGTTCGATGTGAAATATGGTTGGGACTGTCAATGTTAATGGTTGCTTTGGTCAAATCCTAGAGTCTTGTCATGAGTTATTAAGTCTAACAGTGAAGGGCTATGAAAGCTCTAATCGATTATCGGCAAATGGACAAAGATCGGGCTTAAAAGCACGTTGAAGGAAATTTCGAGTAGGGGTCGGCCTCGAGTTGCGTGCAGCTGCATAGTTGGATCTTGTTATTAGTTTGAATTTTCTTGTATATTCGAGTATCGCACTTTCTATTCAAAGCATTCATAGTCATGTACCCGTCCTTCAGTTGGAGTAACAGTCAGTTGCCCACGAGCTTAGGTATCAATTTAATGATTCTATCCCTAGGCATTCTTCCGGTCGTAGCTTTGAGTAGTTGTAAGCACTATATATAAGTTCCAATATTGAGCTATCGACGCCAGTCTTTGGATGACCATGCGTCTTCTCCCAATCTCGGGTTGAAAAATGCACTGCATGGATGGTTGAGTCTTGCCCTAGCTATGTTTATATTCCTACCTAAACTACAAAGATAAAGAGTTGATCGGTGAATAGCCGGTTCACATTCATCTTGCTTCTTACTGGTGCCCCTAGGTCTGGGGCATATACTGTTAAGTAGAAAGACCATCCATGCCCACTTTAGATTTACTCTCTTTCCCATTGAATCGTGGGATTAGGTCAATTGATGGGAGGCCGGGTCTCGCCTATCTTGGATTGTATTATGGTTTTTCATTCCAAGAGGAATACTTCGATGCCTCTTCAGTTTTAGGGCGTAATTTGGAAACTGGACAGTCAGCCACGTCCACTTTGGTTCATGTTCTATAGTCAGATCTCGGGGTAAAGTTCGCTCAAATGCAGTCGGGTCATGCTCATCCAGTTTCATACTCCTCCCGACGGATCGAAGGAGGGTGTTGGAGAATTTTTGACCAAGTCTTCATGGTTTACCCTCCTTTCCACACTTTAGAGGTCATAGTTTTTCAAGAAATATCTGAGGCACATCCGTATGTGCTTGGTGCAGATCGGTATTGACCCTCGATCTGAGGTATGATATGGTCGGTCACCCTTAGCTTTGGATGCCGTTTCGATTGGTTCTGTATTGAGGCCTCCCTATAGTCGTTGCCTTAAGTTGTAAAGAATACCGAGCTAGAGCTATAGTAAGCTGTCGTATTCAACTTTTAGTGATTTGTACTCCTGCTCCCAGCACTTATTTGGCCAGGCCACTAATCGGATGGTTGAACTCCATCTTTAGCGAGTTAATACTCCTCCTGTCGGTTTTAGGCCGAAGTTTGTGGAATAGAGAATGGTCGGAATCCACTAGTCTATTTATCGATGTTTGTGCACCACTCTGCATTCTGGTGACTTAGTGTTATTCTCCCCCTAGTCGACTCGCGCTCAATTTGTGTTCATGTTTCGATCCATGCTCTGGGGACTTGGAGATTTGTCGAATGGTTTATGCTTTAGTCCACAGTTCGGGATGCAGAGATTTTCTTCAATTTGTTTATACTCCAGTTTGCATTCTAAGGACTTAGAGTACTCTAGTCCACTTCTGGGACTTAGAGATTTTTCTCAAGTCATTTATAATCTAGTCCGCACTCAGGGGACTTAGAGTACTCTAGTTCGCTTCAGGGACTTAGAGGTTTCTAAGTCGTTTATACTTTAGTCTGCACTCAGGGGACTTAGAGTACTCTGGTTTGCACTCTGGGGACTTAAGGGTTTTTAATTCATTTATACTCTAGTCCGCACTCAAGGGACTTATAGTACTCTAGTCCGCACTTTGGGGACTCGGAGGTTTTTAAGTTGTTTGTACTCTAGTCCGCACTCAGGGGGCTTAGAGTATTCTAGTCCGTACTTTGGGGACTTAGAGGTTGTTAAGTCGTTTATACTCTAGTCCGCACTCAGGGGACTTAGAGTACGCTAGTCCACACTCTGGGGACTTAGAGGTTTTTAAGTCGTTTGTACTCTAGTCCGCACTCAGGGGACTTAGAGTAATCTAGTCCGCACTCTGGGGACTTAGAGGTTTTTAAGTCGTTTATACTCTAGTCCGCACTCAGGGGACTTAGAGTACTCTAGTCCACTTCAGGGACTTAGATGTTTTTAAGTCGTTTATACTCTAGTCCGCGCTCAGGAGACTTAGAGTACTCTCGTCCGCACTCCGGGGATTTAGAGGTTTTTTAGTCGTTTATACTCTAGTCCGCACTCAGGGGATTTAGAGTACTCTAGTCCGCACTATGGGGACTTGGAGGTTTTTAAGTCATTTATACTCTAGTCCGCACTCAGGGGACATAGAGTACTCTTGTCCGCACTCAGGGGACGTAGAGTTTTTTAAGTTGTTTATAATCTAGTCCGCACTCAGGGGACTGAGAGTACTCTAGTCCGCACTTTGGGGACTTAGAGGTTTTTATTGAGGGCAGTCGTATTTCCACCCTTTATTTTGTATTTCATTTACCGTATCGAGGTTAATATTGTCGAATGAACGATCGAACCATGTTTGCTCATGGAATGGGATTCTACCCCAGCATGAGGGACCAAACTTGAAAAATGGACAGTTGATCCTCGTCCACTTGGTGATTATAACTCTTCCAATCAAGTCAAGGAAGGAGGTATATGACAAATGGTTAAATCACGTCCATGCTGGGTTAGATAGTCAAATCTCACACAATTTTCTTCGTATCTCTTTCTAGAAAATATGGATAATGGATTATTGAGAGCGATAGTTGACGAGTAGGTAGTCCATCACAAGTACTCCAAGTCGAGCTTTCGAGCAATCTTTTATGGTCAGGGTAGGATTTGATGTGTAGATGATCAAACCACGTCTATTCTAGATAGCTCCCGACGTCACTGAGCTTCAGGAAAGGCATCTATATTTTGTCAAACTTTGTTCTATGACTTGATTTGAGTGGATGATCGGGCCATATTCATTTCAAGCCTTGCTTAGGCCTTTAAATCAAATGTGGAGGTCAACGAATGAATGATAGGACGTGTTCACTTTGTATTGGGCTCTGATCGTGATGAGCTTTTCAATCTCTAGTCCATAGCCCCAAATCGAAGGCATATGATTGATGGTGAGAAGTTGAATCATGCTCATCTTGATGAAACTCCACAGGCCTGATCACGGTCTGCGTGGATAGGTTGGTGGACAAATATAAGTACTAGGTCACTCATTGATAAAGAGGGGCAGTATCGTGTGCTCGCTATTAAACTTTGCCCCTAGCTCCTTTCAAAGGGATGCCGGCCGTCAACAGTCTAATTGATAATCATAGCCCTTTATTAATAGGCATCGGATGTTCGCTGCCCGCCATTCTGTAGGACTTGTACATACTATTGAAGCTTTTCTTTCCAGATCGGCTTTTCGATCACACCTCGGAGGTGTTTGTAGTCGCCCGTGTTAGGATTAGTGAGCATCTTGGAATATACAACATTCCCCTGATTTTCTTTTGGCTTTGGCATACTCTCTCAAGGTTGGTTTCCACTACCACTCTGAGTCGCGAGTCTTCAAGTAGAGGTTGTCGATCGAATCTTTCAAAGAGGATATGAGTCAAATTTTGAGATCCTGTTTTGTCTACTGGGATCAGTGTCCTTAGCCAATGGGCCTTCATTGTTATTTCTCCTAGTCTACTCCACTTCTCCTCACTTTGGTTCTGATTGATTTTGTAACATAAACAATCCATGGTCATAGGAGGCTCTCCAGCTAACTAGCTGTCAAAATATATCTGGAGCTCGACTGTCCTCAAATGCAATTATTATGATATTCTTGTTAGCATTTGGAATAAACTGCTTAGAGCCAAACATTGGTCTGCTTGGAGTCACTAAATTTGAAGTGCTGGGTCAGTGAAGAATGGCGCTTGGAGTCATCTTGGCATTTTCCTAGAGTCATATCATCTATGTTCCCTAACCTTTTTGGAGTAACGTTTGAGTAGCGGTTGCTTGTCCATTCCCTTGTTGTCATTTAGAAGTTATCGCTAGATCGTCTATGCCCTGGTCTATCATGGGATGTAAGGGAAGTGGATAGAATGTTCCTTTATTAAGTTGACTTTTGAATTCACTATTCGGAGGCACTGCGCTGCGTTCCTTTTTTTAGCCCCTTTTTTTGAAAATTTAGGTCGTACAATTTTTTTTTGAAAATAGGGGTCGTATAAGACGTGTGGCTCGGCGTGGATGTCGTTCGGCTTGGAAGTGTGGCTCGGCCTGGAAGTGCCGCTCGGCCTGGGTGCCGCTCGGCCTAGATGCCGCTCGGCATAGACATGTGGCTGGCCTGGATGCCGCTCGGCAAAGACATGTGGCTGGCCTGGATGCTGCTCGGCATAGACGTGTGGCTCGGCCTGTATGGCGCTTGGCATAGACGTATGGCTCGGCCTGGATGTTGCTCGGCATAGACACATGGCTTGGCATTCGGATGTCGCTCGGCATAGATTTATGGTTTGGCATTCGGATGTCGCTCAGCATAGACGTATGGCTCGGCTTGGAAGTCACTCATCATAGACGTATGGCTCGGCATTCGGATGTCGCTCGGCATAGACGTATGGCTCGGCATTTGAATGTCGTTCGGCAAAGATGTATGACTCGACCTGGATGTCGCTCGGCCAAGACGGTTTGACCAAGGCGGCTTGGCCTGGAGATCACTCGGCATGGACGTATGGCTTGGAATTCGAATGTCGATCGGCATAGACGTGTGGCTCGGCCTAAATGTCGCTCGGCATAGACGGTTCGGCCAAGGCGGCTAGCCCTGGAGGTCGCTCGGCATAGACGTATGGCTCGGCCTGGATGCCGCTCGGCATAGGAAAGTGGCTCGGCATGGATGTCGTTCAGCATAGGCTTAAGGCTCGGCCTAGATGCCGCTCGGCATAGGAATGCGTCTCCGCTTGGACGCCGTTCGGAATAGGCTTGTGGCTCGGCCTGGATGCCGCTCGGCATAGGAATGCGGCTTGGCCTGGATGCCGCTCGGCATAGGAATGCGGCTTGGCCAGGATGCCGCTCGACATAGGAATGCGGCTCGACCTAGATACCGCTTGACATAGGCATCTTCTGGAGCGGTCGGCATATGCCTTTAGAAGAGGGTCGACCTTCATTCAACTTGAGTGCAAACTTCAATGTCCAATCCCCTGATCTTGCGTAGACTTGGTTTCTCTGATTACGGCTATCAGCTTCCTTTAGATTTCTTTCAAATCTGAGTAGAATAGGAAGTTTTCTAGTAAACAACTGGATATATCTCGCGAATATGGAAATCCACTAGTAGACGATGAGATCCAATCTAGCCGAGAATTCAATTCTCAGTGAAAGCACCAAAATGTTAGCACCAGAATTGGTCACTAACACCATTGAATACAGTTATGTAGAGAGATTAATGAAGAGAGTAAGTTAAAACTAAGGAATTACACAGTAGAATGCAATAATAACTGTAAGAAACAAGAACACCAAATTTATAGTGCTTCGGTGTAACTGCCTACGTCCACTTTGAGTTTAATCTTTATTGATTTCTCAATCACTTGAATACAGATACAATCCATAAAAAAATCACTTGAATACAAGTTTGAATCAAAAAGGAGAGAGTATAAAAAATGGCATAGTCTCCCTAGTGTTCTCGAAAAAAGGAACCTTTCACTATGCCCCTGCCATTCTATTTATAGACGAAGATGGGTTGGACTTCCCTCTTGGGCCTTGGAAAAATGTACCTCGGCCCACAGTAGGTGACTTCTGCGCACGGGGCCAAGCATGCCGAACGAGGAATGCCGGTCGAGAATTGTCCGGTCGATCGTTGACTGACTCAAAGCAGAACCATACCAAACGCTCCTGCATTGTTATGGGCTTGACAACTTGCTAACACCTCCAGTCTGCACCGAGCCAGGGATGCCGAAACATATCGATTACATCATACCCTTATACCTTTAGGCACTTCTGGTCAGAATATTGTCTAGTGCTAATAATAATGTCTTCAATTGTCGTTCTGTAGCCGGGCCAAGGTGTCGGGTAACAACCGTCATATGTCATCAAATGTAAGGGTGT
This sequence comes from Allium cepa, assembly GCA_030765085.1. Lineage (NCBI taxonomy): Eukaryota > Viridiplantae > Streptophyta > Magnoliopsida > Asparagales > Amaryllidaceae > Allium > Allium cepa. The sequence continues at coordinate 591,716,793 of CM060937.1, forward strand.
TTAACTAACAGGGATATGCAATTTCAATGTCAATTTAAACTTTATCAATTCAATTTCAGCAAATTTAATTACAAACAGCAAACAATAAAATTTATCACTTCAAGAATTAGTTTAAATTGTAGTAGGATTTTTAGTACTACCCGAGTGGGTTTGATCACTCACCATTTAATAAATCTAAAAAATTAGATTGAAACGAACCTACATGAAACCAACTCTATTGCAAAGATGGCTTCGATACGAATCCAACGCAAAAGACAGCATCCAAATCCGACTTCGTATGAATAAGTTACGAGTCTAATAGATATCGATTCATTTAAAATAATTAAGTATACTTATAATTAACGTTAATTTCCCTCTTTAACTGCGGTTAGTTGCTAATGCTTCCTCATCAATATCCAGATCGCAAATCCTACCACGTCACTGTTCGATTAATCCAACATCAGCGCCTCTACACATGACTGGACATCGCCATACCACTAACCTCGATAGCTCAAACCAAGTGCCACCTACCGCTGCCAGCCTTTTCCATCATCTCGCCTCCATTCGAGCAAACAAACCCACCAAAGACGCACCGTTCAACTTGAAATTGCGTCTGCCAGACCACCAAACTCCGGCTACTAGTAGCTCTCGATATTATCCACAGCTTTCCTTTTAGCCTCACCACCTATTGATCGACATAGATGACGCAAATCGAAACCCTAACTGCCGCCTTCGTCTTGACTTCGCCCCCGCCTCGCTTTGCCGTTCGACAATCCAATGGGTCAACACACTCATGTCGCTAAGTCGAACATCTTTCATGTTGCGATCTTCTCTATAAAATTCCGCTAGTGCCTTGGATAATCGCAACAGTTGGATGGAGGGTATGTTTCCGGTAGGCCACGCCAAATGAGAGAGAGAAGAAGAGAGGGAGACATATGTAAATTCAACTTTTTAACAATTTACCCTTAAAATTACGAACCCCAATCGAGACTTGCTCACTAGAATTCCTAACCAAATACCACTATTTCGGAATCAATGAAAGTGGTCTCAAGCCTTAAAAAGTATATTTGCGAAAATTTAAGTTCCAGCTTATCGATAAAATCAACTAATCAACTTAATAATCTGAATAATTTCTAATTTAAAAGTGATGAAAAAATCTTATGTTACCATCCTAAAAATATGTTATACAACCAAGTTGTTCCATAGCAATTGACCTTCCTATTTAATTACTTTATTGTAATCCAATTTGAATATTTACATAACTTAAATATTATAGGTTCTAATTAAATATAAACCGAATAGACTTTCCAAATCTCACAGTCAGTTAATTTCTTTTTAAAATTAACTTACTTAAAACATGTTTTATCGTATGAGTTATTAATCAAAATTTCACTTCTCTTACTTTTTAACTAAACGATCCCAACAATTTAATTTCTATTATATTCAATATTTAATTTCAAAATTAATTTTAATAATTAAATAATTGTTTTCTTCTTTATAGTAAATTTGACATGTATTGCAAACTATTCTACACAACAATAATTGTACATTACTTCCTAATTAATGTCTATCTTATTATTTGAAATCAACTTATTTAAAAATGCAATTTAATTAAATAAACCCATGTTTTACTTTTATTAAACATCCATTCAATTCTTTATTTAAATTCAACATTTGTTATTTCATTTTTTGCTATTAATTTCATATAACAAATATCGTTAATTTAAATTCTAATATAAGTTACAACATTTATCTTATTATAATTTGTTGTTATTTAAAAATTCAATTTTAGCTCATAACTCACATTTTAATATATTTTTTCAATTATAAAAGTCATTAAAAATTTATTTCTAACCATTTTTATTTAACAATTATATTAAATTTAATATTTTTCAATTATTAAAAATACAGGTCGTTACATTCTTCCCCGCTCAAAACTTTTCTTCCTCGAAAAGGAACGAAATTTTTTTCTAACATTTTGATATGTTAAAATAATCAACTTATATAATATTCAAAATTACTTAGCTTTACTACAAACATAAAAAAATTCTAAGTCTTATGATTTATAGAAAATTTGGGCAGCACCTTTGCGCGACTGAGTCAGAAAACTACAAACTTCCACTACAGTCGCAAACCAATCAAAAGAAACAAAAGCCAAGTGCCTCCCCACATTAGGGCTAGAAAACCATCAACCAACCAATAATACAAAGGCATACCTATGTGTTGGGCAATAACTTTACTCATCAAATCAAAAGCATCAAATTAGTCTTTCTTCAGCGTACCTGAATTTTACTTACATAACCCAAAATAGAGTTAAACATGAAAAATGAACAATACACTGGCTGTTCATATCATAAGCACAAGCAACATAACCAGATGCAATAAGGCAATGCGATGCAACTAAAAATAACGATGCAATTCTACATGAAATTCAAGCGTGATGGGAAAGTACATGTGACTAAATTGCTATAATAACTATATACAACAAAGAAACCATCCTTAATAAAATGATATTTATTAACTTACACAAAAATTTATTTTCCATTCAATATTAAAATCATTAATGAATCATTTCTAAAACAATTACTTGAGTTTATAAAATTCTACAAATAATTCATTATAATTACTTCATAATTACCTCATAAACATTCAACCACTATTTCATAACAATTTAATAAGGGTTTAGAAAGTAATTTCAAGTTAAGTATAAAACATTCAAATTTACTTACTTAGGTTTATATAAAACAGATAAGAAATATTCTCATAGTATTAGACAAAGATTTTTCAAAAAAAATAAAATACTATTAGAATTGATATCAAAATATTTTAAACAAGCTTTAAAATAAAGTCCTTTAAAAATCTGATGATTCACTAAACTCGCTATTTTAAATAAGTACAAACCTAAAGATATTAAAATTGAAATTAATAATATACTCAAATCTTACATTAAATTTCTATTTCAAACTAAGAGTATACAATTTTATATCGTTTATAATCCATTCATAAAATACGTATTTTTAAAATAATTATTTAAATCAAGGAAACCATTTACTTAGGTTTATTATAAATTGAAATAGTGAATAAACCTTTAAATTCGTATTGCCACTTCGAAAACCAAATAGTTTTTTCAAACCTTTCTTTCAAAATAGATATTCAAATTCATTATTCAAACATGTTATACTAGAGATAATACTTTCCAAATCATTCATTTCGTAAAAAAAAATTAAACATAAAAATGTATATACTACATTTATATAATATCTTAAAAATTTTATTTTAAAGAAACTTATATAAATCTCATTTGAAAATTCATTTTTAAAATCAATAATCATCAATATGTCAATACTTTACAAAATTCATCTATAAAATTCCTTACTTTACATAAGGTAAATTCAATTATGAATAATATTTAAAAATTCACAATAGACATCTTTATAAGTATGTGTAAAATATTTTAAAATACTTGTTAACATCGTTACTTATATTTAAAAGCGAGCTATTTAAATTCGTAAATCCATTATTTAAAAATTTGGCTAGTTTAATATAAAATATTTTATCAAGAATTATTTATAAAAAAACAATAACTAATCTTTAAACATTATTGTACTAAATAACAGTTTACTTTCAAGGAATTTTTAATGAATAAAGTAAATAATTTTAAAACATTATTAATAAATAATAATTATTAACTTCGAACAATATTAGTTATTCAAATAACTTTTCACTATATTAAAACTTTGATAAATAACTTTTAAACAGTATTAATTATAAATAAACAACTTTTAACAATTCTAAATGATTTATAAAAGATAAATAGTTATATCAGAATAATTTTATTACTCGATATCTTAACAGATTTATCCTCGTTCTTACAGACTTCGGTCATACGTTGATTAGACGCAAGACTAAAAATCTCTAAGTACTTGGTAGATTTGTTTCCATATCCAGTGAAAAGACTTGAAAACCTTTCAAATGTAATATGGAAACTATTACTCAGTAACCAATCATGGATCGCGGTTACACAATGGTTACGTCTCTATCCTAGAGAATCCATAGTGACTGTGGGCAATCTCTGCCCTACGATTTACTCTATGAAACACCATGGATCGCAGTTACACAATGCTTACATCGCTAACACAACAAATGCATAGTAATTGTGGGTGATCTCCGCCCCTCGATTTACGCCACAAAAACCCCACCAGATCGTAGTTATGCAATGGTTATTTTGCTATCCCAGTGAATCCATAGTATCAGTAAGCAATCTCTGCCGCTCGATTTTACACTAAAAGGAAAAACAAAAGTCAAAAGAACTTATGAGTTTATAGCTGGACAACCTATATCAAATTCAATTGAATCCACTGAGTGGATTTCCATGTGGATCCACTTGTGGATGTCTGATTTTCGATTTCCGTGGAGAGTGCTTTTCCATATCTTTGATTTCAAAATATATTATTATATAGATAGTACCATTTTCATATCATAAACTTCATTTATATCATACTTATATAAACTTCATTTTTATAAGATAATTACTTTCCAAATCGAATACATTTCAAAATCAATAGCCTTCAAGAAAACTTCATACTTATATAAAATCCTCTTCAAAATAATCGGAAACTACCAAAGCGAATATTTCACGACATCTAAGGTCTTCGAAAATCAATATGTTTCAGAGTATCACTTCGGTTTCATATTTATATGAAATCTAAAATCTTTCTCCTTCTTCCTCAAAATCAAATACTATTCAAAATTTATTATTTTAAAAATCAATAATCACTAGTAGAAAAAGTGAATATTGCTTCGCCTCATTTGAATCGGTTGAAGTAAAAAACTGATGCAAATAGAACTATTTGCATCAGTTCTATCTTAGTAACCGATGCAATTGGTACGTGAAAAGCAATAGGTAATAAAAAATCAAATTTGCATCAGTTGTTATCGACAACCGAAGGAAATACGTTGATGCAAATAGTTTTAGTTGCATCGGTTTTAAAGTCAACCGATGCAACTACATTAATTTGCATCCCTTACGTTACGCACTTCCGTTAATTTCCGCCATCCCAATTTTTTCTGCCGCCATTTATTTTCCCATTGGTTTCCCCCGAAAAGTATTTCGCCTGCTTCAAAACAAAAAAAACCCTAGAAATTGATTTGAATTTAATGCCAGCTTTGCTTTAAATCTGACATTACTGGAAAAAAAATGGATCACGCGATTCCATTTCGGTCGGTGCCTCGACTTCAACGTCAGGCGAATCTCGGTGTCTTGAATTCAGGCATCGGGCCTCAGCTTGAAGCATCGGCCTTAACTTCGATTTCACCCTGGTGATTTGATTTTCACCCTCGACTTCAGGCATCAACCTCGACTTAGATTTTTCCCTGCCGATTCGATTTCCCCCTGGAATTCAAGTGATTCAACTTTTCAATGGCTAGAAGTACTATCTCAGTTCCTCTTATGGAAATTATCAGGTGGTTCAACACTATGTGGTAAGTAACCTGAGACTAATGATTTTTGTTGAGTTACTTTTGAACAGTTACATATGTTTGATGTGTTTAACTTGGATTGTTGTAGTATTAGCGATTTCATTGTTCCTACATTAGGTCCTGACACGAAGTGCACTTAATGTCTCATAAAAGCAACCATTGAATGCAAAATTATGTGTTATTATGCTTAATTCACCTATATGTTTGTTTACGAGTGGATCTGTTAGTAAGTTTAAGTTGCAAAAGTTTAGTTCACGATATAATTCCACCATTGTTGTATTGCCTAAATAGCATAGTATATGAGTATAAGTGATGAATGTAAGCCACATTAAATTTCTCATGAATTATTTTTTAAGTGACAGCAAGTTATTTTTTAACTGACTATTAGCGATAAATTAAAAATTGGTTAATGGTGATTAGAAAACCATGAAATATGGTGGATCTGCAATACATATTCGGTCACTAGATAAAGCTTTATAATTTATTTTGTATCTGCATCTATCCACTGATTTGTGACATTTCCTTTGTGTTATGAAATTTTTTTGTCAACCTGATTCATGACTGTCATTTTATTAACAGTTTGAAGTTGCTTTTGTGTATGTATTAAAGTTAAGCAATTTGTATTATTCCTTTCGTGGATGTTTTGTTGCAACATCATTTGTAACCATTGTTACTTTTTATTACTTTTTAGTACAATCATTTCTACTTTATCTGAATTGTTAAACTAGATGCTAGTAAAGAATGACCATTCTCGTCGTTAAGTCGTAATACTAATAGGAAAATAGTCATGTCCGAAGTAACGTTGAAAATTGTTAAGCACAAATCTTTGGAAATAAAAAATTTATATAGTATTTCAGTTTCTTTTTTTCCATTTTTTGCTATTTTTTTGAATTTGGGATTTGGCTATAATTTCAGGAAATTAAGGTGAACATGGTGATTACAACTTGCTATATGCCTGGCATGATTGGATATGATTTTCTAAACAAAATCAAGGTATGTTTACTTGTTAAGCTTATTTGATTGTTTAATTGGTAAAAGAATTTCGTTATTTGTTACAATGAAATTTAATTCTTTTATTAAACATTTGATTCTTCGTATTCTTGTTAGTTGCAATATTGCAATATTTTTAATTGTCTGTCTATATAAATGGATGAATAGAAATTCGAAATATAGGAAGAAAATACATATTTTTTAGAATTTTTCACAATATCAAATTTCTTGAGCTTCAAAAGTGTGCAGGTAAAGGAAGATTGTATCATAGGCCTAAGCTATTTTAGAAATATAGCCAATAATCAATTTGAAAATAGTTAGTAATAACATAGTTAAAAAATGTGGCTACTAATCCATGTAAAAACATAATGCAGCCAACAAAGTTTAAAAACAATTTATAACATGTACAACTGTTTGCACAAGATAAAAAAGGGTCAAACTACAAGTAGACAGAATATCTCTTCCTTCTACGTAAACTCATTTTAAACCAAACGTTATTTGTCGATGAAGTATGGGACTCCTTGTAAATTATTGTAGCCCTATGTCATTGTGTATGAAACATAAATGTTCTCACATGTGTGTTTTGGGAAGGTAAATATATTATCCTAGTTTCCCTGTCATACTATCGCTTCCCACAAATATAAAACTTTTGAAAAGAAGATAGCTAAATTAATGTTACACCCATATAGTTCATTAAAAATAAATTTTGCCAGACTAAAAAAATCATAAAGTTGAAGATATTCCAACTGAGTTAGTTCAGAACATGGCACAGTACTAACACAAATTGGCATTATCTCAACTTAGTGCACAAACTGGCGGTCAATTTACATACTGTGTATAAGTACCTCCAACTATATTTACTCACATTTGTGTGCGTGAATGTATTATGAAGTTGATAAATGACACATGATCTTATTAAATAGGTCTACAAATATGCCTGCTTTTTTGAATAAATAACTAAGAAGTGGAAGTCAAACAATGTTTTACACATTTACCTAACAATATTCGGTGACAGTATATACAAATCAGATTGTTAAAATTTGTTAGAACAGTAGAACAATGACTGCACCAGTCAAACGAACAAATGTATGAAGTTAATGATGTTTATTATAGTAAAATTTGCTACAAACTCTGAAAATTTTCTACTGTTAAAGGGAACAGAAAAGTTCAAAGTTTTACGGCTAATTAATCTATTATTGCAGTTTATGCTAAAACCTTTTTTTGTTTGATTTTTCAATGATAAATCTCTTATGTCACTTTTTCTTTCAGCTGGCGATCCTTGCAGCACCAGATGTATGTAAAAGGTTCTAAAATTGGTAATTGAATTTATTTATGGCTAATCAATATTTTCGCGTTCTGAGATAATTTAGATAATTTCCAAAACCGTGTATCTTAATAATTCCTTAGTTTATCATGTTCAAAAAAATGTGATTTACTTATTTGATACCACATAATTTGAATTCTAAATATCAAAATCAGAATTCTGCTTCTCCATTTCTTGGTTAATACACAGATAAGAGTTGAGCTCATATAGCAACAAAATTTGTTGTTATACTTATCGTCGAAACCTGCATTCTTGATATGAAATTTTGTAGCTATGCATGTATCTTATAATAAATTTTCATGTCTATGTTTTATATGATTGTGTAATACAGGAACAACAATTGAAAGGAAATATGAAATTACCCGCTTTCCATGAGGACCTTGTCTTGATTCATCAACCCAAGAGCAGCAATAGACACACCATCTTCATTTTTGGTTAAAAACTTAACCACCGAGGCAGCCTCGTACTTCCTCACTGCTTTACCTTCTTCACTGGTCTCCAACATACATGTCAAAACATTATAACTGGCAAGCAGCCTCGTTATTCGATTGATCATGACAGGAGCTTGTGGATTCTCCGTAGGCAATTGAGAAACAATTTCTGATGGAGAAAGGTAAGCATTAGACCCTACTTTTACAATTATTTCAAAAAGATCAACTTCAATTGCTGCTTTCAGAGTCATTGGTAGTACTGAGTAACTGCATAGTTGCATTACATATAAGCATGCTTCTTCGTTTGTGGATTGAGGACAAGAGTTAAGTAGTTCTGAATTGAACCCATATTGCTTATACTTTTTATATTTTACAATAGAAAAAATGTGGTGTGAAGTTATGTGATAATAAGGGGGTTATATACAAGTTGAGAGGGCACGTTATGTTTACCTTTTGCACCAGTCACAGTCATTCAATAGACAACGAATGGTAAGTAAGATTCAATGAAACCTTTCTTTGTTCATAATTTGGGCACCAACTCTTTCGTGAATTTTGTAATATTTCTGCCTCACCAACCAGACATAATTTATGGAAAACTTTAACTGATGACCCACCTCAACTGCTGTAGACTTTCAACCACTTGAAAAGTGGCAAAATTGAATGCATCTTTCATGATTGATTACTTTGAAAGTAATTCTATATATCTAGAAATGGTGTAGGTCAGGTAGATGGAGTTTGGTTTATTGAATGGTTACAAATATAAATTTCTATTTCATTTTATTCATTGCTTCTGTCTCAAAACTTTAAGCAAATCTACATATAATGTTCTTAATATCCGTGTACGAAAAGCATGACTTAAAGTAAGCAAGTTTATAAAATCCACATGACTTGTGGATAAAGAAAAAACTTAACAGAAAATGATCTTGTTTGTTTTAAGATAAGATTTTATGAATCTTGGAATAGTAAAATGCTCACAATTGCTCCCTAATAGTCAGTTGGTTTGACGAATAAGATTCAGAAGTGATTTTTTCTAGACATAAATTGATGTTGAAGTATTATTTTGAAAAGTGTTCAGTTTACGGAAGTCTGTTAGTATGACAATTGGTGCCATATAATTTGTTGTGTGGTATGCTTCTACATTTGCAACATCATCTTGGCTTTTGTTTTAGCAAAAATATTATTATGATATTTACTACAATAAGGTAAAGTTGATTGGGGACACCAAGGGAGCAAGTAAAACGGTGAGTTGAGAAGCTGTTGACAATAGACTACATAACCTACACCATCCAGCCTAACTTCAAACACATTTTGTTTAACTCCCTATTCTGAAACTAACGCTAACTAGATCAAAAAGTAACAGAGCCATCATCATCTAACCACACTAGCAAAGATCAAAACCGATTTCTAATTCTACCTCATTACACACTTAACCAGATCTAAAAACTTAATAAATTATTAAACAACGAAGAATGCTCATCCCTATGATCATGGAATTACTGCAGTGTAAGGGAATCACAGATACATTTTGCTTCGGAGCAGAATATTTTTATCTATGTTAATCGATTTATTACTCTCTAATATGATTTTCTTTGTTGTAGGATTTTTCTATTTCATTATTGAAAAGGATTATTAATAAGATAGAACACATAAAGCATTCCAGAACCGGTACTCCAAACTTTGAATCTTATGAGGTTGAATGTGATAACCTGCAATTAGGAATTGCAGAACACATGCATCTAAGGGGTACAACCAACGTATTTCCTAGCATTTTATTCTTTCCAAATAATTATTAACTAATTTTTGTATTTCTTCGCAAGTAAATGGTCAGATATAGATTATGTGTATTTTATGTAATTCTGATCAATACTGTTTACCGTCATACACATTCTATTTGATGTGCTGGCTAGTAATTGCGTTGAATGGAACGCAAGGTCTTATATATTAACCAAATTGCCAAGACATTTTTATTTCTTGTTTTCCCAGGTCCAAGTTAACATTGGAAACATAGAATTAATGCAGTATATGGTTTTGAGCTGAAGCCTAAAAGTTTGGGTTTTCAAGATTCCATGAAGTTTTTAAGGTTTTCACTATACTATTTCTTAATGGTTGTACTAATTAAAGATCTGAATTAAGAATATACCACTTAATGATTGTACTAAAGATCTAAATTATGGTGCTAAAATGAATGTGTGAACCATTATTTTGTATAGATTATTAACACTATAATTGATATATGTTTATTTTGGTATTATGTTATTCAGCTTTCATTTGCAATCAAATTTAATTTTGAATGATTGTAATGTTGCATGCAATAATTGTTTTTTATAATCAATAATATATATATATATATAGTCTATTTGAATAGTGTAATAATGATTTCTGAAAATGGCTTTTTTACATCAGGTATAAATAATTGATGCAATAGAGGGAGTAGTTTGCATCCGTTGTTATAAAAAATCGATGCAACAAAGAAGCCTTTTAAACCCAAAGACTCCTATGTTGCATCGGTTTCCAACAACAACCTATGCAACAAGTTTCTTTGTTGCATTGGTTTTCATTACAACCGATGCAACATGAGGGCTGTGTCCAAGAAACCAACCGTATTTTGCATCAGTTGTTAGTAACAACCGATGCAAAAAAGGATCGTTTTGCATCGGTTTTAGAACTGATGCAAAACTGTTAAGCCTGTTGCATCGGTTGCATATGCATCGGATGTTGAACTGATGCAAAACGGAGGTAAACAACCGATGCAAATGGCCTGTATTGCAGTAGTGAATTTTCAAATATATAATAGAGACTTTATATAAATTAATTTTTCTTCAAAATCGAATACTTTTCAAAAATTATTTTACAAACAAATAGAATTTATAAACATCAACTAAGTTCATAGACATTTCTTAAAACAAAATTTCATTATAAAACATTTTTAAACTTAATTTCATACTTGTATAATACAAAATATTCTTATTCATTTTACTTAATTAACAAGAATTTTTAACAGTTTAAAACTTGTTTAAATTGAATTATCCTTTTAATTTAAGAGTTATAAAAGTCAACTTTTTATAATTTCACTAAAACACTAAGCCTCAATTCTTATCTCAATTTCAAAGTTTCCGATTATTTAAAATTGTTGGAAGTTCCATTTCATTTCAATAATTGAAAATCAACAATCAATATCTCAATAGATGCATAATCAAACTATCTTAATGCATACGATACATGCGTCCATAACATCACTTAACCAAAAACATAAGAATTAAACACCGGTTTTTATTTCGAATCATTTGAAATAAATATATACATATAACTTATGTATATCAAGTCATACTTCAGGGATTTAAATAAAAATCCATCTCACCAAAAAAATTCCATAGCAATGCTATTATAGTGGCCTACCCTACTTGAAACTCGAAAATGAATGCCGATGATGCTACAGTCATCACCAAAATTATTTTCCAACGTTAAGAGTGAGCTTAGTTCTTTCTACTCCCTTTAAAATCATTTGAAAATAATTCTATTCGTAATATTTCCATATAATACTAATATTATTTTTCAAATCTCAGAAAACAATTTTAAAATCCCTAGAATTAAGCTCTCAAATTCTCAATTTGAATTTCTTTTTACTTAGAAACCATTATATAAACCACTTTCTCAATAAAATCATTTCACAATTGTATATCTTTGTTTAGTTTAAAATGAACAACTTTAATCAGTGCTCATAAACTGGCCTAATCAATCAATAAATGATAATAAATATAACTATATCCACCAATCAATAAAGTGATAATATTTACTTATTATTAAATACATCATAAATAACCTTATCAAATTTTACAAATTATTCTTTTATATATCAAATATAATTTTAGGTAAAATCATTCCATTTACCCATTTTAAAACATTTTTATAACACTAACAAATAAGCGCTTTCGTGTGTGTACACACACACATATTGAACCTCATTCCAGGGTACTATTGACTCTATCTCTATTGTGTTTACCCTATAGGCTGTGTTCGCTCAACCTAAGCTTTGATACCAAGTGTGACAACCCACCTTTTTTTGATACCAAGTGTGACAACCCACCTTTTTAGATAATTCAAGTTGACAACAAACCACACATTTCCAACTCAAATTGCTCAAAAAGACGATTTTTACTGGGTTTTATTCTAAAGAAAAAGATACAAAAGAACAAAAAACAGAATTTCACAGTGAAATAACAAAATATAATAAATACATAAACAGCTCATGAAACTGTTTCACAATATACATTTGATTTCATTATACAATAACATCAGAGTTATGCACATCAGACATCACAAAACAATGTAGCAGAAATATGCTAGTAAACATGGTCTTCAACTCCGTATTCATCTTCAAGAAACAAACGTCTCCAAAACACCGAAATATTCAGGCTGACCCGAGCATGATGAAAAAACAAAATTTTCAAGTCAGAACTAAAAATTTCTTATGTAAGTTGAACTAGAATCGGGTGAAATATGGGTGTACATAACTTCATTTTGCTTCAAAAATTTACGAAAAGGTTTTTCAGTTTTCAACATCCTTTTAAAATCATTCAATGAAGTTTCGAACATTTTCAATCGATTTAATAATTTTCATAATTTGGAGCAACCACTTTAAGGTTTAAATTTTCAAGATTTTTAAATCATCGAAATAAATACAGGTTCTTTTATCAAATATTCTTCCAATATTCAACTGAAGTTTTCTGAAAGTTCAACTTACTTTAAAATTTTCAAAGTATCGATAATTTCATTTTTAAAGTATAAAATACCAAAATCATTAAATGGTTGAATTTTAAAACACAAATTTCTTTACAAAACATTATTCTTTTACTATATAAAATTATATATATATATATATATTATTAAATTTGAATCTAAAAGTTTTATAAATGAATTTTAAACTATTTTTCAAAAACCCGATTTAACCAAATTTAGAAAATTAAATTCCTTATAACATATAATTTCTAAAGTTAAAAATTAAATTTTAGGAACTTTTCAGAGTTTAAACTCCAAATTATGAAAACCTTTCAAATTTGCCAAATGACAAGCAAACCAACAATCACATTCCTACCGAAGCATTCAATAATACATCTAATAACTGGCGTATCAAAATAGGATGTCTAAGAGTTAATATCACAATGTAGTAGTCCAAATGATCAATATGGCGAATCATATAATAATGATCCTAACAATCAGGGTGATAACATGGATATATCGAAATCAATAATCAATACACATCTATTCAAAATATCATCCATCATAATATCAATCATTCTCAAAATCAAATAATTCAACATACATCACAAGAGTCATACATCATCAAATGTCAGGGTGTTTAACTAGCAACGATATTTAATTTCAATGACAATTTAAACTTTATCAATTTAGTTTCATTCAATTCAGTTTCAAATAGAAAATAATAAAATTTATCGCCTCAAGAATCAATTTAACTTACAGTAGGATTTTTAGTATTGTGTGAGTGCATTTAATCACTTATCTTTTAACGAATCTGAAAAATCATAATGAAACGAACCAACAAGAAACAAACTCCATAGCGAAGACGGTTTCGATACGAAACCAACGCAAAACACCGCGTCCAAATCCGACCTCGTACGAATAAGTTATGGGTTTGATAATGTATCAATTCATTTAAAATAATTAAATATACTTAATAACTTAATTGACGTTAATAACCCTCTTTAACCATGTAGCTGCTAATGCTTCCTCGTTAATATCCCGATCGCAAATCCTACCACGTTGCCATTCGATTAATCCACTGCCGCCGCCTCTAGACACGATCAGACCTTGCCACACCACTGTCGTTGATAGCCCTTACCAAGCACCACCCACCGCTGTCGGCCTCTTCTATCATCTTGCCGCCGTTCAAGCAAACAAACCCACCAAAGTCGCACCGTTCAACTTGAAACCTCGGCTACCACCGACCACCAATGACCACCAAACTCCGACCGCAAGTAGCTCTTGACATTCTCTACAACTTTCCTTTTAGTGTCGCCGCCTATCGATCAACGTCGACAACGCAAATCGAAACCCTAGTCGCCACCTTCGTCTTAACTTTAACGCCGCCTCGCTTCGTCGTTCAATCATCCAATCAGTCAACACACTCATCTCACCAAGCCGAACATCTTTCATGTTGGGACCTTTGCAAGAATGGAGGGTTTGGATGTTCGGACCTCTAGCGCCTCGGATGATCGCGGCCGTTAGATGGAGGGTTTGTTTTCGATAGGCTGCGCAAAAGGAGAGAGAGGAAGAGAGGGACACGTTATATAGATTTAATTTGTTAACAATTTGTGCTTAATATTACGAACCCTAATCGAGATTTGCTCACCGGTGTTGTTAACCAAATACCCATATTCAACGAAAGCAGTCTCGAGTCGTCAAAAGTATGTATGGAAAATTTTATGTTCTAGCCTATCAATAAAATCAACTGATCAATTTAATTATTTAAACAATTTCCAATTCAAGAGTATGGAAAAATCTTATAGTTCCATTTTAAAAATACGTTGTAAAACCCAAGTTGTTCCTTTAACCATTGATCCTCTTATTTAATTATTTCATTGTAATCCAATTTGAATATTTACATAACTTAAATATTCTCGGTTCTAATTAAATTTTAAACTGAATAGATTTTCCAAATATCATAGTTAATTAATTTCGTTTTCAAATTAACTTATTTAAAACATGTTTAATCATACGAATTATTAATCCAAATTTCACTTCTTTTACTTTTTAACTAAACGATCCCAATAATTTAATTCTGATTTATTCAATATTTAATTTTAAAACGAATTTTAATAATTAAACAATTGTATTCTGCTTTATGGTAAATTCAATATGTTTTACAAACTATTGTACACGACGATAATTGTACATCACTTACTAATTAATGTTTATCTTATTATTTGAAATCAACTTATTTAAAAACACAATTTAAATAAATAAACCCATGTTTTCTTTTATTAAGCACCCATTCAATTCTTTATTTAAATTCAACAATTTTTATTTCAGTTTCTGCTATTAGTTTCATACAACCAATATCATTAATTTAAGTTCTAGTATAAGTTACAACTGTTATCTTATTGCAATCTGTTGTTATTTAAAAGTTCAATTTAAGCTCGTAACTCACATTTTAATATATTTATCATTTATAAAACTCATAATTTTTTTCCTAACCGTTTTTATTTAACAATTATATTAAAATTAATATTTTTAAATTGTTAAAAATACGGATCATGACATGTTATTTTGAAATATTGTACTATGGAGGCTTTAAGTGGATATGTTGTAATATTTAACATGTCATGAAATGGTTTTCTTTATGAGATAACTACTTGTTTCTGATATTGTATTTTATACATTCTCTAGTGAGATTCTGAAAGAATAGATAGATAATTCTTTACTGTATATTTTTATTATTTTATGAACTTAACAACTCACCTTGAGATAGGCCAAAAGTTCGATGGGCTTTGTTTGGTTGAATTTGGTCCGTTTTGACGTGGGTTGTTACAAGTTCTTAAAACTAGAGACATTTCATACCAATGCTCCTCCTTGGAGAATCTCAAATCATATAAAGCTGTGAAGCTTCTAGACTTCTAAGTTAAAATTTGTCAAGTTCGATAGTCGACTAATTGTCTATAAAGTAGAAAATGGATGATCTAAATGGAAATCAAGTCTTGCATACTTATCATGTTTTTTATCTTTTCAACTTACACCATCCCTTAATCAAAAGTGAAACCGGTAGGTTAGAGCGTTGTTGCTTATAGACCGTACTCGAATGTCATTCTTATTCGA
The DNA here is from genome assembly GCA_030765085.1 of Allium cepa. Lineage (NCBI taxonomy): Eukaryota > Viridiplantae > Streptophyta > Magnoliopsida > Asparagales > Amaryllidaceae > Allium > Allium cepa. The sequence continues at coordinate 591,732,825 of CM060937.1, forward strand.
TTTCTTGCTAAATGTTAAGAGATCACAAAAGAGATTTGATAATTTGCAGAATGTAACAGAAGAGAAATGAAAAGCAAAATGAATGTATTGATATTTTCTCAGATTGGTAAATTACAGCAGATTGATACAGGGCTATTTATATAAGTGTATATTTTATAACTGGGCTAGAATGGTAAAGCTCAATTACAAGATACATATTCGCTTTGCTCTAATACATTTAGTATATCCTTCTAAAGAAAGCAAGTCATCATTTCGATATTTCCAATATCCCCCCTCAAAGCGATTAGGGTTAGGTCACTAAAGTCTCTCCACTGCCGCATAATGAAAAATGTTTGGATCAGGGCTTTGGTGACAAAGACAGAACATCGTCTCGACTCATTGTTGAGATTGCTGTCCGGATCTTCTCTGGATTGATGTCCTTTTGCTTTGTGGTCAGATTGAGGTTTTCCTAAGTCTCGTCAGGTTTGATGATACTTCTCCTGACCTTCAATTCTTCTCGAAATCGAAGAAAGCTCCTTGCGGTAAGTGGCTTGGTTAAGATATCTGCAGTTTGGTAAGTGGCTGGTACATGACTAATTTGAAGCTTTCCCTTTTGAATTTGTTCTCTTACAAAGTATAGATCTATTTCTATATGCTTCGTTCGTTGAGTGAAGTACGGGATTAGCTGAAAGATATACCGTGCTTAGGTTGTCACACCACACTGTTGGTTTGCTGTTTGTTTTTATCTGTAGTTCATGCATAAGTGACTGTATCCACATGACTTCTGCTGTTGCACTGGCCATACTTCGATATTCTGCCTCAGTGCTAGATTTAGATATTGTATTTTGTTTCTTTGAGCACCAGGAAACTGGATTTTCACCTATGTAGATGCAGTAGCCTGTGGTGGATCTCCTGTCATCAGGATCTGTAGCCCAGTCGGCATCTACATAGCCAGTGATATTAAGGTGTTTGCCCTTCTTTAGTGAAATTCCATAGTCCAGTGTTCCTTTTAAATATCGTAGTATTCTTTTCACTGCTTTCCAGTGTTGATCCAATGGTCTCTGCATGAATTGACAAACTTTATTAACACTATATGACACATCTAGTCTAGTTATGGTGACATACTGTAATGCCCCAACTAGACTCCTATATTGTTTATCATTAAATATGATTTCTCCTATGTTCTTAGATAAGTGCTGACTGCCTATCATTGGAGTTGGTTGAGGGTTTGCATTTTTCATTTTTGCTTTCTGTAGTAATTCCTTGATATACTTAGTTTGACATAGTATGACTTCTGAATGTGATATTTGCTTAACCTCTATGCCCAGGAAGTAACTTAAATTTCCTAGATTCTTAATAGAGAACTCCCTGTCAAGATGCTGTGTGATTTTTTGATTTCTGCATCATTGTTACCTGTAACAATTAGATCATCAACATAAATAAGTATATAGATTGTAATAGTATTATCAATTCTTGTAAACAGTGAATTGTCTGATTTTGTGGACTGAAATCCCATATTATATAAGGTGGTTTTTAACTTGTCAAACCACACTCTTGATGCTTGCTTGAGGCAATATATGGCCTTGTTTAACCTGCACACTAGATTACTGCCCTGTTGATATCCTGGTGGCTGATGCATATATACTTCCTCTTTTAATTCTCCATTGAGAAAGGCATTATTCACATCCATTTGTCTAATTTGCCAACCATTATAGATAGCTATGGTGAGAATAATTCTTATAGTTGTTGGATTTATTACTGGTGAAAAGGTTTCATTGAAGTCAAATCCATGTCCTGTGTGAATCCTTTTGCCACCAGTCTTGCTTTGTGTCTGTCAGTAGTGCCATTTGGTTTCTTCTTTAATTTGTATGTCCATTTGCATCCTATGACATTTTTATCTTTGGGTAGCGCAACCAGATTCCATGTTTTGTTTTTGATGAGAGCATTATATTCATCATTCATTGCTGTTTTCCAAAATTTGTTTTTGACTGCTTGATCGAATGTTTATGGCTCCTCTGATATGATGGATGAATACACTTTGGGTTTAAAAATACCACTCTTTGATCTAGTGGTCATATGATGTCCAGTTGTAATTCTGTCTTCATTGTGTGATACTTCATTGTCTTGACTTGTGTTGTTTCCTGATCCACTATTCTGAGTGTTTGATTCAGATTGACTCATATTTTGTGTTGAATTTGACTCTTCTTCAGGTAAGTCAGTTAGCTCTGCCTGACCTGGTTGAACAGACATTGTGTGTTGTGGTGCAGAGCTTACTGGGTTATCTTCAATTGCTGTCTGAGTCCACTCTGATGGATGCACAGGTATAGATGGTATTGATGCATTTGGATTATATACTTTCCCTATTGTCTTGATACAGATGTCAGAGTAGGGATAAACATGCTCATTAAAAACTACATGTCTACTTATAAATATCTTTCCATTGCTATCAATACATTTGTAGCCTTTTTGATTTGATGCATATCCAAGAAATGTACATGGAGTGGATCTAAAGTTTAACTTATGCGTGTTGTATGGTCTAGCGTAAGGAAAACACAAACACCCAAAAGCTTTTAGAAGTTGATAGTCAGGTCTTATACCAAATAGTTTTTCCATTGGACTTTTATCATTTAGTACTTTGGTTGGTAGCCTGTTTATCAGGTGCACTGCAGTACTAAATGATTCAGGCCAAAATTTCATGGGTAGCTTTGCCTGAGCTAGTAATGTTAAACCGGACTCCACAATATGTCTGTGTTTTCTCTCCACTAGACCATTCTATTCAGAGGTATAGGGGCATGTTGTTCTATGAATTATCCCCTTTTTGCTAAAATAGTTATTCAGAGTTTTGAATTCTCCACCACCATTAGTTTGTATAATTTTAACCTGATGGTTGGTTTGTTTTTCAACTTGTGTAATAAAGTGTATGGTGATTTGGTGTGCTTCATTTTTGGTTTTCAAAAAATACATCCAAGTGTATCTTGTACATGCATCAACAAAGGATATATAGTATTTATATCCATAGTCAGAGTAGATTGGGGATGGGCCCCAGAGATCAGAAGCAACTAACATTAGTTGTCTATCATATTGAGTCATAGAATCTGAGAAAGATAATTTATGACTCTTCCCCATTTGACAAAATGTACAAATATAAGGTAGAGTAATATCAACAGGAATTTTATTTTCTGATAACACTTTTCTTACAATGTTTGCACTGGGATGACCTAGCTTATAGTGCCAGATATCAAAGTTGCTCAGTTTCTTTTCACTTTGAGCAAGTTCAGAAACATTACACATCTCAACACATTTGTCAGAATTTGTGTTCTTTGAATCAACAAGATTAAACCTATACAGACCCTTCACTGCTTCACCCTGCAATAAAAAATTTTTTGTTAGAATATCTCTAACTAGGCAGTACTTAGGATAGAATTCAAAATACTTAGGATAGAATTCAAAATATACATTGTTATCACTTGCAAACTGTGATACACTTAATAAATTTTTCTTTATCTGTGGAACCATTAAGAGATTATTGAGATATAGTTTTCTTTCACCTTTGATGCAAGCAATACCAGTGTGTGTGATCTTTACTGCCTCACCATTACCCACGTGTATGGTTTTATTACCTTTGTACTCCTTGTTACCTAGATTCAGATTCTCCAAATTGTTAGTAATGCGATTAGTTGCACCAGAGTCAGGGTACCAGCTTTCATCTAGTATTTGATCTGCTCTATTTGTGTCAATTTGATTGTTTGCCCTGTTACTGCTTGATTGATTACTTTTGTCTTGTTGTATTTGGGCTATGTTTGCACTCCCATTCCTTTGGTTACTTGAGTTTTGACCTGGTGTATAGCTCATGTTGAGTCTGAAGTAACACTTTGGGGCAGTGTGACCAATTTTCTCACATATTTGACACTTTGGCATGTTATTGTTGTATCTGCCTCTGCCTCTGGTAGATGGATTGACTTTATTATTATTTCTATATTGGTTCTTGTTCCTTTATCCCACTGCATAATTGGCTGTCATGTCAGTATCTGTAGGTTTCTTGAATTCGAGCCTACCTTCGTGGGCAAGAAGTATAGCATGTACATCCTCTAGAGTTGGTGTTGTTCTTTGAGAGGAAATAACAGCAACAACAGATTCATAATCCTCACTTAAACCACTTAGTATGATTAGTACTTGTTCAGTTGATGATACTTTATGGCCTGCTGCCTCAAGAAGATCACATGTTGTTTTGATTTTTGCAAGATATTCATCCATTGTGATGTTTTCTTTCCTAATACTATGACGTTGTCTTTTATGATGCATTACTTTAGCAGCTGACTGTGAATTGAAGATTCTCTCAACTGTTGTCCATACACCATTTGCTGTTTTACTGCCAATCACCTGTGGCGGTAGTTTTATACTTATGGATGAAAGTAACCAAGAACAGATTAAACTATCTTGTCTTTGATATCTTACAAATTCTAGGTTATTAACTGTTGTGTTTTCTGAACTAGTGATGAATCTTAGTGGAATCCTAATAGCCCCATTGAGAAAATCTTCAAGTCTGTACCCTCTGACAGCAGTCTCAACCTGAGCTTTCCACAGAAGATAGTTATCTTCTTCCAGATGAACTGTGACTAGTTGGCTCTGTGGGCTAACTATAGTCTTGATGAGATTTTCTGTGGCAGATTGATCGAATTCAGAAGTAGATGATGTTGCTGAGCTATTGGCCATGATGCAAGAAACAGAAGATAGAAAAAGAGAGTTTAATGTAGTCTTGGATCAAGAACTGCTACCTGTGGGTTTAACTGTGTAGGAGAAGAAGGAAAAATACAAGAATTGCTCTGAAAATCCTCAAAATATCAGGTAAGTTCAACAACTGACCCAAATGATTGATTCTGATGATGGGTTTCTCTGAAATGATGCAGTTCCTTGATGTTTTGATGGATTTTGTGATGATTCTTTTCTTGTAATGAATTCAAGGCTTTTCTTTGTTTTTAAGAGGTGATGCAGCCAGTATCTATGCTAGGCATGGCATCCCTTTTGTTTTCTTGAGTTAAAGCTGTGAGTTCCCTTAATCTCAGATGATGATAGAATATTCTGATGAGATTCTTGAAACTGATTGCACCAATGATGATCCCTGATGATCTCTGATGGTGTTTATGTTTCAAGATTGCCGTTAGGCTATGAATGCTCTGATACCATATTCGATTTCTTGCTAAATGTTAAGAGATCACAAAAGAGATTTGATAATTTGCAGAATGTAACAGAAGAGAAATGAAAAGCAAAATGAATGTATTGATATTTTCTCAGATTGTAAATTACAGCAGATTGATACAGGGCTATTTATATAAGTGTATATTTTATAACTGGGCTAGAATGGTAAAGCCCAATTACAAGATACATATTCGCTTTGCTCTAATACATTTAGTATATCCTCCTGAAGAAAGCAAGTCATCGGTTCGATATTTTCAATAATTCTTAACTCTCGTAGATAGACAAGCTCATTTTACGGGCTTGTAGTGCTAAGTACATGACTAAATTTTTTCACGAACAAGTAAGCACGCAAAGTATGATTAAGTCTTACAAAGCATGATTAAGTTTCTGATTGGTAACAGTTTTACCACTGTTAGAACCAACTCTATGCGTTGTGATAAAAAATATTATTAATGTACTTATAATATGATATGTCATAAGTATTGATTTCCTCATTATTCAGTTTCTTTAAGTAAATCAATCCATAGGTCCATGTATAGCATTATAAAAGATAAAATTTTGCTGCATTTTTACGTAAACTAGAATGAGGTTCATGCTTCACACACGAGCCTGAATAGCACCTTTGTTTGGTTATTGTTGAGTGTGTAGCTTGTATTATACAATTTTTAGATTGATAGAACTAAACTAATGGTATACTAATATTTAGGCAAAAAATATTTCGTTGACCTCCATTGGTAACATAAGTTGCTTCATGTAGATGCAATTTTAGTACGTCGGAAATTGATTGTATCAGATGACATAGCAGCAAGAATCTGATTTGTATTTGCAAAACGCACAGGCGAAACATATTTGTTGAAACATTTCAATTTTCTTTTTGTTCTTTCCAAATTTACTTCACACAGTTACATGTAATGTTCATATAAATACAACACTTATCTTCATCCGAAACTGATTGTGCATAAACCGTTAAAATAGTATATGTATACAATGCATTACAGAGGAATAACCTGGCCAAGGATAAAATATACATATAATATAGCCAAGTCCATATTACAACCAAAAATAAATTGTACTTTTCAATTCTAAATCTAGATAACATCAGAACTGTAGCAACTGAAATACATGCATTGGCTCTGGCCTGAATGTTTCTTCTAAAGATGCAGTCCATTTAAATGCTCATTTTCTTGATGGAGATGCACCAAACACTACTGCTTCTACTATGCCAAATCTTACCCGAGTATACAGAAATACACAGGTTACAATAAGTGCAAAATAATATAAGATTTATACTGTGCATAACATTAGGTCTAATTACACAAGAGTAGTGGACATCTAGGATGATCCAGGTCTCTTGGTAATTCTTCTAGCCGTTAGGAATGTGTCTTTGTTGTTCATTTCGTACTCGGTCCGCCTGAATTCGAACACCACGTCTAAGCCTACTAACTTTTGAAAAATGCTAACCTTTTTCCTGGATAGTAAATGTGAACAATGTTGTGAAATTTTCAAAAGCTTTGGGGTTTGGGTTTTTTGGTTTTGGAAGAGAAGAAGTAGAGAGGAAGAAGAGAAGTCCCACATTGTAGAAAAAATGAAGACTATACTTGTATAAGTATAGCTTTCTCAAGTGGATGATGGGGCCTTGGGGCTCCCACATGTTTGTTTTGTTGTGAGAAGAGAAGTCATGCAACATCACACACGCGCCGCCGCTGTCTGTCCGATCGAACCGGGCCGGGTTCGGATCCAAAAATAATTTTGGACCGTATATGAACAGTAACGGTCTACATTTCGGCCCGTTAAGGACCCAGAACCGGAAAATCTAACTTTGAATAAAGGCGGGAATTTGAAACGTTTCTGAATGTTACAAATATGAATAGACGCGACGTTTGGTTTTTTGAACCCGTTCGTAACGGTCGCGACGCTTTGCGAATGGACGCCTCTTCAACACTGTAAATAGCAACGCGCAGAATCATTTCGTAACAGTTTTTCGAATCCTCTTCTTCTTCTCCACACAATTCTGCGACGTCCAGAAATTGTTACAGATTGCTCAGTTTTGTGACGCCTCCTAGGTGTTGCAAATTCAGAAAGCATTGCAGAATTGTTTTCTTCTTCCTCTTCATTCTACTCTATACAAATTGCATCATCAGATACAGTTTCTGAAGTGTTTTTGGTCGGATCAAAATCGTACAAACTTTGAATTCGATTACGCGGTTATAGGGCTTCATTGAATCCTGAAAGTCGATAGTTCGATAACCCGTTTGTACCTGGTGGGTTGAACTATTGTCTGAAAGAATCTATTCCATAGATCCTTGAAGTTGGAAGTACAACATTGTTTTTATCTCTATCGTCATCAAATTCGTCTCGAACCGCACAATTCCCAACAAACAAATCATTAATTGCTTTATAAATAAGTGTATCATCTTTCCAAAAGAGTTAGACAATACATGCATTAACCATACAGTGTAAAGCATAGTTTATTTCCGCTACCGAATAAAGAAAAGTAACTTTTCAAACTATATTTAAAATAATGGATATTACCATTTGGAAACTAATAAATTACTACAGCAAATATATGCATCATTTTTGTAATGGATTTATGTATTCTCGAAATAATTGATTTTACACATTGGTAGATTCAACATGTTCATACTTCTATTTCGACATAGGATGACAAATCCGAATAACACAAGGACATAGGATATGTGAACACATTATGCGCAAGAAAGTTCAAATTTCAATTCAGTTTTTCAAAAACAGGTAAATATATATGTCTGTTAGGAAAGCGAAAAAAGTTTGCGGGATCTAACCATATTTGAGCTGAACCATTTCTAAGATGTTAATCATCTTGCCAACATCAATACCAGTCGGCCCTTCGGTCTCTTTGCCAAAAGCGTTCACGGTTGTTGTCATAGTGGCTTCAAGTATGTCAATATGGAATAGATACTTGTGTGTTATTTAAACAGCAAATTAGATGAAAGGGAGAGGAGTAACACATAACATTTTGAATGGTAATAGTCTGAACCATCAAGACATCCTTAGCTTCATAATGGTAGTGTTGATGACATATTCTTTCCCCTAAATCAGTGTAAAAGTGAACATAAAATAAATCATGACATGACCAACATTTGTTTCGTATGTACTAAGTCGTAAAGAATAAGGTATCAAAAGGATGTATGTAATCTTAGTTTAATGTTTAAGTTGATACAAATTTTATAATACCACAAGGATAGATAGTGGTGGTTACAGACCTAACATATGATGTATCTCCGGTTTTTTATAGCACGCACTCCAATTTGGTAGACGCTTTCTTCTCTACCTTCAAGTAATTGCTTGTCATTGAGCTTGAGCATAGCTTCATCCGTTTCCTTTCCTTCTGATGCCTTCTTCAAACAAAGTCATGTTTGTTACAGTTCGAGACTTTGAAGTGAGGGATGAATTCGTCACCTAAGCAACAAGCATTGATTCGATGGGGCTAAACTGATAAGAGACCAATAACTATGCATAAGCTATAAAAGTAATAAAGTAACTTATGGATAAAAAATTGCACTTTTAATCAGTATAAATTTGTACTTTAAACCCAGAACAGGCTTGCGATACAAGTAATAGAACCAACACCGGGTCAATGTCCAAATGAACAAACTGATACGTAGTATTTCTGATAAAAAAGAAGTTTAATACATGTTGTAGATGAGTGTAATAGATGTTAATAGGATATAAACTAAGATAAAATTGTATTTATGGAAGAAAAATTACACCTACCCAATAAATTATCATTCATTGGCTCTTCCATTTGATGCGAGATGCTTGACTGAACCGTTTCAACATTTGTGGATACATGACCATATGCACTATCGTTCAGCAAACTAATTTTTTTTGATACTGATATACTAAGATCTGAAAGCGGAAAATGAGTACGAACACATAATTATTTGTGGAAATTAGGTTGAATCTTATTTCGGTGTAATAAGTTTTAAGTACAACAATTCAAAATAATTAGTTTTAAAACTAACTTTTAGACTTATTAATTATTATCCTTAAAATTTATTACCCTGAACAAAGAAGCATTCGAGTGTAAATCCGCTGAAAAATTTTTGTAGACTGTTTGAATTTCTTATTAAAAGCTCCGATATTTAATGCAGGTGAAAACAATTAAGGTTGAAACACGTTATTAAAGTTTACAAGAATATTGTCTAATTTTTTTTTACAATATATTACCATAAATAGTACAAAAAGGACTCAGTTATAGAAGAAATAGTTATAGTTCGAAATTTTGCACTAAATCTAAACAGCATAACATCAGAAAAAATTGATTTGTACTTTAGTTTCTTTATGTTATATGAGTGCAGACAGTTCTGTAAAAATCGTAATATAGAAATTCTAAGATTATACGTTAAAATGGATGTTTATCTTTATTTACGCAAGATAAATAAACGCAAATATAAGATATTAATTTGTGCACGAGTACATCACACTGACATCTAAACCATAATGTCATGTTTTCATAGTCTATAACTACAATATTAAAATTACCAATAGAAATAGTCACACAAAATATGAGTTTGAATATTACTTTCAAATTACTGTATGCATTAAATAAATAAAAAATAGTTATAAATAATCATGAAGACAGATAATAATAATCAAAAAAGAGTTCGCACTTTGAAAATGTAGAAAAAAAACAAATGGTCAAGTTGGAGCAAAATATTAGTTGAAATCAAAGAATTGTATAAGCCTGTCTAGTTGGCCTTCCAATGGTTGCTTATGAAATGAAACCCTTCTCCTATTATCCATTATTTCCAGTTTGATGTACAGAATGCCAACGTCTCGTATAAGATATAATGGTTATAAGTCTTAACTGGTTGTAACATGGAATATAATTGAATAATAAACAAACATATAACACTACCAAAATCTTTGTGCATTGAGCAGACTTAAATGGGAAGTATTGTTGTATAAATCATGTTAAAACTATTACCCAGAGCCGGTATTCTGCACATTTACGTGGACATTATCATCCAATTTTCAGGTACTCCAAATGAATGATGTGAACGTAAGTATGGAACTAAATTAATCAAGCCAATTATAAGTAATGTAAAAATACGGTAGACCGTTCATATAAAAGTTTTTATTGGTATTCAAGGAATGACCGCTAACTCTCCAGAATTGAAATATGATGAAAGAAAAGTCCATTTCGAAAATATTATGAAAATTAGGTTTCTATTTTTAATTTTTGGCTAATTTATGTTGTTTTTACCCCTGATTTCAAAGCTGGGTCAATTTTCTACGAAGGGATAATGTGGTAAAAAATTAACAAAACAGAGACCAAATTTACATGAGTTTATGAGTATGAACTTTTTGTGCATAGATTTTGAAAATAGGGATCTTTGGTCCAAAACCCCGTTTTTATTTGATTTGACATAACTACATTAATAAATCATCCAATTTCCCAAAATTTTCTATTGAGTTGTAATTACTAATAATTTGACACATGCGTACTGTGTATATATATACACACACAAATACACACACAAAAATAAGAAAATATATAGTTCCAAGTTACAAACTCTATGAGCATATAACTTGAAAGTTTCAATGCATTCATTTACTTAAAGAGGAATAACTAATCAAGTAAAATGTTAACATTTATTATACAATATGAAAAGAAAAAAAAAACAGTAGAATCACGGAAAGAGTAGTGAGAAAAGTCACATACGAAAGAAGGAAAATAATAATATTAAGTTTATTAGATGTACTCCATATTAATGTCGATGATAATAAATTAGGGTGTTTCAGGACATTCTAATTTTTGTTTAATTATACTTCTATTAATCATATTGAAAAATTTATCATCGCATTCAAAATGAGAATAAACAGAAGAACGCATATAAGGAAGTCCAATGGCACTTCTATTTCGTAGCACCATACTTTCTACCGCAAATTTTTGTTTAAATATTAGTTGTTTCTATTTCTTCCATATCATACTGTTATTTAAACAAAAGCTTTTGATTGAAGGTTCTGGATCATTCTGATATGCCGTATTGTCGGTTATGTTCGTGTTTGAGAAAAATGACCATCTCGGTTTTGTTTTAATAACAGCCCACCAATCTGAACGACCGTTGTCGATAGCAAGATACGGCGTAAAATAAACTTGTGTAGCTTGTGCTGCCAACACAAATAGATCGTACCCTAAATATTTTTTCTTGTGGTTTACTTCAATAAGAGGGCAATCCTTGTGTACACATCTTGCTCCAATATTCGGCCTACAATCAAACCATCGATATTCGAATAGAAATGTTTTTAACTCCGGCACCACCGAGTAAGTTAACTCCATTATCTCCTCCTGTACACCATAATAATCTTTTACGTCATCGTCGTTGTTTCCACCTTTAATACAAACTCTGCTGTTAACAGTTGTTTTTTTCTTTCCATATGCTTCTATGTGAAATTTAAATCCGTTTATAAATATTATTGGACATATTCTGTAGCTATTACGCGGACCAAATGCAAGTTTCCTATAGCAAACGTCAGTGACGTTGTTCGTATCAACCTATCGATTTGAATCAAGTACACAAGTTAATGAATACCTTGCGAGGTTAAAATATATGACTTATCATACTTACATATTGTTTAAACCATCCCTCGAATTCTTTACAGAGTTCAACATTGGGATATTCGCTTTCGAACTTACTGTTTAAATCAAGCACACATGTTAACGTCTAAGGAGTACTGTGTGTAGTTCGAAAAGATTGACATAGATTTATTTAATCAATAATCAAACTATTATAGTACCTGATAAGATCAGTTAATTCATTACAATTAAGAAGCACATTTGCCATTGCTAGATTGTAATCCTTTGTTGTAGCGAAGACTTTAACATTCTTCCATTTACAAGATGGACGTCCTTGTTTTTTGAATACCGAGAGAACATTATCGATTGAATCATCCACAATATCGTTTTTATTGCGATGACCACGATTAAAATTTAAATTCATGTGATCATCGAAATAATGACTAAAAAATGTGGATACTTCTTCAATAATGTATGCTTGACAAATAAAACATTCAACACGTGCTTTCTGTTTCACCTTTTTCTTTAGGTGACCCAGATACCTTAATACGAAAATGTGTGAAATTAATTGTAACACGTTCTACATTTAAAGATTGCATAAATAGATATAACTATTACATATCTCTCAAAAGGATACATCCATCCATACTGTACTAGTCCCCGTAGTAACGCTTCAATTGGCAGATGTATTAGTAAATGTTTCATGCAATTAAAAACTCCAGAAGGAGATATTTTCTGCAATTTACATAGTAATTTGGGTATATCTCTTTCAAGCTTCTGCAAATGGCTTTTAGATACAGTTTTCGAACATATCTCTTTAAAGAATAAACCGAGCTTTGTTATAGGCATCCAAACCTTTTGTGGTAAAAGCTCCTTAAATACTATCGGGAATAGTCCCTAAAAATACATGGCAATCGTGACTCTTCATACCTGACAGTATAACATCCTTCATATCCACACATCGTTTCATATTAGAAGCAATTCCCTTAGAAAACCTCAAAGAATCGACCCACTCTATTAATTTTGTACTACGAGTACTACCCAGCTCATAACATGCAAGAACTTTAAAATTTGGACGCATAAGATTAATCTTAAGCTCTAGACGATTGCGATAGTATTCGATATCTTTTCTTGATCTTAAATCATCTTTGGTTTTTCCTTTCTCACTCATAATTGTATGAAAGAAATTCTCAAACACATTTTTTTCAATATGCATCACGTCCAAATTGTGTCGAAATTATGTCGAAGTTTAGATACTTCCAAATGGTAATTTCCATAATATACTCTGTTTTCACCAGTTGTGATAATTTCTTTTGCCAGGAATTTTACGCTCTTTGTTTTGCATCTCGTGTAATTTTACATAATCTTTTACAATATCAAATACCTCTTCTCCATTCAAAAATATCGATGGTTGCAAACTTGTAATTTATTTCTCTCAAAAAATTTCTTATCACATTTAAACGTGTCATTTGTATGCAAAAATCGACGGTGGCAATCCCACCAACACTGCTTACCACCATGCTTCAGTGTTAATACTTTTGTTGAATCCATGCACACGTGGCAAGATAATTTAACCCCCGTACTACAGCCCGAAAGCATCCCGTACGTGGGAAAATCGCTTATCGTCCACAATAAACAAGAAATAGTTTAAAAGAAATTCTCTTCGACACTTCGTAACACATCTTCTTCAGGTCCTCGATTAAAGGTTGCAAATAAACATCTATTTCGTTTTTCGAATTTTTCAGGCCAGGGACAATTAGAGTTAAGAACATATATGGATTTTGCATACACATCCAAGGAGGTAAATTGTAGGGTGTTAAAATAACTGGTCTAGTGGGGTATTTTTTCTCATACTGGCTAAAAGGTTGGAAACCATCAGTACATAAACCAAGCCTAATATTTCGTGACTCCTTGACAAAATCGGGATATTTGTCATCAAAATGTTTCCATGCTTCTCCATCTGCAGGATGACATAAAACCTCTTCCTCTTGAACTCGTTCACTACGCAATCTCATGTGCTCCGCAATGGCATAAGACGAATACAATCTTTGCAATTTAGGAATAAGTGGATGATAATGTAAAAGAGTAAAAGGTACACCTTTGCTGTTACTTTTTTCCTTTTCATATCTTCTTAAGCCACAAAATTTACACTGTGAACGGTCTATGTCTTCTTTCCAATATAGCATGCACCCACTTCGACATGTATCTATCTTTTCATATGGCAATCCAAATGTAGACACTTGTTTTTCTAATTGATACCAATTTTCTGCCAATCTATTCTACAAACCGGATGGGACAACATCTCGAACTAAACTAAGAACATCGTTCTTTAATTTTGAATACAGTTGTAAGCGGATTTTATAGCAACTAACCTAGAAGTCGATGCCAACTCCGTCATTGGACATCCGTCAAAAAGCAGTCTTTTTGATGCCTCTAATAAGTCAAAAAAAATTCTTAGCTTCTGGATTTGGTTCTTCCTCTACATCCAACGAATTAGGCAACATACTCGGTCCAGCGGCATCAATAACCATTTCTGTCATTCTATTTTCTTAAGTAGTGGATTCTTTAATATAAACACTAATATCTACGTTATCATCCTCACCAACCACCGACGTTTTAATAACATTCATCATATCTTCATCATGATGTATCAACACATAGTAATCATCCATAAAACCGTTTTTTGTCAAATGCTTTTGAACAAATTCATAAGAATGATGTTTTATGGCTTTACACTTGTAACAACGGATTTCTATCATGTTTGTCTCATTGGAAGATGTCACTAGCATAAACTTAGTTAAATATCTTAAAAACTGAAATGGAATCGTTCCTCTATGCCCTACATTTTTGTACATCCAAGCTCGACGAACTTTCAAATATTCCATCTTGTATTGCATAATTAAGAAAGTTAGTTTATTACTCACATCAAAAACAAAAAAAAATATGTTTTGCATTATATATGTTAACTTAATTTTACAAGTTAATAATGTTTAAAAAATAACTGTGTCGTCTGTTTTTTCTATTTGCACGAAAATCCAAAACTGAGTCGCTTTTTTATTCTCAACCAATATAAATACAGAGTATTTTTTGCTTTTTTATTAACATCATAAATTCTGAATACAAGTAATCTACATATGAAATTGTAAACCAACAAAACAGAAATAATTTCGTTTAACATCTTTATAATGATAGAATAATTTATCATTTATATTTTATGTTTATCACTTGAAATGTTTTTTATCACCTAAATTTATTTTTATTATTTACTTAGTTTACTTTTTATATTTTCAGTATTAATTGGAAAATATCATATTTGAATAACATGTCTGTAACACTACTAGAATTACAGTGTATTCCAACGCCCATGTTCCAACGTCCTCCAACGGCATTTCTAACGGCTTTCGAAGGCTCATTGGATTTTGTTGTAACCGTTTGAAGCCGTTGGAAACCGCTGGATTGAAGCCTGTTGAGTCACAAGTTCTATGAAGGTTTTGATTTATGACAAAGAAATAAAGGCGATCGACAAAACAAAGATATCAAGGCTATAAAGAGGCACAAAAGAGCTACATATGGTACTCTAGATTATAGGTTGATTATTTGATATTGTAATAGTGATAAACTTGTTAAAATCCATCCTCAAATAATCATGCACCTCAATATAATCGATATATATACGTTTTAATAGCATTGCACATTCATTGTGCAAATTAACAAGGACCGGTCGACCGGTCAATAATCATACGGTCGACCGTTTCTGTGTAAAATGCACAATAAACGTGCACACATGCACATAATGTATATATATTTTAAATTCCTGTCTACCGGCCAATTTTTGACCTGTCGACCGTTTTTGAACAGAGAGCAACCTTTCCCAAAAGACACTTCTCTTCTTCAATGGTTGCATCTCTTACCTTTCAATCAATGATCATAACTTTTAATGGCAACTGTTCACAAAGAGTTACAACTATTTTTCTCTATATATACTCATCTAAATCATTGATTCAACAATATGAAACAACGATTTCATATATTCTTTTAATCTAATCTCTGATCTCAATTCTGTATTATAAAAGCTCTAAATTATTTATTGAATCTTTGAAACTATTTCATATCCTTTGATTCAATAATATACTTTCCTTAATCTTTTCAAAACATCATATCGCATACTTTGAGGATAAGATTATAGGAAGGGTGTACTGCTAGTGACAAATCCGTGTTTTCAAGAACACAAGTTGTCAACAACAATTGTATTTGTTCTTTTGTTGAAGTCCTCTGTGTTGTAAGAGGCAAGTGTTGAAGTCCTCAGTATATTAGAGGCGTGAAATCCCGTTCGGTTGTTCGGGTGTTGTAAACCTGTTCCTCCGGGTGAAGCGAGGTAGTTAATAGTGAAAATCCAGATAGAAGTCTGGGACTGGACGTAGGACGGTGCTCCGAACCAGTATAAAAATCTCTGGTGTGAATTTTCTATTTTCTATTTACAATGCTATTATCATCTATTTCCGCATTTGTATTGTAATCCATATTACACGATCCGTGTATACTATATTAGCACATATAATTGTATACACACCGCACTTTCATTTGGTATCAGAGCACGGTCATCATATAACCGTAACACAGTTATTTGATATATTCTTGTAATATGGCAAATAACGCAAGTACTAGCACTCAAAACACCACTTACACAGAAGGGCAATCGACACAAAGACCTCCATTTTTCAATGGTCTTAACTATAGTTATTGGGCAACACGTATGTCATTCTTTATGCAATCAAGTAGCTATGATGCTTGGAATGCTACTCAAAGAGAAATAGTGAATCCAACAACTGATTATTCAGAATGGACTGTGGCTGAGAAAACGGCAGCAGCCGTAAATGCAAGAGCAATAAATATGTTGTTCTGTGCATTAGACCAAAATGAATATAACCGTGTTAGTATCTGCACTACTGCATATCAAATTTGGCAAACGCTAAAAATCACTCATGAAGGTACTAACAAGGTTAAACAAGCCAAAATAGCCATGCTGAAAAGTCAATTTCAAAATGAAACCAAATGAAACAATCAATGACATGTATTCACGGTTTCAAACTATTCACCATGCGCTTATTGGGTTAGGACAAAAGTATTCTGATTTTGATGTTGTTTCAACAGTCCTACATTCTCTGACTAATGAATGGGAAGGAAAAGTATTAGCAATTGAAGAAGCTAATGACCTTTCCGTCATGAAGCCAGATGAATTGATAGGAAATTTAATGTCCTATGAAGCAAATTTGCAGGCTAGAAAAGAACAGAAAGAAGAAAAGAAAAATGTAGCATTTCATGTTGAGAAAGATGAAAATGAATCAGATTCTGAAGATGAAGATTTGGCGTTCATTGCTAAAGGTTTCAAAAAATTCCTAAAATATCGAAAAGCCAGTCGCTACAATAAAAGGAAACCTGGATCAAATAAACCATCTTCATCTGCTATAGAATGTTTCAACTGCCATAAAAAGGGACACATGCAGAAGGATTGTCCAGAACAAAAGAAAAAGTCAGAAAATGACAAATTCAAATATAAGAAGGACAAATCAAAGAAACGAGCCTTCTCAGTAACATGGGATGATTCAGAGTCATCTTCATCAGAAAGTGAAAGTGATTCGGAGAATGAACAAGCTAATGTTTGTTTTATGGCAACAGAAGATGAGGTACAAATTCCTACATTTGATGAATTACTTGATATTAATGCTGAATTGATAGTCAAATATAAAGACATAAAACGTCAATTAAAAGTAGTCAAAGCAGATTTAAGTAGAGCAGAGTTTGAACGAGATATGTTAAAAGATGAGAAGAAAATATTAGAAGAAGAACTTGAAAATATTCAAGAATCATCATCTAATGTTGACTCTCAAATATCTCTTTTGAGTCAAGAAATAGAAACTCAAAAAGAGAAAAATAATGCTCTCACTACTGAAAATCATGAGCTTAAAGCAAAAGTCAAAATTCTAGACCTAGAAAAAGCTAGTTTACAAACAAAGTTTGATGACATTACTCAAAATGTTTCTAACTTTAACAAAGGTCGAGAAAATTTGACAAAAATTATTGAAAGTTCACAATCTATTTCAGACAAACAAGGATTGGGATATAACAAACAAGAAACCAAGAAACATCTTGGAAATAAAAGGAAAAAGAAAGTACAAAAAACTGAAGCTAAGAAAAATCTTAGTTTATTATATTCCAAACCAAAACCAGTTGTGAAATTTCAAAAGAAAAATGTCAAGACTATCAAAATATGGGTTCCTATAACAAATAACAATTTGATTAGGAACAAATATATTCAGAATTTTATGAATACTGTGCATCATAATACTAATTATGTATATAAAGGGGATACCAGACCCGTATGGGTTTGGACTCCTAAGACCTAACTCTTAGGACCCTATAAAAAGTGGGTACCATGGACTTAACTCTATTTTTTGCAGGACCTACTTAAGAAAAGAGGAAAATTGATATTCTGGTTGATATACTCCTATATTATTCTAGTATCTACTACTCCTTTTTGTCGATGACAAAGGGGGAGAAAGGGGCTAACAATTGTTTGCAGGAACGTACATATATATAAGAATTCAAAGAGAGAGATCACATACTCAGGGGGAGATTCGGATTTGCAGATATATATTGTCATCAATCAAAAAGGGGGAGAATGTTGAGTCACAAGTTCTATGAAGGTTTTGATTTATGATAAAGAAATAAAGGCGATCGACAAAACAAAGACATCAAGGCTATAAAGAGGCACAAAAGAGCTACATATGGTACTCTAGATTATAGGTTGATTATTTGATATTGTAATAGTGATAAACTTGTTAAAATCTATCCTCAAATAATCATGCACCTCAATATAATCGATATATATACGTTTTAATAGCATTGCGCATTCATTGTGCAAATTAACAAGGACCGGTCGACCGGTCAATAATCATACGGTCGACCGTTTCTATGTAAAATGCACAATGAACGTGCACACATGCACATAACGTATATATATTTTAAATTCCTGTCTACCGGCCAATTTTTGACCTATCGATCGTTTTTGAACAGAGAGCAATCTTTCCCAAAAGACACTTCTCTTCTTCAATGGTTGCATCTCTTACCTTTCAATCAATGATCATAACTTTTAATGGCAACTGTTCACAAAGAGTTACAACTATTTTTCTCTATATATACTCATCTAAATCATTGATTCAACAATATGAAACAACGATTTCATATATTCTTTTAATCTAATCTCTGATCTCAATTCTGTATTATAAAAGCTCTAAATTATTTATTGAATCTTTGAAACTATTTCATATCCTTTGATTCAATAATATACTTTCCTTAATCTTTTCAAAACATCATATCGCATACTTTGAGGATAAGATTATTGGAAGGGTGTACTGCTAGTGACAAATCCGTGTTTTCAAGAACACAAGTTGTCAACAACAATTGTATTTGTTCTTTTGTTGAAGTCCTCTGTGTTGTAAGAGGCAAGTGTTGAAGTCCTCAGTATATTAGAGGCGTGAAATCCCGTTCGGTTGTTCGGGTGTTGTAAACATGTTCCTCCGGGTGAAGCGAGGTAGTTAATAGTGAAAATCCAGATAGAAGTCTGGGACTGGACGTAGGACGGTGCTCCGAACCAGTATAAAAATCTCTGGTGTGATTTTTCTATTTTCTATTTACAATGCTATTATCATCTATTTCCGCATTTGTATTGTAATCCATATTACACGATCCGTGTATACTATATTAGCACATATAATTGTATACACACCGCACTTTCAAAGCCGTTTGCGGCCGTTGGAAAATTTCCTACATATTTTCCCGAGAGCCGACCTGAAGCTCATTATCTCCTTCCCAAACCAATATTTCACCCAATTCCCCCATTCCACCACCCCCTAGCATGCTACCGCCACCCCAAACACCATCCCAACCACCTCCAATGCCATCTAGAAGCTGCTTCAGCCCATCTCCACCCTTCTAGCTCTCCAAATCTGTAGTTTTGCTAAACCTAATATTTAGGGTTTTTTTATTTAGGGTTTAATTTGAATTGTGATTGATTCCTACTTGTTAGTGTATGCATATTACATCATGTTATCCCCTAATTGCAACTATTATTCCATAATGAACAAGTTATTACCGATTGAAAATTTTGTAATTTAGGATATTGCATCAGTTTATGTTGATTTGGTTAGTATTGAACGTATGTGTGTGATAGAGTTTATTGCATTTGGAAGCCGTTAGAACGTATATTGCATTTGTGCGAACACAAGTTTTGTATTTGTGCAAACACGCGAATTAATTTAGTGTATAAATGAATTTTGTGTACAAATTTGGTGTATAAATGAATTTAGTACTTATGTAATAAAACTGTAAAATATAAACCAATATTAGTTAAATGAGTTATATATTTAAATTTAATACAAACAAATATTTAAATCCTTAGATATATTTGGCCCCATCTGACAAGTGTTGTATATGATCGTTTTAGGGATGTTCATTTTTTCCACAAAACGGACAACTCTATTCATCTGATACATCATTTGTCGGATTTGTCCCTGCATTGGAGAAGTTACAAACACTATAAAATAATTATATTTCGTCAATCATATCACTTTAAACGGTTCACAAAATTTCGACGGCATTTCCTTTACGTTCCTTGTATACACGCATTTGTGTACGATACAAGGAACAAAGGGGAAATGCTGCCGAAATTTTGTGAAATCGTTTAAAATGATAAGATTTACGGAATATAATTACTATTGTGTTTGTAATGGGAAGTAGGATGACCGACCATCAAAGAAGACACATAAGTGGCAATGAATCAATAGTTGTTTATTTAAAACAAAGTTTGTAGAAAAAATATAAAATTTAGTACATGTTTACTAAATCAGTAAACAAAATTTAAACAAAATATAAAATGAACGATTTATAAATTTTTTACTTTATCATAGGTTTTCAAGTAGGAAAAATGGTCAATTACTTTAATGATCGGAGCTGGATGTATCAAAGAAGGGAAATTAATGGCGCAATAAGTGAACATTTTCTAAAATGGGTACAAGCGTTCATCGAATTTGCTATAAGTGATATTGCAAACGATGGAGAAATTCGTTGTCCATGTAGTAGATGCAAATTGTTGAACCTATAATAATTACCTCGAATTCACCGTTTTCTCAGTTTGGTTCTAAATATTCATCTTGGCCTATAATAATCACACCTTACAATCTACCCCTATGGATGTATATGAAAACTCCATATATGTTTCTCACAATTGTCGTCCCTGGCCCTGATGATCCGACACAGGGCATTGATGTTTACTTGCAACCGTTAATCGAAGAGTTGAAAATATTATGGTATGAAGGAGTTGAAACATACAACATATCAAAAAAGAAATTTTTTCGGATGTTCGCTTCTCTGTTATGGACTATTAGCAATTTTCCCGCATATGCAATGCTTTCGGGTTGGAGTACGGCCGGTCGTTTTGCTTGTCCTTATTGCATGGAAGAAACATGAGCATTTTCCTTACCGCATGGGAAGAAAATTTCATGGTTTGATTGTCATCGATGTTTTCTTCATGTTAATCACCCTTTTACGAGCATTTCCTCCGGGTTTCTTTAATGTAATGGAGCATTTACCTGTTCGTCTTCCATATGAAGCATGTCTTCGAGGTCCTATGCAATATGGATGGGTGTATCCATTGGAAAGGTATGTTACTATAATGAGTATGTAAATGTCAATTTAATTTTAAATAGAAGTTAATACTTAACCGAAATATTTTTTATTAGTTACTTAAATCATTTAAAGAAAAAAGTGAGACAAAAAGCTCGAGTTGAAGGTTCTATTTGCAAATCATATATCGAAGAAGAAGCTTCTTTCTTTTTCTCTCATTATTTTAATGATCATGTGAACTTATCATTTGTAAGTGTTCCGCGTAATGATGAGGCCGTTGAACAAAATTCTTCTTCTGAATCAATATTATCTATTTTTAAACAACATGGCCGACATGCTGGAAAATGTGTGGAAGTATGGCTAGATGATAAAGGTTACCATGTAGCACACACATATATTCTTCTTAATTGTCCTGAAGTTGCACCATTTGTTAGGTAATTATCACTTTCCAAGTTTTGTTAAATTTAATACTACACGTGTAATAAATAATAATGTAATATATCATGTTTGTGTTTGCAGTATTTTTGAATCACAAAATCCAAGCGGCGATTTAAGCAAAGATTTCAGTACTTGGTTTTCGGAATACGTTTCTGACCCCACAATAATGTGCTCGATAAAGGACTGAAACATTTGGCGTTTGGACCAAAAAGAAAATTTAAAACGTATGCAATATTTTTTGTTAATGGATATAAATTCAACACCAAAGAATACGGTGCTGAAAAATTAATAAACAATACTGGTGCATTTGTTAAAGGCAGCGATGATCCTAGTAATCATATAAATGATTTTTATGGCGTGTTAACTCAAATTTTGCAGTTGACATATTTTACAAGACCCGCGGAGGATATTTATTTGTATAGATGCAACTGGTTTAGTAATGTACCAGGTTCTGGTATTAACGTGCATCCAAATTATAATCTTGTAGAAATTAAACATACCTCGCGTTATCAAAAGTATGACTCTTTTATACTAGCCAAACAAACACTACAAGCTTATTATGCCCCTTATCCATCTCTGAAAAAGGGATAAAGCAGATTGGTCTGCGGTTTTTAAAACCAAAGCAAGATTTACGTTCGGTGGACAGAATATTCCAGACGAACAAACCTATCAAGCAGATCAGGAGGAAAATGTTGAAGTAGCAATTACAGATGATCAAAATGATTTTGGACCTTTAAATGATGAGACAAATGTATTAGTCGAAACATTTGAGAGTGTAGAGGAAAACGACATAGAACACGAAACCGAGCCTGAATCAGGAAACGACGAGGACGACTGAATAATATCCGGTAATTTTTACAATTATTCACATTACATTTATCTCTGATTAATAATGCATTTACCCAAAGTTATACAATTTTAATGACAACAAGTGTATACTCACACAGTCAACACATACACACAACATGAGACATTTGTAGCATATTGTATTACATTTTTTAATGGTTCGTCATATCATAATTATTATGAATTGTATATGTATGTATATGGCAGGTATATTATGTCTGGCTCTGGTTATGGCACTCGACGACGTGGCTCTTCCCAGTAGATTGGAGAGAGTAGTGGCGAGCCACCAGCTCGTCTAGTCGTTTACTTGCAGCCAAAGGCTGATCAAGCGTAAGTATCATAATTAGCAGCATAGCAATTTAATTTTTTGTAGATGATATATCTATAATTGTCTAAAGTTCTATTTTATATTTAACGCAGTGGGTTTGAGTTGGAGCCATCTAAAGTGGTTCTGAACATTTATAAGCAGGAGTATATGGGCAGGATGAGCGATTGCTGGCCTAAGTGGAGCAAGATCCCTGATGATGTGAGAGAGATCATTTGGCAAGATTTTCTAGTAAGTTTATACCGCTTTAAAAAATGATTAATTAAATACAAATAAATAATGAGTAATATTTTCTCATTATACAGGGCGCAATAGATTTGCAAGAGTCTGACATCAACTTAGTCAGCGACACTGGAACTCAAAGATCGCTAAGAACTATAGGGAGAAGATGTCAGAGATTAAAAAACTAGGGAAGAAACCAAAGTGGATGAGCCCGGCTGTATGGGATAAGTGGGTTGATTGGTGGAACTCTGAGGAGTTCAAGGTAAATCTATAATGAATCTCGGTAAATTTTTTAATGTTTAATAAATAATTATTCATTGTAAATTTGCAGGAGGAGTCAGAAAGGAACTCAGCAAACAGGAGCAGGAATCCAGTAACTCATCATGGAGGCTCCAAATCTTTCCAGCATCACCGCGAAGATTTGGTAAATTTATCTATTATCACATTTGTATATTGATCAGTTCAGTAATTAGTTATGTGGAGTTAAATTATCAATTGCAGGAACGACCTTATGGACATCTCGTTGGCTTAGTGGACTTATTTGCTCACACCCACGCATCTAGGCAAGTAGACGAGTCTGGCAAAATCGTATATCAGTGGGGTGATCAGGATAGGGCGACTGAGGCATATGTATGCGTTTTTTAATTTCTAATACTTACATCGATAAGTTTATTAATCACTAGCTATGTAAAATAAAAATTGCATTCTACTATTTTTTAACTGAAATTGCTTTTTTACATTATAGTCAAGGTTACAAGAGGCACGGGCTTATGCGCTTCAGCAGTCTGGTCATGATGAGTTGACACAGGAGGAGCAAGATAACATATTTGACGCTGTTATGGATCGGACACAGCGGAGTAGACGTTATGGCTTCGGGAACGTAGCAGTAATTAATCCTTTTACATATGTACAACAAATTAGCATTTAGATATATAGTGTTATAATATTTTATATGCTGAGACAACCCTTTTGCTATTATTTCTATTTGCAGGCTCGACAAGCTCAAAAGGCCAAAGAAAAAGAATAAATTAAGGAGATTAGAGCTATGATTGAGCAGCTACAGGAGGAGAATCGTCTGCGAGCTGTACAGATGGAGCAGCTGAATCAAAAGCTTGCGGAGTATGTGCAGAATCATGGTACCTTTCCTTCGTCGTCTGGTGCTTTCGGAGGCGACGACGAAGATGCTTGAGGAGGTATGCTTTTTAGTGTTTGTGTTTGAACGATGTATATATTGACTTGGAGATGGTTATTATGTGTTTTAATGTTGTATATATTGGTACGGAGTGAGCGAGAATGATATTTTGATGGTATGTGTGTGGTTTGTTGACATGTTTTGATGGTATTTACGTTGATGGTACGGTTTATGATGTTTGAATGGTTTGATTTGTTTATATTAGTGTTTGATTGATTTATGTGTATTGTTTATATTGATATTGATATATATGTGTGGAATGGATTGAAAATATATTGGAAATGGAATGGATTGGAAATGGTGTGGCTGGAAGATGAACAGGCTTGCTATTGTACAGCAAAATAAACCCAGATTTCCAACGGTTTCCAACAACTTATTGGACATTTTATTCAAACGGCTTGTAACGGTTTCCAATGGCTACTAACCGTTGGCGGCCATTGGAAATTCCATTGGAAAATAGCCGTTGGTTCTGTTCGAAAGCGTTGATTCTATTCCAACGGCCGCCAACGGCTACGAGCCGTTGGAATAGCCGTTTAATCTTGTAGTGAAAACAACTATAATTAAATACTTGCAATGGAGATATAAGAACATTTACGTAAAACGACTATAGTTAAATACTTGCAATGGAGATGTAAGAACATTTACTAGGTGAAATAGCCATGTGTTGTTCCAATAAGAGTAGATGTAAATCATAAATGGCGAAACACAACATAATACAAGAGAAACACGTTTTATCAAGTTCAACAAAATCAAGTTGGCGCAGGTAATAAGATAATTCATAATATGAGTGGCAAAATAAAAGAGCAGTTAGAAGGTGTGTCGTAGTTTGAAAATGTAGGAGAATTAGCAAATTAGTACGAAAGGAACAGCCAGTAGAAACCAGTAGAAAATGAGGTGGATACTGATGTTGTTGAGAGCACAGTACCTAACAAGGAATAACTAAAATGTGCAGCTGAACAACTGATATGTAGCAGTAAAAGGGAAAGACATGTGCTGCCAAAAAAAGTGATGTTATGGAGAGGGACGCCTATAAGTAAGGACATGGACGGTCATGGAACATCCTGTTAGGCGAGAAACATGAGTAGGAAGAGCTAAATGTTATGTGGATGGGTAATGCTCAATCATTGGTGGAAGCAAGAATTATTCTCTAATTTTCAAAATCCATTCATGTTAAGATTTCGCAAACTGTAACCTATTCAGGGTTGATAAAAATTTATTTGAGATGATGCCATTCAACTAGCAAGTAGCTCATTGTGCTTCAGTTTTTAAGCTTCAGGATACATGCATTCAGGCAGAGAAATTGCATGTGCAAAGCTGCTATGCATACATGATGATCTTGTCATTATTTTCATTTACATTTCTTTTTAAACTTGTGCATTTGATCCTTTGTCTATAAACATTAAACTATTGAAATAATAAAATCTAACCACCAAATAAAATAAAAGAATAAAGTTGTAAAGATAAATAAGTTTATTACTTTAAAAAAGAATAAATCAGTTGTCTTTTTTCTCAAAATAATACTCTTGCATTTCTCTTTTATTCAATTATGTGTGTTTTCAAATGTTTGTTTGCATTTAACTTTTAAGAAAAAAGATAGACAAAAAACTTCAAAAGCAAAAGACTAAATATTCATACTTCGGACAAAAGAAGGGTTTATATCTAGATTTTGTAAAAAAATGACACATAAACTTATCCTTTTGTCAATACAATGCTTTAGCATTTTTTTTATTGTTTTAAAGAATGACATTTAATCCATTTTCTTCACTTAGATTTAAAATAAAATGATAAATAATTTACATTTTGAACAAAAGTTAAATTAGTTAATTAATATTAAAAAATATTAATAAAACAGTCTTTTCATTAAAATAATAATTTAATTTAATTAATTATATTAGATGCGTTCAAACTTTCCTTCATTTAACTTGTTGTCCAAAATTCTTTCTATTTTTTTATTTTTTATTTTAAACAATCGTTTATTCTCATAATAAAATAGTTTTCATTTATCTATCAGAATGGTAAATGATTTTAAATTTATTGAATAGCTAACAAATAATCACAAGCAAGCCAATTTTAGCAAAATAATCAAAATGGAAAAATGATAAATAGATCTGTCATTTTCAAGTATAACAACATTGCTAAAAAAACATAAGTCGGATTTGTAATAAACTCCACAGCCAGAATAATTCAATGAGAATAATGAGTTAAATCTAACGATGATGTAAAATTCATAAATTTTATGATCCAAAAATGTATGAAATTAAAAGTGTATCCACAATGTATATTTTGAAAGAATCATGATAAACTTATGTAGCGTGCACATGTGTGTGTGTATGTGTGTGTGTGTGCGCACACACATAATGACAGAACTAAAACTGAGAGGTTACTTCTACATTTTTCAAGTTTAAACTATGCACAACAAGTTAGTTTAGGTCACTACTATCATGTATGCTATGAAGGTTGCTTGACTAACTTCGATATCAAAGAAGAAGAAGAGGCATCTCATTTGTATCTAGAAGTTGCATATGTTCGAATGAAAGACTATCTCAAACGCTATGTTTAAGCAAACATGTGTGTGATCGTGTGTTATCTCAGTGGTTGCTGATGTGATTAATCACAAATAAGAAGTGTGTGATTT
Organism: Allium cepa; assembly: GCA_030765085.1. Lineage (NCBI taxonomy): Eukaryota > Viridiplantae > Streptophyta > Magnoliopsida > Asparagales > Amaryllidaceae > Allium > Allium cepa. Next base: position 591,759,901 of record CM060937.1, read on the forward strand.
CGTTTACTAGATTTTTCTTGAAATTTCCAAGTTGAAAATGTTTTAATTAAAATGACAATATAAGAAATCGAATAAAAAGCTAACAAAATGCACTACTGACAGATAGTTAAATTGTTTGACTGGCCTTCTTACATGTTTTTAGAGTTTCTTTATTTATTTACTTTTTTTTGGATATACATAGATATATGTATTTATCTATGTATATGTATATACAGGCCCGGCCATTAGTCAAGGCCCATCAGGCAAAGGAATCGGGCAACCCCCAACAAGGGCAACAAAATTCCAATTTCTCACAGAAAAACGCGTTCTTTTCTTCCTGCTCTCGCGCGGGCGATGCTGGAAAGCTTGAAACCCTAGACGCTCCATCATCCATCTGCTGATTTGATGGACTGTGTCTTCCTCTCTGGAGAGCTGTAAAATTCTCTCATCCTCAGGTAATATATGTATATAATTTTCAAGTTTCTCCTTTAGTTTTATATAACTTTAGTTTCTAATTCAAAATCCCTAATTTGCTGATTCGATGGACTGATAGTATTGCAATTTATAAACTGGTCTCTTTAACCCGAAACCCTACATTTGATAGTATAGCAAATTTGCAATTTGCTGATTTGATAGTTTTATATCCATCTGATTGATAATATTTGTTATTGAGTATTAGTTTAGAACTCACTGAGTAATAGTTAATAAATTATAAAAGTGAAATCATAAACTTGCAAATAAAAGTTGATTGATAATATTCATTAATAGAAGTTAGGATCTCGATTGATATTTCAGCCCATTTTGTTTTATTAACATGTAGGAAAAGGAATTTACAGATGGTAATGTTGATATGATTTGCATGACCAACCATTTGAATCCCCTTTTAAAAGAAATTCTGTTTTAAAGAAGACAAATTTGTATATTTACGCCAGTATACAATGATAACTTCTTTTTACGTAAAGGCTGCACGGTTTACTTTCTATGAAGCTTTAAATTTTTGTATCTTTAGTGTTGAAAAATGTTTCTCTGTCTGATGTTGTGTTTTTTCTTCATAATTTTTCACAGATGTGTTTTTATTTTGTTCACCTAATTTTTTCCCCAATATTGTTATTTTATTGTTAGCAATACTAATAATCATCTCTTGTTACTTTGTTTTTTTATTACATGCGCCTTTTTATACTTCAAAGGTTAGTCGCAGGTTAATCTTCTTTGCAAGTACTGGTTAACTGCTTTCAAATCTGAGTGCTTTTACCTTTCCATCTGGTATTATTGACCATATTTATATCTTTCTGGTGACTTTATCTGGTATAGGTTCTATAAAACTGCCAAATAATATATAGTGATGTAACATCATGGTTTCACGATTCCTAATTTAATACACTTTTGACATTTCCATTGGAATTCATGACAATGATTAGTTGCTGTGTTAGACTAGTTTATGGATGTGTAAGATGTATGCGCCAACCTATATTATATGTGTTTCTTTCATGAAAATTAAATCCTAAAAGTATAATTTGCAATTAAATTCTTCAAAGCGAAAAAAAGAATGAATTGATCAATTAAATTTAGAGGTTTCATTTTATATGAATTCAATAGAGACATATGAAGTAATATAAGTAGTTATTATTATAGCCGATTTTCTCAAAAATAGTCGAATTATTGAAACATTATTGTATACAAGTATATTTGTAAAGTGAATATGAATTGATTGTTTTGTTTCATTTCAAAAGTCATTGTATTATGTATATTATTTTTTAAAGTGTAGGAAATATGACGAAAAATGATGACGAAAAAAATCGGATTCGGTTTCGAAAACAAAATTCTGGAGCTTACAATAGGAAAGTTAAGCAAAAAAGAGATGAACTCACAGAATCACTTGTTGGCTCAATTTCCAACTTATATAAAGCAAAAATTCAAAAATCTCAACCTCAACTTCATGTATGGTTGTACAAATTGGTGATGAAGATCATGCCGTTAATGAGAATGTTGAGACTTATGAAGCACTGATAAGTGAAAAAAATGAAGATGTTATTAATGAAAGTAGTAGTGAAGAAAGCAACGACAATGAAGGAGTTAGTAATATTGATGAAGTTGTTGCTCATGATACTATTGAGCTTGACCTTGAGAAAGATATCGATGTCAACTATGATCCGGGATTATGAGGAAAATTTACGGATAGTAAAAGAGCGATGTTAGCTCAAAAAAGGCCTATTAAAATTTTAAAAGAGAATGATAAGTTTTCTAAACATGAAAGTGATGGAAGACATTTTTCTTCTAAACATTATATTGGTTGTTGTCCCCGTGTAGAGGAGCATGAACAGAAATGGTTTGTCTACTCAAATAAGGTGAAAAAAGTTTTTTGTTTTTGTTGCAAGTTATTCAAAAATCCACAGAAAATCATTCAAATTAGGAGAAGAAGGATTTATTGATTGGCATAATATTACAACAAAACTTCGAGAGCATGAATGTAATTCAGAACATAGCATAAGTCTTATCAAATGGGTAGATTTGTATAGAGGCCTTCAACTAAAAGAAACAACTAAAAAAAATGGAGTCTCTAATCGACTAAGAGAGAACGATGGAAAAAAGTATTAGTTCGCATTATTGGTGTTGTGAGAACTCTCTCCCGAAATAATTTATCATTTCGCAGATCTAATGAAAAAAATCTATGAGAAGAACGATGGTCTTTTTCGCCAACTCATAGAATTTTTTGCCTAATTTGATCCAATTATGGATGATCACCTTAGAAGCGTGGTAAATAATGAAATGAACAACCATTATCTTAGCCATAAGATACAGAATGAATGAATACTTCTACCGGCCAAAAAGATTAAAGAATATTGCTTATGAAAATATCAAAAGCAAAGTTCTTTTCGGTCATTCTTGATTGTACGCCGGATTTAGGCCATAAAGAACAAAAGTCAATTGTTAAAAGATGTGTAGATGTTGAACACGAAAGTAACGTTAAGGTGGAGGAGTTTTTTCTTGGATTCATTGATGTTGAAGACACATTGGGACTTGGCATTTTCAAAAAGCTTGAAGATATTCTAATCGATCTTTGTAAGAGGACAAAGTTATGATAACGGATCAAATATGAAAGGTATGTTTTTTTTCAAAATAGATAAATACCTATAAATGACCATTTATTATTTCAACGTATTTATGAACGGTAATTTAATATTTATATAGATAAACATCAAAGTGTACAAAAAAGGCTTCTTGACATAAATCCTAAAGCATTTTATAGCTCATGTGGATGTCATAGCTTGAATCTTGCTTTATGTGATATGACCAAATCATGTATTAAAGCTAGAAATTTTTTGCTTATGTGCAAAAAAATTATACTTTATTTTCCAGGTCAACACGTCGACGGGAAATAATTAGAAAATATGTAAAGGGATTGTCTCCTAAGGCATTGTCCGCAACTCATTGGGAAAGCCATATCGAAAGTTTTAAGGTGATAAGAACTCAACCATCGAAGTTAAGAGATGCTTTGATAGATATTGCTAATAATTCCAATGATGACATTGCGAGGGTGGAAGCTAAAGCTTTATGTCAAAATGCTTTAGAGGATTTTGAATTCTTGATTAGTTTATGTATTTGGTATACTATGTTAGAAAATACTAATCGGGTTAGAAAATTGCTTCAAGCGGAGGAAATGGATATCGAGAATGCAGTTAATAATGTAAGTGGACTTATTGTATTTTTTAAGAATTTTAGAGAAGTTGGTTACGATGAAATAATGAATGAAGCTAAAGAACTTGCGGAAGAAGTCGGCATTGAACCAAATTTTTGAAAAAAAGAGTTGTTCGTAGGAAGAAGCAATTTGACGTGGATAAAGAAGTTGATATTGATGAAAGCCAATATTTGGAAGATAAATTTAGAATCACTTACTTTCTCCACATAACAGATCAAGCTCAAACCTCACTAACCGATCAATTTAAACAATTTAAGCTTTATGAAGAGGTTTTTGGATTTTTATTAAATGCAAAATTTAAGATTTTTGATGATAAACAATTAAAAGGGCAATGCTTGAAACTTGAAATATTTTTGGAACCCAACGAAGAGGGTGATATTTGTGGAAAGGGATTATTTCTTGAGCTTAAACAATTGAAAAGGATATTACCATTGGAAGTGACAAATCAGTTAGTATTCTTGATTTTTTAAGATCTTATCGGAATGTGAGTGGATTTCAAAATGTATGGGTTGCATATTGGATTTTATTGACTATTCCCGTCATGGGTGCTTCGGTGGAAAGAAGCTTTTCTAAATTGAAGATAATTAAAACTTATCTTCGAAGCACCATGTCACAAGAAAGAATAAGTGGGTTACCAATGATCTCAATTGAAAATGAATATTTGAATATGCTAAAATATGACGATATAATTGAAGAGTTTGCTTCAAGAAATGCAAGAAGAAGTTGTTGTCGTTGAAATAGTTTGATGTATCATACTAGAATGCTTGATGTAGATGATGGTTTATTATCATAACATGCTAAAACTTTTATATAATGTATCAATGTACGTTAGAAGTATTTTGTGTTTTTATGTGAACTAAAAATATATGTAATATTAGTCTTGTTTAGTTTATTTTGTATAAAAGGCAACAAATGTTGTATTCGCCTCAAGCAACCCAACTCATTGGGCCGGCCCTGTGTATATACATAGGATTTTTACTAGTGTGCGTGGATAGTATGAAACACATAAATAAATGCGACTAGAGAAATATATAAATGAATAAAACGGTCATGGGAATAGACACACAAGCTGAACAAGTAATTACTATGTGATAAAATATAATTTTATTAGCCCTCATAGAGGAAAAAAAACTCCTTTTTGTATATGTAAAAATTTATCGTAAGTTGTATTAAGTGATAGAATCTCATTTGTAAAAACTGTATCCTAAGTTGTAACATGTTTCTTAAAGCCTTGGAATGAAAAGGACATCCAACCATTCTTAGGCCCTAGCCATCATTCATCATACATACTTGAAATCCTTCCCTTTAGCAAACAAAACTAGTTGCTAATGATTCATTGATTGTTATCTGAAATGAATACATAGAATTTCATAATTTTAAGAAAATTTGACTGAAGGGTCAATCATAATATGAATGTCGAATTTAAAGAAGAACCAACATGTATAATTTAAGGGTATGATAACCCAAAGTTATAATCATAAGATATGATTAGTTCAGAAAACTAGCAGCTAGCCTTCACAAATTTTGACATCTTAAAAATTTTACACTGCTTAAATCTGGATTAACCTTTCAAGAAAGACAAAAAGAGTGATCTTTCTATAAGTTGTAATCACAAAAAATATGTACACCAAAATCCTAAATATTAGATTGATGCTCCAGATCAATATATTGTTTGAACTTCTAAACATCAGCGATCTTTCTCATAACCATATTAGAATATCACATGTAGTATTAGCTTTATACAAGTTACATCATGTACGCCACAAATACGAGTTACATAATGAACTAGAAACTATACATTTAGCCAGAAATTATACATTTGGCCAGAAATTATACGTACAGGAATTGGGGATCGCTACTGGCGGCGGCGCAGCCGTGGAGGCAGCTACTAGTGGTGGACTTAAAAAATTGCCATTTCCCATGTAGTGTATTGAACAGTGAATTAAATAACATTTGGCAAATGTAAGAACAGACATAATTCAATCAAGGAGACACATAATAAATCAATTATAATTGCACAATTTGGACTTTACTATGTTGGTAGTGTAACAAATAGGTATTCGGTAGGATTAAATTCTAAATTATGTGTTGGGCGTGTTTCCACCCATGAGTTTCCATCCTTCGTCGAACCAAGCCCATCGAGCAAAACAACACCTCCTTGCCGAACCAAAGGCCATCCGGTCAAGCTCCATCCGGTCGCAGGCCTCACCGGACCAACACATATACACTCCCCCACCGAACCACCCATCACCGGTCCAAGCTCCATGCCGGACCAACACCGCCTTCATGCCGAACCAACACCTCTAAACCCACTACCGAATGAACCTCCAAACCACCTACCACCGGTCCACTCCATCACCGGTCCAAGTTCCATGCCGAATGAAGCCTCACCGAACCAGAACGCTTTCGGGCCAGATTGCTTCAGCCCAGGCCCGCCAGCTGCTATATACTTCCAGGACCCCTGCCCCCGACCTCACTCTATAAATAGAGGGGCAGGGGTACAACAATGGCAGACAAGTTTGAGAGCTCAAGCATGGAAGGAACTTTCAAACAACTTTCATATACTTGTATGCAAAGCTTTGTACTTGTAATCTGAAAGAAAAAGGATAATAACATATAAAGTGGATGTAGGCACGTTCTGGCCGAACCACTATAAATCTGTGTGTCTTTAACAGTTTAGTCCCTGCTTTTTACATATTTGCATAAGTCACCCAAATCATTGAAAACCATATAAAATTGACTAAATAATACGACTTGGAGGTGTTTGCCCATTTTTTGTGCAAACATTTTTGGTGCTTTCACTTGAGAACTTGGAACTCGAAGCTTCAGCTTCCCTCATTCAACCTTCTTTCCCAATAGCACCCTTCATTGCCTAGGAAACATGACTTCCAGGCCGAGAAAAGACGCCAACAAGGGAAAGAACGTTGCAACCAGCAGCGCTCCAGATCCAGTGGATCCAGATCAAGAGAACCATCCCACTACGACAGCAGTGCCAAATGTAGATCAGGCAATTCCGACAGCCCCTGCCGCGGAACAACCGACAACAATCACTAGGGCAGACCTAGACAGAGTTGTGGTTGAAGTGACTAACCGCTTCGCATCCCAACAAGAAGCTTTGGTGAACCAACTCATGTCACGCTTGAGGGATGCCGAAGAATCCAACCGCAACACTGAATCATGGGGTGAGTCTCAATCTGGAGGATCTCGGAGACAACAAAGGTCTTCCCTCTTCGAAGAAGCTATCAACAGGAACAACAATGATAGGGGCCGCGCCCGGACTTAGCCCAGACTCAGCCCGAACTCCGACTCGAGGAAGTGCTTGGAACCGAACCCAATGGGGGAGGCACCAGGCGAGGGTCGGATGTAGCTGAGCCAGTCATGCCGCCTAATCATAGAAACCCCGCTGAACGGAGCCGAACTAGAACCCAGCCCGAAGTTGACCCCATGGAAATGCTCGAAACAGAACCCCACAGGGGAAGATCAAGGCAGGGGCCAACTGTAGCTGGTCCTAGCATGCATCCGAGTAGCCAAAGACAGCCACTGGATAACGTCAGAAGTGATAGACTATACCATCCCTACAGGTCATCTGGACGAGATCGATCCCGCAGGGAAGAACCAAGCTCATTTTTGTCCGCTCCAAATTCTGATGAAAGAATGGCACGATTATTCAGGGAATGCGTCCGACAGGAGCAAAGGGATCGAGGGATAGGCGCTAGGGTAACCAGCCCTTTCACCCGCGACATCGAAACCGCCATCACCCCTCGAGAATGGAAAATGCCGACGATGGAACCGTACAAGGGAACTTCCGACCCCGCTGTACACTTACAGAGATACACACAGCATATGCTCATGAGAGAAGCAACGGAAGGAGTGTTGTGTAAATGCTTTCCACTATTCCTAGCAGACCTAGCTACCTCCTGGTTCTGCCATCTACCCCAAGGATCTATCAGCTCATGGGAGATGTTGAAAGAAAAGTTCATTAGCTAGTTCCGCATTCATGTGGAACAACCCAAGGATGCTTATTCTCTATCTACTGTCAAACAGAAATCCGGAGAGACACTGCAACAATATCTAACCCGGTTCAACGTCGCAGCGGCCGCAGTCCAAGATGCCGATGAGAAACTCACCCTAATGGCCCTCTGTAGTGGTGTGCACCCAGATACCAAGTTTGCTAGAAGACTAACTAAAGAAAAACCAGCTACCTTGCCCGATTTCTTCCATGAAGCTGGGAAGTACATGAGACTCGAAGAGGCTGCCACTGAAAGGCAGACAGGACCACAGGCAAAGACGGCTCATGGAAATGCCCCCTCCGCAGCGAAGGACATTCGGAGAAACGACTCCAGAGACAATGCAGGGGGCAAGAAGGGAGAAAAGCGCTTGTACCGACCAGGACCGAGATTTGACGCTTACACTCCCTTGAATGAAACAGTCGAGAACATCTTCCTGGCCACCCAGGACGAACTTACATACAAGCTCCCCCCGTACAAGAAAGAGTCAGATCGCGTAATCCAGTCCGGAAAATTTTGCCGTTTCCACGAGTCTCATGGGCACGATACCAATGAATGCCGCCATCTCCGAGACCTAATTGAAGAACACATCAGGAGAAAGAGGCTGGAACGCTATGTAAAGGGCCAGGACAGGACTCCAGCTCCCGCCAAGGAAAACCCAGGGCAGCTCCACCCAGAGACAGGCGGAGGAAATCGCAACACCAGCGGTTCCAGCCAAGAGAAGATAGTGGTCCATACAATATCTGGAGGGCCACACATCGCCGACAAGAGCTGGGCAGAAATGGAAAGATATGGAAACTCACTCAGAAGCGAGGGAGACTGCGTCAATTCTATTATGGAAGAACGCCACCCTAAGCGGAAGGAAAATAATGACATCACATTCAGTGGGCGTGACCTAGAAGGAAGGCAATACCCTCATATGGATCCTATGGTCATCTCTGCCTGGTTCGGCCCAGCTGAAGTTTTTCGAATCCTAGTAGACACTGGAAGCTCGGTGAATATTCTGTTCAAGCATGCTTACGACAAAATGAAGCTGTCAATGAAGGACGTGTCTCCCTGCAACAAACCGCTACACGGTTTCACTGGAGAAGCAAAGATGCCCCTCGGACAATTGGATCTCTTTGTTGAATTGGGAAGTCATCCCCGCTCCGCCGTTCGGAAACAAACATTCGTGCTAATAGACAACCACTCGGCCTACAATGCCTTTTTAGGAAGACCAGTCTTGTCCGACTTCCAAATTGTCCTTGCCCCATGGTGCCTGAAGATGTAGTTCCCAACGGATAATGGAGTGGGAGAAGTAGAAGGGGATCAAGACGCCGCTCGGGACTGCTATGTAACCGAACTTCGCAATAATCGCAGGAGAGATAAAGGAAAGAATGCAGAGACTGCTCTCTGTAAGAAAAACTTGGAAGCATAGCAACTAAAGAAGGCCCCTCCTCCTTGATATACCAGTGATCCCTTTGATGAATTAGACCCTAGGGATAGAGAGGAGGAGGCCACCGCCGAGCCCGCAAAGGCTATGGAGTTTGTATCTGTAGACAAATGTGACTCGAGTAGACTACTGAGAATAGGGTCTCAGTTAAAAACAGAATTGAAAGACCAACTTATTGATTTCCTTCGCCACAACTTGGATGTGTTTGCATGGACACACGCTGATATGACTGGAATCTCCCCGGACATAGCATGCCACGCACTAAACATCGATCCTACCAAGGTACCGGTAAAGCAAAAGAAGAGAAGTATGGGGGCAGAACGATCGGCAGCCCTCGAAGAAGAGGTAAAGAACCTGCTTTCCATTAACTTCATACGAGAAGCCATCTACCCAGAATGGATCGCTAACCCGGTACTGGTAAAGAAGGCTAATGGGAAGTGGCGGACATGCATTGACTTCTCCAACCTAAATGATGCTTGCCCAAAGGATTGCTTCCTTCTTCCCTGAATCGATCAACTTGTGGACAGTACCGCCGGGCACGAGCTCTTATCTTTCATGGATGCCTACTCCGGATATAACCAAATCCCTATGCACGCCCCCGATCAGGACCACACCAGTTTCATCACGGACCGGGGGTTGTACTGCTACAGAGTAATGCCTTTCGGACTTAAGAACGCCGGAGCTACTTACCAGCGCCTCGTCAACAAGATGTTTGCGGAATTGGTGGGACGAACTATGGAGGTCTATGTGGATGACATGCTGGTTAAATCAAGAAAAGCCAACGATCATGTAAGCCACCTGGACGAGATGTTCCAAGTACTCCGCCAATATGGAATGAAGCTGAATCCTCTAAAGTGCTCCTTCGGGGTGTCATCAGGAAAGTTTTTGTGATTTATCGTCCATGCCAGAGGGATCGAAGCAAACCCCGAACAAGTCCGAGCCTTGCAAGATATCAAGATACCATCCACTCGGAAAGAAATGCAAAGCCTAAACGGGAAGGTGGCCGCGCTAAGCAGATTCATCTCCAAAGCAACTGACAAGTGTGTCCCTTTCTTCGAAGCCCTAATGAAAGACAAAGGAAAGTTCGAATGGACTGACGAATGCCTAACGGCCTTCCATGACCTAATCGAACATCTCCAAAGACCACCGGTACTCCCAACTCCTAGTGAAGGCGAAGAGTTATACCTATATGTTGCTGTGTCATCTCATGCTCTAAGCGCCGCTTTGGTGAGGGAGGATAACCGCACGCAATGGCCCGTATACTTCGTAAGTAAGAGGTTTACGGAGGCAGAAGCCAAATATCCTAAACTTGAGAAGCTAGCGTACTGCTTACTAATCACATCACGGAAGCTGCGACACTACTTCCAGTCTCATTCCATCCGAGTTCTAACCGATCAACCACTAAGGCAAATACTTCATCGTCCTGATACTTCTGGGCGGTTACTTAAATGGTGAATTGAATTGAGTCAATATGATATCACCTACCACCCCCGCACCGCCATCAAGGGACAAGCTATGGCCGATTTCATTGCCGAATTCACCACCGGTGAAGGTAGGGAGCAATCCGAGGTGTCAGAAGACGTCAAATGGAATCTCTTTGTAGATGGAGCATCAAACGAACAAGGCTCGGGGGCAGGCATCGTGATAGTCACCCCAGGGGAAGGAAGCTGCACTATGCCCTGAGGTTGGAATTCGCCGCCACCAATAACGATGCAGAATATGAAGCAGTAATCGCCGGATTAGAACTTGCCTTGGAAATCGGAGCCCTTTCTTTATATCTTTATAGTGATTCTCAACTCATTGTAAATCAAATACTAGGAGAGTTCCAGACTCGAGGAGAACGACTCACAGCATACCTAAAGAAAACCAAGCTGCTACTTAACCAACTGGATCACTATTTGATCAGACACATTCCTCGAGAGGAGAATCTAGAGGCCGACGAACTGGAAAAACAAGCCAGCATGAAGAACAACTCCTTTTCGGGAGCAATAGCCATCTCAAAACAACTAGCCCCGAGCTTCGAACGAGAGGATCTGATAGCTGCGATTGAAGAAGAAACTTGGATGGCTCCTATCCGGAAATACTTACAAGATGGCGCATTGACCAGCGAGCGTAGCGAAATCAGGAAAATCTTGAGGAAAGCTTCCCGCTACACACTGCAAGAAGGAATCCTCTACCGGCGCGGCTTGTCTAACCCCTTATTACGATGTGTCGCTGGAAGGGAAGCCAAAGAAATCTTATCCAACATCCACCAGGGAAGCTGCGGAGATCACACTGGAGGGCAGACTCTGGCAAAGAAGATACTCCAATATGGATATTTCTGGCCCACCTTGAACAAAGACGCCTTAGACTTCGTCAAAAAATGTGACAGATGTCAGAAATTTGCCAAAACTCCTCGACTACCGACAAATGAGATCACTCAAATGACTATCCCTTGGCCCTTTGCAGTATGGGGAATTGACTTGATTGGTGAACTGCCAATGGGCCGAGGCGGAGCTAAATATGCTATCGTAGCAGTCGACTATTTCACCAAATGGGTGGAAGCAGAACCTCTAAATAAAATATCTTCGACAAAAATCATTAACTTCTTGATCAAAAATGTTCTGTGCAGGTACGGAGTACCACTCAAAATCATATCAGACAATGGACTTCAGTTTAACAGCGAGGAATTCACCGACTGGTGCCAAGAGCACGGGATTCACAAAAGCTTCTCATCCATGGCTTATCCCCAGGCAAATGGCCAAGTCGAAGCTGTCAACAAAATTCTCAAAACACTGATCAAGAAGAAGCTTGAAAAGTCAAAGGGCGCTTGGGTGGATCAACTTCCTACGGCACTTTGGGCCTACCGCACATCTTTCAGAACATCAACAGGACATACTCCTTTCTCTTTGGCATACGGATCGGAGCCAATGCTCCCAGTTGAGACTATTGTGCCTTCCCACCGTAGGATCCACTACAATCCAGAAGAAAACGAAGAACTCCTCCTCATGTCTTTGGATCTGATTGAGGAAAGGAGAAACGATGCAGCACTCAAAGTAGCAGCTCACAAACAAAAAGTGGCAGCCCAGTACAACTCCAAAGTCAAGCATCGCAGCTTACAAGAAGGAGATCTTGTCCTCAAACGAATTTTTCCGCGCCCCGGGGCATGGACCCCATCTGGGACGGACCATATGTAATTATAAAAGATCTCCACAACGGAGCTTATATTTTGTCAACAGTGGACGAAGAGGTGTTATAGAGGGCATGGAACATCCGACACCTCCGTCGATACTTTTCTTAACTTGTACTGCCCGTATGAAGTGAATTAACAAAGAGAATCAGTGGACGTAGGCATTTTCGTGCCGAACCACTTTAAAAACTTAGCTCTTGTTGACTTGTTCCTTTGCATCTTGGCTACTTGTTAAGCTTTATCCTTTTCTGTTGAACAAAATCCTTTGCAAATGACATTTCCATTTAGAGCTTCACAGCGCAACTCCACCCGGACAAAATCTAACAGGTACAGTACGATCCTATGCCCTCGCCAATGAGACACTTTGCTCCGGTATCCCTCTACCGCAAGTTAACTCATTGTTTGCCTCGGCCCTTAAAGCCGACTGTAATATGCCGAGTATAAGCCACCGAGAAGGCCAATTATGCCATGGCAGCTCATTACAGCGATTCGGCTCGCCGGCAACTGTGAACCGACCATAAGCCCCAACATAAGGTGTGGCCAGCCAGGGGCAGTTCACAGTTGACGATCGGCCCCCACGCTAGCCGGCCACAGTAAATCGAATAATACCCACGATTACGGGCCATAAAGGCCCGGGTAGTTACTGTGCGCGATCGACTCCGATGTGTCTTAAGTGCGGCTGTGGTAAAAAAGAAAACTCCCCGCAGTAGGCGTAAGATGGGTGACATATGTCTCCAAGACCCACAGCTAGGGAAAGTGACTACAAAACCTGTTTGCCACGAACTTAAGCACACCGACGGCCTTCCGTAACGGGAAGTTTTACTTTTCCTATATTTCCATTTAGAAACTTTTCTTCTATCCCCTATAACGATCCCTAAAGTACAGGTCACAAAATAGGGGAACTCTCGCTTGTGGAAATATGAACTCACATCCGGATGACTGAACACCCAGCTACATTCCATACTCAGTCACGCAAGACATTCAAAGCAACCCCCTACAACTAAAACACGAAGGGCGGTACTCTCTTCTCTTGTATACCAATATGTAGCGTTAATTTATTCACACATCATATTGACATTACAAGAAATAATATTTTGAGCAGAAACTTAGCACCAAATCACAGGCATATGCATAACCATGTTTCTTATACAGCACATCAAAATAATAACAGCATATAAAATATAACGGAATCAGCCCGCGTCATGAAATTACATAAAGCCATTCATCACAAACAATATTATTACAGTCACATCAATGTTTTGGACTAACATAAACAGCAATAAAAACAAATCAAAAGGTGACCGAATCCGGACAAGGAACTAGCTGCGTCCACACTTCGCCCTCATCCTACCAACTCACCAAGCCTACTTAGCCGCAAGGTCGGAGCTCCCAGCATGTTGATCGGAAGCCCCACCTGTCCAATTCAGAAGAGGAGTCCATTAAACAAACAGTAAGTGATCAAGTTATGAAAATCTAAAAAGAAAAGAGAAAGAGAAGAGAGACTCACCAGCGTCCGCCGCTTGATCCTCATCCTCCAATTGCACACCCGCTTCCTCCGCAGCAAGCAGCCGCATCCCCTCCTTCACCGCCGTCTGCTCCTCCTTCGAAAACTGAGCGGTGACTACATCCAGACTAAAGGCCGCTCCACCTTTCTTACCCGCATCAACCCTGGCCTCCTCTAAAGCCCGAAGATATACCTTGGCCATAACCCGGGGATAGTCATCCATCCAGGATAAGCTGCCCTCCTTCCAAGTGCGGAAGTACATGTCCTGCAGCATATCGTCCATCATCCCCTCATCCTCTTCAAACCTCTTCACCCGGGCCTCGGAAATCTGCAACTTAGTGGCAGCAACATCCCTCTCCCGCCGGTATCTCGAGCACTCAGCCTGGAGGGATCTCCTCATCTCCTCCATCTCTTCTTTAAACTTGGCTTGAGCAAGTTCTGCAGCTTCAAGCCTCCCAGATATCTATTCAACCTGCTCGAGATCCGCCCTCCTAACCTCATCAACCGTGGTAATGGCCATGTCAATGCGTTTCTTGCAAGCGGCCTCCATTTTCCGCAACTCAGCTCTGCTAGCCTCTTCAATGGCCTTCTTCAGTCGTTGGGAGTCGGCTTCATGCTGCGAAATCTGAATAGCCTGGTCGTCAAGTTGTTTGGCCTGATCAGCAACCACTAACCGCAACCTTATATTGGCACTCCCTATCTCCCCCCTGGGCCTTGGCCAATAGGGCGTGATGTTCCATTAACTTCTTGGCCTCCTCCGCGACCCGGTCAATGTTGGCCTTGGCTTCGTCCCCCATAGCAGCTATCCGAGTAGTGAGCAGATCCAGATCTAGGGACTTAGCCTCATCAAGAACCCGAACCATGGGATTGCGGGGGAGAAGATGCTCGCCCGTCGCCTCGTCAAATAAAATATCCTGAGAGCTTGGGTCCAAATCCGGGTAGCCGGCAAAGGGATTGCGAGGCACGTCGGGACGTTTTATGCGGATAACAGTAGGATTCTCGGAAGGATGCGGAGAGGGGACAAACTCCGTGGTCTCCTCCGTGGTATCTCGGGAAGGCTGAGTAGGAGGCTGAGGACCAGGTGGTGAATCAAACAAGGAACGCCTCCTCTTCCTCTTCTGGATACCCTCCTCGATAACTCCAAGGAGAGGGCGGTAGCTGACCACGTCCCCAGGACGACCAGTAGGAGGCTTCGGCTTAGCAGAAGCTCTCATCAACTTGAATTGTTCGAGGCGGTGTCGAACATCTGACGTTTTGGCCACCTAGCCTGCCCCTGGAGTAAAGAATAAATGTTGCAAGCATGCATCAAATCATGAGGCAAGAGATATATCGAGTAAAAAAAAAAGAACAAGAAAGACGCTTTTACTATACAAACCCTGCAGAGAAGGAGGATCCTGCAATAAGTCCTGGATTTCATCCCAGGACGGGAGCGAGCCATAAAATATTCCTAAGTCCCTATCGTAAATGGAATCTGCAGAAGTCAAAAGTTCACCTTGCACCGCCGGACTCACCCTAGCTGAGGAGCTCTTAGGGGATGGATCGGCGCCAGCCCCGGCCTTGCCAGTCTTCTTCGCCTTCTCCGCCAAATCCGATTCTCCCTCCGATTCCCCGAAAGCTTGACGGAGAGCCTCATCCGTCCACTTCTGAAGCTCCCCCACTTGCCCGGAGGTTAAGGCACCAGTGCCACTACCGCCCTGTCCGTCGCCATCATCATTGCCCTCTCCATCTCCATCGCCATCTCCTCCACCCTCTGACTCTCCTCCTACATCGCCTCCTTCGCCCTCGCCTCTATCCTCTTCCACATCTTCCTCCTCCGGGGTAATCGGGCAAGTGCTAGGAGAGGGGCCGTCAGACTCCTTAGGTTTCTTACCCCCGACAACCGGAGGCTTTGTAAAAGTTTTCCTCTTGCCACTCTTCTTCGTGGCCCCTCCTGTAGTCTGGGCAGCTTTCTCTTCCGCCGTATCTCTCTGTTTAACCACGGACTGATGTGGAAGAATCAAGTTGTACATCAAGAGTCTAGCATTCCTGATCAGGTAAGCAGCCGATCTGTCTCTCTCTGAAATAGCTTCTATCTCAGCTGCCATCTGAACTAGGCGATCGTTCTCCACAACCACAAAGCCACCTGTCGCTAGCAAGAAATGAAAGCACATAAGGAAAAGAATTGCGGCCAAGACAAGGAATGTAAATAAAACTTTGACTTACATCCGGAGGTGAAGCGACGGATAGAGACGGAGTCATCTCTGACGAAGAACCACTCCTTCTTGAACATACTGTACTTCGAATAGAGGTCCAGAACCGGCTTAAAAGAGACGGCAGACTCCAAGCTAATATATGGGGATCCCTTCCTGTATCCCCTCAGATTGTACAGATACTATATCTCCCGGTTGGAAGGAGCGCGCCCATACCTCTCCTGAAAGATAGCGTACAAGCACACCAGGATGGCATAAGAGTTGGGCTGGAGTTGGAATGGAGCCACCTTCAGATAAGTGATGAAGCTGACTACCCAGGCGTTGATGGAAGGAATGGCCCCGCACATACAGTGGTACCTACTATACGCAAAATACCCTTCAGGAGGGTCATATGGCATAACTCCAGCCCCCGGCAGCACCATGAGCGCTCTATCTATTCCGAAGGAACGAGATATAACATCGAGTTGCTCCTCCTTCAGGGAGCTAGGAAAGCAGTCAGGAGGGGAGACCAGAAGTTCCTGGGGACCATACCCATCCACTAACGACCTCGGGGCAGGTCCATGTTGCGCCGGCCCTGACTGGGCTGGGGGCATGGTAGAAGTCTCTTCTCTGTCCTTGGACTTCTTTCTATCTGATCGAGTTTCTTCTTTGCGAGACATTTATCTGCGGCACAAGAAAAACATGGTATTAGAACAAGGAGTATGGGAATATAAACGAATAACTTTCAGGTTCCATCCGGTGGTCAAGCTTTCGAGGTTCACTCGACATTCCTAATACCGAGCCCCATTCGGTTCTTAGAAACCTCGTATCCATTCGGCATCAGATCCATTCGGTAGTCAAGATTCTTAAGCTCATTCGGCTTTAGGATATATACCTGGTTCGGTACGAGGTTGATTCGGTAGGAAGTTGATTCGGCTAGGAGTTGATTCGGCTCTCTCTTGTTCGGTAAGGAATAACTAAGGGGGTGTAGCCCCTATATATAGACGAGCGCAAAAGCACCGGACCAACCGGTTCGGCACACCGGACCAACCGGTTCGGCACCTCAAACCGAATGAAGCTATACCAGGTATCCAACTTAAAGCAAAGCGCGACACGTGCAAGCACGTGCCCCACTTTGGGGGGCAAATGTTGGGCGTGTTTCCACCCATGAGTTTCCATCCTTCGTCGAACCAAGCCCATCGAGCAAAACAACACCTCCTTGCCGAACCAAAGGCCATCCGGTCAAGCTCCATCCGGTCGCAGGCCTCACCGGACCAACACATATACACTCCACCACCGAACCACCCATCACCGGTCCAAGCTCCATGCCGGACCAACACCGCCTTCATGCCGAACCAACACCTCTAAACCCACTACCGAATGAACCTCCAAACCACCTACCACCGGTCCACTCCATCACCGGTCCAAGTTCCATGCCGAATGAAGCCTCACCGAACCAGAACGCTTTCGGGCCAGATTGCTTCAGCCCAGGCCCGCCAGCTGCTATATACTTCCAGGACCCCTGCCCCCGACCTCACTCTATAAATAGAGGGGCAGGGGTACAACAATGGCAGACAAGTTTGAGAGCTCAAGAATGGAAGGAACTTTCAAACAACTTTCATATACTTGTATGCAAAGCTTTGTACTTGTAATCTGAAAGACAAAGGATAATAACATATAAAGTGGATGTAGGCACATTCTGGCCGAACCACTATAAATCTGTGTGTCTTTTACAGTTTAGTCCCTGCTTTTTACATATTTGCATAAGTCACCCAAATCATTGAAAACCATATAAAATCGACTAAATAATACGACTTGGAGGTGTTTGCCCATTTTTTGTGCAAACATTATGTAACCGTTATGATAACAAACACAAAGAACCTATAATTCATCAAAATCAATAATGGTGATTACAACAAGAAATCAAGAAAGCTTTATCAGACTTTGGCCTCCAGCTCTATCACACCCAAGCCTCCTCCTCCTCTTCCCCTTTCTTCTTCATCTAATCTCAAGGAGGTACAACTGCAACTTGACAGTGAGGGGTTCCAACTGGTGAGGAACCTCCACATAAGGGATAAACCTCCTCTTCTTCAATCTAAATCTGCCTCTCATACAAAAAACAATACAGCAATGTTCACAGAGAGCCAAGAAACAATCCCAATTTTCTAAAATCAAGAAATGACTCTCTGGTTTCATCAAACTCTGCTAAAGGGCTTCAGAACAAGCAAAGTTATAAAGGAGCTGCAGCTAATCAGGGACAATCAATAAGCAAGCAAGGGATTTTCTCTCACAAAATATCATCATGGGCAGACTTGATAAAGAAGGAGGCTTCAACCATGAATGTACCTTGAAATATCAAGCTCCAATAACCATTAACAAGAAGAAAATGGTGGTAATCAATGAAGGGGTTAGCAAGAGAACAGAGTCCAAGTGGGGCTGCTTGGTGAAAGCATATGTCTATGGTAATAGGCCATTTTATCATCGTTTTAAAGCTTTTATTCAAAGAACTTGGAATCCCATAGGTAATTTTGAAATCTTTACAAGAAACAATGGTTTCTTTATTATAAAATTTGCTATTGAGAGCGATTGTGAAAAAACAATCAATGGAGGCCCTTACTTTATTAATGGAAAACTGATTATTCTGAAAAGATGGAGCAGTAAAATTTCTTTTGATAAGGATCTTTTAAACATAATCCCCATATGGATTCGTCTACCAGAAATCAGTTTAAAACTGTGGGATAGTGAAGCTTTTGGAGCAATTTCTAGCACAGTTGGTACCCCTTTAAAACACAATCCCCATATGGATTCGTCTACCAGAAATCAGTTTGAAACTGTGGGATAGTGAAGCTTTTGGAGCAATTGCTAGCACAGTTGGTACCCCTTTAAAATTGGATGAACAAAAAACTAAAGAAACCAGGTTATGCTATGCTAGAATTCTGGTCGAAATCAATGCAAAATCAAATCTTCCAAATGAAGCTTATATTACAATGCATGATGGAGAAACCACAGTGCAAAAAATTGAATATGAATGGATTCCTCCAAAGTGTGTAATATGTGAATGCTTTGGACACAAAACTGAAGACTGTTAATCAAAAAAGTTTGGAAAGAAAAAGTCAAAGATTCAAATAGCAATTAAGAAAAGGAGAATTCCACAGACCAATTACAAAACAGGAATCAAGAAACAGTCAATAATATCGACAACATTATAATAATTGAGTCCGAGCAGCAGGAAATTCATGTTTCTGGAAAATTGGAAAGCTCTCTTTCTGCCAAGATTAAATTCTTTGAAAACATGAAAAGAAAAAATGGGGATCTTCAATCCTTTGATACTTCACAAGGGAAAGTGATACCAGATCAAGAAATGATAGAAATTGCAGATGAAATTCCAATTTCGAATTTATTGCAGCAGCAAGAAAAATTACCTGAGGAGAGTATGGAAATAAGTTTAATTACAGGGGTTAAAAACAATCCTGAAAGGAATACTGAAATCATAATACAGAATTCAAGCAACCCACAACAAAAAGTAGATGAAGACTTGATTCATAAAGCCATAAAACTTTTCCCAAATTCTCTCATTACAGTAAAAAGGAAGAATAAAGAAATAAAGAAAAGCAAAACAAAAAATTTACAGGACATTATTGCTCAAAACAATGAAAGCAGCAGAGAAAAAAATGATTTTCAGGAAAAATACATAATGAGAAATCCTAGATGGGAAGAGCATCTAAAAATTCAAGGCAGAAAACCTCTTAAAAGAAAGGGGGCTAAAGGCATTGAATTCATGGATGAAAACAAAGAAAGGGAGAGCTCACAGGATTTTGATACTAGTCTCTCTATTTAGCTGTTGTGATATCCTTTGTGTATCCTTTAATCATTATTTCTATTAATTATGTCGATTATTTCTTGGAATATTATGGGATTGAACTCTCCTGCTAGAATTGGACTTGAGCAATTTAATTTTTTCAATTAAACCTAGTATTATTGGTATCTTAGAGCATAAACTTGATGATTCTAATATTTTAAACTTTCACTCCAGTAATTTCAAAGTTGGGGTTTAGTAAATAACAATATTATGGGTGGTTTTGGCAGGATTATGGTGCTTTAGGAACCAAGTACCTAGAGTTTAGATCAATATTTTTTAAATTTTCAATATATTCACTGTAAATTCTCTAATAAGGGGGGATTTCAAATTGAAATAACTTTTATTTATGCTTCAAATAGTGAAAAAATTAGAAATTCCCTCTAGAATGACCTTGAAACTTTAGAATTTAAGTAAGCCTTGGATTATAATGGGAGATCTTAATATTGTTTTACATTATTATGAGAAAAGAGGTGGTCTTCCAATACCTTTTAAAAAACTGGAATTTCTGAATAACTTCTTTATTAAAACTGGTTTAATTGAACCAAATATCATTGGTAATAAATTTACATGGAAATCTGGCGCTTTTAGAAATATTCATTGCAAATTAGATAGAATGCTAATTAATTATAACTTTGCTAATAAATTTTCAAACTATTAATGTTTTACTCTTCCTCAAGCCACTAGTGATCATACTCCAATTCATATTATTTTCTATGATAATAAAAATTATAAGTGTAAATCACCATTTAGATTTGTTAATGGGTAGACTTTTGAAAAAGACTATATGGATGTGATTAAAAACAGTAATATCCCTCCCTGTCAAGGCTCTGCTCAATTCAAACTCAAAATTTTTCTTAAAATAACAAAAGAAAATTTGAAACATTGGAATAAAAATAGGATGAGAAATGACATCAATACAATTAGAAAGGAATGTGAGTCTCTCCAAAACATTATTGATAATAATAGCTCAGACGTATCTATTGTCAATCAATTTTTCCAATGTCAGAACAAACTAAATAATAGTTTACATGTGCTAGCTTCCAATATGAGGCAAAAAGCCAAGGTGGATTGGCTTACTAATGGGGATGAAGATAGCAAAATTTTCTATGCCAAGATGTCTAGTAGAAAGAAAATCAATGACATAGGAAAACTGCTAAACAGAAATGGAAATATCTTAAATGATGTTTCTCAACTTGAGCAGCTTGCTGTCACATATTTTACTGATTTATACAACACTGTGGATTATAAGAAGGAGTTCCCAAATATTGAACTAAAATTTATTCTTAAAGATAGTAGTAAAGATATTCTTCTTGCTCCAATTGTTTTAGAAGACATTAAAAATTTTGTTTTCAATTCCAAGGATGATAAAATCCCTGGCCCTGATGGGTTTGGGGCAAAATTTTATAAATCCCATTGGGAAGATATTAAATTTAAAATATTTGATGGTGTAAATGAATTCTTTACTACTGGTAAACTTCTGAAAAGTTTAAATCACACTTTTATCACTTTAATTCCTAAAGTTAAAATTCCTTTAGAAATTGGGGATTATAGACCAATTTCATGCTGCAACTTTATTGATAAAATATTGCCAATATAATAAGTAGCAGAATTAAAATATTTTTAAAACACTTGATCTCTGAAAATCAGTGTGCATTCATCCCTGGTAGATTTATTATTGAAAATAACCTTTTGGCTCATGAAATCATAAGAGACTTTAACAAAGGTAGCAAAAACAAAGTTTGCATTAAAATTGATATTCACAAAGCTTTTGACAAGATGAATAGATCTTTTATTATTCACATGATGAATCAACTGGGTTTTCGTGAAAAATTCTGCAAACTAGTTCAAGAATGCATTGAAACCGCTTCATTTTCTATATTAATTAATGGTTCACCAAGTGGGTTTATTAACAGTAATAGAGGTATTAGACAAGGGGACCCTCTTTCCCCCTACTTATTTGCAATTTCTATGGAATTTTTAACTATTCAAATGGATTCTGAATATTTAAAAGGAAACCCCAAACCTATTAATAGGGTATTCCCTATTGTTACTCATTTATTATATGCTGATGACCTTCTTTTGTTTATAAATGCAGATTTGAAAAGTGCTCATACCATTAGAAAGCTCTTTGAAAATTTAAAAGAAAATACTGGTCTTCAAATCAATGAAAGCAGAAGAAAGGCTTATTTCAGCAAAAATTGTGATAATAAGGAGGTTATTCTTAACATTCTTAATATTCAAGAAGGTCAATTGCCTGTCAAATATTTGGGACTCCCTCTTAGTACAAATCAACTAACTACTAGAGATTGCTCAAGACTTTGTAACATCATTCAAGAAAAGTTAGAAAGCTGGTCCAGCAGACTTTTATCTATAGCTGGTAGACTTGAGCTTACGCACACTGTCATCACGGCTATTATAATGTATTGGATACAGACTCACAATATACCAGTAACAATCATTCAAAGAATTGAAAAAATGTGTGGATCTTCAAGAAGCATGTAATATGAAACTCTTTTGGAGATTTGTTGAAGGAAAATCTCTATGGTCAAAGTGGATGAAAAATAAATATGTTAAAAAAAATATCTGGACCATGCCAGTAGAAATTCTCAACTCAAGCTCTTGGAAAAGTATTCTAAAAAGCAGAAATACTGGCATCAATCAATTGGAAAGAAGTTTCAAGGATGGAAAAAACATTAGCCTTTGGTTTGATCCTTGGATCAACGGAAAGTCGTTGATTAACTTACTAGGCTAGAATAATTTGCTAAATTTTGGTGGTGCAAAATTAAAAGTTGATCATATCATTTAAAATCATACTTGGAATGAAAATATACATCCAGCAACTTCTATTTTCAAAAGGTGTATTGAAAACATTGAAATTGATACAAATTTGGTAGAAGACTGCTGGAATTGGAAGCTATCGAAGATTGGCAACTTTTCTTTCAAATCTACTTGGGATTTTTTAAAAGGATTTGAAACTGCAATGGATTGGCACTCTGCCATCTGGAATAGAGAAAACTGCCCAAAAATGGCTTATTGTACCTATTTTGCTCTATTAAACAGATTGCCAACCAGAGATAGATGCAACAAATGGAATAAAAACAGTGAAACAGAATGTCTCCTTTGCAAGAATGATAAAGAAACAGCAGAGCATCTTTTCTTTGACTGTGAATTTTCAAGACATATATGGCATATTGCCAAAAATAGCTCAATTTCAACAATAATATTTCAATCCAAAGCATCAAAGAAAGTATTAATTTCATCCGGGAAAATCTCAAATCCAAATCAAAGAAATTTAATGAAGCTTGCATCATGCTCACTACTGCAGTATACTCTGTATGGAAAGAAAGAAATGCTAGATTTCATACCAAAAAAATAACATATGCTTTTCAAATCTGGAAATCCATTGAAGCAAATTTTAAAATTTTAATTCATAAAGACATCAGCAAAAGAAATCGACCTCACCATCTTTTCTCAGATAGTAATGATCATCAAAATCTCAAAGCAGTTGTAGAATCATACTTACAAAATGGGAATCTCAATAATTTTATCTTCCATGGAAATTATCCTCAGATTTCTAATCAGAGAATTTCTCATTCGAGGAAGGAAACCATCCCTGTCAATACCGCATTCTATGGAGGCGGCCATTTCAGCTCCAATACCAGAGAAAATCTCTGCAAGGGAAGTAAACAGGATTTTATTGTTATGTCTAATAGAAATCATAATATACAGAATAGATATATTAACTACTTCTCACCTGATATTGGCAGGAATTACTGCACAACGAGTAAAGAGGCGTTGAATCTGATGGTTCCCCTGATTCATGAAAAAACAAATCAGTTAGATACCAATTTGCTTATGGTCGACAACTATCATTACATCAGTAATCTGAATGGCAAAGTATATCACATATCTGAGTGGGAAAAGAGGGAAAGCATCAACTTTTCAAGCACTTTGGAAAATGCGACAGTCATAGTTGCTAAAAGGAGTAAGCTTTATTGCAATACTGAACTTCAGGTTGTGATGGAAGATCAAATCAACTGCAAAGGCAGCGAGATGCACTATAATCCTAACCTTTAACTTGATTTGGAAGTCAACAACAACAATCGGAGACTTAAAAATCAAAACTTTGCTAATTTAAATGAAGACCCTGGTCCTAATAATTTTGTCAATAGCGACCGAGGCGAATCTACATCTGCTAAGGAAGATTCGCAACTTCCAAAGCGCGTTGATACTTTTGGTAAAAAAGTGACTAGATTTTTGGTAACAGAGACAAAATTTGCTTATCAAAGCTATTTTTTCCCAGCTCATAGGATTCAAAGGCTTCGCTACAACGTATTAAAGAATTGGATGTGACGACCCGTCTTTCAATACCCAGAAAGACGTATCATCAATAAGAAAAGAAAGAGATAGAATAGAAAAGATAAAAAGAAAAGAACAACAATCATCAGAATCTCACAGCGGAAATGAACAAAATATAATATTACACATATCCACTACAGTTTACATATTGTTAACGTGAAAATCTGAACGCTAACACCCCGGTGTATGTAAAGTTAATGTGAAAGCACCACCCGTTAATACGGGAATCAGAGTTAAGCAGTAAAATCACAGAAAAGCAGTAAAAGATACAATTTTTATAGTGGTTCGGCTTAAGATCGAGCCTACGTCCACTTCAATCTTCTTTATTGCTCATTTGATTACAACTCTATACAACTTTCTTCAATTACAATACACTTTGGACTAGTAGCTCAAACTTCAAAGAAGTATAATCTCTCGAATTCATGTTGAATGATGTTGATTCTCTTTTGAAGTTCGTTGTAGCGTCCTTGATGATAGAAATGCTTGAAGTGTTGTTTGAGTTGAGAATGCAGCAGAGTAACGGCGTCCTCCAAGAATCCGAAGAAGATCCCTTCAATGATGGAGCTAGTGGCGTATTTATAGGGGTTTCTGAACAGGTCTTAGGTCGTGATCGACTTAAGGTAAGTTGTAGGTCGGCCGTTGCGACTTATCATAGGTCGTGGGTCTCTTCTGAGCGAGCTAACAAGTTATGGATGACTTAGGGATAAGTCGGCTAGGACAGGTCGGCTATAACTTAGGTTGTGGGCGACCTAAGGAATGGCAGGGGAGAGAGATGCGACCTACCAAATACGGCCTAAAGTAACTGCTCCGACCTACTTAGGTCGCGAGCGACTTAGTGATTCTTAGGTCGCGGAGTACTTAGGTCGTTACCTGTTAAGTCGCTTCTCCTGTTAGCTCGTTAACTCGGTTGAGCCGCTTTATGCCTTAAGTCGCCGAGTTGCTTAACTCGCTAAGTCGCGATGCCTTTTAAGTCGGTAGGTCGTGCCACTTGTTAAGTCGGCAACCTTATTAAGTCGGCAACCTTGTTAAGTCGGTAACCCACTTCAGAAGTTAAGTCGCTTGGCCCGCTTCATGTGTTAGGTCGCTGACTTCGTGTAGAAGATAGGTCGCTCCATTCTCTAAGTCGTATACCGTTTTGGACGGGGCGCTGCCCCCTGGACCCCTGCGACCTGACCGGGCAGGTCGATCACCGTAGCGGTGGCGTTGCCCCTGCACCCCACCTTGGGGGGTTGGTACCCCCTCTGGATCCCCCCTCCGTAGGGGATCTTATCTGAAAAGCCATTCAACAGAACTTGCTTTGTTGGGATGCTGAGTTGACTATTCTTCGAGGCGAACTATCATTGGTTTCTCGGTCGATTTTTGATATCACGGCCTTGCTGAAAAAGTGGAGTTAACACATATTAGAGTACACAAAATAATATGCCTTCATTACATTGGACATTCATGCGAGTCTCCTAAACCATACAACTCAAAACACAACTTCAAAAGTCACTACATCGGATAGAGATTGATAAGTACGCCTGGATTCCAGCTCCAGCTTCCAAAACATTTGCTAATCCCAACCTAATCACTTGGCTACTCATAAAAATTTGAGTACCCAAGAGTTTTTGAAAAACAAAATAAACTCCGGGTCAGACATGGGTCTGGTGTGAGTAAATAAGTTAAAGTTGTTTAACTTTAAAAATCATTTTGAAAACAAAGGGTATCACGTAAGACTTCCCACAAATAAATTAACCTTAACTATTAATTATTAATTAACCTTAATTAATTACAAATTTTAAATTAATTTATCTTAATTACTTAATTAATTATAAATTAATTAACTTTAATTATTTAATTAATTAAATCTTAACCACTAATTAATTAACTATTAGTTATAAATTAATTAGTGTTTAATTACTTTATTAATTAACTCTGATCAATTAATTAATTCTTAATCAATAATTACTTATTAATTAATCTTAAATTATAAATTAATTATCAATTAGTCCATAACTGATTAATTAAATCTTAACAAATTAATTAATCTAAAATTATTTATTAATTTAACCTTAATTACTTTATTAATTAAGGTAAACTTAATACTAAAACTTAATTAATTTTCAAATCAAAACAATTTAATTAATTACTAAAAATTATTACATAATTAAAACATTTTCAATTTGTTAAAAACTAATTACCTTTTTAAAAGTTAACTTAAATGAATATAAAAATCATTTTAAACTTGATTATCAAATTATAAAATACTTCCAATTAAAATGTTAAATATTTAACAAAATAGTTTAATTAAAATCTTAAAGTTTTAAAACTTAAACAATTTTGGAAACCTGATTAAAGCATTACTGGTTCGGGTTCGAACGACCCAAACTTATACACTCGAACAAGCAAAGAACTCACCCTTGCTCTTTCCTTCCCTTTCTTCTTTAATTGAAGGTTCAACTAACCCAAATAATACTGGAAAGAACAACGTTCCATTCCCCATCCCTGCACGAGGAAACAACGACAACTCCCATGCATAATCACGAGCCACAAGCCCAACAATTCGAATGTTGCTTCGAGTCCCCTGATACCCCATCTCACCGACACAGTCATTAACCCGTGCACGTGCACGTTGCTCCGATGCCGCTGCCACCATCCACGATACCTCGCGCAAACTCCACTTCGACCAACGACACAACTCCGGCCCTCAATTCTCACTTACACGAGCTCAATCAAAATCGAGATGACTCGAACCAAAAATCCAGAACTACATCACCAGAAAAACCCATCAACCCACGATTGCCGACCACCGTTCGCCTCGAGACTTCGACCACAACCTCGTACGACCCTGACGCAGCATCGCCCCAAACCACTCGCGACTCGATCCATCCAACAACCCACATTCGCGAATTTCTCGAGCTCGATCAAACACAGAAATAAAACCCTAATTTCCCAAATTCCCAATTCTCTGTTGAATAATTATTACTTCCATTATTTTTCTCATGTTAAACCATCTACAATAGAACTTCGCCCCAAATTTCAAAGCCTAAAACCATCACAATAACCAGAATTTCGCCCAAAACCCAAATCTGGTTAACAACAAATTTTTTCCTTAAATTCAAATTAAAAATTCTGGTTTCTTTCTTAAAAATCATGTATTATGAAGTAGATTCAAGATGTGAATTTTATTCAACAAATTGCAATGCATGATTTTATCATGATTTAAATTTTTTTTACTGTATTATCCTGATTCAGGAAAATTTAAACAATTTCTTTTTAAATATCAATTTAATCCTTAATTCATGTTTGAATAGAACTACTGCATTGAAGATACTAACTTAATAATGATTTGTTGCATGTAATTTGAAGTTTTTGTTTAAAATTTACTCTGAACTTTGAAGATATAGAGAAGCATCAGTAGTATGTAAACATGCATAGTTAAATAATAGCCTGAAACAAAGATTTTAAAAATAATAGGCACATGTAAGCATCAACAGGACTAACATTCTCATGCAAACAATTTTTTTACTTAGATTTTCTGATAAAAAAAATTTACTCACCTGTTTGTTAAGCAGATACCAAAAATTTAAACTCTGGAAAATGACTGCAGTTTTGTTTTTTACCTGAAATTGCTTGATCCAAATGTTTGCTTGATGATGCTTTAATCTTTCATCAATCTGTATTTAAGATAGAAGAACTTGAATTTTCTTTCAGAAATTTTAAAGATTCAGGAACCCTGATTTGCAGATTTTAATGTACACTTGTATGCAGATTTTCATCTATAATTTGCTTTGAAGTTTTTAGATTTTGAAGTGAGGTTTGAAGTGGATTAATTTTGGTTGAAAATTGAAAGATCTGATCAAACTTCAGATTTTTGTTAAAGGAAGATTAAAAAAAATTCTTTGCTTTAGAAAAATTTAGAATGACAAAATTTAGATGAAGCATAAAAAGTGGGTTTTTATAAAAATAGTTTCGATTTATAAAAATTTAAAGAAAATAAATTTAATTTTTGACAGTTGTCATTATATTTAGTTAACTTCTTAACACATGTTATAAGTGTGTTTCAAATTTTAACAAGTGTAGTTTCCATGCAAAAAGAATTTTAAAATGTTTTTATTAATTGATTTTTCTTATTTTAAATCCATTTTTAATTCATATAAAATCAATTCTTCTTAAAGAAATAAATATAAATCCAATTTTATATCCTAAATAAAATCATGAAAATACTCTTTTAAACTCAAAGTATAATTTAGAATATAATTAACCTATTTTGAAATCTTTTAATTTAACAATTCGTTTTCAAATTAAAATTTTAAATTCAATTCAAAAATCAAATTTCATATGAATACAATTTTAACACTATTTCCCTTCTTAGTATATATTAATTTCAGTTAAAATCAATGTACATTTACAATTCATTTATTGTTATTGTTTAAAATAACAAATTTATCAATTTAATTTAATTTATTACAAAGATTATCATATTTAAATTGGGTTTGAAATTCCGGAATATCACATTCCTTCCCCCTTATAAGAATTTCGTCCACAAAATTTAAACAAAAGATAATCCAAAATTTCATTTCATTTCAACACTTCAAGCATACATAACATCCATACATAAAAAATCAAACAAAACATCCAAACACAATACATCTAATACAAACACCACTAGCTATCCTGACACATATCCGGATAAGCCTTCCTAAAACTATCCAGAGTCTCCCAGGTACAATCTCTGGGATCCTCACTCCACTGGATTTTAACGAGCTTCACTGTCTTGCTTTTGAGTTGCCTCTCGTCTTGATCAACAATTCGAATAGGATGTCTGACAACTGATAAGTCCGGCTCAACCTCTAAGTCTTCCTGGACAGCTGGCTCCACAATAAGAGATGGATCGTGCACATATTTCCATAGATGAGATACGTGGAAAACATTGTGAATTCCATCCATCCAGACTGGCAATTCAATCATGTATGCTGCAACACCAATCCTCTTGAGTACTTGGAACAGACCAATGTATCTTGGAGCGAGTTTCCCTGTCTTTCCAAATCTTACTGCTCCTTTAATAGGGGAAACTTTGACAAAGACTAAATCACCAATCTCGAACTCCAATTGTCTTCGTCTTTTATCTGCATATTTCTTTTGACGATCCTGAGTAGCTCTCATCCTTTCCTTGATAAGCTCGAGTTTAGCAGATGCTTCACGAATCAGATCTGGTCCAAGCACAATACTGTCTTACGACTCTATCCAAAAAGCTGGGGATCTACACGGCTTTCCATACAGTGCTTCATAAGGAGCCATCTTGATACTTGCTTGGTAACTGTTATTATAAGAGAATTCTACTAGATGTAGATGGTCCTCCAACGATCCTCCAAAATCTAATACACAGGCTCTCAGCATATCTTCTAGAATTCGATTTAGCCTCTCCGTATGTCCATCTGTTTGGGGATGATATGCTGTACTTAATCTCAAGCTTGTTCCCATAGCTGATTGCAATGCCTCCCAGAATTTGCTGGTGAAGATAGGATCTCGATCACTTACAATACTGACTGGAACGCCATGCAATCTGACTATCTCTTTCAAGAAAATTTCTGCCAGTGAAGCTATAGTACGGGTTGCCTTAACTGGTATAAAATGGGCGCTCTTGGTTAGACGATCCACAATCACCCATATTCCCTCATTTCCCTTCTTTGTTCTAGGCGAACCATCGATGAAGTCCATCGAAATCATCTCCCATTTCCACGTCGGGATCTCCAAAGGTTGTAACAAACCGGCTGGCTTCTGCTGATCTCCTTTAACTTGCTGGCAGATTGCACAACTATTAGCGAATGTGGCTACATCCTTCTTCATCTTCGGTCACCAGAAAACTATCTTCATATCCTTGTACATCTTCAAGATTCCTGGATGGATATTCAATCTGGAGCGATGACATTCTGACAATACTTCCTGACGCAGATCCCTAGCATACGGAACACAAATCCTTCCGTTGATCCTCAGTGTCCCTTGGTCATCAAACTCAAAACTAGGACACTGACCCTTCCTAACTCTTCTGATAATTCTTTTCAACATTATATCAAATTCTTGCTTGCTTGAAATCCTTTCCAGAAGAGATGGAACCACTTCCAAAAGAGATAGAACTGCATTTCTGCTTAGAGCGTCTGCCACAACGTACGCCTTTCCCGGAGTATACAGAATATCCCAATCATACGATGCCAAGAATTCGACCCATCGCTGTTGTCTTAGATTAAGATCTTTTTGAGAGAAAAGATATTTCAATGGTTTGTGATCCGTGAATAACTCAAACTTTTCTCCTAAAAGATAGTGCCTCCATATCTTTAAAGCAAAAACAATAGCCAACAGCTCTAGATCGTGTGTAGCGTAGTTCCTCTCATGTGGCTTCAATTACCGACTCGCATACGCAATTACCCTACCATTTTGCATAAGAACAGCCCCCAATCCAACAATACATGCATCAGTATACACTTCAAACTTGCTCTTCTCATCTGGAATAGCCAAAACCGGAGCACTTGTCAACCTTTCCTTCAGATTCAGAAAAGCTTCCTCACATTCCGGTGTCCACTTGAATTTAGCTCCCTTTCTTGTCAGCTTTGTTAAGTGAGAAGAGATCTTAGAATAATCCTTAATAAACTTCCTGTAGTAACCGGCCAATCCCAGAAAACTACGAACTTCTTTTGGTGTCCGAGGCTGCTTCCACTCCAGAATAGTTTCAACTTTAGCTGGATCTACAGAGATTCCCTCACCAGAAACAATGTGGCCCAAAAATTTCACTTCTGATTTCCAAAAATGGCACTTAGAAAATTTCGCCTTCAGCACATGCCTTCTCAGAGTTTCCAAAACTATTCTGAAGTGCTGCTTGTGCTCTTCTTCCGACCTAGAATAAACCAAGATATCATCAATGAACACCAAAACAAACTTATTCAAAACATCACTAAAGACTCGGTTCATCAGGTCTACAAAGTAGGCAGGAGCGTTGGTTAACCCGAAAGGCATAACCAACCACTCATAGAAACAATTAGGTCCCCTAAATGCAGTTAAGGGAATACTGTCTTCAGCTACCCTTAACTGATGGAAACCTGATGCTAGATTCAATCGAGAAAAGACTGATGCTCCATGAAACTGGTCGAAGAGATCATCAATACGAGGAAGAGGATACTTATTCCGAATGGTCACTTTGTTCAATTCACGATAGTCTACACAGAACCTTAGCGACCCGTCCGACTTGGTGACAAATATTACAGCCGAACCCCAGCAAGAAAAACTTGGTCTAATCAAACCCTTCTCCAACAGATCTTGAGTTTGCTTCACTAGTTCTTCCCTCTCCCTTGGAGCCATCCTCCTACTAGGTTGAATTACGGGTACTGCTCCAGGAACCAAATCTATATGAAACTCTATTTCTCGATGCGGAGGCAAACACTAAACTTCTTCGAATACGTCAGAGAAATCCCGAACTACTTCAATATCTACAACCTCCTCTTGAGAATTCTCAACTCCATGTAAAAGACTATTCAAGTGAATTCCAGAGTTATCACACATTACTCTGGCAATCCTACCCAGATCAGTTTCCAACGAAACTGTTCTCTCATCACAATTTAAAACAGTCTTATATTTGTCAAGCCAATCCATTCCCAGTATAAGGTCAAAACCTTTAAAATCCAATACATAAGGGTCACAGGAAAAACTATGGGATAGATAGGAGATTCTCAAATCCTTAAAGATCCTATCTAACTTGGTTCCCCTCCTATAGGATTAGATACACAGATAGGATTGTCTATGGCACTAGGGGTAAGAAAGAAATTCTCTACAGTTTCCAGGGAAATAAAACTTAAAGAAGCACCAGAATCAAACAAGACTTCAATATATTTTCCATTTAAAAGTAAGGTACCTTCTAAAACTCCTTTTCCCTTAGACGAGTTTGATGGTGCACCTTCTAAAGCAAATATTTTGTTCTGTTGGACTTTATGAAGGAGCGGGCAATCTTTAATCATCTGTCCCGGTTGGTGGCAGTTAAAGCAAAGAGACTTCTGAACCAAGGCTGAACCTGGTCCACTATAATGCTGTCGCTGCTGCTGTTGCTTTCTTTCTTGAGGACAGTGATTTGCCAATGTCCCACTTGATTGCAATTATAGCATTTTCGGGGTCCACTGTTGTTTCCGGTCTTCTTCTTGTTTTGCTTCTTCCAATTAGGATTGAATTTTCTTTTATTAGAATTGGAAGAATTTACTCCTGATGCAGCAACTCATGCCTCAGATCTTTTATTCATCAAGTCTTCATATCTTAACGCCGTGTCTACAAGCTCCACAAAAGACCCTTTCAAATGTGTAGTCATTCTTTCATGATACTCAGGCCTCAACCCTTGGACAAACTTCTCCTTCTTCTTAAGAGAGGTGTCTATAAGTCCAGGACCATAGCAAGATAACTCGTTGAATTTAGTCTCGTATTCAACTATAGACATGTTTCCTTGTTTCAGATTCAGAAAATCCTGATAATGCTGAGTTCTCCCTGCAGCAGGCATAAACTTCTCCTCAAACATCTCCTTAAACTCTTCCCAAGACATATCATCTTTCGAGATATTAGCAGTCACTGAATTCCACCAAACTGCGGCTCCACCTTGTAATTGCCACAAGCCATTATTCTCTTCTGCTCATCCGATAACCTCATGCTCTTAAAGATCTTCTCGCACGAGCGAAGCCATGCTTGGACTTCTATTATGGTTTTTGATCCTTGAAACGGTTTTCCTCCAAGATGAACGAAGTCCTTGCATAATGCAGCAAAACTGACCAGAGACGTAACTGGATTAACAGTCTCATTATCAGTCTGCTCTCTCCTATTATCGGTTGATGCACTTCGAACAACTCTTCCCCTTCGACCTCTTGAACTCATACTGGCCACATGAACAGGCAACCTAACCAGTTTAGATAGGGATATAATTATCTAAGAAAATTACAAATACGCACTCTCAAGATATATACTATTCCAGAGCCTAGATGTTTCTCAACCATTGCTCTGATACCAGCTGTGACGACCCGTCTTTCAGTACCCAGAAAGACGTATCATCAATAAGAAAAGAAAGAGATAGAAATAGAAAAGATAGAAAGAAAAGAACAATAATCATCAGAATCTCATAGCGGAAACGAACAAAATATAATATTACACATATCCATTACATAGTTTACATATCAGAGTACACAAAATAATATGTCTTCATTACATTGGACATTCATAAGAGTCTCCCAAACCATACAACTCAAAACACAACTTCAAAAGTCACTAGATCGGATAGAGATAGATAAGTACGCCTGGATTCCAGCTCCAGCTTCCAAAACATTTGCTAATCCCAACCTAATCACTTGGCTACTCATAAAAATTAGAGTACCCAAGAGTTTTTGAAAAACAAAATAAACTCCGGATCAGACATGGGTCTGGTGTGAGTAAATAAGTTAAAGTTGTTTAACTTTAAAAATCATTTTGAAAACAAAAGGGTATCACGTAAGACTTCCCACAAATAAATACGGGTAAGTTTTTACCTTACGCTAACCAAAACATTTGATAGGAAATCCAGCGATATTGTAATAGGGTCTAGGGTTTTCAAGTAAATAGAAAATAGCCGAAATTGTTACATCTATTATATTCCAGCTACTAGCCAGGAAAGTGGGTAATACAATCAAAACCGTAGGGTCTTGTAGGGAAAATGGGTTTCCATCAATGGCAGGGCTACTAGGGTACCGCCCGTCATAGTACGGGGCCTAGATCACCGTACCGAGGAGCCACCCTAACTCCCCTGCAACACAAGGCCGGAACCATCCCTTACTGGACAGCTCTGAACAAGACAACCCTGCAGTTGTGGCCAACAACTGCCCACACAGCCGAAATAATAAGGGACTTCTAGACAGGGGTAAATCTCACTCTCAAGTGGGGACTACCCACGAAGCCTTGCTGCACCTCCCTTGTTTTAGCCATTCCCGGTTGATGAGGCTTGAGGCTACAATTACCTTTAGAGAACACATCTCTTAGAATGCTCATCGTCCACCTGACGATGTTCTGAAAGCATTCAACTAACCCAAATAATACTGGAAAGAACAGCGTTCCATTCCCCAACCCTGCTCGAGGAAACAGCGACAACTTCCCTCCATAATCACGAGCCACAAGCCCAACAACTCAAATGTTGCTTCGAGTCCCCTGATACCCCATCTCACTGACACAGTCATTACCCTGTGCACGTGCACGTTGATTCGACGGCCCCGCCACCATCTACGATACCTCGCTCAAACTCCACTTCGACCAACGACACAACTCCGGCCCTCAATTCTCACTTACACGAGCTCAATCAAAATCGAGATGACTCTAACCAAAACCCAGAACTGCATCACCAGAAAACCCCATCAACCCACGATTTCTGACCACCGTTCACTTCGAGACTTCGACCACAACCTCGTACGACCCTTACGCAGCTTCGCCCCAAACCACTCGCGACTCGATCCATCCAACAACCCACATTCGCGAATTTCTCGAGCTCGATCAAACACAGAAATAAAACCCTAATTCCCCAAATTCCAATTCTCTGTTGAATAATTATTACTTCCATTATTTTTCTCATGTTAAACCATCTACAATACAACTTCGCCCCAAATTTCAAAGCCTAAAACTATCACAGTAACCAGAATTTTGCCCAAAACCCAAATCTGGTTATCAACAAAAAATTTCCTTAAATTCAAATTAAAAATTCTGGTTTCTTTCTTAAAAATCATGTATTATGAAGTAGATTCAAGATTTGAATTTTACTCAACAAATTGCAATGCATGATTTTATCATGATATAAATTTTTTTTACTGTATTATCCTGATTCAGGAAAATTTAAACAATTTCTTTTTAAATATCAACTTAATCCTTAATTCATGTTTGAATAGAACTACGGCATTGAAGATACTAACTTAACAATGATTTGTTGCATGTAATTTGAAGTTTTTGTTTAAAATTTAATCGAACTTTGAAGATACAGAGAAGCATCAGTAGTATGTAAACATGCACAGTTAAATAATAACCTGAAACAAAGATTTTAAAAAAAATAGGAACATGTAAGCATCAACAAGGCTAACATTCTCATGCAAACAACTTTTTTTACTTAGATTTTCTGATAAAAAAAATTTACTCACCTGTTCGTTAAGCAGAGACCAAAAATTTAAACTCTGGAAAATGACTGCAGTTTTCTTTTTTACTTGAAATTGCTTGATCCAAATGTTTGCTTGATGATGCTTTAATCTTTCATCAATCAGTATTTAGGATAAAAGAACTTGAATTTTCTTTCAAAAATTTTGAAGATTCAGGAACCCTGATTTGCAGATTTTAATGTACACTTGTATGAAGATTTTCCTCTGTAATTTGCTTCGTAGTTTTTAGATTTTGAAGTGAGGTTTGAATTGGATTAATTTTGGTTGAAAATTGAAAGATCTGATGAAACTTCAGATTTTTGTTAAAGGAAGAGTAAAAAAAATTCTTTGCTTTAGAAAAGTTTAGAATGATAAAATTTAGATGAAGCATAAGAAGTGGGTTTTTATAAAAATAGTTTTGTTTTATAAAAATTTAAAGAAAATAAATTTAATTTTTGACACTTATCATTATACTTAGTTAACTTCTTAACACATGTTATAAGTGTGTTTCAAATTTTAACAAGTGTAGTTTCCATGCAAAATGAATTTTAAAATGTTTTTATTAATTGATTTTTCTTATTTTAAATCCATTTATAATTCATATAAAATCAATTCTACTTAAAGAAATAAATATAAATCCAATTTTATATCCTAAATAAAATCATGAAAACACTCTTTTAAACTCAAAGTATAATTTAGAATATAATTAACCTATTTTGAAACCTTTTAATTAACAATTCAATTTCAAATTAAATTTTTAAATTCAATTCAAAAATCAAATTTCATATGAATACAATTTTAACACATCTATTTCCCTTCTTAGTATATATTAATTTCAATTAAAATCAACGTACATTTACAATTCATTTACTGTTATTGTTTAAAATAATAAATTTATCGATTTAATTTAATTTATTACAAAGATTATCATATTTAAATTGGGTTTGAAATTCCGGAATATCACATTGGAAGCCTCCTTGAATTTCAAAATACATTAATTTTGTGGATCGCAAAATTATGTAGATCTGCCATGATTTTCATTTGGAGAAAAATGAGTTGTGGAGGCGCTTGCTAACCCTAGCCTTCGTTTATTTTGTTTTATCGAGTATAGAGTCGGTTTTAGTTGTAATGGGTATTTTACCCGATTTCACTTTTGGTCTTGGGCCTATTTTAATTCAATTTCAAAAATAAAACACAGAGAACCTGAACAAAGTTGAAATGACTCAAATGAGTTGGTAGTTCAAGATAGCTGTACTAAAGCTAAATTTCCATAATTGGGATACAATCAGCGTAGTGGAGCGGTGAACTTCCATAGAAGGCAGTCGACGAGAGTAATATTTCTGCAGATTTACAAATTTTTCGCATATTGCTTCAAAAGTTGGAGGATAGTTAAGAGTCGATCAGCATATTAGAGCGGCGAACTTCCTCAAAAGCAGATGACTCTTGCAGTTGGTTCCTAAGGGAGTATTACTTGATCAGATTTACAAAATTTATTACATATCGATTTAAGATTTGGTGGAAATTTTTTTAATTGGTTGGATATTTGGGACGAAATTTGCGGAAGGGAATTTTCAGTATGGAATTTGAAATGTACTGGAGAAGTTGGCGGGGAAATTTGTACTATTATATTATTATTGAGATCCATTTTAAGGATGCACAAGCCTCCTTACTTTTTTGCCAGCTGAACAGTCCCGTATTATATATTTTTCTACTCCTCCCAGCTCTCTGCTTCATCCTTTTTCCGTAACCTACAAATAAAAAGAGCAGGATTTTAATTCCTTTACAGTCCCTTTTAGCTTACTCTAATTTCGGTTAAATCTCGAACAAGCAAACGAACATACCGTTGATCGATCGTTGCGAATTAGTATCTCTAAAGGCTTCTCTTCGCGACAAGCTTAGCAGTTCCTGGTCTTTCTCCACCGCTCTTTTTCGATATCATTCCTAAACTTGGTCAGCCCGATTCAGTTAGTGTGACGCCCCACCTCTATACCCACGCTAGCCAAGAACACTCCAGAGTAGTGCTGTCAACTAGCACGGAGAATAAGGCTGTTGAGGAGCGACCATCCATGTAATTGCTTATCACACGGTGGCTATAAATAATCTTCGGAAACAAACATAGAAATAATCATATCACAAATCAGTCACAGATATCCATATCACAAAGGCGGAAGAAGATATGAATATATAACTAACACATGAAAGTGTACATCAGAGTAGTGGTCAGTAAGATCCATGATAATACAAAAGAATAGCAACACGTGCTATACAAAAGAATACAACTATGAGTCTATATCTCAAGTGTATACAACAAAAACTGCTAATCTAAACAGTTAGCCAAAAGTCAGAGTGATGAATCCCTGGGAAGAAGTCAAGCAGAAGCACCTGTAACATCTCGGTCTGACCCGAGTATTATTTAAGAAAATAATAAACGGATCAGTCTAGCTATAAATATCAGATGACATGATATAACATAAAAGATATGGCATAAACATAAACATCCATAACGACATACCACTATAAGTATGTAAATAATGATCAACAGAAGATCAATCAATAAGAGATAATCAATATCACAAGAATCTTCTCAAAGATTCGAAGAGGGCATCATACCCTAAACTTGTACTCATAACAAGTCAATGACATAAATTCCAGAAATCAACACGAGAAATCCAGAAATCATAAAAAGGGAAAGAGGCCTATCACATGACGGTCCGAAGACCAAGGGGAGCTACCCCGCATGTGTGAATGGAATCACACAGATTGAGGTCAAGACTAACCAAAAAGCAGAAAGGTATGTGTGAATGGAATCACACAAGTGGTGTCTAGTCTAACCTTGCAATGAAAGAGACATCGCGCAATTGCTAGTCTAATTCATAAAGCGATCATCAAGATCAACGAGAAGTGTCAATTACACTAAGCTAGTAAATATAGAAGTTTAGCTTCATGTCCCATAACCACTTGCTTAACTTAAATATTTACGAACAAACTGTAAATCTTCACTAATAAAATTGTCACAAGAGGTTCAATCGAACAAGTCCAAGAATTAACCAACGAAGTGAACGCAAGCGTTTCATACCACTTGTTTTACTAAGTCGTTTAATAAGATTTCTCATCCGAGTGAGGTAAAGGCTTGTATATACTAATAGATTGGAAAACGGTTTAAGAAAAGAGCTTTGTTATTAAAAATAGAGTTGAAATTTTTTGTTAAAAGAGTTTTGATATTTACTACTAGTATTGAAACCTTTATATTATAAAGTGACAAAACACAGAAGCAATTGTAGAAACAATCAGTCACAAAAAATCGCATACGGAGATGTGAATAAAATCCAAGGAAATCAGCTCAATGTTTTCCAGATAAGATCCCCTACGGAGGGGGGGTCCAGGGGGGTGGCAACCCCCCAAGGTGGGGGTGCGGGGGCAACGCCACCGCTTACGGGGTTCGACCTGCCCGGTCAGGTCGCGGGGGTCCAGGGGGCAGCGCCCCCGGCGGGGTGCGGGACAGCGCCCCGACCAAAACGGTACGACCTAGTGAAGACAAAATGAGGTCTAACGACCTAAAGGGATAGGGTCGAGCGACCTAAAGGTGTTCGCGACCTAACGATGACTCGCGACTTAACGAAGAGGGGGTGAGCGACCTATGGTCATAAACGAGGCCGAGCGACCTAAGGGGATAAGGGCCGAGCGACCTAGCATTCGAACGACCTAAAAGAGGCGTGGCCTAAAGGAGAAGCGACCTAAAAGAGGCGCGACCTAAAGGAGACGCGACCTAAAAGAACATAAGGTCAAACGACCTAACTGTATTGGGTCACGCGACCTAAAGAGAGGCGGCCTAGCGACCTAGAGTGCACACGTCCAAAAGTGGGAACGACCTATCGAGGTAAGGTCCAACGACCTACGACCTAAACAAATAGGCCAAGCGACCTATAGGGTTAACGGTCTAACGACCTAACAGTTATGGGGTCATGCGACCTAACTAAGTAAGCGACCTAGTGGGTAAGGGAGTCGAGCGACCTAACTGCATCCAGTGACGAGCGACCTAATGGAGTCAAGTAGCGAGTGACTTAACTAGTTAACGACTCAAGGGGGTCAACGACCTAAAGGTCCAACGACCTAAACCCAAATACACGAAAAGTGGCCAGAACGACCTAGGGGTTAACTCACATGCGACCTACGACCTAAGGCCCACACGATCTAACTCCGAACGAGCTAAAAAATGGCCAAAACGACTAAGTGCAAACTCGCGACCCACGACCTAAGGCCCATGCGACCTACGACCTAACTCCGATACGAGCTAATAAGGCCAGAACGACCTAGGAGCAGAAAATCCACCAAAACGCTAAAAATCGAAGTTTTTCGCCAACCCAATCCAAACCAAATGCAAATATACATGCAAACACGATAGGGATTCATTCCCAACAGTCCAATATTGATATAGACTAGATTTGTGAGATAAAAATCTCACCTTTGCACTAAAGTTTATGAAGATGAAGCTTGAAAGCAAGGAGAAGCAATCCAAAGCTTGAATCCAATATCTTCTACTTGAATTTGGAGTTGAATGTTGGATTTGCAATTGAATTTGTGCTTGGAGTTTTAATTTCCCATTCCCTCCACCATTAATGCCAAAGCTTGATTAGTTAGGAAATTTATGAAGAGTGAGGAGAAGAGGGTTGGAACTTGGGCTTAATAGGCTAAACTAACCCAAAGTCCAAAGCGGGAAAAGTTAGTGAAATTTCACTAACTCCAAACCTATCGATGTTTATACTTAAAAAGTTGTAAACGACATTTCGAACTCAATGGAAGTGGTCTCGAGTCCTAATTTGACCGTTTGCAAAAAAGTAGCTTTTCGGACCAAAATCCGATTAACGAGTTAATATTTAAATAAAATATTTAAATACAAACTCGATAAATATGCGGGTTGTTACAGTTAGATTTCAGTCGATTGCTTCTTCATGTATCTAAGCGTGGGTAGTTCTTCGGTTCCTTCTTTGTTTGCCTTAGGGGGTTGCTTTGATAACCGAGAAACATGTTTAGGTAATCTTCTTTTACAATTTGAATTTGTCGGGATATCTTACTTTTCACATATGTCATTGCTATTATCTATGTTCGATCTCTGTTTTCTTTCATTTATTTCCGATTGAATGTTTATTTTATTTGTCTAGCTTCTTTGTCTATGTTCGTTCTATTCGCCTCGGATTTTTCTTCAGTGTTTCCATAGCGTTTTAGTGCGCAGTTATGCTACTAGGTCGTTCCAATTGAATGCTATTACTTCTTTTACCCATTCAAAATCACTGTCCGAAGACTATGTTTGCAATTCAAAAACATTGTTCAAAGCCTATGTTTATAATTTAATCCTTATTTCAGTTTAGTTATTTTGTATATTTTTACTCATGTTTTGTTTAATCCATGACAAAATGTTTTTTCAGTTGTCTAACTCAGTCCTTATTTTTAGTTTTACAATTTTTGTGCATAGTTGATCATTTTTCCCGTAACATATATGCACCTCCTTAACTATTTTTATTCTCTACACTAGGTATGATACAATTATACATGATTCAATTTCATGTTTGGGTTTATTTGAAGTGAAATTGCATTTACTCTATATTTAACAGAGAATGAAATATTATTGGTTTCATACTTGTTTTTTGGGTGAAGCTATTACTATAACTACGTTTAAATGTTCAAGTTCTAAGGTGAGAAAATATATTCTAAAATAGTAGAATTGGTTTTCATTCTATCTATTCTGCATTATGTAACATGTTTGTTGCCACAATGGTTGTGATTTAGAATTGTAAACAGGGCACATAATTCTGTATTGGAGGGTATGAAACAAAGTACAATTATAATGATTAAGTACAAAAAGATGTGTATTAATGTACTTCTTACTAGTTTTTTTCCCATTATATAAGAGTTTGGTTGCCTGAATTTTTTACCACTTCAGACCTAGGCAGTGATAAATGCATTTGTACTCTCTACTTTAACCAAAGCTCATTTTTAAGGTCCTGCAAATTTATAAACAGTGTATTTTTTACTCTAGATGGACTAACCAATATTGGTATATTGATCATGGTACATGTGTAAGTGATACCACTTAATCCATTTCATTGCAAACGAGTATATTGACACTTAACACTTTTTAATGTTGTAAAGCTCTTACTTTTTTTAGCTTTGGATCGATTTGCCAATATTGGTAAAAAAAATTGAATCTGCGAATCTTCCTGGTCTGTTGTTATTTATATATGAAACTAATTTGCAATTTTCCTTCTCAAAATGAGTAGAATTCTTTATTTGCCTGCGTTGTCTAAATGTTTCAATTATATTAATCAAAATAACCTGTAACATCTAACCTACGAATGGTTTTGATGAAGTTTGTCTTCTCTTTGGTTTTTTTCTTCATTCGAGATTTTTGTTAGTATCTAGTACAAATAAACGTAAGAGTCTGTAATAGGAACTTCACATAGCTAAATTAAAATGAAACCTCCTTTGAAGTACAATTAAATGCTACAAATGGAACTGTGATAGAGTATATGGAGAGTTTATTCTATTGATTTTCAAATTCATAAAAACACATACAGATCCTTTTACAATACTTTATAATAGTTTCTACTTGCCTTTTCTCCTCAGGCCTGTTAACAGGAAGCAATTATATGTTTTAAAAATAGCCCATGAATCTATAAAACATCGTAATAATATGGAAATTTTATATGGGTGATCATGTCCTTTTATGAATTTTATTCTTGACAAATAATCAATGTTTCTATTTTTGAACATTTTTTTATTTCTAATGAAGAATTTAAACAACTACTTTTACACTATTTTAAGAAATAAAATCTAAAGACTTCCATGTTTAAGGGCTTTGGCTCAAAAATAAGCCATTTTATATGTATTTTAGTACAATCAAAGTTATATATTTATTGTTTTTTAAGTTAATAGGTTTTTGTCAGGCTTAACTATATGTATTGTCCATATGGATTTATATTTAACAGAATTTGTTTTAATAAATAAAAATTTAAAAAGTTTTGAGATATATTTGTAAATTATTGCTTATTTAAATACATAAATATATATAATTTGATCATGGTATAGAATTCTACTTTTAGTTGATAGAGATATTTTTTGCATTCATTTAGGTAAAACTCTGTTGAGGATAATTAACTGAGTAATATTCGGTTTTTTAAACTGAGTTACTCGGTCATAAAAAACTAAGTAGTACTGAGTAATGCTCAGTTTTTCAACCGAGCTTACTCTTTTTTTTCTAAGCTCAGTATTACTCAATTTAAAAAATGGAATATTGCTCGGTCTAAAAAAAGCTGAGTAATACTTATTTTTGAAGCGAACTTTCATAGGCTTTTTAAGTAGACTTTTAGGCATAAACATGGATCATGTGTGCTTAACTTTTCATGGCACGGACTCCATCTTTACTTCCCATAATATTACTCTAAAGCTTTTATGAAATTAATGTATTTTCACAGTTATAGACTTCGATGACTATTTAAATTACAAATTTGTGTTTTAGTACTGCATTATCATCGATAAGAAAATGGGTATATTACTGCATCGTTGTTCACAGTACAAAACCTTTCTCTTCTTTTAGGTGTTGTAAACGGTTGTAACAATGTTCTGATATTTAATGTCGAGTTAATTACGCATTTGTCTTCGGTTCCATGTACCTTGACCAATCTTTTTTCATTGCATAAAACATAGACATGTACATATTGGTCAATGTCTCAGTCTGCTATGCCCTTAAACAGTGTTAATATACTATAGAAAATTGATGTTTTCCATAAACAGTAATTATATTTTGCTTATACAATGGCTTTAACTTGCTCATAATTATATACATACACATACACATATACATATACATATATATATATGGCACGCTAGAATATGGAATGATATATTAGATTGCTCGAACATTTGAAATTTTCCAACTGCTAGTCGTCCTATTGTCTTAACTTGCAGATTTAATAATTATGGTATGCTTTTTAACTTTTGAATTATAGAGTAGATGTACATGCTAGAGATTGTGGACCTTATATTTCATAAGAATTTGGATCTTATTTTTTTAATCATTATTTTAAATTTATCTATGGATATGCATATATGTGTGTACGTGTGTGTGTGTTTTTATGCGTGTGTGTTTGGATATCAAAAATAAATCAATTATTTGTGTTTAGGTTATCTTAAAATTAATTTTTTCCGTATAAAAAATTCATATCTACCTTAGATCATGTAATTACATCTTTAATGTCTACATCAAAACCTTATGAGGAGTTATCTTACCATGTGCAATATATGAACGTTTATAATACTCCTAATATATTGGATTTTATCTTATTATTTACTTGCTTTTATGTTTCCTTTTTGTTGATTAATTTAGTGAATTTGACCTATATGATAAGTGATGGAATTTTATTTCTTTTCTATGGAAGGAAACTGAATTTTTTTTTGATAAATCTAATAATAATAGACATACATATATTTATCCAAT
The DNA here is from genome assembly GCA_030765085.1 of Allium cepa. Lineage (NCBI taxonomy): Eukaryota > Viridiplantae > Streptophyta > Magnoliopsida > Asparagales > Amaryllidaceae > Allium > Allium cepa. Next base: position 591,803,710 of record CM060937.1, read on the forward strand.
AATACATATATAATTGTTTTGGATACCAATTTACTAAATGCAAAGCGGAAAATAATGACTCAAATAAGCCAAGTAACTCGGTTTAAAACTGAGTTTACTCAATGCCCATTTTTTACAGTCAATATTGCTCAGTTTTTTTAAACTGAGCACTGCTCGGTTGTAAATTGAGTATTTCTTAGTTTTTAACTAAGTAGTACTCAGATTTTTTTAATGAGTTATTTATTCATAAAAATTGACTATTACTCCGAGTAATGCTCGGTTTTTTTAAACCAAACCTACTCTTTTTTTTAACTAAGTATGTCCCTGATTCATATAGCAAAAACAATATTAATATTATATTCCATACATCTTCTCCTTTTTCTTGAGTTTTCTTTATGTGAAATATTTTCTTCCTTTTATTAAAGAAGTAGTTCTAGAAAGTGGTAAAACTCAGTTATATCTGGATAGTATGATTTATTATACAATTGAAATGAATCAAGAAGATTATAAGGATTAAAGAAAATATAAGGGTTTTTATTTCTCCACTTCTCCTTTATCTGATTACTTTCACTAACTTGTAATTATTTTGGCTTACTTTAAAGCACATGTTGCACATATTATTCTAGATTATTTTCTACTATTTGGATTGATTCATGAAGCATCATATCAAAGTAATGTTTTAGTTTAGCCACTCATGTTGTATTTAAATTTTAATGCTTTGCATTTATAAGGGATTATGTTATAATGTCAAGCAACCATGACTTCATACTTTATTCATATGTTTTTTATGCTTTTCTTCCTTTGAGTTATGGATAACTATGTAGTCATGAAGTAATAAAGCAATAATTTCATGAATTATTTCTCAAATATGGAAAGTGTTCGGGCTATGAGTTTGTGTAAGGACCCAGGAAATTTTAGTAATTAAAATTTGAATATTTAATTAATTTTAAATATTTATAAGTGAATTTATAAGTCGAATAAATTTTATTTCGAATATTAGATTTAATTGAATAATTAAATCGATAATTTAATACGTTAAATTATGGAAATAATTGAAAATTGAGTTAAATATGATTGAAAACGATTTTTAAAATTTTATTTTATCATATTGAAGTTAGAACGATATTTTAGAACTTTTAAAATCGAATTAAAAGTTAATTTGTGAAAATTGAATATTTTAATATTTAATTCGACTAGTGAAAATAGTCAATTTTTGAACAGTCTCAGAATTGGACGAAACCAGTTCCATTAAATCCGTAATAGTTAGTTATTACCAGACTTCAATTTTCGTAGCAATCGGAGTTATCGTTTGATCGTGGCAGCTCGAAACGCATCGAATTATTTTTAATTTTAATTTGGCGAGTTAAAATAGCCATTTTTCAAAAAGTCTCGGATTTCGACGAAACTAGTTTCATCGGATCCATAATGTGATATTATTGTAAGGTTTCAAATTTCGTGTCAATTGGATTTACCGTTTGTCCGGTACAAATTAAAACGCCTAGAAAATCGTTTAAATCGGTTTAATTTAAATTGAACGTTTGTTGCCATAACTCGCACAGATGTCCGAATTAGCTTCCGAAACCTGTTCCATTGTGTCCGGAACGCGGGGTAAACCCTAGAAACGCTGGTTACGGCGCGTGAATCGGAGTTTGGAAAATCGAAATGAATAGTGTTCGATTTTTCCTATAAATAAACCAACAACCCTCATAAATTAAAAAAAAAAGAAATTAGGTTTTATAAAACCCTAGCCGCCAGTTCAAACGATTAATGGCCGAAATTGTCTCAACTTCCCCCCTCAATCTCTCCCAATCTACAAACATTCACGCGAAATCACCAACTAAGAAGTTGTAGAGAATGGAGAGACGAGTAAATCTATACGGTGATGATCAACAATGGAGCATCAGAGGGGGAGCAAGAGGGGCCGACACTAGCTACTTGCGCACGGTTTTCCATGCTGTAGGGGGGGCCGAGTTGGCCTGTGCTCTGGCCGAACGTGGAGGGAGGTGAGGGCTTCCAGATGGCACTTGTTGATCGACTTGGAAGTTGGTGTGGTGGTTGCAAATTTAAACCCTAAAAGGGTAGTGATGGGTTCGGCCTTTCATGGTTGTCTGGACGCAAACGCGAGAGAGAGGGAGATGAAGACGTGCGGATCTGATGGCAAGGGCAGTGGATCTAAGGCCAGGATAAAAGCAAGGTTAAAATATAAATAAAATGTTGTAATTAGTTTCTATAAATCGTGTAAAACTTTGAAAATGCATAACTTTTTCATACGAGGTCGAAAACGCACGAAACTAGTTGCGTTGGAATCGTATGGACGAGCACTACGTGATGGAGTTGGATTGGAGTCGTTTGGAGTTAGTGAGAATTTCGGGTAAAATTAAACGTCCGTTTAATTTTATTCGAAATAAATCGCTTAAACGAAATTGAAATCAAGGTGAGAACTTCTCACTCAATCGAATCAGTTTCGATTTTATTTTAAATAGTTAGATTTAAAATATTTGAATGCATGTTTAAATGATGATTGTTATCTATTGATTGTTAAAATAGACATTATACGCCGTTAGTAAGCGGATGTTATTTATTAAAAACATATACCGCGAATATTTCATAAACAGTGAAATTGGTATTATATATAATAGCAATATATATATATTGGCATATGTATATATTGGAGTTATTGATTTCCCGCATTTGTTTAGCGGATGAGACCCTATTGCGCCGTCTATTAAGCGGATAATATTTTAAATCCCATATACCGCGATAATTTCGTACTGGAGCGAAATTGGTATTGTGCTAATGTTTTTGGATGCAGGAAAACAGGTTGGAGGGATCCAACTGGATTCCTCAACAGTATTTATTTGATTTCAGATATTTTGATATTTGATGGATTATCATATCGATATATGATATCGTTGTTGTCGTGATTGACTATTTGGTGTGTAGCATCATTGGACCAAATTTTGGGATTTTAAAATGATTTTAAAGTGATTTTTGAAAGTATACGTTTATAAAATATTTTTGGAACTGATCCATTTTAAATAAATAACGTTATACTTTTAAAAGTTATAAAAATTATGATTTTGAGAAATACGGTTAAAGATTGATTTTTGAGAAATATGGGTTAATGATTTTATAAAATAGTTTAAATCGGGATTTTTGAATTTATTATAAAAAGTTTAAAAATAGGATTTATAAAATTTAATTATTTTATAAATCAAAATGGTGAAATTATAAAGGAGATTAAAGATGTTTTAAAATAATAGTATAAATTGATTTTATAAAGGATTTATAAAATTGATAATTTATAAATGAAAATATTTGAATTTTAAAACGAGTTTTTATAAGTGTTAGAATGAATTATGAATGAAATTCGGAAATGAATGAAATTTATAGAATTATAAACGGTGAAGTTATAAATGGAATTTTATAAGCAGTAGGTTTATAGAATTTGTAAAGTTATTAAAATAATGGTTTTGGATAAATAATTGAATCTTATAAGTTATAAGATTTATAATTATGAAGTTTAAAGGAACAATTGTGCAAACAAATAAATTATAAGTATTTAACTTATAATATGAACTTTTAGTTTATAATTGAGTTATAAACTGGAATAGGTTAATAAAGGAATTTATAAAGGAAGTAGTTATAGAAATGGAATTTATAAACATTGTTTTATAAATTCGCAAACGACTTATTTTAAGAAGTAAATTGTTGTAACCTATTAATGGAGTTATATTCACGTTTTTGACTGTGAATAATCCTTTGAAATAAAATGAATAAAAGGATGAAATTTGTTAACGTAGTATATTCACGTTTTTGAATAGTGAATAATATGTTAAAGAAATTGTTTAGATGTGATGTTTTAAATAGAATTAAAACGATCTAACGATGTTTTTAAAATGTGTTGAGATTCGAAACCATAGATTTCAACATTCATTGTTGAAATAGACGTTTTCGAGAAATAAAAGGAAATGGTGGACTATAACACTGTTGTTATAGTAAATGATTTCCGAAAGGAAATGTTTTGTATAGTATTGGGATTTATATATCTATTTTATTTTCGAATCCCTATACTAGTGATTTTGGGTTGTCGTAACGATGTTTTACGTAACATTCGTTTTGGCCCGAATAAATAAGTTTAAGAGAATGATTTCCTTAAAGAATGAAATATACACTTAATCTCGATTTAAGTATATTGAATATTTTCCAAAGGTTGGAAATAAATAAAATTTGTGAATTACTTATGAATAAATAAGTATGGAAATGTTTTCCAATATAAAGTGAATATTTTGAGAATTTATCTTTTTGAAGATAAATTGAAATGAATAATTGAAGTCGTATATTCATAGATATTGTGAAATATAAATTCACTATGGAATTTATGAATGAAAAGGGAAGTTGTTTAAAAATAAATATTGATTTATTTTTGAAGTGTGAAAATTATATATCTAGTAAAGATATTTTGGGAAAATAAATAATTTGGAAAATTATTTGGAAACTGGTGATGTGTGCATATCCATTGATAGTTCAATAACCGACTATCAATATTTCCCTTTGAATGGGTATTTGATGTGATTTGTTTGAATTTGAATGCCACACTTATTTTTGAATAAGCGCTCACTATTCGGGTTAACCGGGAAAGGACCATGGGGTCGTATAACCCATTTCCGAATATGTGATACGTCGTTATGAAATGCATTTGAAGATCGGTGTTGGAGGCCCGGTATTTGCGAGAGCGATAGGATGACCTGTCGATTGACTCTGCACCGAGTTGCTCCGGTATTGAGTTCTCCATATGTGATGGGAAATCCGATCAGGATTGTGGATATCCGGATTGCAAGGACTTCTTTGTAAGTGCCTTCGGTTTTGTTCGATCCCGGAACAGACTTGTATGGATTGTATGTCTGACATTACAAACTGAGATATAAAGCAGATTTCTTTCAAATATATTTCTGTTGGTGGCGGAGAATTTATTCTTTTAGCTTAACACCCTTCTCTGAGACGTACGAGCTCAGAGGTTATGTAGTTGAATGCTATCAGCGATATATTCCCAATTTGGTAATGTGACATGCTGAGTGTTGCTGTTAAATGATCATTGTGTTGATTATTTGTGATAGGATCATTTGTTTGATCGCCTATCCTGGTGATCATTTCTACGATCATTTGTTGACCCAAAGCATGGCTTTTGTATAAAGTATGTTTTTGTGGACGTGACTTCGTCGAGCCTCACACCCCGTGAATGGTCAAAACAGGAAAGATGCAGCAAGGTTATGAGGGGTAGCGCCCTTTAGGATATGTGCATTTCCTTCTGGAAAAGGGTGGTATCATGGTATGGAGCCCAGATACTTACTCATGTTGAAAACACTTTATGATTGTGTGAATTGATTGCGAGCGCTCGGTGAAAGGTCCCAAAGGACCGGGGGATGGCATATTCGGTCAGTTGTTACTCAGTTAGGGGTAACCCGGCCTTGTGTTGGTAGAGATCCGGTTTGGTTCTCGGGGATGTCCATCCAGAGGTATTCTCATGTGGCAATGGGAAGTTCCTTGGCCTGATCATTCGTTGGAAATCCAAAGAAACAATACGATCTTGTACGGTATTAGTTGTAGAACCTATCATTCACTTATGGTGGCGCCCCACTATTTGGATGGTAGCTACAGCAGGCATAGTTCGGAATGTCTATGTTGGCTAAGATTTATATTCTACTTTCGAAATATTTCCTACACTATGCACTAGTAATAATATCAAATGTTCTTTTAAATGCGTATCAAGCATCTTTGACTATCATAAGGAGAAATCTCCTCCGATTCTGCGTTTGCATTGTGTGTGTGCGGGAGGCCTTATGGTAGTCTCATTTTTAAAAGCATTGCGAATTGACTTTAAAAATATTCCTCTATTTTGATTTTAAAGATAAATAAACTGTTTTGAGTTCTCACACCAGTCACATGACTGACTCGGAGTTTATTGTTTTCCTTCCTAAACTCTGGGTGCCCACCAATTTCCACACGGGCAGTCGAGAGTTAAGGTTTATCAGGATATTTCTGGAGTTGCTGGAAGCAAGCTGGATGGCATGGCGTATTACTAGTATATAGTATTTCTTTTCCGCTGTTGATGTTGTTTGTTGTTGTACACTCTGATGTAATGATGATATGATGTGATGTAATGTAATAACTGATATAGTTCTTTGTTTAAAGATTATTCATTTATTTATTATATGTTGTTCCGTTGCGAATTGTGAGATTCTGTTGTTGCTCTGTTGTGTTTCTTTCCGTTCTATTTTCTATTTTCTGTTTTCTTTCCTCTCTATTTTCTATATCTTCTTTCTCTCTCCTTCTATCTTTTTCTTTTTCTTACAACCCTAACTATTCGGTTTTTCGGCAACGAAAAATCGCGTACGTTACATTTGGTATTAGAGCTTATGGTTAAGCGACAACCATGGTTCTGTTGGGTATTGCTCATTAGAGATAGAGTCAGTAGTACTCTAGAATGAGTTGAGTGTAATAATAGCTATGAGAGCGTATTTGTTAGTGAATATAAATTGTTTTATATTGTGATGATTGGTTTGTTGAGTGGCATATGAACCTTCGTTAGCACGGTCTCGACAACTATGCCGAAGGGGTTTATAAACATTTGAATAGAACAATTCGACATAATATTGTTTTAAATTGGGTAAATGGAATAATTTTACCTTGAGTATATTTTATATATAAAGAAATAATTTTTCAGAATTATTAAAGTGTATATAAGTTGATTGTTTAGTTGTTTGAATAATCTAAATAAAAGAATAATTGTATTAGTAAAGAATTATAAGAATTGAATTATAATTAAAGTGAATTACAATTGTGAAATAAACTTATATATATAAGAAGTGAAACTAAATGAATATAATTATGAATATGAGTTGTAAATAAAAAATGAATTTAAAGTTAAATGGAAATTTACTTTAAAATTAGAAGCTGAATTTATTTATAAGTGGGAATTTAAGTTAAGTGATAGATATGGACTTGAGTTTTATAAATGAAATTCAACTTTTGTAATTGAATTGAATGAATGGATTGAATGTAAATCAATTGAATGTGAATTAAGTTGGTATGAAATAATGAATGTAAGTGTAATTCATTAAAATCTAATGTTATTGAAAGTTGAATAGTTGAATGAAAATCAATTTGATTAAACCAATTGATAAGCAAAGGAATTTGGTTGTAATTAATATACATTGATTGTTATATGATTGTTGATTGATTGTATATAATTCATTAAGTGTTAATGAAATTGAAAACTAAAGTAATTGGAATTCAATTGGAAGTTAAGTGAATCTTGAATAGAATTGAATTTGATTTGGAAGTGAACCAACTTGAATATGAATTAGTGAATATAAACTAATTGAAAATGAATGTTAGTAAGAACATCCACTGTTACTGAATCAAATGTGATTAAATTGAAAACCCAATTCATTGAATATTAATGAGAATATGAATGAATATTGTTAACTCTGCCTCGTCTCATGGGCTACCGACCCAACTGAGTAAGATTTGTGCAGGTCTGCCGATCTAAAAGGCATACCGACCTAAAAGCTAACAGGGAAGACCGACCTAAAAGCTAACAGGTTAGAGGGGCATACCGACCTAACTGCTTAAGGTTTAAAAAGATGCCGATCTAACAGATCCAATAGGTTGCCGACCTAAAGGTTTGAATAGGTTGCCGGCCTAAGGCTTAAATAGGTTGCCGACCTAAAGGTTTGAATAGGTTGCCGGCCTAAGGCTTAAATAGGTTGCCGACTTAATGCCTTAAAAGGGGTGCTGACCTAAGAAGCCTACCGACCTAATTTGAATACCGATCTAATTGCTCAGGACAGGAAAAGGTTCGTGACCTATACTTAAGTCGTGACCGACTTACGACCTATATTAAGTCATTCACGACCCAGACAAATCCGATGTAGCAGCTTCAGGCACTACGCATTATCTCGGCCACGATCTAGGACTTCAACCTGAAACCGGAGACCATGCATAAGAAAGAGAGGAGGCGACCCACAACCTACCTCGTCTCGGCGCCAACTCATGACCTAGCCTAATCCGGAGCAGACCTACGACCTAACTTTAGACCGGACTAAAGTTGCGACCTAACTCCGAGCAAAGCCTATAAATACACGGCCATCACCAACATTAAAAGGACCTTTGGGTCGATCAATTTCAAGCGCCATTACTCTGCCGAATTCCAGCCTTCTTCAACACTTAAAGCTTTTGAGATTCAACGAACGTCTAAAAGAACTTCATAAAGAAATCATCTACATCCACCATGGATTTGAAGATTTTTGTCAACATCGAAGTTTGAGCTACTTGTTCTAAGCCTTTTGTAATTCAAAGTGTATTGTACTTGAGAAGATTTGTATCAACTTGTAACGTGATCATCAATAAAAGTACTTAAAGTGGACGTAGGCTATACCCATAAGCCGAACCACTATAAAATTGCTGTTGTTTACTGCTTTTCCGCTATTACTTGCTTATAATTCTTTCCCGATCTATCGGGTGGTGCTTTCACAACTACACTTCACACACCGGGGTGTTAGCGTTCAAATTTAAGCGTTAACATCTTTGGTGCTTTCACTGAGAATTGAACTCAGGACAGCTGTCATCATTGCTTCGCAGAGATTTGAAGAAAGAATTTCCTTAAAAACCAGAAGTATATCTGAGATTATGGCTCCTGGAAGGAAAAGTAGATCTATCAGATCTGGGAACATTCAAGAGGGAACTTCCGCTTCCCCTGTGCCTAATCTACCCACTCCGTCTGTTGGAGTTACAAAAGCGGAATTGGATGCTGTGATTCTAGGGCTAAACCAGCAGATAAACGCCCAAAATGCCCAACTAGAGGCTCAAAGTGCCCAGAATGCTCTGATTCTGAATAAGTTGAACGACTTACTTGGGGCAAACAATCAACCGGCTGGTAATGAAAGGAACTATGCTGGCAACATTCATGATGTTGATGAAAGGAATGCTCCTGAAAGGCCTACTAGTCCCTTTGAGCAGGCAGTACCTGACGCCGGTGGATCTAGAACTCGGCATGATGAGGAATATCTTTCTGGAATGGTCCGGCAGATCATGAAAGAAAGTATGCAAAGAGTTGAAGATGAGAAGGAATGGGGTTTCGCCCCAAGTAAAACTCCGTTTACTGAAAAGATCTTGAAGGCGGAATTTCCAAGGAAGTTTGTCCCTCCGACTATTCCAGCTTACAAAGGGACAAGTGATCCAAATGAGTTCTTGTATAAGTATGATTGGCACATGACAGGTGCCAGGGCCTCCGATGAAATAAAGTGCCGATATTTCCCCGTATACCTGGAAGGCGTGGCTTTACTGTGGTTCACCAAGTTACCAGTCCGATCTATCGATCAGTTTTCAGACTTGACCAGAAAATTCAAGGAGCAGTTTAGACTATATGCTTCGAAGGCCAAGGATATTATGTCACTATCGAGTTTAGAGCAGAATCCTGGTGAGTCTATCAGATCCTTCTTGAACCGTGTTCGTCGACGGAAATTCTATCGGTTTAGAAAATCGTCGAACGAATTTAAATTTAAAAATAACCGCAAGCGCACGGTGTACGAATGTAGCACGCGGCGAATACGGGTCGATCCGCAGGGAATTGATGATTTTAAAATTCTATTCAATCAAATTATACCAAAGTCGAGAATGTGATTAGCTAAAAATGTAAGAAACTAACAAAAACTAGCAAAAGAAAAATTGATAAAAAATGTGAGAGTTTGAGAACAATTTAGAGATAAATCCACTCTCTAGATCACATAAATCAACAAAATGAAGTTATGATCTCTCTTTTCTTTTCATTAGTGTAATTAGTTGATGTGCTTATCATAAGTATGGTATATTTGTGCTATTAATTAGCCCAATATAAACCATCAAACTATAACACAACCACTAATACACTTCAAATGTCATAAAATATGACAACAAAGTTGAAAGCAAAATCTATTTTAAGCATAGCCTATTAACTATTGTTTAGAAATATAGGCTATCAAATTTCAATTTCAACATTCACTTCTTTGCCATAATCATATTTAGATGAAGAGGCAATTTGTGTTATGTTTGTTTAAGCATAGTCTATTTGATATGATCAACATAGACTATCAAATTCAAAGCAAAACAATCATCATTAAACCACTTCAATCATTCTCATTAAGCACAAAAAGAGAGCATAAACATCAAGTTAAGTTGAAGCTACATGATTAGAGAGCTTCATTACCCCTAAATTGAAGGGGTTTAGCTTCTCATATTTGTTATCATATGAACAAATGTAGCTTGCAACATGAGAGAAAAAGAAAAAGAAAGCAAGATAAAGAAAAACTATACTACTTGCATGAAAAATAAATCTACACTACAACATGAAAGTAAATGAACATGAAAAGGAAAGAAACATATATTGAAGTTGCATAAAAAAAAATTACATAAAAGAGAAATGGCTAAGTAGCCATGAAAAGAGAAAGAGAGCTTTCTTTTATTTTGATCTAAACTAAACTAAAGAGAAGGAGGCCTAAGAGAGACTAAGAGAAGAGATATCATACATGAAACATATGGGTATTTATACAAGTTTAAAACCCTAATTCCTATTTTTGGGGAATTCCCAAAATGCCCATGAGAAAGTGTGGAGGCCAAGTTATCATTAGCATGTTTTAATCCCCACTTAAATGTACATGAAGCCATTAAATCCATAAACATGTGCATTAGCCTTTGATTTGTACATTAAGGTAGGTGGGTAGGTGGGGTCCTCCATGATCTTCACTTTGAATTATTTACATCTTCATTCCTTTGTATTGATTTTGTGCATGCATATCTTCATGAAACCACTTGTAAAAATCACCAAATTTCCTACAAAAAACATAGAAAATTCTAAGTAAATTTTCATAATTTAATAATGCACAAAAATGACCATTTCACCCTTGTATGAAGATGAATGTGTGATAATTTGGGATTAATGTGAATTTTGGTTAAAACAAGTTAAAATACCCAATATGATCATTTATTTAATTTAAATAGATTAAATATGGCAATAAAAATGTGCACATTTACTTGCACATCAAATACCCCCACACTTATCTTTTTATTCGTCCTCGAATAAAGAAAAAACCAAGATAAATCCGTTTTCGTAGGGAGCACGATTGCATTGAGCATATGCAACAAGCCGTTAAACCTCTGGGTGTCCCCGGTAGGACGAGTGTTGTCTCGTGAGGGTTTCAGCGGATACTACCCACAAAATCCAAATGCAGGATGAAAATATTTACAAAATGCAAGATTTATTTACAAAGAGATGAATGCAAATTTTTTTGAAAATATTTACAAATGAAGGATTTATTTTTAAATTGACACAAATAAGTTAAATATAGGTTTTTGGTCATTATCTTGAAAATTTGAGTCATTTACTCGTCAAAATTTCCAACAAAAATCAAGTTATCATAGCAAATAGATTATAGTTTAGCTCGTTATTTCGGTTGATAACAAAGTGTAATTATGAAAAGGATCCTTAGTTGATTATCAAAATTTATCAAAGTGGTATTTTCATTTCTTTTCAATAACAAATCAAATCAACTAAGTAAAAATAGTGCTAGGATTTCGATTGCTTGCTCTCTCGTTATTTGCAAGAAAAATTACACACCTAGCTCAGGTAAACTGAGGCCAGATATACCACCCATGCACTGCCTTTCGGGCTTATGTGAGGGGAGTATAGAGCATGGCGAGTGCACACACTTTCGTGCATACACCTATCGACCGTAGGTGGTTTTTATTAAGTCTGTTTTTTTTATATGTGTTCCATACATGCATAACCGTGAGGACTTTTAAATGAGTATGAAAGCACATAATCAAAGATTCCAAGTAATCCACTCATGCATAACCATGAGGACTTTTAAATGAGAGTGAATACTTTGGATGTTATTATTTTTTATTTTTATATATTTTTTTTTGAAAAAGAGAGAGAGAGAGTTCTGCAAAATCATCTTAGCACCATTTAACTTAGACGGCAAAAAAAATGTTATATCCTTTACTTTAAATCAACCACTTTTTAAAACAAAGATTTTCAATTAGGATGTACTTCATAATTAACACATATGAATCTTCCTATATACTAGTTAAACCATTATTATTTGCAATCAAACTTCATTTTTATTTTTGTTAAGACAAATAAATTTTCAAAAATTTCAATTTAATAAACCAAAACCATATATTTATCTTAGTGTTTCCTTTAAAAATAAATCAAAAATAAAATTTGTTTTTGTGATTTTTTTTTTTTTGAAATTTTAAAGCAAAAATAAACTATGAAAAATAGAAAAATTGAAGATGAGTCTCCCCCCACACTTGATCTTGACTGTGTCCCCACAGTCAACTCAAGTGGAAGGAGAAAAATAAAAATAAAAATCCAATATTTACATGAAAGATTATTATTTACAAGAGATGAGAAAGTATACAGTCAAAAAGTACATGAAACGGTCTTCTAAAGACCGATTCATTTGTCTCATCAAATGCGCGAGACACAGCTTAAGCATGAAAAACCAAATCGTAAAAGATTTTGAAGTTGATTGTCGATTTGGAAAAACAAATTTTATTTTATTAAAAAATGAACGAGTTGTTTGGTTTTCAATGATTTTTGGGGTTGATAAAACAATTGATTGAAATTCACATTTATTTTCACCAAATTGAAATTCAAGTTTATTATTGAAAACATTTTCAGAGTTATTGACTTCAAAATCAAGATGGTGATTTTCATCTTCCCCGTCGGAATTTAACAACTCGTCATCCAAAAGTCCAAAAGATTCGTGTTCATTAAATTCGTCTTCCTTTGTTGGATTATCAACAACTTTATTACATATCTCAAGTTCAAAATCCAAAGTTGTTGTATTCAAATTTTCGAAATCGAGAAAAGGAAGATCGAATTTTAAATTTGGTTCCATACCCTCAAAAGAATTGAAATCCAACTCAATTACCATGTTTTCAACAACTTCGTTAAGATTTTCACTTTCAATTTCGAAAGTTGTTATTTGAAAATCATCGATTTGGGTAAAAGGTGGATTATCACTTGACTTGTCACGTGTTGGAATTTGAGTATCTTTATCACGTTGATTCAAATATGTTTCGAACACCAAATCCATGTGATCATTGTACATGTCATTCATTTGCTCAACAAAGTCAAATTCGTAATTATTAACTTGAAAATTTTCGATTTGGACTTGTTGAGAACAAGAAATGTCAATTTCGACAAACGGTAGAATATTATTTGATTCTTCGCAAGTTGAGATTTGATTATGATTTTCATGAAAAGTTTTGTATTTTTCAAATAATAAATCCCCGTTATCTTTTTCCATTTGGTCAACAAAATCAAATTCATGATTATTAATTTGAAAATTTTCATTTTGAATTTGTTGACAACCAAAGTTTTCAATCGTATCGTTATTGAAACTATTCCCATTGCCAAAATTATTTGAAAATTGATTCACATTTTCGTCTTGATTTTGGAATTCATTTTGAAGCTCGAAATTGAATTGGCATGGGTTATACTCGAAATCATTTGAATTTTGAAGTGAATTCAAATTTTGATTATTTTGAAAACTTTGATTCGAGTTATTGCACAAATATGAATTACACAACTTATTTATCATTTGATTTTGTTGTGTAGCGAGTTCAAGTAAAGATGAAATGCTATTTTCGAGATTTGAGGATTGATCATTGTTTTGAAAAATCTGTTGTTCGAAATTTGAATCGTTTAAACAATAGTTGGTGTTAAAATATCCATTCGAATTTGGAGTGAAATCGTATGGATTATATTGATTTTCACAACTATCGTAAAACTCACGTAAGTGGGGAAACTCGGACATTTTCACGATTTTTTTTTTTTGGTTTTTTTTTTATAAACGAAAAATATTTACAAAGAAAATTTATTTTTGAAAAGGGAAATCGATTTTTGTTTTGTTTTTGGATTTCAATTTTTTTTTTTTTTGAAAAGATTTTTTTGGATTTTTGATTTTAAATTTTTTTTTTTTTGGATTTTTGGAATTTTGATTTGAAAATTTTCAAAAGAAAAGGAAAAAAAACTAAGTTAAGAAATATTAACAATTTTTCTAGTTTTGGATTTTGAATTTTTGTTTTTTTTGTTTTTTTTTTTAAATATGCATGAACTAATGCAACTAAATGAATGCAGGGGCCTAATTACGAATTATTTATCCTAAATTAACACAAAATTGTATATTCACAAGTTGTCTTTGATAAACAAGATAGTTCTCAGCCAGGTAACGGGCAGGATTTATCGGTGCACCACGAATCACCGTAGCAATGCAGCCGAAGGTTTAAGTACCTTCAGAGGAACAACCACTATAATATTTACGAATCACCGTAATATTTATAAATGGTTATTACTCTGCCGTAGCCTAGACACCAAGAAATTAAATTGTTCAAAAATGACAAATTGTTAATATACAATTAAGTGTTATCGATGTCTAACCGTTATTATTAATCAAAATCTAAGATGAAATGCAGAACAGAAGCTAAACGTGTATTAACAATGCAACTACGAATGAATTTTTTTTTTTGTTTGTTTTTTTTTTTTGAATTTTTTTATATATAAATTCAAATGCAAGCAATCAATAATGCAACTAATAAAAACAAGAGATATATACAGTACAAGGCAAATAAAAAAAAAACTATTAGCAAGCAGACAATTTTTTTTGGCAGCAGTCTTCCTTCTGAAATTCTGCTTTGGCAACCTGAAATATAAAACAAGAATATGTACAATTTTTTTTTTTTTTTTTTGATTTTTTTTTTTTGAAAGGAAACTTAAAAAAAATTTAATAATAAGTTTATTAAAGAAGAAATCAAAACAAGCGAACTACAAAACAAATGAAAGCCCTTGGTTTTTTTTTAAATGAAAGGGAGAACTAAAACAAATCAAAATAAAACCAAACAAATATTTTTTTTTAAGGGATAGGGAAATTAAATTATTTACAACTCAAAGAAAAACAACATACAAAACATCTCAACGCAATACTTTGTGGCCTCTGGTTTTTTTTTTTTTTTAACTTTTTGGACAAAAGAAGACTAAGACACAAAAAAAAAAAAAAAACTATAAAAACTTAAGTAGGGCCCGGCCCACTCCTTTAATACACACAGTAAACAAAGGAAAAGCACACGACTAAATAAATCAAAATTCTCAACTTGTTCGTCCCCAAACAAACTTAAATTCTCAAAGAAAAAAGAATCGAAATTCTCACAAGCACGGAAATTTCTTGCTGATGCCACTTTGAAGTTCGAGTTATCGGGTCGAGTGATTGGCGATTTAGGCTTCGATTCTTGTCGCGTGGGGTGTTCTCCTGGTTGACAGCAGATTGGAGGGGGTTCTGACGATGGGTTTTAGGTTTGGCGGAGGAGATGATTGGGGGTATATGGTCTAGAAGGCGAGTGGATTGGAGATGTTGCAGAATTCGATTTGAGGATTTTGCTTGAGGCGATTGCAGATGGTTCACTTCTAATCGATTGGTGGACTTAGGCAGTGGTTTCTGAGAAATGCGATGGTGGAAATATGTGAAATATGGCAGTGTTTGTTGAGGGGTATTGAGATGGTGGGGATGTGCTTTCAGGTGAAGGAGATGTTGTTTGGTTCGAGTTGTGGTGTGGAATTGAAGTTAGACAGTGATTTTGTAGTGGTGAAGTGCAACTGTTGGTATATGGTTGGATGGTGGTTGCTTGGAGGTATTGGTGAGTGGTTGTGGAGGAAGTTAGTGGAACTGATGATGAGGTTTGACAGAAATGATTGTATACACCGTGTATGTGCAACAATGCAACAGTGGATGAAGTGCAGAAGTGTACTATGAAGCAGTAAGCAATAGTGAATGGTGAGTTACAGCTTGCAGTGACTGATGGTTTGTAGTGAGATGAGACAGTGTGTATTTGCAGGTTGAAGTCAGTGGTTAAGGCAAGTAGAAAAGTGATGCAGGCAGTTGGAATGAAAAGATGATGTGATGATCGTGGGCAGAGGTAGGGAAGTGATGTATGTTGTATGGTATGGAGCACTGTGAAAGGCAGGAGGCGAGACTGTGTTGTAATGAAGCGATTGGTGTAAGGGGAGGTAAGGAGGTTTGTTGAAGGTGATTGCAGTTGTTTTGTTAGGGCAGTGGAAGATGGCAAGTCAATGGGTGGATGAGCTTGGCAGTGGGAAGATGGTCGTTGTTTGCTTCTGTAGTGAAGGTGGTGTACTCGGGCTGCAGCAGATGTTGTTTGTGATGGTGGAATGTGCAAGCAGCAAGACAGCGCACTGTAGAGGAGGAAGTGGAATTGTGGAGTTGTGGAGATGAATTGTTTGGTGATGTATGTATGTTGTGAAGTTGCAAAGGAGTTGTGTTGAGCACTGATGTATGTTGGAGGAGTAGAAGTGGTGATTGAGTCGTTACGTGGTTGCTTGTTGAAATGGGTGAAAGCGGGGTGTGGTTAACAGAGATGTGGCGTTTAGTGAATGTCAGGAAGTTTTGTAGTTGAAGAGAGGAAGAGTGTTATGGCAGTTGATATGAAGGTGGCTGGTGATGCTAGAGGAATAGTTGATGAATTGAGTGGTTGGAGAACAGAGCAGCGACTGTGGTTGATGGGCAGAAGTGTAAATGTAGGGGCAGGTGAGAGTAGCAGGGAAGGGGGTGGTTCAGATGTGTTGAACACTTTGTTGAAGTGAATGCTTGTGCACTGTGTTGAAGGAATGGTTCTGGCAGGAGGTAGAAAGGTTTACCAGTGGTAGTGATGGTGAATGGGTGGCTGAAGTTTGAGTATGTTGATGATGATTTGGTTGTTTGCAATGTTGGCCAGTGGCGAGAATGTATGAGGAGGTGGTAGATTAGTGGAAGGGAATGCAATGGAAGGTGAGTTGCAGGCGATGGCTGTAGCAAGTATGGATATGCAGTATTGTCAGGTGGTGGAAGTGGAGCTGAGTTTAATGGTTGAGGGTGTGTATTGTGGTGTATGAAGGGATAGAGGAACTGTCAGGGAACAGAGGGGACGTTTTGGCAAATGACAGTAAGCCAGCAACAGAGGCTTGTTGGTATGGGAGATATGGACAGTGAATGAGAACAGAGACTGCAACAGAGAACATAAACAGTGAAGAAAAATGGAATGTAACAGTGTTGTTGTTTTTTTTTTAAAAAAAAATAAAAATAAAAAATTGTAAATTGTAAATGGAAAATGTAACTGAAAAGGAAATAGAATGAAAGTGAAGATGAATGCAATGTTTTTTTTTTTTTTTTTAAGTATGATATGCAATGCAAAAGGAAAGTAAAATAGAAAACAAGCACACAATACAATGTCACCAAAAATCACAAAACACACAATATATTTTTTTTTCCTTTTTTTTTTTTACAAACACACAAAAAATAAAAACACACAAAAATCAAAGAAAACTAATTCGAAGAATAGAGAATTAAAATCAAAACAAATCCCCGGCAACGGCGCCAAAAACTTGTTCGTCGACGGAAATTCTATCGGTTTAGAAAATCGTCGAACGAATTTAAATTTAAAAATAACCGCAAGCGCACGGTGTACGAATGTAGCACGCGGCGAATACGGGTCGATCCGCAGGGAATTGATGATTTTAAAATTCTATTCAATCAAATTATACCAAAGTCGAGAATGTGATTAGCTAAAAATGTAAGAAACTAACAAAAACTAGCAAAAGAAAAATTGATAAAAAATGTGAGAGTTTGAGAACAATTTAGAGATAAATCCACTCTCTAGATCACATAAATCAACAAAATGAAGTTATGATCTCTCTTTTCTTTTCATTAGTGTAATTAGTTGATGTGCTTATCATAAGTATGGTATATTTGTGCTATTAATTAGCCCAATATAAACCATCAAACTATAACACAACCACTAATACACTTCAAATGTCATAAAATATGACAACAAAGTTGAAAGCAAAATCTATTTTAAGCATAGCCTATTAACTATTGTTTAGAAATATAGGCTATCAAATTTCAATTTCAACATTCACTTCTTTGCCATAATCATATTTAGATGAAGAGGCAATTTGTGTTATGTTTGTTTAAGCATAGTCTATTTGATATGATCAACATAGACTATCAAATTCAAAGCAAAACAATCATCATTAAACCACTTCAATCATTCTCATTAAGCACAAAAAGAGAGCATAAACATCAAGTTAAGTTGAAGCTACATGATTAGAGAGCTTCATTACCCCTAAATTGAAGGGGTTTAGCTTCTCATATTTGTTATCATATGAACAAATGTAGCTTGCAACATGAGAGAAAAAGAAAAAGAAAGCAAGATAAAGAAAAACTATACTACTTGCATGAAAAATAAATCTACACTACAACATGAAAGTAAATGAACATGAAAAGGAAAGAAACATATATTGAAGTTGCATAAAAAAAAATTACATAAAAGAGAAATGGCTAAGTAGCCATGAAAAGAGAAAGAGAGCTTTCTTTTATTTTGATCTAAACTAAACTAAAGAGAAGGAGGCCTAAGAGAGACTAAGAGAAGAGATATCATACATGAAACATATGGGTATTTATACAAGTTTAAAACCCTAATTCCTATTTTTGGGGAATTCCCAAAATGCCCATGAGAAAGTGTGGAGGCCAAGTTATCATTAGCATGTTTTAATCCCCACTTAAATGTACATGAAGCCATTAAATCCATAAACATGTGCATTAGCCTTTGATTTGTACATTAAGGTAGGTGGGTAGGTGGGGTCCTCCATG
Organism: Allium cepa; assembly: GCA_030765085.1. NCBI lineage: Eukaryota > Viridiplantae > Streptophyta > Magnoliopsida > Asparagales > Amaryllidaceae > Allium > Allium cepa. The sequence continues at coordinate 591,822,435 of CM060937.1, forward strand.
ATCTTCACTTTGAATTATTTACATCTTCATTCCTTTGTATTGATTTTGTGCATGCATATCTTCATGAAACCACTTGTAAAAATCACCAAATTTCCTACAAAAAACATAGAAAATTCTAAGTAAATTTTCATAATTTAATAATGCACAAAAATGACCATTTCACCCTTGTATGAAGATGAATGTGTGATAATTTGGGATTAATGTGAATTTTGGTTAAAACAAGTTAAAATACCCAATATGATCATTTATTTAATTTAAATAGATTAAATATGGCAATAAAAATGTGCACATTTACTTGCACATCAAACCGCTTCAATATAGCACTGGCTGAGGTGGACAATGCTGAACCACGAATGATATTGACTTATCTGATGAGGGCTATCGATAAGTCAAGCGAATTTGGGAAATGGTTAAATATGAAGGAGCCAACCTCTCTCGAAAAGTTCTACAAAAAAGCAGACGAATTCATTCGCTTGGAAAGCCGTCCTTTACCAGTAAAGACAGTGTTGGAAAAAGCAGAAGACAACACTGTCGCTCCACGCAAGAATGAATCGGTGGGGCAAAAAAGGGAGAATAGTAATGGGAAGAAACAGGGTAATCTGAAGAAGCCCCGATCCTTCAAGCCATCAGAATATACTCCATTATCACATACACCGGAGCACATCTACCTGGCCACTAAAGATTCCGTCGATTTCCCTAAACCTATCCCTTTGAGAACTGGGAGAAAAGCCATACAAAGTGGGAAATTCTGCCGCTTCCACAATCAACCAGGTCATGAAACTGATGAATGCCGCCAGCTGAAAAATCTGATTGAAGAGTTGCTAAGAGAAAACAAGTTGCAGCAATTCGTGAAAAAGAATAGCAACAATCCTGCATCGTCGAGTCAGGGGCAGCGGGCTCCTGTTCATCAGCCTGGGGCAGGTGAGAAAGCTACGGGGCATGAATCTGGAAGGCCCGTTATCAATGTCATTTCCGGAGGACCTCACCCAGCTGGCAAGAGTTGGGGTGAGATGGAGAGATATTCCAGGGCTTTGAAATATGCTCCAGCAGAAGAAGACGTCTTTGTTCTAGAAGACACTACGCCCCTTAAACAACAGAAAACTTTCAGTGATGATATTATTTTCAGAGCCAGAGATTCTACAGGTATTGAAGCTCCTACTTTAGATCCCTTGGTCATCTCGGCTGGTATAGGACCAGCCATTGTCAGAAGAGTCCTCATTGACTGCGGAGCATCATGTAATATCCTCTTCAAAAAGACATTTGACCAGATGAAAATCCCTATGATCGATGTGCAAGCCTCATCACAGAAAATCGTGGGCTTCACTGGGGAGCCAAAGCAACCAGTAGGAACCATCGATTTGTTTGTAGAACTTGGGGAAGGAGAAAGGAAAGTGGTCCGAAAGCAAACATTTGTGATTGTCGATGAGTTTTCTGCCTATAATGCTTTTCTTGGCCGTCCAACACTCGCAGCATTCAAAGCTATCCTAGCCCCGTGGTGCCTCACTATTAAATTCCCTACTGACAATGGAGTAGGAGTGATAAAAGGGGATCAGAATGCTGCGCGAGAGTGCTATTTGACAGAGCTGCGAGAGTCAAGAAAAAGAGAAATGGGAAAGGGTGCGGCAACCCCAGTCCGCATCAAGGAACCAGCCTTGTAGCAATTACAGGGCGGACCCTGCACTGGCGAGCACAGCGGGGCACGGAAAGAAATGGATCCCAGAAAAGCCAGTACAGGGGAGAATAGAGTAGTACCGGTGGAAACAACAGTTCCGGTACCTGTTGACCCAAAGGACCCAAATAAGGTGTTGAATGTGGGTTCGCAGCTTAATGTTTCAATTCAGAATATCTTGATATCTTTCCTGAAGGCGAATTTGGATGTCTTTGCTTGGACTCATGCCGATATGTGTGGAATATCCCCGGAAGTTGCGGTACACGCTCTGAATATTGACCCAAAGTTTACGCCAGTTAAACAGAAAAGAAGAACCCAAGGTCCAGAAAGGTCAGCAGCATTAAAAGAAGAAGTTGATCGACTCATGGAAAATAACTTCATCAAAGAATCTACATATCCGAATTGGGTTTCAAATCCTGTGTTGGTCAAGAAAGCTAATGGGAAATGGAGAGTGTGCATCGATTTTTCTGATCTAAACAAGGCTTGCCCCAAAGATTGCTTCCCATTACCCAGGATCGATCAACTGGTAGACGGAACTGCGGGACATGAATTGTTATCCCTCATGGATGCCTACTCCGGTTATAACCAAATCATGATGCATGAGCCGGATCAGGAGGATACAAGCTTTATTACAGATGTTGGACTTTATTGCTACAGAGTTATGCCCTTCGGATTGAAAAACGCAGGGGCAACCTACCAAAGACTTGTTAATGCTATGTTCAAACCGCAATTGGGCAAAACTATGGAAGTCTATGTCGACGACATGTTAGTGAAGTCCAGGAAAGCAGCGGATCACATTGAACACTTAGCAGAAATGTTCGCAGTCCTCCGGAAATACAGAATGAAGCTTAACCCCCTGAAATGTACATTTGGGGTCGAATCTGGAAAGTTCTTAGGTTTTATCGTCAGTGCTAGGGGCATTGAGGCTAGTCCAGCTCAAATTACTGCCTTGAAAGAAGTTAAAGCTCCTAGAACAAAGAAGGAATTGCAGAGTCTCAACGGAAAGATCGCCGCCCTGAGTCGGTTCATTTCCAAAGCTACTGATAAATGCATCCCATTCTTCGATGTCCTGAAAAAAGGAAAGAAGAACTTTGAATGGACGCCCGAATGCCAAAAAGCTTTTGAAGAGTTGATCCGTCATATGGAAACGCCTCCGATACTTTCTAGACCAGGTAATGGTGAGGATCTTCTTATATACTTGGCAGTATCATCTCATGCTCTAAGTGCAGCGCTGATACGAGAAGACAAAAGGATTCAACATCCAGTCTACTATATCAGCAAAAGACTCACTGGGGCAGAGCTGAATTACTCCAAGTTGGAAAAACTCGCCTATTGCCTACTAGTTGCATCGAGGAAACTGAGGCAATATTTCCAAGCTCATCCTATCAAAGTGCTCACTGATCAACCTCTAAAGCAAGTCCTATTTCGCCCAGAAACTTCGGGTCGCCTTCTAAAATGGAACATTGAACTCAGTCAATATGACATCACTTATCATCCCCGAAAAGCAATCAACGGACAAGCTTTAGCTGATTTCATTGCAGAATTCACAGAGAAAGATAATGGTGAGGAAAAAGCGATCAATGATTCTCCAATCCAGTGGAAGATGTATGTTGATGGCGCAAGAAATGACTACTGTTCTGGAGCCGGAGTGGTACTTGAAACTCCTGAAGGTCGATCATTATGTTATGCACTAAGACTGGAATTTCCTTCAACAAACAATGAAGCGGAATATGAAGCTCTTATTGCAGGTCTGAAAATCGCTAAAGAGCTAAACATTCGAGCATTACAAATTTTCAGTGATTCTCAGCTTATCGTATGCCAAGTCAAGAAGGAATTTCAAGCAAAAGGTGGAAACCTGCCTTCCTACTTGTCAAAGGCTTGGGAACTCCTATATGAACTCGATCACTATTCAATAAGCCACATTCCTCGTGAAGAGAATATGAAGGCAGATTCCCTCGCAAAGTATTCAAGTTCTGGTGAAGCTCAACTATTGGGATTGGTCCCTGTAGAAGTCCTTTCAGCGCCAAGTATAGACGAGATGGATATAGACTGGATTATGAATGCATCTCAAGAACAAGAGTCATGGATGACTCCAATACTGGATTACCTACTCAGGGGTTCTCTGCCAGAAAACTCGATAGAAAGACGAAAGCTTCTAAGGAAGGCCTCTCGCTATGTAATTCAGGATGGCCGATTGTACAGACGGGGATTCTCAATGCCATTGCTTCGATGTGTATCCCGGGAAGAGTCCAAAACAATCCTAGCTGAAGTGCATGGAGGAGAATGCGGTGATCATTCAGGTGGTCAAACATTAGCAAAGAAAATTCTCCGATACGGATATTTTTGGCCAGAAATTAATCGGGATGCTGCAGATTACTCCCGAAAATGTGACAAATGCCAAAGATATGCCAAAATTCCTAGAGCACCTTCTACCGAACTCACACAGATGGTCAGTCCATGGCCATTTGCAATTTGGGGAGTGGATCTCATTGGGCCGCTACCAACTGCTAAATCAGGGATTAAATATGCTATTGTTGCAGTTGATTATTTTACTAAGTGGGCTGAAGCTGAACCATTAGCTACGATCACTTCAAAGAAAATGATAAGCTTTGTGACCAAGAATATCATTTGCAGATACGGTGTGCCTCAGAAAATAATCACAGACAATGGTACTCAGTTTGAAAGCGAGGAATTCCAGGATTTTTGTAAGCGATTCAAAATCCAGAAAAGCTTTTCGGCAGTAGCTCATCCGCAGGCAAACGGGCAAGTGGAAGCAGTGAACAAGATCATCAAATCAACCATCAAAAAGCAACTCGAAAGAGCAAAAGGTGGTTGGGTCGATAAACTACCATTTGCACTATGGGCATACAGAACTACTCACAAAACTGCAACTGGGCATACTCCTTTTTCATTAGCATACGGATCGGAAGCAATGATCCCGGTCGAAACAGAGGTCCCTTCACACAGAAGAATCCATTTCAATCAAGCAGAAAATGAAAAGCTGCAACTTGAAGCGCTGGATCTCCTTGATGAAAAAAGAGATGAAGCTAACCTCAGAGTTGCAGCTCATCAGCAAAGGATAGCCAGACATTTCAATTCCAAAGTTCGTCAACGCAGCTTTGAAATTGGAGATCTAGTCCTGAAAAGAATTATGACCGCGACAGGTGTGTTTGGGCCAAATTGGGAAGGACCATATGTAATAGGTCAGAAGCTTCTTGACGGCACATTCAAGCTCACCACTGTCGATGGAGATCAAATTCCAAGGGCATGGAACAGCAACCATTTGCGTCCATACTTTACTTGAAAATTTTGTTGAAACATTGTAAAAAGAATTATGAATGTATGATTCTTGTAATTGAAAGCAATTGTGAAACTGATGCAAGTAAATAATGAAAGAATATAAAGTGGATGTAGGCCCAATTTCATGGCCGAACCACTATAAATCTTGTGTTCCTTATTTATCATTATATGTTTGCTTTGTTTTCGATATAAAAATACATAAAATGTATTGCTGAAATATCGATTTAAATTTTTGCAGACAATGGAGATAAAACTTGCGCATAATAAGACCGAGCGATTCTCACCATCATTCAACAAGCAAATTTCAAGTCACAAAGACCCCGAATTCAAATCCTAGATAGGAAATACTTCAATTGAACGGCTAATGATTTCGATAGAAACGAGCCCTTGCTGATAAATTGAGATCGTTTGAACAAACAAACATCCAATTAGGAAGCTAGTGCCCGTTCTCACGAACTTGCCTGGCAATGAAGTACACTTCCTTGGATTAAACAAGCCACTTGTGAGAGAAAGGGGAATGAAAACTTGAAAAAAAAAAAAAAAAAAAAAAGAGGATCGCTGAAAAGGCATAAGCAAGTGAACAGAGGAACAACCAAAGCTACCATCAGCGGCACAAGTCCTCTTCGGAGGCGCAACTCTCCGGAGGATAAAAGACCTCTAATGGGTCATACGCCACAAAAAAGAAAGTTCTCTACTCAACAAAAAAGATTGGAGGAGTCATGACCCTCCAACCATGAGAGAGTAACTTCCAGGCGATGAAAACCCTCTCTGAGGCACATTTCACCAGGAGTTGAAGTGTTATAACCGCTCTTCGGGATTTCACTTCACCAGAGTTGAAATGTAAACAAAATAAAAGCCCTCTTCGGAGGCCCATTTCACCAGGAGTTGAAGTGTTATAACCGCTCTTCGGGATTTCACTTCACCAGAGTTGAAATGTAAACAAAATAAAAGCCCTCTTCGGAGGCACATTTCGCCAGGAGTTGAAGTGTAGCAACCGCTCTTCGGAATTTCACTTCACCAAAGTTGAAATGCAAAAACAAAGACCTTCTTGAAAGCCCACGTTTCACCAAGATTGAAATAAAACTTCCAAGTGTTGAAACGTGAAAAGGCTTTCTTCGAAGTCACAACTCTTTGGGGGTACACGTTTCACCGAGATTGAAATAAAACTTCCAAGTGTTGAAACGTAAAAAATCCCTCCTTAGAGGTACGACCCCCTCCCGGGGACACAATCAAGAAAAAAGACCTCTTTGGAAGCACACGTTTCACCGAGATTGAAATAAAACTTCCAAGTGTTGAAACGTGAAAAGGCTTTCTTCGAAGGCACAACCCTTTGGGGGTACACGTTTCACTGAGATTGAAATAAAACTTCCAAGTGTTGAAACGTGAAAAATCCCTCCTCAGGGGTACAATTTTGTATAAAAAAAAAAAAAAAAAAATAAATCCTCATCAAAAGCGTACTTTAACTTTCAAATGGAAAATGATCGTAAAAATAAAAGAAGTTAAAGTACCCTTTAGAGGTCCGCTTTACCACATAAAGGAATTCACTTGGTAAAATATGCACATAAGCAAAAGAAAAAAGTGATTTCTTCGAACGACAAAGTGTAAAAACTTATACGAAGGGAGTTGTACTCTATAAAATTTTCTTTAAAGAATAAAATAATTATTCTTTAACAAATAAGAGTGCAAGTCCCCTCGAAGTATAAAATATTGCAACAAGCTTAAGGTATGGGGGCAACATGGTATAGTAGTATAGCTGCATCAGTAAAGTAATACTCAAACAACATACCATAAGCCCGCTGCAATATTATATAAACAAACTTGTGCAAAAATAAATAGTAAATGCATTCTCAAATTCAAACAGAAGTTTGTACAAACGAAGAATCATTTTATTCAACTATAATGCAGATACAGGTTTCAAAATAAAAGCGGGGGCCGGTACCCGCACAACTCTCGGCCAGTTCATACAAAAGGCAAAAAGCTAAAATCTTCACTTCTTCTTCCCTCCTTTGGACCCTTTACTCGGTCGAATAACCAGCTTTTCAGGTCGGCCAGTGGGTATAAGGGAAGTAGGAGAGGTAGGTGTAACCGGTTCAACTTCCGGCTCCTCTTCAGTGGCGGTGATTTTCTTCCCCCTCCTCTTTGATGTCCCACGCTTCTCTCTCCTTTGTGAGGAAGACTCACTCCCCGGAGTGACAAGTTTTGATAGAACAATGTCGTCAGAAGGAGTCCGTTCCGGGGATATGTCACCTCCCTCAGGTCTCTCATCTTTCTGCTCTTGCGAAGCGATGGGATCATCCAAGCCGTGAAGAGCCTCTATTTGTTCCTCCTGTGATCCAGGTTGCGAGGCAGAAGGAGGCACCGCCTGAAGAGATGAAGGAAGGGTGACCGGAGGAGTAGAAGTTTGAGCAGTGCTTGGTACTTTCTCTACAGAAGAAAAAAGGTTAAAGTCAGTAAAAAGAGGAGATGAAGGTTCACCAATGAAGTCAGTAAAGAGAGGAGATGAAGGCTCGTCAAGGTTGAGAAAATAGCCAAGGAGCTCGTGAAACTCATGCGAAATAAACGAGTAACCCGCTTGAGCAGAATTGACAGTAGCAAGATTAACAGTGAAGTTACCTGGAGAAGCTGGTTTCCTGATATCGACTTCATAAGCTTGCGCATCAGCGCTCTCTTCACCCTCGTCTCCGCCTTGTGTGCTTGTAATATCAGCAGTAACTTTGGTGGGAGATGCAAGATGGGAACTGGAACCAATAATGTCGACTTCAGACGAAGAAGGTGGCTGGACTAGAGTAGTTGAAGTGGTTTTCCCCAGCCGGTCCCCCTCCGTCACTTCAGTTCTTAATTTGGCAAGTTGTTCCTTTCCCTTGGCAAGGGCAGCGCGAGCGTCATCATCAAAATAATGCCTTTCCAGGGCTGATTCGTCGTAACCGGCACCTTCAGCACCGAGCATCTCAAGAGCGGCCTCCCACACTTCAGCTAAAGTGATCTCATACTTGGGACCAAGAAAGGCGAGGCTTCCACGCCCCAAGACGCTATGCAAGTAGAAGTCGAATAATGTTGAGCCGAAGCTGTTTTTGGTCGCCTCATGAGATTCTTCGGCTGCGATTTTGCCGGCGACAGCCTCATCGCGCTCCCTTTCAGTTTTGGCAAGCTGAAGCTTAAGCATTTGTATCTCCCCCTCCTGGGAGTTGTTTTTCTTTTGAAGCTCAGCAATATCAGAGACATAGCCGTCACTGATTCTTTTTTGTGCTTCAAGCCTGTCCTCAGCGTCCCTCTGACTGGCATGAGCATCTCTAACTTGTCTGAGAAGCACTTCTTCTTTTTGAGAGTATGAAGTAGAGGAAGCAGCAAGCTCATCTTTCAACTTCTCAACCTTTGCTTCGAGCTCCTCGTTGTAGGAAGTAATGCTCCTCATTTCGGTGTCGTGCTGCTCAAGGACCTTTTGCCACTCAGCCTTATCATTTTCCATGGTGAGCATGGCCTCTAAGTTGGCACGGTTAACTCTTTGAAGCTCATCAACAAGCTTCTGCCAGTTTGACATCCTCTCGATATCGAGCTTGACTGCATCAAGATTGCGCAACATAGCAGACTTGTCGATGGGGACCAAGTCTAGGTCGAATCTCACACCCTTTAAGCACCATTGTGGAAAACGACTTTGTAAAGTGGCCGGGCCAGGTCCCACTTGAAATTTAGGCCTGCTTATTATTGTCTGGATGTCCTCCTTCCCAAGAGCAGGAGAGTCAGAAGTAATGTCAAGAGGGGCAGGGGCAGTAGGCTTTTCGGGAATAGTGGAAGCATGTCTCTCACCATATCGGGCTCGTTTGCCTGAATCTTCAGCTGCATGACCCTTTCCTCGGTCGTCGTGAGATTTCCTTTTGTAAGAGTCGTCACTCCTCTGCAGAGAATCATGGTGCTCATCCCTATCCCTTCTGTCATAACGCTCTTCTGCATCCCTCCTTTCACGAGCCTTTCGAGCAGCCCTCTCTTCGTCAGACTCTCTATAGGAAGGAAAGTAACGCCGATAATCATATTGACCACGCCCCCCGTAGCGTTGGAAATGCTGATAATATGACCCGCCGCGTGTCATTGAAGAATCTGAAATAAGAAAAGATAAGCTTTAGAAATCTTTAAAGTATAAGAAGATAAGTGCATAAATGTGCTGGAAAATCCTAAGTGTTGTGTGATGTGCAAGCTACACGCATTAAGCTACAAACCACTCTTTGGTGCAGAGGTGATGATAGCTTGGGTATGAGGAGTTGATGTTTGTGTTGGTGTTTGTCGAAGAAGAGACGTCGCCTCAATTACAGAAGAGATAGTTTTAGATACGTCATCTCTAAAAAGCTCCTGCGAAGTCACTATTATGTCGCTCAACCCCTCGTAAACATCGTCACCATCATGCTTGGTGGGACTTGTTTTCTCAATTCCTACATCAGCTAATTCCCCGAGAGGCCGTGAAGGTTCTTCTTCTTCCTCGATCGGGGCAAGCACCGTCTTACTGGATGACCCCATAATGTCGGTAGGAGTGGAACACTTCACCAATGAAGCTTCAATATTAGACTCTTTTGATGTGAGTTGTTCGACAGTAACCGGGGCGTCAGGGGTTTTCATCGGAGAATCGGGAACTTCTGTTGGAACTTCATGAGCATGCGTAGAACGAGAAGCGTGTAGAAGCCCGTATTGGTGTAAAAATTCATCCTTCAGCAGAAATTTTATGCTCCTTTCTTCCGCAGCCACGGCACTCAACCTCTCGAAAACTTGTTTATGAATCGGATCTCTAGAAGGGAGAGGAAGTGCTGAAAAGAGCAAAAAAATGAAGTTAGCAACTGAAAGTTCGGATCTCGGAAAAAGTTTCAAAAACGAAAAAATGGAAACACTAGTCTTACTTCCTATTCTCCAGATGGCATAAAACCCTGGAGGGCAGCGAGCAAAGAAAAACTGGTTCAAAAATCCATGAACACTTTCAGTGAGATCGGAAAGGAGCTTGCGGTTTCTAGCACTTCTCACAATAATGAGTGAAGGATGATCTTTACTCTTTGTAAACGAGCACAGATAACGAATTTCTTCAAAACTCGGTAGGCGACCAAGAGTTCTTCTAAACAAAACACACAACCCCATCAAGATGGCATAACCATTAGGATGAAGTTGAAATGGAGAGATCGTCAACCGGAGAAGAAGAGTTCGAAGGAAGTCATTAAAAGGAGGAATCGCCCCACTTAAGCACATGTGGCGGTTGACTGCAACGAAACCATAGGGAGGATTATCAGCAGTATCATTTGACCTAGGGAATAGGACATCGTTTTCAGCAAAGCTAAATTGAGTGCGCAGCTGAATAAATGTTCTCAAAGATAGAATAGTCGAAGTTCTTTCCGGAGGATTCTCTATCGGAACTGTTGTCGGGAAAGTTTCTTCTTCTTGAGTTACCACTTCTTCTTCTCGATGGGAAGTCATTCTACATAAACAACTGGGTATTCAAACATGAAGGTGCACGTTTCCTAAAGTGTGTGAATTGTTGTGTAGAATCAATCAAGCGGTAAACAAATATAACTGGAATAAAAACTAGCAAACATTTGCTAGTTATGAAATTCAGGGATTATTGTTTTAAGCCTAAATATGCAAGTAAGATGTTGATGCAAACAAATCAGTTCAAATTGTTGATACTTTGCATTAATATTTTACTTTAGTCGATTAATTCACAACATTTCATGCAATATATTCATGTCTCTTATCTTGTCTTGACTAATCTGTCATTTGATATGGGCAGTCAATGGCAGTATGTGCGCCTTGGTTTTCTTTGTTTGTCTGTTATTCTCAACAGGTTTACAGCTTAAAAGTGAAAATGATCTGTGAAGTAACACAATGACATTCAAACAAATTTAAGGTTGGGGCAGTTCAAATTTTAATCCCTGTTCAAAGTTTGACCACAATTCAAAGTTTATTCAACTTAGTCCGGTAGTCAAAGTCAAAATGCATAAAGTTGGTCTATGCTCCTAAATGTCAACACGTCTAAAGCCTAAGTACCAACTCGGCTACGTTTTAAAAGTCTTTTACGGGATAAGGCTAGATCGGTAGCGGGTCAGAATCCAAATAGTTTTCCTCTAGTTCGCATGGGGGAGATAAGAAGGCAAGCTCCGAGTCGAAAGGCAGGAATTTCTCCAAGTATTAACTCGGTCACGATCTAAGCTTTAATGTTTAGGTCGGAAGGATTCTTTCAAGCATTATCTCAACCACGATTTAGGGTCGTGTAAAAGCTAGGTCGGTCGAAGGCTAAGCCACCTAAATCCACTAACTCGCCTTCGAGCCAACATCCCACAGCATTAAACCCGATAACCCAATAGCCATTCCTTCAACACCCGCTTCTACTCATGCTGTCGAACCACCCAATTGAACGATTCGGAATCGAGCTTGAGGTAGTAAACCGTATTCATCGCCTCAACGACCAATCTGAAGCCAAAACTTCACAACCTAAGTTTCATCAACTATGAATGCGATGGGATTCATAATGAAGCGTCGTGCAAGGAGGCGATTCGAGTTCGAACAACAAGATATGTGAATCGGCAGTAAGTTACAATCAAGAGGATTACTTACGCAAAGGATAGTGCAGAATATCGGAGATCGATTGAATTGAAATCGCCTTTAGGAATTTAAGAAAATTTTAATGGCGGAGTCAAGAGAGCAGGTAATGAGAAAGAAGAAGGGGATGTGATTTATACCTTGTAGTGAAAGGAACTGAAGCGGCAATTCATCAGCCTAACTTTTGGACCGTGCCCGATCTAACAACGTGCCGACCCAGTGAAGGGACGAGATAAAAGATATCGAAGCATACGACCTAACCATTAGGCGTATACTTCGAGGGGCAAATGTTAACTCTGCCTCGTCTCATGGGCTACCGACCCAACTGAGTAAGATTTGTGCAGGTCTGCCGATCTAAAAGGCATACCGACCTAAAAGCTAACAGGGAAGACCGACCTAAAAGCTAACAGGTTAGAGGGGCATACCGACCTAACTGCTTAAGGTTTAAAAAGATGCCGATCTAACAGATCCAATAGGTTGCCGACCTAAAGGTTTGAATAGGTTGCCGGCCTAAGGCTTAAATAGGTTGCCGACCTAAAGGTTTGAATAGGTTGCCGGCCTAAGGCTTAAATAGGTTGCCGACTTAATGCCTTAAAAGGGGTGCTGACCTAAGAAGCCTACCGACCTAATTTGAATACCGATCTAATTGCTCAGGACAGGAAAAGGTTCGTGACCTATACTTAAGTCGTGACCGACTTACGACCTATATTAAGTCATTCACGACCCAGACAAATCCGATGTAGCAGCTTCAGGCACTACGCATTATCTCGGCCACGATCTAGGACTTCAACCTGAAACCGGAGACCATGCATAAGAAAGAGAGGAGGCGACCCACAACCTACCTCGTCTCGGCGCCAACTCATGACCTAGCCTAATCCGGAGCAGACCTACGACCTAACTTTAGACCGGACTAAAGTTGCGACCTAACTCCGAGCAAAGCCTATAAATACACGGCCATCACCAACATTAAAAGGACCTTTGGGTCGATCAATTTCAAGCGCCATTACTCTGCCGAATTCCAGCCTTCTTCAACACTTAAAGCTTTTGAGATTCAACGAACGTCTAAAAGAACTTCATAAAGAAATCATCTACATCCACCATGGATTTGAAGATTTTTGTCAACATCGAAGTTTGAGCTACTTGTTCTAAGCCTTTTGTAATTCAAAGTGTATTGTACTTGAGAAGATTTGTATCAACTTGTAACGTGATCATCAATAAAAGTACTTAAAGTGGACGTAGGCTATACCCATAAGCCGAACCACTATAAAATTGCTGTTGTTTACTGCTTTTCCGCTATTACTTGCTTATAATTCTTTCCCGATCTATCGGGTGGTGCTTTCACAACTACACTTCACACACCGGGGTGTTAGCGTTCAAATTTAAGCGTTAACAAATATTTATTGGTTATGGATGTTAGTTGGTTGATGTTTGCATTTGTTGCTTTTGTTTCAATTGCTATGTTGACATATATAGTTATTATGTTGCTATATGTTGTATATTGATGCTATTGTCTATATACATGGTTCTCATGTTGTTTGTTGAGTGTTTAGTAGGTGCGGATCGCGTTTGCTTCGCATTTGGAGCTCGTTTTCGCGCTATATTAGCCATATATGCTTGCTAATAAAATATAAGGTACATATCTCGGATTACATACCGTACTTTTATACTTTTTCCCTTCGGGATGCCTCATTACTTGATGAGATGTATATTTGTGATATATATACTGTCATTTTTTTCGGATCGAGCCGCGCAAAGGAGACTATGGCGAATTTTTCCGAAAATTTAAGGCGTTAGAAAATTTTTGAGAAAATTGGAAATTTTTTGAAAACTATAACTTTGATTTGGAATTGAAAGTTAAATAATAGTATTTGTTTTGAAAAGATAACTAAGTATGATTTGAAAACTTAGTAAGTTATTGTAAGAAGTTTAACTATGGATTTTGGAAAATTAATAGATTCTATAACCTTTCTTACTTAATAATTTCGAGGACGAAATTCTTTTAAGGGGGGAAGATTGTAACGACCCAGGAAATTTTAGTAATTAAAATTTGAATATTTAATTAATTTTAAATATTTATAAGTGAATTTATAAGTCGAATAAATTTTATTTCGAATATTAGATTTAATTGAATAATTAAATCGATAATTTAATATGTTAAATTATGGAAATAATTGAAAATTGAGTTAAATATGATTGAAAATGATTTGTAAAATTTTATTTTATCATATTGAAGTTAGAACGATATTTTAGAACTTTCAAAATCGAATTAAAAGTTAATTTGTGAAAATTTAATATTTTAATATTTAAATGACTAGTGAAAATAGTCAATTTTTGAACAGTCTCAGAATTGGACGAAACCAGTTCCATTGGATCCGTAATAGTTAGTTATTACCGGATTTCAATTTTCGTAGCAATCGGAGTCATCGTTTGATCGTGGCAGCTCGAAACGCATCGAATTATTTTTAATTTTAATTTGGCGAGTTAAAATAGCCATTTTTCAAAAAGTCTCGGATTTCGACGAAACAAGTTTCATCGGATCCGTAATGTGATATTATTGTAAGGTTTCAAATTTCGTGTCAATTGGATTTACCGTTTGTCCGGTACAAATTAAAACGCCTAGAAAATCGTTTAAATCGGTTTAATTTAAATTGAACGTTTGTTGCCATAACTCGCACAGATGTCCGAATTAGCTTCCGAAACCTATTCCATTGTGTCGGGAACGCGGGATAAACCCTAGAAACGCTGGTTACGGCGCGTGAATCGGAGTTTGGAAAATCGAAATGAATAGTGTTCGATTTTTCCTATAAATAAACCAACAACCCTCATAAATTAAAAAAAAAAAAAGAAATTAGGTTTTATAAAACCCTAGCCGCCAGTTCGAACGATTAATGGCCGAAATTGTCTCAACTTCCCCCCTCAATCCCTCCCAATCTACAAACATTCACGCGAAATCACCAACTAAGAAGTTGTAGAGAATGGAGAGACGAGTAAATCTATACGGTGATGATCAACAATGGAGCATCAGAGGGGGAGCAAGAGGGGGCCGACACTAGCTACTTGCGCACGGTTTTCCATGCTGTAGGGGGGGCCGAGTTGGCCTGTGCTCTGGCCGAACGTGGAGGGAGGTGAGGGCTTCCAGATGGCACTTGTTGATCGACTTGGAAGTTGGCGTGGTGGTTGCAAATTTAAACCCTAAAAGGGTAGTGATGGGTTCGGCCTTTCATGGTTGTCTGGACGCAAACGCGAGAGAGAGGGAGATGAAGACGTGCGGATCTGATGGCAAGGGCAGTGGATCCTACGGCCAGGATAAAAGCAAGGTTAAAATATAAATAAAATGTTGTAATTAGTTTATATAAATCGTGTAAAACTTTGAAAATGCATAACTTTTTCATACGAGGTCGAAAACGCGCGAAACCAGTTGCGTTGGAATCGTATGGACGACCACTACGCTATGGAATTGGATTGGATTCGTTTGAAGTTAGTGAGAATTTCGGGTAAAATTAAACGTCCGTTTAATTTTATTCGAAATAAATCGCTAAAACGAAATTGAAATCAAGGTGAGAACTTCTCACTCAATCGAATCAGTTTCGATTTTATTTTAAATAGTTAGATTTAAAATATTTGAATGCATGTTTAAATGATGATTGTTATCTATTGATTGTTAAAATAGACATTATACGCCGTTAGTAAGCGGATGTTATTTATTAAAAACATATACCGCGAATATTTCATAAATAGTGAAATTGGTATTATATATAATAGCAATATATATATATTGGCATATGTATATATTGGAGTTATTGATTTCCTGCATTTGTTTAGCGGATGAGACCTTATTGCGCCGTCTATTAAGCGGATAATATTTTAAATCCCATATACCGCGATAATTTCGTACTGGAGCGAAATTGGTATTGTGCTAATGTTTTTGGATGCAGGAAAACAGGTTGGAGCGATCCAACTGGATTCCTCAACAGTATTTATTTGATTTCGGATATTTTGATATTTGATGGATTATCATATCGATATATGATATCGTTGTTGTCATGATTGACTATTTGGTGTGTAGCATCATTAGACCAAATTTTGGGATTTTAAAATGATTTTAAAGTGATTTTTGAAAGTATACGTTTATAAAATATTTTTGGAACTGATCCATTTTAAATAAATAACGTTATACTTTTAAAAGTTATAAAAATTATGATTTTGAGAAATACGGTTAAAGATTGATTTTTGAGAAATATGGGTTAATGATTTTATAAAATAGTTTAAATCGGGATTTTTGAATTTATTATAAAAAGTTTAAAAATAGGATTTATAAAATTTAATTATTTTATAAATCAAAATGGTGAAATTATAAAGGAGATTAAAGATGTTTTAAAATAATAGTATAAATTGATTTTATAAACGATTTATAAAATTGATAATTTATAAATGAAAATATTTGAATTATAAAACGAGTTTTTATAAGTGTTAGAATGAATTATGAATGAAATTCGGAAATGAATGAAATTTATAGAATTATAAACGGTGAAGTTATAAATGGAATTTTATAAGCAGTAGGTTTATATAATTTGTAAAGTTATTAAAATAATGGTTTTGGATAAATAATTGAATCTTATAAGTTATAAGATTTATAATTATGAAGTTTAAAGGAACAATTGTGCAAACAAATAAATTATAAGTATTTAACTTATAATATGAACTTTTAGTTTATAATTGAGTTATAAACTGGAATAGGTTAATAAAGGAATTTATAAAGGAAGTAGTTATAGAAATGGAATTTATAAACATTGTTTTATAAATTCGCAAACGACTTATTTTAAGAAGTAAATTGTTGTAACCTATTAATGGAGTTATATTCACGTTTTTGACTGTGAATAATCCTTTGAAATAAAATGAATAAAAGGATGAAATTTGTTAACGTAGTATATTCACGTTTTTGAATAGTGAATAATATGTTAAAGAAATTGTTTAGATGTGATGTTTTAAATAGAATTAAAACGATCTAACGATGTTTTTAAAATGTGTTGAGATTCGAAACCATAAATTTCAACATTCATTGTTGAAATAGACGTTTTCGAGAAATAAAAGGAAATGGTGGACTATAACACTGTTGTTATAGTAAATGATTTCCTAAAGGAAATGTTTTGTATAGTATTGGGATTTATATATCTATTTTAATTTCGAATCCCTATACTAGTGATTTTGGGTTGTCGTAACGATGTTTTACGTAACATTCGTTTTGGCCCAAATAAATAAGTTTAAGAGAATGATTTCCTTAAAGAATGAAATATACACTTAATCTCGATTTAAGTATATTGAATATTTTCCAAAGGTTGGAAATAAATAAAATTTGTGAATTACTTATGAATAAATAAGTATGGAAATGTTTTCCAATATAAAGTGAATATTTTGAGAATTTATCTTTTTGAAGATAAATTGAAATGAATAATTGAAGTCGTATATTCATAGATATTGTGAAATATAAATTCACTATGGAATTTATGAATGAAAAGGGAAGTTGTTTAAAAATAAATATTGATTTATTTTTGAAGTATGAAAATTATATATCTAGTAAAGATATTTTGGGAAAATAAATAATTTGGAAAATTATTTGGAAACTGGTGATGTGTGCATATCCATTGATAGTTCAATAACCGACTATCAATATTTCCCTTTGAATGGGTATTTGATGTGATTTGTTTGAATTTGAATGCCACACTTATTTTTGAATAAGCGCTCACTATTCGGGTTAACCGGGAAAGGACCATGGGGTCGTATAACCCATTTCCGAATATGTGATACGTCGTTATGAAATGCATTTGAAGGTCGGTGTTGGAGGCCCGGTATTTGCGAGAGCGATAGGATGACCTGTCGATTGACTCTGCACCGAGTTGCTCCGGTATTGAGTTCTCCATATGTGATGGGAAATCCGATCAGGATTGTGGATATCCGGATTGCAAGGACTTCTTTGTAAGTGCCTTCGGTTTTGTTCGATCCCGGAACAGACTTGTATGGATTGTATGTCTGACATTACAAACTGAGATATAAAGCAGATTTCTTTCAAATATATTTCTGTTGGTGGCGGAGAATTTATTCTTTTAGCTTAACACCCTTCTCTGAGACGTACGAGCTCAGAGCTTATGTAGTTGAATGCTATCAGCGATATATTCCCAATTTGGTAATGTGACATGCTGAGTGTTGCTGTTAAATGATCATTGTGTTGATTATTTGTGATAGGATCATTTGTTTGATCGTCTATCCTGGTGATCATTTCTACGATCATTTGTTGACCCAAAGCATGGCTTTTGTATAAAGTATGTTTTTGTGGACGTGACTTCGTCGAGCCTCACACCCTGTGAATGGTCAAAACAGGAAAGATGCAGCAAGGTTATGAGGGGTAGCGCCCTTTAGGATATGTGCATTTCCTTCTGGAAAAGGGTGGTATCATGGTATGGAGCCCAGATACTTACTCATGTTGAAAACACTTTATGATTGTGTGAATTGATTGCGAGCGCTCGGTGAAAGGTCCCAAAGGACCGGGGGATGGCATATTCGGTCAGTTGTTACTCAGTTAGGGGTAACCCGGCCTTGTGTTGGTAGAGATCCGGTTTGGTTCTCGGGGATGTCCATCCAGAGGCATTCTCATGTGGCAATGGGAAGTTCCTTGGCCTGATCATTCGTTGGAAATCCAAAGAAACAATACGATCTTGTATGGTATTAGTTGTAGAACCTATCATTCACTTATGGTGGCGCCCCACTGTTTGGATGGTAGCTATAGTAGGCATAGTTCGGAATGTCTATGTTGGCTAAGATTTATATTCTACTTTCGAAATATTTCCTACACTATGCACTAGTAATAATATCAAATGTTCTTTTAAATGCGTATCAAGCATCTTTGACTATCATAAGGAGAAATCTCCTCCGATTCTGCGTTTGCATTGTGTGTGTGTGCGGGAGGCCTTATGGTAGTCTCATTTTTAAAAGCATTGCGAATTGACTTTAAAAATATTCCTCTATTTTGATTCTAAAGATAAATAAACTGTTTTGAGTTCTCACACCAGTCACATGACTGACTCGGAGTTTATTGTTTTCCTTCCTAAACTCTGGGTGCCCACCAATTTCCACACGGGCAGTCGAGAGTTAAGGTTTATCAGGATATTTCTGGAGTTGCTGGAAGCAAGCTGGATGGCATGGCGTATTACTAGTATATAGTATTTCTTTTCCGCTGTTGATGTAGTTTGTTGTTGTACACTCTGATGTAATGATGATATGATGTGATGTAATGTAATAACTGATATAGTTCTTTGTTTAAAGATTATTCATTTATTTATTATATGTTGTTCCGCTGCGAATTGTGAGATTCTGTTGTTGCTCTGTTGTGTTTCTTTCCGTTCTATTTTCTATTTTCTGTTTTCTTTTCTCTCTATTTTCTATATCTTCTTTCTCTCTCCTTCTGTCTTTTTCTTTTTCTTACAACCCTAACTATTCGGTTTTTCGGCAACGAAAAATCGCGTACGTTACAGTTTGCATTATGATCTGCACATTCAATTATAATTCATAACCAATAGGTGTGTTGATGCATGTCTGTTTATGTTGCTTTTGGGTAAGGCTAAAATATGTCATTATTCGATATTAATAGAAAACAATATTTACATGCACAATGAAATTGAAATTTAATAGGTGACTGTATCTATTATTCTATTCCTTTGTTGTGTCCCTTTTTCAATATGAAGTTATGATCAAAGTGAATTAATATGTTATTACATTACTTATTTGGAGTCGTTTTCATATTTCTCGTTCAAATAGATAAGGGAAACGGGTTCTAAAAGTTTGGGAGGATTGAATATATGTTTCTCAAAGGTGGATATCATTTCATATTCCACTCTCAAAATAAAAGAATCGGGATAATTTGGAGTCATTGTAATTGACTTGCTATATTGATTAGGTGGCCTTAAATATATTAATTAGGTGGCCTTAAACACTGGGTAGTTTCTAACATTGCTACAAATTGGTTTATGGTTAATATGGACAAAATGTTGGTCAATATAAGATTATTGCTAATTAGTATTTGTAATTGAAATTCTATCTAGGCACAAAACATAGACACAAAACGAAACACAAGGGATCTTGACCATTGGATCTCCTTCTAATTTCCACCTTCCATGTAAAGACAAAATGATCCAAGGCCTACATTTGTTGTGTCCCATTTTTGGTTTAATTTTGTGTTTAAATAGCAGCTCCCTTTTGTAAATGCCTAACTAAAATTAATGTAAAAAAGTGTTAAGTGTACCATCCAAACATATACTTAAATGGCTATATTATTTATTTTGATATTAGTCTAACTAAGTGTAATGTTTTTAAAGTGATTTTCGAACGGGGGAAGAAAATCCCATCAATATGACCAAAAATCTTTTTAGGGGTTTTTCCAAAAATTAAGTAGATATAAGATATATCATTGGTTTTACTGAAAATATTATATATTTCTCCTACGTTCTTTAGATTTATCACAAAGTATTTTGTTAGTTTTTCTACTGTAAACATAAAAAGAAAAATAAGGAAAAATGTGAAAAGAAATTGGTACTAAATGCGGTTCAAATATAAACTCAAATGAACTATTTCAGTTTTGGTACAAAATTTCATTTCATTATGTACAATAGAAGTTTTAAATACTGTTAATGATAGCACAAAAGGGAAAGGTGCACCTCAGTGAATAAATATGGATTGTCCTATACTAATGATACATGTACATTGCACGTAGTGACTTCTAAAATTCGACTCTCTATTGGATTAAAGAATTATAGGGAGGTTTTGGGCTCCATAATATCATTTTATGTATGCCAACATTGCATATGTCTCCGTCTACTAGAATTCGATTCATTAAGTTGGAGAATATATTAAATGCCTTACCTATTTTGAATCTTATGGGCTTATACAGTGTCACAAATCATTATAAGTTCTTGCATGCTTTGAAGGTCTAGCCCCAGTATACTTATCAATTATTCCTTGCTTAAAAGACATTAAGCATCCTTATCAAATCTTAGGACATTCCTCATATTTTATGTAACAACCCGTAAATTTTAGTGGTTTTATTAATTAGTTGAAATTTTGTGAAATTTTAAACAATAAAATTTTGCGATAAAAAAATTAAATAATTGGAATACGTCAAATTAAACATAGCAATTGGTAAATTTACATCTGATAATATGAAAGTTTATTTTCTAAAGTAATTTTATTTCAATTCAAATTAGTTAATATTTGATGATAATTAAATGTTTTCCAAAATTAAATATTTTTATACAATAAATTTGTAAATCATATTCTGAGTGAGACAGCATATTTCGTTTCTTCAAATTTGGACTGTTATTGCTCCGTTTATCTTATTTTCAGCATTTTAACAGCATTTCAATACCGATATCGACTTTTGATCGGATGACCGTACCACTGATATATGTATACCTTTTTGATCGTCTCGTCATGCCGATCTCTGCGGTATATTCATTTCTATGTTTTGAAGTTCGGTACGCAGTGGAAACTGCGAAACAGTCACCCATATCGGTACCATTTGAACTTTTTGAATTTCTTCGTCCATTCAATTGCCCACCGTTTTAACCAACGGTCGATTGATTTTATTATTTCATAATTCAATAGTTGACCTTCACTATTCTAGTTGTTAGATTTATTATATTGGATGGTTCATTTTCCATAGACTCTTGGTTTTCACCATTCTGTTTTATAAAATTTTATAATATACATGTCGGCCTGTTCTTCACGCTGGCACGTCCCATATCCCCATCTATCTTATTTTGTGAAGCCCTTCAGCTCATAAACTTTTCCTCTACACGCGCAGCTCATCAGCCCACCTCCATCTTCGTGTAGCTCTGGCCATAACCTCCATACTGATGGCCTCTCCTTCCCTGCCGCTCCGGCTAGCCCTCTCCTTCGGCCATAGGAGCCACCGAGCCAAACCCCTCCATCCCACTTTTCATCGTCCACCTCCAACTTAATCAGTGCCTCTCCTCCCTGACCCACATCACCTCCGTGCTTTTCCCAGATCTCCTCCTCACCATCGAGTGTTCCATCTTCTTCTCTTCTTTCAGGTATATATATATATATATATCTTATATTATAGTTTATTATATAAGTTTGTTTTGATACATATATTATGGCTGTTATTTTATAAAAGAAGTATATATAAATATATTTTGTTACAAAGTTACATCTCAATGTATAAAGTTTATAATATATATATATATATATATATATATATATTAGTTTATTTATAAGTTATAAAGTCTGTATATTATCTGGTACAAAAATATCTTCGGCAGTGTATTTGTTTATATAAAATATGTTTTGTTAACATATTGTTATGTTTATATTTGTATAATATGTTGTATTCACAACTTTATTAATGCTTTGGAAAGTTTATGATGTGAGTTTCATAGCCGAGAGTAGAATATATAGTTTTACTATATATACAAATTATATATTATGGGTTAGTTCATAAAATTTATATATACAGTTATAAGCTTTCATATATATTTTCTGTTACCACGTATAAGTTGTATATTTTTAATTTGGAAGCCTCAAATATGTTTTGCAGCACGTATATATATGGTTACAGTGTTATATATAGTTTTAGTTATAGTATATAGGTTAGTTTTGGGCGTCAACATATATATAAGTATAAAGTATGGTATTTGGCTTAAGTACTTATAAGATAGTTGTTTATATTTAAGTCATATAGGCTGTAATCTATATATTGTGTGTATATATGTCTTGTTCTACTGAGTTATATGCCTATTACTACAAAGCAAGTTGATGGTTTATAATAAGTGTTGATTTTAAATATGTTATGTATGAAAGTATACACATGAATATAATATGTTCCAGATTTTTAAATTTTTGGTTTCTATGGTATATGCATTGTTTTAAATATGCATTTAAAGTTATACATTGAATCTATATAATAGTTTATATATATGTAAGTATACCCTGTGATTTAAGTCCATATAAATATTAATGTTATATATATATATCATATTCATGTTGATTTTATATATGTGTTTAATAAAAAAATGATTTTTTATATATATGTTATTTTAGTACTTGTTTTAAATTAAATTTTGATTTCATGGAAATAAAAATATATGTCCACTGTACAATTATAATCATCGATCCAGTTTTGATTTGGTTTCATCAATTCTTATCAATCAGCTTTGTCAATTCGTGCCAATATGGCTTTGGTTTGAAAGTCGTACTTGGGTTGTAGCTCAACTTCATTGTTTGTCTCTCTAGCCTCGAAAGGTGAGCAATCACTCACGATTAACATTCTTTTATTTATTAAATTTGATTTTAACTGAAACGGCAATTGAAATATGCTGCTGTAAGTTATTTACCTTGTTTATATATATATATATATATATATATATATATATATATATATATATATGCGCTATATGTTCACCTGTGACATCTGACACCGTTATCTGTTATTTATATTGATGACATATGCATGTCATATTATTATCATATCTGTTATCACTCTTTAAGTTCCCTGTTTGTATAGAATTCACTATGGGTTGAAATGATACATAACCGAATGGACTTTAGAACAGGAGAAAATCATTGTGGGTTGAAATGATACGCCCAAGCGATTTTCATTTGAATTGAATTTGGGATTGCAGGTTGAAATGATATATACCCGTATATATTTTATATTGCGGATTGAAATGATAAATATCTATATCACTTGACCATAGGATAGAAAATTATATACAGACACCTTTGGTATATATATATATATAATGATTTCTATGGTTTTGGAAAGATATATATATATGGTTTTATTTGATATTGAAATTATTTTATAAATAAGTTTTAAATTAAAGTGGATTTAAAATTTATTTGGAATTGTATTTAATTAAGAATTGTCTTTAAATATAACGATTTGAAACTTAATGAATTTGAAGACTTAAGGATATGACTTTATAACGTGGTTTTCATTTAAGATGATTTAAAGGAATATTTCAAGTTTAAATAAGTTGAAGGAATATGTAGTGATTTGGAATTTGGGGTTTATTTAAAAGATATTCGATTTGTTAAGTAAATGTTTCAAAAACTGAATAATAATGAAGTTAAATTAAGGTATATATGAAGTTATCAAATTCAGTTTTGAAATTGTGGAACATTTAAAGCTTTGAAATATATGGAAATTGAAATGTTTTATTTGAGGTTCAAATCTATATTTGAAATCAATGTAAATTGAAATCATTGATTGAAAAATGAATTGAGTTGAAGTTTATGAATTGAGATTTGATTTAAATTGAATTTTTAAATTCAAATTGATTTGAATCAATTTGCGAAGTTGAGGAAATTATTTTATTTTATAAAGTAATTTTAAATTTAAACTACTTTATTATATATACTATTTGAATATCCAAACTATTTATGTGGTGAAAGTTATGGTTTTGAAGCTATGAATTTCAAAGAAATATTTTGAAATGTTATATTTTCAAATGTTTGGTTTCGAAAGTGTTATAACTTTGAAGTACTAAGATTTTGGAAATGGATATATTTGAAATGGATATAATATCTTATTTGGTTTTGAAATGGAAATGATATTGTATTGATATGGTTATGAAATGGCAATGATATTTTGGTTTTGAAGTATATACTATTTTGAAAATGACGGAGGTGTTATAATAACGTTTGGTTGTTAAAGAGACCGGGATCGGAAGTTGTCATACTCTCTGCCAACTCCGAAAACCATTTTAACAACCGTGTACGCTGTGGAGATTCCAGAATGAAGTAGGATGGTGGCAACGTTCTATTGAGGTATATACGTGGACCCGACTCCCGTGAGTTGGCATAAGGTGGATAAAACAGGAGCGATTTCGAGCCAATGAGATGGCTCCTCTGATCGTACACGCTTCTTTGATACCATTTTATTACTTTGTGATTGATTAGGTGCACCTTTGATTTTGGGAGTATGGCTCGAGGTGGGCGATAGTGGCTGATATACGTTACCACTAGTCCAGATGCGTACTTGGTATATCTACCCGAACATTGCCTCGTTGTGCCGTGTCACCTACCCTGGCACGCATTGTATGAGTTTGATTTGTGTCGTACCTATGGAGTATCCTCTGGTAGCCTTCCGATCTGGAGGTATTATGGTACTGTATAGACTATTGGCACTAAAATGTGTTAAGGGGGGTATGGGTAACGCCTTAACGCTATTTTTAAATATATTATACTTTATTTTACACGTTATTATAATAGCGTATATTACTACATAGTAGATAGTTTAATGGATCCTTAGAAGATGGTTATCCCAAACATCCTTTGAGTTACTTGTATTTCAGTTGTTATTTCTCTTGAGTTGGATTTATTAATATAAGAATGTTAACCCTGACCCGAGTGTTTTATGTTTTGCTTTACACAAGGCTCAGACTGAGTGATACAGCTTTTGAGACTTACGTTCGGAGTTGGAGCTTCGTTGGAGATCCATCTACATCTTTTCGGCTTGCAGTTATTCAGTTGATTCCAGTGATGTATTATGATCTTGTATTTGACTATTATATTCAAGACTTCTGTTGTATCTCATTTAACTCTGACATACAAGTAGCTTGGTGAACTACTAATCTTTTGTTTCCGCTGCATTATTGTATATTACTCTGTGTCTATGATTATGTGATTATTTTATTTACCATATATACGGAGTTTTGCCAAATATAAATTAACAATCTAGTATTTTGAACAATTCAAATCCGGCATGCATGGATGCGAATGGTTGAAAATACCGGGATTTTCATTTGGTATCAAAGCTTTGGTTTTAGGAAAACTCAGCATATGTAGTAAATTTGTTTACATAATTACCTTCGTTCGAGCTTGAATTCGCTTTTTTTGATCCGGTTTTCCTTTGACTTTTGGAACGTTCCCTTTGGTGCCAAAATCCATCCTTATCTCTCCCTATTCGTGTTTCTTGATTTTGAAGTATCCAATAACTCCACTTCTAATGATCTCCATAATAACTCGACGGTCTCGCCAAGCTTCGAATGATTTCTAAAGGGGTGAAACTCCTTTACAATAGGCATTGATTTACCGGAGATATCTGCATCCTCGGTTTACAATGCTATTTATCTCCTGCAATGCCTGAATTCTATCTTTTGTGATCGAATGTCGATTTGCCTCGGAATTCTACATCGATCCTATTCTTGAAGTCATGGCCAACCCGGTTGAGGTTGCCCGCGATTTATATAGACTTGTCCATCTCCCTATTTTGTTATTTAATTTCCTTATCTTCATTTCAAACCTATCTTCGAATCAAAATTCTCTTTGATTTGAGTCCATCAAACTTGAATCTCTAATCTTGGTTTGAAGTCCATTCTAGACTTATCGAGCGAGGAGTGTATTTGAATTTATATTAAAAATGTTTTATATATTGTGTTGTTTGAGTTGTTGATGTTGATTTGGGTTTTTGATCGATTCGTCTGATCAACGCTATCGATAGGATTTCCAAAACATTTGAACAGAGGAAACCGAAACAATATTGATTTCAAATTTGGTAAATGGAATACTTTTGTATGATTATATTATATATAAGTATATTTTCTAAAATTAAATAGTTTAATAAATTGGATGTTTAAAATGATAATATTTGATTTTCAATTATTGATTTGAAAACCATTGACTATCTCAACATTTTAAATAAATGGAATTATGAAAACATGGTTATAAATTGATTTAGAATTTGAAATGAATTTGAATTAAGAATTTGAGAATTTAAATTTTCGGTGATTTCAAACTTTGGTTTTTAAGTTTAAAAGGTATATTATTTAAAGTATTTTCGAATAGAAACCATTTTCAAAGAATTTTAAATGTTTATATCGATGCTCTCCTATTTTGTCGTTGGAAAATAATTTCGATGATGGCGGCTGCGTCATCGACATTCATTTTCGAGTTTTGAAGTGGAGAGACCATTCAGTAGCTTTGTTACACTTTTTTTTGGAAAATAAATTGATTTGAATTTCTAAAGTATGGATTGATTTAAAATATATATTGGTATATGATTATAGATTTGATATGAATATATATAGTATATATATTTACCTCTAAATTGTTTAAAGTTAATCAGAAATCTAATTCTTAAATTTATGTTAAAGGATGTTTTCAATTATAAAATAAAGTCAAAAGTTTTGAATAAATATTTAAACTTGAAATAATTGAATTGGGAAAAAAATTACTTGTATAATACTCAATTACATTCCAATATAACTTACCTAAAGCATTCAGAAGTTGAATATGTAATTGAATAATTTACAATGTAAAATGGTGGTTAATTATTTTATAAATAAATTTTGAAGGGTTATCACAAATGTTATACACTTAGATTTTAGTTATAAAATGTTAATAGCGATAAATTGAATAATGAGTTGTTTGGATAGTAAATAAGACAAATTAGAGAAAAAATTTGTTGGAAAGACACCATTTGTATTAAATGTTAATAACTTGAAATAAAATCAACTCATTGAAATACCTTTAATTTAAAATCAATTGTTGAATATTAATTTTTATATAGTTATAAATTAATTAGTTTATTTTATTTTCAATCTATTTTCCTTTTGGTTGTTGTTTCTATCCTCCTACCTCCTTCCTTTTCGAGGACAAAAAGTTTTGAGTGGAGGAGAGTGTAACGACCCGTAAATTTTAGTGGTTTTATTAATTAATTGAATTTTGTGAAATTTTAAACAATAAAAAGTTTTAATATTTGGAATACGTCTAATTAAACGTAGCAACTGGTAAATTTACATCTGATAATATGAAAGTATATTTTCTAATGTAATTTTATTTCAGTTCAGTTAGTTAATATTTGATGATAATTAAATGTTTTCCAAACTTAAATATTTTTATACAATAAATTTGTAAATCATCTTCTGAGTGAGATGGCATATTTTGTTTCTTCAAATTTGGATTGTTATTGCCCCGTTTATCTTATTCTCAGCATTTTAACAGCATTTCGGTACCGATATCGACTTTTGATCGGATGACCGTACAACTGATATTTGTATAACGTTTTGATCGTCTCGTCATGCTGATCTCTACGGTATATTCATTTCTATGTTTTAAAGTTTGGTATGCTATGGAAACTGCGAAATAGTCGCCCATATCGGTACCATTTGAACTTTTTGAATTTCTTCGTCCATTCAATTATCCACCGTTTGAACCAAAGATTAACTGATGTTATTATTTCATAATTTAATAGTTGACCTTCACTATTCCAGTTGTTAGATTTATTATATTGGATGGTTCATTTTCCATAGACTCTTGGTTTTCGCCATTCTGTTTTATAAAATTTTATAATATACATGTCGGCCTCAAATGTTTCCTGTTCTTCATGCTGGCATCTTATTTTATGAACCACTTCAGCTCATAAACTCTTCCTCTACATGCGCAGCTCATCAGCTCTCCTCCATCTTCGTGTAGCTCTGTCCATGACCTCCATAATGATGGCCTCTCCTTCCCGGTCACTCCGGTTTGCCCTCTCCTTCGGCCATAGGAGCCACCGAGCCAAACCCCTCCATCACACTTTTCATCATCCTACTCCAACTCAATCAGTGCCGCTCCTCCCTGACCCGCATCGCCTCCGTGCTTTTCCCAGATCTCCTCCTCACCACCGAGTGTTCCATCTTCTTATCTTCTTTCAGGTATATATATAGCTTATATTATAGTTTATTATGTAAGCTTGTTTTGATACATATGTTATGGCTGTTATTTTATAAAAGAGGTATATATATATATGTATATATATATATATGTGTGTGTGTATATATATATGTATATATATATATATTGTTATAAAGTTACATCTCAGTTTATAAAGTTTATAAAATATATATTAGTTTATTTATAAGTTATAAAGTCTGTATATTATCTCGTATATAAATATCTTTGGCAATGTATTTGTTTGTATAAAGATTGTTTTGTTAACATATTGTTATGTTTATATTTGTATAATATGTTGTATTCACAGCTTTATTAATACTTTGGAAAGTTTATGATGTGAGTTTCATAGCCAAGATGAGAATATATAGTTTTACTTATATATACAAATTATATATTATGGGTTAGTTCGTAAAATTTATATATACAATTATAAGCTTTCATATATATTTTCTGTTACCATGTATAAGTTGTACATTTTTAATTTGGAAGCCTCAAATATGTTTCGCAACACGTATATATATGGTTATAGTGTTATATATAGTTTTAGTTATAGTCTATAGGTTAGTTTTGGGTGTCAACATATATATATATATATAAGTATAAAGTATGTTTTTTGTGTAAGTACATATAAGACAATTGTTTATATTTAAGTCATATAGGCTGTAATCTATATTTTGTGTGTATATACGTCTTGCTCTGCTGAGTTATATGGCTATTAATACAAAGCAAGTTGATGGTTTATAATAAATGTTGATTTTAAATATGTTATGTATGGAAGTATACACATGAATATAATATGTTCCAAATTTTATAAATTTTGATTTCTATGGTGTATATGCATTGTTTTAAATATGTATATAAAGTTATACCTTGAATCTATATAATAGTTTATATATATGTAAGGATACCCTATGATTTAAGTCCATATAAATATTAATGTTACATATATATATCGTATTCATGTTGATTTTAAATATGTGTTTAAATAAAACAATGATTTTATATATATATATATATATATATATATATATATATATATATATATATATATATATATATATGTATATGTGTGTTATTTTAATACTTGTTTTAAATTAAATTTTGATTTCATGGAAATAAAAATATATGACCACTGTACTAATTATATTCATTGATCCAGTTCTGATTTGGTTTCGTCAATCCT
Source organism: Allium cepa (assembly GCA_030765085.1). Taxonomy (NCBI): domain Eukaryota; kingdom Viridiplantae; phylum Streptophyta; class Magnoliopsida; order Asparagales; family Amaryllidaceae; genus Allium; species Allium cepa. The sequence goes on from CM060937.1 coordinate 591,851,882, forward strand.
TATCTATTAGCTTTGTCGAATTCGTGCTAATATAGCTTTGGTTTGAAAGTCGTACTTAGGTTGTAACTCAACTTCATTGTCTATCTCTCTTACCTCGAAAGGTGAGCAATCACTCATGATTAACATTTTTTTTTTAAATTTGATTTCAATAGAAGTGACAATTGGAATATGCTGCTGTTAGTTATTTCCATTGTTATATATATGCTATTTGTTCACCTATGACATCTGACACCATTATCTGTTATTTATATTGATTGCATATGCTTGTTATATTATTATCATATCTGTTATCACTCTGTAAGTTCTCTGTTAGTATAGAATTCACTATGGGTTGAAATGATACATACCCGAACGGGCTTTAGAATATGAGAAGATCGTTATGGGTTGAAATGATTGGCCCAAGCGATTTTCATTTGAATTGAATTTGGGAGTGCGGTTTGAAATGATATATACCCGTATATATTTTAAATTGCATATTGAAATGATAAATATTTGTATTACTTGACCAAAGAATAGAAAATTATATACAGGCACCGTTGGTTTATATATATATATATATATATATATATATTTATATATATATATATACATTGAAAAGATTTCTATGGTTTTGGAAAGATGTATATATGGTTTTTTTTGATTTTGAAATTATTTTATAAATAAGTTTTAAATTAAAGTGGATTTAAAATTTATTTTGAATTGTATTTTTTTTAAGAATTATCTTCAAATATATTGACTTGAGACTTATTGAATTTGAAGACTTAAGGATATGACTTTATAACATGGTTTTCGTTTAAGATGATTTAAAGGAATATTTCAAGTTTAAATAAATTTAAGGAATATTTAGTTATTTGGAATTTGGGGTTTATTTAAAAGATATTGGATTTGTTAAGTAAATATCTCAAAATTTGAATAATAATGAAGTTAAATTAAGGTATATATGAAGTTATCAAATTTAGTTTTCAAATTGTGAAATATTTGAAGCTTTGAAATATATGAAAATTGAAATGGTTTATTTGAGGTTCAAATCTGTGTTTGAAATCAATGTAAATTGAAATGGTTTATTGAAAACTGAATTGAGTTGAAATTTATTAATTAAGATTTGATTAAACTGAGTTTTGGATTTAAGTTGATTTGAATTAATTTGTGAAGTTGAGGAAATTATTTTATTTTATAAAGTAATTTTAAATTTAAACTGTTTTATTATTGATTCTATTTGAATATCTAAGCTGTTTAAGTGGTGAAAGTTATGGTTTCGAAGCTATGAATTTCAAAGTATTATGTTTTGAAATGTTATATTTTCAAGTGTTTGGTTTCGAAAGTGTTATAACTTTAAAGTACTAAGATTTTGTAAATGGATATATTTGAAATGGAAATAATATCTTATTTGGTTTTGAAATGGAAATGATATCATATTGACATGTTTTTGAAATGGCAATGATATTTTGGTTTTGAAGTATATACTATTTTGAAAATGACCGCGGTGCTATAATAACGTTTGGTTGTTAATGAGACCGGGATCGGAAGTTTTCATACTCTCAACCAACTCCGAAAACCATTTAACAACCGTGTACGCGGTGGAGATTCCAGAATGAAGTAGGATGGTGGTGACGTTCTATTAAGGTATACACGTGGATCCGACTCCCGTGAGTTGGCATAAGGTGGCTATAAGCCGTTGGCGGCCGTTGGAAGCCGTTGGAATAGCCGTTGGAATATATCCCACGACTTCCAACGCTTTCCAACGGAAACAACGGACCATTTCCAACGGCATTTCCAACGGCCGCTAACGGGTTATAGCCGTTGGAAACCGTTAGAAACCGTTACAATAAAATGGCCAATATGCCGTTGGAAGCCGTTGGATATACTGGGTTTATTTTGCTGTACAACAGCAAGCCTATTTACCTTCCACCACACCATTTCCAATCCATTCAATTTCCATTCCATTTCCAATCAATTCCACATATATATATATATATATATATATATATCAATATCAATACAAACAACGCACATACAATAAAACACTAATATAAACAAACCAAACCGATCAAACATCACAAAATATACCATCAACGTACATACCATCAACAAATGTCACTAAACCATGATCATACCATCAAAATACTTCTCACCCACTCCGTACCAATATATACAACATCGCCATCAACATCAAAACATCTCCAAGTCAATATATTCATTGTTCAAACACAAATACTCAAAAACATACCTCCTCAAGGATCCTCGTCGCCTCCAGAAGCACCAGACGACGAAGGAAGGGTACCATGATTCTGCAAAAACTGCGCAAGCTTTTGATCCAACTGCTCCACCTGGATGGCTCGTAGACGATTCTCCTCCCGTAGCTGCTCAACCATAGCTCTAAGCTCCTTGATTTCTTCTTTGTCTCGGTCTTTTTGAGCTTGTCGAGCCTGTCGAGCCTGCAAATAAAATTAATAGCAAAAGGGTTGTCTCAGCATATACAATATTATAACATTATATATCTACACGCTGATTTTTTGTACATATGTAAAAGGATTAATTACTGTTAGGTTCCCGAAGCCAAAACGTCTACTCCGTTGCGCCGGATCCATAACAGCGGTAAAAATGTTATCCTGCTCCTCCTGTGTCAGCGCATCACGACCAGACTGCTCAAGTGCATAAGCCTGTGCCTCCTGCAACCTCGACTATAATGAAAAAAAACAATTTCAGTTGAAAAATAGTAGCATGTAATTATTTTGCATAGCTAGAAATTAATAAACTTATCGGTGTAAGTATTAAAAATTAAAAAATGCATACATATGCCTCGGTCGCCCTATCTTGCTCACCCCACTGATATATGATATTGCCAGCCTCATCTACTTGCCTAGATGCGTGGGTGTGAGCAAACACGTCCACTAAGCCAACAGAGCCTCCACGAGCTCGTTCCTGCAATTGATAATTTGGATAATTTAACTGTACATAACTAATTACTGAACTGATCAATATACAAATGTGATAATAGATAAATTTATCGAATCTTCGCGGTGATGCTAGAAAGATTTGGAGCCTCCAATGTGTGATACAGGATTCCTGCTCCTATTTGCCGAGTTCCTAGCTGACTCCTCCTGCAAATTTACAATGATTAATTATTTATTAAACGGTAAAAAAATGCTGAGATTTATTGTAGATTTACCTTGAACTCCTCAGAGTTCCACCAATCAACCCATTTCTCCCATACAGTCACGCTCATCCACTTGGGCTTCTTTCCTACTTTTTTAATCTCCGACATAGTCTCTCTATAGTTCTTCGCGATCCTGGAGTTCCAGTGTCACTGAACTAAATTGACGTCAGGCTCTTGCAAATCTACGGCGCCCTGTACAATGAGAAAATATTACTAATTATTTATTTGTATTTAATTAATCATCTTGTAAAGCGGTATAAACTTACCAGAAAATCTTGCCAAATCGTCTCTCTCACGTCGTCGGGGATCTTGCCCCACTTTGGCCAGCAATCGGTCATCCTAGCCATGTACGCCTGCTTCGAAATACTCAGAACCACTTTGGATGGCTCCAACTCAAATCCACTGCGTTAAATATAAAATTGAACTTTAGACAATTGTAGATATATCATGTACAATTAAAAAATTAAAATGCTATGCTCGCTAATTATGATACTTACGTCTCATCAGCCTTAGGCTGTAAGTAAACAAGTGGCCGAGCTGGTAGCTCACCACTACTCTCTCCAATATGACGTGAAGAGCCACGTCGCCGAGACCCAGAACCGGAACCGGAACCGGACATAATATATATACCTGCCATATATACATACATATACACATTATAATAATCATGATATGATGAACCATTAAAAAATGTAATACAATATGCTACAAATGTGTCATGTTGTGTGCGTGTTGAGTGTGTGAGTATACACTTATTGTCATTAAAATTGTATAAATTAGATAAATGCATTATTAATCAGAGATCAATGTAACGTGAATACTTTTAAAAATTACCGGATATTACTCAGTCGTCCTCATCGTTTTCTGATTCAGACTTGGTTTCGTGCTCTATGTCGTTTTCCTCTACACTCTCAAATGCTTCGACTAATACATTTGTCTCATCATTTAAAGGTCCAAAATCGGTTTGATCGTCTGTAATTGCTATTTCAGCATTTTCCTCCAGATCTGCTTGATAGGCTTGTTCATCTGGAATATTTTGTCCATCAAACGTAAATCTTGCTTTGGTTTTAAAAACCGCAGACCAGTCTGCTTTATCCCTTTTTAGAGATAGATAAGGGGCATAATAAGCTTGTAGGGCTTGTTTGGCTAGTATAAATGGGTCGTACTTTTGATAACGCGAGGTATGTTTAATTGCTATAAGATTATATTTTGGATGAACGTTAATACCAGAACCTGAAACATTGCTGAACCAGTTGCATCTAAACAAATAAACATCCTCCACGGGTCTTGTAAAATATGTCAACTGCAATATCTGAGTTAACACGCCATAAAAATCATTTATATGATTATTAGGGTCACCACTGCCTTTAACAAATACACCAGTATTGTTTGTTAATTTTTCAGCACCGTATTCTTTGGTGTTGAATTTATATCCATTAACAAAATATATTGGATACGTATTAACTTTTATTTTCTGTCCAAACGCCAAATGTTTCAGTCCTTTATCGAGCACATTATTTGTGGGATCAGAAACGTATTTCGAAAACCAAGTACTGAAATCTTTGCTTAAATCGCCACCTAGATTTTGTGATTCATAAATACTGCAAACACAAACATGATATATTACATTATTATTTATTCACACGTGTAGTATTAAATTTAACAAAACTTGGAATGTGCTAATTACCTAACAAATGGTGCAACTTCAGGACAATTAAGAAGAATATATGTGTGTGCTACATGGTATTCTTTATCATCTAGCCATACTTCCTCACTTTTGCCAGCATGTCGGCCATATTGTTTAAAAATAGATAATACTGATTCAGAAGAAGAAGCTTGCTCAACGGCATGATCGTCATTATGCGGAACACTTACAAATGATAAGTTCACATGGTCTTTAAAATAATGAGAGAAAAAGAAAGAAGCTTCTTCTTCGATATATGATTTGCAAATAGAACCTTCAACTCGAGCTTTTTGTCTCACTTTTTTCTTCAAATGATTTAAGTACCTAATATAAAATATTTGGGTTAAGTATTAACTACTATATTTATACTTAAATCAACATTTACATACTCAATATAGTAACATACCTTTCGAATGGATACATCCATCCATATTGCACAGGACCTCGAAGACGTGCTTCATATGGAAGATGAACAGGTAAATGCTCCATTACATTAAAGAACCCGGAGGAAATATTTTCTCCAGTTTGCAGAGCAGTATAGGAATTTCTTCTTCAAGTTTAAGTAGACGGTCAACTTTTAACGTAGTTGAACAAAGCTCCTTGTAAAATAAACTAAGTTCTGTTATTACCGTCCAAACTTTTACCGGTAACAATTCTTTGAAAGCGATGGGTAACAAATTTTCCATCATTACATGACAATCATGGCTTTTCATTCCACTCAGTCTCCCATTTTTATAGTCGACACATCTACGAAGATTAGAGGAAATTCCATCGGGAAATCGTAATCCTTCCACCCATTGTAACAGTACTTTAACTTGGTTGCTGTCTAGTTCATAGCATGCTTTGGGTTTTTTATTGTTGGGAGTCATATGAAGCTCAGGACGATTGCATATTTGCTCTATATCACGTCTAGATTTCAAATCGTCCTTAGTCTTGCCCTTCACATTCAAAACTGTATAAAACACATTATCAAATACGTTTTTCGTTATGCATCACGTCAATGTTATGACGGATTAATAGATTTTTCCAATAAGGCAATTCCCAGAATATACTTTATTTGCACCAATTATGAAACGTCGATTTACCTTGAATTTCTTCTTGTTGTCCGGTCTCGTGTATCTTTGGATAATCTTTTACAAGTTCATATATATCCTCGCTTGACCAAACCGTTGGTGGTCGTAGAGTCTCATGTCTATTAGCTATGAAGTTTTTTTTGTCTCTTCTAAAAGGGTGATTAATATGAAGAAAACATCGATGACAATCAAACCATGAAATTTTCTTTCCATTTGGCAAAGAAAATGCTCGTGTTTCTTCCATGCAATAAGGACAAGCGAAACGACCGGCCGTACTCCAACCCGAAAGCATTGCATATGCAGGAAAATCGCTAATAGTCCATAACAAAGAAGCGAACATCCGAAAAATTTTCTTTTTTGATATGTCGTATGTTTCAACTCCTTCATACCATAATATTTTCAACTCTTCGATTAACGGTTGTAAGTAAACATCAATGCCCTGTGTCGGATCATCAGGACCGGGGACGACAATCGTGAGAAACATATATGGAGTTTTCATACACATCCACGGAGGTAGATTGTAAGGTGTGATTATTATAGGCCAAGATGAATATTTAGAACCAAACTGAGAAAACGGTGAGAAGCCGTCTGTACATAAACCTAGTCTAACATTTCGGCTCTCCGCTGCGAAATTGGGATATTTCTTGTCAAAATGTTTCCATGCTTCTCCATCGGCTGGGTGTGTCAACGTATCTTCTTGAGGTGTTCTCACACTGTGCCATCTCATATGATGCGCTGTCACAAATGATGCATATAATCGTTGAAGTCTAGGGGTGAGGGGCAAATAATGCATACGCTTGTGCGGAACTTATTTTCCATTCTTTTTCCTAGATTTGTATCTTTCCTGATTACATATTTTACAATTTCTAAAATTGATGTCTTCTTTCCAATACAACATGCAACTCTTTAGACATGTATCTATTTTTTGATATGGCAAACCGAAAGATGACATAAGTTTTTTCACTTCATAATAATTTTCGCACATTAAATTATCGGATGGCATATGACGTTTAGCAGCTTGCACAATAGCCATAAATCCAGCTTCTGTAAGGTTGTATTTTGATTTCATTGCAATGTATTCTGCAGTTACGGATAATTGAGAGCCGCTTAAACATCCATTCCAAAGGGGTTTTTTAGCATGATCCAATAAATCATATATTTTTTTCGCTCCAACATTTGGTTCCTCTTCGACGTTAACATCGTCGTTATCAATTACAGCGGTAGGGAACATTGATCATGCTGCATCTTCGACCATATGTTCTATGAGATTCGTACTACCTTCTTCGCTGATGACCTCCACCGACTGTTCTTGATTATTAGGGGCTACAATTTCTCCATGACGATCCCACAGCAAATAATTGGGTACGAAACCGAATTGGCGCAAATGAACCTTAGCCATATTCGGTTCTAAATAGTTCAACAATTTGCATCTACTACACGGACAACGAATTTCTTCATCGTTTGCAATATTACTTATAGCAAATTCGATGAACACCTGTACCCCTTTTAGAAAATGTTCACTTATTGCGCCACTAGTTTCCCTTCTTTGATACATCCAACTCCGATCATTAAAGTAATTGACCATGTTTCCCTACTAGAAAACCTATGATAGAGTAAAAATGTTATAAATCATTCATTTTATATTTTGCATGAAATTTTCCAACGGCCGCAAACTGCTTATTTCACAAACTGAATATTTTAAATAAGCAACTATTGTTTCATTGCCACTTATGTGTCTTTCTTTGATGGTCGGTCATCCTACTTCCCATTACAAACACAATAGTAATTATATTCCGTAAATCATATCATTTTAAACGATTCACAAAATTTCGGCAGCATTTCCCCCGTGTTCCTTGTATCGTACACAAATGCGTGTACACAAGGAACGTAAAGGAAATGCCGTCGAAATTTTGTGAACCGTTTAAAGTGATATGATTGACGGAATATAATTACTTTATAGTGTTTGTAACTTGTCCAATAATGGGACAAATCCGACAAATGATGTATCAGATGAATAGAGTTGTCCGTTTTGTGGAAAAAACGAATATCCCTAAAACGATCATATACAACACTTGTCAGACGGGGCGGAATAATATCTAAGGATTTAAATGTTTGTTTATATTAAATTCGAATATATAATTCGTTTAATTAATATTGGTTTATATTTTACCGTTTTATTACATAAGTACTAAATTCATTTTATACGCTAAATTTGTACACAAAATTCATTTATAAACTAAATTAATTCGCGTGTTCACACAAATACAAAGCTCGTATTCGCACATATGAAATATCCGTTCTAACGGCTTCCAAATGCAATAAACTCTATCACACACATACGTTTAATATACTAATCAAATAACATAAACTAATGCAATATCTTAAATTACAAAATTTTCAATCAATTATAATAACTTGTTCATTATGTTATAATGGTTGCAATTAGAGGATAATATAATGTAATATGCATACACTAACAAGTAGGAATCAATCAACATTCAAATTAAACCCTAAATCAAAAAAAACCTAAATATTAGCTTTAGAAAAATTACCGATTTGGAGAGCTAGAACGGTGGAGATGTGTCGGAGTAGCTTCTAGATGGCGTCGGGGGTTGTTGGGATGGTGTTTGGGCCGGAAAATGAAGATTGGAGATGATGGAATGGTGGATTTGGGGGTAATTTTCGGTTGAGAAGATGAATAATGAGCTGAAGGTCGGTCTCTGGAAATATGCAGGAAATTTTCCAACGGCTTCCAACGGCCGCAAACGGCTCTTTTCCAACGGTTTCTAACGGTTTCAGACGGCTACGTAAAAAATTAACGGGCCGTTGGAAGCCGTTGGAAATGCCGTTGGCGGCCGTTGGAACTGGGGCGTTGGAATTTACTATTTTTCTAGTAGTGAATAGATAAGTGAAAATGGTTCTAAAAGTTTGGGAGGATTGAATATATGTTTCTCAAAGGTGGATATCATTTCATATTCCACTCTCAAAATAAAAGAATCGGGATAATTTGGAGTCATTGTAATTGACTTGCTATATTGATTAGGTGGCTTAAATATATTAATTAGGTGGCCTTAAACATTGGGTAGTTTCTAACATTGCTACAAATTGGTTTATGGTTAATATGGACAAAATGTTGGTCAATATAAGATTATTGCTAATTAGTATTTGTAATTGAAATTCTATCTAGGCACAAAACATAGACACAAAACGAAACACATGGGATCTTGACCATTGGATCTCCTTCTAATTTCCACCTTCCACGTAAAGACAAAATGAGCCAAGGCCTACATTTGTTGTGTCCCATTTTTTGTTTAATTTTGTGTTTAAATAGCAGCTCCCTTTTGTAAATGCCTAACTAAAATTAATGTAAAAAAGTGTTAAGTGTACCATCCAAACATATACTTAAATGGCTATATTATTTATTTTGATATTAGTCTAACTAAGTGTAATGTTTTTAAAGTGATTTTCGAACGGGGGAAGAAAATCCCATCAATATGACCAAAAATCTTTTTAGGGTTTTTCCTAAAATTAAGTAGATATAAGATATATCATTGGTTTTACTGAAAATATTATATATTTCTCCTACGTTCTTTAGATTTATCAGAAAGTATTTTGTTAATTTTTCTATTGTAAACATAAAAAGAAAAATAAGGAAAAATGTGAAAAGAAATTGGTACTAAATGCGGTTCAAATATAAACTCAGATGAACTATTTCAGTTTTGGTACAAAATTTCATTTCATTATGTACAATAGAAGTTTTAAATACTGTTAATGATAGCACAAAAGGGAAAGGTGCACCTCAGTGAATAAATATGGATTGTCCTATACTAATGATACATGTACATTGCATGTAGTGACTTCTAAAATTCAACTCTCTGCTGGATTAAAGAATTATAGGGAGGTTTTGGGCTCCATAATATCATTTATGTATGCCAACATTGCATATGTCTCCATCTACTAGAATTTGATTCATTAAGTTGGAGAATATATTAAATGCCTTACCTATTTTGAATGTTATGGGCTTATACAGTGTCACAAATCATTATAAGTTCTTGCATGCTTTGAAGGTCTAGCCCCAGTATAATTATCAATTATTCCTTGCTTAAAAGACATTAAGCATCCTTATCAAATCTTAGGACATTCCTCATATTTTATGTAACGACCCATAAATTTTAGTGGTTTTATTAATTAATTGAAATTTTGTGAAATTTTAAACAATAAAATTTTGCGATAAAAAAATTAAATAATTGGAATACGTCAAATTAAACATAGCAATTGGTAAATTTACATCTAATAATATGGAAGTTTATTTTCTAATGTAATTTTATTTCAATTCAAATTAGTTAATATTTGATGATAATTAAATGTTTTCCAAAATTAAATATTTTTATACAATAAATTTGTAAATCATATTCTGAGTGAGACGGCATGTTTCGTTTCTTCAAATTTGGACTGTTATTGCTCTGTTTATCTTATTTTCAGCATTTTAACAGCATTTCGATACCGATATCGACTTTTGATCGGATGACCGTACCACTGATATATGTATACCTTTTTGATCGTCTCGTCATGCCGATCTCTGCGGTATATTCATTTCTATGTTTTGAAGTTCGGTACGCAGTGGAAACTGCGAAACAGTCACCCATATCGGTACCATTTGAACTTTTTGAATTTCTTCGTCCATTCAATTGCCCACCGTTTTAACCAACGGTCGATTGATTTTATTATTTCATAATTCAATAGTTGACCTTCACTATTCTAGTTGTTAGATTTATTATATTGGATGGTTCATTTTCCATAGACTCTTGGTTTTCACCATTCTGTTTTATAAAATTTTATAATATACATGTCGGCTTGTTCTTCACGCTGGCACGTCCCATATCCCCATCTATCTTATTTTGAGAACCCCTTCAGCTCATAAACTTTTCCTCTACACGCGCAGCTCATCAGCCCACCTCCATCTTCGTGTAGCTCTGGCCATAACCTCCATACTGATGGCCTCTCCTTCCCTGCCGCTCCGGCTAGCCCTCTCCTTCGGCCATAGGAGCCACCGAGCCAAACCCCTCCATCCCACTTTTCATCGTCCACCTCCAACTTAATCAGTGCCGCTCCTCCCTGACCCACATCACCTCCGTGCTTTTCCCAGATCTCCTCCTCACCATCGAGTGTTCCATCTTCTTCTCTTCTTTCAGGTGTATATATATATATATATATATATATATATATATATCTTATATTATAGTTTATTATATAAGTTTGTTTTGATACATATATTACGGATGTTATTTTATAAAAGAAGTATATATAAATATATTTTGTTACAAAGTTACATCTCAATTTATAAAGTTTATAATATATATATATATATATATATATATATTAGTTTATTTATAAGTTATAAAGTCTGTATATTATCTGGTACAAAAATATCTTCGGCGGTGTATTTGTTTATATAAAATATGTTTTGTTAACATATTGTTATGTTTATATTTGTATAATATGTTGTATTCACAACTTTATTAATGCTTTGGAAAGTTTATGATGTGAGTTTCATAGCCGAGAGTAGAATATATAGTTTTACTATATATACAAATTATATATTATGGGTTAGTTCATAAAATTTATATATACAGTTATAAGCTTTCATATATATTTTCTGTTACCACGTATAAGTTGTATATTTTTAATTTGGAAGCCTCAAATATGTTTCGCAGCACGTATATATATGGTTACAGTGTTATATATAGTTTTAGGTATAGTATATAGGTTAGTTTTGGGCGTCAACATATATATAAGTATAAAGTATGGTATTTGTCTTAAGTACTTATAAGATAGTTGTTTATATTTAAGTCATATAGGCTGTAATCTATATATTGTGTGTATATATGTCTTGTTCTACTGAGTTATATGCCTATTACTACAAAGCAAGTTGATGGTTTATAATAAGTGTTGATTTTAAATATGTTATGTATGAAAGTATACACATGAATATAATATGTTCCAGATTTTTAAATTTTTGATTTCTATGGTATATGCATTGTTTTAAATATGCATTTAAAGTTATACATTGAATCTATATAATAGTTTATATATATGTAAGTATACCCTGTGATTTAAGTCCATATAAATATTAATGTTATATATATATATATATATCATATTCATGTTGATTTTATATATGTGTTTAATAAGAAAATGATTTTTTATATATATGTTATTTTAATACTTGTTTTAAATTAAATTTTGATTTCATGGAAATAAAAATATATGTCCACTGTACAATTATAATCATCGATCCAGTTTTGATTTGGTTTCATCAATTCTTATCAATTAGCTTTGTCGAATTCGTGCCAATATGGCTTTGGTTTGAAAGTCGTACTTGGGTTGTAGCTCAACTTCATTGTTTGTCTCTCTAGCCTCGAAAGGTGAGCAATCACTCACGATTAACATTCTTTTATTTATTAAAATTGATTTCAACTGAAACGGAAATTGAAATATGCTGCTGTAAGTTATTTACCTTGTTTATATATATATATATATATATGCGCTATATGTTCACCTGTGACATCTGACACCGTTATCTGTTATTTATATTGATGACATATGTATGTCATATTATTATCATATATGTTATCACTCTTTATGTTCCATGTTAGTATAGAATTCACTATGGGTTGAAATGATACATAACCGAATGGACTTTAAAATAGGAGAAAATCGTTGTGGGTTGAAATGATAGGCCCAAGCGATTTTCATTTGAATTGAATTTAGGATTGCAGGTTGAAATGATATATACCCGTATATATTTTATATTGCGGATTGAAATGATAAATATCTATATCACTTGACCATAGGATAAAAAATTATATACAGACACCTTTGGTATATATATATATAAAATGATTTCTATGGTTTTGGAAAGATATATATATGGTTTTATTTGATATTGAAATTATTTTATAAATAAGTTTTAAATTAAAGTGGATTTAAAATTTATTTGGAATTCTATTTAATTAAGAATTGTCTTTAAATATAACGATTTGAAACTTAATGAATTTGAAGACTTAAGGATATGACTTTATAACGTGGTTTTCATTTAAGATGATTTAAAGGAATATTTCAAGTTTAAATAAGTTGAGGAATATGTAGTGATTTGGAATTTGGGGTTTATTTAAAAGATATTCGATTTATTAAGTAAATGTTTCAAAAACTGAATAATAATGAAGTTAAATTAAGGTATATATGAAGTTATCAAATTCAGTTTTGAAATTGTGGAACATTTAAAGCTTTGAAATATATGGAAATTGAAATGTTTTATTTGAGGTTCAAATCTGTATTTGAAATCAATGTAAATTGAAATCATAGATCGAAAAATGAATTGAGTTGAAATTTATGAATTGAGATTTGATTTAAATTGAATTTTTAGATTCAAGTTGATTTGAATCAATTTGCGAAGTTGAGGAAATTATTTTATTTTATAAAGTAATTTTAAATTTAAACTATTTTATTATATATACTATTTGAATATCCATACTGTTTATGTGGTGAAAGTTATGGGTTTGAAGCTATGAATTTCAAAGCATTATATTTTGAAATGTTATATTTTCAAATGTTTGGTTTCGAAAGTGTTATAACTTTGAAGTACTAAGATTTTGGAAATGGATATATTTGAAATGGATATAATATCTTATTTGGTTTTGAAATGGAAATGATATTGTATTAATATGGTTTTGAAATGGCAATGATATTTTGGTTTTGAAGTATATTCTATTTTGAAAATGACGGCGGTGTTATAATAACGTTTGGTTGTTAAAGAGACCGGGATCGGAAGTTGTCATACTCTCTGCCAACTCCGAAAACCATTTTAACAACCGTGTACGCTGTGGAGATTCCAGAATGAAGTAGGATGGTGGCGACGTTCTATTGAGGTATGTACGTGGACCCTACTCCCGTGAGTTGGCATAAGGTGGATGAAATAGGGGCGATTTCGAGCCAATGAGATGGCTCCTCTGATCGTACACGCTTCTTTGATACCATTTTATTACTTTGTGATTGATTAGGTGCACCTTTAATTTTGGGAGTATGGCTCGAGGTGGGCGATAGTGGCTGATATACGTTACCGCTAGTCCGGATGCGTACTTGGTATATCTACCCTAACATTGCCTCGTTGTGCCGTGTCACCTACCCTAGCACGCATTGTATGAGTTTGATTTATGTCGTACCTATGGAGTATCCTCTGGTAGCCTTCCGATCTGGAGGTATTATGGTACTGTATAGACTATTAGCACTAAAATGTGTTAAGGGGGGTATGGGTAACGCCTTAATGCTATTTTTAAATATGTTATACTTTACTTTAGACGTTATTATAATAGCGTATATTACTACATAGTAGATAGTTTAATGGATCCTTAGAGGATGGTTATCCCAAACATCCTTTGAGTTACTTGTATTTCAGTTGTTATTTCTCTTGAGTTGGATTTATTAATATAATAATGTTAACCCTGACTCGAGTGTTTTGTGTTTTGCTTTACACAAGGCTCAGACTGAGTGATACAGCTTCTGAGACTTACGTTCGGAGTTGGAGCTTCGTTGGAAATCCATCTACATCTTTTCGGCTTGCAGTTATTCAGTTGATTCCAGTGTTGTATTATGATCTTGTATTTGACTATTATATTCGAGACTTCTGTTGTATCTTATTTAACTCTGACATACAAGTAGCTTGGTGAACTACTAATCTTTTGTTTCCGCTGCATTATTGTATATTACTCTGTGTCTATGATTATGTTCTTATTTTATTTACCATATATGCGGAGTTTTGCCAAATATAAATTGACAATCTAGTATTTTGAACAATTCAAATCCGGCATGCATGGATGCGAATGGTTGAAAATATCGGGATGTTTCATTTGGTATCAAAGCTTTGGTTTTAGGAAAACTCAGCATATGTAGTAAATTTGTTTACATAATTACCTTCGTTCGAGCTTGAATTCGCTTTTTTTGATCCGGTTTTCCTTTGACTTTTGGAGCGTTCCCTTTGGTTCCAAAATCCATCCTTATCTCTCCCTATTCGTGTTTCTTGATTTTGGAGAGTCCAATAACTCCACTTCGAATGATCTCCATAATAACTCGACGGTCTCGCCAATCTTCGAATGATTTCTAAAGGGGTGAAACTCCTTTGCAATAGGCATTGATTTACCGGAGATATCTGCATCCTCGGTTTACAATGCTATTTATCTCCTGCAATGCCTGAATTCTATCTTTTGTGATCGAATGTCGATTTGCCTCGGAATTCTACATCGATCCTATTCTTGAAGTCATGGCCAACCCGGTTGAGGTTGCCCGCGATTTATATAGACTTGTCCATCTCCCTATTTTGTTATTTAATTTTCTTATCTTCATTTCAAACCTATCTTCGAATCAAAATTCTCTTTGATTTGAGTCCATCAAACTTGAATCTCTAATCTTGGTTTGAAGTCCATTCTAGACTTATCGAGCGAGGAGTGTATTTGAATTTATATTAAAAATGTTTTATATATTGTGTTGTTTGAGTTGTTGATGTTGATTTGGGTTTTTGATCGATTCGTCCGATCAACGCTATCGATAGGATTTCCAAAACATTTGAACAGAGCAAACCGAAACAATATTGATTTCAAATTTGGTAAATGGAATACTTTTGTATGATTATATTATATATAAGTATATTTTCTAAAATTAAATAGTTTAATAAATTGGATGTTTAAAATGATAATATTTGATTTTCAATTATTGATTTGAAAACCATTGACTATCTCAACATTTTAAATAAATGGAATTATGAAAACATGGTTATAAATTGATTTAGAATTTGAAATGAATTTGAATTAAGAATTTGAGAATTTAAATTTTCGGTGATTTCAAACTTTGGTTTTTAAGTTTAAAAGGTATATTATTTAAAGTATTTTCGAATAGAAACCATTTTCAAAGAATTTTAAATGTTTAAATCGATGCTCTCCTATTTTGTCGTTGGAAAATAATTTCTATGATGGCGGCTGCATCATCGACATTCATTTTCGAGTTTTGAAGTGGAGAGACCATTCAGTAGCTTTGTTACACTTTTTTTTTGGAAAATAAATTGATTTGAATTTCTAAAGTATGGCTTGATTTAAAATATATATTGGTATATGATTATAGATTTGATATGAATATATATAGTATATATATTTACCTCTAAATTGTTTAAAGTTAATCAGAAATCTAATTCTTAAATGTATGTTAAAGGATGTTTTCAATTATAAAATAAAGTCAAAAATTTTGAATAAATATTTAAACTTGAAATAATTGAATTGGGAAAAAAATTACTTGTATAATACTCAATTACATTCCAATATAACTTACCTAAAGCATTCAGAAGTTGAATATGTAATTGAATAATTTACAAAGTAAAATGGTGGTTAATGATTTTATAAATAAATTTTGAAGGGTTATCACAAATGTTATACACTTAGATTTTAGTTATAAAAATGTTAATAGCGATAAATTGAATACTGAGTTGTTTGGATAGTAAATAAGACAAATTAGAGAAAAATTTTGTTGGAAAGAAACCTTTTGTATTAAATGTTAATAACTTGAAATAAAATCAACTCATTGAAATACCTTTAATTTAAAATCAATTGTTGAATATTAATTTTTATATAGTTATAAATTAATTAGTTTATTTATTTTCAATCTATTTTCCTTTTGGTTGTTGTTTCTATCCTCCTACCTCCTTCCTTTTCGAGGACAAAAAGTTTTGAGTGGAGGAGAGTGTAACGACCCGTAAATTTTAGTGGTTTTATTAATTAATTGAATTTTGTGAAATTTTAAACAATAAAAAGTTTTAAAATTTGGAATACGTCTAATTAAACATAGCAACTGATAAATTTACATCTGTTAATATGAAAGTTTATTTTCTAATGTAATTTTATTTCAGTTCAATTAGTTAATATTTGATGAGAATTAAATGTTTTCCAAACTTAAATATTTTTATACAATAAATTTGTAAATCATCTTCTAAGTGAGATGGCATATTTTGTTTCTTCAAATTTGGATTGTTATTGCCCCGTTTATCTTATTCTCAGCATTTTAACAGCATTTCGGTACCGATATCGACTTTTGATCGGATGACCGTACAACTGATATTTGTATAACGTTTTGATCGTCTAGTCATGCTGATCTCTATGGTATATTCATTTCTATGTTTTAAAGTTCGCTATGCTATGGAAACTGCGAAATAGTCGCCCATATCGGTACCATTTGAACTTTTTGAATTTCTTCGTCCATTCAATTATCCACCGTTTGAACCAAAGATTAACTGATGTTAATATTTCATAATTTAATAGTTGACCTTCACTATTCCAGCTGTTAGATTTATTATATTGGATGGTTCATTTTCCATAGACTCTTGGTTTTCGCCATTCTGTTTTATAAAATTTTATAATATACATGTCGGCCTCAAATGTTTCCTGTTATTCATGCTGGCATCTTATTTTATGAACCACTTCAGCTCATAAACTCTTCCTCTACATGCGCAGCTCATCAGCCCTCCTCCATCTTCGTGTAGCTCTGGCCATGACCTCCATAATGATGGCCTCTCCTTCCCGGTCGCTCCGGTTTGCCATCTCCTTCGGCCATAGGAGCCACCGAGCCAAACCCCTCCATCCCACTTTTCATCATCCTCCTCCAACTTAATCAGTGCCGCTCCTCCCTGACCCGCATCGCCTCCGTGCTTTTCCCAGATCTCCTCCTCACCACCGAGTGTTCCATCTTCTTATCTTCTTTCAGGTATATATATAGCTTATATTATAGTTTATTATGTAAGCTTGTTTTGATACATATGTTATGGCTGTTATTTTATAAAAGAGGTATATATATATATATGTGTGTGTGTGTGTGTGTATATATATATATATATATATATTGTTATAAAGTTACATCTCAGTTTATAAAGTTTATAAAATATATCTTAGTTTATTTATAAGTTATAAAGTCTGTATATTATCTGGTATATAAATGTCTTTGGCAATGTATTTGTTTGTACAAAGATTGTTTTGTTAACATATTGTTATGTTTATATTTGTATAATATGTTGTATTCACAGCTTTATTAATACTTTGGAAAGTTTATGATGTGAGTTTCATAGCCAAGATGAGAATATATAGTTTTACTTATACATACAAATTATATATTATGGGTTAGTTCGTAAAATTTATATATACAGTTATAAGCTTTTATATATATTTTCTGTTACCATGTATAAGTTGTACATTTTTAATTTGGAAGCCTCAAATATGTTTCGCAGCACGTATATATATGGTTATAGTGTTATATATAGTTTTAGTTATAGTCTATAGGTTAGTTTTGGGTGTCAACATATATATATATAAGTATATAGTATGTTTTTTGTGTAAGTACATATAAGACAATTGTTTATATTTAAGTCATATAGGCTGTAATCTATATTTTGTGTGTATATACGTCTTGCTCTGCTGAGTTATATGGCTATTAGTACATAGCAAGTTGATGGTTTATAATAAATGTTGATTTTAAATATGTTATGTATGGAAGTATACACATGAATATAATATGTTCCAAATTTTATAAATTTTGATTTCTATGGTATATGCATTGTTTTAAATATGTATATAAAGTTATACCTTGAATCTATATAATAGTTTATATATATGTAAAGATACCCTATGATTTATGTCCATATAAATATTAATGTTACATATATATATCGTATTCATGTTGATTTTATATATGTGTTTAAATAAAACAATGATTTTATATATATATATATATATGTATGTATGTATATGTATATGTGTGTTATTTTAATACTTGTTTTAAATTAAATTTTGATTTCATGGAAATAAAAATATATGTCCACTGTACTAATTATATTCATCGATCCCGTTCTGATTTGGTTTCGTCAATCCTTATCTATTAGCTTTGTCGAATTCGTGCCAATATAGCTTTGGTTTGAAAGTCGTACTTAGGTGTAACTCAACTTCATTGTCTATCTCTTTAGTCTCGAAAGGTGAGCAATCACTCACGGTTAACATTCTTTTTTTAAATTTGATTTCAATAGAAATGACAATTGGAATATGCTGCTGTTAGTTATTTCCATTGTTATATATATGCTATCTGTTCACCTATGACATCTGACACCATTATCTGTTTTTTATATTGATTACATATGCTTGTTATATTGTTATCATATCTGTTATCACTCTGTAAGTTCTCTGTTAGTATAGAATTCACTATGGGTTGAAATGATACATACCCGAACGGGCTTTAGAATAGGAGAAGATCGTTATGGGTTGAAATGACAGGCCCAAGCGATTTTCATTTGAATTGAATTTGGGAGTGCGGTTTGAAATGATATATACCCGTATATATTTTAAATTGCAGATTGAAATGATAAATATCTGTATTACTTGACCATAGAATAGAAAATTATATACAGACACCGTTGGTTTATATATATATTTATATATATATATACATTGAAAAGATTTCTATGGTTTTGGAAAGATGTATATATGGTTTTTTTTATTTTGAAATCATTTTATAAATAAGTTTTAAATTAAAGTGGATTTAAAATTTATTTTGAATTGTATTTTTTTTAAGAATTATCTTCAAATATATCGACTTGAGACTTATTGAATTTGAATACTTAAGGATATGACTTTATAACGTGGTTTTCGTTTAAGATGATTTAAAGGAATATTTCAAGTTTAAATAAATTTAAGGAATATTTAGTGATTTGGAATTTGGGGTTTATTTAAAAGATATTGGATTTGTTAAGTAAATATCTCAAAATTTGAATAATAATGAAGTTAAATTAAGGTATATATGAAGTTATCAAATTTAGTTTTCAAATTGTGAAATATTTGAAGCTTTGAAATATATGGAAATTGAAATGGTTTATTTGAGGTTCAAATCTGTGTTTGAAATCAATGTAAATTGAAATGGTTTATTGAAAACTGAATTGAGTTGAAATTTATTAATTAAGATTTGATTAAACTGAGTTTTGGATTTAAGTTGATTTGAATTAATTTATGAAGTTGAGGAAATTATTTTATTTTATAAAGTAATTTTAAATTTAAACTGTTTTATTATTGATTCTATTTGAATATCTAAGTTGTTTAAGTGGTGAAAGTTATGGTTTCGAAGCTATGAATTTCAAAGTATTATGTTTTGAAATGTTATATTTTCAAGTGTTTGGTTTCGAAAGTGTTATAACTTTAAAGTACTAAGATTTTGTAAATGGATATATTTGAAATGGAAATAATATCTTATTTGGTTTTGAAATGGAAATGATATCATATTGACATGTTTTTGAAATGGCAATGATATTTTGGTTTTGAAGTATATACTATTTTGAAAATGACCGCGGTGTTATAATAACGTTTGGTTGTTAATGAGACCGGGATCGGAAGTTTTCATACTCTCAACCAACTCCGAAAACCATTTAACAACCGTGTACGCGGTGGAGATTCCAGAATGAAGTAGGATGGTGGTGACGTTCTATTGAGGTATACATGTGGACCCGACTCCCGTGAGTTGGCATAAGGTGGCTAAAACAGGAGCGATTCCGGGCCAATGAGGTAGCTCCTTTGATCGGACACACTTCTTCGATACCATTCTATTACTTTGTGATTGATTGGGTGCACCTTTGATTTTGGGAGTGTGGCTCGAGGTGGGCGATAGTGGCTAGTATGCGTTACCACCAATCCGAATGCGTAACTGGTATATCTAACCTGATATTGCCTCGTTGTGCCGTGTCACCTACCCTAGCGCGCTTTGTACGAGTTTGGTTTGCGTTGTACCTATGGAGTATCCTCTGGTAGCCTCCCGATCTAGAGGTATTACGGTACTGTATAGGTTATTGACACTATAAAATGTGTTAAGGGGGATATGGGTAATGCCTTAACGCTATTTTTAAATATATTATGCTCTACTTTAGGTGTTATTATAATAGCGTATATTACTACATAGTAGATAGTTTAACGGATCCTTAGAGGATGGTTATCCCAAACATCCTTTGTGTTACTTATATTTCAGTTGTTATTTCTCTTGAGTTGGATTTATTGATATAAGAATGTTAATCCTGACTCGAGTGTTTTGTGTTTTGCTTTACGCTCGGTTTAGACTGAGTGATACAGAGACTGACCTTCGGAGTTGGAGCTTAGTTGGAGATCCATCTACAACTTTTCAGCTTGCAGCTATTCAGTTGATTCTAGTGATGTATTATGATCTTGTATTTGACTATTGTATTCGAGACTTCTGTTGTATCTTATTTAACTCTGATATATATAGTAGCTTCATGAACTATTAATCTTTTGTTTCCACTGCATTATTGTATATTACTCCATGTCTGTGATTATTTTATTTACTGTATATGCTAAGTTTTACCAAATATAAATTAACAATCTAGTATTTTGAGCAATTCAAATCCGGCATGCATGGATGCGAATGTTGAAAATGTCGAGATGTTACGTTTTATTTTCACATTGATGGTAAGTATAAAAGTCACACCGATTGTCATATTACTCTTAAAGGGAATCATTTAAGGCTTATTGAGGATGCCTAGAAGTTATTTTTTCAGACTAAAGAAAATACATGTGAATCTAAGGCTGCCGAAGAAAATGCCAAACTTTTCAGAATATAATCCGAACCATAAATAACATATAAAGCTATGTCTGTCAGTTTGATAATTGGTAATACTTAGAATATGCATTATTCTAGGTAACAATATAATTACAGAGGAAGTATGAGTAGATTAAGGTACTTATACAAGCTAATATTGGCTCAAAGCATTTGTCATAGCTATAGTTGGTTTGCGATGCTTAAAAAATTCAAAGTTAACTCGCTTAGTGGTTGCAAAATGTTGGTCAAGCATGTATTGATGTTGGTGAAAAATTCAAAGCTCCTAAATAGACTCCAAAACTCACTGACCCTACGAAGAGTCAAGCATTTTCATGGACTGATATGGAGAAAGAAGCTGAGATGGATGTCTCAGTTTAAACATAGCTCTCAATCAAAACTGTAACTTGCAAAAAAAAGAGACTGTCTTTATTTTTAGTGCCTTTGGGAAAGGATCATCTTTCACAGTACTTGATTTGCTTTCATTTCATTCTTGTGTTCCATTAAAATGTTTAATTTAATATATGGTGCATTATGGTGTATACATTTACTGTATTACTGTGTAGTCCCATTTCTAAACATATTCCCTATATTTGAGTTATTTACCATCATGGCATGGATGATTATGCATTAGTACGATCATAGCATATTTTGATATCAAAAATCTTCTCCCACTTCCACTGCACTTAACAAAGCACAACTACTCTGGTTAGAATTCTGTACTGAGAATATAATTCACTTATGACTATCGGGGTGTCTCAAAGATATCCCCCATCTTTGAAAAATATCCTAATCTCATACCTTTTCAACCAATCCATACCCAAAATGATTGTGAAATCTACGAAATCATAAATATACAAACTACATGCAAACTTATGACCTAACAAATTAAGTTCTAACAAGTCACATCTCATCTCCAGAGTTACATACCCTCCTATTGGATTCGCAACCCTTAAGGAAGTAACAAGTTATGTGGATTATAAGCATAACCTATTAACCAAACAATGGGATATAAATGAATGTGATGCTTCGGTATCAAAAAGTATCCTAACTAGTATACTCTGAATCAAAAATGTACCTTCCATCACAATCTTTCCTTTATTAGCTGTAGTAGGCTTAGCTGATGATCCAACATCAAAAAAAATTCCCCTTTTCCACCCTGAATGGCTCTGGACACTGGTTCTTATAATGCACCACTTGATCACATTTGAAGCACTTCACATTCTTCTTGTCTACAGCCTTCTTTGCCTTTCCAGACCACCGCTCACTTACCTAATGACCCTTCTTGTCACATTTATAGCATACCAAATCAGCCTTTACTTTCTTAGCAGCATCCCCTTTATAGGCTCCCTTCTTCTTAAGGAATTTCCTCTTCTTTCCCTGAGGACCCTGGGATTCAACTGGGTTCTCTCTAGCAGAAACAATAAACATCTCTTAAAGGCGAATGGCCATCTCCACTACCACATTACAAGGTTCTTGGATATGGATCATGGTCATTCTAGCAAGCTTGGGTTTCAGTTCTCGAATGAACCTCTTGTTCCTTCTGACATCAGTGTCAACCATAACATATCCATATCGAGAAAACTCGAAAAACTTAGCAGCATACTCGATTACTGACATCTCTTCTTGAATTAGATTCATGAACTTCCTCATCAAAGCTGACATAGCAACATCAAACAAGAACTTCTACTCAAACCCCCTTCTGAAATTAGCTCATGTCAGTTCTTCCTCCGTTACTCTGGCAGTAACACTATTCCACTAATGAAGCGTTGCCCCTTCTGAAACCAACAAATGGCTTCCCACCCAAACTAGTATAGTCTCTGCTTAGCTTAGCATAGTTATTCCTAATAGGAGCCACTGGTTTAGCTTCTCCACCATTACCAGCAACTCCAGCTTGCAAAAGGTTGGCTAATAGATGGTACGCCATCCCCGCATCTATTGGCATTTTTCCAGCACCTACATTGGTTTCAGTATTTAGTTTAGCATTAACATATCGACCTTGATTTCTTCTGGTATTAGGTCGAGCAATTCCATTGGTTGTGGTGCTTCCTCCACCAAGATTTCCACTTCCATTTCTTGCTTTCATATCTTCTTTCTCGTAAATCTACATACGAGACTTAGTAAGATACAGAAGAATGGTCTAAGAGAGAGGGTAACCGTACTTATATATATCTATATATCAAATACAAGTACGTTACTATAGCATTAACCCAAACCCTAATCATATTTTCAAATTTATTGGATTATGTTTGAAAATCTTTTAGGTTTAACTTTCTTCTAAAGTTTCATAAACCTATACTCGGATACCAATTTGTAACATCCCCCTACTTGAGGTCCAAAACTAATGACTACGGATGCTATAGTCATCCATAGTTATTAATCCTCGACGACCAAATATGGCGGTGTTAGATTCATTGATACACAGAAACATGTGAATATGAAAAAAACTTAAACTTCAAATAGAATCACATTTTATTTCAAAATATTTCCATTTCACTACATAATACCATATTTGCAAGTCATGTTCAAAGAAAATATATTTATTAGAACATACGCCAAGAGCGATATATGAAGATGCCCCTTTGGATGATCAAAGTATATACAGGCAATATAACAACTTTGCCATTACAAACAACATAGCGAAATCAAAGGAAAAGAGAACCCTGAATATCTATCATGCCTCCTACACGTCTTCGGAAGCATATTCATCTTAAAAGGTACCTGAAAACCGCAACTCTCAAATTACTCAAAATCAATTAAGTACCCGAGAGTTTAAGGGGAAAACTTAAACTTTGAGTCAGACATAAAGCCTGATATGAATAATAATCTACCATTTCAAATCATTTAGATATCTAGTGAGAATACACCGCTCAGCAAAATGGGTTTTCCTCTCACTAGTATCTCAAAACCGTTATAAAACCATATACCGTGCTCATGCATCCATAATGGCTAAAAAGAATGTATTAGTTGATTTTCTAGATTTTTTCCATAATTTTCTATAATGATTTAATAGTTATATAAAATTATTTAAGGTATGGAACTTAAATGTTTTATACTATTATAAAGGATAAAAGGGATTTTTCAAAATTGTTTAAATTTTTAAATTAGGAAAGCCGGCATCATTTTGAATACAAAAATCCGGCAACCAATTAGATTTAATTAAGTAAGGCAGGTTAGTTATAAAAGAACTATTTTAAAGCACAAATAAATAGTTTTTCTACTATTTCAACTCTTTCGGCAAGAGGTTCTGCCTCCAATCCAAACCTTCTGACAAAGTCAAAAGGTATCAAATCTTTCAACTAGGTCAAATAACCAATGCACATGGTATCGGGCAACTGGTACGTAGTGAATTGGAAGGAGTCGAAAGGTTTAGGGTCGAAAGGTTAGAGCTTTCGAAAGAGATGAAACTTTGTTTTGGTTTTAAAGAAAATACACCTATTAGCTTTCGACGATGTCAAACGGTTTTAGAAAAAAGTTTTGATTGGTTTGCTTTCTTGTTTTAACTGAAACCTTTCGACAAAGTCGAAAGGTATAGATTTCGACAAGGTTGAAAGTATAGTTGTCGCTTCCTAATCTATCGACATAGATGGATTCGAATGTAATCTTTTGTTTTTCTAAAACATGTTGCCTCTTTCCATTGATTTCAAAGGGTTGGTTCCAACACCAACACTTCATTGTTTTTGAATGGTTTCGAAAGGTTTTATAAAGGTTTCGAAGAAGTTGCTTTTGACTCCAATGTTTTTCTAATCCTTTTTCTCTACTTGAAGTCATAACCCAAATGTTTTAAGTTGAATTGTTTTAAAGGTTTAAAAGTAGTTAACTTTGAAGGTTTCGAAAGATTTCCACTTGTTTTAAATTGAACCCAATGTTTTAGAGAGGTTTTGAGTTTCATTGCTTTCGAAATCTTTATAAATGATTTTATGGGGGAGATACCCCAGGCTTTCGGCAAAGTAGAAAGGTGAAACCTTTCAACTAGTTCTAAAGGAAACCTTTCGAAAAGGTTGAAATGTGGGACCTTCCGACAAGGTTGAATGGTAAGGTTTTGCAATGTTTCAAATGGCTAAGGTTTGAAGGATTTTAAGGCGAATATCATATGTTTTAAAGCTTATCAAAGGAAGGCTTTTTAAAGGTTTTGAAGGAGCTACCTTCGATGATTTCGAAGGGTTTTATTAATAGTTTTGAAGGAGTTATCTTCTATGCTTTCAAAAGGTTGTTTAAATTTTTAAATAAAGGTTTCGAATATACGGACTAGGTAGATAGCCTAAGTGTTTTAAGTTATAAAGGACTTTAGCTTATTTTAAAAGGACAAATAATCCTTATTGAACATCATCAACATTATTTTGAGTAAAGTATATACAACATGGAAAAATAGCTTAGAGTAAAGTTAAAGATATATTTTCCTTGTATATATATGATTGGACGCACTAAATCATTTTGAAATGGTTTTCAAGGAAAATTTTGAAGGGTAGTTAGCCCAGGTATTTTGAAGGGTAGTCAACTCAAAAGAAAATTCTAGCAGTTAGCTTATTTAAATTCGGACAGTCGGTCCATTTTAAGGGCAGTCAGCCCAGAGGCCAGTTAGTCCAGAAAAGAGCGGTGAACTCTGATATGAACAATTAGTTCATTTATTAGCATAATGGGCCTTGCTACTTTTTATGAATAGTTAGTCCACCCTTTTTACCTATTTTAGGCAGATAGCTCACTATCTAGCATAAAAGATATTGCCATTTTTGTATAACCAATTTTAGGACAGATAGTCTAGAAAAGAGCAGTTAGCTCAAAATTTAGGACAAATAGTCTAGAATAGAGCAGACAACTCGAATTTTAGACGGATAGTCTATTTTATTTCATGTTTTGGCATAGTGGATATTGCTATATTATTATTATTATTAGTTGATTAACAAGTTTGTTTGCAGGAAAGGGTTTGTGAAATAAATGTATGTTTTGAATAAAGATATTAGTGAGGGGAAATCCGTTCCACTAAGCGGCGTGGTCTCACTATATGTTAGTAAACAGAGATGTAATAGAAATTATTCATACCATGCTTTATGTTCGACTCGAAGTTTTTGTTTCCCCTTAAATTCTCAAGTGCTCAAAAATTGATTTGAGTAAGCTGAGGGTTTAGGTATTTAGGTTTTAATAGATTTTGGCGAATAAGCTTCCGAAGACGAGTAGGTGGCTGACGGATAGATAAATTTAGGAATTCTACTTTAATTTGTTTCCGCCGTGTTTCAAGAAAATTATGTCCACATTGCTTTGATCATCCAAGGGGACATCTTCATATGTCGCTCTTGACGCATTTTTGTACTTATATTTGATTATTGCTTACAAATACATTGGGATTTTTATAACTTGGATATGATTTTGTTCGAAATGTAATAACTTAAATTATTGCTTTTGGAAATTTACGGTTTTTTTTCATATTCAAGTGCTTTTGATATTATGGATACCATTAACACTACCATATTTCGTCACCAGAAGTTAATATTGTGGATGACTGTAGCATCCATAGCGCTTAGCTTTTAGCTTCCAGATATGGGATGTTACAACTTGGCATCAGAGCATAGGTTTATGAAAAAATTAATTAAAATCGGTTTTGAAAACAAAAATCCAAAGAAATTAGAGTATGATTTGGGGTTGGGTTAACGCTATAGTAACGTACTTGTATTTGTTATATATAAGTATGCGCTTTATCTCCATTCATCTATCTTTGATTTGGTTATTTTTTTGTATCTCAAGAGGTTTGAATACAGATATGGATGGTAGAAGAAGTAGAGTTAACCAAGGAGGGGGAAGCACCGAAAGGAGTGCTGGACCTAATGCAGGAAGAATTTATGGTCAGGTAGAGAATGTTGGTGTTGAAGTCCTGCGGGTTGGAAAGGAAGCCATGTATCAGTTTTTCAGGAATATGATGCAGGTAGAAGTTGCAGCCAAAGTGCTAGAAGGAAATGCTGTAGGAGTAGGGGTTTTGGAAGTTCTGGTAGTTAATCATTTTGCAAAGATGAGTGGTGATTATGTAAGGTTGGAGGGAAGTCGTTTATGGGAACGGAGGATGCCATTGAAGTTAAAACTGGTTGTTGCACTACGAAAGGATTTTTGTAGATTTAGGGCTCAATGATGAGCAGAAGAGGGGTTGGCATCTAGGCAGTTTCAGGGAGCCGCATTGTTCTGGTGGAATAGTGTAACATTGACAGTTGATGAGGAGACGGTAACCTGGGAGGATTTCTAGAGAAGATCCCAAGAAAGGTTTATGTCAATGATTGCACAATCAACTTTTATTTGGCATTTTGCTAAGTTGGTGTAGGGTGAGATGTCGGTTGTTAAGTATATTAGGAAGTTTGAAAAGTTTGCCCTGTATGGATATTCTTTTGTAGATACAGTGTTGAAGCGGAAAAAGAAGTCCATTAGAGGATTGAAGCTGAAATTGGCTAGTTTTACTTTGTCCCATCTTAGAGATCCCTCAGATATTGTTATGGAGATGGCTTTGAGGTAGGAAGTGTTGTCCCGCTTTTTGGCAAAGCCGTGATACCAAAAGATCGGTCAAAAACAAAAGACAGTTCGTCTCAGAGATTGATTGTACTTCACTTCGCTATGGATATCGATGAATTTTGTCCGAGCCCGTATCAGGCTACAATTGATAGGACATGACAAGCAAGGCCATGAAAGCCAGCATTCCAAATTTCAGGTTAATCGGAGGTCGTATGAACGAGATATGATCGATGCAAGTTAGCCAAAAAAATGTCGTTTGAACCCATCAAAAAGTGGAGGAGATGCTCATTTCGAACCCATAGGATTCGAATCCATCTTGTTTGAATCCAACGGTTTGCATACGCTTCGAGTCGATCGAGTTAGAACCGATCAGGCATGATATTGATAACTTCGAATCGATCGGTTCGAATCCATCAGATGGGCATCCCCTCAGCATGTTCGTATCCATGCTAGAGCACTGTTTCGTATCCATCGAGTCCAAAGCACGTCGAATCCATCACCATCAGTATGTCCTACTTTGAATCGATCGGTTTCGTGCCCACGCACTACTTCGTATTGATCGTCCTCGCGTCCATCAAGAGTTCCAGATCTTTACTTCGTATCCATAAACTCTGCCCTGTTCGAATCCACATGGCTCGTCTCGATCCCCTTCGTATCGATCTATGATTCGAATCCATTGATGCAAAATGGGTCGTGGCGCACGATACGAACAAGGCGAAATTCATGGATGCGAAGCGGTCAACTCGGAGAAAAAATAGGATCGATGCGAGGAGTGCGCGCCACATCACCAAAGAACCGCGTGACCGATCGAGTCGAAGGGAGTGGATTCGAAGCAATGGATTCGAACACAACAGCCCTCACGAAAAACCGCAACTTGAATCGATCATATCTCCTAAACCACTGATCCAAATGCAACGAAATTTTCACAGAAGCTTGCATGCATGTTGAAGAACGTCCACGCCAAGTTTCGCCTCGATTGAATGAATTCTTGATCGATTCGAACGTGCTTCGAATCGATCCCAAAGTGGGCCCAAATTTCCTGAGGTTGGGCTCGTGGGCCCCCTCACGTGCCAGAAGTGGTCTCCCTAAATTTAGGTGAAATATCAGCCTCCTACAGCTATAAATAGAGCCCCAGGTCATTCAGAAAGGGGGAGCGGAATTCTGAAGCATCAAGACTCTACCGGATTCAATTCTACACCTTATCATCGTTGTTGCATTCAAGTTTCAGAGCTATAATCCATTGTAACTTGTTGTAACCAACTGTAATCATCAAGAGAATATCAATAAAGAGATAAACTTCAGAGTGGACGTCGGCAAGATCGCCGAACCACTATAAATCCCGCGTTTGTGATTGTTATTTGTGAATTACTGTGATTGTTATTGCTTAGATCCAAGTTTTATATTGATTGTTGCTGATTTGCGTTCATAAACGGGTGCTTTCACGATATTGGGTGTTTGTGACCAATTTTGGCACAAACATTTTGGTGCTTTCACTGAGAATAGCTGATTCAGGATAATTTGAATTTGAAGACTTAAGGATTTAGATCTAAGAACCATGACGAGACAAACAAGTAAGAAACAAAGGCCAGAGAGAAGTGAACATCAAGGAAGTCAAGACGCTTCCTCAGGAGCGAACCAAGCTTCAGTCTTCATCACTAGGGACGAGATGGAGGCGATGATGAAAAAACAAGAGGAGATGATCCAGAGTTTATTTCAACAGATAGGGCAACTTAGAGTACAGAATAGAGAAGCAGATGGAGTTCGAAACGGAGCAGGACCATCCGGCGTAGCACCTGAACTGGGGGGCACGCACATGGAGAATGTTGATCCAATCTCGGAAAGAGAGAGAGGTACATCTGCGCAACCTGGGAGTAGCAGAGGAGTGGACGCTCAATCAAGGGGGCAGGTCCCAGAGTTTCCTCGTGAACTCGGGGGGCAGGTTGAAAGTGATGAACGAAGATTGCATCTCGGAGACAATGACAGATTGGCAGAGATGGTTAGAAGAGCTATGAGAGGCAGTTTGGTAAACAAGGATTTATGTTAATAGAAGTCCTTTTACTCCAGCAATCAGACGATCTAGGAACCCACCGGATTTCAAGTTACCATCGTTGGACATGTATAGCGGGAGAATGGACACCACGATTCACTTAACGGAGTATATGAGGCATATGGAAGTGCTAGGGGCATCAGAGGAGGTTATGGTCCGGTGCTTTCCATTGTACTTAGCGGATATTGCAGCATTATGGTTTAGACAACTAGAGAGTGGATCTATCGGAACATGGAATGATTTAACTGAAAGATTCATGAGGCAATTCAGGGTTCACATTGCAAGACCCAAGAATGTGATGACTTTGGAAGCTCTAAAACAGAAGGCTGGAGAGACTTTGAGAAGCTTTCTGACGCGATTCAATGCGGCAGTAGCTTCGGTAGATCGACCAGATCCATCTATGGTTATGATGGCAGCTGTGTCCGGAGTAGCCGACGGAACAGAGTTCAAAAATTCGTTAACTAAAGATCCACCTTTGGATCTAGGAGAATTCCATCACGAAGCAGAGAAGTTCCTACGACTGGAAGACGCAACTGCAGAAAGAGAAGAAGGAGATGAACTTAATGTTTATACGGTCAAAGGTGGAGATCCTCCCGAGAAAGGTGCAGAAACTAGCAAGGGAAAACGAAAGGTTGAGGATAATAATGACAGGTCAAAGCGGCAACGGAGGGAGCCGCGATTCACCACCTATTCAGAGCTGAATGAGAGTTTGGAGCAAAACTACCGAGATACACGAGAGCAAGTTCCATACCGTAGGCCAATACGAAGGGACCCCACTGTTGACGAGAGAAAATCACACAGATATTGCTTTTTCCACGAACTGAACGGTCATAACACTAACGACTGTAGGCATCTAAAGGATGAGGTAGAAGGGCACATCAGGAATGGTATGCTGCTTCAGTATGTGAGGAGACGAGCCCCAGTGGTAGGGCCAGAGCGGCCACCGTCTACTTCAACTAGGGGTGACCCTGAACTAGGACATCGTTTGGTCATCAATTAATTGAAATAACGATGAACAAGTAGTAAACCTCTCACTAACGTGGGTTAATCATTTACGCATGTACGAGATCACGAACGATCCACAGGCATGCTCTGAATGGCTATTAACCCCATCGTTGTGAAAATTTACACTTTGACATCCTTGCTTTGCTTTTGTTTCGTTTTGATTTGAACATTTAGGCTTTGTTTGTTTGGACATTTATGTTTTAAAACTCATCAGTTGAATGGATATTTGGTTCGGATAATTCTGAAATGGCTAAGCTACTTACACATGTACGGGGTCGCGAACGGTCCTTAGGCATGCTCTGAGATGGCGATATGCCACCCTGACAAACGATCTAGGGATCCACTCGAATGTGAACCTGGTATCAACAATACCAAGCCCCCCCCGGGCATACTTACTCGCCTCCAATAGGCACACAAACAATCTAGGAACTCACCCGAACGTGACCCTGGCATCGATAATACCAAGCCCTCCTAGGCACACTTTCTCGCCTCAAACGGCACCCGACCTCGAACGGTCACAACTCGCCTCGAACGGCACCCGACCGCGAACGGTCACAATTCGCCTCGAACGGCACCCGACCTCAAACGGTCACAACTCGCCCCGAACGGCACAACTCACTTCACCTCAAATGGCTCGATCGCGAACGGTCGTCATTTGGGGTCCGCCACTTGACAACGCACGGTCGCACTTCACCTCAAATGGCTTGATCCCGAACAATCGTCATTTGAAGATAGGCGCTTGACCACGAACGGTCGCACTTCATCTCAAATATCTCGATCCCGAACAGCCGTTATTTGAGGTCACATAAAACTGTAAATTCCTTTGTAGGACATCAACAGGATATGTAACGACCCATAATTTAATCACTTTGAACATGAATAGTTAATATGTTTTTAAATGATTAAATAATGGATTTTATATCTAGAAGTATTAACCTTGCCTAATAAAACAAGAAATAATTATTAACCCTGCCTAATAAAATAAAATAGTATAATTACTTGCCTAATAAAACAAGAAAGAATTATTAACGTAGCCTAATAAAACAAAATAGTATAATTACTTGCCTAATAAAATAAAATAGCATAATGATTATTATATTCCACGCGGATGGTTGCCACTGGACCAAAATCTGGTCGAATCAGGTTATGCCATGCGGATGGTTGCCATTGGACCAAAATCTGGTCAAATCAGTTTAGGTCATAGTTGATAAGAAGGATTCCTATTGGACCAAAAGGTGGTCGAATCAAATTAAGCCACAAGGGTGTTTTCTGTTGGACCAAAATATGGTCGAATCAAATTATGCCATATGGCTAGCTTCTATTGGACCAAAATCTGGTTGAATCGGGTTAGGCTATAGGAAATTACTAAAGTACCCTTCTCTTCACCTATAAATAACCAAGTCCATATCTCATTTTATTTCATTCACAAACTAAAGAAAAGAATTAAAATTCATTTTAAAAGGTGAAGTATTCCAAGTATCCATCAAAGCAAATAAGATGTGAGTATATTTCATGTTTTCATAGTTTAGGGGGTATAACTTATTCTGTGAGTACATTCCTTGCTTTCATAGTTTAGTGGGTGTAACTTATTCTGTGAGTATATTTCTTGTTTTCATAGTTTAGTGGGTATAACTTATTCTGTGAGTATAATTTAATTATTTTACAGTCAGTGTGATCTTAATCTCTTTCCTTTTACTCATTCATATTTTAACAAATGTTGTGTTAACTGTTGATTGTAAATTGTTAATAATAATGAGTCTGTTATTATTCTTGTTATTATTCTTATTTGGTTGTTTGATTTGTGCTCGGCCAGTTTATGAGTAATAACTTTGATGTTTAGTTAAAGGGAACTTACACCACCTTTTAACTTAGGATTGACATTTAGTGACTTTTTGGTTAAAAGGAAACAACCCCCTTTTAGCTGTCTCATTTGATTAAGAGGAAGCTTCACCCCCTCTTGGTTGTAATCTCCTTTATAGATGATGGGTTTAAGTTATGATTTGAATGGAAGTTTTAAATCTTTGTTTAAAGTATTTTAAAGGAGCTTCAAAATTTATATAATAATTTAAATGAGTTGTTTATAAGTAGTCCTATACTTGGCACTAAAAGTCGATGAGTAGATTGATTCTCTATATGTGAGATCTGGAACCGAAGTGTCTAGGCAAGGCTAGGAGCAACCAGTGCCCTGATTTACCTGGCTTTGTTTCTGGGCGAGGGATAGAGTAAGTCGAGAATATCGGAAACGTGACAAGTGTAGGAGATTTGATTTCCATAAATGATCTTTATAATTATAATGGAAAATGTTTGCATTTCTTATAGACAATTGTTTTTGACCCATCTAAGTATGCTTTTGAAATATGAAATCCTCTTAATTGTTTTGAGAATATGCTTATACCGATGGGATAATTATATGGATATTTTCCAAGTATTGAAAGAGTATAAGATTTAATTTCCATATACGATCGTTTTGTTATCCCCGATAGTCGATATCTTGACTATCAATTTCGATACCCTTCTTCCTTTTATTTTTGTTTCGTCAATCTAAGACGATTTGTTGCTCAATTTGAGCATTGATATCCTTTATCGCAAATAACTAAATAAAGAGCGAGTGGGGGCCAAGCTATGTGGGGTTGCTCCCATTAGGGTATTTTCACATCTACTCTAGATTGGTTCCGGTTGTATGCGCACGGAGATGTGAAATACTCGGATACTCGGTAAGGATGGCGGGGTCCGGCTTGGAGGTTTCCGAGAGCCATCGTAGTTCTCAAGTATATTTTCTAGAGGTATACTTTTGATAAGGGGGGCGCACCCTCCTAGTCATTGTTGGAAAAATTCCTTTTCCTTATTTTTGATTCAAATCTTTGGATTGATTCTTTCTTAATTTCATCAGGAAGCGTCTTGCACTCTTCGCGATGTTTAATTATCTGTATCTATTCTTTTATACTTGGATGTTGTCCTTGTGAGGGAAAAACCCATTCTGCGTTTTTGTGATGTGGTCTCACTAGTTACTTTGTGTGTTCTATTTTTGGAGTTTACTCATACCAGACTTATTGTCTGACCCGAATTGTTGTTTTCCCTAAACGTTCGGGTACTCATTTATATTTGAGTAGTCCAGAAATGACAGGTTTCTTTGGGCCCTTTTGAAGATGGTGGACGAGCAGGAGGCTCCTTATCTATCTAGCTATTTTTTCTGCTATTATGAGATGTTGGCTCTATGTATGTATATTTAAAGGCAGGTTGTTATAACTGCCTGCATTGATAGTAGTACTTTTGTTGTAACTCTGATAACTCCATGTTGGGGAGTAACCTTATGTACTGTCTTATTTTTATGTTATATTTAACCGTTCCGTTGTGAGATTATTATTCTGTTCTTATATTTTACCCCATGGCAACTCGTCTTTCAGATACTTGGGCAACGGCACATGAATACCATGGATGTATTAAGTGTCGTTCTCAAGGGTCAGAAAGGTGGGTCGTCACAGTTGGTATCAGAGCTTCGGTTGAGCGAACGCCTTAGCCTGATTGGGGTACAATTCACTAGAGATAGGGTAAGTGATGCCCTAGAATGAGTTAATCTTAAGGGAGCGTATTTGTAATTTTTATAATAATAATATTTATCCTCTAAAGTCTAGTTTTAGATCCTTTGGTGTTATTTCCTTAAACCATTTTAACCCTATTTTTGTATTCTAAAGATACCTGTTATTTGTTCAAATAATACAAAATGAATACAAGAAGAGGAGGAAGGAGAGGATCTAGAACTAGCACGGATACCAATGGCAGGGTACCTAGAAATGCTACTATGTCAGCTGTAGATCCGGCAGAGGAAATGCTAGTGCAAGTTCATACCCCAATGAACTTTGCAGCTTTGTGTAAGAATTTTACTGCTTTGGGTGGGAAACCATTCTATGGGACTGAAGACATTCTTGGGGTGCAGATGTGGCTCCGAACTTGTGAAAGAATATTTGGAGATATTCGGTTGGAAGATGCGGAGAAACGCCTGTTGGCATCGCGACAACTTCAAAAGTCGGCGATGGATTGGTGGGATTCAGAAACAGCAAGTACTTCAGAGGGGGATTTTTCTTAGGCGCAGTTCAAGGAAGTTTTTGAAGCATAGTTTATTCCAGAAGCCGGAAGAACTCAGTTATTTAGAAGTTTCATTGACTTAAAGCAGGGTGATATGACTGTGTCGCAGTATGAGCATAAGTTCAATGCTTTGTCCCATTTTGGACTTGGATTGATAGACACACCACTCAAGAAAAATGAAATGTTTGTGAATGGAATGCGACCAGAGTTCCATCGTGAAATGACCAATCATCTTATTGGTACATTCACCAACATTATTAGCATGGCTTTGAGGTTTGAGGCTCTTGATATTAAGGAAGGAGTCCAGAAGGGTGTAGTACCAGCAATAAGTGCCAAGCCTTTATCGGTTATACCAGTTGAAGGTAAGCCAAACTTCAAGCGTAAGTTTAAGGGAAAGAGCAGGGTGCAGGGAAGAAACCCGAAGATGGCGCTCCATCACAGAAGAAGCAGACCAACTTGGCCAACATTCTTTGTTTTAAGTGCAATAAGATGGGCCACTTTGCAAATCATTTCCCAATTGCCCATGTTTTAATTGCGGCCAGCCAGGACATATGAAGAATGAGTGCCATTTTCCTAAAAAGGGATCTCAAGGACAAACTTTTACCATTGAAGAGATACCATCCACTTCTTCAGATAAAAAGGGGAAGCAAGTGTTGCAAGGTACATTATCCATCTATGATATTCCTGTAAGGGTGCTATTTGATACAGGAGCTTCCCATAGTTTTATTTCTTATGATCTAATGGACAAACTAAACCTTAAATATGTTATCATAAGTAATCCTCTTTGTGTGTCAAAGCCAATTGGAGGTCCGACAAATCTTGACACCGTGTGTCTAAATGTACCTATTTCTTATCGAAATCATCTCTTTCCTTTTGACTTGTTTGTTCTTGGGTTTATGGGTTTTGGAGTGTTGTTGGGAATGGATTGGTTATCTAAGTTTAAAGCTATCTTGGATTGTGGTAGAAGGCTTGTTAGAGCTAGTGATGCAGGAGATGTTGGTGTTGATATTAGTTGTGAAGAGCCTAAGAAGTCAATGAGCAGTTTCCTCTATTCACTCGAAGTGACTAAGCGGAGCTTGGAGATGTGTCGGTTGTTCGAGATTCCATAGATATTTTTGACGAGGTGCAAGGTTTACCTCCTCACCATGAAGTCGAGTTCCGTATTGATTTGGT
This sequence comes from Allium cepa, assembly GCA_030765085.1. NCBI lineage: Eukaryota > Viridiplantae > Streptophyta > Magnoliopsida > Asparagales > Amaryllidaceae > Allium > Allium cepa. The sequence goes on from CM060937.1 coordinate 591,888,262, forward strand.
TCCGGGAACTAGACCTATTGTACAACCCTTACGAAGGATGGCTCCAAAAGAGAAGAGGGAGTTAGAAAGGCAGACTTATGACTTGTTGTAGAAGGGCTTGATCCGACGTAGTACCTCGAGTTGGGGATCGCCAGTCGTCTTTGTTACAAAGGCAGACGGTTCTCTAAGGTTATGTGTAGACTATCGGGAGTTGAACAAAAGGACCATCAAGAATAAATATCCTTTGCCAAGAATTGACGATATGTTTGATCAACTCCATGGTGCTCGGATATTTTCTCAATTAGATCTTGCCACTGGTTTCAACCAATTAAGAGTGGCGGAGGAGAATGTTCCTTTAACAGCTTTTCGAACTCCTGAAAATTTCTACGAGTGGTAAGTTATGCCATTTGGATTGACTAATGCACCCGCTTATTTTGTGGACTTAATGAATCGAGTACTTCGAGACATTCTTAATAAATTTGTTCTCGTCTTTATTGATGACATTTTTATCTATTCAAAGACAGAGAAGGAACACAAATATCATCTCCGTGTCGTACTCGATACCTTAAGGAGCCATGAGTTGAAGGCTAAGTTCTCCAAGTGCCATTTTTGGAAATCTGAAGTTAGATTTCTAGGGCATGTTATTTCGGGAGAAGGTATATCGGTGGATCCAGCTAAAGTTGTTGCGATCCAAGACTGGAAGAAGCCCGAAAGTGCGACGGAAGTTAGAAGTTTCTTGGGATTAGTTGGTTTTTACCGTAGGTTTATCAAGGACTTCTCGAAGATTGCTTCTCATCTGACGAAGTTAATAAAGAAAGATGTTAGGTTCGTTTGGACTTCTAAGTGTGATCAAGCATTCAATGAATTGAAAAACAAGTTGACTGGCGCTCCTGTTTTAACCATTCCAAATCGGAGCGAAGGTTTAACCGTGTATACAGATGCTTGTGGAACCGGATAAGGAGCAGTTCTGATGCAGCATGGAAAAGTTATTGCCTATGCGAGTCGACAGCTAAAGCCGCATGAGAAAAATTATGCTACGCACGATTTGGAACTTTCGGCAGTTGTCTTCGCACTAAAGATGTGGAGGCATTATCTTTTGGGTGAAGGTTTGAGTTATACACGGACCACAAATCCTTAAAATACCTTTTTACGCAGAAGAATTGAATTTGAGGCAGCAGAGATGGCTGGAGTTTCTCGCCTCTTATGATCTAGAGGTTCTTTATACCCTTGGAAAAGCAAATGTCGTTGCTGATGCATTGAGTAGGAATGTAGCAATGGTTGCAAATCTAGAAGTTAAGCCAGTATTGTTAGAGAGAATTGCATCCAGTCAAGAGGCAGATCCTATTTTAGCTCGACTTAAGAAAGATGTTGAAGAAGGTGTTGTTTCTAGCTTTAAGATTGATCTCCGGGGCATATTGAAAATGAATGGGCGTATTTGTGTTCCAGACTTTGATGGACTTAGGCAAGAAGTGTTAGCCGAATGCAACCATTCAAAGTTATCTTTTCATCCAGGAGTGAACAAGATGTTCAAAGATATGAAGAGGGTATTCTGGTGGAAGGGGATGAAGCGAGATATTTCAATCTTTGTGAGTCGTTGTGCAAGCTGCCAGCAGATTAAGAGTGACCAGTTGAAGACAGCTGGATTGCTTCAGCCACTTGAGATCCCAAAGTGGAAGTGGGAGCATATCTCTTGTACTGTATTGATGGGCTTCCTAGGTCAAGAAGAGGTAATGATGGCATTTGGGTTATAGTCGATTGACTAACCAAGAGTGCCCATTTCATTCCTGTTAAGCTGACTAGGACTGCTACGAGTCTGGCGAGTTTGTATGTGAAGGAGATTGTGAGACTCCATGGGATTCCTCGTAGTATTGTAAGTGACCGAGACCAGATATTCACTAATAGGTTCTGGGAGGGACTGCAGACTTCTTTAGGGGCTGAGCTAAGTCTAAGCACAGCTTACCATCCCCAAAAAGATGGGCAAACAGAGAGAGTGAACCGAATCTTGGAAGATTTATTACGAGCATGCATTCTAGACTTCGGGGGTTCTTGGGAAGATCATTTACCCTTAGTTGAATTCACTTATAACAATAGCTATCAAGCAAGCATTGGTATGACCCCTTTCGAAGCTCTTTATGGTCATCCATGTCGTTCTCCTTCGTGTTGGGTTGAATCTGGAGATAAACTTGTCCTTGGACCAGACATAATTTTAGAAGCAATGAGAAGGTAGTTGATGTTAGAAGAAAGATGAAGGAAGCGCAAGATCGGCAAAAGTGTTATGCAGATCAAAGGCGTAGGGATCTAGAGTTCTTAGTCGGGGACTTGGTATTTGTAAAAGTCTCTCCTCTGAGAAGTGTCGTAAGGTTTGGGAAGACAGGGAAGTTAGCCCCTCGATATATTGGCCCTTTTCCCATACTAGACCGGATTGGTAAACTTGCGTATAAAGTGGAGTTACCAGATCGACTATCAGATGTGCACAACGTATTTCACGTATCTTATTTACGTAAGTAGGTACACGACCCTTCGATGATAATAAAACCAGGCAAACAAGTTGATTTGGAGGTTCAGCCTAACCTAACCATTCTTAGGCGGCCTATTCGTATTGTTGCTCGAGATATAAAGCGATTAAGGAAGAAGATTGTGAATCTTGTTAAGGTTCAGTGGAGTGGAGATGTTAGAGATTGTACTTGGGGAACTGAGGACTATATTAGGGATTCTTATCCCGAGTTGATGTAGTTGTTGTTTGTATTTTGTTATTTCTTTTTAGTGTACTCACCGGTTGTGTTAAGGTCACTTTCCTTGTATCTTTGTGTGGTATATATGATATCATTTGGGTTCTTTGATATCTAGAGTTTATCTGATTAATTTCGAGGACAAAATTTCCTTTAAGGAAGGGTGGATGTAATGACCCATAATTTAATCACTTTGAACATGAATAGTTAATATGTTTTTAAATGATTAAATAATGGATTTTATATCTAGAAGTATTAACCTTGCCTAATAAAACAAGAAATAATTATTAACCCTGCCTAATAAAAAAAATAGTATAATTACTTGCCTAATAAAACAAGAAAGAATTATTAACGTAGCCTAATAAAACAAAATAGTATAATTACTTGCCTAATAAAATAAAATAGCATAATGATTATTATATTCCATGCGGATGGTTGCCATTGGACCAAAATTTGGTCGAATCAGGTGATGCCATGCAGATGGTTGCCATTGGACCAAAATCTGGTCAAATCAGTTTAGGCCATAGTTGATAAGAAGGATTCCTATTGGACCAAAAGGTGGTCGAATCAAATTAAGCCACAAGGATGTTTTCTATTGGACCAAAATATGGTCGAATCAAATTATGCCATATGGCTAGCTTCTATTGGACCAAAATCTGGTTGAATCGGGTTAGGCTATAGGAAATTACTAAAGTACCCTTCTCTTCACCTATAAATAACCAAGTCCATATCTCATTTTATTTCATTCACAAACTAAAGAAAAGAATTAAAATTCATTTTAAAAGGTGAAGTATTCCAAGTCTCCATCAAAGCAAATAGGATGTGAGTATATTTCATGTTTTCATAGTTTAGTGGGTATAACTTATTCTGTGAGTACATTCCTTGCTTTCATAGTTTAGTGGGTGTAACTTATTCTATGAGTATATTTCTTGTTTTCATAGTTTAGTGGGTATAACTTATTTTGTGAGTATAATTTAATTATTTTACAGTCATTGTGATCTTAATCTCTTTCCTTTTACTCATTCATATTTTAACAAATGTTGTGTTAACTATTGATTGTAAATTGTTAATAATAATGAGTCTGTTATTATTCTTGTTATTATTCTTATTTGGTTGTTTGATTTGTGCTCGGCCAGTTTATGAGTAATAACTTTGATGTTTAGTTAAAGGGAACTTACACCACCTTTTAACTTAGGATTGACATTTGGTGACTTTTTGGTTAAAAGGAAACAACACCCCTTTTAGCTATCTCATTAGATTAAGAGGAAGCTTCACCCCCTCTTGGTTGTAATCTCCTTTAAAGATGATGGGTTTAAGTTATGATTTGAATGGAAGTTTTAAATCTTTGTTTAAAGTACTTTAAAGGAGCTTCAAAATTTATATAATAATTTAAATGAGTTGTTTATAAGTAGTCCTATACTTGGCACTAAAAGTCGATGAGTAGATTGATTCTCTATCTGTGAGATTTGGAACCGAAGTTTCTAGGCAAGGCTAGAAGCAACCAGTGCCTTGATTTACCTGGCTTTGTTTCTGGGCGAGGGATAGAGTAAGTCGATAATATCGGAAACGTGACAAGTGTAGGAGTTTTGATTTCCATAAATGATCTTTATAATTATAATGGAAAACGTTTGCATTTCTTATAGACAATTGTTTTTGACCCATCTAAGTATGCTTTTGAAATATGAAATCCTCTTAATTGTTTTGAGAATATGCTTATACCGATGGGATAATTATATGGATATTTTCCAAGTATTGAAAGAGTATAAGATTTAATTTCCACATACGATCGTTTTGTTATCCCCGATAGTCGATATCTTGACTATCAATTTCGATACCCTTCTTCCTTTTATTTTTGTTTCGTCAATCTAAGACGATTTGTTGCTCAATTTGAGCATTGATACCCTTTGTCGGAAATGACTAAATAAAGAGCGAGTGGAGCCAAGCTATGTGGGGTTTCTCCCATTAGGGTATTTTCACATCTGCTCTAGATTGGTTCCGGTTGTATGCGCACGGAGATGTGAAATACTCGGATACTCGGTAAGGATGGCGGGGTCCGGCTTGGAGGTTTCCGAGAGCCATCGTAGTTCTCAAGTATATTTTCTAGAGGTATACTTTCGATAAGGGGGGCGCACCCTCCTAGTCATTGTTGGAAAAATTCCTTTTCCTTATTTTTGATTCAAATCTTTGGATTGATTCTTTCTTAATTTCATCGGGAAGCGTCTTGCACTCTTCGCGATGTTTAATTATCTGTATCTATTCTTTTATACTTGGATGTTGTCCTTGTGAGGGAAAAACCCATTCTGCGTTTTTGCGATGTGGTCTCACTAGTTACTTTGTGTGTTCTATTTTTGGAGTTTACTCATACCAGACTTATTGTCTGACCCGAATTGTTGTTTTCCCTAAACGTTCGGGTACTCATTTATATTTGAGTAGTCCAGAAATGACAGGTTTCTTTGGGCCCTTTTGAAGATGGTGGACGAGCAGGAGGCTCCTTATCTATCTAGCTATTTATTTCCGCTATTATGAGATGTTGGCTCTATGTATGTATATTTAAAGGCAAGTTGTTATAACTGCCTACATTGATAGTAGTACTTTTGTTGTAACCCTGATCACTCCATGTTGGGGAGTAACCTTATGTACTGTCTTATTTTTATGATATATTTAACCGTTTCGTTGTGAGATTATTATTCCGTTCTTATATTTTACCCCATGGCAACTCGTCTTTCAGATACTTGGGCAACGGCACATGAATACCATGGATGTATTAAGTGTCATTCTCAAGGGTCAGAAAGGTGTGTCGTCACAGTTGGTATCAAAGCTTCGGTTGAGCGAATGCCTTAGCCTGATTGGGGTACAATTCACTAGAGATAGGGTAAGTGATGCCCTAGAATGAGTTAATCTTAAGGGAGCGTATTTGTAATTTTTATAATAATAATATTTATCCTCTAAAGTCTAGTTTTAGATCCTTTGGTGTTATTTCCTTAAACCATTTTAATCCTATTTTTGTATTCAAAAGATACCTGTTATTTGTTCAGATAATACAAAATGAATACAAGAAGAGGAGGAAGGAGAGGATCTAGAACTAGCACGGATACCAATGGCAGGGTACCTAGAAATGCTACTATGTCAGCTGTAGATCCGGCAGAGGAAATGCTAGTGCAAGTTCATACCCCAATGAACTTTGCAGCTTTGTGTAAGAATTTTACCGCTTTGGGTGGGAAACCATTCTATGGGACTGAAGACATTCTTGGGGTGCAGATGTGGCTCAGAACTTGTGAAAGAATATTTGGAGATCTTCGGTTGGAAGATGCGGAGAAACGCCTGTTGACATCGCAACAACTTCAAAAGTCGGCGATGGATTGGTGGGATTCAGAAACAGCAAGTACTACAGAGGGGGATTTTTCTTAGGCCCAGTTCAAGAAAGTTTTTGAAGCATAGTTTATTCCAGAAGCCGGAAGAACTCAGTTATTAGAAGTTTCATTGACTTAAAGCAGGGTGATACGACCGTGTCGCAGTATGAGCATAAGTTCAATGCTTTGTCCCGTTTTGGACTTGGATTGATAGACACACCACTCAAGAAAAATGAAATGTTTGTGAATGGAATGCGACCAGAGTTCCATCGTGAAATGACCAATCATCTTATTGGTACATTCACCAACATTATTAGCATGGCTTTGAGGTTTGAGGCTCTTGATATTAAGGAAGGAGTCCAGAAGGGCGTAGTACCAGCAATAAGTGCCAAGCCTTTATCGGTTATACCAGTTGAAGGTAAGCCAAACTTCAAGCGTAAGTTTAAGGGAAAGAGCAGGGTGCAGGGAAGAAACCCAAAGATGGCGCTCCAGCACAGAAGAAACAGACCAACTTGGCCAACGTTCTTTGTTTTAAGTGCAATAAGATGGGCCACTTTGCAAATCATTTCCCAATTGCCACATGTTTTAATTGCGGCCAGCCAGGACATATGAAGAATGAGTGCCATTTTCCTAAAAAGGGATCTCAAGGACAAACTTTTACCATTGAAGAGATACCATCCACTTCTTCAGATAAAAAGGGGAAGCAAGTGTTGCAAGGTACATTGTCCATCTATGATATTCCTGTAAGGGTGCTATTTGATACAGGAGCTTCCCATAGTTTTATTTCTTATGATCTAATGGACAAACTAAACCTTAAATATGTTATCATAAGTAATCCTCTTTGTGTGTCAAACCCAATTGGAGGTCCGACAAATCTTGACACCGTGTGTTTAAATGTACCTATTTCTTGTCGAAATCATCTCTTTCCTTTTGACTTGTTTGTTCTTGGGTTTATGGGTTTTGGAGTGTTGTTGGGAATGGATTGGCTATCTAAGTTTAAAGCTATCTTGGATTGTGGTAGAAGGCTTGTTAGAGTTAGTGATGCAGGAGATGTTGGTGTTGATATTAGTTGTGAAGAGCCTAAGAAGTCAATGAGCAGTTTCCTCTATTCACTCGAAGTGACTAAAGCGGAGCTTGGAGATGTGCCGGATGTTCGAGATTCCATAGATATTTTTGACGAGGTGCAAGGTTTACCTCCTCACCGTGAAGTCGAGTTCCGTATTGATTTGGTTCCGGGAACTAGACCTATTGTACAACCCTTACGAAGGATGGCTCCAAAAGAGAAGAGGGAGTTAGAAAGGCAGACTTATGACTTGTTGTAGAAGGGCTTGATCCGACGTAGTACCTCGAGTTGGGGATCGCCAGTCGTCTTTGTTACAAAGGCAGACGGTTCTCTGAGGTTATGTGTAGACTATCGGGAGTTGAACAAAAGGACCATCAAGAATAAATATCCTTTGCCAAGAATTGGCGATATGTTTGATCAACTCCATGGTGCTCGGATATTTTCTCAATTAGATCTTGCCACTGGTTTCCACCAATTAAGAGTGGCAGAGGTGAATGTTCCTTTAACAGCTTTTCGAACTCCTGAAAATTTCTACGAGTGGTTAGTTATGCCATTTGGATTGACTAATGCACCCGCTTATTTTGTGGACTTAATGAATCGAGTATTTCGAGACATTCTTAATAAATTTGTTCTCGTCTTTATTGATGACATTTTTATCTATTCAAAGACAGAGAAGGAACACAAATATCATCTCCGTGTCGTACTCGATACCTTAAGGAGCCATGAGTTGAAGGCTAAGTTCTCCAAGTGCCATTTTTGGAAATCTGAAGTTAAATTTCTAGGGCATGTTATTTCGGGAGAAGGTATATCGGTGGATCCAGCTAAAGTTGTTGCGATCCAAGACTGGAAGAAGCCCGAAAGTGCGACGGAAGTTAGAAGTTTCTTGGGATTAGTTGGTTTTTACTGTAGGTTTATCAAGGACTTCTCGAAGATTGCTTCTCATCTGACGAAGTTAACAAAGAAAGATGTTAGGTTCGTTTGGACTTCTAAGTGTGATCAAGCATTCAATGAATTGAAAAACAAGTCGACTGGCGCTCCTGTTTTAACCATTCCTAATGGGAGCGAAGGTTTAACCGTGTAAACAGATGCTTGTGGAACCGGATAAGGAGCAGTTCTGATGCAGCATGGAAAAGTTATTGCCTATGCGAGTCGACAGCTAAAGCCGCATGAGAAAAATTATGCTACGCACGATTTGGAACTTTTGGCAGTTGTCTTCGCACTAAAGATGTGGAGGCATTATCTTTTGGGTGAAAGATTTGAGCTATACACGGACCACAAATCCTTAAAATACCTTTTTACGCAGAAGAATTGAATTTGAGGCAGCAGAGATGGCTGGAGTTTCTCGCCTCTTATGATCTAGAGGTTCTTTATACCCCTGGAAAAGCAAATGTCGTTGCTGATGCATTGAGTAGAAATGTAGCAATGGTTGCAATTCTAGAAGTTAAGCCAGTATTGTTAGAGAGAATTGCATCCAGTCAAGAGGCAGATCCTATTTTAGCTCGACTTAAGAAAGATGTTGAAGAAGGTGTTGTTTCTAGCTTTAAGATTGATCTCCAGGGCATATTGAAAATGAATGGGCGTATTTGTGTTCCAGACTTTGAAGGACTTAGGCAAGTAGTGTTAGCCGAATGCCACCATTCAAAGTTATCTTTTCATCCAGGAGTGACCAAGATGTTCAAAGATATGAAGAGGGTATTCTGGTGGAAGGGGATGAAGCGAGATATTTCAATCTTTGTGAGTCGTTGTGCAAGCTGCCAGCAGATTAAGAGTGACCAGTTGAAGACAGCTGGATTGCTTCAGCCACTTGAGATCCCAAAGTGGAAGTGGTAGCATATCTCTTGCACTGTATTGATGGGCTTCCTAGGTCAAGAAGAGGTAATGATGGCATTTGGGTTATAGTCGATTGACTAACCAAGAATGCCCATTTCATTCCTGTTAAGCTGACTAGGACTGCTACGAGTCTGGCGAGTTTGTATGTGAAGGAGATTGTAAGACTCCATGGGATTCCTCGTAGTATTGTAAGTGACCGAGACCAGATATTCACTAGTAGGTTCTGGGAGGGACTGCAGACTTCTTTAGGGACTGAGCTAAGTCTAAGCACAGCTTACCATCCCCAAACAGATGGGCAAACAGAGAGAGTGAACCGAATCTTGGAAGATTTATTACGAGCATGCATTCTAGACTTCGGGGGTTCTTGGGAAGATCATTTACCCTTAGTTGAATTCACTTATAACAATAGTTATCAAGCAAGCATTGGTATGGCCCCTTTCGAAGCTCTTTATGGTCATCCATGTCGTTCTCCTTCGTGTTGGGTTGAATCTGGAGATAAACTTGTTCTTGGACCAGACATAATTTTAGAAGCCAATGAGAAGGTAGTTGATGTTAGAAGAAAGATGAAGGAAGCGCAAGATCGGCAAAAGTGTTATGCAGATCAAAGGCGTAGGGATCTAGAGTTCTTAGTCGGGGACTTGGTATTTGTAAAAGTCTCTCCTCTGAGAAGTGTCATAAGGTTTGGGAAGACAGGGAAGTTAGCCCCTCGATATATTGGCCCTTTTCCCATACTAGACCGGATTGATAAACTTGCGTATAAAGTGGAGTTACCAGATCGACTATCAGATGTGCACAACGTATTTCACGTATCTTATTTACGTAAGTAGGTACACGACCCTTCGATGATAATAAAACCAGGCCAACAAGTTGATTTGGAGGTTCAGCCTAACCTAACCATTCTTAGGCGGCCTATTCGTTTTGTTGCTCGAGATATAAAGCGATTAGGGAAGAAGATTGTGAATCTTGTTAAGGTTCAGTGGAGTGGAGATGTTATAGATTGTACTTGGGAAACTGAGGACTATATTAGGGATTCTTATCCCGAGTTGATGTAGTTGTTGTTTGTATTTTGTTGTTTCTTTTTAGTGTACTCACCGGTTGTGTTAAGGTCACTTTCCTTGTATCTTTGTGTGGTATATATGATATCATTTGGGTTCTTTGATATCTAGAGTTTATCTGATTAATTTCGAGGACGAAATTTCCTTTAAGGAGGGGAGGATGTAACGACCCATAATTTAATCACTTTGAACATGAATAGTTAATATGTTTTTAAATGATTAAATAATGGATTTTATATCTAGAAGTATTAACCATGCCTAATAAAACAAGAAATAATTATTAACGCTGCCTAATAAAACAAAATAGTATAATTACTTGCCTAATAAAACAAGAAAGAATTATTAACGTAGCCTAATAAAACAAAATAGTATAATTACTTGCCTAATAAAATAAAATAGCATAATGATTATTATATTCCATGCGGATGGTTGCCATTGGACCAAAATCTGGTCGAATCAGGTCATGCCATGCGAATGGTTGCCATTGGACCAAAATCTGGTCAAATCAGTTTAGGTCATAGTTGATAAGAAGGATTCCTATTGGACCAAAAGGTGGTCGAATCAAATTAAGCCACAAGGGTGTTTTCTGTTGGACCAAAATATGGTCGAATCAAATTATGCCATATGGCTAGCTTCTATTGGACCAAAATCTGGTTGAATCGGGTTAGGCTATAGGAAATTACTAAAGTACCCTTCTCTTCACCTATAAATAACCAAGTCCATATCTCATTTTATTTCATTCACAAACTAAAGAAAAGAATTAAAATTCATTTTAAAAGGTGAAGTATTCCAAGTATCCATCAAAGCAAATAGGATGTGAGTATATTTCATGTTTTCATAGTTTAGGGGGTATAACTTATTCTGTGAGTACATTCCTTGCTTTCATAGTTTAGTGGGTGTAACTTATTCTGTGAGTATATTTCTTGTTTTCATAGTTTAGTGGGTATAACTTATTCTGTGAGTATAATTTAATTATTTTACAGTCAGTGTGATCTTAATCTCTTTCCTTTTACTCATTCATATTTTAACAAATGTTGTGTTAACTGTTGATTGTAAATTGTTAATAATAATGAGTCTGTTATTATTCTTGTTATTATTCTTATTTGGTTGTTTGATTTGTGCTCGGCCAGTTTATGAGTAATAACTTTGATGTTTAGTTAAAGGGAACTTACACCACCTTTTAACTTAGGATTGACATTTAGTGACTTTTTGGTTAAAAGGAAACAACCCCCTTTTAGCTGTCTCATTTGATTAAGAGGAAGCTTCACCCCCTCTTGGTTGTAATCTCCTTTATAGATGATGGGTTTAAGTTATGATTTGAATGGAAGTTTTAAATCTTTGTTTAAAGTATTTTAAAGGAGCTTCAAAATTTATATAATAATTTAAATGAGTTGTTTATAAGTAGTCCTATACTTGGCACTAAAGTCGATGAGTAGATTGATTCTCTATCTGTGAGATCTGGAACCGAAGTGTCTAGGCAAGGCTAGGAGCAACCAGTGCCCTGATTTACCTGGCTTTGTTTCTGGGCGAGGGATAGAGTAAGTCAAGAATATCGGAAACGTGACAAGTGTAGGAGATTTGATTTCCTTAAATGATCTTTATAATTATAATGGAAAACGTTTGCATTTCTTATAGACAATTGTTTTTGACCCATCTAAGTATGCTTTTGCAATATGAAATCCTCTTAATTGTTTTGAGAATATGCTTATACCGATGGGATAATTATATGGATATTTTCCAAGTATTGAAAGAGTATAAGATTTAATTTCCATATACGATTGTTTTGTTATCCCCGATAGTCGATATCTTGACTATCAATTTCAATACCCTTCTTCCTTTTATTTTTGTTTCGTCAATCTAAGACGATTTGTTGCTCAATTTGAGCATTGATATCCTTTATCGGAAATGACTAAATAAAGAGCGAGTGGGGGCCAAGCTGTGTGGGGTTGCTCCCATTAGGGTATTTTCACATCTACTCTAGATTGGTTCCGGTTGTATGCGCACAGAGATGTGAAATACTCGGATACTCGGTAAGGATGGCGGGGTACGGCTTGGAGGTTTCCGAGAGCCATCGTAGTTCTCAAGTATATTTTCTAGAGGTATACTTTCGATAAGTGGGGCACACCCTCCTAGTCATTGTTGGAAAAATTCCTTTTCCTTATTTTTGATTCAAATCGTTGGATTGATTCTTTCTTAATTTCATTGGGAAGCGTCTTGCACTCTTCGCGATGTTTAATTATCTGTATCTATTCTTTTATACTTGGATGTTGTCCTTGTGAGGGAAAAACCCATTCTGCGTTTTTGCAATGTGGTCTCACTAGTTACTTTGTGTGTTCTATTTTTGGAGTTTACTCATACCAGACTTATTGTCTGACCCGAATTGTTGTTTTCCCTAAACGTTAGGGTACTCATTTATATTTGAGTAGTCCAGAAATGGCAGGTTTCTTTGGGCCCTTTTGAAGATGGTGGACGAGCAGGAGGCTCCTTATCTATCTAGCTATTTATTTCCGCTATTATGAGATGTTGGCTCTATGTATGTATATTTAAAGGCAGGTTGTTATAACTGCCTACACTAATAGTAGTACTTTTGTTGTAACTCTGATAACTCCATGTTGGGTAGTAACCTTATGTACTGTCTTATTTTTATGTTATATTTAATCATTCCATTGTGAGATTATTATTCTGTTCTTATATTTTACCCCATGGAAACTCGTCTTTCAGATACTTGGGCAACGGCACATGAATACCATGGATGTATTAAGTGTCGTTCTCAAGGGTCAAAAAGGTGGGTCGTCACAGGATATGAACATCCAGCTCATGGCATTACAAAACACGCCTTCCTACCGCAAGGCATATTTTGGGGGGCAAATGTTGTCCCACTTTTTGGCAAAGCCGTGATACCAAAAGATCGTTCAAAAACAAAAGACAGTTCATCTCGGAGATTGATTGTACTTCACTTCGCTATAGATATCGATGAATTTTGTCCGAGCCCGGATCAGGCAACAATTGATAGGACATTACAAGCAAGACCATGAAAGCCAGTGTTCCAAATTTCAGGTTAATCGGAGGTCGTATGAATGAGATATGATCGATGCAAGTAAGCCAAAAAATGTCGTTCGAACCCATCAAAAAGTGGAGGAGATGCTCATTTCGAACCCATAGGATTCGGATCCATCTTGTTCGAATCCATCGGTTTGCATACGCTTCGAGTCGATCGAGTTCAAACCGATCAGGCATGATATTGATCACTTCGAATTGATCGGTTCGAATCCATCAGATGGGCATCCCCTCAGCACGTTCGTATCCATGCTAGAGCACTGTTTCGTATCCATCGAGTCTAGAGCACTTCGAATCCATCACCATCAGTATGTCCTACTTCGAATCGATCGGTTTCGTGCCCAAGCACTACTTCGTATTGATCGTCTTCGCGTCCATCAAGAGTTCCAGATCATTGCTTCGTATCCATAATTTTTTCCCTGTTCGAATCCACCTGGCTCGTCTCGATCCCCTTCGTATCGATCTATGATTCGAATCAATTGATGCAAAATGGGTCACGGCGCACGATACGAACGAGGCGAAATTCATGGATGCGAAGCGGTCAACTCGGAGAAAAAATAGGATCGATGCGAGGAGTGCACGCCACGTCACCAAAGAACCACGTGACCGATCGAGTCGAAGGGAGTGGATTCGAAGCAATGGATTCGAACACAACAGCCCTCACGAAAAACCGCAACTTGAATCGATCATATCTCCTAAACCACTGATCCAAATGCAACGATATTTTCACAGAAGCTTGCATGCATGTTGAAGAATGTCCACGCCAAGTTCCGCCTCGATTGAATGAATTCTTGATCGATTCGAACGTACTTCGAATCGATCCCAAAGTGGGCCCAAATTTCCTGAGGTTGGGCTCGTGGGCCCCCACACGTGCCAGAAGTGGTCTCCCTAAATTTAGGCGAAATATCAGCCTCCTACATCTATAAATAGAGCCCCATGTCATTCAGAAAGGGGGAGCGGAATTATGAAGCACCAAGACTCTACCGGATTCAATTCTACACCTTATCATCGTTGTTGCATTCAAGTTTCAGAGCTATAATCCATTGTAACTTGTTGTAACCAACTGTAATCATCAAGAGAATATCAATAAAGAGATAAACTTCAAAGTGGACGTAGGCAAGATTGCCGAACCACTATAAATCCCGCGTTTGTGATTGTTATTTGTGAATTGCTGTGATTGTTATCGCTTAGATCCGAGTTTTATATTGATTGTTGCTGATTTGCGTTCATAAACGGGTGCTTTCACGATATTGGGTGTTTGTGACCAATTTTGGCGCAAACATTTTGCTGCTTTCACTGAGAATAGCTGATTCAGGATAATTTGAATTTGAAGACTTAAGGATTTAGATCTAAGAACCATGACGAGACAAACAAGTAAGAAACAAAGGCCAGAGAGAAGTGAACATCAAGGAAGTCAAGAGGCTTCCTCAGGAGCGAACCAAGCTTCAGTCTTCATCACTAGGGACGAGATGGAGACGATGATGAAAAAACAAGAGGAGTTGATCCAGAGTTTATTTCAACAGATAGGGCAACTTGGAGTACAGAATAGAGAAGCAGATGGAGTTCGAAACGGAGTAGGACCATCCGGCGTAGCACCTGAACTAGGGGCACGCACATGGAGAATGTTGATCCAATCTCGGAAAGAGAGAGAGGTACATCTGCGCAACCTGGGAGTAGCAGAGGAGTGAACGCTCAGTCAAGGGGGCAGATCCCAGAGTTCCCTCGTGAACTCGGGGGGCAGGTTGAAAGTGATGAACGAAGATTGCATCTCGGAGACAATGACAGATTGGCAGAGATGGTTAGAAGAGCTATGAGAGGCAGTTTGGTAAATAAGGATTTAGAAGATGTTAATAGAAGTCCTTTTACTCCAGCAATCAGACGAGCTAGGAACCCACCGGATTTCAAGTTACCATCGTTGGACATGTATAACGGAAGAACGGACCCCATGGTTCACTTAACGAAGTATATGAGGCATATGGAAGTGCTAGGGGAATCAGAGGAGTTTATGGCCTGGTGCTTTCCATTGTACTTAGCGGATATTGCAGCATTATGGTTTAGACAACTAGAGAGTGGATCTATCGGAACATGGAATGATTCAACTAAAAGATTCATGAGGCAATTCAGGGTTCACATTGCGAGACCCAAGAATGTGATGACTTTGGCAACTCTAAAACAGAAGGCTGGAGAGATTTGAGAAGCTTCCTGACGCGATTCAATGCGGCAGCAGCTTCGTTAGATCGACCAGATCCATCTATGGTTATGATGGCAGCTGTGTCCGGAATAGCCGACGGAACAGAGTTCAAAAATTCGTTAACTAAAGATCCACCTTTGGATCTAGGAGAATTCTATCACGAAGTAGAGAAGTTCCTACGACTGGAAGACGCAACTGCAGAAAGAGAAGAAGGAGATGAACTTAATGTTTATACGGTCAAAGGTGGAGATCCCCCCGAGAAAGGTGCAGAAACTAGCAAGGGAAAACGAAAGGTTGAGGATAATAATGACAGGTCAAAGAGGCAACGGAGGGAGCCGCGATTCACCACCTATTCAGAGCTGAATGAGAGTTTGGAGCGAATCTATCGAGATACACAAGAGCAAGTTCCATACCGTAGGCCAATACGAAGGGACCCCACTGTTGACGAGAGAAAATCAGACAGATATTGCTTATTCCACGAACTGAACGGTCATAACACTAACGACTGTAAGCATCTAAAGGATGAGGTAGAAGGGCACATCAGGAATGGTATGCTGCTTCAGTATGTGAGGAGACGAGCCCCAGCGGTAGAGCTAGAGCGGCCACCGTCTACTTCAGCTAGGGAAGACCCTGAACCAGTACATCGTTTGGTCGTCAATTAATTGAAATAACGATGAACAAGTAGTAAACCTCTCACTAACGTGGGTTAATCATTTACGCATGTACGAGATCACGAACGGTCCACAAGCATGCTCTGAATGGCTATTAACCCCATCGTTGTGAAAATTTACCCTTTGACATCCTTGCTTTGCTTTTGTTTCGTTTTGATTTGAATTAGGCTTTGTTTGTTTGGACATTTATGTTTTAAAACTCATCAGTTGAATGGATATTTGGTTCGGATAATTTTGAAATGGCTAAGCTACTTACACATGTACGGCGTCACGAACGGTCCTTAGGCATTCTCTGAGATGGCGATATGCCACCCTGACAAACGATCCAGGGACCCACTCGAACGTGAACCTGGTATCAACAATACCAAGCCTCCCCCGGGCACACTTATTCGCCTCCAATAGGCACACAAACAATCCAGAAACTCACCCGAACGTGACCCTGGCATCGATAATATCAAGCCCTCCCGGGCACATTTTCTCGCCTCGAACGGCACCCGACCTCGAACGGTCACAACTCGCCTCGAACGGCACCCGACCACGAATGGTCACAATTCGCCTCGAACGGTACCCGACCTCGAACGGTCACAACTCGCCCCGAACGGCCCAACTCACTTCACCTCAAATGGCTCGATCGCGAACGGTCGTCATTTGGGGTCCGCCACTTGACCGCGCACGGTCGCACTTCACCTCAAATGGCTTGATCCTGAACGATCGTCATTTGAAGATAGGCGCTTGACCATGAACGGTCGCACTTCATCTCAAATATCTCGATCCCGAACGGTCATTGTTTGAGGTCACATAAAACTGTAAATTCCTTTGCAGGACATCAACAGGATATGAACATCCAGCTCATGGCATTACAAAACACGCCTTCCTACTGCAAGGCATATTTTGAGGGGCAAATGTTGTCCCGCTTTTGGGCAAAGCCGTGATACCAAAAGATCGGTCAAAAACAAAAGACAGTTCGTCTCAGAGATTGAGTGTACTTCACTTCGCTATGGATATCGATGAATTTTGTCCGAGCCCAGATCAGGCTACAATTGATAGGACATGACAAGCAAGGCCATGAAAGCCAGCGTTCCAAATTTCAGGTTAATCGGAGGTCGTATGAACGAGATATGATCGATGCAAGTTAGCCAAAAAATGTCGTTCGAACCCATCAAAAAGTGGAGGAGATGCTCATTTCGAATCCATCTTGTTCGAATCCATCGGTTTGCATATGCTTCGAGTCGATCGAGTTCGAACCGATCAGGCATGATATTGATCACTTCGAATCGATCGGTTCGAATCCATCAAATGGGCATCCCCTCAGCACGTTCTTATCCATGCTAGAGCACTGTTTCGTATCCATCGAGTCCAGAGCACTTCGAATCCATCACCATCAGCATGTCCTACTTCGAATTGATCGGTTTTGTGCCCAAGCACTACTTCGTATTGATCGTCCTCGCGTCCATCAAGAGTTCCAGATCATTACTTCGTATCCATAAATTATGCCCTGTTCGAATCCACCTGGCTCGTCTCGATCCCCTTTGTATCGATCTATGATTCGATTCCATTGATGCAAAATGGGTCGTGGTGCACGATACGAACGAGGCGAAATTCATGGATGCGAAGCGATCAACTCGGAGAAAAAATAGGATCGATGCGAGGAGTGCGCGCCACATCACCAAAGAACCGCGTGACCGATCGAGTCGAAGGGAGTGGATTCGAAGCAATGGATTCGAACACAACAGCCCTCGTGAAAAACCGCAACTTGAATCGATCATATCTCCTAAACCACTGATCCAAATGCAACGAAATTTTCACAGAAGCTTGCGTGCATGTTGAAGAATGTCCACGCCAAGTTTCGCCTCGATTGAATGAATTCTTGATCGATTCGAACGTACTTCGAATCGATCCCAAAGTGGGCCTAAATTTCCTGAGGTTGGGCTCGTGGGGCCCCTCACATGCCAGAAGTGGTCTCCCTAAATTTAGGCAAAATATCAGCCTCCTACAGCTATAAATAGAGCCCCAGGTCATTCAGAAAGGGGGAGCGGAATTCTGAAGCACCAAGACTCTACTGGATTCAATTCTACACCTTATCATCGTTGTTGCATTCAAGTTTCAGAGCTATAATCCATTGTAACTTGCTGTAACCAACTGTAATCATCAAGAGAATATCAATAAAGAGATAAACTTCAGAGTGGACGTAGGCAAGATCGCCGAACCACTATAAATCCCGCGTTTGTGATTGTTATTTGTGAATTGTTGTGATTATTATTGCTTAGATCCGAGTTTTATATTGATTGTTGCTGATTTGCGTTCATAAACGGGTGCTTTCAAGATATTGGGTGTTTGTGACCAATTTTGGCGCAAACAGGAAGAAGTCCTTAAGTCTTTGGAGAAGAGCATGGAAAAAGGGTCCAGGTTGGGCAGGGCCAGAAGAGAAAGTTCTTTCCTAAGAAATGTGCTCAGAAGAGTAGAGCAGCCAAGAAAACGAAGTCTGAGGTTGTCTGGTATAAATGCGACAAGAAATGGCACTTTGCTAATGAGTGTCGCTCGGGGAAAGCAAAGGATGTAGCTAAGGGGAAGAACGTCGGGCATTACAATTGTGACCAGATAGGCCATTATAAGAATTGGTGCAAGGAGCCCATTAGAGATGGTAAGGGCAAGGTGTGTGCATTGGAGCCTGCTGCTTCTAAGCCAGCAGCCCCAGAGAAGGGGAAGGTAGTTCTTGGACGAACGCTTCATATTCATGATATGTCTGATAGCGTTTTATTTGATACTAGTGCATCGCATTCTTTTATATCTAGATGTTTGATAGATAAGCTTAACCTTGAACCCACATTTAAGTTACTTCCTTATGGGTTGCGAATCTAGTAAGAGGGTATGCAACTCTAGGGTTGAGGTGTGACTAGTTTTAGTTTGACCTGTTAGGTCATACTTTTGTGTGCAGTTTTCATGTGTTTGATTTTGTAGGATTCGGGATTATCCTAGATATGGATTGGTTATGCGAGTACGATGAAGAGATATTTTGCCAGGGTAGGAAGATATCTATTAGTCACCTTGATCGTAGCGACCAGATTGTTTCCACCTTATGAAGCTCTAGAGGTGCAGTGCTTTCTTTGTTGGGTGTTATGGATTCAAATGATGTGTTGAGCCGAGTTTTCATGGTTAGAGAATTTTCATATGTGTTTGAGCCTATAGTAGGATTGCCGCCAGAACGAGCCATTGAGTTTTGGATAGATTTGGTTTCGGGAGTAGAACCAGTGAGTAGATAGCCAAGCAGGATGACCCCTTTAGAGATAAAGGAGTTGGAGGTGCAGTTGGTGGATCTAGAGGGCAAGAGTTTTGTTAACCCGAGCAGTTCACTGTGGGTGCAGCGGCAGTGTTTGCTAAGAAGCCGGACAGATTGTTGAGGCTATGTATCGATTATCATAAGTTGAATGAGAGGACGATAAAGAATCGATATCCATTACCCAGAATTGACAATTTGTTCGAACAGCTAAGTGGAGTAAAGGTATTTTCTCAGTTGGATTTGGCAATAGATTTCCATTAGCTTAGATTATCAAAGGATACTATACCTTTGGTGGCATTCAGGACCGGATATGGGTCGTATGAATGGTTAGTAATGCCATTCGAACTGACAAATGCTCTTGCTTTGTTTGTGTATTTGACGAAACGGATTTTCCGAGAGCACTTGGATAGGTTCATGTTGGTTTTCATAGATGATATTTTGATTTACTCTAAGGATGAAAGAGAGCATGAAGTTCATCTTAGAGTGTTGCTTGAGATGTTGAGGCAGTATCAGTTGAAAGCGAAGTTTTTGAAGTGTCACTTCTGGAAGAAGAAGGTGAAGTTTCATTGTCATGTAGTCTCAGAGGAAGGATTATCAATAGGTCCGACTAAGATCAAGGTAGTTAATAGTTGGAAGAGACCTGAAACAGTAACCGAGATTAAGAGTGTCCTTGGGTTGGCAGGTTATTATCGAAGATTCATTAAGGATTTCTCGTGGATTGCAGCACCGATGACCAGGCTAACGTGGAAGGATGTGAAGTTTGTGTGGTCTGATAAGTGAGTGGAAGCATTCTAGAATTTGGAATAATTATTGACCCATGCACCTATATTGGTTGTTCAAGAAGGGAACTAGGATTTGGTAGTTTATGCCGATGCATGTGGAATAGGATTAGGAGTTGTGCTGATGCAGAGAGGTAAATTGATTGCCTATGCTTGTGGATAGCTTAGACTACATGAGGTCAGATATCCAATGCATGATTTGGAATTGGCTGATGTGGATTTTGCTTTGCAAGTGTGGAGATGTTACCTTTTTAGAGAAATTTTTGAGCTGTATGCAGATCATAAGTCCCTGAAGTATTTATTCTCTCCGAAGGAGCTGAACATGAGACAACAAAGGTGGATAGAGTTCATAGCTGCTTATGATTTTAGGATTGAGTACACACCAGGGAAGGGCAACAAGGTTGTAGATGCGCTTAGCAGGAAGCATGAGAATGTAGTGTTAGCAATGATGGCTGAGTGGAAAGATTTAGAAGCATTAGCAGATTGTAGAGTGCAGTGGAGACACGAGGCTGGGTCTAGTGGAAATACCGTTGTATTGTCCTATTTGGAGGTTTGACCAGTGTTGATCGAATGGATTGCTTCTAAGCAGATAGAGGATCCATTGTTAGCTAAACGGATCAAAAAGCTAAAGGAAGGATTCAAGATTGATGACTTGAAAGATTTCAGCCTTGACCAGAATAGGTGGTTGAGAAAGAAAGGAAGATTATGTGTTTTAAGTGTAGAGAACATAAGGAAGGAAGTCTTAGCAGAATGTCATCATTCGATGTTCACTATACATTCCCGAGGTACCCAAATGTATCATGATATGAAGAGGTGTTTCTTCTAGGAAGGTAGGAAGTGGAATATTGGTTAGTGTGTAAGGTAGTGCTTGAATTGCCAATAGGCAAAGGCCGAACACCAGAAGCCAAGTGGTTTGCTTCGGTCGTTAGATATTCCAGTATGGAAGTGGGATTCAATTTCTATGGACTTCATTGATGGGTTTCTAAAGTCGAACAAAGGTAATGAAAGTATATGGGTCATAATGGACAGATTGACCAAGAATGCCCATTTCATTCATGTTAGGTCAACCAGGATGGTGCCTGTTTTAGTAAGATTGTTCATGAATAATGTGGTTAGACTGCATGGGATTTCGAGCGGTATAGTTAGTGACAGAGATTCCTTGTACACTAGTTTTGGAAGAGTACGCAGGAAGTTTTGGGAACCAAGCTTAAGATGAGTATCGCTTACCATTTGCAGATAGATGGGCAAACGAAAAGAGTTAATAAGATCTTGGAAGATTTGTTAAGAGCTTATATTCTTGATTTCGAGGGATCATGGGAAGACCATCTGTATCTAGTCGAGTTTTTATATAACAACAGTTATCAGGCTAGTATGGTGACGGCACCGTTTGAAGCTTTGTATGGAAAGCCATGCAAATCTCTTGTTTGTTGGTTGGAGACCAAGGATAGGTTGATTCTTGGTCTAGATCTGTCTAGAGAGGCTGCAGAAAAGATTGAGGTCGTTGGACCAGAATGAAGGAGGCTTAGTCTAGGCAGAAGAGCTATGCAGATAAGAGATGGAAAGATTTGGAGTTCTCAATTTAGGACCAGGTTTACGTCAAAGTATCACCAATGAAGGGTGTGCTTAGATTTAGGAAATCGAGGAAGTTATCTCCTAGGTTTGTTGGACCTTTTCCTACTCTTGAGAGAATCGGGAAACTCGCTTATAGATTTGAGTTACTAAGCACTTTGGCAGGTGTCCATGATGTTTTTCATATTTCTCATCTTAGAAGGTGTGTTAGAGACCCAAAGACTGTTATTGCACTGATAGTGCTAGATGACTTAGTGGTAGAACCAGATTTGACCATAGTGAGAAAGTCAATTCGCATTGTTACGAGAGATAAAAAGAGGCTTAGAACCAAGACGGTCAAACTAACCAATGTCCAGTGGAGTGACAATGGCAGACACTGTACTCGGGAGGCTGAGAGCAAGATTAGAGATACTTATCCTGACTTATTTGATGGTATGTTTTACCTACTTGTTTGTTTTGTATGCCTTATTGTAATTTCGAGGACGAAATTCTAAGGAGGAGAGTATGTAACACGGTAGATTTTTGATAACATTATTTAGAAGATTTAGTTAGATAAACAAAATAAAATAATGTGTTAATTAGGAGATTGAGATTTGATTTTAATTAAGGTAGCCGTGCCTTTTAAACTGATGAATTAAAAAGGGTTTAAAATGAATTAGAGGAGGGGTATTCTGAGAAAGAGGCCATTCCTATATCACCTTCCTTAGGCCGTGTGTTATACACGCATTCGTTTCATTTCAAAATTTCAAAATTGAGGCCGACCACCATTAACAAGGAAAGAAGAAGTGGAAACTAAAGAAAAGCTAAAGCATAAGCAAATTCAAATCAAACTCATGTAAATCTCAATCTCCTTAATCTCTAACGCAAAGGTTAATAATGTTTACCTCTCCAAATTTTTATGGTTTCGGTTTAAGGTTAAATCTGAATATTTTTTAAAGATTTCCCATGCTTTTGAATGATAGAATAATTTTATATATATATATATATATATATATGTTGATGATTTATGTATGTTTATATAGATTTTTATGACATGTTTTAAGAAGAAAATCCTATTAAATGACATCCGTTAGCTTTGTATATTTTTATGGTGATCTAAAATGATATTTTAGAGATAGTTTTCAGTTTTTAGATTTTTTTTGAATTTTTTTGGAAATATTATGAATTTTCTAAGGAAGAAAATGGTATTTTGGACTATAAAATTATTACAGGAAAAATAATTATTGTCTGGATCCGAAAATTTTATACGTCGAAAAGAACGTATTAATTGATTTTTGGAATTTTTCCAGAATTTACTAAGATGATTTAATAGTAATATAAAATTATTTAAGGTATGGGACTTAAACGTTTTATATAATTATAAATGAGAAATGGGCTTTTTCAAAATTGTTTAAATTTCTAACTAAGGAAAGTCGGCAGCAATTTTGAATATAAAATTTTGGTAACCAATCAGATTTCGACAAATAAGGTAGGTTGGGTACAGAAGAACTATTTTAAAGTACAAATAAATAGTTTTTCTACTATTTTAACTCTTTCAACAAGAGGTTCCGCCTCCGTTACAAATCTTCTGATAAAGTCGAAAGGTATCAAACATTTCGACTAGGTCAAATAACCAATGCACATGGTATCAGGCAACTGGTACGTAGTGAGTTGGAAGGAGTCGAAAGGTTTAGGGTCGAAAGGCTAGAGCTTCAAAAAGAGATGAAACTTTTTTTTGGTTTTAAAGAAAATACATCTGCTAGCTTTCGACAATGTCAAATGGTTTAAAAGAAAAAGGTTTTGATTGGTTTGCTTTCTTGTTTTAATTGAAGCCTTTCGACAAAGTCGAACGGTATACCTTTCGACAAGGTGGAAAGTATAGTTGATGCTTCCTAACCTTTCGACACAGATGGAGTCGAAGAAAGTCTTTTGTTTTTCTAAAACTTGCTGCCACTCTCCATTGATTTCGAAGGGTTGGTTCCAACGCCAATACATCATTGTTTTCGAATGGTTTCGAAAGGTTCTATAAAGGTTTCAAAGAAGTTGCTTTTGACTCCAATGTTTTTCTGATCCTTTTGCTCTATTTGAACGCATAATCCAAATGTTTTAAGTCGAAACATTTTAAAGGTTTCAAAGTAGTTAACTTTGACTGGTTTCGAAAGGTTTCCACTTATTTTAAATTTAACCCAATGTTTCCGAAAGTTTTTAAGTTTCATTGGTTTCGAAAGGTTTATAATGATTTTATAGAGGAGGTACCCAGGCTTTCAACAAAGTCGAAAGGTGAAACCCTTCGACTAGGTCGAAAAGAAACCTTCTGACAATGTCAAAAGGTGGGACCTTCCGACAAGGTTGAAAGGTATGGTTCTGCAATGTTTCAAAAGGTTAAGGTTTAAAGAATTTTAAGGCGGATGTCATATGTTTTAAAGCTTACAAAGGAAGGCTTTTTAAAGGTTTTGAAGGAGTTGCCTTTAATGATTTCGAAGGGTTTTATTAATGGTTCAGAAGGAGTTACCTTCTATGTTTTCGAAAGGTTGTTTAAATGTTTTAAACAAAGGTTTCAAATAGGACTAGACAGACAGCCTAAGTGTTTTAAGTTATAAAGGACTTTAACTTATTTTAAAAGAATAGATAATCCTTATTGAATATCATCAGCATATATTGAGTAAAGTACATATAACATGGAAAAATAGCTTAGAGTAAAGCTAAAGATACATTTTCTTTGTATATATATGATTTGGTGGACTAAATCATTTTGAAAAAGTTTTCAATGGAAATTTTGAAGGGCAGTTAGCCCTAATATTTTGAAGGGTAGTTAACCCAAAAGCTATGCAGTTAAAGCGCTCTACCATTTCATAGCGTTTGAGGTGCGAAAAGTTGTAGTGGATATATATCGGAGATATAGTAGGATATAGCGAACGACTTTAAAAAGAGGAATGATGAACATTCTACATTAAAAAGAGGATAAGTATTACTTAATATTTCCCACCAAGCAAAACAAGTTATAATAAAGTAAAGATAAAAAAACAAAGTTGACACCTAAAAAGTTAGAACTAGTTATAATGACCAACAGCGTATATCATTATTACATCAACTTTGAAGTTATCATAAAACATAGAAGCAAGACATCAAGCAAAATGCTTATTTATAGGAAAATGGAATATAGCGGGGCAACAAAATCGAAGATATATCGGATTATTTCCACAACGTCGAGGATAATCGCGGGTGTGCTATACTAGGCTGCTTTATAGGAATATCGTTGCCCCAAAAAGTCCGTTATAGGATATATCGGGAATATATCAGGGCAATGTCGGGGAATTGACTGCACGGCCCAATAGAAAATTCAGGCAGTTAGCTCATTTAAATTCAGACAGTCGGTCCATTTTAAGGGCAGTTAGCCCAGAGGACAGTTAGTCCAGAAAAGAGCCGTTAACTTTGATATGAACATTTAGTTCATTTATTAGCATAATGGACCTTGCTACTTTTTAAGGACAGTTAGTTCACCCTTTTTACCTGTTTTGGGAAGACAGTCCATTATCTAGCAAAAAAGATATTACTATTTTGTTATAACCAGTTTTAGGACAGATAGTCCAGAAAAGGGCAGTTAGCTCAGAGTTTAGGGCAGATAGTCCAGAATAGAGCAGACAGCTCAAATTTTAGACAAATAGTCTATTTTATTTCCATTTTTTAGCATAATGGACATTGTTATATTATTATTATTATAATCGGTTGATTAACCAACTTGGTTGTAGGAAAGGATTTGTAAAATATATATTTTAAATAAACATATTATTGTGGGAAAACTCGTTGTACTAAGCGGCGTGGTCTCACATATATCAGTAAATAGAGTTGTAACAGAAATTATTCATACCAGGCTTTATGTCTGACTCAAAGTTTTTATTTCCCCTTAAACTCTCAGTTGCTCAAAATTTGATTTAAGTAGGCGGAGGGTTTCGATTTTCAGATTTTAGCAGATTTTGGCGAATAAGCTTCCGAAGAGGAGAAGGTAGCTGACAGATAGATAAATTTAGGAATTATGATTTAATTTGTTTCCACTGTATATTAAGACAATTATGTGTATATTGCTTTGATCATCCAAGGGGGCATCTTCATATTCTGCTCTTGGGGTATTGTTGTAATTATATTTGATCATTGTCTGGGAATATGTCGATATTTTTGTAACTTGGATATTATTTTGTTCAAAATGTAATCACTAAAATTATTGTTTTTGCAAATTTATGATTTGGTTCATATTCAAGTTCTTCTAATATTATGTATACCATTAACATTACCGTAATTCGTCACCAGAAGTTAATACTATGGATGATTGCAGCATCCATAGCGCTTAGCTTTTGGCCTCCAGATACGGGATGTTACACCTTTACCTTGATAACTCCTCAAACCTTCATGCATATTCCCACACAGACATCCCCCCTGCTCCAACTCAATAAACTTTATGAGCAAACCAAACTGCGCTGTCACAGACATGAACCTCTCTTGAAACCTCCTCCTAAACTTTGCCCAATGCATCTCCTCTTCATTAACCCAACTGTCACACTATTCCATCAGAATAAAGCTGCTCCCTGAAGTTGTCTCGTAGCAAGCCTCCTCTTCTGCTCATCATTGAGCCTGAAGTCAACAAAGATTCTCTTACAATGCAACAACCAACTTTCCACCTCAATAGCATCTTTAGTTCCAATATATTTCTTCCCGCCAAGCCTAGCATAATCTCTATTCAAAGCAGCATAATTGTTGACTACTGGAGCTTCATGTACTCCTCCTCCAACTACTCCAGCAGCAACCCCCGCTTGCAACATATCAATGAAAAATTGATACATGGCTCCTATATGTCAACTTACGGGACATCGGCACCAATATTTCTAGCTCGTGCTTGACCTTGGTTCCTTCTAGTATTAGGTCTGGCAGTTCCATCTGTAAAGGTGCTTCCTCCTCCAACATTAACTCTTCAAGAACCCATATCTGCATTCAAATCTTCATGAGATACAAAAAAATAACCTAAAAGAGATAGAAGACTGGAGAAAGCACATACTTATAATAACAAATACAAGTACGTTACTATAACATTAACCCTTGCCGCAATCTTATCTCTAATTCCTTAGGATTATGTTTTCAAAAATCATTTTTTTAGTCTAAAGTTTTTTATAAACCTATGCTCTGATACCAAGTTGTAACATCTCCTTTCTGGAGGCCCGAAGCTAAGCGCTATAGATGCTGCAATCATTCATAGTATTAACTTCCGTTGATATTAGTGGTATCTATAATATCAAAAGCACATGAATATGAAATAAAATCATAGATTTCGAAAACAACTTTTCTGATTACATTTCACAAAACACGTTTAATATTCCATTACATAATCCCAAACGTTTCCCATGTTCAGATCAAATATAATTATTACAAAATATGCGAAGAGCGACATATAAAGATGCCTCCTTGATTGACCAGAGTACTATATAGTCATAACTGACATAATACAACACATCGAAAACAAAACAAAAGTAAAACCACAACTCCTAAATAGCTATCCGTCAGTCATCTGCTCGTCTTTGGAAGCTTTATTC
Source organism: Allium cepa (assembly GCA_030765085.1). Lineage (NCBI taxonomy): Eukaryota > Viridiplantae > Streptophyta > Magnoliopsida > Asparagales > Amaryllidaceae > Allium > Allium cepa. The sequence continues at coordinate 591,915,370 of CM060937.1, forward strand.
GCCAATCTACTAAAAAACTGTAAACCTCAACCCTCATCCTACTCAAATCAATTTTGGACACCCGAGAGTTCAAGAGGAAAAACATAAACTTCAAGTCAGACATGAAGCCTAGTGTGAATAATACTATACATCTCAGTTATTTGATATTAAGTGAGACTACGCCGCTTAGCAGAACTGGTTTCCCCTCACTAATATCCTTTTAAAACATATCTTTTGCAAATCATAATTCTGCAAACAAAACTGGTTAAAAACAGTAAAGCAATATTATGTAAACTTACAGGTCATGCAACAACTGAACTATCTTTCTGAACACTATAGTTTTGTTTAGCTAACTACTAATATTTGGCTGACTCGAGCCTACCAGACAATATAAACAAAATAATCTAACACTCGTTAGATTTTCCTCTTCTAGACGGCTTGTCCCTAACTTATCTTCTCCCAGGGTCACCTGATCCTTATGGTTTTACAGGCTCATCGATAACCTACCTCTGTACAAATATATTCCCTTCTATGTGTAACATCATTTTAGTCTTACCTATGACAAAGCCCTACACACTGGAATTTTTGGACTAAATTAGTTTGGGGATAATAACTAATGTATAGGGTGTTATCCCACCTTTTGGTCAAGGCTGGAATATCAACAAATTGGCAAGGAATGATGGATATCAAAATTGGAGATCGATTGGAAACAAGGCTGCAATCGATGTTGTCAAAATTTAGCTGAGCTCCGATCAGGACGGAATCGATTAGAGATGATGATGAGGACAAGGAGAGGCTACGTTTCAAGTTTCAGGTTAATCGGAGTACGTATGAAGGAGATATGGTCGATACAAGGTAGGAATAGTAAATAGTTCGAATCCATCAAAAAGTTGGGGTGATGACCATTTCGAATCCATCAGGTTCGTATCCATCGGAATGGTATCACCTCGGCATGTTCGTATCCATCAAGTTTGGTGCGGTTCGAATCCATCATTCGCATCCATCCCAGGGCTTTGTTCGAATCGATGATATTCGACTCCATCCAGGTTTGGGCTCTTCGTATCGATCCAGCAAAGGTAGTTCGTATCCATGAAGCAACATCTTGTTCGTATTGATCGGTTTGAGTTCGCATCGATGGCATTCGTATCGATCAGGGTGGCAGGTGGCGTGTTTTGTAGTCCTTGTATCCATCAGGTAAGGCTTCGTTCGTATCCATTCCCGCGTCTAGTTTCGTGTCCATCTCTTTATCCTTCATGCGTTTTTCGTATCGATCGTCATCGCTTATGTCACTATTTCGTATTGATCGGATAGATCGATACGAGACACACTCTTAGAATCGATACGAAAAAGGGGTATGATAGTAACACGAGCAGTTGGGTATGAATTGCAAGAAGTATGGGTACGAATGAAGCAAGGAGTGCATGAGAGCACAGAGCGTCCACATCTCCAGGAAGGAAGCGTTCAACTCGGCACCCAAAGTGGATCAACCCAGGGATTATGCGACACATCACCACATGTGCACGTGCCTCTATCGAGTCGAACGAGATGGATTCGAAATGATGGATACGAACGCAACAGCATTAACGAAAATGCAAATCGTGTCGACCATATCTCCCAAACCGCAGATCCAAATGCTACGAAATTTTCACAGTAACTTGCATACAAGGTAAAGAACTATCCTGTTAAGTTTCAGCTCGATTGGATCATTTTTTGATGGATACGAAATTGCTTCGTATCAATCGCATATCGAGTCGAAACTTGGTGGGGTCGGTCGCGTGGGCCCACTCACGTGCCAGAAGAAGACTCCTAAAATTTTAGCTCGATCTCAGCCTTCTACGCCTATAAATAGCCTCCTGAAGCCTATAGAAAAAGGATCTTCTTTTGGCCATTCAACGCCCAGACTCTGCCAGATTCAATTCTACATCTTTCCATTGCTGTTATATTCAAAATTCATCATTGTAACTATTGTAATCATCTATAACCAGCAAGGATAATCAATAAAAGATAAAACTTTGGAGTGGACGTAGGCCGGAGATAGCCGAACCACTATAAATCTTGCGTTTCTGACTATTATTTCTGGATTGTTGTTTGTTGCTTGCTTAGATCTGAGATTTATGCTTGAATACTGCTGATTTATATTCATAACTTGGTGCTTTCATGGTACTTGGGGTTTGTGACCAATTTTGGCGCAAACACTTTGGTGCTTCCATTGAGAAGGACTAGCACCCGCTACATCGGATTGAAGTTCTGATTTGAAAAGCTTGAAGAATTCAGACTTAGAGAAAATGACTAGACAAAACAGTAAAAGGCAGAGGGCTGAAAGAAGCCAACAGGAAGGAAGTCAAGAAGCTTCCTCCGGAGCTAGAGAAGGACAAGCTTCCATCTACATCACTAGAGATGAAATGGAAGCTATGGCGAATTCATTGCAGGAGAGGTCGTTGAAGAGTCAGCAGGATATGATGCAAACCTTCTTCGAACAGATGAGAGCTGTAGGGATGCAGAACTTAGAACCAGCTACAGTGGCTGCAAATGTGAAACAAGGAACTAGGGTTATGGAACCTAATGGAGGACAGAATACAGAACCAGAAGGCAATCAACGAGGGCTTGGGGGCAGGCCCACAGGGTCTAACACTGGAAGACCCTTAGACGGAGTTCAACATACCAGAACTAACGCAGGTGTTAATGAACCGCATGAAGAATATATGTCGGAGTTCCCTCGGGGGCATTGTGGGCAACCCCTGACAGACAATGCTGGATTGGTGGAGATCATTAGAAAAACTATGCGTGGAGGTTTAACCAATAGAGACTTGGAAGGGGTGAACAAGAGTCCATTTACTCAGGAGATCAGAATAGCTCAAAATCCACCTAAGTTCAAGCTTCCTAGCATGGAAGTATATGATGGCAAGGCTGACCCGACCGATCATTTGATGAGATATACCAGACACATGGAAGTGTTGGGGGCATCGGAGGAAGTGATGGCCCGATGCTTCCCTTTGTACTTGACGGACTTAGCTGCAATGTGGTTTAGGCAGCTGGGAGAAGGATCTATTGGGACTTGGAGGGAATTGGTGGATAGATTTTTGGGGCAGTTTCGGGTTCATATCAAGAGACCAAAGAACGTAATGGCATTAACATCGGTAAAACAAAGGATGGATGAATCGCTTAGAGCTTTTCTAACTCGATTCAATGCGGCAGTTGCTTCGGTGGATCGCCTGGATCCATCGATGGTTTTGATGGCGGCGGTATCAGGAGTCAGAGAGGATTTGGATTTTAAGGTATCCTTAATACGAGACCCACCACTGGATCTCGGGGAATACTTTCACGAAGCCGAAAGATTCCTTCGGCAAGAAGACGCGAGTATGGATTTAAAGTTAAAGGAAGTGAATGCGACCGAGGATGGAGGACCATCCAACGGAAGCTCGGATAAGGATAAAGGAAAGAGAAAGCTGGATGACGACTCAGGAAAAGCCAGAAAACGATGGAAGGATCCAAAGTTTTCCACATTCACGGGATTGAATGAGACGCTGGAGCGGATTTACTTGGAAACCCGGAATCGCCTTCCTTACCGAAGGCCGACTAGGAGAGAACCATCCGAACAGGAAAGAGCATCAGGAAGGCACAGTCTCTTCCATGATTTGGACGGACATGATACCAACAACTGCAGGCATTTAAAGGAAATAATTGAGGAACATGTGAGGAATGGGCAATTGAGGCAGTATGTTGGGGCACGGAATGCAGCGGTGGAGCAGGAGCAGCCACCGTCTACCTCACACCATGATGATGTGAGGCCCGAGAATGATAGTCGATTGATTATCAGTTGACCTGGATGATATGAAATAAGTAACAAGCCATTGGCGAACGACCTAGTCATTTACACATGTATGGGGACGGAGATAGCCCCTAGGCATGCTCTGAATGATGATAAAGCGCGAAGCCATGGTTTGTGAAATCTGTTTTTTTTTTGGATTGGACACTTGGTTTTATGGTTTGGTTTGAACTCCTGATTTTGTTTGTTCTCTGGTTTGGATTTTCTCTTGGATGGCTGGTTTCTGTTTTGGATGTTGGTTTGGATTTTTGATTTTTCGGCTTGATTTGGATTTTGGATTGGATTTTGATTGGATTTTTATCTAGTTTTTGATAAAAGGTCGTCGGGTATGGATTATGCCTGGCAAGGGGTGAGTCACTCTGCCCGAACGTGGTAAGTTAACTCATTCAGGTCGTTGAGTATGGACCATGCTCAACAAGGGCTCGGAGTGACCAGGATTCAGCCTAGGACTTAGGCCCTATATTATCAATTATTAATTTCAGGTCGTTGAGTATGGACTATGCTCAACAAGGGTCCGGAGAGACTAGGATTCGGCTTAGGACTTAAGCCATGGCATTGTACAACGTCCAGGGACACTGGACCGAGGTCAACAAGTGTGGATTGCGCTTGGTAAGAACCCGGAGAGGTTAGCTCAATGTCCAGGGACACTGAACCAAGGTCATCAAGTGTGGATTGCGCTTGGTAAGAACCCGGAGAGGTTAGCTCAACGTCCAGGGACACTGGACCATGGTCGTCAAGTGTGGATTGCGCTTGGCAAGAACCCAAAGAGGTTAGTTCAACGTCCAGGGATGCTGGACCAAGGTTATCGGGTGTAGATTGCACTTGGCAAAAACTCGAAGAGGTTACAGATATGGATGTCGACCCGGAGAGGTCCTGGATTCGGTTATTGGCTATTGAATAAGGATGGATTAAAACTCTAGTCAGCACATTATTTTATTTAATATAGCTAATTAAATATCCTAAATAATGTTACTAAAAATATGGAGTGTTACACCTAGTAATTATGCCTTCGACCATGGCTCGAAAGAAAACTATCACACTTGATCGGTCGATCCATAATTCACGGCGGAGATAGATATTTGCAAAAGAAAGTCGATGGCGATCGCCGTTTCGCAAATCGTTACACCAAGATCCAACGATCTCAAACCCTAGTCAGCGGCAAATTGGTCGATCTCGGCCATACATTGTCAATTCAAATTCTACCACCGTCATTGTGTAGCTCTCATCCATATGATCTCAATCGATCCGACCTCGTATTTTATTGTCAAGCAGTTGAGGAGAAATTAATTTTTGAAGTACAAAATGATGAGCGACCATGGATTTTCTTTACTTGAATGAATCGTGAATGATAATTTAAGGGGAAAGAGGATTTGGATAGTTATAATATTATAATATTCCATTTATTTAGTTTCTCAAACAAAAGGGATATACGTTTCGAGTCCGTACAATCATACGACGCGTTCGATCATCACGAAACTCATTTGCATACATCACCTCATTTTTCCTGATCCAACGGAACTAACCGCGTCTCCATCTAAGAATATGCCCCTGAAAGCTAGTTTTGCATATTTTGAGACTCTTTTGGCCATCGGATTGTCCGATCATGAAATATAGTGGTCAATTTAATTTTCAACGTCAATTCGAACTCAACGGAAGTGTTTTCAAGTTCTGATTTGGCCGTACGCGAAAAATCACATTTTGGGGCCTTCATTTAATTAGCGATTAAATATTTAAATAAACTATTTATATTTTCGATCGTTAAAAATACGGGTCGTGACATTCTCCCCTCCCTAAAGAATTTCATCCCTGAAATCACAAAGCAAAGAAAACGTCTCCTAACCCATCGGCCCTCAAAAATCTACCAGATTCCAAAATAATACGACAGAACCTCCTTTGGACGACTAAGTCCGAATAACTCCATTGCAACAAAGATACATGTACAACTCATATCTTTAACTATACTAGATCATATATAGCAATCATCAAATAACAATGCTATAACTAATAATAACTATCTCGCATGCCTAATAACCATACAACATAAACTATCATCTCAAATGCTAATAATCAAATCAAACATGCATACATAAGATCTAACATCCAAAAGTAACATCCACGCCTATCCTAGCATGCAGAATACTAAACCATCTAGTATAAGACATCCAATATTTTATCCATAATGAAAGCTGATGATAAAAGAAAATCCCACTGTCTAAAGAACTCCCGACTAACGGTCCTCATGCTCCCCATAGTCTACCTTACCCTATCACCTTCGATTTCATTCCACTAAACCATACCGCTCCTTCGACCTCCTCCTAACTTGATTTGTATCATATCTACCAACACGAATAGGCTTATGAGGTCTCCAAGTCTATTGTTCAGTCTTGGTATTATCTAATCCATTTAGCGCCAAATATCCAAACGCCTCTTGTAAGTTCACTCAAAACCCAATGTTGAACAATGGGTCTTGGCCACTTACAATGCTCTTGGCACACATGGAATCACATCAACTACCCCTCAAAAAACACAACAAAAACAGTTGCCACGCTACTAGACTTAAGGAATACAAATCCTGTATCATCTGTCAACTAACCGATTATGACTCAAATGCTATCTCTCTATCCTTAGCCATCGGATATCCTTTGATGTAGTCCTAAAACATTTGTTCCCACTATTCTAGAACAAACAACTCCATAGAACCAACAAGCTTGGTTGGGTCAGCACTGCATCTCTCTAGACACTACTCACTCTTTTAATTTAGCTATGATCTCCACTAATCTAGTTTAAAGCCTCTGACTAGTTTCAATCAGCTAAATCAAAGTAGGTCTGAAAGTCAAACTAGCCATCACATTCGGCCATAACTCATCGAGTCTTGGAGTCGTAACCAGTTATAAGCTCGGGCAATACCCACTCTAGGAATATCACTCCCAAATTGATATGTCTCCTCCAAAAAACACCAACAACTATATTTACCTTTCAACCATCTAGGAAATGTCAAATCCATAGGAGGCTAAGAACTCCAAACATTGCTATAGGCGAAGATCGAGATCCTTTCGGAGAAGAGACACCACAATGACGTGGAATCACTTAATAGCTTAAACTCCTTTCTTAATACACAGTGCCTACATATCCCCGAAGCGAACTCTACCGCTTCCAACTCTGAACTAAGAGTTGTATATTACCTCTTAACACACTACCGTACCTAATTAAGTACCATAGACAAGTGCATACTATTGTCTCTTTATTCCCACTCGGAATGAGTGCCATCAATGTACTCGTTATCGTGTCGGTCACACTCACTAACGTGTGTCTACACCTCACATCTCAAGCAAAAGTTTAATCCCCTCCCATGCAATAGGTCAACGATACTACTACCTTGGGTCAATTCAAATTTTGGACTGTCGTACTTACAAGATCTACAACGACTCCCTACTCTGAAACAACGTGACCCAAGAATCTCACTCCTCTGCTTCAGGAGTGATACCATCAAAATCTCATCACTAATCATGTCTTGTGCTCCTCTTCCGTCCATGGGTAGACGGAAGTATCGTCTACGAACACAAGCACAACTCACTCAAGTGACCTCTCCAAACATGGTCCACGAAATCAACAAAGCATGTCGACACATTGATTAGCTTGAAAGGCATAACGAACAAAAAATCAAATTACTGTGTGAAACACTATAATCGACATACTTACCCAAATTACTGTCAGTTGGTGCAACCACACTGTAGTGTCTAACAAAAAGAACGTCCTTATGTTATAGAACTGATCGAACGGGTCATGAAAAAATAGGAGTATGAACATGTTCGTCATCTCATCCAGCTCACAACAATCAACAAACAACTCCAAAGAGCCATCCATCCTACAAACGAACACAACAAGTGCATCCTACCCAAAATATACACCCATGGATGAACCATTACCTAAACAGGTCGTCCTCTTGCACATATAATCTCCTAAGCTCTTTGGACATCATATGCCTTAAAGGCATATCTACTGGTCCAACTCCTCTGACCAGATCTATACGGAACTCTATCTCTATATAGTGGTAATCTGGTTACCTCCTCGAGTATGTCCAGACACTCTCTAGCTACATGTACAAATGACATCCTATCATGTGGAATATCCAGCAAATATATAAGGCTCCTCTACTGGCAGCCAATCCCCACTATTCGCTCCTCTACAACCCTGATTGTCATCAATAGCCTCTCTTAGTCCATCACTAGCCTATATCCCATTTAGCATGTCCATGCTTAAACTATAATGCCAGCCCAACTAATCCCCAAATAATCAATTCCTAACAAACAAACAACCATGACTCAAATGGGCAAGGTCTTAACAAACCACATACAAGCTGGTTGAGCCACTTACTAGTTCTATTACGATCAAAGATCGGTAATTATCTCGAGTCTCTATCCCAATACCAAACCATCGGATCTATATATAAAGGAATTTGAAACCTCAACGTCAAATAAAACATATACGGAACCACCACATGTAGAAAGCATATCTCAAATGGTGATTCCATTTCCCTTCTCTTTCGTCGATAGAGCAATAATGAAACCGAAATGGCGATCAACACATATGTTTTCGATCAATTCCTACACAACTAGTATGTGATAACTCTTCAATATTGGGTACTTCTCGATCAACCTCTCAAATCCCTCATCAATATAACCAATCATTCGCTTCCCAAGATGATCTCTCAACCTAATGATAAACTTTCCATCCTTTTTGTGTGTAGTATCAACAGGAATAGACGGTCCTCGATTTCATATCATATCCGATCACATCTCTAACATAGACATAGTGTCATACTTTAAATCAGCGAACTCTCTAACCATCCCTAACTTTGGAAAAGTCGAGACAAATCTTCTTCGAAGCGAACGATCAACTAGTCCTAAGCGAATGGGTCCTTGGGAATTGGAGCTACAAAAACATTCCATAAGTTCACTGTCCATCCCAGGGGCCATCTAGAGGCTAACTTCTACCTCATGTATCATCTAACTCCAAGTCAATGAAGATCCTTCTGCAAGCAACCAACCAAACTTACCTAACCGACTCTGTTCCAAGGAATGACATGCCTCCTAGACTCTCGTGGACTGTATACAACTCCATAAAGTTGACTCTAGCCAATTGAACTTGAGCACCGTAACTACCTAAAACAAACTGGGCATCTAGGAAATGATTCATACTAACTCTACGAACATATCCTATCAATTAGGGACAGTAGCCTTAATCCTTCCCAATACTCAACTCTAAAGATAGAGCTAGAATATGTGGTATTCTTTATAAAATTATTTTAAAATTATTTTATTTTTTTATAAAAATATAGCTACCGTATTGATGCAACCCGGAGTAACGAAGACTTAGGTCATTGGCGACCTAACATTCCTTACAAGCTTCGACCTAAAAAACTCCGACCTAAAAAGCCCCGACCTAACGAGCTCCGACCTAACTCCGCTTCTCTAAGTCGTGAGCGACCTAACTCCACCTCTCTAAGTCGCGAGCGACCTAACTCCGCTTCTCCAAGTCGCGAGCGACCTAACTCCGCTTCTCTACGTCGCGAGCGACCTAACTCCACCTCTCCAAGTCGCGAACGACCTAACTCCGCTTCTCTACGTCGCGAGCGACCTAACTCCACCTCTCTAAGTCGCGAGCGACCTAACTCCGCTTCCTCAATTCGCAAGCGACCTAACGTGAAAGAAACAATACCGCAAGCAACTAAGTCGCGAACATCTTTAGGCCGCATGCATACTATTTCTTAGGTCGTGAACGACCTACTATAGGTCGCTGAAGCCTGGATCTTATGTCGCTGATAAAATCACATGCCTTCCATAAGTCACCGCCGAGCTATCGTTGAGTCTTTGTGTTGTACATATTAAGTCGTTTGATGTTGTAAAGGTTAGGTCGTTAACGACCTATCTTAAGTCATGTCTTGTAATGTTTGTTTTGAGTCGCAAGTGTTAGGTCGTGGCCGACCTAAGTGTTGTAAAAATGTGTTGAGTGTAGCGTTGATTCGCTGTTGTTAAGTCGCTGCCGACCTAAGATAGGTCGTAAGTCGCGAACAACCTAAGAGTCTGGTGATGTTTTGATTGCGTTGCGTTGTAAAAGCTATAAATAGCAGTGTTGTGTCATTTTGTAAGGTGGTTGATTGTTGAATAAAATTCTTGTTTGTTAGCTTTGTGCTTTCATCTAAATTGGTAGTTGAGTGTGATCTCCTATCTCCACTTTCGGTTATTCGAGTGCGCTCGAATCAACGATTGTTGAAGCCGATTCGCGGAATCAAGTGCGCTTGATCAACGCTTGAAGAATTGAAGATCTTCTCTCACGGTATCGTGCGCGATCAACGTGTCGAAGATAGCTAGAATTCGGTATCTTTGTGATCAACGAATTTGGGCATTTCAGTATCTTCAATCCACCGATTGTTACTTTCATCGATCCATATCGTTTTGTTAATAATCCGCTGCGTCAGTTTTGGTATCAGAGCCATACTTAGCCAATCATAGCTAAGTTGATTCTTGGAGCCAAGTATTTGAAGTTTGAAGTTGTTCATCGTGTTCATCTTGAAGTTGCAACAAGTGGGAGACTTTCGATCCATTCCATTTTGGATCAAAGTGTTGGAAGGTGTTTGAATTTGGACTTGTTGGAAGTTGGCACGCCAAAGTTGAGTTTGAAGTGCTGAACCGTGCCGACCTACCCTAGGTCGTTGCATACTATCGAGCTAAGTCGTGAAGTTCAAGCCGAGTTTGTGGAGGCCGAGCCGAGCTAGTGAAGAATTGTGCCGAGCGACTTAAGCCTTAAGTCGTTCACCTTGTTTAAGTTTGAAGCCGTGTCTTGTTTGATTTGAGTTGAAAATTTGTGAAGTTTTGAAGTATTTGTTGAAGTACTTGAGAGGTGTTCAATCATGCCTCCAAGGAGAGCTAACCGTCATCAAAATGTTGAAGCGTTGTATAGAAGAGAATAGGCCGAGCAAATGGAACAACGTATCAATGAGAAATTTGATGAAGGCATTGGAAAGTTAGAGAAGTTGATGACTGACTTGAATCAAAATCAAAGGAGGAGGTCACCAATCTCGAACCATGGAGGAAACAGAGTTTCGCCATCGGTTACGGAAGCGAGAAGGGTATCACCGCAATCTCTTAGAGAAAGGAGAGAAACATCAATTTCATCAAGGAGAGATCACCATGACTATGAACATGAAGAGAGGAGAACTCCACGAGAGTTTGAAAATGAGCCATATAGAGATGAAGAGAGACATAGTAGAAGAGACATGCGTGATCAAAGGGATGTTGATGGTCGAGATCGATATAGACGTACATTTGATTTTAATGAAGAGGGTGATAGAGCTAGTATTCATTATCGAGATCGAGACCAAGTACGTAGTGCATATCGGGATGTTGAAGATGATCGTCGATGGGAATCGGGTATGAAGATGGAAATTCCTGAATTTAAAGGTGGAATGGTAGCAGAAGAATTCTTGGATTGTTTGTCTAATGTTGAAGAGATCTTTGATTTCAAGGAGGTTCCGGAGAATCGTCGAGTGAAGTTGGTTGCTACTAGGTTGAGGGGGAGAGCTTTGGCATGGTGGCAGCAAACTAAACTTACGAGAGAGAGAATGGGGAAGTCAAAGATTGAGTCTTGGGATAAGATGAAGAAGTTGATGAGAGCTACATTTTTACCTTACAATTATCAATCACTTATGTACCAGAGATTGCAGAATCTAAGGCAGGGGATGAAGTTGGTTAATGATTATGCTGATGAATTCTACCAACTCATTGCCAGGAATGATATTATGGAGACAGAAGAACAGCTGACTGCCAGATTTGTTGGAGGGTTGCGAATGCAGATCCAGGATATGGTTAATATGTTCGATCCAAGATCTGTGGTGGAGGCACATCAGAAAGCGTTGGCTTGGGAGAAGCAGGGAAGGCGTGGAGGTGGTATGTTTACTAATTCCAATAATCCAGTGAAGGGTACCAGTGGAAGTTCTAATGTTTCTAAACCATCAGTAAACCAGTTATGAAGGAGGTTGAGAAGGCAAAGGTTAATAGTAGTTTCAAATGTTACAATTGTCAGGAGTTGGGTCACAAAAGCAATGAATGTCCAAAGCCGAAGAGGAGAGCAATGGTTGCAGAAGTTGAAGAAGAGGATGTGGAAGTTGATTGTTCTAATTCACCTTATGTTGAGAAGGAAGAAGAGTTGTCCGAAGATGAGGGGTGTAATTTGATGATGAGGAGAAGTTATTTGGCACCGAAACAGGAAGAGGAAAACAGTTGGTTGAGGAATAACATATTTCAGTCCACATGCACTATTCTGGGAAAGGTTTGTAAGTTTGTTATTGATGCTGGAAGTTGTGATAATATTATCTCTACTGAAGCAGTAAGGAAGTTGAACTTGAAAACTGAGAAGCATCCTAAACCGTACAAGCTAGCATGGTTAAGGAAGGGTGGTGAAGTGAAAGTTGGGCGAAGAGCTTGTGTGGATTTTTCAATTGGGAAGAAGTACAAAGATGAAATCTGGTGTGATGTTGTAGACATGGATGTGTGTCATCTGTTGTTGGGCAGACCATGGCAGTTTGATAGAGCAGTACAACACGATGGTCGTGCTAACAGCTATAGTTTCATGTTTGAAGGTACTAAGATTATTCTAGTTCCTAAGAAGCAACAACAGAAGGAAAGCAAGTTGGAGGAGATTGAAGAGCTGAAAACTTTGCTATCTTTGAAGGAGTTTGTTAAAGAAGTTGAAGAGGAGCCTGAAGTCTATTTGTTGATTGGACGAGAGAGTCATGAAGAGGTTGAAATTCCAGAAGAAGCAAAGCCGGTTTTGAAAGAATTTGAAGACGTATTTCCAGAAGAATTGCCTAAGGAGTTACCGCCACTAAGAGACATTCAACATCAAATCGATCTTGTTCCGGGAGCAATATTACCGCATAGACCGCATTATCGAATGAGTCCGAAGGAACATGAAGAGTTGAGGAGGCAGGTGGAAGGGTTGCTTGAACAAGGGCGTGTGCAGGAAAGTCTGAGTCCTTGTGCGGTTCCAGCCTTGTTGGTACCAAAGAAGGATGGAACATGGAGAATGTGTACCGATAGTAGAGCTTTGAACAAGATTACTGTTCGTTACAGTTTTCCTATGCCGAGGTTGGATGATTTACTAGATCAGTTGAGTGGGGCAACTATCTTTTCGATGATTGATTTGAAGAGTGGATATCATCAAATTCGGATCAGACCTGGAGACGAATGGAAGACAGCCTTCAAGACGAGAGAGGGGTTATACGAATGGTTGGTTATGCCATTTGGTTTATCAAATGCACCTAGTACATTCATGCGGATGATGAATCAAATCTTTAGACCATTCATTGGAAAGTTCGTGGTGGTTTATTTCGATGATATTCTGATATATAGCAGGAGTATGGAGGAGCATGTTCAACATTTGAGGGAAGTGCTGATTATTCTTCGTGAGGAACAATTTTATGCTGCTACGAAGAATTGCGTGTTCATGACGCATAGTGTTTTATTTCTGGGGTATGTTGTGTCAGGAGAAGGTATACAGGTGTACCAGAATAAAGTTGAGGCAGTCAGAAATTGGCCACAGCCTAAGACGATTACAGAAGTGAGAAGTTTTCATGGGCTAGCGTCATTCTATCGGAGATTTATTCCACACTTTAGTAGTGTGATGGCGCCTGTGACTGATTGTATGAAGGGCAAGAAGTTTGAATGGTCTGAGGAAGCAGGGGTAGCTTTTGAGAAGATCAAAGTACTGACGACAGCACCAATTCTTGTTTTACCGAATTTCTAGTTGCTGTTTGAATTACATACTGATGCTTCAAAGGTTGGTATTGGAGGAGTCTTGAGTCAGAATGGAAGACCGGTTGCTTATTTCAGTGAGAAGTTATCAGGGGCAAAGATGAGATATAGTACGTATGATGTAGAGTTTTATGCTGTAGTGCAAGCAGTGAAACATTGGAGACATTATCTGTTTCATAAGGAGTTTGTTCTTTACACAGACCACGAAGCTTTGAAACATTTACAGGGACAAGACAAGATTTCAGCGAGGCATGCATCATGGATTGCTTATTTACAGCAGTTTACTTTTGTTGTCAAACATAAGTCAGGGGTGACGAACCGTGTAGCTAATGCTTCGAGTAGGAGGAGTCATTTATTAACGACAATGAAAGTTGAAGTGACAGGTTTTGAATTATTGCCAGAGCTGATTGAAGAAGATCCTTACTTTGCAAAGTTTGTTGAGAAAGTAAAGGATGGGAATACTGATGAATTTGTATTGGTTGATGGGTTCTTGTTCAAGGGAAATCGATTATGTATTCCGGAGAGCAGCTTGAGAATGAAGATTATCAAAGAACTACATGAAGAAGGCCATGTGGGTAGAGACCGTACATTACAGTTAATTTCTCAATCTTATTTTTGGCCGTCAATGAGAAAGGAAGTTGAAAGGTTTGTTCAGAGATGTCATATATGTCAGGTTTCAAAGGGAACGGCTACGAATGCGGGGTTATATATGCCGTTACCCGTGCCTATTAAACCATGGGTTGATATCGGCATGGATTTCGTTTTGGGTTTTCCTAGAACTCAATGGGGGAATGATTCTATATTTGTTGTGGTGGACAGGTTTTCAAAGATGGTACATTTTATTGCCTACAAGAAGACAGCGGATGCAGTTCGAGTGGCACAATTATTCTTTAAGGAGGTGTATCGATTGCATGGTTTACCAGAATCTATTGTTTCTGATCGGGATACTAGATTTTTAAGCCATTTTTGGTTAAGTTTGTGGAAGATGGTGGGAACGAAGTTGAACTTTAGCAGCGCTTATCATCCGCAAACGGATGGACATACCGAAGTTGTTAACCGATCGTTGGGAAATTTATTGCGATGTCTTGTGAAGGACAATCTGAAGAGTTGGGACATGAAGTTATGCCAAGCAGAGTTTGCACATAATCATGCGGTTAATAGAAGCACAGGTTACAGTCCATTTCAGATTTGTATATTCAAGTTTGCCAAGGGGACCGTTGGATTTGGCGGTAGTACCACAATCGAAGGGGACGGTTAAACGGGCCGTTGATTTTGTTGATGAATTAACTGAATGTCATAAAATCGTTCAGGAACGATTAGTGAAGGCAAATGAGAAGTATAAGCGAACTACAGATTTGAAGCGACGGAAAGTTGAATTTAAGGAAGGTAATTTGGTTTATGCTGTGTTAACGAAGGATCGTTTTCCAGTAGGTGCTTATAACAAGTTGAAAGACAGAAAAATTGGTCCTGTAAAAATTGTGAAACGGATCAATGAAAATTCTTATAAGTTGAAGCTGCCGGAGGATGTGTACACTTCTGACGTGTTCAATATTAAACATCTTGTGCCATATTATGGAGATGTAGGAGAATTTGCAAATTCGAGGACGAATTTTTCTCAACCCGGGGAGGATGATGCAACCCGGAGTAACGAAGACTTAGGTCATTGGCGACCTAACATTCCTTACAAGCTTCGACCTAAAAAACTCCGACCTAAAAAGCCCCGACCTAACGAGCTCCGACCTAACTCCGCTTCTCTAAGTCGTGAGCGACCTAACTCCACCTCTCTAAGTCGCGAGTGACCTAACTCCGCTTCTCCAAGTCGCGAACGACCTAACTCCGCTTCTCTACGTCGCGAGCGACCTAACTCCACCTCTCCAAGTCGCGAACGACCTAACTCCGCTTCTCTACGTCGCGAGCGACCTAACTCCACCTCTCTAAGTCGCGAGCGACCTAACTCCACTTCCTCAATTCGCAAGCGACCTAACGTGAAAGAAACAATACCGCAAGCAACTAAGTCGCGAACATCTTTAGGTCGCATGCATACTATTTCTTAGGTCGCGAACGACCTACTATAGGTCGCTGAAGCCTGGATCTTATGTCGCTGATAAAATCACATGCCTTCCATAAGTCACCGCCGAGCTATCGTTGAGTCTTTGTGTTGTACATATTAAGTCGTTTGATGTTGTAAAGGTTAGGTCGTTAACGACCTATCTTAAGTCGTGTCTTGTAATGTTTGTTTTGAGTCGCAAGTGTTAGGTCGTGGCCGACCTAAGTGTTGTAAAAATGTGTTGAGTGTAGTGTTGATTCGCTGTTGTTAAGTCGCTGCCGACCTAAGATAGGTCGTAAGTCGCGAACGACCTAAGAGTCTGGTGATGTTTTGATTGCGTTGCGTTGTACAAGCTATAAATAGCAGTGTTGTGTCATTTTGTAAGGTGGTTGATTGTTGAATAAAATTCTTGTTTGTTAGCTTTGTGCTTTCATCTAAATTGGTAGTTGAGTGTGATCTCCTATATCCACTTTCGGTTATTCGAGTGCGCTCGAATCAACGATTGTTGAAGCCGATTCGCGGAATCAAGTGCGCTTGATCAACGCTTGAAGAATTGAAGATCTTCTCTTACGGTATCGTGTGCGATCAACGTGTCGAAGATAGCTAGAATTCGGTATCTTTGTGATCAACGAATTTGGGCATTTCAGTATCTTCAATCCACCGATTGTTACTTTCATCGATCCATATCGTTTTGTTAATAATCCGCTGCGTCACGTATAAGTATAGTAATATCACAATTTAAAACCAAAAATCATTTCGGTGAGTCAATTTAATGCTATCCAACCAATTATAGTGTAGTGAAAAATAATATCACCTACCTCAACCAAATCTGTCCAAACTAATGCCAAAATGCAGATTTCGCCAGTATGATCCTAACGTAAGAAACCGCATCCAAAATGGACCTCGTATGCAAAAGAAATGAATATAATAAGAATCAAGATTAATTAATTAATATACTAATCACCTAATTAAGCCACTAACATTTCTTCCTCCTTTTCAAAATTGCATGTACGTGCACAACAATGTTAAACTGTGCATATCAAAATCCTTCGCTTTACATACCTCAACCAATACTTGATGAAATTTCGATCCGTTTTCACCTAAATGCTCTACTAACAAATCTCTTCGATCTCGTACCAAAACAATCAAGCTCAATCATACGTGCTATTACATGACCTAGTAATCACACGTTCGACCATGGTGTTAACTCGCCTTTTGTCAAGGCCATAAACAAGCGGATTCATCCTAACCAACTCCACGATTATCGAGGCTGGAATATCATGATTTTGGTTTAAATGGATGGAGAATTAATATGAAGTCGGGATTAAGCATGGCTGATGGATCAATGATGCAGCGTGCTTGGAAAATGGATCGGCATAAGCTGGATTAGCGTAAGCGTGGATCGAAGGTCTCCATGATGTGGGTCGTCCATGTCATTCGGTAATGGTGTGAAGGTAGGAAGGTGGTTCGGCCATATTGGAGTGGCTCGGTTAAAGGTGGTTCGACACCACCTAGGGTCGGTACTTGGATGAAGTTCACTTTGATAAGGGGTCGGCATCCATTTAGGGGATCAGCCTCTAGTGGTTCAGCTATATGGGTTCAGCCAGCGTAGTTGGAAATTAGGGACGGCCTGAGTGGATCGGTAGGATGGTGTGGATCGGTGAGCTAGAGAGGTAACAAAGTGGAAGCGGTTTGGGCATGGTGGTTCGGCCTTGGCAGGTCGGCCAAGGTAAATGAAGACGGAGTGGATCGGCCATGGCATATGAAATGTAAGTGGTTCGGTCACAATAAATGAAGAGGAAGTGGCTCGGTATGGATGGTTCGAGTTGGCTATGGTGAGGGAGCATCTTCGGTTCGGTCAGACGAGGTAGGCCGTAGAGGGTCGGTTGGTCGGTATAGGAAACACTTCGGATCGGCACTAGTAGGAACTTGGGGCCGTCATGTGAAGTTGCAAGGGGTCGGTTGCGGTGCTACTTTGGGTCAATGTGGAAATCGCTTCGGGTCAGTGCTAAGAATGCTTCGAGCCAGCAAGGCTTCGATATGGGGTCGACATATTGGGATGGCTAGGGATCGGCTGTGGTCTTGGTGAGCTCGGACTACTTAGAAATCCTGGTAACTTAGGTTTTGCCTGTAAATAAAGCAAGCAGGGCTTCAAAAAAAAGGATCTTCATTCTGTTTTCCTTCTACTCTCTCATTAAGGTTACTCTGCCATTGTCATTTCATGAACACTGGATTGTAACTGTAATTGATTCCAACATCAATAAAAAGAAAATTTATGGAGTGGACGTAGGCCAGAGTCAACCGAAACACTATAAATCCTGTGTTATTACTGCTTTCTTTTTAATTTTTATTGTTCTTCGTGTTTATACTCTCTACATACATTCTATCTATGGTCTGTGATTTGCTGCTTTCATCTGGATTTGGATGTTAGTGACCAATTTTGGTGCTAATACACTTGGACAGAAATTGCCACACTTGATCAGTCAATCTAGAATTCACGACGGAGATAGACATTTGCAAAAGAAAGTCGACGGCGATCGCCGTTTCGCAAATCGTCACCTCAAGATCCAACGATCTCGAACACTAGTCGGCGACAAATAGGTTAATCTCGACCATACATCATCGGTCCAAAATCCACCACGGTCGTTGCATAGCTCTCGTCCATATGATCTCAATGGATCTGACCTCGTATTTTACCTTTAGGCGGTTGAGGAGAAATTAGTTTTTGAACTACAAAATGATAAGCGTCCATGGATTTTCTTTTACTGCAATGAATAGTGAATGATAACTTAGGGAGGGAGGAGGGGAGATGATTTGAATATTTATAATATTATTATATTCTATTTATTTAATTTCTCAAATAAATGGCTGTACGGTTTGAGTCCGTATGATCACATGATGCGTCTGATCGTCACGAAATTCGTTTACGTACGTCATCTCATTTTTTTTGGATCCAATGGCACTAACCGCGTCTCCATCCGAGACTGCGCTCTGCAAGGCTAATTCGTGTATTTCGAGACCATTTTGCCTATCAGATTGTTTGATCTCGAAATATAGCGATACTTATACCCATTTTAATTCGCAATGTCAATTCGAACTCAACCGAAGTGGTCTCAGGTCCTAGTTTGGCTGTATGCGAAAATCATTTTTTTAGACTTCCATTTAATTAGCGATTAATTTCTAAATAAACTATTTAAATGTTATCTTTAAAAGTACGATCGTTTCATAAAATAGAGAAAATCAAAGGAAAAGGGCTTACCTTTGAATACTTTGATAATGAAGCAGAAGCCTATCATCGATAGAAAATGTCAGTATAGCCTTCTCTCTCTCGGAGAATCGGTGGCTCCTACAAAGATCAAAGCGCTAGCGCCTAAAATTTGAAATCCGCATGGAGATGAGGAGATTACAGAGCTTGAGATTAGAACGTTGGAAATTTTCAACCACCATAAATTTGTTGGAAAATATTTCGTTTAAGCTTTGGGTAAGTTAATATTCTTGGTCCGCATGAATGAATACATGTTGCATTGTACTCAAGTTAGACCTAGACTTAATTTTGTGTAGTAGCATTTACGTTTAGACTTTTGGCTTGTTGCATTTTGATAATACCTACCACTTTTTAGAGTTCTCTACAACTTATTTGGTATAATGAAGAGGTTCCATGCAGTTTGTTATATTTCTTTTCCTATGCTTCTTTAAGCCTCTAACTTTACAAAGTAGTACATTTATTTTAGATAAACAAAGTACCAGTTTTCTAAAAAAGATAGTATTTATATTATGTGTGTTATATTATATTAGAATGGTTGGTATCCTCATCTATCAATGCAATAGTTTATATCATTGGTAAATAATTAAATATTCGGTTCTCAAAACTATTTGTATCATCATGTTTTTAATTTTTTATGTTTTTATACGAGCTGGTATTAAAATAGTATTTTTTATATTAAATTGAATTCTTTTATGCATTAAAATATATAAACTATAAGCGTACATATAATGATAACGTTTGGATATTCATCTGTATCATCGGATGTGGATATCCAATATTCAAAAATAAATACGGATAAACATGTACTAATATTTTAATTTGAAAACATCCATCATAAATCCAAACGTAAATCGATAGGATGGCGTGTACTTGACAACTGGGTATGGTTGATTTAGTTTGAGAAAAGCCCATTTGACAAACAATGGAATGATTTAACCATCTAAATGCCGCTGGAACCATCCTTCCAAACCCTAGTTTTCCCATCAGCTATAAAACCCCCCAAAAAAAAACGTTTTTCCTTACGCCGCCTACTTCGTTTTATCTTTTCGATTCTTTCATCAATTTTCTACTCTAAAAAATTGGCGATGACGATTGATATTGGTCTCGTTCGTCGTAACGGTAATTTGATTACCTTGCCGACCATTCTGATATATCACCACCCATATTCTGAGCCTTTTATTTCAATTTCTTTTGTAACATATTTTATTTTTTGATTAGTGTTTAATTGACCGATGATTAAATAATTAGACAAGCATATGTCTGAAGATCAAATCTGTGTTGAACAACTCTAATCTTCTCCATGAGGTCATTTGATTTCAAATCAGGAATTTACTGTATTTCTTTTCTTTGATAGGTCGTGTGATGATTAATTGCATAGTTCAAATGAAAAATATCTTTTGGATATTTTGATTAATCATTTTGTCTTTCGCTTCTATCTGATGACCTTTATAGATATGTATTCTGAATATTTTTTTGATTTTTTCTGGAAAAAAAATGCTGGAAAGGCATATATTTTCAATCACTCGTGATTTGATCTTGAATGTTATTTAATTGAACTATTTCTAATTCCTTCTGCTGGGATTTCAAAAGCAATCTGTACGCTGAATGAAGATGCAAAACAATTACCTCTAATAGACTTCAATCAGTTTTGGTTAATGCTTTTTTTTCCCTTTAAACCATGAACCCACCTATATTTTTAATTAAACTGTTGCTTTTGTTTTGCCAGTGGATCGATTTAATCCAACAGACTCAAATCAGATTAGGGATGAGACGATGGTGAAGCTGGGAACTGCTAGCAACATTTCAATTTTTATATCGCAGGCACCTCCAAATTTGGAGAAATTTGAATTTCAAGCAGTAAGTCAAATAGGTTAGTATGATCATTGACCTGATTAAAGATATCAATATGGTGTTAGCTCGGATCTTTCAGAGATCAAAGCAACATACAATTTCCACAATGTAATTGCTAACTACAGTAGTTACTATATCTGGGAATCGTTAAGCTTTGACAATATGAATATGTGCTAGTAGAATATGAGTACAAACCGTTAGTTGTATAGCATGTCCATTTTTGATGTGTTCTGGTATGTAGTGTTCCAAATCTTTGAGTACATACCATTAGTTGTTTAGCATGCGTCTTTTTTTGATGTGTTTGGTTAGAATCAATAAACTTAATGTAATGGTGAATACTGCTGCTAAAGACAGTCTTTGGTAATGAAAATGCTACTGTTGATATAAAATATAAATCATAACATTTGGAATGAGGGAACGACCGAATTTGAAAACCCATTAGCGAAATGACAGAATTCTGTTTACCACGTGAGTAGAATTAATATGCTGTGTGATTGAGGTAGTTTTTTACAAGTTAGATTCCATTGCTTCGTCAAATAAATGAATGGAATAGTCAGAATCGATCTTAGGCAAGGTTGTATTAATGGGTATGTTACATCCAGGTATGTTACTTCTCCAACTATGTGTCAAGTCAAATAGAAGACAGACTAAGACAATGTCCATTCTCTGTCCATTTTTAGGCAAAATGCATGTTAAATGCACCCCTTAAATGGACAATGGATGGTTTAATGGTCTTCAATCTTTTTAAAATGCAATTATAAAAATATTGAAAATGGTCCAAAATGGTTTAATGCTTTTTATTATTGAAAATTTCTTAGTGAGTTTATTGGTGTTTGGTAGGTTGGGGTTAAGTCATCTCCTCTAGTTACATTCCGCATTAGTTTTTTTTTTCCTCGAATACATCAAGCTTATTTTGACTGCTTTAAGTCAAAGCAAGACGTCGTTATAGAAGTAATGCATTTCTTTTTGATTTTATTGTTAACTTATTTAATTTTTGAAACTTCCAAGATTGGTCAGTTAATTCATGTATTAGTGAATTTTGTTTTAGAATGAAGTTATAAAATTAGAATAATGTGAAACTACTGATCTTGGAAGTTTAAGCAATAGCAAATTAAATAAGTTGCAAATAAAATTAATGACAAGCTGAGATAGTTTTATGATTAAAAGATTCCTTATAATTGCTATTTAAGCGGTTTTGCCTTAAACGTTGCAAAATAAAAGGATGGACAAAGCTAAAGATAGTACGAGAGGTGTGTAAATAAAATTTGGTTGGGAATAAAAGGAAAAACATAGGAAGTTGAAGATTTTAATCATTTGGCAACATATTGCAATGTGAAATTAGTATCAGACATCTGGTGATGAACGTGAATTTAAAAATATAAAAACCAAGCAAAGGAACTGATGTAAACGTAGGTAATTGATGTATTGGCAATTGGTAATTGATAAATTCAAACAAAATATCTTTATTTAGATGTCATCTTCAATCCGTTGAACTCAGTCATGGCCCAACTCGAACTCGAGAATTTCTCAGTTGAACCTATTCGAGAACTATGATAATACTTACTATGTTGATAAATGTATGGGTGGCGGAAATGATTTTGAGATTTTTTAACAAATTATTAACGTGGAAATCAACTATAATATTTGCTTTTAAGGTAAAAGTTGATATTTGGTGGCATATTTGCAACATATCCACTTTTGCCTTTAAAAAAAATTATAATCTATTTTCACAAATTTATAAATTATAAATAAATTTTAAAATCATCTTGCGTGTGTTTATATGCATATATCTATGTTAGGCACATCCATATATGAGTACTTTTGCACATACGATGTATGTGCGTATGGTGGATTTATATTAGAAAACACCATTTGTAGTGTTTTTTGAATTTCACATATTGACCTTGACGTGTATGTAATGTATCATTTTTTATGCATGTACACGCATAAATCAATCGTTTATCAAACCGTGAGCGAGATTAAGTTACTTTAGGAAATAATCAACTACTATATGGATATTTACGGAGATGTTATAAATATTAAAGTTATGCCTTTTGTAGTTTGAAACTTAAAAAACTTGCATCATCTATCTTTTAAAAAGTATTAAACCATCTTATTAACATATCAGACTTTTAATGAAATTCATTAAGATTTATTGTACTATATAAATGAAACTATAGGTTTTTGATACTATGCATTTTATTGGAATTGATCCACTGTTTTGAACTCATAGGTTGTAGCAAATGCGAACATTATTTACTGATTGATATTATTAATCAAATGTTTTTTATGCTCAAATTGATGAGGATACCCATCTTTATGACGTCTTAAGGTTCGGGCCATGTTTATTAGCCATGTAAATTCAATTTTTTTTGGCTTCAATTTTAAAATTTCTACACTATATGGTATTAGACAATGATAAAGTCTGCTTACTGTATATGCATGTAAGATTTCAGCCATGGTTGTTGATTTGTACGTAAATGTGCGTATATTTATATACATATTTTATTTTATTTAAATAAATATCGTATTGGACATTTTAACATGTTTAAATCCAAAATTCAATTCTTTTCATATCATCTTATGTTCATCTTCATTTAGGAATGAAAGCTGTATGTTCAATACTTCATGAAATAATTATGACTTAATATTCTCTTTCTCTTCTCTTTTCTACTTGTTCTTATTTATTTTTATGTTTATGCTTATTTCTATGCTCTACTCTTTTCTTTCTTAGTAGAGTAAATTTACATTAATGCAAGTAGTGTACCTTTGTTATTTATGTAAGTAGTTAATCTCTCTTTCTTCTTTTGCTTAGTTTTCATTTCTTTGCTTTTTAATGTTGAAATTACATAAAGTTAGGGAGTTTTTATTAACGCTAAATTGAAGTGGTTTAGCTACTCATTTGTATTATTGAATCAACATTTGTAAATTTCAACATTACAAAAAAAAGAAATGGAAACTAAGCAAAGGAAGAAATAGCGATTAACCACTTGCATAAAAAACAAAGCTACACTAATTGCATGAATGTAAATTTATTTTACTAACAAAGAGAAGAGCATAGAAATAAGCATAAACATAAAAGTAAATAAAAAACAGGTAGAAAAGAGAAGAGAAAGAGGTTAGTAAGCTATTTTTATTTCACGAAGCATAGAGCTTACAACTTTCATTTTGATTTCCTAACTAATTTAAGAGAGTAGAAGATCTTTTACATGTACATAAGAGGGCTATTTATATATGCATAAAACGCTAATTTAATTTTTAAGGTACTTCCTAAAATGATTTTTAGAAAATGTGACCAACAAGTAAGTATTAGCCACTAGTTAATCCATCATTTAATGTGCATGAAGCTTTAATCTCCACTTAGTTGTCAATTAATTTCTAATTGTAGATTTAGGTAAGTGAGTGGGGTCCTCCATGATCATTAACTTGAATTATTTCCTCTTTATTTTCTTGTATTCCCTGTGCGTGTATATCTTCATGAATCCATTTTCCATATGTATCTAAATTTTCTATAAAAATCATAAAAAAATGTCCAAGTAAAAATTATCAGATTGACATATGTATAAAAATTATCATTTTGCCTCTAAATGAAGATAAATATACGATGATTTGAAAAGTTGTAAATGTAAGACACGTACCAGAATGCAAGTTATGCATGTAAGATTTAATCCATGGTTATAACTTTGAGACATATACCAAGCGTACATTTGTCATAAAAGTATATATAGTAAGATTCAGAGACAAATATGACATTTTCTATTTGGTTCAAATTGTATTTATGTGTGCTAGTAAGATTTTTATTTTATATTAGCATACATGCCATTTAAATTCAGGTGATAGTGAACTAACCAAAAGCAAAATGTAAAATGCATAATCTTGATAAATGAATATAAATGGTGTCCTGCAATTTTTATGTTTAAAAATTGAAAGTAGATCAAAAAATCGGTAAAAACAGGTTATATAATTTAGTACTAACATAACTTACTGTCTTAACATCAGTATCTCTACTACATATATTTGTTGTTTTTGCTCTCTCCAATCCTTGTATTTGATGATGGAGAATTTGCTTCCACTTGTAAGTCAAAAGTCATCAGTACATCTACATATGATTTAAGAATTTTGATATTCAGTGCGAAAAGATGGCATGCACATTAATGTTTTATCTATGGTAGTTTAGTTCATTTGATATTAGGGTGCCAAATTAAATGATATTAATGTGCGAAAAGATAGCATGCACATTAGTGTTTTATTTATGCACATTAATCTTGGGTAGCATGTATGATATTATCGGGCTTTGTTCATATAAATAGCTTTGTTGCTCAAACCCTAGTAGTCTTTATATTTCTACTGTACGTACAATTCTATCTCCCTATCTTCTTCTTCTAATGGCAAACCAAATCCAATTACAAAACCCTAAATTCAATTTCCAAATCAATTTCAAAATTCAAACTTTCCAAATCTTAACATATTATATATTGTTGGAAAGCACTCGAAGAGCGCAACTCAAATCTGCTGGTTGATTTTGCAATTGGGTTTTGGTTTGTCCGGAATTGGCCAAAGCATCTCGGTCATCTGTTTGGGGTTTAATCAACGATGATGGATCGTCGATTCGAGGATGCATGGTTGTGGAGAGTGGCGAGTGGAACTATAACAATCATGGTTTGGAGATTACTTGACAATATTGAATTATAAGGGTGGTATTATTTAATATTGTTACCTGTGATGCCCCACCATGAGACTCACATTAACAAAGAGTATTGCTAGATAATACTGTCTGCTAATGCGGAGCTTGTAGGATCGATTTCACCTAGAGGGGGGTGAATAGGGTGTAATATTAATTATAAAAATTAATGCGGAAGTATATAAAATAATTGTAACACAGATTTATCAGAATTATAGCAGCATAGATAATAGCAGAATAATAAAAATCGAATACACAGATTTACCCAACTTCGGCAAAACCTTGCCTACATGCTACCCTAAGGTTTCTAATAGA
Organism: Allium cepa; assembly: GCA_030765085.1. NCBI lineage: Eukaryota > Viridiplantae > Streptophyta > Magnoliopsida > Asparagales > Amaryllidaceae > Allium > Allium cepa. The sequence continues at coordinate 591,941,146 of CM060937.1, forward strand.
AATTATATAGTCCGACGCTTACACACGTAAATTTTCGACACCCGCTATCGACAAACCTTCACTCTACGTTCAAAACTATGCCACAACTCATCCACTGAGTTGCGAATTCTCGAACTACACCACCGTAATTCATCCCCTAGTCACACGACTAGAATTTACAACGGTTTAAAAATTAAAATACAAAGTAAAAACAATTTAAAATCAAAATCCTAATTTTTTAACTAAATGCCTTACATAATTATAAACCCAAAACAAATAAAAAGACGCGGCCTAAATAATTAAAGCTATTATTCCCTTTTTCATTTATTTCTTCGGCCGGCTTTCTCTTTTATTTGCGATAATGGATGTCCCTTATTTTCGTTGCTCATTCGTTCTTCTTTGCTATGAAACTAGGGCTTTGTATATTGAAGTGCCGATTCTAATCAATTGCTGTTCGTTCCTTAGTTGACTTCACTCAATTTAGCTTATGGTCGCTTCAAATTAGTCGAGTTTGATTGTTGAAAGAAATGACAACTTTGTTCCTTTTTGATTTATACAATACTCGACTTGATTCGAGTTCCTAATTGATGTTGTGATCTATGATATGCTTGAACTCGAATGATTAATGCCGATGATGTTTTAGGGTTTATATAGGGTTCGATCTTCTATAATTTCGTTCGTATATTGTATACGAATTCGTCTGATAATTTAATGCTTGGCTGCTGGATTATGTTTGTATGCTTGAGATTGATCTTGACTTGTTCAAATTCATATATTTTTTGCTCGGTTGTCACGGCTTTGATTTCTGACTTGGTTCGTTTGCTTGGCTATCATGGTTTCGAATTTGCTGGCATTTAAATTTATTGACTTCAGTCACTTTTAAAACTTGCTGACTCGGCACCGTCACTGCTTTGATTTTGTCTTTTGTCTTTGTTCGACCGTTGAACTACTTATGCCAGTTTGGTGAATTTCTTATCACTTCGGCTTTGAATTGCTCTGACTAATTGAATCATTGACTGTTGTCGTGGTTGTGTACATTTCGTAGAGATGTTGTATGGTTTTACTTGAATCTTGTGTTCTTCATGATTCACCTGACTTTTGATTCACTTGATATTGTGATAATGTTGTTTCATTGGTGACATTGTTTTGCACTCTTCGGATTGTTGGTGCCACTCTTGTTTATGTAATTAAGTTTGGTCATACTACATACATATGTAGTTCACTGCTTCATGTACTTTGGGTCTGGTCTTTGTGTGTCGTGATGTAGGTCAATTTTCTAGGTTCATATGTACATCACTAGCTTGCTTTTTCTTGTATCTATGCATGTCACTGGTATCACTATTTTGTACTGTTGCACTTGATACCTTCACATGTGCATGTTGCTCGAGCTATGTCTTCACTGCAACCATATTGTCTTGTCTTGTCATTTGGTGGTCTGGTTCACTTTGACCTTCTGAACTGATGCATTTAAGTCATGTAAATTGAGCGAGTTTCATATTATAATTTGGCTTGACTTTGGTCATTGCATTTATGTTCATTTGTATATTAGTGCTCTGGTGCCGTATGAATTTGAATATGCACTTGTATTCAGTTGGCTTGCTCACTGGTCTTTGAGGCTGCTGCACCACTATTGTCACACTGGTTTGATTAGATGCATTGTGACTCGAGTATGCTTGCGTCTGCAGTGTTTCAGTGTTGTTTCATTGAGTCTGCTGGTTTGTAAATGACACTTCACTGTTGTCTGCATTTGCTTGTATACTTATCTTCATATATTCAAAGTTGCAGTCACATTCACTTGTGTACATTGTAGTCTTGGTCGAGTCTGGTGCTTGAATTTGTCTCAGCTTTGAACCTTTGTAGTCTGGTGTATATGCACACATCTCTGTTGTTCATTAGCTTAGTTTGGTGTAGTTTCATTGTGCGTCGAGCAATTTTTAAGTGTTCTGCTGTGTGCATGTCGACATTGAATTTTAGTCAAGGCTTGGTTTTTATGTCTTGACCATTTCATTTGGATTTGCACCTGTGTTGAATCCAGCCAGTAGCTCGGGTTTGACCTTGTGCTATTTTCGTGACTATATATTTATTTCACTCGAGTTGAATCCGGCTTTTGATTTGGGTTTGACCTTGTGATCACCTGTCCCTGTAGATTTATCAAGTGTATATTGGTGTGCACGGCTTTGTGGCATGTACAGCGATACATTGTGCATGTCACAAGCTGTTCGTGTATGATGAATTCAAATTTAAACGATGACGAACAACCCAAATAACTAAAGCAAATAATATTTTCAAAATGCATTTTATTTTACATTGCAAATATATTTTCTTTTCAATTTTACAACGTCGGTGTATATTTTTGCAGATAATTCAGATGTTGGATTCAATCCGGAATGAAGTTGAAGATAAATAGGAGTGAATGAGTGATATGTAGTGAGGTGCTAATGTAAATGAAAATTTTGATGTAGTCGAATTTGTATTGTTTAAAAATTGTATATACAGTGAGAGCTCAATTTTGTACTATTCAAAATTGTGATAAATATTTGTTTGAATAAAATATCAGTTTGAATTTAAATTTTGTGCTATTTATTTTATTCAGCAAATATTTATTTAATATGTGAAAATAAAATAGTAATTAACAAATACATTTAAATGAATATATGTTTATTATGACAAAAAAATCATATACTAGCATATTCAACAATCTCCCTCTTTTGATGATAACAAACATGTATTTAAGGTTTTGAATTTATTAAATGTATTTGATCATTCAATTTACTCCCCCTATTTGAATGCTCTCTCTCTACACAAAGCTCCCCTTTCATATATGCATGTAAATAAATAAAAATGAATAAATGAACCTAGATGCATATAGAAAATACAAAATAAAATATTTGATCTTTATTTTTTAAAATCTTAACCTTTCTCTCCCCCTTTTGTTATCAGCAAAAAAATAATAGTGTTAGAAAAATAGAGATATAGTGATAGACATTAATACAATATTAATACTAATCGAGTATAAATATTAAATTTCAATAAAAAAAATCCAAAAAAAATATCACAAATACTTTGTTTGATGCATATTCCACTTTAGAATGATACAGATGATGCAGAAACCATATAGTTGTATCTATTTGTGGTATATTTATATCAGGAATTTGAATATCTATTAACCATGCATAACCGTTAGGACTTTTAAATGAGATTAGCAGTATTCCAAAAAATTTATAAAAAATGAATTCAAGTATCTTCTAACCACGCATAGCAATGAGGACTTTTAAATGGGATTAGAATCAACTTGTCTATTTAATTAATCAATTTTAATATGTGTTACATACATGCATAACCATGATAACTTTTAAATGAACATGGAAGCACCTAAAAAATTTAAAGTAATTCATTCATGCATAACCGTAAGGACTCTGTGAATATTTTGGATATTTTTATTTGTTAAAAAAAATGAAATGAAAAACGAATGATTTCCCATTTAAAATACCACATATTGACATACTATATTGGATTTTGACGAGTGATGGTCGATAGAAATATGATAGATTAGAGATGGTCATGGAAATTTTACCAAAAAAAGTTTTTATAACTCTTGTTTAAATTTCTAAAGAAATTTACTAATTATACTGTCTCGAGTTATAATATATAATCAATGTCAACACTCATCACTTTTTCAATCACTATCTATCTTTTTGATAATCAGTAGGGAGTTAGATTAGTTAATGTAGTCATTTAAGACCAAATTCAAAAATAATTATAAGATCAAATTTTCAAAAATAACTAATCTAAAACAATGTCATCAAAAATTATTTTCTCGAAGGGGTTTTATAAGAAAATTGTCTGCTAATTTAAAAATATTTGATATGAAAAATATGCAGATATTTTCTTTGAAAAACGATGCAGCTACTAAAATGTCTCAACGTAAATTACATTCCACTAGTAATTCTTCTATCAAATAGATTACCAGTGTAATCTGCATCTGAATTTTTCTTTCACTCAAAATTATCATTTGTTGAAAGTCATAGACCAGACCGTGAAGTGTGCAACACAATATCTTAAAATCATTTTCAACAGCTTTTAAATGAAATTGAATTGAAGCAGTGCAAGTTTACATATAGTGACCATAGTGTAATCAATATATCCACGTGTATTAAAAGTAATCATCAATCATTAAAACATCATCAATAGTCCACACAAATAGTTCAAAGATAATTGGTTGATAAGTCAGATTAATCATCAACATTAATTTCTTTATCACATAACTGGCTGATTTAATTCGGATTCTGGTGCAGATTATCACATTTAATATAATCGTTAAAAATAAGTATATCGTTAACTGTTTTACCTTTAGGATAATTTTTCGTTGTAGTCCATTGTGATTCTGCCACCTTTGTACTTGGCTAAGGAACTTTGATTTGTCGCCCGTTGTGTGTCTGGAACAGCCAGAATCCAGATAATACTGTTGTTGTTCCTTAGCCTGCCACCACACCTACACGAGAGAAGATTTTTGTGACCTATTTATTTTTATAGGTCCGTGGTTGTTAGTGGCAAATGATTTTGAAAAATATGTTTGTGGAGATCCAAAACAATGTATATATGTTCCTTTTGGCACCCAGATTTGTTTGATTTTCAAAGATTTTATATATGTGCCTTTTGGAACCCAAATTGGAATGGTTTTCACTTATTTGGGTCTATACCAACATATATTATGATTGTGTCCAAATTTTTCATAAATTGTGCATATGGAATTGACTTGTTTAATTACATTTCTAGCACATTTAGATTGATTATACCTAAATTCTTGTCTAACAGTATTAACGGTTTGTTTCCCTAATAGCATATTCAACGATTTTTCACTTTTGGAAATTTTTCCTAATATTGTAGACAAATGTTGAACTTGTGTTTTGAGAGATTCATTTTCATTCAATAATTGAGTGCACTTTTTAATTGAATTTTCTCTTCTAGTGTTTTCACTCTTTTTTAAAATCAGAATTTCATTTTCAAGCGATTTAGTTTTAATTTCTGATTTTTTAATTTCTTCTTTGAGTGATGTACACCTATCACACTTAGGGATCTTGCTTTGATAGTTTTTAACCAATTTATCAAGCTGTTTATTTAAATCTATCAAAATATCTCTTTGTGATTCAAGTTTAGCATATCTCTCTCTAAGTCGTTCGAAACAGCCATTTACTTCGTGGAAATATATGAGTAATTCTAAGTGAGTAAATTTTGATACATCGCTTGGCTCGTCATCACCGCTATCAGTTATATCACTTTGAAGGCACAGATCTGCTTTCTCACTCTCACTGCTAGTATTTTTATTATCATCATCACTTTTATTCCACATGGCTGCAAAACTTCTCCATTTTGATTTCTTTTCTAGGCCATGTCAATTCCGAGGACAATTAGGCTTGATGTGTCCGATTTTGTTGTACTTGTGACAGATGTTCTCCTGTTCTTATGGGTTGTCAAGTGCTTTGACTATTCTGCTTTTCAGTTTTTGATTTAGAGCTGGATTTCTATATTTGCGGTTCCACTTTTTGAATCTCTTCATTAGTAATGCAAGCTCAGCTGCTCCATCACCATTATCATCACTACTTCCTTTTACCAATCCTACTAAGCATGTTTCTTTATTTCTGCTTTGATCATGGGGGATCTCTCACGGTTGTTCGCTTCTGCACCAAATATTGCATCAAAAGTATTCCTGATTTCCTATGCACTTTCACAAATAGAAGTAAAGTTAAAATTATCTTGATTAATATGAAAATATATTATATGCATAGCAAGAGCATTAATCGAGATAATTTTCTCGTCTGTTATATCACACCCATTTTCAATAATATCCCAACATTTAACATTAACAGATTTTAAATAAAATTTCATTTTTAATTTCCAATTCAAAAAATCTATTCCATCAAAAATAGGAGGGATAATACTTGACCGACCTTCAGCAAAAGTATCCATTTTAAAAATTCAAATTTGTAAAAAAAAAATTGGTCTTTGAAAAATCAAACTTTTTAAAACAAAAATGGCTTTTGAACCTGGCTTTGATACCATTTGTACGATCGATTTCACCATGGGAGGTTAAATAGGGTGATACTATTAATTATAAAAATTATTGCGGAAGTATATAAAATAATTGCAACATAGATTTATCAGAATTATAGCAGCACAGGTAATTGCAGAATAATAAAAATAGAACATACATATTTACCTAGCTTCGACAAAACCCTACCTACGTGCTGCCTCCAAGGTTGTTACTAGAAATTAAGTAGTCTGACGCTTACACATGTAAACTTGCGACACCCGCTATCGACTAACCTTAACTGTACGTTCAAAACTCTGCCACAACTCAGCCACTGAGTTGCGAATTCTTGAACTACACCACCGTAGTTCATCCCCTAGTCTAAAAATTAAAATACAAAGTAAAAACAATTTAAAATCAAAACCCTAAAATTTAAACTAAAGGCCTTATATAATTATAAACCCAAAACAAATTAAAAAGCGGCCCAAATATTAAATCTATTATTCCCTTCTTAATTTATTCCTTCGGCCGGCTTTCTCTTTTATTTGCGATAATGGTTGTCTCTTATTTTCGTTGCTCGTTCATTCTTCTTTGCTATGAAAGTAGGGCTTTGTATTTTGAAGCGCTGATTCTAATCAATTGCTGGTCATTCCTCAGTTGACTTCAATGCTTCTTCAATTTCGCTTGTGGTCGCTTCCAATTAGTCGAGTTTGATTATTGAAAGAAATGATACGTTTGTTCCTTTTTGATTTATACAATACTCGACTTGATTCGAGTTCCTAATTGATGTTGTGATCTGTGATATGCTTGAACTCGAATGATTAATGCCGATGATGTTTAAGGGTTTATATAGGGTTCGATCTCCTATAATTTTGTTCGTATATTGTATACGAATTCATCTGATAATTTAATGCTTGGCTGCTTGATTATGTTTGTATGCTTGAGATTGATCTTGACTTGTTCAAATTCGTATATTTTTTGCTTGGTTGTCACGACTTTGATTTCTAACTTGGTTCACTTTCTTGGCTATCACGGTTTTGAATTTGCTGGCATTTAAACTTATTGAATTCGGTCACTTTTGAAACTTCCTGACTTCGGCACTTTCACTGCTTTAATTTTGTCTTTTGTCTTTGTTCGACTGTTGAGCTACGTATGCCAGTTTGGTGAATTTCTGATCACTTCGGCTTTGAATTGCCCTGACCAGTTGAATCATTGACTGCTATTATGGTTGTGTACATTTGATAGAGATGTTTTATGGTTTTACTTGAATCTTGTGTTCTTCATGATTCACCTGACTTTTGCTTCACCTGATACTATGATAATGTTGTTTAACTAGTGACATTGTTTTGCATTCTTCGGATTGTTGGTGCCACTATTGTTTACGTAATTAAGTTTGGTCATACTACATACATATGTAGTTTATTGCTTCATGTACTTTGGGTCTGGTCTTTGTGTGTTATTGTTAACTCCTATTTCTACCACGACCTAAAACTCCGCGACCTATAACTCAGCAGCCCAACGACCTAAGAGTACTTGACGACTTAATGGTCTCAACGACCTAACGGCATAATTGTATTAGCGACCTAACTCCACGAAGCAGCTATGCGACCTAAAGACTTAAGCATTGTCACGACCTACGACCTATGGGGAGTAGCGACCTAATTCCTGAAGATATGGAGCGACCTATCAAGCTTTGCGACCTAACAGAGAGCTGCGACCTAAAGGAGGCCGCGACCTACCAAGCTTCACGACCTAACCAGATAAGCAAGCAAGCAACCTAAAGACTTTATGCGACCTAACTGTCCACCGACCTATGAAGTTTCGCGACCTAAGGGATTCAGTGACCTAAGATCAGCTATGGCCATAGGAAAGTACTCACGACCTAGGGTAGGTCGCTAACGACCTAAACACGAAATAAAGAGGCCGCCTCTACTATGCCGCTGAGTGTTAGGTCGCGCACGACCTAGAACTTGTTGAAAAAAGCATGCGCCTACTCATGAAAAAGGAAAACCGGAGCTTCATAGGTCGGAGACGACCTACGACCTTACTTAGGTCGGTCACGACCTACGACCTAAGTCCGAGCAAAGCCTATAAATACACCCCTAATTCCAACTGAAAAAAGGACTTTTTGGCTGATTCCCTTCAAACACCGTTACTCTGCTGCATTCCAAACTAATCCAATCCAACACTTGAAGCTCTCAAGATATTAAGAACGCTACAAACAACTTCAAGAAGAGATCACATACATCCAACATGGATTCGAAAACTCTCATCTCCATCGAAGTTTAAGCTACTTGTTCTAAGTATCTTGTAATTCAAAGTGTATTGTATTTGGGAAGAATTGTATCAGCTTGTAACGAGATTATTAATAAAAGTACTTAAAGTGGACGTAGGCTATACCCTAAAGCCGAACCACTATAAAATTGTTGTTGTTTACCGCTTTTCTACTATTATCTGCTTGTAATCTGTTCCCGAGTCGTCGGGTGGTGCTTTCACAATTACAACTCATACATCGGGGTGTTAGCGTTCAAATTCAAGCGTTAACATTTTTGGTGCTTTCACTGAGAACTGAACTCAGGCAAGTTATCATCATTGCTTCACAGAGGTTTGTAGAGAGAATTTCCCTGAAAACCAGAAGTCTATCCGAGATAATGGCTCCTGGAAGGAAGAGTAGATCTGTCAGATCTGGGAATATTCAAGAGGGAACCTCCGCTTCCCCTGTACCTAATCAACCCATTCCGTCTGCTGGGGTTACGAAAGCAGAGTTGGATGCTGTAATATTAGGACTGAACCAGCAGATAAACGCCCAGAATGCACAATTAGAAGCTCAGAGTGCCCAAAATGCTCTAATTCTGAATAAGTTGAATGATTTGCCCGGGGCAAATAATCAACCGGCTGGTAATGGAAGGAATTATACTGGCAACATTCATGATGCTAATGAGAGGAATGCTCCAGAAAGGGCTGCCAGTCCCTTTGAGCAAACGCTTCCTGAGGTTGGTGGATCTGGAACTCGACATGATGAGGAGTATCTTTCTGGAATGGTCCGGAAAATCATGAGAGAAAGTATGCAAAGGGTTGAAGATGAGAAAGAATGGGGTTTCGCCCCAAGTAAAACTCCATTTACTGAGAAAATCTTAAAGGCGGAGTTTCCAAGGAAGTTTGTCCCTCCAACTATCCCAGCTTACAAAGGGACAAGTGATCCGAATGAATTCTTGTATAAATATGATTGGCACATGACAGGTGCCAGGGCCTCAGACGAGATAAAGTGCCGATATTTCCCCGTATACCTTGAAGGTGTGACTCTACTGTGGTTCACCAAGTTGCCAGTCCGATCTATTGATCAGTTTTCAGACTTGACCCGAAAGTTCAAGGAACAGTTTAGACTATATGCTTCAAAGGCCAAAGACATCATGTCATTGTCAAGTATAGAACAGAATCTTGGTGAATCTATCAGATCTTTCTTGAACCGCTTTAATATAGCGCTGGCAGAGGTGGACAATGCTGAACCGCGAATGATATTGACTTATCTGATGAGGGCTATTGATAAGTCGAGCGAATTTGGGAAATGGTTAAACATGAAGGAGCCAACCTCCCTCGAAAAGTTCTACAAAAAGGCAGACGAATTCATACGCCTGGAAAGCCGTCCTGTACCGGTGAAGGCAGTGTCAGAAAAAGCTGAAGATAACACTGTTGCACCACGCAAGATTGAATCTGTAGGGCAAAAAAGGGAAAATAACAATGGGAAGAAACAGAGTAATCTGAAGAAGCCCCGATCCTTCAAGCCATCAGAGTATACTCCTTTATCAGACACGCCGGAGCATATCTTCCTTGCCATTAAAGATTCTGTTGACCTCCCTAAACCTATCCCTTTGAGGACCGGAAAAAAGGCTATACAAAGTGGGAAGTTCTGCCGCTTCCATAATCAACCCGGTCATGAGACTGATGAATGCCGCCAGTTGAAAAATTTGATTGAAGAATTGCTAAGAGAAAACAAGCTGCAGCAATTTGTGAAAAAGAATAGCAACAATCCTGCATCGTCAAGTCAGGGGCAACAGGCTCCTGTTCATCAGCCTAGGATAGGTGAGAAAGCTACGGGGCATGAATCTGGAAGGCCCATTATCAATGTCATTACAGGAGGGCCTCACCCAGCTGGCAAGAGCTGGGGAGAGATGGAGAGATATGCCAGAGCTTTGAAATATGTTCCAGCCGAAGAAGACGTCTTTGTTTTAGAAGACACTACGCCCCTGAAACAACAGAAAACTTTCAGTGATGATATTATTTTCAGAGCCAGAGATTTCTCAGGAATCGAAGCTCCTACCCTAGATCCCTTGGTCATCTCTGCTGGTATTGGACCGGCCATTGTCAGAAGAGTTCTCATTGAATGCGGAGCATCATGTAATATCCTCTTCAAGAAGACATTCGACCAAATGAAAATCCCTATGGTCGATGTACAAGCCTCATCGCAGAAGATCGCTGGCTTCACCGGGGAGCCAAAGCAACCAATAGGAACCATCGATCTGCTAGTAGAACTTGGGGAAGGAGAAAGGAAAGTGGTCCGCAAGCAAACATTTGTGATTGTCGATGAATTTTCTGCTTATAATGCTTTCCTTGGCCGTCCAACGCTCGCAGCATTCAAAGCTATTCTAGCCCCGTGGTGCCTCACTATTAAATTCCCTACAGACAATGGAGTAGGAGTTATAAAAGGGGATCAAAATGCTGCGCGAGAGTGCTATTTGACAGAGTTGCGAGAGTCAAGAAAGAGGGAAATGGGAAAGGATGCGGCCACTCCGGTCCGCATCAAAGAGCCAGCCTTGTAGCAATTACGGGGCGGACCCTGCACTGGCGAGCATAGCGGGGCACGGAAAGAGATGGATCCCAGAAAAGCCAGTGCAGGGGAGAATAGAGTAGTGCCGGTTGAAATGACGGTACCGGTACCTGTTGACCCGAAGGACCCAAATAAGGTGTTGAATGTGGGTTCACAACTTAATGTGTCAATTCAGAATATCTTGATATCATTCCTGAAAGCAAATCTGGATGTCTTCGCTTGGACTCATGCTGATATGTGTGGAATATCTCCAGAAGTTGCAGTACACGCTCTGAATATTGACCCAAAGTTTACACCAGTAAAACAGAAAAGAAGAACCCAAGGTCCAGAAAGGTCAGCAGCATTAAAAGAGGAAATTGATCGACTCATGGAAAATAACTTCATCAGAGAATCTACATATCCGAACTGGGTTTCAAATCCTGTGTTGGTTAAGAAAGCTAATGGAAAATGGAGAGTGTGCATCGATTTTTCAGATCTGAACAAGGCCTGCCCCAAAGATTGCTTTCCTTTACCCAGGATCGATCAACTGGTAGATGGAACAGCGGGACATGAATTGTTATCTTTCATGGATGCCTACTCCGGATATAACCAGATCATGATGCATGAACCGGATCAGGAGGACACGAGCTTTATCACCGATGTTGGTCTTTATTGCTACAGAGTTATGCCCTTCGGTTTGAAGAATGCAGGGGCAACCTACCAAAGACTTGTTAATGCTATGTTCAAACCGCAATTGGGCAAAACTATGGAAGTCTACGTTGATGACATGCTAGTAAAGTCTAAGAAAGCAGCGGATCACATTGAACACTTGGCAGAAATGTTCGCAGTCCTCCGGAAATACAGAATGAAGCTTAACCCTCTGAAATGCACGTTTGGGGTCGAGTCCGGAAAATTCTTAGGGTTTATCGTCAGCGCTAGGGGCATTGAGGCTAGTCCAGCTCAAATTACTGCCTTGAAAGAAGTCAAAGCTCCTAGAACAAAGAAGGAATTGCAAAGTCTCAATGGAAAAGTTGCCGCCTTAAGTCGGTTCATTTCCAAAGCCACAGATAAATGTATCCCATTCTTTGACGCCCTAAAGAAAGGAAAGAAAAACTTCAATTGGACTCCCGAATGCCAAAAAGCCTTTGATGAGTTGATTCGCCATATGGAGACGCCTCCAATACTTTCTAGGCCTGGCGATGGCGAGGATCTTCTTATATACTTGGCAGTATCATCACACGCTTTAAGTGCAGCGCTGATACGGGAAGACAAAAGGATTCAACATCCAGTTTACTATACCAGCAAAAGACTCACTGGGGCAGAGATGAATTACTCTAAGTTGGAAAAACTCGCCTATTGCTTACTAATTGCGTCTAGGAAGTTGAGGCAATATTTTCAAGCTCATCCTATCAGAGTCCTCACTGATCAACCTTTAAAGCAAGTCCTGTTTCGCCCTGAAACTTCGGGTCGTCTTCTAAAGTGGAATATTGAACTCAGTCAGTATGACATCACTTATCATCCCCGGAAAGCGGTCAATGGACAAGCTTTAGCAGATTTCATTGCAGAGTTTACAGATAAAGGAAACAGTGAGGAAGAAACGTTCGACAATTCCCCTATCCAGTGGAGGTTATATGTCGATGGTGCAAGAAATGATTACTGTTCTGGAGCCGGAGTCGTACTTGAGACTCCTGAAGGTCGGTCATTATGCTATGCACTAAGATTGGAATTTCCTTCAACAAACAATGAAGCCGAATATGAAGCTCTTATCGCAGGACTGAAAATCGCTAAAGAACTAAACATACGAGCATTACAGATCTTTAGCGATTCTTAGCTTATTGTATGTCAAGTCAAGAAGGAATTTCAAACGAAAGGGGGAAACCTGCCCGCTTACTTGTCGAAGGCTTGGGAACTTCTGTGTGAGCTCGATCACTATTCAATAAGCCACATTCCTCGGGAAGAGAATATGAAGGCAGATTCCCTCGCAAAGTATTCAAGTTCTGGTGAAGCTCAACTATTGGGATTGGTCCCTGTAGAAGTCCTTTCAGCACCAAGTATAGACGAGATGGATATTGACTGGATTATGAATGTATCTCAAGAACAAGAGTCATGGATGACTCCAATACTGGACTACCTACTCAGAGGTTCTCTGCCAGAAAATTCGATAGAAAGACGAAAGCTACTAAGGAAAGCCTCTCGCTATGTAATTCAGGATGGCCGATTATACAGACGGGGATTCTCAATGCCATTGCTTCGATGTGTATCCCGGGAAGAGTCCAAAACAATCCTAGCTGAGGTGCATGGAGGAGAATGTGGTGATCATTCAGGTGGTCAAACATTAGCAAAGAAAATTCTCCGATACGGATATTTTTGGCCCGAAATTAATCATGATGCTGCAAGCTATTCCCGAAAGTGTGACAAATGCCAAAGATTTGCCAAAATTCCTAGAGCACCTTCAACTGAACTCACACAAATGGTCAGTCCATGGCCATTTGCAATTTGGGGAATGGATCTCATTGGGCCGCTACCGACTGCCAAATCAGGGATTAGATATGCTATTGTTGCAGTTGATTATTTTACGAAATGGGCTGAAGCTGAACCATTGGCTACTATCACCTCTAAGAAGATGATAAGTTTTGTGACCAAGAATATCATTTGCAGGTATGGTGTGCCTCAGAAAATAATCACAGACAATGGTACTCAGTTTGAAAGCGAGGAATTCCAAGATTTTTGCAGGCGATTCAAAATCCAGAAAAGCTTTTCAGCAGTTGCTCATCCGCAGGCAAACGGGCAAGTGGAAGCAGTAAACAAGATCATCAAATCAACCATCAAAAAGCAACTCGAAAGAGCAAAAGGTGGTTGGGTCGATAAGCTACCACTTGCACTATGGGCATACAGAACCACTCACAAAACTGCGACTGGGCACACTCCTTTCTCATTAGCATACGGGTCGGAAGCAATGATCCCGATAGAAACAGAGGTTCCTTCACACAGAAGGATCCATTTCAACCAAGCAGAAAATGAAAGGTTACAGCTTGAAGCGCTAGATTTCCTTGATGAAAAAAGAGATGAGGCCAATCTCAGAATTGCAGCTCATCAGCAAAGAATAGCCAGACATTTTAATTCCAAAGTTCGCCAATGCAGCTTTGAGATTGGAGACCTAGTCCTGAAGAGAATTATGACAGCGACAGGTGTGTTTGGGCCAAATTGGGAAGGACCGTATGTAATAGGTCAGAAGCTTCTTGACGGCACATTCAAACTCACCACTGTTGATGGAGATCAAATTCCAAGGGCATGGAACAGCAACCATTTGCGTCCATACTTTACTTGAAAATTTTGTTGAAACATTGTAAAAAGAATTATGAATGTATGATTCTTGTAATTGAAAGCAATTGTAAAACTGATGCAAGTAAATAATGAAAGAATATAAAGTGGATGTAGGCCCAATTTCATGACCGAACCACTATAAATCTTGTGTTCCTTATTATTATTACATGTTTGCTTTATTCTCGATATAAAAGGTACATAGAATGTATTGCTGAAATGTCAATTTGAATTTTTGCAGACAATGGAAGTGAAACTTGCACATAAAAAGACCAAGTGATTCTCGCCAAATTTCAAGTCACAAGAGCCCCGAATTCAAATCCTAGATAGGAAGTACTTCAATTGAACAGCCTATGATTTCGACAGAAACGGGTCTTTGCTAATAAATTGAGATCGTTTGAACAAACAAACATCCAATTAAAAAGCTAGTGCTCGTTCTCACGAAATTGCCTGACAATGAAGCACACTTCCTTGGATTAAACAAGTTACTTGTAAAAAAAAAAAAAAAAAAAAAGAAAAAAAAAAGAGGGGCAGAGGATCATTGAAAAGGCATAAGCAAGTGAACAGAGGAACAACCAAAGCTATCATCGGCAGCACAAGTCCTCTTCAGAGGCACGACTCTTCGGAGGATAAAGACCTCTAATGGGTCATACGCCACAAAAAATAAAGTTCTCTACTCAACAACAAAGATTGGAGGAGTCATGACCCTCCAACCATGAGAGAGTAACTTCCAGGCGATGAAAACCCTCTCTGAGGCACATTTCACCAGGAGTTGAAGTGTTATGACCGCTCTTCGGAATTTCACTTCACCAGAGTTGAAATGCAAACAAAATAAAAGCCCTCTTCGGAGGCCCATTTCACCAGGAGTTGAAGTGTAACAACCGCTCTTCGGAATTTCACTTCACCAGAGTTGAAATGCAAACAAAATAAAAGCCCTCTTCGGAGGCCCATTTCACCAGGAGTTGAAGTGTTATGACCGCTCTTCGGAATTACACTTCACCAGAGTTGAAATGCAAACAAAATAAAAGCCCTCTTCGGAGGCCCATTTCACCAGGAGTTGAAGTGTTATGACCGCTCTTCGGAATTTCACTTCACCAGAGTTGAAATGCAAACAAAATAAAAGCCCTCTTCGGAGGCCCATTTCACCAGGAGTTGAAGTGTTATGACCGCTCTTCGGAATTACACTTCACCAGAGTTGAAATGCAAACAAAATAAAAGCCCTCTTCGGAGGCCCATTTCACCAGGAGTTGAAGTGTAACAACCGTTCTTCGGAATTTCACTTCACCAAAGTTGAAATGCAAACAAAATAAAAGCCCTCTTCGGAGGCCCATTTCACAAGGAGTTGAAGTGTAACAACCGCTCTTCGGAATTTCACTTCACCAAAGTTGAAATGCAAAACAAGATAAAGACCTTCCTGGAAGCCCATGTTTCACCGAGGTTGAAATAAAACTTCCAAGTGTCGAAACGTGAAAAGGCTTTCCTCGAAGGCACAACTCTTTGGAGGTACACGTTTCACCAAGATTGAAATAAAACTTCCAAGTGTTGAAACGTGAGAAATCCCTCCTCAGAGGTACAACCCCCTCCCGGGGACACAATTAAAAAGAAAGACCTCTTCAGAAGCTCACGTTTCACCGAGATTGAAATAAAACTTCCAAGTGTTGAAACGTGAAAAAATCTCTCCTCAGAGGCACAAATTTTTATTAAAAAAGAAGAAAGAGAAAAATCCTCATCAAGAGCGTACTTGATGACTTTACCAATTCTAAAAAAAAAAAGAAGGGGGAAGAAAGTTAAAGTACATTCAGAGGTCCGCTTTACCACATAGAAGAATTCACTTGGCAAAATATATACATACGCAAAAGGAAAAAGTGATTTCTTCGAAGGATAAAGCGTAGAAACTTATATGAAGGAAGTTGCACTCTACGAAAATTCTCTTCGAGAATGAAGTAATTATTCTTTAGAAAATGAGAGTGCAAGTCCCCTCAAAGTATACGATATTGCAGTAAGCTCATGGTATAGGGGCAACATGGTATAGTTACATACAAAGCGGTATAACTATGTCGGTAAAGTACGCTCAAACAACATACCACAAGCTCACCGCAACATCGTATAAATAAACTTGTGCAAAAATGAATAATAAATGCATTCTCAAATTCAAACAAAAGTCTGTACAAATAAAGAATCATTTTATTCAATTGCAGATATTGCAGATACAGGTTTCAAAATAAAAAGCAGGGGCCGGTGCCTGCACAACATCCGACCATTACACAAAAAAGGAATCAAAAAGCTCAACTCTTCATTTCTTCTTGCCGCCTTTAGACCCTTTACCCGGCCGAGTGGTTAGCTTTTCAGGTCTTTCAGGTTGGTCAGAAGGCATAAGGGAAGAAGGGGAGGGAGGTGCAACTGGTGCAATTTCTGGTTCCTCTTCAGTGGTGATAATTTTCTTCCCCCTCCTCTTCGATGTCCCATGCTTCTTTCTTCTCTTCGAAGAAGACTCACTCCCCGGAGTAACGAGAGCGGACAAAACTACGTCGTCAGAAGGAGTCCGCTCCGGAGAGATCTCGCCTCCTTCGAGTCCCTCATCTTTTTGCTCCTGCGAAGCAATAGGGTCATCCAAGCCATGAAGAGCCTCAATTTTCTCCTCTTGTGACCCAGGTTGTGAAGCAGAAGGAGGAGTCACCTGAAGAGATGGAGGAGGAATAACCAGAGAAGGCGAAGTCTGCAAGGCACTTGTTGTTTCAACTGCAGAAGAAGAAAAATTGAAAATGTTAGTATCTTTCCGAAAGAAGGGAGATATGGGTTCATCGAGATTCAAGAGGTAATCGAGAAGCTCATCAAATTTTTGAGGAATAAGCAGGTAATCCACCTGAATCGGACCAATGTCGAAATTACCTGAAGATGTTGGCTTCGTCAGTTCAATCTCATAATTCTGAGCCCCAATGTCCTCCAAAGCCTCTTCATCAGTAGGGGTAATTACCCCGGTTCTTGTAGAAGGCGGCGAATGAGCACTAGAGCCTGTAATGTCCACCTCGGGAGAAACTAGAGGACGTTCAGAGGTAGTAGGCGGTACTTCTTTTTCAGAACGCTCCTCTTTCGCCATCCCGGCCCGCGCTCTGGCAAGCTGCTCCTTTCCCTTGGCAAGAGCGGCACGGGCTTCATCATCAAGATAATGCTCTTCAAGGGCTGACTCAGCATATCCAGCACCTTTACCACCGAGCATATCAAGTGCTACCTCCCAAACTTCAGCCAGTGTGATTTCATACTTGGGGCCTAGAAAGGCAAGGCTGCCACGTCCCAAAATGCTGTGCAGATAAAAATCGAATAATGTGGAGCTAATGTCAGCTTTGGTTGCTTGATGAGCCTCTTCGGCCGCAAGTTTACCAGCAACAGCCTCGTCGCGCTCCTTTTCGGCCATAGCAAGTCGAGTTTTTAACAACTCTATCTCCAAGCTTTGAGAGCCGGTCTGTTCTCGCAGTTGTACAGTTTCAGCACGATATTCTTCTATGACCTTTGCCTTGTATACAAGCTTATCTTCGACTGCTCTTTGACTGGCATGCGCATCTCGTACTTGTTGCTGAAGCATGCTCTCCTTTTGAGAATGGAAAGTAGATGAAGTAGCTAATTCTTCTTTAAGTTTTTCTACTTCCGCTTCCAGCTTTTCATTGTAGGAAGCAATACTTCTCATTTCGGCGTCATGTTGTTCGAGAGTCTTCTGCCACTCAGCCTTATCATTCTCCATTGTTAGCATGGCCTCGAGATTGGCTCGGTTAACCCTCTGAAGTTCGTCGACGAGTTTTTGTCAGTTCGACATTCTTTCGATATCGGTCCTGACAGCATCAAGATTTCGCAGCATAGCCGGTTTGTCGAGAGGAACCAAGTCGAGATCAAATCGAACCCCTCTCAGGCACCACTGAGGAAATCGACTTTGAAGAGTGGGAGGACCTTGCCCGACTTGGTATGCGGGCCGGTTGATGATTGCTTGAATGTCGGAGCGAACGGGAGCAGGAGATTGAGCAGGGACATGTTTAGAAGCTGAAGGAGTTGTTTCTTCAGTAAGTCTAGCCCGCTTGCTAGAAGAATCGTCTATGTGACTCGTTCCTCTCTCATCATGAGATTTTCTCTTTTGGGTATCATCATCTCTGTGGGGAAGATCATGTCTTTCTTGTTCCCTTCGGCGACGTTCTTCATATGCTCGTCTCTCGTCGGCTTTCCTGATGGCCCTCTCTTCATCCGACTCTCTGTAAGAAGGAAGGTAACGCCTGTAATCATACTGGCTACGCCTCCCGTAGCGCTGGAAATCATCATAATACGAGCCGCTGCGCCCCATAGGAGAATCTGGAATTAAAATAATAAGCTTTAGAAATCTTTAAAGTACAAGAAGATAAGTGCATAGAAGTGATGAGAAATCCAAAGTGTCGTGTGACGTGTAAACTACGCGCATCGAGTTACAAACCACTCTGTGGAATAGAGGTAGTGATAACTTGAGTAGGAGGAGTTGACATTTGTTGAAAAGAAGATGTCGCCTCGATTACAGAAGAGACAGTTTTAGAAACGTCATCTTTGAAAAGTTCTTGAGATGTCACAATTAAATCGCTCAACCCCTCAAAAACATCATCGCCATCTTGTTTTTTGGAGCTTGCTTTCTTAACTCCTTCACTAGTAGATCGAGGGGGTTCTTCCTCTTCAGTAACTGGGGCAAGTACAGACTTGTCAGATGGCCCCACAACATCTTTCGGAATTGAACACTTAACTAGTGAAGTTTCTATAGAGGTTCCTCCCTGCAAGTGCTCTTTAGTGGAGACTAGGGCATCAGGAGTGCTTGTCGGAGAATCAGGAACCTCCGTTGGAACTTCATGTATTTGAGTGGAACGAGAAGGATGTAGAAGCTCAAACTGATGAAGAAGTTCTTCTGTCAATAGAAATTTTGCGCTTCTTTCTTCAGCAGCCACAGTGCTTAGCCTTTCAAAAACTGACTTATGGCTGGAATCTCTAGAAGGAGGAGGAAGTGCTGGAAAGTTAAGGAATGGAATCGGCATCTAGCAATACGAACCAGGTAAAACTTAGAATAAAATTAAAGAGAAAAAAGATCTCACTTCCTACTCTCCAGTCTGCGTAGAATTCTGCGGGGCAACGAATGTAGAAGTATTGATTCAGGAATCCATGTGCACTCTCCGGCAAATCCAAAATAAGTTTGCGGTTCCGCGCACCCCTTACAAGTACAATTGAAGGATGGTCCTTGTTCTTCGCAAAAGTGCACAAGTAACAGATTTCCTCAAAACTCGGAAGACGATCAAGAGTCCTCCTGAACAGAACACACAATCCCATCAAAATAGCATAGCCATTGGGGTGCAGCTGAAAAGGAGAGATCGTCAGTCGAAGTAGGATTTGCCGGAGAAATTCATTAAAAGGAGGAATTGCTCCACTCAAGCACATTTGTCGATTAATGGCAACAAAACCGTAAGGTGGTCTATCAGCAGAGTCATTTGGTCCAGGGAGTAGAACTTCTGCCTTGGCAATGCCAAATTGAACGCATAATTGATTAAGCGCCCGCTGTTTCAAAAGGGTAGGAGTTCTTTCCGGAGGATTCTCTAGTGGAATAGCAATCGGGAAAACCCCTTCAGCGTGTTCTATCATCTCTTCTTGTTGAGACATCATTCTACATAAGCGACTGGATGTTCAGATGAGAAGGTGCACGTTTCCTAAAAAGTGTGAAGTGTTGTGCAGAACTTTAAAAAAAGAAAGAAAGCAAACATAACTGAAGTTAAACTAGTTGACAATTAGTCGAATATGAGATTTCAGGACTTGTTAATATAAAGCTCAAGTGAAGTGTTAATGCGAACGAATCAACTTTAACTGGATATTTTAGTTTTGCTTTAACACTTCACTTGAATTCATTGGTTCACAGCATTTCATTCACACAATTCATTTAAGTTAATTACTCTTTATCGACTAATCTGTCATTCGATGTGGGCAGTCAATGGCAGTATATTCGTCCCAATTTTCTGCAAATATTATGTTTAACAGGTTATTAGCATTAGAGATAATCTGCAAGGAAGTACAACAAAATCCAAGTTCAAACAGTTCAATCAAAGTTGTCTCAAAATGTCACAAGTCCTAGGTCGCCCGGCGACCTAGCATAGGTCGGAACCTTCTTAGGTCGCGCTGTGCAAAGTAAAGGATAAGGCATTCCAATCTCGTCATAGTGTTAGCTCGGCCGCGACCTAGAGTCTATGTCGCAAGAAAGTTAGGTCGTGCGGTTCCTAGCTCGAGTAACTCTTAGCTCATGAAAAGTCTTAGGTCGCGCAAATATTAGGTCGTTCAGCGACCTAGTATGAGTCGAAACTATTCCTTAGGTCGCAAGGGTTCTTAGATCACGAATTATCTTAAGTTGCTCAAATTCACTAGGTCGCTAGCTTCCTCTCCACGCAATGCTTCACCGGACCTGATAACCCGCTATCAACTACACCAAAATCCATCATCCTATTCGTGAAGTTCATCATCTTTTCATACCACCAAACCATTTGAAAAACCGATTCAAAGTATCTCCGATCTATCATAAATCTAACTCACTACTGTGCGTTCGTAAATCGCAACAACCACAATAACCAGTAACGATCAAAAATCGATCACAGCGCAACTCAAAGTGAAGCGCGACGCGCAAAATCGATTTGAGGTTCAGAGGTTGGAGTTCGTGGTTCGATGGTGGTTATGGAATGATAAAGATCGAAGAAGCTTACGTAATTTGATAGCAAGAAGGAATTGATGAATGATTTGGTTGAATTCGTCTTTGAAATCGCAGAATTCTGTTAATGGCAGAGCAAGAAATTGAAGCAGTTAGGTAATGGAGAAGAAACGACCTAGCAATTTATATGGAGCTGAAAGAAGAAGGCGAGTAGACACGCGAGTTAGCGTATGTTTTAGGTCGCTTACGACCTAGCAAAGTTAAGTCGAAGCACACGACCTATCACATAGGCCTGTACTTCGAGGGGCAAATGTTAACTCCTATTTCTACCACGACCTAAAACTCCGCGACCTATAACTCAGCAGCCCAACGACCTAAGAGTACTTGACGACTTAATGGTCTCAACGACCTAACGGCATAATTGTATTAGCGACCTAACTCCACGAAGCAGCTATGCGACCTAAAGACTTAAGCATTGTCACGACCTACGACCTATGGGGAGTAGCGACCTAATTCCTGAAGATATGGAGCGACCTATCAAGCTTTGCGACCTAACAGAGAGCTGCGACCTAAAGGAGGCCGCGACCTACCAAGCTTCACGACCTAACCAGATAAGCAAGCAAGCAACCTAAAGACTTTATGCGACCTAACTGTCCACCGACCTATGAAGTTTCGCGACCTAAGGGATTCAGCGACCTAAGATCAGCTATGGCCACAGGAAAGTACTCACGACCTAGGGTAGGTCGCTAACGACCTAAACACGTAAATAAAGAGGCCGCCTCTACTATGCCGCTGAGTGTTAGGTCGCGCACGACCTAGAACTTGTTGAAAAAAGCATGCGCCTACTCATGAAAAAGGAAAACCGGAGCTTCATAGGTCGGAGACGACCTACGACCTTACTTAGGTCGGTCACGACCTACGACCTAAGTCCGAGCAAAGCCTATAAATACACCCTAATTCCAACTGAAAAAAGGACTTTTTGGCTGATTCCCTTCAAACACCGTTACTCTGCTGCATTCCAAACTAATCCAATCCAACACTTGAAGCTCTCAAGATATTAAGAACGCTACAAACAACTTCAAGAAGAGATCACATACATCCAACATGGATTCGAAAACTCTCATCTCCATCGAAGTTTAAGCTACTTGTTCTAAGTATCTTGTAATTCAAAGTGTATTGTATTTGGGAAGAATTGTATCAGCTTGTAACGAGATTATTAATAAAAGTACTTAAAGTGGACGTAGGCTATACCCTAAAGCCGAACCACTATAAAATTGTTGTTGTTTACCGCTTTTCTACTATTATCTGCTTGTAATCTGTTCCCGAGTCGTCGGGTGGTGCTTTCACAATTACAACTCATACATCGGGGTGTTAGCGTTCAAATTCAAGCGTTAACAGTTATGATGTGGGTCAATTGTCTGGGTTCATATGTACATCACTATCTTGCTTTTGCTTGTATCTGTGCATGTCACTGGTATCACTATTTTGTACTGGTGCACTTGATATCTTCACATGTGCATGTTGCCTCGAGCTATGTCTTCACTGCAACCATATTGTCTTGTCTTGTCATTTGGTGGTCTGGTTCACTTTGACCTTCTGAACTGATGCATTTAAGTCATGTAAATTGAGCGAGTTTCATATTATAATTTGGCTTGCCTTTGGTCATTGCATTTATGTTCATTTGTATATTAGTGCTCTGGTGCCGTATGAATTTGAATCTGCACTTGTATTCAGTTGGCTTGCTCACTGGTCTTTGAGGCCGCTGCACCACTGTTGTCACACTGGTTTGATTAGATGCACTGTGACTCGAGTATGCTTGCGTCTACAGTGTTGCAGTGTTGTTTCATTGAGTCTGCTGGTTTGTATATGACACTTCACTACTATCTGCATTTTCTTGTATACTTATCTTCATATATTTAAAATTACTATCACATTCACTTGTGTTTATTGTAGTCTTGGTCGAGTCTGGTGCTTGAATTTGTCTCAGCCTCCAACCTTTGTAGTCTGGTGTATATGCACACATCTCTACTGTTCATTAGCTTGGTCTGGTGCAGTTTCATTGTGCGTCGAGCAATTTTTAAGTGTACTGTTGTGTGCATGTCGACATTGAATTGTGGTCGAGGCTTGATTTATGTGTCTTGACCATTTCAATTGGATTTGCACCTGTGATAAATCCACCTAATAGCTAAGGTTTGACCTTATGCTAATTTCATGACTTTATATTTATTTCACTTAAGTTGAACCCGGCTTTTGATTTGGGTTTGACCTTGTACTCACCTGTCCTTGTAGATTTATCAAGTGTATATTGGCGTGCACGGACTTGTGGCATGTACAGTGATGCACTGTGCATGTGACAAGATGTTCGTGTATGATGAATTCAAATTTAAATGATGACGAACAACCCAAATAACTGAGATAAATAATATTTTCAAAATACATTTTATATTACACTGCAAAAATATTTTCTTTTCAATTTTACTGCGTCAGTGTAAATTTTTGCAGATAACTCATATGTTGGATTCAATCTGGAATGAACTTGAAGATAAATACGAGTGAATGAGTGACATGTAATGAGGTTCTAATGTAAATGAAAATTGTGATGTAGTCGAATTTGTATTGTTTGAAAATTGTATATATAGTGAGAGCTCAAATTTGTGCTAATCAAAATTATATTAAATATTTGTTTGAATAAAATATTTGTTTGAATTTAAATTCTGTATTATTTATTTATTCGGAAAATATTTATTCAAGCTGTGAAAATAAAATAGTACATTAACAAATACATTTAAATGAATATATTTATGTTTTTTATCATAAAAAAATCATATACTAGCATATTCGACAGATCTCGGGGTGCGGCATCACAACTTGATATCAGAGCAATTTCCAGGCACCACACGAACAATTTTACAATGAAATTTGGCACACTACAGCTATAACATATGAACTTCAATAAGAAGAAAACCCAGCAGCATTTCTTTGTTGGAATTGGATGATATTAACATGCAAAGAGACAACCCAGAGCGGATTTTGACACAAAAATAAACCGACAACAAAACAACGTACTGGAAGCAAAATTTTACATATTTAAACAACTTGAAGCATTGGCTTCAGCTAGAATTGTGAGCTATTCAACTTACCTTGTTGTTGTTTATTTTCCAATTCTTCCACAGGCATTCTCATGTTTGCAACGTATATTACGATATATCCAAGTATAGTACAAGTATTACAAATTTCTTAATCATTGTGCCCTTTATATTATTGTGTCCATAATTTAATTTTGTAAACTATAATAAAATTGGAAAATTTAAATTGTTTATTTGGAATAAAAAACGAATTTTGAAAATAAAATGAGAAAAATAAAATTTGGAACTTATTTTATTTATGTGGGTTAATAATGATTGGAAAATGGTTTTATTTGAAGAAAATGCAATAATTGTATTAATTATTGCCAGTTACTTCTTTTAATTATTTTTCAGAAGAAATATGTGATTGTTAAAGGGTGTTTATTTAAGTAAAATAAAATGGAGAAGATAAATTGGGAATTTTTTTTATTTCAAGTAAAAATGTGTTTGAGAATAAATGTTGGGTTTAAAATTGATTGGTTGGAGATTTTTAGTTAAATAAATTGAAAAAATTGGAATTTTGTTAATTTAGAGCTAATGAATTAAATAAGTGATGTATTTGCAGAAGACCAAATGATCTCATATTGAGCTGAAAATTGGTATGTATACAGTAGAAAACTTTATTTATGAACTGCAAAAAGATTCACTGAATTCCGATATGAAATGCTAAGGATATGAAATCTCAAACAAGGACTCACGTCGTGTTGAATTCTGCTCAGGTCTGAATTCCATCTAGTGCTTTAAGAATTCTGGTCGATGTGTTTGACCAACATTATTGATAGGAATTTCCTAAACGCTGTGATGAGGCAGTCAAACATGGTAAATTGTCAGGTAATTTCCATACCAGGGTTGTTGGAGGAACGCATCTGTATGGTTCGTTAGGTGAGATGATGGGTAGCTCGGGACAGAAAATTCGATTAGGGTTTTGATCAAGGCGGCGGTAGGGCTTTTACACGTCGATCGACATGACAAGAGGCTGTCGCGCGGCTTGTGGGTGAGCGGCCGGTGGTGAGCCTTGAGGCGGTGCCACTGGACCTCTGGTTAGAGGTGGTAGGAGGCGTTGATTCATGGTCAACTTGAAGCTTTGGTGCGTGCGTGTTCGATGTTTCGTCCTGTAGGGATTCTCTTGCGTGATAAATGTTAGGAACTGAGTTGATGATGTTTTGATGACAACAACCTTATATAGTTATTATACTTTACTTTATAAAATATATACTAACATTTCCATATATATATATATATATATATATGTAGGAAGTATATGCAGGTATCATCGAAGACTGATCAGTATAAAGACTCAAGCATCAAGATGAAGATTAGAGATTCAAGATTCAAGATTCAAGACTCTAGAGAATCAAGATTTCAAGATCTCAAGATAAGTGTCTAGTATTTTGTTAAAATTTCATAATATCACTCTCATCTTTCTTCCAATTTTCTTTTGGGATGGAACCCAATTTCTATCGAAACCAGTGGCTTACAAACCCACGACAAGTAGCTTACAAACCTACAACAAGTGGCTTACAAACCCACGAAAATCAAAATCATTTAAACTACTTTGTACAAGTTCTCGAGTCCTATGGAGGAGCTCTGTAGGAAGGTTCTTGCAATTTCAGTTTGAATAGAGTTTTCAAAATGTTTTTAAATATGTTTTCAAAATGTTTTAGCTTTCAAAATCATGTTTTCAAAAATATTTTCAAACTTTATTTTAGCCTTGAAATATTCCTCTATTCTGATTTTAAAAACTTCTATTTTTAAAACATCAAAATTTATTCCGATTTTAAATATTACTTATATAATTGACGCTATCTCAAAATATTGTTTAAACACTTTACTTTGCTTCAGAGAAGTTTCAACTTGTTTTAAATTCAATTGTCTTTACAAACAACATCTCTATAATTTTGAACTGAGGGATGTCGACATATGGGGATACCCCATGTCGACATGGTGACATTTGGATTCAAAATTCAATTTTCAAAAGAAGTGTCCATTCGTTCGAAAACCTTTCGCCAATGGTTATGACTGTTGTGCATCTATATAAAGGCTCCAAAACGAATTTTTTTAACAACTACTTTCTTATTTTCTTCACTCTTTCTTCTCCACCGTTCCATATCCATAAAACTTCATATATTCAAGATCGTGCCATCATTCTGCCAAATTCTCAATAGGAAATCATTTAGATACTCTCTCTATTTGATTCTCCATCATTCTACTAAAGATCAAAGTGCTATTCAGAGTTATAGGTTAATTTGTATTCAAAAAGTCCATAGAGCCTATCCATTCAAAAGGATTGTTATTAAGAAGTATTAGGGTGATCTTGTGTCCCATAAATCAAGAGAGTTTACCCCAGACTCGGAGATAGGAGGGTTCCTCAAGGCCTTAGAAATTGAGGGTTGTAATTTGGATATTGGCTTATAAAAATCTGTACAAGGATATTGCCTTGGTGCAGGACTGGATGTAGGAGGATTCCGAAACAGTATAAAATCTGGTGTGTTCTTTCCTTTTACTTGCTTTACTTTACTATTTGCATTTGTTATATGTTCTGTGATCATTCTGTGTTAGAATTCTGTTTAGATTTGTGTTGAAAATTTTAATTTAGTCATATAGTTCATATATTCTTTAAAACACTATTCACCCCTCCCCCCCTCTAGTGTTATTTCTGCCTTAAGATCCTTAATCCGCATCCCCAACAATAAAGACGATGACATGCAAGTTCTTTCTTTTATTATTTGTTTTATTTTATATCGTATAACTTCTACTCGTTATAATTTTTACATATGATGTCGAATTTATGCACGGTTTGTTTCGCTGGGATCGTATCGAAATTCCGGACATTTAGAAACTAGTTTGGACAAATTCTGAGACTGTTGAATTTTGGGCTTATTGTGGATTTCAAATCGATTTGAAATCAAAAGTGAGTGTTTTAATCCACTCACAACTACTAAATTATCTTACATTTGTTAATTTAAATTTATGATGCGATTAGAAGTTGTTTGATTGATGTTTAATATATTTTATTGTCATTCCAATTAGATCCGACTTTTATTGAATTTAATCACCATTTAATTTGATATTGAATTTTTAATTATCTAAAAATGCCCGTTATTGATAATCAGTCAATTGTTGTTATTTATTATTGATCTGAATGGTGATTATGATGGATGTTTGATTTTGATATTGGATGACTGGATGTTATATTTTATATTGCTATAACACTGCAAGCTCCCTTAGTTATTCAATCACTATGCGTTGAAATGATACATACCCAAACGATCTATAGATTAGGGAAAAATCGTTATAGGTTGAAACGACAAACCCGAGCGATTTTATGGATTTTGAATTTTATTCGGGATTGTGGGTTTAAATGATATATACCCGAAAATTTTAAAATTATTACAGAATGAAATGATATATATTCGTATCAATTGACCACAGGATAGAAAATTATATACGGTCACCGGATTGGTTAAATTAAATGATTTCAAACCCTTAATTTTTGAATTCAGTTAAATGATATTTTGAAATAAAATTTGATTCGTATAAACTGAATTATTTTCGAAAATCCAAACTTTAAATGTTGAAATTGGAATTGGTTTAATGAATTGTTTAAAGAATTAAAATGGAAATTTCAAAGTTGAACTTTGAAATATAAATGAAATTTATCGAAATTGAGTTATTGAGAATGTTTGAATATTTAAACTTAGAAGTCTATGAAATTGGAGTACTTTAAAATTGTAGTCAAACTTGAGTTTGAAACCAATATAAATTGATTTTTTTTGGGGAATTTGAATTGAAAGAAAATTTAGTTTTGTTGAAATATGGATATAGTCCAGATTGTTGAAATGGAAGAAATAGTTTAAATTTGATAATAATATCAAATTAATTATTTTAATATAAACTATTTAGAAATATATTATTTTAAATTCAGAGTTATTAGATTTTGAAATCATTTTATATTAAACTATATTAAACCTATTTAACTAATTTAAATCATTTAAAACTATTTAATCTATATTAAGCCATTTAAAGTATTTTAAACCGTTTATAGTATTTATACTACATTAAGAATTTTAAACCATTTTAAAGTATTTTAACCAATTTAAAGTATTTTAACTATGTTAAATTATTTTAAACTAATTTAAAGTATTTTAAACCATTTTAAAGTATTTTAACTATATTAGAGTATTTTAAACTAATTTAAAGTATTTTAAACCATTTTGAAGTATTTTAAACTATATTAAAGTATTTTTAACTATTTTTAACTATTTTTTATCTATTTTAATCTATTTTAAACTATTAAAATTATTTTAAAGTATTCAAACTATTTTAACTATCTAAACTACTTCTGAACGTTTATATTTAAATCTTTTATTTAAAAGTAAATATGGTTTAATGATGTTATAACCTAACTGGGGATTTAAAATAATAATTACTAGTGAAACGACATATCTAAATAAATATGATGATTTTGAAATGAGGATTTAATCCATTGTGTAAATATGATTTCGAAAGTGAATATGATTTCGAAAGTGAATATGATTTCGAAAGTGATATAGTTTGAATTGAATATGATATTTTGATATCAATTGCAAATTGGTTTTGGAAATGTATAAGAACCATCCGGTGTGAAATAAGCATTTGGTTGTTGAAGAGATCGGGATCAGATATTGTCATACTCCCTGCCAATATCGAAAACCACTTTAACAATTGCGTACGTGATGGAGATTCCAGAATGAAGTTGAAAGGTTTGGTGAACGATTATGTATAAGGTATTTACGTAGCCTGACTCCTGTGAGTCAGCTTGATGTAGCTAAAACAGGAGCTATACCGGGTCAAGTGAGGTCACAACTCTGATCGGGCACATTTCTTCGACGCCATATTATGACTTTGTGATTGATTTGGTGGCCACCCCTCGATTCGATTATATGAGTGTGTTACGAGGTGGGCGGTAGTAGCTGTTATGCGTTACCACCAGTCCGGAAGTGCAAACGGTAGAATGTCACCATGGCATTGCCTCGCACGCCGTGTCACATGCCATATTGCGCCTTCACGAGTTTGGTTTGTACCGTACCTATGGAGTGCCCTTTGATAGCCCTTCATTTTACGGAGGAATTACGGTACCGTATAGACTACGGAAATATATAAAAATATGTTAAGGGGGAAATGGGTAACGCCTTAATGCTATTTTAATAGTTTACTGATAGACATATTATAATAGCGTATTGTACTATATATGTATATAGTTTAACGGATCCTTAAGAGATTGAATCCCGAACATCTCTTAAGTTATAGTACTCACATCGACATTGGATAGGAGATGTCAGACCCCGTAAACATCTCTGATGCCGTTACACTCATATTTATTTACTATTGATTTAACTTGCATAAGATCTTTTAGTTCTGACTCAAGTGTTTTGTATTTTCATTACGCTCGGGTCAGTTTAAGCTTTTCAGTATCGAAGACTGCTTTTCTGGAGGACGAAGATGAAGATTTAGTACTATTGGTATTTATTATATTTATTCCATTGCATCATGTTGTTCCACTACATTATTTATTATTCCTGCTGTATGTACTCTGATTCCGCATTGTAAAAGTGTAATCAAATGTTATTTGTAAAACAGCTTCATGAAATGTTTATTTGATTATTATATTTTGTCATTCCGCTGTGAGATTCTGTATTTTGTTTTGTCTTTCCCTTCTTTTTCTTATTTACCCCATAATAATCTTCCCTTTTGAATGGTATTAGTCCGACATGTGTGGTTTATTGTCTATTTAAACTGTCCAAGAAGGTAGGTTGCTACATTTGGTATCAAAGCCATGTTTAGCGATAACCTTAGCTTTGTGGGGGGATGACTCATTAGTGATAGGGTAGTAATACCCTAGAATGGGTCGTTGAGTGCATATATATGAGAGAGTGTATTTGTTAGTGTTATAAAAGAATTTTGTATTGTGTTAATTTGTTCTGTTTAGTATTTATAAATTTTGATCGTTACATAGGCACTGTGGCATCGATAGGGATTTCTAAGCACTAAATGGGGCAGACCGACATAATATTATTTTGAAACACAGGTTATTGAAATAAAACCAAGTATTATATTTTGTACATAAAAGAATAATTTTATACAAATGGATATAGTTGGATGTGATATGTTGTTTGTTAGGCAATGAAATTTTACAAATATTGAATTGTAAAATAGGATTTACCAGTAAAGTAAACATAAATTGAAATTTGAGAACTTTTCTTCTTGAATTTTGAAATTTGTTTTCGAAGGATTTTTGGAATATAATATTGGTATTTTTTGTGAGTAATTTTTAGATATAAATATTTCAATATGGTCTGAAAGAAATGTTTTAAAAGAATTTTGAAAGGAAATAAGTTATGTACTCCCCTTTCTGTCGGTGGAAAATAATTTCGGTGATGAGTGCAAGCATCATCGATGTTCATTTTCCAGTTTCAAAGTGGGAAGACAATTGTAGTAGTTTTACTACACATATGTTTTGATGAGTAAATCTCACTACAAGAAAAAGACAGAATACCGACAGCCAAGACCGACGGCTTCCAACGGCCATTTTCCGACGGCTTTCGACGGGCCGTCGGCGGCCGTCGGAAGCCGTCGGAAATTTGCGATTATACCTGCCAGCCGAGCCCTTTCTTCCTCCTCCATTCCATACGAAAATAAATCAAAAAACCCCCCAAATTCAACCCCCAAGCTTCCAATCCCTAATTTCTAGCTTCCGGATCTTCCAAGGCTCTCTAATCAAGCTTCATTACTCTTAATCTCAGGTATAATCTC
Organism: Allium cepa; assembly: GCA_030765085.1. Taxonomy (NCBI): domain Eukaryota; kingdom Viridiplantae; phylum Streptophyta; class Magnoliopsida; order Asparagales; family Amaryllidaceae; genus Allium; species Allium cepa. Next base: position 591,971,874 of record CM060937.1, read on the forward strand.
TTATTTTTATGAAAAATTCAGTTTTTACCCTAATTATAGATTTGCATAAATTGATAAATTAGGGCGAATTAATGATTGCAATTGTTTCGACTAGCGTAATAACGGTTTATAGCATCACATGGTATACCGATTTCATCTTTTATCGTGAAATTGTGATAAACACGTATAATTTGTGCTTGTTCATGTATATGTATTTTGTTGTGTATGCCTTGATTCGACGATTGTATACGTTATTTGGAATAAGATAAAATGATTGAATGAACTAGGAGTATTATATTGTGCACGTATTTACTTATGACACAAAAAAAATGCATTACTCTAAATTATAATTGTGTGTATTGAAAAATGACAAAATGTTAAACCAGCCCTAAGTTGATGCGTAATACGTCGAATAAATGTGTGAAATTAATATATAAATGTGAACAGTGAGTAAAACTGTATTTTTGAGTAAAATGCGCGCATGTTAACCGACAAATGTCCCTTAGAGAGTTTTTGGCCCCGTCTGACGAGTGTTGTACATGATCGTTGTATAAATAGTCGTTTTTTTCGAAAAACGACCATTTATATTCATCTGGTACAATGTTTGTCGGATTTGTCCCTGTATTGGACAAGTTATGAACACAGTAAGAATTTACATTTTGTATACTACTTCGTCTCAAACGGTTCATAAAATTTCGCCCTAACTTTTCTTTTTTGTTTCCTGCGTACACGCATTTGTGTACAATGCAGGGAACAAAAGGGAAATGCTGCCGAAATTTTATTGAATCGTTTGAGACGAAGTAATATACGAAATGTAAATGCTTACTGTGTTTGTAATGGGAAGTAGGATGTCTGACCAATGAAAAAAAATTATATATATTTTTAATCGTTACGTACGTTAAAAAATGAAATGTGCCCTATTTGAAAATATTTTTAAATTTGTGAAGTTGTTATTTAAATTCAAAATATTATACGAACATGAAAATAATCTTTTTCGAATATGTATTCTTCAAAATAAATATTAAATTTTGAACTTCTCATTTTGTCAAATAGGAAAAATGATTGATTATTTTGTTGATCGAAGGAGATGGATGTACCAAAGAAAAGGACTGAGGGGCTCAATAAAAGAAGATTTTTATAATGGTATAAACGTGTTTGTTGAATTCGCCTTAAGTAATAACGGAAACGATCCAGAAATTCGTTGTCCGTGTGGTAGGTGTAGACATTTGAAGTTTTTGTTACCAGATATTGTGAAAGTTCATTTGTGCCAACACGGTTTCACACCCGAATATTATGTTTGGGATCGGCATGGAGAAGTTGTAGCAAATACTTCTGTAGAGTCTGAAAGTGTCGTTAACGAAATAGTTTCAACGACCCGTATAGAAAATATGGTCGAAGATGCAGCACGATCAATGTTTCCTATGGTTGAAGTTGACGACGATGATGTAAATGTTGAAGAACCAAATATTGAAGCTAAGAAAATTTATGATTTACTAGATGCAGCTAAGAAACCTATTTGGGATGGTTGTAAAAGCGGCACGCAGCTGTCAGTAATCACAGAATATATTGCGATGAAGTCAAAATACAACATCACTGAAGCTGGGTTTACGGCTGTTGTACAAGCTGCAAAAAGACATATGCCGCCCGATAATCTAATGTGTGAAAATCACTACGAAGTTAAAAAACTTATGTCGGCTTTTGGTTTACCGTATCAGAAAATAGATACATGTTTAAAAGGATGCATGTTGTTTTGGAAAGAAGACGCAAACCTTAGAAATTGTAAAGTTTGTAACCAGGAGAGATACAAACCAAGAAAAAAGAAGGGTAAGGAAGTTCCGTACAAGCGTATGCACTACTTACCCATAACTCCAAGACTTCAAAGATTATATGCATCTTCTGTAACTGCGTCTAATATGAGGTGGCATAGCGTGAGAACGGAGGAAGAGGGTACGTTGACACATCCGGCCGATGGAGAAGCATGGAAGCATTTCGATAAAACATATCCAAATTTTGCAGCGGAGAGTCGAAATGTTAGATTAGGATTATGTACGGACGGTTTTTCTCCATTTTCTCAATTTGGTTCTAAATATTCATCCTGGCCCATTATCGTCACACCGTATAATTTACCTCCATGGATGTGCATGAAAACGCAATATATGTTTCTTACTGTTGTCGTTCCTGGCCCCGACGATCCGACACAAGGAATCGATGTATATTTACAACCGTTGATTGAGGAGTTAAAAATACTGTGGAACGAAGGAGTAGAAACATACGATGTGTCAAAGAAGAAAATTTTTCGTATGTTTGCTTCTTTGTTGTGGACTATAAGTGATTTTCCTGCCTATGCAATGCTTTCGGGATGGAGTACTGCCGGTCGTCTAGCATGTCCATATTGCATGGATGAAACACGAGCGTTTTCTTTACCTCATGGTAAGAAAATTTCATGGTTTGACTGTCATCGATATTTTCTCCATGTAAATCATCCCTTCAGAGGAGACAAGAAAAACTTTTTAGCTAATAGAGTAGAAAACAGACAACCACCGACGATATGGTCAAGCGAAGACATATATGAACTTGTTAAGGACTATCCAAAGATATATGAAACGGGGGAGCAAACAGAAATTGAAGGCAAATCAGTTGTTCATAACTGGTGCAAACAAACTATTTTTTGGGAGTTGCCGTATTGGAAACATCTTCTGCTTCGCCATAACATAGATGTGATGCACAATGAGAAAAATGTATTTGATAATGTGTTTAACACAATTTTGAATGTGAAAGGGAAGACGAAGGATGATTTGAAATCAAGACGTGATATAGAAGAATTATGCAAACGTCCCGAGCTTCATATGAAACCAAATGACAGTAAAAAACCAAAAGCTTGTTACGAATTAGATAATAATCAAGTTAAAGCTGTGTTAAAATGGGTGGAAGGGTTAAGATTTCCTGATGGGATATCATCAAATCTTCGTAGATGTGTTGACTTTAAAAATGGTAGATTGAGCGGAATGAGAAGTCACGACTGTCACATAATGATGGAAAATTTATTTCCCGTTATGTTTAAAGAACTACTGCCGTTAAAAGTTTGGAAGGTAGTAAAGGAGCTTAGTATGTTTTACAAAGAGCTTTGTTCGACTACTTTAAAAGTGCAACGTTTACGTAAACTTGAAGTGGACATTCCTATATTGCTTTGCAAATTAGAGAAAATATTTCCGCCAGGTTTTTTTAATGTGATTGAACATTTACCTGTTCATCTTCCATCTGAAGCACGACTTCGAGGTCCTGTCCAATACGGATGGATGTATCCATTTGAGAGGTATGTAATATGTTATAACGTAATTTAATTGCATTTGAAAGATGAAGTTAATATAAATTAATGTTGCATAGATATTTGAATCATCTGAAGAAAAAAGTGAGATAAAAAGCACGAGTTGAAGGTTCGATATGTAAATCTTACATCGAAGAAGAAGCTTCGTTCTTTTTCTCTCACTATTTCAGTGACCATGTGAATATTTCATTTCAAAGTGTTCCTCGTAATGATGAAGGCGACGAACAAGAGTCCTCTCAAGCAATGTTATCTATTTTTAGACAACATGGTCGGCCTTCTGGAAAATGTGTGGAAATATGGCTAGACGATAGAGATCTTCGTGTAGCACACACTTATATTCTTCTAAATTGTGCCGAGGTTGCACCGTTTGTTAGGTATTCTGAAATAATAATTTTTGTTTTATTCTTTTCTGTAATGCATGCGCGTGTATAACCTAATGTAATAATTTGTTTATATAAACAGTGTTTATGAACGGGAACATCCGAACGGAGATCTCGGTAAAGAATTTTCCCGTTGGTTTTCAAATTACGTTTATGAGCCGAAAAATTGTGTTGTTGACGAAGAGTTGAAACATCTTGCAATGGGACCAAAAAGAGTGGTCAAGACATATCCAATATATTTCGTCAATGGATACAAATTTAACACCAAAGAATACGGTGCAGAAAAATTAACAAATAATACTGGTGTATTTGTTAAAAGTAGTGACGATCCAGAAAACCATTTAAATGATTTTTATGGCGTTCTAACACAAATTTTGCAACTGACATATTTCTCAAGACCCGCGGAGGAGGTGTTTCTATTTAGATGCAATTGGTTTAGCAATGTTCCAGGTTCTGGAATTAATGTGCATAAGGATTATAATCTTATCGAAATAAAGCATACATCGCACTATCACAAGTATGATCCTTTTGTACTAGCCAAACAAGCATTGCAAGTTTATTACGCTCCTTATCCGTCTCTAAAAAGAGATAAAGCAGATTGGTCTGCAGTTTTTAAAACAAAGGCCAGATTCACATTCGATGGGAAGAATATTCCGGACGAACAAGCTTATCAGGCAGATCTTGAGCAAAATAACGAAATAATAATTACAGACGATCATACAGATTTTGGTCCTTTGATCGATGAATCAAATGTTTTGGTAGAAGCGTTTGACAGTGCAGAGGAAAATATCGTCGAAAACGAGACCGAATCTGAATTAGAAGACGATGATGACTGATATAAATTTGAATCTGTTTTTTTTCAATTGATGTAACTATGTTGAATTCTTGATGTATTATGAAATTGATGTAACTATGAAACTAAATCCGTTTACTATTGTTTTATGTTATTTCAATTTGTCATTTATTTAGCAATTTTTATTAAAAATGCAATGAACTCTGCTTATCGTAGGAAGAGTACACCCATTATGAATCAGGTATAACAAACTTACATTCCTATTTACATTTCAGTCATTATAATTAAGCAATTTATACCGTTGATGTCATGTTCATATGAAATATATTTCATTATCATGTTTTTATTCTCTTATATAATGATGTGTAAACGTCACAGGTTTATCATTATGTCACATAGAGGGAGGAGCTCTTCCCGTTCTTCAGGAGGCGATGGCAGTGGCCCATCGCAAGCGCCACACCGTCCAGTTGTTACGTTAGTCCCCAAAGCAGATGGGTAAAAATTAAATCTTATTCATCATCTTATTTTTTCTATACTATACGTACGTACTTATCTGTATCGTACTTAAAAACAGGGGGTTCGAGCTACTACCCACTAAGGTAGTGTTGGACGTCTCCAGAGCAGCATATCGTAGTAGGATGAGTGCGTGCTGGCCGAAGTGGGATACCATCCCTCCGCACATCATAGAGTGCATATGGCAGGATGTCCTAGTATGTGTAATTTTTATGTTTTCCATTTTTAATTCGTTTTTGTCGTTTTTCTACCGTTTATCGTTTAAAGTGTAATCTTTTTTTAACACAGGCTGAGATAGACATCCAGACAGATGATATGCAGTTGGCACGAGCATACTGGATGAGGAAGATGCGAAAGAACTACAGAGACACGATATCTGAGGTTAAGAAATCCGGGAAGAGACCACGGTGGATGGGAGAGAGCGTGTGGCAAGCTTGGTTGAGCTACTGGGAGACGGACGAGGCGAAGGCAAGTATACTAATTTTTTTTGAATTATTAATTTAACGTGATTGGAAAATAATGTATCAAATTTTGAATGTACAGGAAGAGTCAGATAGAAACTCTACAAATAGAAATAAGAATCCCGTTACTCATCGCGGAGGATCGAAGTCGTTTCAGCAGTATCGGCAGGAGTTGGTAAATTTAATTACTGAATAATAAATGTAAATAGTTTATGCTATATGATTTTAAATGTATAATAATTGTATGTAACAATCAACTTCAGGAAGCCGAGGCACATGGTCCTGTCAGCTATATGGACGTGTTCACCCATACGCATGCCGTCGAGCATGTTAATCCAGACGGGACTGTTTCGTACACATGGCAGGACGATAAATCCAGTAAAAGCCATGTAAGCATATTTCATTTTATTCAGTATTAGTAATTGTTTTAGTTGTCAAATTATTATGAAATAAGATATGATATTATTAATTTGTCAATGCAGGAGATGTTTATGGAGCAGCGACAGAAACTCCTTTCTGACACGGGTCGAGAGCAGCTGACGACCGATGAAGAGGACGTTATTTTTGAGTCCGTTATGAGTCCACCAGAGCATGGTCGACGATACGGATTTGGCAATTTAGCGGTAAATAATTTAATTTTTCTTAAAATACTTAAAATATGATATTCTTACCTTTTCAAAACAATAAACTTTGATTTTATTTATTTTTCAATTATTGCAGTCCAGTAGTCAGAGTAGGAGACGGCGGAGTAGACCTCAGAGCGAGCTAGCAAGTATAGAAGAATTGCAGACTAGAGTTCAGCAGTTGGAGGAGCAGAACCGCCAACAGGCTATGCAGACGGCACAGTTATTTGAGTACATGCAGCAGTTTGGTGGCCGCTTCCCTTCATCGGCTGGCTCTGGATCTGGGGCAGATTGATTCATTGCTTTCTGATTCGTTCGTGCAGGTATGTTTAGTTTTAGTTTACAATGATTTGGTAGATGGAACAATTAATTGTTGATATGTATAATTATGTATAATACACTTGGTTCTGTAGCTGTATCAGGATATGCATGATTAGAACAGTTATTGTTAGTATTATTGTTAATGTTGGAATGTTATGTATATTTTGTATTTTATTTTTATTCCAATTTTGTTTATTTCTGTGTCTATTGAATATTTTGGAGTATTGGTTTGCATGTTTGGTTGGATTATTGTTTATTGGATTGTGCAATATTGATATTGTAGTGTTTGGAAGAGAAATGTGGTTGGAGGGCTCTATTTGCAGCAGATTTTTAAAAAAAAAATAGCAGATTTCCGACGGCTCCCGACGGCTCCCGACGGCTTATAGGTCGAAATTTTCATCGGTTACCGACGGCTCCCGGCGGCCTGATTTCCGGCGGTTTCCGACGGCTTCCGACGGGCGACGGAAGCCGTCGGAAACCGCCGGAAGCCGTCGGTAATCTATACGGCAGCACCCGTCGGTAGCCGTCGGAAACACTGCTCCCCGACGCCGTCATTTCCGACGGCTTTTTCCGACGGCCGCCGACGGCTTCCGACGGCCGCCGACGGTTTTCAGCCGTCGGAAATCCCCCTTCCCCTTGTAGTGTCTTAATTTTGAATTCCTGAATATGATTTGATCTACATTGGATATAAAAATATATATATTATTTTCAAAATGACTGAAACGAATTTGAGATTTAGTTCTTAAAACTTATGATAATTAATAGCTTTCAATTATTGAATGAATGAAATATTAACTATGTTAAAAATTGGAAACTACCGAAATGAGAAAAATAAGAATTTGAGGCTAAGTGATTAAAGAAATACATAAGAAATTGAAAATTTGTAACTTGTAGATAGGAAAATTTAAAAGTGTAACTATTGAAAATTTTGTTAACTAAAATGAATGAGATAACTTGTATAACATTCAATTTCATTCTATATATATATATATATATATATATATATATATATATATAACTTTCCAAAAATGTTGAAAAGTTGAAATGGTAATAAGAATATGTAATAAAATATCATACAAGTAAAACTTAAAGTAATGAAAGTGTTCAATAAGATTATTGTATAAATAAGAATTCTAATGTTATAAATTGTTATAAACTTAAGTTAATAATTTGAAATGTTACTAATCAAATTTATAGAAAGAGTGAATATTGTACGTAAATGATTATAAAATTAAGTTAATGTTGCAGCTAATTGTAATTAAATTGAATAGTAAAAGTGAATCCTATATTAATTGAATGATTATAACTTTAGAAATATTGAAATGATTTAGAAATGGATTTAATATTCAATAATACTATATATGGAAGAAATAAATGTGATGTTTTTATTAACGGTGAATTAAATTGTAAAGAGACTTACATAATAATGGATATTCCAAATAATTGGAATGGAAATAAATTATGTAAGCAATGAAAAGAAAAATGACATTGTATAAATGAATGGGAAATGAATTTGGTTGGTGATGAATGTAAAATAATAAAATAAGCATTGTATGAATAAATGAAACCGAAGAACCGTAAATAATATGAAATTATTGTTTGTTTTGGCTTATGGAACAGTTGGGAAAGGATACTTCTAATTTATATAATGATGTATGAATAATTTATTAAGTTTTATCTAAAACTATTGAGTGTATGGTATACTTGGTAGTTTATTTATCATTTTATGCGATTAAAAGTTTCTAAAACCGAACAAACCATTTGCTATGGATGAATGGTTGATACTTTGATTGATGTGATGATTTTATCATTTTGTTTGCAAGTGACCATTTTTATGCTGTGTTGATTTGTTTGTTATTAATTAAAACAACTTAAACTTCTCTTTTATATGATTATTAACTTCTTTGGATTATATAAGTGAAATAGAGTTTACGAAGCAAGAACCACTGCTTTTGGTTTCATAGAAAAACATTGTTTGCCCGACAAATAGGTACATTTTCAGATTATGGTTTTATAAGATATTATATTGTTTTACCGTGGTTTAGGATATTTTATTTTGAAATATGGTATATATTTTGTTATTATTAATACTATTATTTCTTCTGGACCTCTCCCTACAAAGGAGACTCTACCGAAATTTTCCGAGAAATTTTGACTTAGAAAATTTTGTGAAAGAAATTTTTTTTAAAACTTTATTAAACTTGAACATGAAAGAATTTGATTATTTTAAATTGATATATTTTATTTAAATTATTTAATTATGTAAATTAATTGTTTACAAATTGAGTACTTTTAATAAGATATATTGATTCCCTACTTCCTTCTTTTTCCTTCTTTTTCCTTTTTGAGGACGAAAAGTTTTGAGTGGGGAAGAGTGTAACAACCCATAATTTGCTAATAATTAGAATATTGAATTTAATATGATTTTGAAATTTATTATTGGAAGAAATAAGAATTTGTGATTACTAATAAGAAGAATAACTATAACGAAATATAAAAATGTTGATTTAAGGCAATTGCTAATTATTTTAGTGAAATTCCAATTTGTTGAAATGACTGCATAGTTAAATTTGGTTAGAAATTATAGATAAGGAATTAAATTAAATGTTATATTAAACGGTGAGGTAATATGTATTTAATCATAATTGGACAAAATCAATGTTATGTAAGTAGTTATAGCATTTGTTTGTAGATAATAAACTTATAAATATGATTAAATTTATGAAAAGATAACAATTGTTATTTATCACCTATTTATCCGGTCTATTGAAATTAATGTGAAATTCAATATAAATTAAATATAACTGAAATATTGAAATTAATATGGTAAAAGATGATAATTGTAGATTTTTGATGCAATAAGATATAAACCACGGTTAGTTATATCCATAGAGTAATAATGGATTGAATTATAAGATGAAAAATCAAATAAATGGATTTATTGGAATTTAAAATAATAATCAATAAAATTTAATTCTGTTGAAATTGAGCACTGTCATTAGTGCATTATTTAAATTTGGTTTTGACATGGAAATTTATCCATAGAGATTACAAGTTTATAGGTAATCAAAAATGGTAAAGTTTGTTGGTTATTAAATTTGAAATTAAAAAGTGATTTAATCAATTTAATAATAATAATTTATTTAATTAACGTGAAAATAGCCATTTTTGCCACTATCTTGGATTTCGACGAAACCAGTTTCATCGAATCCGTAATGGTGAAATATTGTAGGATTTCAAGTTTCATAGCGATCGGACTTGTCATTTGATCGTTCAGGCTTAAAACGCTTAGAAATCAATTTATTGAAATTAATTTGAATAAGCTGATTTTATAAGCTAATTTCTTCATACGACGGAATTAGGATATGAAACCTATTCCATTGAATTTAAAAATATCGAAAACATCTATTTTGATATATTGGATGATCCACTTTCATTTCGAAAGCGAAACGGGTCTTTCGGGTCGTTATTGCTATTTCGTACCAGTTCAATGTGTTCATTTTTCTTATCGGGCTTTATCCCTATGAATCGCTTTATTTCGCAAACCCTAATGGTCTTTCTATTTCTACTGTGCGTACAATTCTATCCGCCTATCTCTTTCTAACGGCGGAAACATAATGGCGGAAACCAAATCCAATTACAAAACCCTAAATTCAATTTCAAAATTCAAACTCTCCAAACCCTAACATGTTATATATTGTTGGAAAGCTCTCGTCAAGCGCAACTCAAATCTGCTGTTCGTTTTTGCAATTAGAATTAGGTTTGTCCAGAATTGGCTAAAGCATTCTCGGTCATCCGTTTGGGGTTTGATCAACGACGATGGATCGTCGATTCAAGGATACAAAGTTGTGGAGAGTGACGAGTGGAACGCATCTGTATGGTTCGTTAGGCGAGATGATGGGTAGATCGGGCTAGAAAATTTGATTAGGGTTTTGCTTAAGGCGGTGGCTTGGGCTTTTACACATCGACCGACGTGACTAGAGGAGGTCGCTCGGCCTTTGGAAGAGCGGCCTGTGGTGAGCCTCGAGGCGGTGCGACTGGACCTCTGGTTAGAGTCGGTAGGAGATTGATCAATTTGATGCTTCGGTGCGTGTGTGTTTAATGTTTCGGACTGTAGAGTTTCTCTTGCGTGATAGAGACGACGATGTGTAAGTTCTTTCTTTTATTATTTATTTTATTTTATTTTATTTTATATCGTAAACTTCTAATCGTTATAACTTTTGCATACGAGGTCGGATTTCTACGCGGTTTGTTCCGCTGGAATCGTATCGATATTCCTGACATTTTGGAACTGGTTTGGACGAATTCTGAGACCGTTAAATTTTGTAACTTATTGTGAATTTCAAATTGATTTGAAATCAAAAGTTAGTGTTTTAGCCCACTCACAACTGCTAAATTATCTTATGTTAGTTAATTTAAATTTATGATGTGATTAGAAGTTGTTTGACTGCTGTTTGATATATTGAATTGTCATTCCAATTTAATCTGACTTTTATTGAATTTAACCGCCATTTTATTTAATATTGAATTTTTAATTACCTGTTAATACCTGTTATTGATAATTAGTCAATTATTGTTATTTATTGTCGATCTGAATGGTGATTTTGATGAATGTTTGATTTTGATATTGGATGACTGGATGTTATATTTTATATTGTTATAACACTCGAAGTTCCCTTAGTTATTACTAGAAAAATCACTATGGGTTGAAATGATACATACTCGAACGATCTACCGATTAGAGAAAAATCGTTATATGTTGAAATGATAAACCCGAGTGATTTTATGGATTTTGAATTTTATTTGGGATTGTGAGTTGAAATGATATATACCCGAATTTTTTTAAATTATTGCTGATTGAAATGATATATATCTGTATCACTTGACCACAGAGTAGAAAATTATATATGGACATCAGATTGGTTAAATTAAATGATTTTTAATCCTTAATTTTTGAATTCAGTTAAATGATATTTTGAAATAAAATTTGATTTATATAAATTGAATTATTTTCGAAAATCCAAACTTTAAATATTGAAATTGGAACTGGTTTAATGAATTGTTTAAAGAATTTAAATGGAAATTTCAAAGTTAAACTTTGAAATATAAATGAAATTTATCGAAATTGAGTTATTGAGAATGTTTGAATATTTAAACTTTGAAATCTATGAAATTGAAGTGCTTTAAAATTGTAGTCAAACATGAGTTTAAAGCTCATATAAATTGAAGTGTTTTTTTAGGAATTTGAATTGAAAGAAAATTTAGCTTTATTGAAATCTGGATATAGTCTAGATTGTTGAAATGGAAGAAATAGTTTAAATTTGATATTAATTTCAAATTAATTATTTTAATATAAACTGTTTAGAAATATATTATATTTAATTCAGAGTTATTAGATTTTCAAACTATTTTATATTAAACTATATTAAACCTATTAACTATTTTAAATCATTTAAAACTATTTAATCTATATTAAGCTATTTAAAGTATTTTAAACTATTTTAAAGTATTTTAAACTACATTAAGTATTTTAAACTATTTTAAAGTATTTTAACCACTTTAAAGTATTTTAACTATATTAAAGTATTTTGAACAAATTTAAAGTATTTTAAACCATTTTGAAGTATTTTAACTATATTAAAGTATTTTAAACTATATTAAAGTATTTAAAACCATTTTCAAGTATTTTAAACTATATTAAAGTATTTTTAACTATTTAAAACTATTTTAATCCATTTTAAACTATTTTAAACCATTAAAACTATTTTAAAGTATTTAAACAATCTAAACTACTTTCTTAATGTTTATATTTAAATCCTTGATTTAAAAGCAAATATGGTTGAATGATGTTATAACCTAAGTTAGGATTTGAAATAATAATTACTAGTGAAACGACATATTTGAGTAAATATGATGATTTTGAAATGAGGATTTAACCCATTTTGTGAATATGATTTCGAAAGTGAATATGATTTTAAAAGTCATATGGTTTGAATTGAATATGATATTTGAATTTGATATTAATTATGAATTGGTTTTGGAAATGTAAAGGAACCATTCGGTGTGAAATAAGCGTTTGGTTGTTAATGAGACCAGGATCGGATATTGTCATACTCTCTACCAATACCGAAAACCACTTTAACAACTGTACACGTCGTGGAGATTGCAGAATGAAATAGGATGGTTTGGCTAACGATTCTGTATAAGGTATTTACATAGCCTTGACTTCCACGAGTCAGCTTGGCGTGGCTAAAACAAGGGCTATACCAGGCCAAGTGAGGTTGCACCTCCGATCGGACACATTTCTTCGATACCATATTATGACTTTGTGATTGATTTGGTGGCCACCCCTCGATTTGATTATGGGAGTATGTATCGAGGTAGGCGGTACTAGCTGCTATGTGTTACCACCAGTCCGAGAGTGCAAATGGTAGAAATCTACACTAGCATTGCCTCGTGTGCCATGTCACATGCATTATCGCGCCTTCTACGAGTTTGGTTTGTACCATACCAATGGAGTGCCCTCAGATAGCCCTCCAGTTTACAGAGGAATTATGGTACTGTATAAATTATAGGAATATATAAAAATATGTTAAAGAGGATGGGTAACGCCTTAATGCTATTTTAATACTTTACTTTACTGATAGACATATTATAATAGCGTATTGTACTATGTATGTATATAGTTGAACAGATCCATAGGAGATGTAATCCCTAATATTTTTAAGTTATTGTACTCACATCGCACTGGACAGGGGATGTCAAACCCTGTAAACATCTATGACGTCGTTGCACTCATATTTATTACCGTTGATTTAACTTACATAAGATCTTTTAGTTTTGACTTGAGTATTTTTCCTTTTCATTACGCTCGGGTTAGTCTGAGCTTTTTAGTGTATCAAATACTGCTTTTCTGGAGGACGAAGACTAAGATTTAGTACTATAAGTATTTATTATATTTATTCCGCTGCATCATGTTGTTCCACTGCATTATTTATTATTCCTACTGTATATACTCTGATTCTGTATTGTAAAAGTGTAATCAAATATTATTTGTAAAACGACATCATGAACTGTTTATTTGATTACTATATTTTTTCTCTCCGCTGTGAGATTCTGTATTTTTTTCTTTTTCTTATTTTTCTTATTTACCCCATAACAATCTTCCATTTTGAATGGTTTGAGTCCAACATGTGGTTTGTTGTCAATTTAAACTATCCAATAAGGTGGGTCGTTACACAAGGAGATGAAATATGCATATACATTTGAGGATAATTGAATATGGGGTGGACATTTAACAGATTTAACCGACTTAACCGATTTAACCGACATTGATCGAACCGAATTAACCGATAAATATGGTTAACCGACATCATTGGTTAATTGACCGACCATATCCAACCATTTTTGGTTCGGCTAACGGTTAAAAGAATTTGGTCGGTCGATTAACCGTTAGCCGATCGAAAAATTAAGGGTTTCTTAATAACATAGCCCAACCCAATTATTAGCCCATTTCCATACGATCCATACCCAAACCGATCCTGTGCAGTTATGACCTCATCATCTGCTTTGCACTTTTAGTTCTTTACTATTCAGTAAAATCAAAAAGAAAAAAAAATGAGAAACCATGGATTTGATTAGTGTTTTTGACGCTCATCTTCATTTTCTTATCGAAAATCATACATCTTCTCAAGTGCTCTCTTTATCCGCTAATCGAAAACCGTAGACCCCGGTTAGTCGCAACGCATCATGTTTATGCTGGCCTCCAACTGTTGCAGATAACATTGGGGTCAAAGAAAGAGTATTAGATCTTGTAATTCAACAATTTCAAGGTAATACTGTACATGAATGTTCAAGGTAATAGACTGCATGTATAAGATCTAGTGTATAGTTTATGAAATTTTTAATTAGGAATGCATCAATTCATGTATTATCGAGTACAACATATATTTGAAATAATTTATATCTATTTGAGACATAATGTGAACTTTTATTGTTTGGACTCTCTTCCCCCTGTTCAGGTTATCATTTGTTTGAATGGCAAGATAATGCACTAAAACTTTATAACAGAATTTTATAGCACCAAGCAAGCATTGAAAATAATATTAACTGATATCAGAAGATATTAAGAAATGTACTTACTATATATTAAGGTAAGATCCTTACAAATGGAGTGACTCTTTCTGATATTGGAGTTATTGCTGAAGATGAATGAGCTGGTGAGGCTTTTCTTTCTTGTTTTGAGCTTAAAATTTTGTTGCAAACACAGATCTTTCCACGTTGTTAAGAAAAATACATTTAGTTGACATCAATAGTCCATTTTTTTTTGTTAAACATTGAAATTGTATTGTTGTAGTTTATTAATAATATTTGCTTGCTATATTCACTAATAGGATTTCCTAAGGTGTATTATTGTGGTACAAAAGTTAGTATAGATGGTGCACCAACCCATTTTAGGCTTTCATTTCCTTTCTTGTTTTGAGCAATTAAAGTTTTGTTGATAAATTTATTTAGTTGGTATCAAAGGACTGTTTTTTGTTAAACGTTTTAATCTATATGGTGTGGTACTTTAACCATCATGTTTTCCTTTTTTTAAACATATGGTTATTACATGTTTTTTAATCATTTCATTTAACTTACATTACATGACGTGTAAGTTCTGTTTCCACTTGAGCATCAGCATGAGCATACAGCAAATGTGGTTTTGTATGAAGTTTGGCTTTGAAGTAAACATGCAATTGCTGAGTTTTTGTCCAGTTGAGTTGCTTGCTCGTTAATATGTACGATAAAATTGCTGAATCAGTCTTCAAACTAGGCGATTATTACAAACTTACAGACTATATATGTATGAACTATGTAATATGCTCTGGCTAGGCTGCTTGTTTGTCAGTTTGTAATGTCTGTAGGTTTTCTGAGTAAATCGAATAGTTTCTTGGATGCTTATTCCAGTTAGCATGTATTATATGTGCTATGCAGTGGTTTTCTTTCTTTGATAACGCTTTATGTTCTTGTTCTCACTTTTTTCAGTTTCAGTTAATTTTTAATTATCAGCTTCGGTCAGCTGATCCATATAAGCAGTTAACCACGGTTAAATTCGACGGCTAACCCAAAATTATTTTCAGTTTGGTTAACTGAATCGTGTACTTTGGTTGGTTAAATCGGTTTATTAACCGATCGTGCTCACCTCTAATTGAATAGGTGTTATGCCAAGGTGACTCAGGAATCTTGAAAGAACTCGAGAAATGGAATGAAATCTCCATGCCAAGTGTGGATGGCAGTATAAGAAAAATATTCCTTGGGAAAATTTTGTATAATGTCATTGTCGCTAGGAGGAATAGCTTCTACTCCTATAACTTCGAAGTCGTCAAGGATTGCATCAACTTTGTCTTGAGAAGGTATAAGGGAATGTCTTGAAACTGCTTTAATTTTTTTTGGGGAATATTTTTGTTTTGAAGCTATATCCTTTGCTGATTTCTTGGATGCTCAATTTAAAACCATGATCCTTCTAGGTGAAATAGTTTTATTACAGTTGTAATTCGTTTCACTATTAATGTCTTTTGAAGGTGTCAAAAGCTTGTTGCAATGATTCAAATATCCACTAAGGCATACAGTTCCATATCTTCGAAAGGATGTTAAAGTTAATGAGAATCATGAGATCCATCCAGCTTTCGATAGTGGCGAAAGGGAATATGAAATACAGACACTTGAACTCACCCTTCAACAATGTCGAAAGACTAGATTTTTTTACTACTAATAGGTGCAACTCTTCCCACATTACTAATTTTAATATATACATTGCCGAAACCATTAACAACATTTCCCAATCAAGTCAAACATACCTTTTGACAATGTCGAAACCCATGGATTTTATTCCATTTAAAAATATGAACATTGCCGAAATGCCATACTATCGTTAAGTCGAAAGACTCAGAGCAAATTAATTTCAATACAAACGAAAGGGATTTAAGACGTTTCAGAATTGTTTATGATGTAAAAACGATAGTTATATTTCTATTGACTATTATGGATTTCGAACAAGTTGAAAGGGCAAGATGTAATTTCAAAAACATGCATGCGGCTAGGCTTGTCTCAATTTAGGGAGTTTCGATCAAATCGGAAGGCTAGATAAGGTTTTCGACTGTAACAAAATGTATTATTCTCAATCCAATTGATAGTAAGGAACGTGAATTCATAACTTTTAACACCATCCAAAGTAAACTAAAATTGGTCACTGATTATGCAAAGTGAAGTTCCATTGCATATCAAATCCACCTTTTACATGCGTCAAGCTCTGAATCCTTTCGAAGAGAATTGGGCCTTGAAGAGATATACTGTATAATCATTGAATCAAACCCTTGAAGATGACTTCTTCGAAAGGCGTTTGAACGATTTGGAACATACTTCTGCTACGAAGAGGTCCATCTCATGACAGCAGCATCATCCCCTTCGAGAGGATTCATTTAAAGTGGATACTTGATTTTCTTTCGTCCCCTTCAAAAGAATTTGAAAATTTAGTTGCAATATTGGTTTTATTGATTTACAAAACTCAACCTTCTCTTCGAAGTCACCAGAAAGGAATTTAATTTTGATTCACTTTCAACCCAACGTTTCTCAGATGTTGACAATTATATTGATTCGAGCTTGAATTCACATCTAAATGTAGCTAAAACCCCAAATTTGGCAAAGTCAAGCTCGAACCATAATTGATGCTATAGATTTGTCAAAATCGAAAAAAATTCTGAATTTAGAATCATCTTTCATGAAAGACAAGCTTGAATCAAATTTGAAATTTAAAACGATAAAATGAACTCGAACTCTAAGAAATTTGAAATTAAAATTAAACATGGAAAATTGATTTTTTTTAATATAAGACGATGAATACTCACCTTAAACTCGAACTTGCAACCCCCGAAATTATGAATTTAGTGAGAAAATGAAATATTTAATTCTTGCTCCATGGTTTACAATCATAGGTAGAGGGAAGAAGGAAGCGTAATTTATAAAGAAGGCAAATGCAAGGAAAGCCATCCGATCAGATTCAAATAAATTGTCAAGATTCATTCAGGAATATCAAAAGGCGGGAAACTTCATACTGAAATAATGGCAGTATTGAAGCAGTTGACTTGAAAAGTCAAGAGCATTCCATCGCTTGGGGGAAAATGTTATCACCAAACGCCATTACAACTTTATCGAAACCATGAAGAATACAAAAGAAGGATTCACAAAGAATGATAGCAATAACAAGACCTTTCGAAAGAATTGAAGGGATGCTTTTGTGAAATGTTGGATGAGTAATAGACTCTCAAAGAAGTCAAAAAGGGACGAAGCCACCCTTCCCCTTCAGTTAACTTTTTTCAAAACAGTTGGTTCCGCATGCATAAAAGTGTTTCGTATGACTTAAAAGCACTTTTTGAAGGTATTAGATAACAAGCTTCCATATATGTACCAAACCTTCCGAATCAATGGGCTTCGCCGCTGTTTACCTTCCATGGAAGAACATTTGGCCAAAGCAACCCCCTCGAAGGCGTAGATCAACCTTTCAAATTGGTTGAAACCTTCCATGAATAGGAAGGAGATTTCGCATACGACCACTTCTTCAAATACCAGAAGGTGGAGTTTTCGAATTATTCAATGGGGATGCTTTCAGAAGCTACATTTCGCAACTAAGCTTTCTACTATGCCTTAAGTCATTCAAAGCTCCAAGGATACCTCTTTGGACATTGTCGAAAGCTATCTGTGATGACCCTGAATTTTAGATAATTGAAATTGAAAATTTTAATTGATTTTAAAATATTTGGATGTTATTTTAAACTTGAATTTCAAATATAATATGGATTTGGCAATTTAACCATTAAATTTAATTATTGAAGTTGGGTAGAATTTTGAATCTTCAGTTTTAAGCTTGTTAAAAATATTTCAAAGGCTTAGAAAATTTGTATCGAGAATACTGAAGATAATGGAAGCTTCAGAATTGAATTTGGAAACGTTTTGTTCAGTTCTGAATTTATATCGTTTAAATCGATATTCCAAAATAGTCTCCCGGGGAACAGTCTCGGGATTCGACGGAACGAGTTCCATTGGATCCATAATATTGTATTATTATCGGATTTCAATTTCGTAGTATTCAGAGTTGTCGTGTGATCGTACGATAAGCAAACGCGTTGAAATCTATATCGGAAATTTAATTTAATAACTGGATTTAAAAAGCTATCTTCTCCATACGATCGAATTTGGACTCGGAACCTGTTCTATTGCATTCGTAATGGGCGTATAACATTATAAACGTCTGGCGGCATGCCTCGATTGGAGTTCAAAATTTTGAGTTGCATTTATCAAGACGATTTAAAATTTGAATTTAAAATTGATATATATATATATATGTATTTTTATTTAAACTGAATAATGTTTTTTACAGTTTATCACATACCCTCCCTTACTGCACGTGTTCACCTGATAAACACGTATTCCTCTGCCAATTTAAATCGCGTACAAGTGTGATCTCATCGTTTTAAAAAAAGAAAAAAAGGAAAGAGAAGCAACGCAATTCAAAATTTATACAACTAGGTCTATTTTCTTTTATGAAATCATTTTCTTCTCAAAATCTAAACCCATGGCTGATACTTATTCTCTTTAAAAAAAATTTATATAAAACGGGGGGAACGAAATCGATTTCGTTCGAAATTTTATTAGAAAGGAGGGTGGCTCAAATTGCGATGTAGGAAGAGAGCTCGCGCGTAGGCATGCGATGAGTGGGGGGGTTGGCATAGCTCGGCTAGGGCATAGTGATTGGGGCGAAACTTGTGAAGGTCGGCAATGTATTCTGGGTCGAGAGGCTCACGCATGCGAGTTGGAGGGTAGTGGGGTCGACCGTGGATCGTGCGCGCGCGACGACAAGACGCTGGGAGGAATGGCGTCGAGCGGCAGTTAGGGTTGTCGTGATTTTTGCTGCAACGAATCTGGAAGGGAACTCGAAGTCGTGGCGATGCTCGTAGTCGCTTGCAGCACTTCGAGTCGAGGCGATGACACTTTGGGTTGGAGGCGCGTGCATCGAGGCCGTGTCAGGTAGTTAAGGTATAATCCTGTGATTTATTTAATTTCTAAATTTGGGTTGTTAACAGAAAATTATATATGTTTTATCATGTTTAAAACTGAAATATATATATATATATATATATATGAATTTTAAATGTGTTTAAAAGTTATGTAAAGTTAGATTTTTATCTATATAAATTAAAAAAAAAATCATTAGTTAAATTTTAAAATCATTGGTTAAAATTAAATTGTTAGTTAATTAAATTTATCAAATGAATATTTAATTATTTGATTGATTCAAATATTAATAAAAAAACATATAATTGTTTACAAGGTATAGAACTGTGAAGAAAACAATATGGAGTGGAAATGTATTGCATGCATAGGCGAAGGCGATAACTTCTCACTCATTTAATTTAAATAGTTTATTTAAATTATTGGTTGTTGCTTGGATGATGATTGTTATTAGTTGAATTGAAATAGACCCTATGCGCCGCATAATAGCGGATGATATTATATTTAAACCCATATACCACGATATTCCACCTCGAAGTGGAATGGGTATTATATATGTATTTGGAGTGATTGATTTGCCGCGTTATATAGCGGACGAGACCCTATGCGCCGCATAATAGCAGATGATATTTTATAAATCCCATATACCGTGATATTCCACCTCGAAGTGGAACGGGTATTTAATTATTGTGCTAACATCTGTGGATGCAGGGAAGCAGGTTGGAGGGATCCAACTAGATTCCTCAAACATTTGAATTTGTTTCATATGTTGTATGTTGATTTATTTATAATCTGTGTGCGATTATATCGATGATTGGAATTGTGGAAGGCTATGATTTAGCCGAATATATTTTTGGTATCGTAGAATACCAGAAATATGAAGATGGATTTTTTGGAAATTAAAGTAGAAAAGCCTAGACCTTTACAATTGAAGTATTGAAGTTGATTTTTATAATCCAATCGAATTAATTCCAAAGTATGGGAAAAGATTTTAATAAATGGATTTTTAGAAATGTTGTTTAAAAGTTGAAGGATTTATTTAAAAATTTGGATTTTAAATAGTTTGGAAAAAAATAAAGAGATTTATTTTAAAAGAAAATAAATTTGGGAAATCGATTGGAAAATTTGATTTGGTATTTGAAAATCTTTGGAAATCAATTTATAAATTGATTTGGTATTTGGAGATAAATTTGAAAATCAATTTGGGATTTGATTTGGTGTTTGAAATGATTTTGGAAATCAATTAGAAATATGATTTGGTGTTTGAAAGTGATTATTTGGGAATCGATTTGAAAATCATATATCAGTTGATATTTGGAAATCTAAATTCATAATAGGAATTTGTAAAGGAAAGGAAATTTTGTTTTAAAAATAAACATTGGATTATTTTTTAAAAATGTGGAAAGGAATTTACGGATTTGGAACGTAAATTTAGAATAAATCTAGAAGGGTTTATTAATTGGTTTAAATGGACCATTTTGAAATGGAAGGTGTACTTTCACTGGAAAGCCGAGTATATTTTTAAAATAGCTCTTGAAATAAAATTTATAGTTATAGATTTGGTTTTAAAAGAATAGTGTTGAAGAAATTATTCTTGGGAATTGTTTTAAATCTTTAAAGTAAATTATTTTTGAAGAACTTGAACTCGGCAAATTTTTCAGTGGAATTAAACAAATATTTGAAAATTTATTCCACGTGAGGAAAGTGATTTGAAATTTGTTTTCAAAGGATTGAAGTGTGAAAAGAAATTTGAAATTTGTTTTCAAAAGATTGAAAGGTGAAAAGTGATTTGAAATTTGTTTTCAAAGTGACGAAGTGTTAAAAATATATCTTGCGAAGATATTTTAAAATAAATAACTGGGGGAAATTATTTGAAATCCAGTAATTGTTGTGAATGTAGATTGATAGTTAAATAATCGACTATTAATATTGGTCTTTAAATGGCATTTGAATTTCGATGCGATCGGGGGTCGGATTCCAACTGGATATTCGAAAACCACATCGAACCTTTGTGATTATGATGGATCTTTTGTTTAAAAGATCAAAGTGAAAATTGTTGTGATTTGTTTGAAATTTGAATGTAACACTTATTTTTAAAAGAAGTGCTTGTTATTCGGATTAGCCGGGAGAGGACTTTGTGTCATAAAACCCATTCCAAATAATGATACGGCGAAATGGGATTGCATTTGAAGATGGTGTTGAAGACCGGGTATTTTCGAAAGCATAAGGATTACCTGTCGAATGTCTCTGCACCGGCTGATACCCGGTATAGAGATTTGATCACCCTTTGTGATGGGAAGTCCGGACGTGATTAGGGATTATCCGGTTGTGCAACGGTTTCTTTGTGAAGTGCCTTCGGTTCTATTCGAACCCAAAACAGACTTGTATGGATGTGTGTATGACATTACAGTTTGAGATGTAAAGCTGGTTTCTATCAAATACATTTTTGTTTGGTGGCGGAGATTTATTCTCTTAGCTTAACACCCTTCTCTGAGACGTACGAGCTCAGAGGTTATGTAGTTGATGATTGCCAGTGATACATTCCCAATTTGGTAGTGTGGCATTCGAAGTGCTGCTGATCATTTGTTGATCGAAGCATGACTTTTGTGAAGAGCGTAGATTTGTGGACGAGACTTCTTCGAGCCTCACAACCCAAAAATGGTCGAAACAGGAATGTTGCGGCAAGGTTTTTTTGGGGTCACGCCCCTAGGGTATGTCCATTTCCTTCTGGATAAGAGATGATATCATGGTATGGAGCCCAGATATTTTACCTATGTTAATGCTGCAAATTTATTATACTTTGTGGTTGTTGCTTTGTGGTTGAGGATCCTCGGGTAATGGTCGGTAACGACCGGGGATGGCATACTTGTGTGTTAGTTACCTATGTTATAGCTTGGTTAAAGCGTGAGGTAACGTCGGCTTTGTTAGCGGAGATCCGGTTAGGTTCTCGGGGCGTCCTTACAGGGGCGTACCCAATTCGGTGTAGGAAGTTTCTTTGCCTGACCATTTTTAGGAAATCCAAAGAAATAATACGCACCCTGTACGGTTTTTAGTTGTATAACCTGCCATGGAATGTGGCAGTAACCTGCTATTGAACATGGTAGCTATAGTACGCATACGATGAAATGTGGTATACTGGCTAAGATTAATATTATACTTTCGAAATGTTTTCTGCACTATGCACTAATAATAATATCATATGGTTTTTGCGTATCAAGCATTTTTGACTGTCATAAGAAGAAATCTCCTCCAAGTGTGCGTTTGCATTGTGTGTGTAGTGGGAGGCCTTATGGCAGTTTCATTTTCCAAAAGCATAGCCGATTTACTTTTATTTTCTTTGTGAAAATAACTGTTTCTAAGATCTCACACCAATCCCATGACTGACCTAGAGTTTATTGTTCCCTTTCTAAACTCTGGGTGCCCATAATTTTCCACGCGGGCAGCTTAGAGTCAGGTTGTCATTATTCTGGAGCGAAGAGGGAAAAAGCGATGCCGTGGAGATTTGGAGTTTGAGCTGGATGGCGAGACGTACTTTCGTATATTATTATCATTCCCCCGTGTATTCAACCATAGGGGCAGGTTATTATAACTGCCATTGTTTGTGTGTTCTTGTTGTAATACTCTGATTTTGTAATGTGTAAACTGATATAGTGATTTTATTTAAAGATATTCATTTATCTATTATATTTATTCCGCTGCGAAATGTGAGAATCTGTTGTTGTTTCTGTTCTTCTTCTATCTTCTTCTTCTTTAACCCTAACTGTTTGGTTTTCCGGCATTCGATTGTGCGGCACTTAATACATTGGACGTATTGATGTCGACTTTCAAAAGTTGAAAAATGGTTTTCTCAAATACATTGATTTTGATCTACTACTTATATATGGTTCTGGTTATGGATTAAATGTATCAATGCAAATTGGAAGGTTACCTTCCGAAGGAGTAAAGACCTTCTGATTCGATTAAAATGCTTAGATTTATTAGCACCCAACCTTAGGTCACTAAGACACTTTGAAAGTAGATTTCGAAGGGATCTTAAGTCATCTCAACTGATCCAAAAGGAGGTTTCGAAGGAATTCTAGTTACCTCGACTATTTCGTAAGGTGGTTTTGAAGAAGTTTTAGATTATCTTGACTGGTTCGGAAGGTGGTTCCAAAGTGGCTACTCTCACTCCTATTCCTTGGGGCGTTGACAAGATTTCTTGTTAACGCTTATATTATGCCATGCTATGATAATTTGAATTATCATATGCTTATTGGTGAATTTGTTTATGAAATTATTTGATAAGTTTGAGTTAGAAAACTTATCATATGATACCCAAATGACTTGATATTTTGGTATGATCGTAGAAATGTTATTTTGGAACGGGATTTTTAATTTCATAATTTTCGGATTTAACTAGAATATTTGATGAATTTCTTAATATTGGAAAATGGTTCATTTCAGGTTTAATTATTAAAAATAATTAAATTAAGTTTTGGCTCCAAATATTTTATATGTTAAAGAAGACAAAAAATTTGATTGATGGTTGGGGATTTTTTCCAATTTTTTATGATTTAATATGAATTGATTAAGTGCGAAAAGCTTAAGTATTATATTTAAATATCAATATAAAATTCAAGGTTTGCTAAATAATTTAAAAATTATAAATCTACTCCTTAGCAGTTTTCTAGAAATGATTTTGATAAAGAAAGGGTTATCCAATAGGATTTTGACAAATAATCAGGGTTTGTTAAAGGAAACTACTTTTAATGGTAACAAAACGTTTTTCTTGTTAATTACGACCTTGCCATGCCGAAGTTAATGATGTCACCCTTATCTCACCGCTTCTATGGTCTTTGATTTCGATTAAAAGCAATGCACTGGGTATCAACTTGGGTTTATAAGGAATGCATCAGCTTGGTCAAAGTAGTAAGCTAGCAACAATGTCAATATCATGTTCTTCGAAGTGGACATGGCCGCTTTCTTTAACTTATTGATGTTGGACTTTGTACTATGCCACATGATTTCTACAAAGTCACCGACCCCATTGGTTTCGGAGTAGATCATAGCGGTGATAATTATGTCGCGTGTTTTATACTAATTGACTTCAAAAATATAGGAAACTATGTCGATTTTAACTATATTGACGGCGTTGATGACGACGTCGCCATTATTCCAAATTATATGTTTTCGAGGACAGTTAGGGTGCTGCTCCTAATCGACTATTATGAAGATGCTAATTTTCCTTAAGGCGATGATGCCGAGATTCAACTATGTCCGCTCCATTCTTTTAAGGCTTAAGCGAACTAAGTTTTATACCTTAGTATGCCGACATTTTATGAAGTGCGCTGTAGCTATTATCGGCCTTATGGCCTTATGTTTTAGAAGTTAATGGCTTTAACATATTTATATTGAAGAAGGGCGATGGCTCCTTTGGAGATTATGACACCGAGCTTTATCAATATATCCTCGTCGACTATATCGTTGCCTTGTTTTATCAGTACAAATATTTTATATTGTTGTAGCTTTATAGCCAATGGTTTTGTAAGGCGATGACCTTATATGACTTCGAACTTCATCAATATTATTTTATAAAAGCATACATCATGGCATAATTATTTTAGATAAAGTAAAGGGCTATATTTTCCCTATTTTGAAAGTATAATCTCAAGGGGGAAATCATTCGTAAAGAAGTATGTTTTGAAGGAAATAAATAGGGTATTTAGCCCGTAATTTTACTAAAGCGATTGTAATTCTTATCAGTTTTGAATAGATTGTGATTGGATTAATTTGACTCATAGATTAGAAAACTAGATAGGAATAGTGTATGGCAATGCCATGTACTTCAGCTGTTAGCCTCTAGCTGATACTAATCCAATATTCCAATGTGTATAGCCTTATCAAGAGTAAGAAAAAATGTAGGGTTACGTGTAACATGGAATATATAAAGACAACGGAGGTTATAGGTTGGCCTGCAAAACTTTTAGGTTCACAGTAAGCCTAACAAAACTATGAGTTTGTCAAATAGTCAGGTAAACTAGGATAAGTGTATTTGGACAGACCGTCCAATTTTTTTCTAATGGTTAGTTAGAAAATTTGATGTATTTGGTAGGCCCACATCAGCCATATTGGTTGGTAGTTACCCTGTGAAAACTAAACAATGGGATAAATAGTCCACTAATTTGACTGATAGTAACGATTGCCTATGCAGCATGCATGCACATTATTATTTATATTGTTTATTTTAACTAGTTTGGTTGCATGACTTTGATTTACAAAAGATATATTTTCAAAGGGATGCTAGTATGGGGAAAACCTATTCTGCTCAACTGCGTGGCCCCACTTAATATCTATAAGACGAGAAGGCACATTGTTGTTCACACTAGAATTTTTGTCTAGGCTCAAAGTTTATGTTTTTCCCTTAAACTCTCGGGCGTTCAAAATTTTATTTGAGTAGACCGAGGGTAAGGGCTTTATAAGTTAAGTAGATTTTGGCAAATAAAGCTTTCGGAGACGTGAAGGAGGCAAATCTAGTTTTGTAGGAGTCTACCTATTTTTATTATCCGCTATGTTATGTCAGCTGTTATGTGAATGTATTAGCAGTAATTATATTTGTCTATTTAGTAACTTCGATCAACCAATGGGGTATCTTTATATGTCGCTCTTGGAGTATTTTGTTATAATTATATTATTTTTTTGAACATGGGCAACATTTAGGGATTATGTAATGAATACGAAATATATTTTTAAAATGAAACGGTAAAATTTACTTTGAAAATGTGTATAAAATCAATTTATATTTTTGTGCTTATGATATTATGGATGACATTAACATAACCGCAATTTATACCGGAAATTAATACTATAGATGACTGCAGCATCTGTAACGCTTAGTTTCGGACCTCAAAATGGAGGATGCTACAAAGAATTACTGCCCTTCCTAATTAATACTATGGATTGATTGGTTTCAACTTCTTTGGAAGCTAATCTTTCGTCAACTTAAGTGTAGAGGTTAAGCTCTAATGTATTGGATAAACTGATGGTTTCGACTCACTCTAAAATGACGTTTCAACCCACTCGATGCAAGAAGTTCATAAACCAAACTCCAACAAAACTATCAAATCCACAAAATATCCAAAAAATCCATAATCATGCTTCAATTAAACTGTAGTAATAAAAAAAGGAAAAATTCCCAATCTGATTTCAAAATTAGGGTTACAACTTTTAGAAAATACAAGAATAGAGTCAAAGAATTCAGTTCCCTAAAAGTAGACCCCTAGAGTCTTATTTATAGGTTCGGGTTGGCACCTTTTGACTTAGTTCTATCGATTTGGATGAAAGGTTGTCGTGTAGACCTTTCGTCACCTTTGACACTTACGCATCCCTTTGCGTTGCATTTGATTGGATTTCAATGCTTTAATCTTCATCAAAAGGTGCAGATGCGCCTTTTTACTTTGTGTTGCTTTGTTGTTACAAGTGAGAAGGCGCATAAGCTTTTGACTTTGTTAACATGTAATTTTTTGGGGTTTGAAGGTATTGAAATGTTGAGAGTTTTGAAGTGGAAGGTAACTTTTGAAAACATGCTTGCGAATTGATGAAGCACCCTTCTTGTTGTTTAAGGCTTCGACCAGTTCGAAAGGCTTAGTTATGCTTTCGAAGGGGTTGTTCTAATCAAAGCTTCTTTCTGAGTAATTTGAATGAAGGCAAAACTTTTTGTTTCGAAAGGTTTGGTGTGCATGTGATTCATGTAGGCGAAAGCATCTGTTTCGAAAGGAAGCCATTTGAATCAAAATGGAGCTTTCAACCTCTTCTAAAGCTTATAACATATCTAACTTTTTGGCTGTAATAACCCTTCGACTCCTTCGAAAGGCTTTGTTTGGTGCAATCATCTCTCGTTCTTCTTTCCCTTATATTCATTTTGGTTTCGGCAAGGTTGAAGTGAGAATTGGTGATAACACTTGGTATCACATCTTTGATCTCTTCCAAGCTTCTTGTTTAATTCCATCATCATTGCACAATCCAATTACATTTAATTATCCCTTGGTTCAAATACCAAATGACAATACCATTTGCAAGGCTTTTTTTAACTATATATGTTTTAGTATTAATATAATTACCTATATTACAATAGAACAATACATATCAAACTAAACAAAACCAAAAGCACACTTTCTTTTGATCAAGAGTCTTTTACAAGGGTTAAGTAACATAACAATTTACATAATTGCACTTGGGACACATTCTTAATTCTATCAACTTATAATAATGTAATTGACATTACCATGACGTCTTTAACTATGCATATATGGTGTGAACCAAATTATGGTTTTTGAATCTATACAAAGGCTTTATCAAGTTCAACTATTCTTGATTCTTCAAGACCGTAAAAAACTTCTAAAATTTGCGCAAAATAAAAAAGAGAAACTCAAAGGAAAAGAGCCTATCTTTGAATAGTTTGGTAATGAAACCGGAGCCTATCATAGGTAGAAAAAGTAGGTTTATCCTCTTCCCTCTTAGAGAATCACTGGGTCCTATGAAGATCAGAGTACTAGTGCCTAAAATCAGAGATCATATGGAGATAAAGAGATAATATAGCTTGAGATTAGAATGTTGAAAATTTTCAACCACCATGAATTTTTTGGAAAATATTTCTTTCAAGCTTTGGGTAAGTTAATATTCTTGGTCTGTGTGAACGAATAGATGTTGCATTGCACACAAGTTAGATCTAGACTTAATTTTGTATCATAGCATTTAAGTTTAGACTTAATTTGGCTTGTAGAATTTTTATAATGCATGCTACTTTTTAGAGTTCCCTACAACTTATTTTATATAATGAAGAGGTACCATGCATTTTGTTATATTTGCTTTTCCTATACTTGTTTGAGCCTTTAACATTACAAAGTTGTACATTTACATTAAATAAACAAAGTATCGGCTTTCTAAGAAAGATAATATTTACATTATGTGTGTTACACTACATAGAATGATTAATATCCTCTTCTATCAACACAACAGTTTATAACATTGGTAAATAAATACACATTCGGTCCTTAAAACTATTTGTATTATCATATTTTTAATCTTTTATGTTTTTATATGAGCCAGTACTAAAAATAGAATTTGTTCATAAAATTAATTATTTTAGGCATTAAAATATATTAATTATGAGCGGGCATGGAATGATAACAATTGGATATTCGCCTGTATTATCTAATGTAGATATCCAATAATCAAAAATGATTATGGATAAGCATGTACTAATATTCTAATTTAAAAGCATCCGTTGATAAATCCAAATATAAATGGATAGGATGGTACGTGCATTAAGACATGCTAATTTGGTATGGTTGATTTTAATTCGAGAAAAGCCCATTTAACAAATAACGGACATGATTTAACCATCCAAACGCCGCCGAAGCCATACTTCTAAACCCTAATTTTCCCACCAGCTATAAAATCGCAAAAAATATATATTTTCCTCTCCACCTCCTACTTTATTTTATTTTTTTGATTCTTTCTTCATTTTATTAAAATCTTAATATTTTAATCTAAAATTTTGGCGATGACGATTGATATTGGCCTTGTTCGTTGTAATTGTAATTAGATTACCTTGCCGACCATTCTGATATATCACCACCCATATTCTGAGCCTTTTATTTCAATTTTTTTTGTAATCTTTTTTACTTTTTGCTTAGTGTTTATTTGGCTAATGATTAAATAATTAGACAAGCATATGTCTGAAGATCAATCCGTGTTGAACAACTCTAATCTTCTCTATAAGGTCATTTTACTTCAAATCATGAATTTACTGTTTTTCTTTTCTTCGATTGGTCGTGTGAAGATTAATTGCATTGTTCAAATGAAAATTATCTTTTGGTTATTTTGATTAATCTTTTTGTCTTTCACTTCTATCTGATAGCCTATTTAGATATGGATTCTGATTATTTTGTTGATTTTTTTTCTTCTAAAAAAACCCAGAACAACATATTTTTTCAATCACTCAAGATTTGATCTTAAATATTAATTAATTGAACTATTTCTTATTCTTTCTGCAGTGGTTTTAGAATCAGTCTGTATCATCATAGAAGATGCAAATCAATTAACTCTAGTAGACTTTAATCAGTTTTGTTTGGTAATTTTTTCCTTTAAACAATGAACCGGCCAATATTTTTAATGAAGTCGTTGCCTTTTATTTTCCAATACATCAATTTGATTCAATGGACTTAGGCTGCGTTTTTTTAATAAGAAGTTTTGAATCCAAGTTCTGATTTAAAAATCCGAACTTTCTATGCTATTTGGTTTTTATCAATGTTCTGAATAAAGCTATTTATTTAGACAAAACATCAGAACTTTTTTAGTGCTTATTTTTGGTCTTGAATGCTGAATGTTGTTTTTTGTTCTGAATGCTGAATAAAAACAAACAAGTAAGTCATTATTCAGAATTCAACAATCAACATTCAGACTTCATAATTCAGCAATCAAAATTCATAATTCAGCATTTCAAACAAACAGAGCCTTAAACTAGTTTGGGATGAGAAAATGGTGAAGACGGGAAAGGCTAGAAACATTTCAATTTTGTATATCACAGGTACCTCCAATTTGAGAATTTGAATTTTCAAGCAGTAAGTCAAATAGGTTAGTATGATTATTGACCTGGTTAAATATATTAATATGGTGTTAGTTCGGATCTTTCAGAGACCAAAGCAACATAAAATTTCTAATGCAATTACTAATTACAGTATTTAGCTATGGTAAGGTGAGTATGTGCTAGTAGAATATGAGCACAAACCATTAGTTATTTAGCATGTCCTTTATTGATGTGTTCGGGTATGTAGTGTTCCAGAGCTTTGAGTATATATTTAGCGTGTCTTATTTTAATGTGATTGGTTAGAATTTATAAACTTAATATAAGGATGAATACTGATGCTAAAGACATTTTTGGTACTAACTGTTGATATAAATTATAAATCATAACATTTGGAATGAGGAAACAACTGAATTTGAAAATCATTAAGGAAATGATAGAATTTCGTTTAACTAGGAGCATCTTAATTGAAGTAACATGTGAGTAGAATCAATATTCTATGTAATTGGGGTAGCTTTTTACTAGTTTTATTCCATTGCCTCGTCAAATAAGTGAGTGGAATAACCAGGATGGGTCTTTAGCAAGGTTTATTAATGGGTATGTTACATTCATGTATGTTACATTCAGGTATGTCCCGTTGCGGTTCAAATGGATGTTTGATAGGCCTAAAGTACAAGTGGAAATTCTTCTACCTAATTTCCTTTGGCTTTATTCAGTCGCTTTTACAATATAGTCTTATTCGCTGCTTCAACGGCTCCATTAGCCTTTGGATGTGCCACTGAAGAGAAGCTTTTGATAATCCTATTCTTATAGCAAAATCAAGAAAATTGTGTTCCATTATCAAATATAATCTTATAAGCGATGCCGAATTTGGTAATAATGTTTTTAATGACGAATCTAATCCCAAAAGTGATTTTGGTGAGTGGTTCTGCCTTTACCGACTTAGTAAAGTAGTCTATGGCGACCGCAACATATCTTTCCCCTCCTTTGGAAATTGGCAATGGCCTGATTAAGTCGATTCCCCATATATTGAAGGACCATGGACTTGAAATTGGAGTTAATTGGCTTGGTGGTAATCGTGGAATCTTTGTGTATTTCTGGCATCTTTCGCATTTCTTTACGTACTCAATAGCTTGACTTGCCATTCATCGCCAATAAAAACCTTGTCTCATTATCTTCTTTGCCAACTTTGCCCCATTGGAATGGTCTCCGCAAAATCCTTCATGTGCTTCCACCAACAATTTCATCCCATCTTCTAGACTCACACATCTTAAGTAAGGTAAGGTATACCCTTTTTTGTAAAGAACTCCATCCATCATTATGGAAGTTAGAGCCTGCCGCTTGATTTTCTTCGTTTCCACTTTCTCAGATGGTAATATCCCTTTGGAAAGATACTTGAAAATAGGCGACATCCAAGATTCAGTATAACAGTCGTCTGTCCTTGGATGGTTAATCTTCTCATTTGGGACTTCTTCATTAATATCCCTTTCATCTCTTTCTTGTGCCGTGGCTTGGGATCTAGTTAGAACTAACAATTCCTTCCCTTGTTCTTGTATTCCCTCTACAATACTTGGATTTCCTTAGTACCATACTGGTACGATTTGGGTTTCTAGGGCTCCTCTTGAACTAGCCAACTTTGCTAACGAATCTGCCTAAGATTTTTTCCCCCTTGGAACTTGATGTATAGAAAAATCATCAAACAAGGCGAGCATTTTCAATACTTTCTTTACATATAAAGATATTTTGGCATCCTTAGTCTGATATACTATATTTATCTAGTTTATCATTAGTTGAGAATCACTAAAACTTGAATTCGTGGGATTTTGAACTGTAAGACAAGAGTCAATCCTGCTACCATTGATTCATATTTGGCAACAATATTTATTGCAGGAAACCGTAACTTAATTGCGTAGTTAAGGCGGTTCCCGGCTAGTGTTATTATGACATATCCGGCTCCGGCTCCTTGCTCTTTCGATACGCCATCCATAAATAATTGCCATATTGGTTTCTGATCCTTTCTTCTCCGATTGTTCTTTAATGAAGTTTGCACATTCATTAATAATGTCTGCCAACGCTTGTCCTTTCGTAGCTTCCTGTAACGACCCAGAATTTTTGATAATTTAAATTTGAATATTTAACTGATTTTAAATACTAATAAGTGAAATTTATAAGTCGAATAATTTATTTATCGAATATTAGATTTAATTGGACAATTAAATCGATAATTTAATAATAGAAATTCCAGAAATAATTGAAAATTGGGTTTAATATGATTGAAAATGATTTGTAATTTTTTTTTAATCATGTTGGAGTTAAAGTGATGTTATAGAACTTCTAAAATCGAATTTAGAGTTAATCTGTGAAAATTGAATATTTTAATATTTAATTATCGACTTTAAAATAGCCAATTTTTGAACAGTCTCAGAATTGGACGAGACTTGTTCCACTGGATCCGTAATAGTTTGTTATTATCGGATTTCAATTTTCGTAGCAATCGGAGTTGTCGTTTGACCGTGGCAGCTCGAAACGCATCGAAATGGTTTTAATATTAATTTGGCGAGTTAAAATAGTCATTTTTCAAACAGTCTCGGATTTTGACGAAACCAGTTTCATCGGATACGTAATGTGATATTATTGTAAGATTTCAAATTTCGTGTCAATCGGATTTATCGTTTGTCCGGGGCAAGCCAAAACGCATAGAAAATCGTTTAATTGGTTTAATTTTAAATCGATCGTTTATAGCCATATCTCGCACAGATGATCGAATTAGCTTCCGAAACCTATTCCATTGTGTCCGGAACGCGGGATAAACCCTAGAAATGCCAGTCACCACGTGTAAATCGGAGTTCGGAAATCCCGGAATGAATAGTGTTTTCGTTCGATTTTCTATATAAGGACCTTAATTCACAAAAAAAATAAAAGAAACTAGGGTTTCAATTCAGAGCCGCCGCCTCCAATAAAACCAACGGCCAGAAAACTACCTTCTTCCTCCTCATTTTTCTCTCGATCCATTCACTTTCAAGCTTAGATTCCTAAATGAAAATTGTAGAGGATTGCAAGAGCTTCAATTTCATACGGGTATGATCGAAAATAGTGGAGTAAATCGATAGCAGATAGCTCGCGTTCACCGTGCGACCGAGCTTCGTGCTACTTAGACCGTAGATGGAGTAGGCAATGGCCTTTCGTATTGCAGTAGTTGATCGTGCTCTCGATATTCATAGAGGATGCAAAAATTCGAGAGGGGACGGCGGCCGAAGGGTTGTGTTCGCGTGAGTTTACTAGAGGGAGAAGAAGCAAAATATGCGGCCTTGATTCAATATTGCAAAAGGGACGGCCGAGATTTAGGTTATAAAATAAAAAAAATTGTAAATCGATTTATTTTAACTCGTATAAACTTTATAACACTATAACTTGTTCGTACGAGGTCGGAATCCGACAAAACGACTTGCGTTGGAAACGTTTTGTCGAGCACTACGCTATGGAACTGGATTGGAGTCGTTTGGAGTTAGCGAAAATTTTGGGTAAAATTAAACGACCGTTTAATTTTATTCGAAATAAAATGCTACAAATTGCTACCGAAAAATTAAGGTGAGAACTTCTCACTTAATCGAAATTGTTCGATTTAAATTTTAAATAGTTTGATTTAAAATTTGCTTGAATGTAAGTTTGAATGATGAGTGCTATCTATTAATTGTTAAAATAGACATTATGCGCCGTTAGTAAGCGGAGGTTATTTATTAAAAACATATACCGCGAATATTTCATCGTATAGTGAAATTGGTATTATTTACGTACTTGGAGTTGATTTTCCCGCATTATATAGCGGATGAGACCCTACTGCGCCGCATAATAGCAGATAATATTTTATAAATCCCATATACCACGATAATTCCGCACTGGAACGGAATTGGTATTGTGCTAATGTTTGTGGATGCAGGGAAACAGGTTGGAGGGATCCAACTGGATTCCTCACCAGTATATATTTGATTGATTATCATATCGATATATGATGTTTGTTGTCGTGATTGACTATTTGGTGCTGTTGCATCATCGGATCCATTTTTAAAGTTTAAAAGTAACGATTTTGATTTCAAAGGGATTTTTAAAGTATTTTTTGAAATTATACGTTTTATTAAAATTTTGAATTGATCCGTTTTAAATAAATAAACGTTATAAAAAGTATGATTTTTGAGAAATAAAACCAAATTGAGATTTTTGAAATAAATAGTGATTAATTTATAAAATGGTTTAATTTGAAATTTTGAATCATTATAAAAGATTTTTAAATTGATATTTATAAGTTAAAAATATTGGAATTATAAAACGAGCTTTTATAAGTTTTAAAATAAAGTTCTTCCTAGATTTATAAGTAAATAAGAATTTTTGATTTATAAATAAATAACGATATAAAAGAATGGATTTGTAAATAAATAGATTATAAGTAATTTACTTATAGATTGGATTTCGACATATAAACGAAATATAAATAAAATTGGTTATTAAAGGAGATTTATAAATTGAAGTTGTTATAAAATTGAAACGGAATTTATAAACGTTGTTTTATAAATCTGTAAATGAATTTGATAAGTGAATATAGAAATTATTTAAAGGAATTATATCCACGATTTTGGACGGTGAATATATATTATTAAATAAAATGGATATGTTTTGGAAAGTGATATTATAAAATGAAGTTAATCGTTTTAAAGATGTTTTAAAACGTATTATGAATCGAGACCATAGATTTCAACATTCATTGTTGAAATAGATGTTTTCAAGAAATAAGGAAATGGTGGACTATAACACTGTTGTTATAGTAATTGGTTTCCGAAAGGAAATGTTTTGTATAGTATTGGGATTGATATATCTATTTAAACTTTGAATCCCTATACTAGTGATTTTGAGTCGTCGTAACGATGTTTTACGTAACATTTGTTTTTGACCCAATTAAATGTGTTAAGAGAATGATTTTCTTAAAGAATGGACTATATACTTAACTATGGTTTAAGTATATCGAATATTTTCAAATGTTGAAAATATATAGTTTTGTGAAATACTTATTATTAAATAAGTATGGAAATGTTTTTCCAATATGAAATGAAACGTTTTGAGAATTTATCTTTTTAAAGATAAATTAAAAATGAATATTAGAAATCGATTTGAAAATCGTATATTCATAAATATTTTGGAATGTAAATTCACTATGGAACTTACAAAGGAAATGGGATTTGTTTAAAAATAAACATTGATTTATTTATGAAGTGTGGGAATATATATTTACGGGTTTGGAACGTAAATTTAAAGTAAATCGGTAAGGATTTATTTGATTGATTTAAATGAACTATTTTGAAATGAAAGTTATAAAGGTGAAAAGTGATTTGAAAATTTGTTTTCAAATGGTTGAAGTGTGGAAATTATATATCTAGTAAAGATATTTTGGAAAGTAAATAATTTGGGAAATTATTTGGAATCTGGTGATGTTGAGCATCTTTATTGATAGTTAAATAACCGACTATCAATATCTACCTTTAAATAGGAATTTGTTGTGATTACTTGAATTTGAATGCCACACTTATTTTTAAATAAGCGCTCACTATTCGGGTTAGCCGGGAAAGGACTTTGGGGTCGTATAACCCATTCCGAATATGTGATACGTCGTTATGAATTGCATTTGAAGACCGGTGTTGAAGACCGGATATTTGTGAAAATGGAAGGATTGCCGTCGAGTTACTCTACATCGGCTGATCTCCGATATAGAGGTTTTATCACCCTTAATGACGGGTTGTTCGGACGTGATTAGTGAATATCCGGATTGCAAGGGCTTCTTTGGAAGTGCCTTCGGTTCTGTTCGAGCCCGGAACAGACTTGTATGGATTGTATGTCTGACGTTACAATTTGAGATGTAAAGCTGGTTTCTATCAAATATATTTCTGTTGGTGGCGGAGAATTTATTCTCTTAGCTTAACACCCTTCTCTGAGACGTACGAGCTCAGAGGTCATGTAGTTGATGATTACTAGTGATACATTCCCAAATTGGTAATGTGGCATATGAAGTGCTGTTGAGCATTTGTGAATTAAAGCACAGCCTTTGTATAAAGCGTAGCTTTGTGAACGAGACTTCGTCGAGCCTCACACCCTGGAAATGGTCAAAACAGGAAGGATGCGACAAGGTTATTAGGGGGTAGCGCCCCTTTAGTGTATGTCATTCTTTCTGGATAGAGGTGGTATCATGGTATGGAGCCCAGATACTTAACCTATGTTGTTGCTGCAAATTTATTACTTTGTGGTTGTTGGAAATCGAGGATCCTCGGATTGATCGGTTACGATCGGGGGATGACATATTCGTGTCAGTAGTTACCCAGTTAGGGGTAACCCGGCCTTGTGTTGGTAGAGATCCGGTTTGGTTCTCGGGTCGTCTTTCCAGAGGCGTACCTATGTGGCAATGGGAAGTTCCTTGGCCTGACCATTTGTTGGAAATCCAAAAAAACAATACGATCCTTGTACGGTTTTAGTTGTAGAACCTACCATTTAATATGGTAGCTATAGTAGGCATACTATAATGGTACCTATGCTGGCTAAGATTTATATTCTACTTTCGAAATGTTTTCTACACTATGCATTAATAATAATATAAAAAATGATTTGATTTTCCGTAGTAAGCATCTTTGACTAACATAAGAAGAAATCTCCTCCAAGTCTGCGTTTGCATTGTGTGTGTGGTGGGAGGTCTTATGGTAGTAACATTTTCAAAAAGCATTGCGAATTGACTTTAAAAATATTTCTCTGTTGTCTTTTAAAGATAAATAACTGTTTTAGTTCTCACACCAGTCCCATGACTGACCTGAAGTTTATTGTTTCCTTCCTAAACTCTGGGTGCCCACCAATTTCCACACGGGCAGTCTAGAGTTAAGGTTATCAGGTCATTCTTGATTCAGGAGTTGCTACGGAAATCTGGAGCCGAGTTGGATGGCGTAGCATATTATCTATAGTATATGTTGTATTTCTTTTTCGCTGTTTGTTGTTGTACACTCTGATGATGAAATGTAATGTGATGTAACGTAATGCAATAACTGATATAGTTCTTTGTTTTAAAGATTTTTCATTTATCTATTATATGTTGTTCCGCTGCGATTGTGAGATTCTGATATTGTTCTGTTGTTTCTTTCTATTTTGTTCTATCTTTTTCTCTCTTCTTCTATCTCTTTCTTCTTCTTTAACCATAACTATTCGGTTTTTCGGCAACGAAAAATCGCGTTCGTTACATTTGGTATCAGAGCATATGGTTAAGCGACAACCATGGCTCTGTTGGGTGTTACTCATTAGAGATAGAGTCAGTATTACTCTAGAATGAGTGTGAGTATAATAATATATATGATCGCGTATTTGTTAGTGAATATAAAAATGTTTTGTATTGTGTTTGCTTATCTGTTGAGTTTTTTGTGAATTTTGGTCGATATGTGGGACGCCATATTATCGATAGGGATTTCTAAACACTTAAACGAGGCAAGTCGACGTAGTATCGTTTTAAATTGGGTAAATGAAATAATTTTACCTTGATTATATGTTATATATAAATGAATAATTTTTCAAGATTATTAAGTGTATAAAATTGATTGTTTGGTTGTTGAAAATATATACATATAAGTCAATGAAAGTTGTTTGAATAAATTAAATAAAAACAACAGTTGTAAAAGAATAATTGTATAACAAAATGAACTATAAGATGGAACAATAATTAATGTGATTTACAATTGTGAAATAATCTTATATATATAAGAAAAAGATTTATAAATGTGATTTATAAATAAAAAGAAAATTTTGAAAGAATATTTAGCACTGATTTCACTTTTATTACTGGGAAATAATAAGGGTGATGACTGCAGCATCATCAGTATCATTTTCGAGTTTCTATGTGATTAATTTGCTACCATACTAATTGAAAATTGAAATTTTGTTGTGATAAACAAATTTGAAATTAAAAATCCAAGTTGAAGTTGATAAATATAAGTGAAATGAGTTTTGAACTTATAATATGAGACATATGATATGGAAATTTAACTAAAGGAAGTTAAATGAATTAAATCAGATTTGGAAGTATAAATAAATAAGTTGTATAACTTAAACCAATTATAAAAATGGTTAAACAATTTTGTTAAGCAAAATAAAATGTGATTTTGATTAAGTGATAAAATTTGACTTTGATAAAAGTTAAATAGAATTTACTTTAGAATTGAAACCCGAATTGGATTTATAAGTGGAAACTTAAGTTAAATTGAAACAAATGATGTTGGAATGGAATATAACTTAAGTAAAGTTGAAAGAAGTTGATTATGGTGTCGAAGTAAATTAATAAGTGAATGAATGAAATTCAACTTGGAATGTTAAATGAACTAGCAATTGAATTAATAAACGAATTGAATATTAATCAATCTAATATGAATGAATGGAATGTAAATCAATTAAATGTAAGATAATTGATATGAAACAATGAATGTAAGTGTTAATTCATTAGAAGCTAATAAAGTTGAGAAATTGAAAATTGAATAAATTGAATGTAAGTCAATTTAATATCAACCAATTGAATTAAGAGTGTTAAACCAAATTGACTGTAAATTTAAAAATTTGGTTGTGTTGAATATGCATTGGTTGTTATATGATTGTTAGTTGATTGTATATAATTCATTAAGTGTTAACGAAATTGAAAGCTATAAATCATTGAATTCAAATTGGAAGTTAAGTGAATCTAAATAGAATTGAATATAATTTGATTTGTAGGTGAACTAACTTGAATATGAATTAGTGAATGATTACTAATTGAATATGAATAAATGAATATTTATAAAATCCAACGTCAACAAATCAAATGTGATTTAAATTGGAAAACCAATTCAATAAATATTAATGAGAATATGAATGAAATTGATTTGGTTATGGATGTTAGCTGAATGCTATTTGTTTGGTGGTTGCATTTATTGCTTTTGTTGCATTTTGTATGTTGGTACATGAAGTTGTTATGTTGCTATATATTGTATATTGATACTATTTTCATATATGCATGATTCTCATGATTGTTGTTGAGTGTTTAGTAGGTGCGGATTGCGCTTGCTTCGCATTTGGAGCTCGCTTTCGCGCTATATTAGCCGTATATGCTCGCTAAATATAAATAAGGTACATATCTCGGAGTACATACCGTACTTTTACACTTTTTTCCCTGCGGGATGCCTCATCACTTGATGAGATGTATATTTGTGATATATATACTGTCATTTTTTTTCGGATCGAGCCGCGCAAAGGAGACTATGGTGAATTTTTCCGAAAATTTAAGGCGTTAGAAATTTTTTGAGAAAATTGGGAAAATTTGTGAAAACTATAATTCTGGTTTTGGAATTGGAAATTAAACTATAATAGTTGGTTTTGAAAAGATAACTAAGTATGATTTGGAAACTTAGTAAAGGATTGTAGAAGTTTAATTATGGATTTTGGAAAGTTAATGGATTTTGTAACTTTTCTTACTTGGTAATTTCGAGGACGAAATTCTTTTAAGGGGGGAAGATTGTAACGATCCAGAATTTTTGATAATTTAAATTTGAATATTTAATTGATTTTAAATACTAATAAGTGAAATTTATAAGTCGAATAATTTATTTATCGAATATTAGATTTAATTGGACAATTAAATCGATAATTTAATAATAGAAATTCCAGAAATAATTGAAAATTGGGTTTAATATGATTGAAAATGATTTGTAAAATTTTATTTAATCATGTTGGAGTTAAAGTGATGTTATAGAACTTCTAAAAATCGAATTTAGAGTTAATCTGTGAAAATTGAATATTTTAATATTTAATTATCGACCGTAAAATAGCCAATTTTTGAACAGTCTCAGAAATGGACGAGACTTTTTCCATTGGATCCGTAATAGTTTGTTACTATCGGATTTCAATTTTCGTAGCAATCGGAGTTGTCGTTTGACCGTGGCAGCTCGAAACGCATCGAAATGGTTTTAATATTAATTTGGCGAGTTAAAATAGTCATTTTTCAAACAGTCTTCGATTTCGACGAAACCAGTTTCATCGGATCCGTAATGTGATATTATTGTAAGATTTCAAATTTCGTGTCAATCGGATTTATCGTTTGTCCGGGGCAAGCCAAAACGCATAGAAAATCGTTTAATCGGTTTAATTTTAAATCGATCGTTTATAGCCATATCTCGCACAGATGATCGAATTAGCTTCCGAAACCTGTTCCATTGTGTCTGGAACGCGGGATAAACCCTAGAAACGCCGGTCACCACGTGTAAATTGGTGATCGGAAATCCCGGAATGAATAGTGTTTTCGTTCGATTTTCTATATAAGGACCTTAATTCACAAAAAAAAACTAGGGTTTCAATTCAGAGCCGCCGCCTCCAATAAAACCAACGGCCAGAAAACAACCTTCTTCCTCCTCATTTTTCTCTCGATCCATTCACTTTCAAGCTTAGATTCCTAAATGAAAATTGTAGAGGATTGCAAGAGCTTCAATTTCATACGGGTATGATCGAAAATAGTGGAGTAAATCGATAGCAGATAGCTCGCGTTCACCGTGCGTTCGACCACGAGTTTCGATGCAAAATGGCGACCGAGCTTCGTGCTACTTAGGCCGTATATGGAGTAGGCAATGGCCTTTTATATTGTAGTAGTTGATCGTGCTCTCGATGTTCATAGAGGATGCAAAAATTCGAGAGGGGACGGCGGCCGAAGGGTTGTGTTCGCGTGAGTTTACTGGAGGGAGAAGAAGCAAAATATGCGGCCTTGATTCAATATTGCAAAAGGGACGACCGAGATTTAGGTTATAAAATAAAAATAAAAAATTTGTAAATCGATTTATTTTAGCTCGTATAAACTTTGTAACACTATAACTTGTTCGTACGAGGTCGGAATCCGACGAAACGACTTGCGTTGGAAACGTTTTGTCGAGCACTACGCTACGGAACAGGATTGGAGTCATTTGGAGTAAGCGAAAATTTCGGGTAAAATTAAACGACCGTTTAATTTTATTCGAAATAAAATGCTACGAATTGCTATCGGAAAATCAAGGTGAGAACTTCTCACTCAATCGAAATTGTTCGATTTAAATTTTAAATGGTTAGATTTAAAATTTGCTTGAATGTATGTTTGAATGATGATTGCTATCTATTAATTGTTAAAATAGACATTATGCGCCGTTAGTAAGCGAAGGTTATTTATTATAAACATATACCATGAATATTTCACCGCATAGTGAAATTGGTATTATTTATGTACTTGGAGTTGATTTTCCAGCATTATATAGCGGATGAGACCCTATTGAGCCGCATAATAGCGGATAATATTTTATAAATCCCATATACCGCGATGATTCCGTACTGAAACGGAATTGGTATTATGCTAATGTTTGTGGATGCAGGGAAATAGGTTGGAGGGATCCAACTGGATTCCTCACCAGTATTTATTTGATTGATTATCATATCGATATATGACGTTTGTTGTCATGATTGACGATTTGGTGCTGTTGCATCATCGGATCCATTTTTAATGTTTAAAAGTAACGATTTTGATTTCAAAGGGATTTTTAAAGTGATTTTTTGGAATTATACGTTTTATTAAAATTTTGAATTGATCCATTTTAAATAAATAAAAGTTAAAATTTTAAAATTATAAAAAGTATGATTTTTGAGAAATATAACCAAATTGAGATTTTTGAAATAAATAGTGATTAATATATAAAATGGTTTAATTTGGAATTTTGAATCATTATAAAAGATTTTTAAATTGATATTTATAAGTTAAAAATATTAGAATTATAAAACGAGCTTTTATAAGTGTTAAAATAAAGTTGTACCTAGATTTATAAGTAAATAAGAATTTTTAATTTATAAATAAATGACGATATAAAAGAATGGATTTGTAAATAAATAGATTATAAGTAATTTACTTATAGATTGGATTTCGACATATAAACGAAATATATATAAAACTGGTTATTAAAGGAGATTTATAAATTGAAGTTGTTAAAAAATTGAAACGGAATTTATAAACGTTGTTTTATAAATCCGTAAATAAATTTGATAAGTGAATATAGAAATTATTTAAAGGAATTATATCCATGATTTTGGACGGTGAATATATATTATTAAATAAAATGGATATGTTTTGGAAAGTGATATTATAAAATGAAGTTAATCGTTTTAAAGATGTTTTAAAATGTATTATGAATCGAGACCATAGATTTCAACATTCATTGTTGAAATAGATGTTTTCGAGAAATAAGGAAATGGTAGACTATAACATTGTTGTTATAGTAAATGGTTTCCGAAAGGAAATGTTTTGTATAGTATTGGGATTTGTATATCTATTTAAACTTTGAATCCCTATGCTAGTGATTTTGAGTCGTCGTAACGATGTTTTACGTAACATTTATTTTTGACCCAAATAAATGTGTTAAGAGAATGATTTCCTTAAAGAATGGACTATATACTTAACTATGGTTTAAGTATATCGAATATTTTCAAATGTTGAAAATATATAGTTTTGTGAAATACTTATTATTAAATAAGTATGGAAATGTTTTTCCAATATGAAATGAAACGTTTTGAGAATTTATCTTTTTAAAGATAAATTGAAAATGAATATTAGAAATCGATTTGAAAATCGTATATTCATAAATATTTTGGAATGTAAATTCACTATGGAATTTATAAAGGAAATGGGATTTGTTTAAAAATAAACATTGATTTATTTATGAAGTTTGGGAATATATATTTACGGATTTGGAACGTAAATTTAAAGTAAATCGGTAAGGATTTATTTGATTGATTTAAATGAACTATTTTGAAATGAAAGTTATACAGGTGAAAAGTGATTTGAAAATTTGTTTTCAAATGGTTGAAGTGTGGAAATTATACATCTAGTAAAGATATTTTGGAAAGTAAATAATTTGGGAAATTATTTGGAATCTGGTGATGTTGAGCATCTTTATTAATAGTTAAATAACCGACTATCAATATCTACCTTTAAATAGAAATTTGTTGTGATTGCTTGAATTTGAATGCCACACTTATTTTTAAATAAGCGCTCACTATTCGGGTTAGCCGGGAAAGGACTTTGGGGTCGTATAACCCATTCCGAATATGTGATACGTCGTTATGAATTGCATTTGAAGACCGGTGTTGAAGACCGGATATTTGTGAAAATGGAAGGATTACCGTCGAGTTACTCTACATGGCTGATCTCTGATATAGAGGTTTTATCATCCTTACTGACGGGTTGTCCGGACGTGATTAGTGAATCGGATTGCAAGGGCTTCTTTGGAAGTGCCTTCGGTTCTGTTCGAGCCCGGAACAGACTTGTATGGATTGTATGTCTGACGTTACAATTTGAGATGTAAAGCTGGTTTCTATCAAATATATTTCTGTTGGTGGAGGAGAATTTATTCTTTTAGCTTAACACCCTTCTCTGAGACGTACGAGCTCAGAGGTTATGTAGTTGATGGTTACTAGTGATACATTCCCAAATTGGTAATGTGGCATACGAAGTGCTGTTGAGCATTTGTGAATTAAAGCACAGCTTTTGTATAAAGCGT
Source organism: Allium cepa (assembly GCA_030765085.1). Lineage (NCBI taxonomy): Eukaryota > Viridiplantae > Streptophyta > Magnoliopsida > Asparagales > Amaryllidaceae > Allium > Allium cepa. The sequence continues at coordinate 592,015,481 of CM060937.1, forward strand.
AGCTTTGTGAACTAGACTTCGTCGAGCCTCACACCCCGGAAATGGTCAAAACAGGAAGGATGCGACAAGATTATTAGGGGGTAGCGCCCCTTTAGTGTATGTCATTCCTTCTGGATAGAGGTGGTATCATGGTATGGAGCCCAGATACTTAACCTATGTTGTTGCTGCAAATTTATTACTTTGTGGTTGTTAGAAATCGAGGATCCTCGGATAGATCGGTTACGATCGGGGGATGACATATTCGTGTCGGTAGTTACCCAGTTAAGGGTAACCCGGCCTTGTGTTGGCAGAGATCCGGTTTGGTTCTCGGGTCGTCTTTCCAGAGGCGTACCTATGTGGCAATGAAAAGTTCCTTGGCCTGACCATTTGTTGGAAATCCAAAAAAACAATACGATCCTTGTCGGTTTTAGTTGTAGAACCTGTCATTTAATATGGTAGCTATAGTAGGCATACTATAATGGTACCTATGCTGGCTAAGATTTATATTCTACTTTCGAAATGTTTTCTACACTATGCACTAATAATAATATCAAAAATGATTTGATTTTGCGTAGTAAGCATCTTTGACTAACATAAGAAGAAATCTCCTCCAAGTCTGTGTTTGCATTGTGTGTGTGGTGGGAGGTCTTATGGTAGTTACATTTTCAAAAAGCATTGCGAATTGACTTTAAAAATATTTCTCTGTTGTCTTTTAAAGATAAATAACTGTTTTAGTTCTCACACCAGTCCCATGACTGACCTGGAGTGTATTGTTTCCTTCCTAAACTCTGGGTGCCCACCAATTTCCACACGGGCAGTCTAGAGTTAAGGTTATTAGGTCATTCTGGATTCAGGAGTTGCTACGGAAATCTGGAGGCGAGCTGGATGGCGTAGCATATTATCTATAGTATATGTTGTATTTCTTTTCCGTTGTTTGTTGTTGTACACTCTGATAATGAAATGTAATGTGATGTAATGTAATGCAATAACTGATATAGTTCTTTGTTTCAAAGATTTTTCATTTATCTATTATATGTTGTTCCGCTGCGATTGTGAGATTCTGATATTTTTCTGTTGTTTCTTTCTGTTCTGTTCTATCTTTTTCTCTCTTCTTCTATCTCTTTCTTCTTCTTTAACCATAACTATTCGGTTTTTCAGCAACGAAAAATCGCGTTCGTTACACTTCCCATGGTTGAAATTCAATGTCATGCTGGCTAAGTTTAGTCCCACTTTACTGGCCTACTCGAAGTTTCTGGCTTATAGAAGACTTGTTTGAGTGGAAAGTTAGTCAATACTCTGATCGATGCGCTTAAAAGTATGCTCTAAATTTTCGTGCTGTAAGTATCAAGCAGTAAGCTAACTGATGTGCACATAAATGTGTATATTTTTACCAACGTATTTAATCTATTTAAATTAAATAAACAATCATATTGGGTATTTTAACTTGTTTTAACCAAAATCCATATTAATTCCAAATTGTCACATATCCATCTTCATATAGGGGCAAAACGGTCATTTGTGTGCATATATTTCTCTGCGAAAAATTAATTGGAAATTTATACATATTTGTGTAGGAATTTGATCTTAAATATGAGTGGGTTCATGAAGACATATGCATGCACAAAATAATTACAAAGGAAAGAAGATGGAAATAATTCAAAGTGAAGAACATGGAGGACCACACCTACCCACCTACCTTAATGTACAAATTAGAGGCTAATTCACATGCTTATGGAATTAATGGCTTAATGTACACTTAAATGATGATTAGTAGAAGCTAATGGTTACTTGGACTCCACACTTTCTCAAGGGTGGTTTGGTCATTCCCCAAATTATGGATTAGGGTTTCATGCTTGTATAAATAACCCCTTATGTTTCATGTAACCTCTTCCTCTCTTACTTTGTCTTTCTTTTAGGCTCTCTTCTCTTAGTCTCTTCTCTTAGGAAAATAAATGAGAGCTCTCTTTCTTTTCAATGCTACTTAGCCATTTTTATTTTATGTAATTTTCTTTTCTTTTTATGCAATGTTAATTATTCTTTCTTTTTAATTACATGTTCATTTCCTTTCATGTAAGTAGTGTAGATTTTCCTTTATGCAATTAGATTAGTTGTCTTTTTCATTAGCTTTCATTTTCCTTTCTTTTTGTTCAATGCTGCATGCTACATTTGTTAATCAAATGACAAATATAAGAGGCTAAACCCCTTCAATTTAGGGGTAATGAAGCTCTCTAATTATGTAGCTTCAACTATTTGTTAATTCATGATCTCTTTTTGTGCTTAATGATGATGATAGAAATGGTTTATTTGTTGTTTTTGCTTTAAATTTGATAGCCTATATTGTTGACATTAAATAGACTATGCTAAAACAATCACTAACACAAATGCCTCTTCATCAAATATGATTATGGCATAAGAAAGTGATTTGAAATTCAAATTTGATGGTCTATATTTCTAATCAATAGTTAATAGACCATACTTAAAATAGATTTTATTTTCATTTTCTTTGTCAAAGTTCATGAAAGTTAGTAAGTGCTTTAAGGGATGTGTTATAGTTTGATGGCTTATGTTGGCTAATCAATAGCACAAATATGTCATACTTATGATAAACACATCAATTAAAGCATTAATGACCATAAAAGAGAGATCATGATTTCATATATGTTGAACTACATGATCTAGAGAGTGGATTTATTCTCTAAATTGTCATTTAACTCTTATATTTGCATCTCTTTTCTTTTAATTAGTTAGCTAATTTTTTTAATTCTCTATCTTAACTTTCACTCGACTTTGGTATAATTTAATTGAATAGAATTTTTAAAATCATCAATTCCAGGCGGATCGACCCGTATTCGCCACGTGCTACATTCGTACACCGTGCGCTTGCAGTTGTTTTTATTTCTAAATTCGTTCGACGGTTTTTCAAACTGATAGAATTTCCGTCGTCCGAACAAGTTTTTGGCGCCGTTGCCGGGGATTTGTCTTGTTTTAATTCTCTATTCTTCGAATTAGTTTTCTTTGATTTTTGTGTGTTTTTTCATTTTGTTTGTGTTTGCATTTTAAAAAAAAAATTGTGTTTGTTTGTTGTTTGATTTTTGTTTACAATTTGTTGTGTGCTTGTAGTTCTATTTTGCATTTGCATTCTCTTAAAAAAAACTGTTACATTGTATTCTCTGTTCACTGCCCTCTGCATTTGTTGCCCTGTGCATTCTCTGTTCATTTGCATCCAAAATTGTTAGCCCAGTGCATATCTTCCACTGCCTACAAACCACAAAGCATCCCACAATCCACTTCAATCCATTAACTGCCTTGCTACCATCTGCCCCCTCCACTTCAACACTAAATTCAAACTGTCATCACCTCAACCTGCTTCGAGCTACTGCCATCATCCTCTCCTCCAACATCACAACAGCTTGAACCGCCACACAACAAACTGGCTGCCTGTGCACCTATTTCTGCCTTTGTCTATTATCCTGTAAGAACCCATAAACTTGTCTGACCATCTCCCACTGTTTCTCTGCCACCTACATACCACCAACCACACTTCTCTCAACTTCTACCAAACTCCTCCAGCTCTTCTGCATTTCGACCCACTTGCTCACAAACAAACACTCATCAACACAACTCCACCACAACCTTACCGCCTACCATTTCACTACCCCAACACACAACATAATCAAGACTGCAATAGTTTCTTCAATCGAACTTCCTGCTTCACCTCAGTTATCAAACTGCCGAGACCACTACAAATTCAACTGCCCTCCTCCACCATTATCCACTCCCATAGTAGCACACACAAATCACAAAACATCACAAAGTATCACAGTGCTAAACCCCAAACACCATTGCCGAAACCATAACCTCTGCACTGCATTCATCACTCCAGTATTCACATTTTCAACCAATCGAACTCAGTGTCCATCGACCAGAACAACTTCTGCAAAATTATCATCCGCAACCAAGAAACCCAATTCGCCAATTCACAAAATCAACAAGACCACAATTGTAATCGCGAAACCAATTCGTCGATCCACAACACAAATTCACCTCAACCAGCTCACTCCAAACAGCAGCGAATCGAGAACAATCGCCTCGAGCAACATCGCGGAACCCTCAATCGCCCTAAATCACAACCACTGCTTCGCCCTACCTCCCAAATTGCCTCGACCATCACCGCGCTTCACTCCAACCTGCCTCCGCTCCAATTCCAAACCAAATTCCGAAACCCCCAACTTGCTCGAACCCACAATCGCTTTCATCGAACTCGCGGTTTAAATTGATTGAGTAGCATCGGGAATTGAGAATTAAATTACCTGAATTCATGCGTTCGTTTAAATTGCTGTTTAACTTGATTTCTGAGTAGAATGGTTGTATAATTGTTGCGTTAATTAGTGTGTTATTAAACGAGGTAAGGAATAGTTATTTTCTTTGGGTTGGGTTTGTGTTGTTGGGTGAAGTGGCATTCTTTTTTTTTCTTTTTCTTTTTTGTTTAAAAAAAATTATCGTGAATTTGTTTTGGTTTTATTTTGTTTTAGATCCTTTTGAGTTTGTGTGTTGTCATTTTTATTTTGATTTGTTCTGATTTTAGTTTTGAGTTTGTGTGTTGTGAGTTGAGCTTGTGAGTTCGTGTGACTTGTTCTTGTAAAAAAAACCAAAAACACAAAAGCAACTGTGTATATCTTATTTTTATTTTTAGGTTGCCAAAGCAGAGTTGCAGAAGAAGAAGAAGTGCTTGCTAAAATAAATAGTTTGATTTGCTAATCTTGCCAAAAAATAACTGCTTGCTTATAATTTTCTTTTTATTTGCCTTGCATTGTATATATCTGTTGTTTTTTTTGTCTTGCATTGTTGGTTATTTGCATTTGCATTTAAAAAAATTCAAAAATTCAAAAACAAAATCCATTTGCAGTTGCATTATTAATACACGTTTAATTTATGCTTTGCATTTCATTCTAGAATTTTGTTTAGTAATAACAGTTAGACATCGATAACACTTAATTGTATATTAACAATTTGTCTTCTTTGAACAATTTAATTTCTTGGTGTCTAGGCTATGGCAGAGTAATAACCATTATAAATATTATGGTGATTCGTAAATATTATAGTGGTTGTTCCTCTGAAGGTACTTAAACCTTCGGCTGCATTGCTATGGTGATTCGTGGTGCACGGATAACCCCTGCCCGTTACTTGGATAAGAAATATTTTTGTTGATTTAAGACAGAGTGTGATTATATAATTTTGAGTTAACTTAGGATAAATCATTTGTAATTAACCATTGCATTCATTTAGTTGCATTAGTTTATGCATATTTAAAAAAAACAAAAAAAAAATTTCAAAATCCAAAACTAAATTTTTTTTGTAAATATTCCTTAACCGAGTTTTTAAAATTCTTTCTTTTGAATTTTGTTTCATCAAAAACAAAAATCGAATTTTTCTTAGAAAATCAAAAATTCAAAAAAAAAAGTTATAAAATTATAAAACCTTTTCAAAAACAAAGAAAAAATTAAAAAAACCAAAAAAAAAAAATCAATATCCCTTTTGAAAAATAAATTCTATCTGTAAATATTATTCCTTTATAAAAAACAAAAAAAATTCTTGAAAATGCCCGAGTTTCTCTATATACGTGAATTTTATAACGGTTGTGAAAATCAATATAATCCATATAATTTCACTTCAAATTCTTATGGATATTTCAACAACAACTATTGTTTAAACGATTCGAATTTTGAACCTCAAAATTTTCAAAATGATGACCAACCTTCAAATCTTGAAAATAACATTTCATCTTTACTTGAAATCGCTTCCAACAAAATCAAATGATAAATAAGTTGTGTAATTCATATTTGTGCGATAACTTGAATCAAACTTTTCAAAATAATCAAAATTTGGATTCACTTCAAAATTCAAACGATTTCGAGTATAACCCATGCCAATTCAATTTTGAACTCCAAAATGAGTTTCAAAATCAAAATAAAAATGTGAACTAATTTGGCAATGGGAATAATCTCGACCATGATACAATTGAAAACTTTGGTTATCAACAAATTCAAAGTGAAAATTGTGACATCCCGGAAATTTGGGCAATATCAATTTAATAATCTACAGTAAAAATTAAAATTGATTTAATAGTATTTGTTAATAATAATTTGAATTGATCAAATAATCTTCTTTTAAATAAACAATTAACTGATAATTTATCTTTTAAAAGCCGATTAAATTATTTTCTATTTATAATATATATATCTGTATATATTATAAATAGGTAATCTTTGTTTTAAGTTTAATAAAATAAAGACATGATTTCTAACTCTAATATTTTTGGAAAAATTAGGAATTTGATTTTTATTTAATATTGAATAAATAATAATATGATCTTAAAAATACTCAAGATAAATTTAATTTGTTTAGAAATAAATTTAGCCTAGAGTTTAAATTTAAATAAAAAGTTTTGTTTTGTTTTATAGCTTGATAAAATAGGTGACTTATATTATAGAGAATAGTTCTTTTATAAATTATTTTAATTCAATAATAAGTTGTAATATCTTTGAAAATGGGTTTTTAATATAAATAGAAGTTGTTATTTTAATATATGTATATTTTTGAAAGAAGCTATGATTTGTAAATGTAACATTAAGTCTTTCAAAAATGATAAAATGAAATAATACTTTATAAATCTTAACATAAGTATTTAATTATTTAAGTTTAAAATAAAGTAACCTATAAGTAAAATAAATATAAAAGTAAGAACAAGTGTAAAAGAAAGAAGTATATATGTACATAAGCAAGCTAGGCAGGCAAGTATACATATGTATAAAGTACAAATGCCTATTTGGTGTAAGAGTAACATAATCAGGCTTGTATACACATGAATATAGCCTGTGAAGAAAATATACAAAGTAAAAAAAAATATCTAAATACAAAATGGTCTGTAGCTTGTAGACTAAGAATCAGACAGCATAAACATAAAGCATAAAACAAGTATGGTATGCAGGTTAGAGAAGAGAGGTGGAAAGCTAACTAAAATATCTATACATAAGAAATGATTAAAATAGCTAAATAGGGAACATAGAGTACATTAACATTAAATGTTTCAAATTCTCAGCACAAACTTATGTCCATTCGAAAATTTTCAAATCCTTTCAGCCTCCTGATATGGCCTGATACAAACAAAACATGTAAGTGTACCTGCAAAGGTAGCTTGTCTCAGATGCCACCATCCCCTGTAATATTTTCCTTCTATATATACATATCTTCTCAGTTCATTTGTTAAGAATAGCAAACTTTTCTTTTTTTTTACAAATGAAGTTTTATACATCAACAAACTTAAACAACATCATACAAAAATTCCATCAACTTTGCAAAACCTGAAACTGCCTTCATTCAAATCTGTGACCAACTTCCTCAAGACCAGATCAAAGGCTTCATTTTTATCAAGCCATTAACCTGTAATTATTTGCAAAATAAAGAGCCTGTGCATTATTATCAAGCTTTTTCAAAATCAAAACAGAAGCTCTGTGTTCATAAATTCAGGTGAGTAACAATTATTTTTAAAAACTTAAATATATAAATCTGGATTGCATGATCTATGTATGAAATAGGTGGGTTTGTGTGAATATATGTTAGTGAAATTCTGTGCATTTTTGGATGTAAGATGTATACATGTTTGTGAATATCTGCAAACACCTATATTTCCAGTTCTTAAACTATAGCTTTAGTTTAAAATCCTTTGTCTCTGGATCAAGTCATTTTTAGAATTTATGTTATAAACAAAAGTTGATTGTCTAATCATTTGTCAAAGTTTAAAAATTTATCTGAGTGGGAATAAATTGTGTGTTGCTCTGGAAACTAAAAATAAACAAGAAAGTTAAGTTCTAGATGAAATTCAAACATTCGAATTTATTGATTCAGGGTTATGAACTGAATACTTAACCAAAATGATGATTTTTAAAAATGAAATCACTAATTTTAATAGAAAAATGAATGTGTAGTTCAGTTTTTACTGGGAATTAGTATTTGAGTGGTTATTGATGTTCTCGAGTATTTGAGAGGTTGTAATTGCCTGAGGTGATAGTAGAACCATCGGTGATGGTGGGAAAATTGGTTGAAGTGGTGGCAGATCACGGTGGTGGTGGCAGTGGCAGTTTTAAGTTGCTAAACCTAGTTTGGGCTGTGTTGTGATGTTTGTTTTGTCACGAGGCCTAGGAGCGGTCGAGTTCGCTGGAACTCTGGAGGGTAGTAGCTCGGTCATGGACGAAGTGGTGGCCGGTGGTGCTGGGGCTCTGGTGGACGGAGTTTGGAGTGCGGTGGAGTTTCCAGGTTTCGAGAGAAACCTGATTTTTTTGGTTTCCAGGTGGAGTTTCGAACTCGTTGCCGTGGTGGCTCTGGGGGGTTGTGGTCGTGACTGGCGGAAGTTGGCGTCGTGTTAAGGTTTGTGGGGGTGGCCGGAGGTGGCTAGGGCCACGGTGCACGTGCACCGTGCCATTAAAGTGGGTTGAATTCTTTGGTCGTGTGCAGGGTTTTAACTCGGGAAAACTCGAGTTTATTTAAGTGTTTGACACGAAGTAGAGGTAGGGAAGACTCGAAGCAATTTTGGCATCTCTCGAGTCAGTGATTGTTTCCAGTTTTTTTTTGTAAACCTGGTAGTAGCATTGTTTCTAAAACAAATTCAATTGGAACCCATTTATAAATAAATAATGGAATTAAATAAAGTGTAAATCTAGTTGAAGTTTGAAACCAATTTACTTTTGAATTCAAATTTAACTAAAAATAAAGTTTAAAACAATCAAATATGGGTTTCAACCTGACAGTTTCAGGTTTTAAATGTAATTTAAAATCTGAATCAAAACTTAAACTGTGTTTGAAGTTAAAAGTTCAAAATATAGATTCAAGTGAACTTTTGAATCTAAGTTTTAGAAACGAATTTGGATTTTTAAATCAAGAATTAAAAATCAAGTTTTTCAAAAGCAAGTTAAACCCAAAGTTTTAAATTCAAAGTCAAACTTATGAAATCAAAAGTGTTAAACTCAAAATTAAACTAATGAACTCAAAACTGAAAAATAAATCAGATTTAAAATCTAAATGTATAAAGAAAAGTTAAATTCAAATAGTTCGTTTTAAAAGTGTTTGATTCCAAATAAATGTTTGAATTGGTTTTTACAAAGTTCTTTTGAATGGGAGTTAAATAAATTGTTTTAACTTGGAAATTGCAGGTTTAAAATATAAAAGTCTTTTGGAAGTTTAAATTTAAATTAAGATTCAAGTAGTTGAATTTAAAAGCCTTTCCAATATAAGACCATATATGGGTAGTTAATATTATTTATAGAATTCTAAATTGAATTAAAATTTGATAAATGTTTGAATAAGAATCATTTTGAAATCTTAAATTCAAAATGAAATTTTGAATTTGAAATGTAATGTTCTAATATACTTAAATATTAATAAAGTCATAAATAAAGAAATGAATTATTTTAGGGATAATTAAGATATTTAAAATAATTAAATGATAGGTTAATTAAGAAATGACTTATGTATTTAAGTTAGAAATTAATAATTTAGATTAATTTATAATTAGAGATCAAGTAAGAAGTAGATTAAGAAAATTTATTAATTAATGAAGATAATTAATAAGAATTATTAATTAATATATGTGATTAATTTTGGATAATTAATTAGATTCATTAGATAATCTATTATAAATTGTTAAATGTAATTATTTGATAAAAGTAATTAAGAAATTAATTACTTATTATAATTAATTTGATAAAATGATTTATTTAAGTTAATTAATTTAGTTTAATTAATTTAAGAAATCATTTGATGATTTGATATGTGTAATCACTTAGTGTATTCAATGGAGCATAATTACTTGAGGAAGTAATTAATATAATTACTGAATGTAATTAGTGAAAATAATGTGATAATTACTTTTGTAATTAATCAAGGGATTAATTAAATGGAGATAATTAATTATGGGATAATTAATTTGGTAATAAGTAATTAAGAGTAGTAAATTACTGGTTGATATTAATCAAGGTGATTAATAATTGTGTTTAATTAAGGATTAATCACTTGATGTAATTAAATTAAACAAAGTAATTTAATTATGAATTAGAGATCATTAATTAATGTAATTAATAATGAAATTAAGAATAGTTTAATTAAGAAATAATTAATAATGTGGTGATTAATTAAGGATAATGTAATTAATTGTATTTAATCAATAAATGAAATAATTAAATGTTAATTACTATAAATGATTTAGGAAAATTAATTTGTAGAATTAATTAAAGACTAATTACTTGCTGTAATTAGAAGGTGATTAATCGAAGAAGTTAATCAAGATAAATATCTGGAAATTAATTAATTAATTAATTTGATTTAAAATTAATTTATTGATTGTATAAGCAAGATTATAGATGAAGTAATTAATTTAATTTACTTTAAATTAATTAAAGATAGACGTAGTTAATTTAATTCGTTTTAAATTAATTACAAAGGGTGTGATTTATAAATCATTGCTTATGGATAAATGATATTGATATTTCATTTGTTGATTGTGATCTTAGATATGATATGAGTAATATCTATGTACTATGGATGTTTGGTTTAAGTATGATAATATTTAATTATCTGTTTGGATGATAATATTGATTATCTGTTTATGAGATTATCTGTGATTATTTATTGTGATATTATGAATTATCCATTTGTGTGTATATTGATGATATTGAATTGAACTGTTAAGACTAAATAGACAACTTGGCCTTAAAAGACACGTTTTGGATTTCGATGAGACCGGGATCGGTTTTCCGCATTAGGAACATCCGAAAAACACATCGATTCCAAATTAACGATAGGTCGCGAATCTGAAGTGAAGATGAAGATTCAGAATGCAAGGGTTATCGTCGTTAACTCTGAGGGTGATTCCAAAATGAGTGTAACGAGATAATGCCTTCGGTTTCGTTCGAACCCGGAACGAACTTGTATGGATTGAATGCTTTCAACACATCGTCAGGTGGGCGATGAGCATTCTAAGAAATGTATTCTATTAAGGTAATCGTAGCCTCGAGCCTCATCAACCGGGAATGGCTAAAACAGGGGAGGTGCAGCAAGGTTAGGTGGGTCATGCCCAAACAGGACAAGGATATTCCCCTGTCTAGATGTCCTTTTATTTCGGCTTAGTGGGCAGTAGCGACGGCTATCTGCGGGGTTATCTTGTTCGGAACTGTTCAGTAAGAAATGGTTCCGGCCTTGTGTTGCAGGGGGTTGGGAGTGATCCTCGGTACGTTGATCTAGGCCACGTACTGTGACGGGCGGTACCCCAGTAGCCCTGCCATTATATGGAATCCAAAATCCAATATGTGCCAACGGTTTTGATTGTATTACCCACTTTTGTGGCCAGTAGCTGGAATTTAATCATGTAACAATTTCGGCTATTTTCTATTTACTTGAAAACCCTAGACCTATTATAATATCATAGAATTTCCTATCAAATGTTTTGGTTAGCGCAAGGTAAAAACTTTCCATGTTTATGTGTGGGAAGTCTTAGGTGATACCTTTTGTTTTCAAAAGATTTTCAAAGTTAAGCAACTTTAACCTGTTACTCATACCAGACCCATGTCTGACCCAGAGTTTATTTTTGTTTTCATAAACTCTCGGGTACCCAAATTTTTATGGGTAGCCAAGGGATTTAGGTTAGCTTTGACGAATACTAGAGGAGCAATGGATCAGGAGGCTTCAGCGTTGTAGATATACATATAGTTCCGCTGTGTTGATATCTCTGTGTTGATTTGTGTATTGAATTGTAGCGTGCTGTATTAACTAGACAGGTGTTTATGACTGTCTAGTATATGATGTATTATCTATATATCTCTGATTGATGCTGTATATTATGTAAATACTTATGTGATTATTATAATTTATTCGTTCCGCTGTGAGATTCTGATGTTGTTGTTCTTTCTTCTCTATCTTTTCTATTTTCTCACCCCTTTCTTTCTTCAAGACGAAGCGGTTTTCTGGGCATAGAAAGTCGGGTCGTCACAGTTGGTATCAGAGCGCTAGGTTGAGTGAATACCTAGGCTCTTGAGTGATTTATTTCCTGAGAGAGCGTATTTGTAATTTCAATATATATATTTATTTATTTATTCCTATCTATTTGTTGGGTTACCTGTTCAGATTTTCCAATGAGTTATAAAGGTAGATATGGTAGTGGTGTGTGTAACACGACTACCAATGGCTGGAGTTTGAATGTTTGAGGTTGGAAGTATAATTGTCGAGACTGTAGACTTAATACCGTCTCGAGTAAGCTTTGAGTGGTATAAGAATTTCATTGATCTCTGGAGGAAATCTGTTAAGATTCGGAGTTCATTTTTGAAGTATAAGTTTGGATGAGCTAGAGTTTGGATCTGACGGTTGGACAGAAGCAAGTCATGATATCTTGATATATCAAGGTGTAATAGCTGTGTGATGAAACACAGTGACTATGGATGTCTCCGAAGATGTTTTCTTTGGAACAAGTCAAGGAAGTGTGTCTGCTGGGTGTTGTGGCTGTGTTCAGCTGGATGTTTCTGTTTGCTTTGAGGTCCGAGTTTCTCGAAGTGCTTTGGATTAGGAAGTCTTTTGGCTTAGGGGTTTTTCTTGAGGGAACTTCAGAAGCAGCAGAGTAGCTCCATTTCTTCGATGGATTGGCCACATAAGGGTAAGCTGTTCTGTTTGGTAAAGAGGAAGCATTATCTTTGAAATTGGGCGGGATCAATCGCAAAAGTGACTTGCGATGGTTTGAGTATTCTCTTGTGAATTTTTCTGGATGTCTTCAGGAAGTCAGAGTTTGGTCAGCATCTGAAGATCGAATTTGGTATCGACGGGATTTCCAGGCCTGGTACCGATGGTTCAGCTTAGTAATAGGATGATTTTTGTTAGCTCAGATTTTTGAGGAACTTCTGAGTTTTATTTCTGGATATGTGAACTTTATTTTTGGAATGTGTTGTCCAATCGGTGTTCGACTTCAGCATTTTCATCTGCTCAGTCAGAGTTGCGCAGAGGAAGCATGGTGGTAGCTGTTTTAGTCTGGAAGCAATTGGATGTTGCAGTGTTTGGATTGGAGAGTTCTACAGGAAATTTTTCAGGATCTGAGGCCAGATTGGAGTGCACCTGTTTTATCTTTTCTGGATGAGAGAAGTGAGTTCTGTCTTCTGATTTGGAATAGAATTTGTGTTCCGAGTTTTGGTTGATCTTGAAAAATTATTTGTTGGATTACTTTTGGACCAGTTTATTTCTAGGACATCAACAGGTGTTGAGCTGATCAGTAAGGATGAGGGAAGCCCAGGATCGTCCGAAGGGTTTTATGGATAAGAGACGGAGGAACTTGGATTCCGAAGTCAGGAATTAGATTTTGGATAAGTGTTTGGTTTTCAGGATTGAATTGTCAGTTTGGATAACTGGAATTCATTGTGTTTCACGTATCTCTGAGAGAGTACGTGTAAGATTTATCTCTGGTTGTAGATTTAGATGAGTGAAAGTTTTGTAGCTTAGTAGTATTGTTTGTTTGGATTCTATAGAGCGCGTAACCCGGTATTTATACTTGGGGAAACTCGAGGAAATTCTAACTAGAATTCTATCTAGATAGTTAAATTTGTTTGATTGGATGAATTGGTTGCTATGGTTGTTAGCATATGATAGATATAAGCTTGGGTTTTAAAATTAAATCTTAAATTAGATTATTAAATTACCTTTGTTTTAAATTTCGGGGACGAAATTCTTTTAAGGAGGGAGGAATGTGACATCCCGGAAATTTGGGCAATATCAATTTAATAATATACAGTAAAAATTAAAATTGATTTAATAGTATTTGTTAATGATAATTTGAATTGATCTAATAATCTTCTTTTAAATAAACAATTAACTGATAATTTATCTTTTAAAAGCCGATTAAATTATTTTCTATTTATAATATATATATCTGTATATATTGTAAATAGGTAATCTTTATTTCAAGTTTAATAAAATAAAGACATGATTTCTAACTCTAATATTTTTGGAAAAATTAGGAATTTGATTTTTATTTAATATTGAATAAATAATAATATGATCTTAAAAATACTCAAGATAAATTTAATTTGTTTAGAAATAAATTTAGCCTAGAGTTTAAATTTAAATAAAAAGATTTGTTTTGTTTTATAGCTTGATAAAATAAGTGACTTATATTATAGAGAATAGTTCTTTTATAAATTATTTTAATTCAATAATAAGTTGTAATATCTTTGAAAATGGATTTTTAATATAAATAGAAGTTGTTATTTTAATATATGTATATTTTTGAAAGAAGCTATGATTTGTAAATGTAACATTAAGTCTTTCAAAAATGATAAAATGAAATAATACTTTATAAATCTTAACATAAGTATTTAATTATTTAAGTTTAAAATAAAGTAACCTATAAGTAAAATAAATATAAAAGTAAGAACAAGTGTAAAAGAAATAAGTATATATGTACATAGGTAATAAAAGCAAGCTAGGCAGGCAAGTATACATATGTATAAAGTACAAATGCCTATTTGGTGTAAGAGTAACATAATCAGGCTTGTATACACATGAATATAGCCTGTGAAGAAAATATACAAAGTAAAAAAAAAAATATCTAAATACAAAATGGTCTGTAGCTTGTAGACTAAGAATCAGACAAGCATAAACATAAAGCATAAAACAAGTATGGTATGCAGGTTAGAGAAGAGAGGTGGAAAGCTAACTAAAATATCTATACATAAGAAATGATTAAATTAGCTAAATAGGGAACATAGAGTACATTAACATTAAATGTTTCAAATTCTCAGCACAAACTTATGTCCATTCGAAAATTTTCAAATCCTTTCAGCCTCCTGATATGGCCTGATACAAACAAAACATGTAAGTGTACCTGCAAAAGTAGCTTGTCTCAGATGCCACCTTCCCCTGTAATATTTTCCTTCTATATATACATATCTTCTCAGTTCATTTGTTAAGAATAGCAAGCTTTTCTTTTTTTTACAACTGAAGTTTTATACATCAACAAACTTAAACAACATCATACAAAAATTCCATCAACTTTGCAAAACCTGAAACTGCCTTCATTCAAATCTGTGACCAACTTCCTCAAGACCAGATCAAAGGCTTCATTTTTATCAAGCCATTAGCCTGTAATTATTTGCAAAATAAAGAGCCTGTGCATTATTCTCAAGCTTTTTCAAAATCAAAACAGAAGCTCTGTGTTCATAAATTCAGGTGAGTAACAATTATTTTTAAAAACTTAAATATATAAATCTGGATTGCATGATCTATGTATGAAATAGGTGGGTTTGTGTGAATATATGTTAGTGAAATTCTGTGCATTTTTGGATGTAAGATGTATACATGTTTGTGAATATCTGCAAACACCTATATTTCCAGTTCTTAAACTATAGCTTTAGTTTAAAATCCTTTGTCTCTGGATCAAGTCATTTTTAGAATTTATGGTATAAACAAAAGTTGATTGTCTAATCATTTGTCAAAGTTTAAAAATTTATCTGAGTGGGAATAAATTGTGTGTTGCTCTGGAAACTAAAAATAAACAAGAAAGTTAAGTTCTGGATGAAATTCAAACATTCGAATTTATTGATTCAGGGTTATGAACTGAATACTTAACCAAAATGATGATTTTTAAAAATGAAATCACTAATTTTAATAGCAAAATGAATGTGTAGTTCTGTTTTTACTGGGAATTAGTATTTGAGTGGTTATTGATGTTCTCGAGTATTTGAGAGGTTGTAATTGCCTGAGGTGATAGTAGAACCATCGGTGATGGTGGGAAAATTGGTTGAAGTGGTGGCAGATCACGGTGGTGGTGGCAGTGGCAGTTTTAAGTTGCTAAACCTAGTTTGGGCTGTGTTGTGATGTTTGTTTTGTCGCGAGGCCTAGGAGCGATCGAGTTCGCTGGAACTCTGGAGGGTAGTAGCTCGGTCATGGACGAAGTGGTGGCCGGTGGTGCTGGGGCTCTGGTGGACGGAGTTTGGAGTGCGGTGGAGTTTCCAGGTTTCGAGAGAAACCTGATTTTTTTGGTTTCCAGGTGGAGTTTCGAACTCGTTGCCGTGGTGGCTCTGGGGGGTTGTGGTCGTGACTGGCGGAAGTTGGCGTCGTGTTAAGGTTTGTGGGGGTGGCCGGAGGTGGCTGGGGCCACGGTGCACGTGCACCTTGCCATTAAAGTGGGTTGAATTCTTTGGTCGTGTGCAGGGTTTTAACTCGGGAAAACTCGAGTTTATTTAAGTGTTTGACACGAAGTAGAGGTAGGGGAGACTCGAAGCAATTTTGGCATCTCTCGAGTCAGTGATTGTTTCCAGTTTTTTTTTGTAAACCTGGCAGTAGCATTGTTTCTAAAACAAATTCAATTGGAACCCATTTATAAATAAATAATGGAATTAAATAAAGTGTAAATCTAGTTGAAGTTTGAAATCAATTTACTTTTGAATTCAAATTTAACTAAAAATAAAGTTTAAAACAATCAAATATGGGTTTCAACTTGACAGTTTCAGGTTTTAAATGTAATTTAAAATCTGAATCAAAACTTAAACTGTGTTTGAAGTTAAAAGTTCAAAATATAGATTCAAGTGAACTTTTGAATCTAAGTTTTAGAAACGAATTTGGATTTTTAAATCAAGAATTAAAAATCAAGTTTTTCAAAAGCAAGTTAAACCCATAGTTTTAAATTCAAAGTCAAACTAATGAAATCAAAAGTGTTAAACTCAAAATTAAACTAATGAACTCAAAAATGAAAAATAAATCAGATTTAAAATCTAAATGTTTAAAGAAAAGTTAAATTCAAATAGTTCGTTTTAAAAGTGTTTGTTTCCAAATAAATGTTTGAATTGGTTTTTACAAAGTTCTTTTGAATGGGAGTTAAATAAATTGTTTTAACTTGGAAATTGCAGGTTTAAAATATAAAAGTCTTTTGGAAGTTTAAATTTAAATTAAGATTCAAGTAGTTGAATTTAAAAGCCTTTCCAATATAAGACCATATATGGGTAGTTAATATTATTTATAGAATTCTAAATTGAATTAAAATTTGATAAATGTTTGAATAAGAATCATTTTGAAATCTTAAATTCAAAATGAAATTTTGAATTTGAAATGTAATGTTCTAATATACTTAAATATTAATAAAGTCATAAATAAGGAAATGAATTATTTTAGGGATAATTAAGATATTTAAAATAATTAAATGATAGGTTAATTAAGAAATGACTTATGTATTTAAGTTAGAAATTAATAATTTAGATTAATTTATAATTAGAGATCAAGTAAGAAGTAGATTAAGAAAAGTTATTAATTAATGAAGATAATTAATTAAGAATTATTAATTAATATATGTGATTAATTTTGGATAATTAATTAGATTCATTAGATAATCTATTATAAATTGTTAAATGTAATTATTTGATAAAAGTAATTAAGAAATTAATTACTTATTGTAATTAATTTGATAAAATGATTTATTTAAGTTAATTAATTTAGTTAAATTAATTTAAGAAATCATTTGATGATTTGATATGTGTAATCACTTAGTGTATTCAATGGAGCATAATTACTTGAGGAAGTAATTAATATAATTACTGAATGTAATTAGTGAAAATAATGTGATAATTACTTTTGTAATTAATCAAGGGATTAATTAAATGGAGATAATTAATTATGGGATAATTAATTTGGTAATAAGTAATTAAGAGTAGTTAATTACTGGTTGATATTAATCAAGGTGATTAATAATTGTGTTTAATTAAGGATTAATCACTTAATGTAATTAAATTAAATAAAGTAATTTAATTATGAATTAGAGATCATTAATTAATGTAATTAATAATGAAATTAAGAATAGTTTAATTAAGAAATAATTAATAATGTGGTGATTAATTAAGGATAATGTAATTAATTGTATTTAATCAATAAATGAAATAATTGAATGTTAATTACTATAAATGATTTAGGAAAATTAATTTGTAGAATTAATTAAAGACTAATTACTTGCTGTAATTAGAAGGTGATTAATCGAAGAAGTTAATCAAGATAAATATCTGGAAATTAATTAATTAATTTGATTTAAAATTAATTTATTGATTGTATAAGCAAGATTATAGATGAAGTAATTAATTTAATTTACTTTAAATTAATTAAAGATAGACGTAGTTAATTTAATTCATTTTAAATTAATTACAAAGGGTGTGATTTATAAATCATTGCTTATGGATAAATGATATTGATATTTCATTTGTTGATTGTGATCTCAGATATGATATGAGTAATATCTATGTACTATGGATGTTTGGTTTAAGTATGATAATATTTAATTATCTGTTTGGATGATAATATTGATTATCTGTTTATGAGATTATCTGTGATTATTTATTGTGATATTATGAATTATCCATTTGTGTGTATATTGATGATATTGAATTGAACTGTTAAGACTAAATAGACAACTTAGCCTTAAAAGACACGTTTTGGATTTCGATGAGACCAGGATCGGTTTTCCGCATTAGGAACATCCGAAAACCACATCGATTCCAAATTAACGATAGGTCGCGAATCTGAAGTGAAGATGAAGATTCAGAATGCAAGGGTTATCGTCATTAACTCTGAGGGTGATTCCAAAATGAGTGTAACGAGATAATGCCTTCGGTTTCGTTCGAACCCGGAACGAACTTGTATGGATTGAATGCTTTCAACACATCGTCAGGTGGGCGATGAGCATTCTAAGAAATGTATTCTATTAAGGTAATCGTAGCCTCGAGCCTCATCAACCGGGAATGGCTAAAACAGGGGAGGTGCAGCAAGGTTAGGTGGGTCATGCCCAAGCAGGACAAGGATATTCTCCTGTCTAGATGTCCCTTTATTTTGGCTTAGTGGGCAGTAGCGACGGCTATCTGCGGGGTTATCTTGTTCGGAACTGTTCAGTAAGGAATGGTTCCGGCCTTGTGTTGCAGGGGGTCGGGAGTGATCCTCGGTACGTTGATCTAGGCCACGTACTGTGACGAGCGGTACCCCAGTAGCCCTGCCATTGTATGGAATCCAAAATCCAATAAGTGCCAACGGTTTTGATTGTATTACCCACTTTTGTGGCTAGTAGCTGGAATTTAATCATCTAACAATTTCGGCTATTTTCTATTTACTTGAAAACCCTAGACTTATTATAATATCATAGAATTTCCTATCAAATGTTTTGGTTAGCGTAAGGTAAAAACTTTCCATGTTTATGTGTGGGAAGTCTTACGTGATACCTTTTGTTTTCAAAAGATTTTCAAAGTTAAGCAACTTTAACCTGTTACTCATACCAGACCCATGTCTGACCCGGAGTTTATTTTTGTTTTCATAAACTCTCGGGTACCCAAATTTTTACGGGTAGCCAAGGGATTTAGGTTAGCTTTGACGAATACTGGAGGAGCAATGGAGCAGGAGGCTTCAGCGTTGTAGATATACATATAGTTTCCGCTGTGTTGATATCTCTGTGTTGATTTGTGTATTGAATTGTAGCGTGCTGTATTAACTAGACAGGTGTTTATAACTGTCTAGTATATGATGTATTATCTATATATCTCTGATTGATGCTGTATATTATGTAAATACTTATGTGATTATTATAATTTATTCGTTCCACTGTGAGATTCTGATGTTGTTGTTCTTTCTTCTCTATCTTTTCTATTTTCTCACCCCTTTCTTTCTTCAAGACGAAGTAGTTTTCTGGGCATAGAAAGCCGGGTCGTCACAAAAATTTTCAAACTAATAATCATGAATTTGACATTGTTGAGAAAATGGAAAAAGATAACGGGGATTTATTACTTGAAAAT
This sequence comes from Allium cepa, assembly GCA_030765085.1. Taxonomy (NCBI): domain Eukaryota; kingdom Viridiplantae; phylum Streptophyta; class Magnoliopsida; order Asparagales; family Amaryllidaceae; genus Allium; species Allium cepa. Next base: position 592,035,301 of record CM060937.1, read on the forward strand.
TACAAAAAAATTTGTGAAAGTCATAATCAAATCTCAATTTGCGAAGAATCAAATAATAATCTATCGTTCATCGAAACTGGCAATTTTTGTTCTCAACAAGTCCAAATCAAAAAATTTCAAGTTAATAATTACAAATTTGACTTTGTTGAAAAAATGAATGAAATATACAATGATCACGTGGATTTGGTGTTCGAAACATATTTGAATCAAAGTGATAAACATACCCAAATTCCAATGTGTGACAAGTCAAGTGATAATCCACCTTTTACCCAAATCGTTGATTTTCAAATAACAACTTTCGAAATTGAAAACGAAAATCTTAACGAAGTTGTTGAAAACATGGTAATTGAGTTGGATTTCAATTCTATTGAGGGTGTGAAACCAAATTCAAAATTCGATCTTCCTTTTCTCGATTCTGAAAATTTGAATATGACAACTTTGGATTTTGAAATGGATACATGCGATGAAGTTGTTGATAATCCAACGAAGGAAGATGAATTTAACGAACGCGAGTTTTATTGACTTTTTGAAAATGTGTCATTAAATTCTGATGGGGAAGATTTCGGTCACCATTTTGGCTTGAAAATCGATAATTTGAAGGAAGTTTTCAATGATAAACTTGAATTTAAATTTGGTGAAAATAAATGTGAATTTCAATCAATCGTTATATCTACCTCAAAAATCATCGAAAATAAAACAACTCGTAAGATTTTTAATAAAACAACATTTGTTTTTTCAAATCCACATTCGACTTCAAAATCTTTTATGGTTTGGTTTTTCGAGCTTAAGCTGTGTCTCGTATACTTGACGAGACAAATGAATCGGTCTTTGGAAGACCGTTTCCTTTACTTTTTAGCAATATACTTTCTGATGTCGTGTAAATATATTTCATTTTCATGTAAATAATAATAAACGTTCCTTTCACTTGGGTTGACTGTGGGGACACAGTCAAAATCAAATGTGGGGAGAGACTCATCTTCTTCTTGATTTTTCAGGATTAATTTTTCATTTTTCTTCCAAAAACTCAAAAAAAATCCAAAAACAAAAGAAGAATTTTTCTTTTTTTAGCGTTTTTGATTTATTTTCAAAGAAACGCTATAGGATAAATATATGGTTTTGGTTTATTGAACTGAAATTATTGAAAATTTATTTGTTTTAACAAAAATAAAAATGAAGTCGTATTATAAATAACAATGGTTTAACTAGTATATCGGAAGATTCATACGTGTTAATTATGAAATACATCCTAATTGAAAATCTTTGTTTTCAAAGTGGTGAATTTAAAGTAAAGGATATAACACTTTTTTTGTATTCTAAGTTAAATGGTGCTAAGATGATTTTGCGAAACTATCTCTTAAAAAATAAAAAAAAATAACATCCAAAGTATTCACTCTCATTTAAAAGTCATCATGGTTATGCATGGGTGAATTACTTGGAATCTTTGATTATGTGCTTTCATACTCATTTAGTCCTCACGGTTATGCATGTATGGAATACATGTAAAAAAAGAATAGACTTAATAAAAACCACCTACGATCGATAGGTGTATGCACGAAAGTATGTGCACTCGCCATGCTCTGTACTCCCCTCACATTAGCCCAAAAGGCAGTGCATGGGTGGTATATCTAGCCTCAGTTTACCTGAGCTAGGTGTGTAATTTTTCTTGCAAATAATGAGAGAGCAGCAATTAAAATCCTAGCACTATTTTTACTTATTTGATTTTATTTGTTATTGAAAAGAAATGAAAATACAACTCTAATAAACTTTGATAATCGATTAAGGATCCATTTCATAGTTACACTATGTTATTAACCAAAACAACGAGTTAAACTACAGTCTATTTGTTATAATAACTTGATTTTTATTGGAAATTTTGACGAGTAAATGACATAAATTTTCAAGATAATAACCAAAACCTCTATTTAACTTATTAGTGTCAATTTAAAAATAAATCTTCATTTGTAAATATTTCAAAAATTTTTTTTGCATTCATCCCTTTGTAAATAAATCTTGCATTTTGTAAATATTTTCATCCTGCATTGGATTTTGTGGGTAGTATCCGCTGAAAACCCTCACGAGACAACACTCGTCCTACTAGGGACACCCAGAGGTTTAACGGCTTGTTGCATACGCTCAATGCAATCGTGCTCCCTACGAAAATGGATTTATCTTAGCTTCCCTTTATTCGAGGACGAATAAAAAGATAAGTGTGGGGGTATTTGATGTGCACATAAATGTGCATATTTTTACCAACATATTTAATCTATTTAAATTAAATAAATGATCATATTGGGTATTTTAACTTGTTTTACCAAAACCCATATTAATTCCAAAATGTCACATATCCATCTTCATAAAGGGAAAAACGGTCATTTGTGTGTATATATTTCTTTGAGAAAAGTTAATTGGAAATTTATACATAAATATGTTGGATTTGATCTCAAATAGGAGTGGGTTCATGAAGACATATGCATGCACAAAATAATTACAAAGGAAAGAAGATGGAAATAATTTAAAGTGAAGAACATGGAGGGCCCCACCTACCCACCTACCTTAACATACAAATTAGAGGCTAATGCACATGCTTATGGAATTAATGGCTTCATGTACACTTAAATGATGATAGTAGAAGCTAATGATTACATGGCCTCCACACTTTCTCAAGGGTAGTTTGGTCATTCCCCAAATTATGGATTAGGGTTTCATGCTTGTATAAATAACCCCTTATGTTTCATGTAACTTCTTCCTCTCTTACTTAGTCTCTCTTTTAGGCTCTCTTCTCTTAGTCTCTTCTCTTAGGAAAATAAATGAGAGCTCTCTTTCTTTTCATGGCTACTTAGCCATTTTTATTTTATGTAATTTTCTTTTCTTTTTATGCAATGTTAATTATTCTTTCTTTTTAATTACATGTTCATTTCCTTTCATGCAAGTAGTGTAGATTTTCCTTTAAGCAATTAGATTAGCTGTCTTTTTCATTAGCTTTCATTTTCCTTTCTTTTTGTTCAATGTCGCATGCTACATTTGTTAATCAAATGACAAATATAAGAGGCTAAACCCTTTCAATTTAGGGGTAATGAAGCTCTTTAATTATGTAGCTTCAACTATTTGTTAATTCATGATATCTTTTTGTGCTTAATGATGATGATAGAAATGGTTTATTTGTTGTTTTTTCTTTGAATTTGAAAGCCTATATTGTTGACATCAAATAGGCTATGCTTAAACAATCACTAACACAAATTCCTCTTCATCAAATATGATTATGGCATAAGAAAGTGATTTGAAATTCAAATTTGATGGTCTATATTTCCAATCAATAGTTAATAGACCATACTTAAAATAGATTTTATTTTCATTTTCTTTGTCAAAGTTCATGAAAGTTAGTAAGAGCTTTAAGGGATGTGTTATATTTTGATGGCTTATGTTGGCTAATCAATAGCACAAATATGCCATACTTATGATAAGCACATCAATTAAAGCATTGGTGACCATAAAAGAGAGATCATGATTTTATATATGTTGAACTACATGATCTAGAGAGTGGATTTGTTCTCTAAATTGTCATTTAACTCTTATATTTGCATCTCTTTTCTTTTAATTAGTTAGCTAATTTTTTTAATTCTCTAGCTTAACTTTCACTCGACTTTGGTATAATTTGATTGAATAGAATTTTTAAAATCATCAATTCCCTACGGATCGACCCGTATTCGCCACGTGCCACATTCGTACACCGTGCGCTTGCGGTTATTTTTATTTCTAAATTCGTTCGACGGTTTTCTAAACCGATAGAATTTCCGTCGTCCGAACACTAACTTTTCCATTATTGGGTATCGAACCTCTGCATCTTTTAATCATCTGCTCACATAACAAACAGGAAGTTGAGTCTCATATTCTTCTTTGATCAAAACTAAACTAACTGCATGTTCTGAATCTGCCATATATAAGTACAAGACTTCCCCATTTTCAGGGTTGGATAGTATTGGTGGTTTTTCCAAATGATTTTTCAACTCTTGAAAGGATTTCTTACATTCTGCTCCCCATTCAAAGTTTTTCTTCTTCTTGATCACATTGAAAAAGGGAATGCACTTATCAATTGCCTTGGAAATGAACCTACTTAAGGCGGCTATCATACCGTTTAAACTCATTACATACTTGTTATTTTTGGGCTGAGCCATGTCAATGATAGCTTGAATCTAGTTTGGACTAGCCTCAATTCCTTAAGCGCTTACAATATAGCCTTAAAATTTCCCAAAATGAACCCCAAAAGAGCATTTTTTGGGATTCAATTTCATTGGTATTTCTGTAATACTTCAAACATCTCTTTTAGATCTTCAAGGTGACTCTTAGCTTCATAAGATTTTACTAGCATATCATCAACCTAGACTTCCATACTTCGACTGATCTATTCTTTGAACATTCTATTGACTAATCTTTGATAGGTAGCCCATGCATTCTTTAACCCGAAAGGCATTGCCTCGTGTAGAAAATTCCACAATTGGTGATGAAACTTTATGTTCTTCATCTGGTTTAAACATAGTTATCCGATTATATCATGAGTATGCATCCATAAGGGATAACAATTTGTGCCCACTAGTTGCATCGACCAATTGATCTGTCTGGGGCAATGGGCAAAAATCTTTTGGACATGCTTTGTTCAAATCAGTATAATCAACGCAAGTTCTCCACTTGCCATTCGACTTCTTTACCAATACTAGGTTAGCTAGTCACTTTGGGTAGAAGACTTCCTGAATGAACCCGTTTTTGAGAATCCTTTTAATTTTCTCTTTTAGGGCATCAGATCGCACTTTATCTAATTGTCTCTTCTTCTATTGGACAGGGGTCTCTTTGGATTAATGTTTAGCACATGGCATATAACTGATGGATCAATCCCAACCATATCCAAATGAGACCATGCAAATAAGTCTCTTTTAGACTTAAGAAATTGAATTAAGTCTGTCTTCAAGCTGCTTTCCAACTCCTTTCCCACTTTGACTATTTTGGTTGAATCATTTGGGTCTATACATGTTTCCTCAAGTTCTTCTATAGGTTTTATCCTTTTCACTTCCTCACGGCAGCCAAATTCTATGATGATTTCTCCCTCTTCTAAGGAATTAGCATCAGACCACTTTCTCTTGCTTCTAGAGGAAATGTAACTTTCAAACATATGTTTATTAGTTTTATTAGATCTTACTTTTTCTTTGAATGTTGGATGTAAAAATCCATCATCCAAAGGATGAAAAACTGTAGAAGAATAAAAGTAAGAAGAATACTCCCTCTTGTATTGATCAAGTGTTGAATAGTACATCTCACAGGAGCTTAATTGTTCTCCGTGGATAATTCCCCAATCCCTCTCAGTTAAGAATCTTAACATTAAGAATTTTGGCGAGACAAAAGTGTCCACCTCACCAAGAGCAGGTTAGCCAAAGAAAGCATTGTAGTATATTGGTTGGTTGAAGTTTCAAAAGTCCTACAGCATGGCGGTACTCCCATCTGCATTAGCAACTTCACTTGTCCTATTAGAGTCGAACCCTTGTTGTTTAACCTAAAAATAGGTTCAAGGCTGGGTTCTAGCTTGTCCTCTGGAATGCCCATTTGATCAAATGGATGTTTGAAAATGACATTAACAGCGCTCCCGGTGTCCACAAGAATTTTTGACACTATAGAAAGTCCATTTGAGCTGTGATCATGAGGGAGTCATTATGAGGGTGATAGATCCATTTCTTCAGCTATTGGGAGTAACAAAAAGATTTGGCATTGGAATGTCACGTCATGAACTTCTTAGCGGGAGCTCTTCTTGAATGGAAAACACAATTTCTCTAGCTTCTTTAATGTATCTATTTTTGGCTCCCTTGTTAGTCCATGTTGGATGTGGCCCTTCATGGATTACATCAATCCTATTTAATGGCGGACTCAAGCTCAATGGATCTTCTTCCCCCAAGATCTTGATGGCATTATTAGGAAACTTTTGTGAACCATCATCAGTCTGTGGTGCCTTTTGTTTGTCTTAGATGAATCCCTTCAAATGCCATTCACAGATTAGTTTCTGAATGATTCCAGCCAATACCCGACATTCATCAGTTTTATGACCATTTGCTGTATGATAAGCACAATAGTCATCCCCTTTCCTCTGTTCAGGGTAATTTTTGGCCTTAAACAAAATCGGGAAGTTAACCTTCTCCTTAGTCATAGTGTATATATAGGACAATGGCTTGTTTAAAGCGATTGAATTAGCATTGAGCTCCTCCCACCTTGTTCTCTTGTGTCCTCGATCTGAACCAAACCTTTCACTTTCCTTCCAAGGATTACCTTTTTTTAGCCTAATATAATTCATCCATTCGAATGAATTTATCAGCTTGGAAATGGAAGTTCTTCAAATCCTTACACCCATGAATGAAGAGTTCCTTCCAAAATAGAGTATACTCTATCAATTTAGAATGTACTGTAATGAGCTTATCCCTATCATTCATATCCTTAGCTTTTAGTGCTTCTGTATTGAACCTCTTGACGTAATCACTCAGTGATTCACCCTGTTTTTGCTTAATGTTGGCTAGAATAGTGTAATCGATGGTTAGATCCTTCCATATACAGAACTGGCCTAAGGATTCATAAGAAAACTATTTCTATGTTAAAGAACGTCTTTTTAGGATATTGTAGGCACCATTTAGCGGCTTCCCATTGAAGCATTACCGGAAACAGTCTACGTCGAATGGCTCCAGAAGCAATATACAAATCCATCTGACTATCAAAAGCCATCAAGTGATCATTAGAGTCAGTTGTACCATGATACTTCAGGGTTGGGATCTTGACGTAAGATGGGGTAACCGTTGACATATCTTATCTGTAAACGGGGCTACTCGTTCATTGTCATTTGCTCGCTCATCCAGAGTCCTCTTCCCATAGCATTTAGCATGTCTTTGACTGCCTTTTCCGCTACTTCTTTCAAATAAGATTCGGCGTTGTGATAGCTTTTTTGATTTGGGCTGTAATCTTTTGATGTCGAGCTACCAGATTGCTCAAGAGTTTTATCCAATATCCTTCCTTGATGATCGAATTTAACCGAATGACACTCTTTTTTCTTTGATGATGTCTGATCTACTTTGCTCTTGTCCTCATTGGTATAAGCCTTTAATTTTCTTCTAAAAGAGATCACCTCATAAGGAATCGTTGATTTTGCTATTTTGGAGGACTTTTGACATTGTGCTGCTTTGAGAAGCTCTTGGATTTCCAGCAATTGTTGCTCCAAGTGCTTTAGCTTGATTACATTGTCGTCTTGTTGCGCTGGGGTTGACGGCTGCCCTTGCACAACTCCCTCCAAATTGAAAGTTGGAGTTATGTTTTCTTCCAAAGTTGTGGTGTGTACTGCTTCTTCGTCCCTTTGACTAAAGCCTTTTAGATTTCATTTTCCTAAATCAAGTTAAACAATCCATAATTAGTATATAAAGTAACCACAAGATCGGAGGTTCGACCCCCCCTTCCAGTATCAAAGTGTTGATAAGAAACCTTGCCGACGTCTCAAAGTTAAGTTGTTGGCAAGATTAGTTGCTAACACCTCATAGGAAAGTGTTAAAAGTAATCTATCTCTTCGAAACCACTTTCAAGATTAGTTGCTAATACCTCATGGGTAGCTTCAGTCAAAAGGAATTCCTTCAACTTTCTGCCCGCTTCCTTTCGATCCGATCGAAAGGCCTTCTTCTACATTCTGCGTGCAACCTATTAATGTGGTCAAAAGGCCCTCTTCCTAACATTTCTTGTTCATTCTTTTGCCTTCACCCTTTCGAATTAGACCTTTCAACCTAGTCGAAGTGATTACCTTGACAACCTTTCACTATCGCTACAGTTTGAGCGCCCTTCTACATCGCTTTTAGAAAGAACTGGATTGCTTTCGACTTCATTGAAAGGGGAGTAGGTGCGCTCTCCAATTTGTGTTGTTGTTGCACGTAAGAGATGCTTTGAGCTTTTCCATAGTTTCGAAAGGACTAGTTGGTGATGACTGGATCACCGCAAAAAGTTGCTTAGCTTCATGTAGAGTCTTCTTTATGATTTCGAAAGGCTCTAATCATTTCGAAAGGCTTATTCTTGCAGCTGAAAGATGCCCATTGATAAATGTCTTTAAGTGCAAGATTGACATTGTCAGAACCAACATTTTTTAAGTGATCTCGAGTCCTAGTTTGGCCGTATACGAAAAATCACATTTTTGGACCTTCATTTAATTAGCGATTAAATTTCTAAATAAACTATTTAAATGTTATTGTTAAAAATACGGTCGTTTCGTAAAATTGAGAAAATCAAAGGAAAAGGGCTTACCTTTGAACAGTTTGATAATGAAGCGGAAGCCTATCATCGGTAAAAAAAGTCAGTTTAGCCTTCTCTCTCTCGGAGAATCGGTGGCTCCTACGAAGATCAAAGTGCTGGTGCCTACAATTGGAGATCCACGTGGAGATGAGGAGATTACAGGGCTTGAGATTAGAAAGTTGGAAATTTTCAACCACTATGAATTTCTTGGGAAATATTTCTTTTAAGCTTTGGGTAAGTTAATATTCTTGGTCTGCATGAAAGAATACATGTTGCATTGTACTCAAGTTGAACCTAGACTTAATTTTGCATAGTAGCATTTAAGTTTAGCTTAATTTGGCTTGTTGCATTTTGATAATACCTACTACTTTTTAGAGTTTCCTACAACTTGTTTGGTATAATGAAGAGGTTCCATGCAGTTTGTTATATTTCTTTTCCTATGCTTCTTTGAGCCTCCAACTTTACAAAGTAGTACATTTATTTTAAATAAACAAAGTACCAGTTTTCTAAAAAAAGATAATATTTATATTATGTGTGTTATGCTATATTAGAATGGTTGGTATCCTCATTATCAATGCAATAGTTTATACCATTGATAAATAACTAAATATGCGGTTCTCAAAACTATTTATATCATCATGTTTTTAATTTTTTACGTTTTTATATGAGCTGGTATTAGAATAGTATTTTTTATATATTAAATTGAATTCTTTTATGCATTAAAATATATTAACTATGAGCATACATATAATGATAACGATTGGATATTCATCTGTATCATCGGATGTGGATATCAAATATTTAAAAATTAATATGGATAAACATGTACTAATATTCTAATTTGAAAATATCCGTCGATAAATCCAAACATAAATCAATTGGATGGCATGTACTTGATAAGTGGGTACGGTTGATTTAGTTTGAGAAAAGCCCATTTAACAAATAACGGAATGATTTAACCATCCAAATGCCGCTGGAACTAGGCTTGTCAATGGTCCAGGTTCGGTCTGGGTAGTAGAAAACCCAAGCCCATACCTGATTGGCAAATTCCATGCCCGAGCCCAGCCCGGGCCCAACGGGTATTTATAAGTCGGTATCCAAGCCCGACTCGTTGGGTTTCGGTTAAAAGTTTGGGTACCCTATCTAAAATCATCAAGATATTATACTGCAAAGCGAAGCCTACAAAATTGTATTAAATATCAACAGAAATATGATAGTTCAAAATGAAATATTTTAATATGTTATGAATCTTCTGATACTACAGGACAAAACAACATGAACTATAAGCATATTGTAAATTTAAATATTTAACGATGATACTATTATAATTTGTAAGCAGTAACGTTAGCAAAACAGCACACTGAATACTCAATACATGAATCAACAACTCATCTATTTGAATAAAAGTTCGATAGATATTCAAGCAACTAACAGTAAATAATGCATACAGCAAAACAAAACATTCATGTAGACAAATTGATTAACAAAAATAAAAACATGTTATGTAGCAAACGTGGACACAAAGTTACATTACACATAGAACAACATGTAGTATAAACATCCTACAGCTCAGATACGAATAAAGGGTTATTAAACTATAATATGAAAGTAAGCTACATAAAGTTTCATAAAACAAGATATTTAAAGTGCATAATCACGTGCTTTATCATATTTCATATTTCATAGCTACAATTACATAAAGATATTTACATCAAAATGAGTTAGATATTCATTGTCAAATAAGTTGCAGCATAATAGCATTTTAGTTTCCAAAATATAAACAAAAATACATGCTTATCTTTGAAATAACATCAACCTACAGCAAAATCATAAGGCAACTAGCCTTCATGCATTTCAAGTAAGAATATACAAAATATCCACTTCCACCTCCATGCATCTTTCTAAAGCATTACTTTGCATTTGTCGATTCTTCTTCAATATCTACAAAATAAAAGAATGAAGTTATATAATACAGTTGAAGTTATGGTAATCAATAATAAATAGTGACTAAATAGAACAAAAGAAATTGTAAAAACAGTACACTGGATTTTGTTAGACTGGATCCAATCATCGGTGGTGACCAAAGCATCTACAACATCTGGAAGCAAACAAGAGCGAGTGTCATCCAACACTCTTCCCCCAATACTAAATGCAGATTCTGACGCAACAGTTGTCGCCGGAATTGCTAATATATCACGCGCCATCTTTGATAAACATGGAAGTTTAGCACTATGTAATTTCCACCATTGCAAAACACAAAAAATTTCTTTTCTAGGAAACACCAGCTCTTCTAGATATTAATCTAACTCTGATTTTTGATAAGCATGAACATTAAAAGAACTATACTCCATTACCCACAAATCATATTCGAATAACCGATCATCACTGGACACATCTACATTAAGTTCTTCACCAACATCATCAATGGGACAGTCGCTAGAATATTCATTATACAGCTTTATGACGGTATCACGAACTATTTCAATATATTGATCGGAATCAATAGGATACAACTTTCGATAATAATAAACCACGATATTCATTTTAAACCTTGGATCAAGAATCACGCCAATTGCCAATGCTAAACTACATTTTTCCCAATACTTTACGAACTTAGCTTTCATTGGAGAAACCAATGCTCGAAGACATTCATGCTCACTAGTCTCCAATTGGAGTAAACGATAGTGAATTTCACAAATTTCAGTGAAAAAAACATTACAAGTTGGAAACTTTGTACCGCTAAATCGTAGAGTAGCATCATAAGACAACTTAAGACAACCGTTAACCAAACTAGCTACTTTCCACTCTTCTTTTGACGGGTTATGCTTATAATTCCTTTCTATTAGATCTAAACGGTTAAAGGCTTCTTTCAAGTCTAGTGCTGTAGCAAGCATCAAATAGGTGGAATTCCACCTTGTTGGGACATCTAACGGAACTTTTTTTCTCCCATTCAACTTAACTTTTTAAACAGCACGATCAAACTTTTCTTTTCCAAAAGTTGATATACTTAAATATTTTACCGTTGGTCTTATTTTTTGAATCAGACCTCCAATTTCTTTTCGGCCATCCTACACAATCAGATTAAGTATATGTGCACTACAACGCACATGAAATAATTCTCCATCCGTAGGTAACAAACTTTTGTCACATAGCCATTTCTTAAGGTTTTTGGCCGTAACATCATTAGATGAAGCATTATCAACAACTATACAAAGTAGTTTTTTTTTATCAATATTCCACTCCAAAATCAACTGCAAAATAAACCTACATAATGTCTTCCTATCGTGCGGATAAGGAATGTGTCAATGTGTCTATATGCAATATTTTTTTTTTGTAATTCCCATTTATCATCTATATAATGTGCAGTCAAAGATGCATATGCGAAATTTTGATGATCTGAAGTCCATATGTCAGCAGTAAGCGTGATTCTATAAGAAAGAGCATCAAATTCATTGTATAGTTTCTCCTTTTCAATTTTGTGGGTTTCAAGGATATCATTTCTTGTTGTGTTTCTAGACATTAGATTGAAGTCTGGATTTAGACCATTGGAAAAAGCCTCAAAAAATTCATGCTCGACCATATTAAATGGATACTTATGTTTAATAATTGCCAATGCCAAATCTTTTCGACTTTTCTGTTGGTTAAATTTGTAGCTTTGAAGCTTTGTTTTTCCATTGAAGGCATTCTTTGTAAGTGACAACAATCCTTGCCTCATGAAATTGTGTTTTTTGCCATACAACTATTAGAATGTCTTAATAAACTACTAGTACCATTAAACTTGAATAACATAATTTCTTGCGACAATGTTTACACTGAGCAGCATCATTTTTACCTGCTACTTTAATTCCGGCGAAGTCATCCCATGCAACAGAAATTGTTTTTCTTTTCTTCAAAGCAATGTCCACCTCCACTTGTTGTCATCATTTGCCACATCATTTTGCACTTCAATGGGTAAAATGGAAGTATCAGTTTGACCTATTTCCATTATTCTGTATTATAAATAATATAGTATTAGGATATTATTTTATTTCACTAGCCATAAGAGAAAGAGTAACAGCTAATGAAAAACTAGCACAAATGCAGATTTCAATTAATGCAAATGCACAAGGATAAAGCTAACAATTAACGCTAAATGAGCAGGCTATGAATTATAGATGCTGGTAGAATTAAACTATTTCTTTCTATATAAATTAAACAAGCTAATAAACGAGGCACAAATGACAATTAATTAGCAATGGAAAATGAAAAAATTTTAGGTTGGTTACAAATTACATACACATGTAAGAACAATTTTCAATAGCCATAAAAGAAAAATAATAGTTATGCAAAATGAGCACAAACGAAGATTTCAATTAATGTAAAATGAGCACAAACGCTGCTATAAATTAATGGTAAATGAGAAATTAGAGATTCGGGTGGAATTAAACTATTCTTTTCTATAACATATAAATTAAACAAGCTAATAAATGAGGCATAAATGATAATTAATTACCAATGGAAAATGATAAAACTTAGATCGGTTACAAATTACATATGCGTAGAAGAACAAACTACTGAAGAAGACATAAATGATGTTATTCATTAATGCAAAATGTGAATAAAATATAAAATAGCCTAAAGCAACCGATGCATGCAGGAGTAATTGACAAACAATGAACTAAGCATGCAATTTAACGATGCATAAATTAAGCTATTCATTTATGCAAAGTGAGGAAAAATCAAACAAACTGTAAATTAGCCAATAATTTCTGAGAATGATGCGATAAATTACTTGATTGAGAAAGAAAAACTTGCTTAGAATGAGGACATGACCAGAGATACAAGAGAAAGGAGTAATGCAAAGGAACAATAAAACGAATTGAGAACGAAGATTTAGATTGTAATTAAAGAGAATAAAATTTAGGAATTAGGGCATTGCATTGATAACTGTGATTTGTAAGAAGTGATACAAGTCAAATGAACAGAGTTAAAAGACAGAAGTTAGTAATAATTCATTTTTCTCTGTTAGACTGTTTTATCTGAACCTTTATTCTTCGGTTGCTAAAAATTAAACTAAAGAAAACTGATGATGCATGAAGTTATTTTTTAAATACAATTAACGGGTTTTAGTCGGGCCGGACAGTGAATAAACCATGCCCACCCTAAATAACGACTGGGCTCGGTCCGGGTCTGGCTTCGGGTACTTAAGGCTAAACCCATACCTGAAAAATTGATACGGACCCGGGTCGTGGGCCAAAGCCGCACCATTGACAGGCCTAGCTGTAACCATCCTTCCAAACCCTAATTTTCCCCTCAGCTATAAAATCCCCCAAAAAAAAAAAACATTTTTTCTTACACCGCCTACTTCGTTTTATCTTTTCGATTCTTTCATCAATTTTCTAATCCAAAAAGTTGGCAATCACGATTGATATTGGTCTCGTTCGTCGTAACGGTAATTTGATTATCTTGCTGAACATTCTGATATATCACCCCCATATTCTGTGCCTTCTATTTCAATTTTTATTTTGTAATCTATTTTAGTTTTTGATTAGTGTTTAATTGGCCGATGATTAAATAATCAGACAAGCGTATGTCTGAAGATCAGTCCGTGTTTACAACTCTAATCTTCTCTATGAGGTCATTTTATTTCAAATCACGAATCTACTGTATTTCTTTTCTTTGATAGGTCGTGTGACGATTAATTGCATAGTTCAAATGAAAAATATCTTTTGGATATTTTGATTAATCATTTTGTCTTTCGCTCCTATCTGATGACCTATCTAGATATATATTCTGAATATTTTGTTGATTTTTTTCTTCTAAAAAAATACTGGAACGGCATATTTTTTTCAGTCACTTGAGATTTGATGTTAAATATTAATTAACTGATATGTTTCTAATTCGTTCTGTTGTGGCGTCAGAAGCAGTCTGTATCATTGAACGAAGATGCAAAGCAATTGACTCCATAAATCGGTTATGTTTAGTGCATTTTTCCTTTAAACCATGAATCCACCAATATTTTTATTGAAGCTGTTGCTTTTTGTTTCCCAGTTCATCGATTTGATCCAGTAGACTTAAACCGATTTGGGGATAAGACAATGGTGAAGCTGAGAAGGGCTAGGAACATTTCAATATGGTGTTAGCTCGGATCCTTTTGAAATTAGAGCAACGTAAAATTTCCACAGTATGATTGCTAATTACAGTAGTTATTATATGTGGGAGTCGTTAAGCTTTGATAATATGAGTATGTGCTAGTAGAATATGAGTACACACCCTTAGCTGTTTAGCGTGTCCTTTATTACTACAAGGGCTAATACTGATGCCAAAGACAGTCTTTGGTAATGAAAAGACTACTGTTGATATAACTGTTGATATAAAGTACAACTCTCTTAACATTTGGAATGAGGAAACTACTGAATTTGAAAACCATTAGGGAAATGACATAATTCTGTTTAACTGGGAATATCTTAATTAAAGTAACATGTGAGTAGAATTAATAATATGCTGTGCAATTGGGGTAGCTTTTTGGTAATTAGATTCCATTGGCATGTCAAACAAATCAATGAGCTAATCAGAATCATTATCTATGGCAGGGTTGTATTAATGAGTATGTTACATTCCGGTATGTTACTTCTTCAACCATGTGCCAAAGGCAATTAAAAGACAGACTAAGACGATGTCCATTCTCTTTAGGTGAAGTGCATGTTAAATGGACCCCATAGATTGGCAATGGATAGTTTAATGTTCTAGATTATTTTTAGGATAGCGTTGAAAATCGTTCAAGATTGAAAATCGTTCAATATATGTCCTTTATCAATTTTTGTGTAGGAATTTTAATTTTGTACAAGTGTTTGTTGTCTGTTTTGCGGTTCGAAGTTGAAATACGTCTAAAACTCAAAACATAAAACTTGTAGAAAAATGTCTTAGCTTTTCTGGACATCAAAAATTATCGATTTTGGATAAATAGTGTAAAAGATATGATGAAATTTATTTCAGATGTAGTCGGAGGAAATTTTTCTTTAAGGACGGAATGTCACTTTGCTTTCAATTCTGTTTCAAGTCAATTAAATGTTCATATATCAAAATATAACCAAAAGAGAAATTGTTTATTATTGAGTCTAGTTTCTAACCCAAAAAGAATGAACTTAAACGGGTTAGAAACACGACTCAATGAAAAACAATTTCTATTTTTGTAACGACGCAGAATTTTTGATAATTAAAATTTGAATATTTAATTTATTTTAAATATTAATAAGTGAATTTATAAGTCAAATAAATTTTATTTTGAATTATTGAATTTAATTGGATAATTAAATCGATAATTTAATATGTTAAATTATGGAAATAATTGAAAATTGGGTTAAATATGATTGAAAATGATTTGTAAAATTTTATTTTATCATATGGGAGTTAGAACGATATTTTAGAACTTTTAAAATCGAATTAAGAGTTAATTTGTGAAAATTGAATATTTTAATATTTAATTATCGACTGTAAAATAGCCAATTTTTGAACAGTCTCAGAATTGAACGAAACAAGTTTCATTGGAGTTTCATTGGATCCGTAATAGTTAATTATTACTGGATTTTAATTTTCGTGTCAATCGGAGTTATCGTTTGATCGTGGCAGCTCGAAACGCATCGATTTATTTTTAATTCAAATTTGGCGAGTCAAAATACCCATTTTTCAAAAAGTCTCGGATTTCGACGAAACTAGTTTCATCGGATCCGTAATGTGATATTATTGTAAGGTTTCAAATTTCAAGTCAATTGGATTTATCGTTTGTCCTGTACAAATTAAAACGCCTAGAAATCGATTTAAATCGGTTTAAATTAAATTGAGCGTTTATAGCCATAACTCGCACAGATGTTCGAATTAGCTTCCGAAACCTGTTCCATTGTGTCCGGAACGCGGGATAAACCCTAGGTACGTCAGTTTCGACGCGTAAATCGGAGTTCGGAATTTACGGATGAAT
Organism: Allium cepa; assembly: GCA_030765085.1. NCBI lineage: Eukaryota > Viridiplantae > Streptophyta > Magnoliopsida > Asparagales > Amaryllidaceae > Allium > Allium cepa. The sequence continues at coordinate 592,051,544 of CM060937.1, forward strand.
AGTGTCGTTCGTTCTTCTATAAATAGACCAACACCTCTCTCTCTTCATTAAAAAAAATAAAAAATAAAACATGTAACCCTAGCCGCCAGTTAATATTCAATGGCCAGAATTGTCTCTCACTTCTCCCTCAATCTCTCTCAATCTACAAAGATTTAGCCAAAGTGTTCAACACGAAGGTTGGAGAGCACGACGAGAGCTTTAATTTCATACGGAGATGATCGGAAATGGTGCAACGTAGAGGGAGATAGATGGGGCCGACTGTGGCCAGTCACGCACGCATTTCAAGGTGGATAGGGTGGCCGAGTTCACCCTTGCTCTGGCCGAAGTTAGAGCATGTTGAGGCCTTCGATTTGCAACTCCCTGATCGAAGTTTCATGAAGTAGAAATGGTGCAAGATAAAACCCTAATTTCTTGTATTGGGTTCGGTTTTGAACGTGAGGGCCTGTAGGTTTTTGCGTGGGGAAGATGATGGGGGGGGGGGGGGGGGGACGGCATGATGTGGTTGATTTTGAGATGGAGGGCTGTGATTCGATTGGGTATGAAATTATATATATAAAGGTTGTAAATTTAGTTATAAAATTTGTGTACAATCTTATAAAAATCATAACTCTTTCGTACGAGGTCCGTTTCGGACGAGATTTTTTGCGTTGGAATCGTATGGACGAGCACTACGCGATGGAGTTGGTTTGGAGTCGTTTGGAGTTAGTGAGAATTTTGGGTAAAATTAAACGTCCGTTTAATTTTATTCGAAATAATCGCTAAAACGGAAATTGAAATCAAGGTGAGAACTTCTCACTCAATCGAAATAGTTTCGATTTTATTTTAAATAGTTAGATTTAAAATATTTGAATGCATGTTTGAATGATGATTGTTATCTATTAATTGTTAAAATATACATTATACGCCGTTAGTAAGCGGATGTTATTTATTAAAAACATATACCGCGAATATTTCATAAACAGTAAAAGTGGTATTATATTTATATATATATATATATATATATATATATATATATATATATATATATATATTGGCATATGTATATATTGCAGTTGATTGATTTCCCGTATTTTTTTAGCGGATGAGACCCTATTACGCCGTTATTAAGCGGATAATATTTATTAAAAACATATACCGCGATAATTTCGTACTGGAGCGAAATTGGTATTGTGCTAATGTTTTTGGATGCAGGAAAACAGGTTGGAGGGATCTAACTGGATTTCTCAACAGTTTAATTTATTTCAGATATTTTGATATTTGATTGATTATCATATCGATATATGATATCGTTGTTGTCGTGATTGACTGTTTGGTATGTAGCATCATTGGACCAAATTTGGAATTTTAAAATGATTTTTAAAGTGATTTTAGAAAGTTTACGTTTTATAAAATATTTTTGGAATTGATCCATTATAAATAAATGAACGTTATAATTTTTAAAGTTGTAAAAATTATAATTTTTGAGAAATACGGTTAAAAGCTGATTCTTGAGAAATATGAATTAATGACTTTATAAAATAGTTTAAACTGGATTTTTGAATTTATTATTAAAAGTTTAAATATAGGATTTATAGAATTTGATTATTTTATAAATCAAAATGATGAAATTATAAAGAAGGGTAAAGACGTTTAAAGAATAATAATAAATTGATTTATATTAAAGATTTATAAATCGATATTTATAAATTAATAAAACGTTGGAATTATAAAACGAGCTTTTATAAGTGTTGAATATGAATTGTGAATGAATTTCATAACTTAATGAAATTTATAGAATTATAAACTGTGAAGTTATAAATGGAATTTTTAAACAGTAGGTTTATAAAATTTGTGAAATTATCAAAAGAATGGATTTTTGCATAAATACATGAATCTTATAGGTTATAAGATTTATAATTATGAAGTTTAAAAGAACGATTTTATAAAATAATCGTTTTATAAGCATTTGACTTATAATATGAACTTTTAGTTTATAATTGAGTTATAAACTGGAATAGGTTAATAAAGGAATTTATAAAAAAGGAAGTTTTTATAAATAAATAGAAATAGAATTTACAAACGCTGTTTTATAAATTCGAAATGACTTATTTTGATAAGTAAATTATTATAACTTATGTATGGAGTTATATTCACGTTTTTAGACCGTGAATAATCCTTTGAAATAAAAATGCATAGAATTGATGAAATTTGTTAACGTAGTATATTCACGTTTTTGAATAGTGAATAATACGTTAAAGAAATTGTTTTGAATGTGAATGTTTTAAATAGAAATGAAACGATCTAACGATGTTTTAAAATGTGTTGGGATTCGAAACCATAGATTTCAACATTTATTGTTGAAATATATGTTTCGAGAAATAAAAGGAAATGGTGGACTATAACACTGTTGTTATAGTAAATGATTTCCGAAAGGAAATGTTTTGTATAGTATTGGGATTTATATATCTATTTTAATTTCGAATCCCTATACTAGTGATTTTGGGTTGTTGTAACGATGTTTTACGCAACATTCGTTTTGGCCCAAATAAATATGTTTAAGAGAATGATTTCCTTAATAGAATGAAATATATACTTAATTCGATTTAAGTATATTGAATATTTTCTAAGTGTTGAAAATAAAAAGATTTGTGAATTACTTATGTTTAATAAGTATGGAAATGTTTTCCAATATGAAGTGAATATTTAGAATTTATCTTTTGAAGATAAATTGAAAATGGATAGTTGAAATCGTATATGCATGAATATTTTTGAATATAAATTCACTAAGGAATTTATAAATGAAAGTGGAATTTGTCTAAAAATAAATATTGATTTATTTTTGAAGTGTTGAAATTATATATCTTGTAAAGATATTTTGAAAAATAAATAATTTGGAAAATTATTTGGAATCTGGTGATGTGTGCATATCTATTGATAGTTCAATAGCCGACTATCAATATTTCCCTTTGAATGGGTAATTGATGTGAATTGTTTGAATGTGAATGCCACACTTATTTTTGAATAAGCGCTCACTATTCGGGTTAACCGGGAAAGGACCATGGGGTCGTATAACCCATTCCGAATATGTGATACGTCGTTGTGAATTGCATTTGAAGATCGGTGTTGAAGACCGGATATTTGCGAGAGCGATAGGATGACCTGTCGATTGACTCTGCACCGAGTTGCTCCGGTATAGAGTTCTCCATATGTGATGGTGAGTCCGATCAGGATTGTGGATATCCGGATTGCAAGTACTTTTTTTGTAAGTGCCTTCGGTTTTGTTCGAGCCCGGAACAGACTTGTATGGATTGTATGTCTGACATTACAAGTTGAGATATAAAGCCGATTTCTTTCAAATATATTTCTGTTGGTGGCGGAGAATTTATTCTTTTAGCTTAACACCCTTCTCTGAGACGTACGAGCTCAGAGGTTATGTAGTTGAATGTTATCAGCGATATATTCCCAATTTGGTAATGTGACATGCTGAGTGATGCTGAAATGATCATTGTGTTGATTATTTGTGATAGGATCGTTTATTTGATCGTCTATCCTTGTGATCATTGTGTTGATCATTTGTTGACCCAAAGCATGGCTTTTGTATAAAGTATGTTTTGTGGACGTGACTTCGTCGAGCCTCACACCCCGTGAATGGTCAAAACAGGAAAGAAGCAGCAAGGTTATGAGGGGTAGCACCCTTTAGGATGTGTCCATTTCCTTCTGGAAAAGGGTGGTATCATGGTATGGAGCCCAGATACTTACTCATGTTGAAAACACTTTGTTATGATTGTGTGAATTGATTACGAGCGCTCGGTGATAAAGGTCCCAAAGGACCGGGGGATGGCATATTCGGTCAGTTGTTACTCAGTTAGGGGTAACCCGGCCTTGTGTTGGTAGAGATCCGGTTTGGTTCTCGGGGATGTCCATCCAGAGGCATTCTCATGTGGCAATGAGAAGTTCCTTGGCCTGATCATTCGTTGGAAATCCAATTCCCAATACGAAACTTGTACGGTATTAGTTGTAGGACCTGCCATTCACTTATGGTGGTCACCACTGTTTGGATGGTAGCTATAGTAGGCATACGATAATGGTCGTATGTTGGTTAAGATTTATATTCTACTTTAGAAATGAATTTTTCCTACACTATACACTAGTAATAATATCAAATGTTATTTTAAATGCGTATCAAGCATCTTTGACTATCATAAGGAGAAATCTCCTCCGATTCTGCGTTTGCATTGTGTGTGTATGCGGGAGGCCTTATGGTAGTCTCATTTTTAAAAGCATTGCGAATTAATTTAAAAATATTCCTCTATTTTGATTTTAAATTTAAATAAACTGTTTTGAGTTCTCACACCAGTCACATGACTGACTCGGAGTTTATTGTTTTCCTTCCTAAACTCTGGGTGCCCACCAATTTCCACACGGGCAGTCAAGAGTTAAGGTTTATCAGGATATTCTGGATATTCTGGATTTGCTGGAGGCAAGCTGGATGACATGACGTATTACTACTTATATAGTATTTCTTTTTCCGCTGCACTGTTTGTTTGATGTTGTATACTCTGATGATATGATATGATATGATGATGTAATGAAATGTATAAAATGTAATAACTGATATAGTTCTTTGTTTAAAGAGTATTCATTTATTATTATATGTTGTTCCGCTGCGATTGTGAGATTCTGATGTTGTTCTGTTGTTTTCTGTTCCGTCCTATTTTCTTCTGTTTTTTTCTTTTTCCTCTATTCTCTTTTTCTTCTATTTTAAAATATTCTGTTTTCTTTCTGTTCTATCTTCTATTTTCTCTCCTCCCTAATTTCTATCTTTTCCTCTTCTCTTTTCTTAAATATTTCTTAAACCCATAACTATTCGGGTTTTTGGCCTTCGATTTCTCGACAGTCGATAAAGTGAGTGTCGATGTTGAATTTTCGAAAGTCGAAAATTTTCGGATCGTTACATTTGGTATCAGAGCTGATGGTTAAGCGACAACCATGATTCTGTAGGGTAGTACTCATTAGAGATGGAGTCAGCAGTACTCTAGAATGAGTTTGAGTGTAATAATAGCTATGGGAGCGTATTTGTTAGTGAATATAAAATTGTTTTATATTGTTTTGACTTATCGGTTGATTGTTTATAGATTCCGGTCGATCTAGTCTAGCTAACTATCGTAGAAAGGGGTTTCTAAACTCTTAAACAAGATAAACCGACACAATATTGTTTTTAAATTGGGTAAATGAAATAATTTTATCTTGATTATATTTTATATATAAAGAAAATAATTTTTTAGAATTATTAAGGTGTATATAAGTTGATTGTTTAGTTGTTTGAATAATCTAAATAAAAGAATAATTGTATAAGTAAAGAATTATAAGAATTGAATTATAATTAAAGTGATCTACAATTGTGAAATAAACTTATATATACAAAAAGTGAAACTATATGAATATATTTATGAATATGAGTTGTAAATAAAAGTGAATTTAAAGTTAAATGGAATATAACTTAAGTGTTGTTGAATGGAATTGATATTGGTATCAAACTAAATTAATAAAGTTAAGTGATGGATATGAACTTGAGTTATATAAATGAAATTCAACTTTAGTAATTGAATTGAATTGAATGAAAGGCTTGAATGTTAATCAATTGAATGTAAATTTAGTTGATATGGAATAATGAATGTAAGTGTTAATTCATTGAAATCTAATGTTATTAGGAGTTGAATAAATTGGAATGGAAATCAATTTAATGTTAAACCAAATGGAATTAAATGTGTTGAACCAAATTTAATGTAAAGTGAATAAATTTGGTTGTATTGATTAAACATTGGTTGTTAGTTGTTTGTTGATTGATTGTATATAATTCATTAAGTGTTAATGAAATTGAATTAATGAAATTGAAAGCTAAAGTAATTGAATTCAAATTAGAAGTAAATAAATTTGAATAGAATTGAATGGAATTGAATTTGATTTGGAAGTGAACCAACTTGAATGAAAATTAGTAAATAATAACTAATTGAATCGAGAAGGAATGTTGATAAAATCCAATGTGAATGAATCAAATATGATTTAAATTGAAAACCTATTTCATTGTATATAAATGAATATTATTTGTTATAAATGTTAGTTGGATGATAATTGGTTGATGGTTGAATATATATTGCATTTGTTGTTTAGTTGCATTTGCTATGTGACATATATAGTTGATATGTTGCTATATATTGTATATTGAGATTATTTTCATATATGCATGATTCTCATGTTGTTTGTTGAGTGTTTAGTAGGTGCGGATCGCGTTTGCTTCGCATTTGGAGCTCGCTTTCGCGCTATATTAGCCGTATATGCTTGCTAATAAAATATAAGGTACATATCTTGGATTAAATATCGTACTTTTACACTTTTTTCCCTGCGGGATGCCTCATTACTTAATGAGATGTATATTTGTGATATATATACTGTCATTTTTTTTTCGGATCGAGCCGCGCAAAGGAGACTATGGCGAATTTTTCCAAAAATTTAAGGCGTTAGAAAAATTTGAGAAAATTGGAAAATTTTGAAAACTTTAACTTTGATTTGGAATTGAAAGTTAAACAATAGTAATTGTTTTTGAAAAGATAACTAAGTATGATTTGAAAACTTAGTAAAGATTTGTAAGAAGTTTAACTATGAATTTTGGGAAAATTAATAGATTCTGTAACCTTTCTTACTTGTTAATTTCGAGGACGAAATTCTTTTAAGGGGGAAAGATTGTAACGACCCAGAATTTTTGATAATTAAAATTTGAATATTTAATTTATTTTAAATATTAATAAGTGAATTTACAAGTCAAATAAATTTTATTTTGAATTATTGAATTTAATTGGATAATTAAATCGATAATTTAATATGTTAAATTATGGAAATAATTGAAAATTGGGTTAAATATGATTGAAAATGATTTGTAAAATTTTATTTTATCATATGGGAGTTAGAACGATATTTTAGAACTTTTAAAATCGAATTAAGAGTTAATTTGTGAAAATTGAATATTTTAATATTTAATTATCGACTGTAAAATAGCCAATTTTTGAACAGTCTCAGAATTGAACGAAACAAGTTTCATTGGATCCGTAATAGTTAGTTATTACCGGATTTCAATTTTCGTGTCAATCGGAGTTATCGTTTGATCGTGGCAGCTCGAAACGCATCGATTTATTTTTAATTCAAATTTGGCGAGTCAAAATAGCCATTTTTCAAAAAGTCTCGGATTTCGACGAAACCAGTTTCATCGGATCCGTAATGTGATATTATTGTAAGGTTTCAAATTTCAAGTCAATTGGATTTACCGTTTGTCCTGTACAAATTAAAACGCCTATAAATCGATTTAAATCGGTTTAAATTAAATTGAGCGTTTATAGCCATAACTCGCACAGATGTTCGAATTAGCTTCCGAAACCTGTTCCATTGTGTCCGGAACGCGGGATAAACCCTAGGTACGTCAGTTTCGGCGCGTAAATCGGAGTTCGGAATTTACGGATGAATAGTGTCGTTCGTTCTTCTATAAATAGACCAACACCTCTCTCTCTTCATCAAAAAAATAAAATAAAATAAAACATGTAACCCTAGCCGCCAGTTAATATTCAATGGCCAGAATTGTCTCTCACTTCTCCCTCAATCTCTCTCAATCTACAAAGATTTAGCCAAAGTGTTCAACACGAAGGTTGGAGAGCACGACGAGAGCTTTAATTTCATACGGAGATGATCGGAAATGGTGCAACGTAGAGGGAGATAGATGGGGCCGACTGTGGCCAGTCACGCACGCATTTCAAGGTGGATAGGGTGGCCGAGTTCACCCTTGCTCTGGCCGAAGTTAGAGCATGTTGAGGCCTTCGATTTGCAACTCCCTGATTGAAGTTTCATGAAGTAGAAATGGTGCAAGATTAAACCCTAATTTCTTGTATTGGGTTCGGTTTTGAACGTGAGGGCCTGTAGGTTTTTGCGTGGGGAAGATGATGGGGGAGGGGGGGGGGGGGGGGGGGACGGCCTGATGTGGTTGAGTTTGAGATGGAGGGCTGTGATTCGATTGGGTATGAAATTATATATATAAAGGTTGTAAATTTAGTTATAAAATTTGTGTACAATCTTATAAAAATCATAACTCTTTCGTACGAGGTCCGTTTCGGACGAGATTTTTTGCATTGGAATCGTATGGACGAGCACTACGCGATGGAGTTGGTTTGGAGTCGTTTGGAGTTAGTGAGAATTTTGGGTAAAATTAAACGTCCGTTTAATTTTATTCGAAATAATCGCTAAAACGGAAATTGAAATCAAAGTGAGAACTTCTCACTCAATCGAAATAGTTTCGATTTTATTTTAAATAGTTAGATTTAAAATATTTGAATGCATGTTTGAATGATGATTGTTATCTATTGATTGTTAAAATAGACATTATACGCCGTTAGTAAGCGGATGTTATTTATTAAAAACATATACCGCGAATATTTCATAAACAGTGAAATTGGTATTATAAATAATATCAATATATATATATTGGCATATGTATATATTGCAGTTGATTGATTTCCCGTATTTTTTTAGCGGATGAGACCCTATTACGCCGTTATTAAGCGGATAATATTTATTAAAAACATATACCGCGATAATTTCGTACTGGAGCGAAATTGGTATTGTGCTAATGTTTTTGGATGCAGGAAAACAGGTTGGAGGGATCTAACTGGATTTCTCAACAGTTTAATTTATTTCAGATATTTTGATATTTGATTGATTATCATATCGATATATGATATCGTTGTTGTCGTGATTGACTATTTGGTATGTAGCATCATTGGACCAAATTTGGAATTTTAAAATGATTTTTAAAGTGATTTTAGAAAGTTTACGTTTTATAAAATATTTTTGGAATTGATCCATTATAAATAAATGAACGTTATAATTTTTAAAGTTGTAAAAATTATAATTTTTGAGAAATACGGTTAAAAGCTGATTCTTGAGAAATATGAATTAATGACTTTATAAAATAGTTTAAACTGGATTTTTGAATTTATTATTAAAAGTTTAAATATAGGATTTATAGAATTTGATTATTTTATAAATCAAAATGATGAAATTATAAAGAAGGGTAAAGACGTTTAAAGAATAATAATAAATTGATTTATATTAAAGATTTATAAATCGATATTTATAAATTAATAAAACGTTGGAATTATAAAACGAGCTTTTATAAGTGTTGAATATGAATTGTGAATGAATTTCATAACTTAATGAAATTTATAGAATTATAAACTGTGAAGTTATAAATGGAATTTTTAAACAGTAGGTTTATAAAATTTGTGAAATTATCAAAAGAATGGATTTTTGCATAAATACATGAATCTTATAGGTTATAAGATTTATAATTATGAAGTTTAAAAGAACGATTTTATAAAATAATCGTTTTATAAGCATTTGACTTATAATATGAACTTTTAGTTTATAATTGAGTTATAAACTGGAATAGGTTAATAAAGGAATTTATAAAAAAGGAAGTTTTTATAAATAAATAGAAATGGAATTTACAAACGCTGTTTTATAAATTCGAAATGACTTATTTTGATAAGTAAATTATTATAATTTATGTATGGAGTTATATTCACGTTTTTAGACCGTGAATAATCCTTTGAAATAAAAATGCATAGAATTGATGAAATTTGTTAACGTAGTATATTCACGTTTTTGAATAGTGAATAATACGTTAAAGAAATTGTTTTGAATGTGAATGTTTTAAATAGAAATGAAACGATCTAACGATGTTTTAAAATGTGTTGGGATTCGAAACCATAGATTTCAACATTTATTGTTGAAATATATGTTTCGAGAAATAAAAGGAAATGATGGACTATAACACTGTTGTTATAGTAAATGATTTCCGAAAGGAAATGTTTTGTATAGTATTGGGATTTATATATCTATTTTAATTTCGAATCCCTATACTAGTGATTTTGGGTTGTTGTAACGATGTTTTACGCAACATTCGTTTTGGCCCAAATAAATATGTTTAAGAGAATGATTTCCTTAATAGAATGAAATATATACTTAATTCGATTTAAGTAT